>OX346738.1:625000-3025000 GCA_947063395.1 Hemistola chrysoprasaria | reverse complement strand
ATAAAGCTAAACATTTCTGAGTCTAAATTTAATTTGACAAATTATATATATGCTAATCCTAAAATTAATTTAAATAGGTTTAATTTGATGCCAAAAAACAAACATTCGTAATATTATTAAAAGGTTTGACAAAAGATTGACATTGGCTTGATGCCTGACGCATGATTGACAATTTTGAACGAATTCTTAACTTAAACATATCTAAAAGTTTATAAACGAAAGCGTCGTCTACAATCCGCCCCCTAGTGCTGAACTACACAAATAAAAAATGGCATGATAGGTTTACATGATGTCAGAAAATTTACCACAACAACATTATTGCAACAATTCTATCAACAAAAAAGGAACAATTACATCAACCAAATTGAAACTTCTCAAAACGAATTTAGTTTTCTTAACAAATAATTACACAGCACAAATTAGCAATGAGTTCAGCACTAACATTCCGCAGGGGTTAGTAAAGCGACGCGAGTTACAGGCCTGCGCACGACGCCACTACGTGTACGCACGTCTACAATTCTGATGCGACCATCATCACCAGCGTGTGTCGCACTCACCACTCCGTGGCGCCAAGTGCCCCGATCCATATTAGCTTCGATTAACAAAACAAAATCACCATCTCGCAAAGCTCTCTGCTCTTTATTCCACTTATATCTAGGAAGCAAAGTAGGAAGATACTCTTTTATCCATCTAGCCCAAAACATATCGGTAAGCCGTTGCGCTATGCGCCACTGTTTACGAAGATAAAAGTCGCTATTATCAAATTTACCTAAGGTGGGACCGTTTGAAGAAGTGCCAATCAAAAAATGATTGGGGGTAAGAGCTTCTGGGTAGTTTGGATTTGAGGAGACGTATGTTATGGGACGACTATTTACAAGTGCTTCTACCTCTGTGAACAATGTCGCTAAAGTTTCGGGTTGAGGAGCGCGCTCTTTGAGTGCGACTTTCAAGGCTGTTTTAACGGTACGTATCATACGCTCCCAGGCGCCACCCATTTCCGGCGCACCCGGAGGTATGAAACGCCATTCGATACCTCTCACAGCACAGTCATCATGAAGTTTACTATTGTTCAAATCCGCAACACTACGTTTTAGCTCATTGTCCGCACCACGCAAATTAGTACCATTATCCGAGTAGATGACATTAGGCGTACCTCGACGAGCTATCATTCGCCTCAAAGCCATAAGGGCTGAATCGGTACTCAAACTCTCAGTTAATTCTAAGTGAATTGCACGAACGGTGAGACATGTGAAAATTACACCATATCTCTTAAATCTTCTTCGACCCATGGTGACTTCCATGGGGCCGAAGAAGTCTACACCCGTGTACGAAAATGGCCGCCTATTGTGCTGCAATCTTGCAGCGGGAAGATCCGCCATACGTTGCGGTAGCGGTTTCGCACGACGATACCTACAAAATAAACAACGCGATGCTACGCCACGTACTGTAGGTCGGAGTTTCAAAATCCAATAACGTTGTCGTAATTCATTCACGACCAATTCGTTGGCACCATGAAGCGCCTTTCTGTGGTAGTTTTCTACCAGCAACCGTGTTATCTTATGACGACCGTCAAGGATTGCAGGTCGTGTCATTATCGGGTCAACAAAGTGAACTTTGTCGATTCTACCTCCTACTCTCAGAATACCGTCTTGGTCTAGGTATGGCGTCAACGTTAACAAGCGACTAGTCGACGATATGGGCTTGTTTTGCCTAAGCTGATCGATTTCCTGTCCGAACGAATGCTGCTGACACTTTTTAATCAATAAATTCTCGGCTTCACTCATAAGTGCAGCATTAAGTTGAGTGTCAATACGCCGGCAACGTCTTACAAACAATAAAACGCGAGCAGAAACACGAACGATACGAGTCCAAGAGGAAAAGTCTTCCTCATTGGGCAAAGCGTGCTCAATGACTTGTGACGTCATAGAGTTGACATTTCTTACTTCACAGATCGCATCCTGTGAGATCTTGGAGGACTTAAGGTCCTTAGGCCAAGATTCCTCTGGCTGACACAAAAACTCAGGTCCTTGAAACCATACGCTGTCATAAGTTAATGGTGACGTATCATCTTTAGTAGCTACATCTGCTATGTTCAACTTAGTCGGTACATACCGCCATTCCTTAACCTTTGTTAGTTCATCAATTTCACCTAAACGATGAGCAACAAACGTTTTATAGTTTCTAGGGTCACTTCGTATCCACTGCAGGACTGTATGTGAATCAGTCCAAAAGTAACGCTGATCAGGTTTTAAATCTTTGTGTTCACGTTGAACTGTGTCCGCAAGACGTGAAGCTATAAGAGCACCTTGTAATTCCAACCTTGGAATAGAAACGGGACGAAGAGGGGTCACCCTACTCTTCGCGGTAACAAAACACACAAATACGGTGCCATCAATTCGCCTTAAACGCCAATAAATAACCGCAGCATACGCCTTAATAGAAGCGTCACAAAAAATATGCAATTGTTTATCAACAATTGTTCCGGCACCATGTAAGCCGTGCTCGGCCGGGTTACATTTTGTTAAATTATTCCTAAAATACCACCGTGGAATTCTTAAACTTTCTACCTGTTTCAATTCCTCCAGCCACCTTACCCACCTAGAATGCTCGGCGGGAGGAATTGCACTTCGCCAGGCAGTACCAGCCCTATGTACTTGCTGTAAAATGATTTTACTTTTAATGATAAATGGAGATAAAAAACCATGAATATCATACACTGACATTATAATGCTCAACATTTTAGACTTTGTAGGAGGTGTATTTCCGCTCAAAATATCAGTAGGTATACGAGACAAGTCAATTTTAAAAACCAAAAGTGTCATCAGTTGGATGCCAAATCAAACCTAAAGTAGGCTCCGCTGTGTTACTAATTCCATTTTTAAATTGTATAGCTGTCTGTGCTAGGGAATGAGTGGGAATTGAATCTATAACTTGTTTACTATTACTAGACCAATCTCTTATTTCGAAACCACCTCTACTGTGTATATCTGTAATATCACGGACTAACTCAATAGCTTTCTTTTCATCATTTGTTGAATATAAGCAATTATCCATATAATGATTGTTAACTATTACATCACAGGCTTCAGGGTTGATATCTTCATATTTTAGAGCATTTTTATTCTTAATATACTGAGCTATGAAGGGAGAACATGTCGCACCAAATATTAAACTTTGCATTGCACAAACCTTGAGTGGGCTTTCGGTGGACTCTTGCCACAAGAACCTAAGTACCTGTTGTTCTTCAGCACGTATCCTTATTCTCAAGAACATATCTCTGATATCTCCCATAATCACAATTGGATTTTCTCGGAATCTTATCATTATACCAAATAAAGAGTTGTACAAGTCAGGTCCAGTTAATAAATAATCATTCAAACAAACACCATTTACCTTAGAAGCAGCATCAAACACTAATCTTAGCTTCTCAGGTTTACTAATGTTCTGAACACCAAAATGTGGCAAGTACCAAGCGTGGTCAGTTGAAAGTTCACTGTCCTCAAGTTCACGGGCATAACCATTTTCAAATAATCTAGACATTTGTTGTTTATATCTATCTGCATAATTGCTATCTTTATTAAATTTGCTTAATAATGACTGATGTCGCATATGAGCATTAAAGTAGGAGTCAGGCATTTCAAAAATATCTTTCCTAAATGGTAAACCTACTTCCCATTGGGAACCTATCTGACGTGACGTTTTATCTAGAATATCAACTGCCCTGACATGGTCTTTATTCTCACGACACAAAGTAGAAACTCCTACAGAATCTAGAGAAAAGGAATTTCTAATCATCTCATTTAGTTCACTTATTTCATGCACATTATTGACAGAAGAGCGAGCGAGATGGAGAATATTAAGTTCACTTACCGAGGAGTGAGTGTGGCCCTGGTGGCGGCCGTGGATGGTCCATCCCAGTCTACAGCGTGTGCCGTACAAAGTGTTCCTGTCACCATGTACAATCTCAAGCGGTGCTAGAAGGAAATGATTATCTTCACCTAGCAATATACGTGGCACAACATTATTATCAGTACATACCAAAGGCATAATGTGTGCTAAGTGTGCACATTCAATTTTCTTTACAACAGACAAGTCTTGTTTACTTAGTTTTAACGTGTTACACTTAAGTAATTTTACATCATAAAACTTATGACTACTGTCCTGTCCAGATAATTTAACACTAACTCTGGCAGCAGCCGATTGATACACTTCCAAACCAAAAGCATCAGTGAATTTAACTGCACATGAGTTCTCAGAAACTAGTCCTAAACTATCTGCCAAGTCAGAGTCTATCATAGAGGCGGCAGCACCTTCATCGAGGAGTGCAAATGTATCAACTACACCAAGGGGACCTCGTAAACGTACAGGAATAACTTTCAAGAGGACTAACTCGCAGGGGGGCATGTCAGGGGGGACATCTTCACCGGCCACATGGGAAACGGGCACCTTTGGAGCTGAAGGCACGGAGTCAGTCGGGTCCACAACAGGTTCTATAGGTGTCACGGCGTTCACAGCTGGTCGCGACAAAGTTGTGGGTCTTGTCCAATGTAGCAGGCGGTGGTGTGACATACCGCAGTTATCCACATCACATACAGGTCTCGGGCATTCCTTGCTGTCATGTTGTGTAGTATCCAAGCAACAGTAACACAATCTTTGTGATTTGGTAAATCTCCATCTATCCTTTTTTAAGGCTTTCTTGAATATTCTACATTCTGTTAGAGGATGAGTCCCTTTCTTACAGAATAAACAATGTTTATTATCTTCAATTGTAGAAGTGGTGTATACTGATTTGTTTATTTTCTCAGTCTTCTTAACAATAGTCACTTCTTTGGGCTGTATTGCCCCAACAGCGGCCAACATATTAGCTTCTTGCTTCAAAAATGTTGCCATTAATTCCAACTTTGATTTGCCCTCATTTATGTATTTAAAACAATAGTCTGTCCACCTACCTAGTAGGGTACTCGGCAGTTTAGATACAATAGCTGCAACAAGTTCTGGACTCTTGAGGTAGTCATCTTGTAGTATACGGATGGTCGCTACGCAGTTGTTGACTTTCACGGAGAAGGATGTTATTTCTTGTTGATAATTGTTAGGTAAAGCAGGAAGTTTCTTCAATTGTAGAGTAAGATTCTGTACGATAAGGTCACCACGGCCAAATTTCAGTTCCAGGGCTTCCATCACTGCGGCTGTTGGAGAATTCCCAATAAGTAGCGCCGTCACTGCCTCTTTGGCTTCGCCTTTTAGTGCCTTACGTATCCTCCACAGGTTTTCAGACTCACTAAACTGGCATAATTTGCTTGATTCTTCATAGGCATGCTTGAAGTGTAGCCACTCAATACAGTCACCTGTGAATGGCGGTAACTCCCGAGGGGTAGCAAGCCGGGTCAAGAGACGTTCTTGATTATGACTGGTTGTTTGTGTTATCAACTGTTGCAGAGTCTGTGTTAACTGTTTTATCCCTGTTTGTTCTTGGGATTCTGCTTGGAGAATTGGACCTTTGTTATCAGTGTGATTTTTGTTCTCCGGCATATTCTCAAGCCATTTTTCTACCGCAGCCCCACGTAAGGATTGAGAGTTGTGAGAGCCACGCGAGCCTTCGTCGTCCGCCTCTTCTTCGGCCTCAACTTCCGCTAGTTGCGTGTCTAATCTCTTTGCTATCAAATCCATTTGAATCCTCGCCGTGGCTTCCGCCGCTTCCAATTCAAGGCGCTTGCGGCGTGCTACCGATGACGCATTAGATTTTCGAGAGCGTATTGTAGCCGCTTTTGCCGTATTTATTGTTGTATTGTGCGGTGAAGTTTTACACCACGGTGTGTCGGCCATGAAGACATTTGGTTCACTTTGTGAAGGCCGGATCGTCGGCGTTGATTTACCTTCTTCGCGTTGCTGTAGCGCTTTCCTTGCTTTTCTTGTTAGCACCCCTGGTGGTGTCCTTTCCATTGTTCGTAATTTGGCTCGAAGACCAGAAGTTATTGTTGCGGATGTAAATAAAAGACCAGGAGCTAACTTGTGAAAAATTCCGTGTTCCGTATTCAAGATGCATTACAATTAGGATGACAGTGACAGATCACCAAATTACGTCTTTGTTCAAAACCAACTTTTTCTTAAAAACAATTATGACGCCGCGCGTCATATATTTGCGATACAAATTTTATGTTATAAAGCTAAACATTTCTGAGTCTAAATTTAATTTGACAAATTATATATATGCTAATCCTAAAATTAATTTAAATAGGTTTAATTTGATGCCAAAAAACAAACATTCGTAATATTATTAAAAGGTTTGACAAAAGATTGACATTGGCTTGATGCCTGACGCATGATTGACAATTTTGAACGAATTCTTAACTTAAACATATCTAAAAGTTTATAAACGAAAGCGTCGTCTACAGGATATGTTACCAGTGAAATTACTGTTCATGACGAGGTTCAACAACTAAGCTAGCTCAGGGTGACAGGCGCAGTGCAGTGCCGCGCAAAATTTTGAATTTTAAAACTTTGGGTGGCACTGTGTCTGATATGGATAATCATGATGCTTACCATAAGGCACTTGATTTTCTCGTCTTGTCACTCACTATCATACAAAAAATATAAATATGCTTTTTCTTCATGAGTGTACATACTTTCAAAATGACGATTTGCTAAATCGATGTTTTGCTATACAGACCATATGATAGTTGGACGTTTTGCTACATGGACATTGTGCTAACTAGGCTTTCTGCTCATTAGACGTTTCGAGCTGTTGGACATTTTGCTACTTAGACCTTCTGATCAGGAGGCTATTTTGTGACGCTCCTGCTACGGATTCTGTGAACGTTTTGGAGTGGCAACGTATGGTATGATCAAGATCTAAGATATGTGCGAGGGCGCGATGGCAACATCGGGGAGGGGATGCCAGCGCGACAGGTGATTGTAGAGCGAGATTGAAGATGGTGGGCTTGGAATAAATTATTTAAAATATGCTGAAGTGTCCGAGTATTATTTAATGGAAAAGGAACGTCTACACATTTATAGAAGATGATTCAACAGCGTCCATGTTCGACGATCATCAATTTGAATTTTAAAACACTGGGTGGCACTGTGTCTGATATGGGCAATCATGATGCTTACCATCAGGCACCTGATTAGCTCGTCTTGTCACTCACTATCATAAAAAAAAACCCTTTGCTAGTTATTCATCCGCCAAACACTAATGTGCCAAGCAAAATTGCGCGAGCGAGATGGAAGTTTGGCTCTTAAAGGCGCGTCATCTACTCGTCGACTTTTACTCTCAAAGATTGAAAAGATGAAACGTCAAATGGCACTTCATATATTCGATGGGCTATACTAGTTCTTTATTCACCCAGGTGAATTGATACAAGATGAATTGATGGGAAATTATTTTCCCACTTGTTCACCCAGGTGAACAAACGGGAACAAACCCTTTATAGCAGTAGGCAAATTAAACAACTGGCATTTTTAAAAATATCGTTTATTACAATTATTTCTTTAAATAATTGTAATAAAAGAAAATACCTTTCCTTTGTTAAAAACCAATAACGAAATATATAAAAGTTATTGTCTATGGTATAATATATGTACGTGTGTGTAAGGTCGAGTGAATTTTTTTCTTTTAGGAATGATAGAGTTAAGCCGGTCCAGAATATGCGCGGCTGGACGCCGCGCGAGCCTATGTCGAGGGTTTGCTGCGAGTAATATGGACGAGTGCGTTTTTTGATGCGGTCTCAAAAACAGAATGTGATGTGTGTACATTAATTAATAAATAAGTCACAGCTCACTGGTGACGTCACTACCGGCTCGACATCGGTGCGGAGCGGATGTTCTGTTTCCCTTGTTCTGTTCTGTTTCTGTTTTCACAAAGGTGTGGTACTTCCCCAGGCGGCCCCCTGCAAAAGAGGCCTACCAAGAAATATAATATACTATAGGAAAACTTCCACACACGGTCATCTGGTCCCAAACTAGGCAGAGCCTGTACTATGGTAACCAGATGACTGATATACATACTTATATAAGCTTATAACACACAGGGACAGATCATCACAGACATGTTCATGCAAACAAATGTTTGACCTAGCCGGGGATCGAACCCGGAGCCTGCGACACAGAAAGCAGAGTTACTACCGTCTGAGCTAACGAGGCTCACACGGCTGTCACAATCTAAGAATTTATTAAAAAAAACTGCGAATTCACCACTATTTCATACAAAAAAGCTTTGTCATTGGTGACTTCGGTACTAGCGCCACTTGGACGTTGTCGGCCCCATTAGTGGTTGATTAATAAGGCATCATAAAAAAAAGGTATTTTCTCCTATAATGGTCACAATAAACATTCGAAACTCACAAAAATTTATACTTATTTAATTAATATATAATCACTTGCAAGCTTACTTTATATAATTTGGCAATAATATCTATATGGTACAAAACAATTCGTTTCCCTTCGTGTACGCTTAAATCTTTTAAGGGGGTCGCTCTTCCATACAAAAAGAAATTTCCCAAACATGGAAAAAGAGAGAATAATTTTCCACTCAATTTTTTTTTTGATAGTGTGTAACAAGACGAGCTAATCAGGTGCCTGATGGTAAGCATCATGATTGCCCATATCAGACACAGTGCCACCCAGTGTTTTAAAACTCTAAATTGTGCGCGGCACTGCACTGCGCCTGTCACACTGAGAACAGAGTAAAGGCTTTTTTTTTTTTTTTTTTTATTTTTTTTAATTTATTTAAGGGCTTTGTCGCTGAGCGACCATACCACCCAGTATATGATATAAAATACAATAAATTTCACAAAAAAAAAAACTTAGAACTATTTTACAACTATCTAGGATCTAATGCTAGGTTGCATAACTTATATAATTTTTTAGCTGATTCTGACGTTGGATCACATAATAAACTATTGACTAGACCGATATCCTTGCTCTGTCGCTCATCTGGTGTGAAATTTGAAAATCTATAGGCTGCATTCCGGACACACTCCCATAGGACATGCTGCACATCCTCTATGACTCCACAATCAATACAGTTAGGCGATTCTGTTTTTTTCATGAGGTATGCAAACTTGTTCGACGGGATATGTCCAGAGCGCAACCTGAGGGCTGTCACTAACATCCTTCTATCAAGTCGAACTTGATCGATCCACGGATATTTAAAGACCTGATGTTGTATGGTTTTATACCATATACCCTTCTCCCTGGATCTTAAGTCAAAGTATTCCTGCCACAAAGAGTGGCATTGACTTTTAACGAGCTTAACTTGGTCTGAGAATAGGGGTAATATATTAACGCTGATACCGTCCACACAGGCTTGCCTGGCTAACATATCCACCTCTTCGTTTTCTTTCAAGTTAATGTGGGATGGAATCCACTGCATTACGACCTCTCTATTATCTGCCTGAAAGCATAAGATTAACTCCAATATTTGGTAGGCAATCGGATTACCTCGCACATGCGAGGTACATCGAGCCAAGTGTTGTAATGCACTCTTGGAGTCAGTCAGAATGACAATTTTATTGTTATCTATAGATCGAACGTATGAAAGTGCTTCTACTATAGCTAGAAGTTCAATGTGCATTATGGATATATTAGAGTTAATCCTAAGCTTCACCCAGATATTATGAAGGGGGTCCAAGAATGCAGCACCTCCGCCAGTGCAATCTTTGGATCCGTCGGTATAAATCTTATGAAAGTTGCTATACTCGTGTTCGAGATAATTATCGCAAATATTTTTAAGAACAGTATAATCAAAGGTATGTTTCGCACGGTCAACTGTAGGGATTGTACAACATATAATACGAGATAGGTTAATATTACTTACCCATGTTTCTAAACAATACATCTCAAGTTGATTACTAGAGTAAATAGGTATGGAATTTAACTTCGAATGTATAACGGTGAGTAAAGGTAGCTTTTTATTACACCAATAACGTGACTGCGTACTTACAGATAGGTCTTGTATAATAGAAATGGAATTATTGTTATCTTGCGATTTCGATTTTAGCCAATATTTTCCTGCTAAAAATCTTCTGCGGAGTTTGAGAGGAGGTAGACAGAGCTCATTCTCCATTACATGGATCGGCGTGCTACGGATGTAACCACCAATAACTCTTAGTGCTTGGTTTTGAATTTTGTCCAGTTTAAGTAAATTTGTTTGGCAACTATTGTCATATAGGAAGCTGGCATAGTCAAGCCTACTGCGAATAAGAGCTATATATAAACGTCTAATGTGTTTTTGGTGTATACCCCAGCTTTTACCAGCAAGTACTTTCAGAGTATTGATAAGCCTGGAAACTATTACCGAGGTTTCATTAATGTGTTTTCCCCAACGTAAGGGGCTGTCCAACCATAGACCTAAATACTTTACGTGGTTTACTACCGGAAGAGTAATATCATTAATTTTAAATTCAACCGAGTTTCTAAAAGATCCTTTCTTAAATATACATAACTGACTTTTCTTACATGAAATTGTCAAGCCTAAATTATTGAGGAGCTCATTTAGTTTATGACAAGCCAAATTAAGTTCTCTAATAGCAATATCTAACTTCTGATCTGATACATATAACACGAAATCATCGGCATATTGAGAGATTTTTACATTCTGAATGAGTTTACATATATCTAGGGTAGCGATGTTAAATAGAAGCGGAGATAGTGGGTCTCCCTGGGCAAGGCCACGTCCAGTTGTTCGTGTCGTAGTTGAACCATCAACATTAATATGAAGCTGTCTATGCGATAAGTACGACCAGAGGTAAAAACAGATTTTGGAACATATTCCGTTCCTATTAAGTTCTTTTATCAAGCTTACTACGTCGATATTATTATATGCTCCTTCGATATCGATGAAACAGGCAGCAGTCATCTCATTATTAGAAAAACCTATTTGAATATATGTAACTAGACGCGTAAGGTTATCAATACACGATCTTGATTTACGGAAACCAACCATATCATCAGAGAATAACTGTTTTTTTTCAAAATACCACTCCAGACGCTTATTTAAGATGTGATGTAAAATTTTACATACACATGAAATTAATGAAATTGGTCGTAAAGAACTACTATTACTACCAGGTTTAGGGATTGGTATAACTTTTACTTCCCGCCATTGCGATGGTACGTAGCTAGTATTTAAAAAGCAATTGTACAAGGATATAAGATGTGTTTTAGCTATATGAGGTAGATGTTTGATCATAGAATATGAAATTCCATCAGGGCCTGGGGCATTGTCCGACTTTTTAATTGAATTATCTAATTCTTGGAGGGATATTTCTGACTCTAAATGTTGACTGTTAAATTGGATATGAGGTTTATCGGGGCATACAAAATCGGGCGCAATATCCTTTAATAGCTTCTGAGCCTTATCGCTATCAACAGCTGTCGGACCTATACGATGGCCTTTCATCCATCTCATTTGTCGCCATAGTTCCGAGGATGAGCGTGTTTGATCTATTGAGGAACAATAGATTTGCCAATTTTTGCATCTAGCTAGACGAATGACGCGTTGCGCTTCTCGAATTTTAGTTTTCAATGTGTGCAAATTTTCTGGTGACGGGCAACATCTCAGATTTGCTAAAGCAAGTCGACGTTCAGCCACGGCTTTTGAAAGTTCAGCGGTCCAGTAAGGTTTAGGTACGAATTTATTAGTAATGTTCTGTGAGATTTTAACTAACGGTATGTGGACGTTAGCGGCCTTTTGAATAATACTTTCAAATATATTGTAATATTCTTGGGGATTCGTGGGTATATTACTTGTTAGAGTCAAACATGAATTTTCGATATGTGACTTATACGACGTCCAATCACATTTTTTAAAGTTCCTTTTCTCGATACAGATTCTAGGTTGATTGATATTAATTCTAAGTTTGATAATTAAATGATCACTTCCTAGATTTTCATTTGTAACCTGCCAAGAAAATAAGGTGGCTAGTTCAGGAGAAATAAAAGAGATATCAGGGGCTGATTGAAGTAAGACATTATTAGAAACTCTAAGCCTAGTAGGCCTGCCATCATTCAAGTATACATAGTTATAGTCTAGCATTGAATCGTATAGCTGCTGACCTCTTCGGTCAGTTCGACACGACCAGTTTAGATTATGAGCATTAAAGTCTCCTAAAATTAAAGTATTCGAATCGGATAAAGAAAACATATGATCCCAGTCATTTTGAGTAGTGTATATAGAAGGTGGGCAATATATAGCGATAATATTTTTAATATAATTACAGTTCAAAATTTTTAAGTGTAATAGTTCGATACCTGTATTTATACTCCGCGATGGACATATAATTGAGTGGACAGATCTATGTGTTATGATGGCGACTCCTCCGTACCCATCTGGTCTATCGGATCTATACGTATTATATCCGCTTATATTGAAGGTAGTGTCAGGTACTAGCCACGTTTCGCTAAGAACTGCGATGTGGATCTTTTCTTGTATTATCAGAGCTTCAAGCGACAAGGATTTCGGTCTTAGACTTTGACAGTTCCATTGAACTATGTTAACGATTACATTTGTTGATGTGTTATCCATAATTAAAAAGGCGATCCAAGAAGGCGCCAATAGAAATATTGTTAGCAACTTTGGTAATTATCCAGTCCATACATAATGCCACTATTTGTTTAATTTTGTTCTCTAGGGAATCGGAGCATGTCACAATATTTTTAATTTTAATCAATAATTGTATAAAACTTACTTCACTAGTTTTAGTTTTGCGTTTGTCCTTAGGTTCACTTGTAGATTTGAAATTGTTTATATTGCATTCTGTTGGTTCCGTGTTGCATGCAGTGTCCATAGGTTCAATTACGGGGGCTTGAGAGGGGGTGCAGCGGGTGGCGGCGGAGGTAGTTTTTATGGGCTTATTATGATGGGTTGGTCGATTCATTTGCTTTTTGCGTTCTTGTGCTATATTAGGCTGAGTATCACCATATTCTTCTGAGGGCGAAGAGAACAACTCGGACATTAAGCGTTGATTTTGGGGACTCACAACCGGGAATTCACTATCGTTTGTTGCTTTTGGTTTAGTTTTGGACTCTAAGATAGGGGAATTAGGTAGCGAAATGATTTCGGGCGGAACATACATTGTTTGAGCTTTTTTGTAGGTGCAATTTGACTCTGCCATTAATTCTCTGATGCGCCTCTCTTTCTTGTATACGGGGCATATTTTTTGTAATGCCATGTGATCTTCAGTACAGTTTACGCATTTGTAAATGGTAGTGTTACAATTCTCGTGGCTTTTACTACACTTAGGGCAAACTACTTTCTTTGAAGGGCACATCTTACGGGAGTGGCCAAATTTCCAACATCGTGAGCATTGCGTAACAGGAAATATGTATGGTTCAACTTTAACATTCAAGTTACATATGTGTACATAGTCTGGGAGTTTGGGGCCTCTGAAACCAATACGAACCGTTTCACTTGGTATCCAGTTACTGTTATTAGAACCTGGTTTAGCTGTATCAGGAGTCTTAGGCGTAGGATCATAGTCATAATTACGTTTACTCAACCTTTTAACAGATGCTATTTCAACATTACTCGACATATTTTTTAAGATTTCTTCTTCAGACAGGTCTATTTCTATATTTTTTATAACACCATAAGATATCCCTACTTCGGAGGTTTTCTGGATTCTCCATCCCAAGTTGAAAAGTGATTTGCACTTAATAAATTCACAGGCATCGCTGTCGTAATCAAAGGTGACTAATAGCTTATATTGATGTACGTACTTTACTTTGTTAATCCCTTTTATGTTGTTATCTCTCAATAGACGGGCGAGCGCGAACTGTTTAGGTATTGGATTGGTGCTACTCACAACAGATACTACAATATTTTTATCTAAATCTTGGCTCGATCTCCGGATAGCTTTATTTTTTTTTGATACTGCATTCCATTCTTCTTCTGATGAATATTCCTCCCTGGTTCTCTTTCTTAAAATAATATCTTCAGCCTCCAATTGTGTCGATTCACGTCGTTCTACTGCTATTTCTACCTGGTACTCGTTGTCGGTACTCAGTTCTTCAGCTTCGATCATGTCAGCCACACCGTACGGGTCACTATCCATGATGCGTCGGAGCCCGAGCCTACCGGGACGGGTCCGCGCTTATCGCAAATAACTGATTTTATGTCGTAAAGAGCGTGGCAGTAATGCGCGAGCTGTTGCCACCGTGTTCGAACAGCGAATGGAGTAAAGGCTTCTGTCCTCTTTCTATGAGCTTTCGGCCACGAATGAACAGACTTGTGACGGATATGAATATTAATAATTAAATAAAATAACACTAAATTATCAAGAAGATTATCAACCTTTAAAAGTTATTGAAAGAAGAAGTAGCATTTCGACTAAATTATTTAATCTCTATTTCAAATAAATATTCGTAAAGAAAAAGAGATAGGTGTAAGTGATAGTTTACGCAAAATTATACTAGCTGTAATTTGTAGCGGAGATGATTTGTTTACACTAACACCTATCCCTTTTTCTTTACGAATATTTATTTGAAATAGAGATTAAATAATTTAGTCGAAATGCTACTTCTTCTTTCAATAACTTTTAAAGGTTGATCTTCTTATTTGATTTCTCATCGCTCGTTTTTGTGCTCCAATTTTTAGGCAAAAATCACCGGTAATATATCACAAAAAAGTAGTAATAGAATAATTGTTAAAATCAAATGTAAAACGACATTAACAGAGTTACTATCCGAAAATGTTCCGCCATTACAGCATATTTCACTTCAACCAAAAAGTTTTTATTCGTTTGTTAAATTTTAGAGTTGGCTCATGAAAGTAGACTGAAAATGCGCGGCAAATTTAAAAGCGAGCAAACTTGCATTTATGATATTAGTGTGGATTAATTAATCCAATCTTCCAATCCAATCTTGGTAAGTAATTACCAAGTATCAAAATAGGTTCTTCCAATCAAACTTACATATTTTAAATTTGCCGCCCTTTTCCGGAGCCAGACTCTAATAGAGTACTAATAAGACCAACCTTTTTTCATCAAACTCCATAGTTGCTATTGAGAAATAAAAACTGTCATGGCGGCTCATATTATTGCAGTCATAAGCGGATATTACTGCAAATACTTTTTATTTTATCACTTTTTTATCTCTTGACTGGCTACAAATATATTAAATGAAAAATAGTTCGTTGAAAAGACAGATTTTTTGGTATAATTGTCTTTTTGCCAGCATGCTGCTCATTTGTGGCCTGTAGTGGACATTGAACTATTGATTTAAAGGGGAGATATGGTGCGTTCTCTCAGCGCTTACTCAACAACTGGCACGTGCAATTTGAAATAACAAAGATAGAAAGACATACCTTTAAGACCGAAGTACGAACGAGACAATTAACTTTACTGTCGTACTTGGACCTAATGAGACCTAACGCTTTCCATTTTCTAGAAGGCAGTACCTCATCTCCCCTTTTCTTTAAATCAATGGCTTTAAGTAGGTAAGTACTAATAAAAAACCCAAATTTCTGGAAAATAATTTAAATTAGTAGGAATGATATAAAATCACAATAAAAGCACCAAAATATAACACTTAAGTACGTACAACTAATCGTCAATATTAATATTTACAATAAAATAATATAATATAAGAAAAACAAATAAGTACTTATGTAAATTTATTTTACGGGTGGTTGCTCGTTCAAATCAGCTTATGTTTACTACACTTTTATGATAACTCAAAAGAATTTTTATATTAGCTATATATTACAAATTTTTAAAAAAAGAAACAAAATAAAAAAATAAATAATTAATTATTGTATGGCATAGAATTAAGTTCTTATACTTAGATTAGGTCTTCTAGGATTAAGGTCTTAGACTTAACATAGGGTTAGATTGACTAAAATAGACTATACAATTGGTCCAGTGGAGATTAAAGATCTTTTACACTATTCGATATTTAGGGTCCAATTTCTAGGGGCTAATATTTTCGAAATCGATACTTAACAAAATTATATACACACAGCGCAGTCTTGTTCCCGATGTAGACAGAATTTCTCTCCTGGGGGCGTTCAAGTGTTATACGTAACCCAATTTGGGGGGAATATGGGGGTCTTGTGTAACGTTACGATGCGTTACAGAGGCGGGAGGGGGGCGGTAGGGGCGGGAGGGGGAACAACGCGTTACTATACACAACATTAGTAGTCTTCGTTCCCGTGGGAATAGAATGATAAAAAGTACCCTATGTGTTATCCCAGGGTCTAAGCTACTAACATACCGAATTTCAACCCAATCCAGTCAGTAGTTTTGGCGTGCAAGAGTAAATAACATCCATCCATCCATCCTTACAAACATCAAAACTTTCAAAATATCTCTATACCAAATTTCATCTAAATCGGTTCAGCTGTTTCAGCGTGATGAGGTAACAAACAGACACAATTTTACATTTATAATATTAGTATGGATTCACGCAAACGCGATTAAAACAAAACCAAAGGTGTTTTGGCGTCTTTTGCTTACTTTGCGCAACATAATTTTGACTTTAAGGTAGAAATGGTTACTTGCTACGTAACGTTTAGGGAAGGGGGTTGGGGGGAGAGGGGGGGGTTGGGGGAGAGGGGAAGCGGGAGGCTTCAGAAAATCATCAAAACCTTAAAAAATTGCGTTACTTACTTTAATGCCCCATACACTTGCTACGATCGTGACACACCACTGTCCTGACACACACATCACATTAAGAGATCATCTACACTACACTAATAAGAGACCTTTTCCTCGGTTATTAGGGACCCTGAATATAGAATAGTGTAATGGTTAACTTAACAAGAAAAAATTAATACTAAAACATTTACACAAACAATTAAGTACGCCAATTAAGAAATTTAAATTCAAAATTAAATTCACCACTATTTTCAATGACGTTCCTAGAACGGACCGGTGTAGTAACCACAGAATACTAAAGGGACACTCCTCAAAATCATTCAAATAAACAGCGACTCTAGCGTCGACGCGATAAAGTGCAATTCAGGTCGCACAGCGCCTAACTAATTATCGTTATATTAACATACAAGCTTTCTCTCTTTTTATCGCGTATCTCTCTATCTGTTCTCTCTGTCTAGGCCATAGATATTGTACCGTCAAGACGGACACCCGGCTACTTGTAGCTTCATACCTCTGAGTGTCCCAGGGCTGGCAATACTAAGGTGGTTGAGAGACATTATTTCCCATACAAACTTTGAGAAACCAATGACGACGATTGATGTAATTTCTTAATTAGCGTTTTATTTTAAGTAATAATATAATATGGGACAACCTCCACACACGGTCATCTGGTCCCAAACTAGGCTAGAAGCCTGTACTATGGTAACCAGATGACTGATATACATACTTATATACGGTTATAACACCCAGACACAGATCAAACAGACATGTTCATGCACACAAATGTTTGACCTGGCCGGGGATCGAACCCGGGCCCTGCGGCACAGAAGCAGAGTTACTACCATCTGAGCCAACGAGGCTGTCGAAACTGTCTAGGTCAACTAGGCAAACTGTCAAGGCTATCAAAATAACTAATATAATTAGAAAGTAGCTTTTATCCAGTTATACTACAAAAGATACGTTTTATTACTGCAAATAGATGTTTAGTTACTTGACTGAATTTGGCGTTTCTTTTCAGAACATCAGTGTAGACCTCTGGAATAAGAATTTTAAGTTTTTAGTTCCGATTTTTGGTGTCAAAAACAATAAGCACAGTGCACCGCCCTCCCGCCCGCAATTTTTTTTTATTATAGTTAGAAGACGAGCAAATCAGGTGCCTGATGTCTGATATGGCATCATGATTGCCCATATCAGGCACAGTACCACCCAGTGTTTTAACAATCTAAATCCTGCGCGGCACTGCACTGCGCCTGTCACCCTGAGATATTAGTTGTTGTCGTCATGCCTAATAATTTCACTGGTAACATTGCCCTTCACACCGGAACACAGTAATGTTTGCACATTACTGCTTGGCGGATGAATAACTAGCAAAGGTGTGGTACTTCCCCAGGCGGGCCCCCTGCTAGAGGCCTACCACTACATTGCATGCAAAGAGGTAATGCTATTAGTTAAAATTTTTGTTAGTGACACCATTCATATATCGACAGATATTTTTTAGTCTTTCCTTGAGAATTCCATAATATTTGCAGTTATAAAACGTGTATTTTGTAGTAAAACTGCATTAATGCCACTTTATAATTAGATACTTAAAATAAAACAGTAATTAAGAAATTATATCTCATATCATCGTCATTGGTTCCTCAAATTTTGTATTGGAAAAGATGTCGGTCCAACCACCTTAAGGGAGTGTATCTACCCGTCAATATAAATATCTTGCAGAAAAAAGAATTGCGAAATTAGCAAAAAAAATTTCAACTTCTAATACAAAATAGAACAGCGGATCGGTAAATAGTTTGGGAAGTCAACATTTTTTATTGCGAATTAGATGCCACTTATCCAATGAAAAATTTACCAAATCGATGTTTTGTATACCCCTGTTTCCTCCGAATACAATAAACCCATTCTATAAATTTATATTCTGATATTGTTATAGTGAAGTAACCTATATGTCGCTGTCATTTTAATTTTTCTTATAAACCCTTGGTTTTTTCATAGTGAACTTCCAAAAATCGCGGTAAAACTCGCGTGATTGGATGTTCACTACATAAAAATGCAGAGTTTATAAACAAAAATAAAATGATAGGGACATACTTTACTTGAACTTTAAAATATCAGGATATAAATATATCAAATAGGTTTACTGTATTCGGAGGAAACAGGGGAATGCAAAACATCGATTTAGTAAATTTTCCATAGGATTGTGTCAAACTGCTAAGAGGTCCTGTATTCTGAAGTACACCTTTTCTTAACGCGTTGTATACACCTGTATGTCCAACGTAAAAGTTTATTTGTCAAATAAGTATTTGTCAAGCAATAATTATTTAAATTCAGTTCTTTTCAAATTAGTCGTAACATTTTAACGTCAAAACTTATGTTCAATATTTTTATATGAATCCGTACATTTTTCTTTTTTTTCTACCATTTTAGGAGTTTCTACTAAGATTTTTGATAAATTTGGTATACGATAGAAAATGGTAAGAAAAATTTCACCCTCTAGAGGAAATTTTTCTTCCGTTTTGATTGTATTACAAGCGAATAGACCGCCGCTGTCTATAAAAAAATTGGTATATTATTTGTTTAACTTTAATTCATTGATATAGCGATATTAAATCATACTCATTTTAATAAGATAAGACACATTTTAGGAAGTCGACACAATCCTATGAAAAATGTACCAAATCTATCTATTTTGTATTCCCCTGTTTCCTCCGAAAATAATCAACGCACTCTATAAATTTATATTAGATATTATAAAACGATGTAAACGATGTCCCTATCATTTTATTTTCATTTCTTAACTCTTAATTTTTTCTAGAGTACGTCTAGTCACGCGAATAAATCGGGGACTTTTAGACGTTCACTAAAAATATATAATTTTTAAAAATGAAAATAAAACGTATAAATATAAATAAAACGATAGGGACGTAGTTTATTTTATCATTAAAATATCAACCCGCCTTGCAAGTCGCGGGGATAACTCATTTTCATCGTTTTTTGTCCCTTTTTGGGGCCGTACATTGCATATCTGCTGTCACGTTCTAACACCCTGGGACTTCGTTTTCCCTGGTCACTGTGCTACCGGGGCTGGACATTAGATTATAGAATGGGTTAATTATATTCGGAGGAAACAGGGGAATACAAAGCATCGATTTGTTAAATTTTTATAGGATTGTGTAAAATTTCTATTCCCAATATAATGAATAAAATTCCTAATACAAGTTTTATTCTAAATCTTAGTAGAATCTCCTCTTAAACCGTGCAAAAATCCAAGAAAATGGTAAAAGAATCCCCTTAATAAATAGATAAGGGTAACTTTATCACTTAAGTTCGTGAACACAAAATGGCGGCTAAAACCAAGATGGCGGACGGCAATATGGCCGCCGAGCCACATTTTAAAACATCGTTTGGGTATAAATTCGGTGGTAGAGGCTCCTCGCCCGGCTTGCAATATTCATTTCTTGACTGAAATAAAACAATATATATATATATATTAATTTGTTTACTTAATTAAGTGTCAGAAAAAGTTGTAGTAATATATGAAGAATAGTGAATCAGGAGTGCATCTATCATTGAAGCTAAATGACTTTGAAAGAAAGGATCTACTTTAATTATTACTACACCCTTTGTAACACCACAGTACACTAAGAACAGTAGTTTGTCTTCATAGAAATTGGCCACTGCCGGTCTGAATGTGTTGTCTACGCACACATTATCATAATCTGTGGGGGACTCGGGTGTCGGCAGAGTGGACCGTGCTTTGAGTTTTTTTTTTTTTTATGATATTGAGTAACAAGACGAGCAAATCAGGTGCCTGATGGTAAGCATCATGATCGCCCATATCAGACACAGTGCCACCCAGTGTTTTAAAATTTAAAATTCTGCGCGGCACTGCACTGCGCCTGTCACCCTGAGATATGAGTTGTTGAATCTCATCATGCCCAGTAATGTCGCTGGTAACATTGCCCTTCATACCGGAACACAGTAATGTATGCACAAAACTGCTTGGCGGATGAATAACTGGCAAAGGTGTGGTACTTCCTCAGGCAGCCCCCTGCAAAAGAGACCTACCACTACATGTGAGTCATTGCGAGCGTTCAAGTACGCTGCACGCCCCGAGCATTCGCCTGCTCTCACCGGATACTTTATTTACTTATTTAGCGCAGTTTCATATTATAGATTGTTTATCATGACTTCGAACAGAGGCCACAAATATTTGTGACACTTGGTAAATATTTCATAGTATTGTGTCAAATTCCTAGAAGGCCGCGTACGCTCTAAAAGCACTTACCCTAAACTCTTCTCCACAAACTTCTCGGCAAGGAGGGCAGACCACACCTCCTTTGTGTAGCCATCCTTTCTTAATTATTCTCACTTGTAACACTTGCCCCGCGTGGAAACACGTGTATGTGTAGTTGCCAACCTAAAACAAGAATTTATATAATAGTAGTTTTTTTTTATGACAAGACGAGCAAATCAGGTGCCTGATGGTAAGCATCGTGATTGTTCATATCAGACACAGTGCCACCTAGTGTTTTAACATTCAATAATACTGCGCGGCACTGCACTGCGTCTGTCACCCTGAGATATTAGCTGTTGAATCTCCTCGACAGCCTCGTTGGCTCTGATGGTAGTAACTCTGCTTTCTGTGCCGCAGGCCCCGGGTTCGATCCCCGGCCAGGTCAAACATTTGTGTGCCTGAGCATGTCTGTTTGATCTGTCCCTGTGTGTTATAAGCTTATATAAGTATGTATATCAGTCATCTGGTTACCATAGTACAGGCTTCTAGCCTAGTTTGGGACCAGATGACCGTGTGTGGAAGTTGTCCCATATTATTATTATCTCGTCATGCCCAGTAATTTCGCTGGTAACATTGCCCTTCAGACCGGAACACTAATTGTTTGCACATTACTGCTTGGCGGATGAATAACTGGCAAAGGGGGTGGTACTTCCCCAGGCGGCCCCCTGTTAAAGAGGCCTACCACTACAATTATTGTAATTGTAGATTGAATATAAGATTGTTACGCAAGAGGCTAGAGAGACCCTTTGTATACGAGGTAGATTTACTGACGAGCTTTAGCGAGGGAGTGAATAAAAAATAGAAACCGAGTACGCGATAGAAAGAGATGCAGCTTGTATGTTAATATAACGATAAGTTAGGCGCTGTGCGACCTGAATTGCACTTTATTGCGTTAGAACTAGTCGCTGTTTATTCGTTGTTTAGTCGTTGTATACTTACTGGCGAAATGTGGGTGTATCTACTATGGGACTGAGTCCTGGGTACACCTCTGCCTACCCCTTCGGGAAAAAGGCGTGACTGTATGTTATGTTATGTTGTTTATTTGAATGATTTTGAGGAGTGTCCCTTCTGTCCTTTAGTATTTTGTATTCTGTGGTAAAATGTAAATAATTTACGTTGTAACAGGTAAACAAAACGCTAGCGAGTTCTAACTCGACTCCAGCGCCATCTAGATGACACAAAAAAATCACCGCTAGCGCTGTTATTTTGTGTGTATGTTTGTTCCGTTTTCACGCTAAAACTACTGAACCGATTGGGATGAAATTCGGTATGTAGATAGTTTAGACCCTGGAATAACACATAGGGTACTTTTTATCACGATATTCCCGCGGGAACGAAGTCTGCGCGGGTGAAACCGTGCGGCAAAAATAGTAATTCATAAAATATCGCCACAATCATCGTTGTAACCATAAGCTTTCGTCGCGCTATTCATTCGCTATTCATTGTGGAAACTATAAAAATTTTCGCCGCGCTTGCAGCAAGGTGCTGAATCGTTTGTCTCGATGGCGTATTGGTTTGCTAGCTCAAGCCGATCATTTGGTCTCGGGTTCGATCCCTAGGTCAGGCAAAATGTGTTATTGGATTTTTAATTTTCTCAATGACAGTTTGGAGTGATCTGGACAACTGTGCCCAGTAGATGATCGCAGCCCTACGCTGGGTTTTTTTCTGTAGAGCTTGACCCCCCGAAATGAATACTTCAGGAAGTGAGTAGAATTATTATGATAGAATAGAATAGAATAGAAAAAATATTTATTGCCCTTGTAAATACATACAACAATAAAAAAATCGATAAAAATAACAATTAGGCAATAGGAGCATCCTCAGCATGTAACCACATCAACACCGTGCTCGAACTTTGATGTTACTCGAGTTTTTGTGCAATACGCGGGTTATACAATAAATTTTAATAGGTAACGAAATAACAGCTAGGTATATAAGAATATCAAGAAAAAATATATAGATAGATTGGTAATGATAACATACCACTATATGTAGTCGGCCGGTATCACATTTATATTTATAGCATCCAGAGCCCCAGTGCTGCCATTCTCGTATCTGAAAAAAAAAAAAAACATCATATATTCAATTTTTTTATGATAGTGAGTGACAAGACACACCCACACAAAATGGATCAGCTGATCGCCAATTTTGTACGGAACGTTGAAATATTTTTTTCTTGCGTATTTCGCGATTCTTCCTTTTACAAGTTGTTAATAAGTTTATGATTTTTATTTATGTTTTGTATTTGATTATTTTTACGAGTGGCATGTTGCAGAACAAACACTGTTTAATTATTTTTTTTTATGATAGTCAGTGTAAAGACGAGCTAATCAGGTGCCTGATGGTAAGCATCATGATTGCCCATATCAGACACAGTGCCACCCAGTGTTTTAAAATTCAAAATTCTGCGCGGCACTGCACTGCGGTGACAGGTCACCCTGAGATATGAGTTGTTGAATCTCATCATGCCCAGTATTTTCACTGGTAACATTGCCCTTCATACCGGAACACAGTAATGTTTGCACATAACTGCTTGGCGGATGAATAACTGGCAAAGGTGTGGTACTTCCCCAGGCGGGGCCCTGCAAAAGAGGCCTACCACTACAAAATAAATAAATAGAGAAGAAAAGTTGTTAAATATTCCTACAACTTTATTTAACGTGTTGTATACCATATTTCCGTAAATTAAATTCTAAGAGGGTGATTAATGATTACGAGGGAGGATTTGCTTTATCATTTGAATTATAAATTACATGAAATATGATACAATTTATGCCCCTAATTTAAGGAAATATGACCAAAAAATTATTTATGTTCAGGTGTCATGTATCAATGCGAAAAAACCCATTCTAGAAGTGCCTATAACTGATGACCCCCTGAATAAATTTAGTACATACATTCACGCCTTTTTCCCGAAGGGGTAGGCAGAGGTGTACCCAGGACTCAGACCCATAGTAGATACACCCACATTTCGCCAGTATGTTATTGGTCCCATGTAACAGGGGGCGAGCCTATTGCCATCTACCGGGCACAGTTCCAGACTCCAGGCAGTTATTGAGATAATTCCTAATGGAAAAACCCAATATTTAACACTGCCTGACCTGGGGATCGAACCCGGGACCTCTTGATTGGCAGTCGAGCATGCGCCCTCTACGCATGCTCGGCTCGAGGCACTTTATATTTATTTATTTTTTTATTTATTACCTAGTTTAAGGAAATATTACCAAAAAATGGATTTTCTCACTTTGACTGCCTCGGTGGCGTAGAGGGCGCATGCTCGACTGGTAATCAAGAGGTCCCGGGTTCGATCCCCAGGTCAGGCAGTGTTAAATATTGGGTTTTTCCCTTAGGAATTATCTCAATAACTGCCTGGAGTCTGGAACTGTGCCCGGTAGATGGCAATAGGCTCGCCCCCTATTACATGGGACCAATAACATACTGGCAAAATGTGGGTGTATCTACTATGGGACTGAGTCCTCGGTACATCTCTGCCTACCCCTTCGGGAAAAAGGCGTGAATGTATGTTGTTGATTGACTCACCTGCTGGTAAGTGATGATGCGGCCTAAGTTGGAGCACGCTTGTTCAGTAAATACCTATTCACTCTTGTTTTGAACATACCCACGTATAGTTTTCGGAAAAAACGGACGACGGCAGCGAGTTCCATTGCTTCGTCATTCTCATGATGAATGACGAGGCAAATCGTTTTGTGCGAGCTATTGGTAAGTCTACCAAATAGTGGTGACGCTTTGCCGTTTGTCTCGAGGTTCGGTAAAGGAAGGGCGATTATTATTATTACCAAACAATAGATACCTGTCTACAAGACTTCTGTTCCCATACTCGATCGCTGTGGTCGAAGCACTTGGAATGTGGGCCGTAGTTCTCTAAAGCGAAGTTCACGTCGGCCTCTGTAACAACAAACTTGTTTTACATAACGTCACGCCTTTTTCCCGAAGGGGTAGGTACTCTGAGTACACTTTTATCTACTCCATCATCATCAGTCACCATCAATTTTAAAACACTGGGTGGCACTGTGTCTGATATGGGCAATCATGATACTAACCATCAGGCACCTGATTTGCTCGTCCGTGTGAGTGAGTGACACTCACTATCATAAAAAAAAATGTAAACATTAAGCCATAAGATATAGCTCGACAAAAAAAAGTAGAAAAGAATTGGGGCGCCACTGTCTTTTACAACTGCAAAACAATATAATCAACACATACACTGTAAATTAGTTCCGTTTCGACTGTTTTTTTATCGAACAATTTTATTTATACAAATACAGCTTTATTTCTTAGAGTATTGTGTACATGGTGTTGGAATAATAAAAAAAAGAGTGTCAAATATCCTACCATTTCCGGTGTACAAATATTTCATTAAAATCGAGTTTTATTACAAAATTTATAAAACATGAAAATATACATAATTAAAATATAAATCATATTCATGAACAAAAAAATGTCAAACTCAGAATGTCTATGGTTTAGTAATTATTAAATTGTAAAATGTCAAAATGCTATAAATGTCAAAGTATTTTCATGAGGTTGCCAGTATAAAATTAAATTGTTAGATATGTTGAAACAATTATGATATTAGAATGAATGTCAAAGATTATTACTTAAATTATTTTATCGTCAAGAAATTCTTTGACAGAATAATAACATTTTTCGATAAGAAAGCTAAAATACTTACTAGGTGTATTTTCATCGTAGGAGCACCGACTGCCCCTCACTAGCGTAGTTTTGTGTCTCCACGTGAACTCTTGTAGGTACGGGCAGTAATCTGCCAACGATACTGAACCGCCGTAGTAGGCTTCTTCTCCCGGGGCTGTGCCGGGGAGGATCTCGAAATGCTGACAAATACACAAATCAATTGTTAAATCATTTCAAATCAGAGCATATTTCTAACATTTAATGACGTTATTCGGAATGAGACACTAGTTATCTAAATTCATAATTATATTTCAATCCAACATTTTTTTTTATTATTATTTTTTATGTTAGCGAGTGACAAGACGAGCACATCAGGTGCCTGATGGTAAGCATCATGATTGCCCATATCAGACACAGTGCCACCCAAGGTTTAAAATTCAAAATTCTGCGCGGCACTGCACTGCGCCTGTCACCCTGAGATATGAGTTGTTGAATCTCATCATGCCCAGTAATTTCGCTGGTAACATTGCCCTTCTGTCCGGAACACAGTAATGTTTGCGCATTACTGCTTGGCGGATGAATAACTGGCAGAGGTGTGGTACTTCCCCAGGCGGGCCCCTGCAAAAGAGGCCTACCACTACAAATGATTTAACTATTACGTGCATGTATGTATGTATGGGAATTCCCATACATACATACATGCATATTATATATACTACACCTATACATATACTATATATACTATATAGCATACTTGCTTAGTGTACGGTTCCATAACTAGATACCGTAAACATTTAAGTAATCACATTTTAGATCGTCAGGCACCCCTCTTGTAACAACAGTATATTAGGCCCAACCTTATTCGTAAAAAAGTAATCTACTTAAATGACCTATGTAAACTTACATTGAAAAACTGCAATATAGGTATATTGTTACGCCGATGATACTGCGCTCGTAGTTACCGGAAAAACGTGGGATGAAGTTAAATACTATGCTGAGTCTGCTATAACGACAGTAACACAGTGGCTCTCATATAATCTTCTAACGCTCAATATGGATAAAACTAACTATATTACTTTCTCTCTGCAGACTAACATCCAACCTCCCCAAACATATATGATCAAAGCACACACCTGTCATGCCACCCCAAATACTCCTTGCACCTGCCTGACCTTGAGTCGAACAAACAGCGTCAGGTATCTAGGAATCCAAATTGATTATCTCCTAAATTGGCATATCCATATAGACTGCTTAACTTCACGAATTCGCAAATTAATACACATATTCAGAAACCTTCGCTCCTCGGCCGACCCAAACACCATAAAGATGGCTTACCTAGCACTATGCGAGTCGATTTTGCGGTACTGTATTCCTGTGTGGGGAGGCGCAGGGAAAACTAAACTGCTGCAACTGGAGCGAGCACAAAGAGCAGTACTAAAAGTTATGACTAAGAAACCCTATCGTTTCCCAACTACAGAGTTGCACGCCGACTGTAAAGTACTATCGGTTCGACGGCTCTTTGTACTCCAAACAGTATTGCTACTGCATCCATCAATACCATTCGATCCTGGGCATTTGATCTCCAAACGGAGATCTGATATGGTCTGCTCCGCTGATAGCCATAGAACAAAATTCTATGGCAGATTCTTCCAAATCTTAGCTCCAAAACTATACAACCGTATAAATCGAATTTTAAATATTTACCCTTTCACGACATTTGAAATAAAACGTAAAATAATAGATTGGCTTCTACTATTAACGTATGATGAAACCGAAGAACTTTTGATAATTAGAACATAATAACCTGCTTACCATTCACATAAAATTTGCAAATTTCAATCATAACACACACACATACACACCCCCTCTATCTCACACACTCACACTCACCCCCACCCCATATACACACACACGACATGGTGAAATACTGAAATGACAAGATAGAATAGTATAATAATAATAATATACTTTATAATACTTTAATTATGTTATTGTCCATAGCACTTAAATACCTATAAATATCAATTTTAAAAACATAGCCCAGCAATATTCCCGCTATGCGACACGATAAACTAATATAATATTTAGCTTTTTATTTGTTGGTGCCAATAGTACAGGTTACAGCCTGGTTTTGGCATCAATTTCAAGTACGTCCTTATTATGATCTAAGTACTTAAGTTGAACTGGTTTTGTCGATCTGTTGTCGTGCTCTGGTTTACTGGTTCCCGAGATACAAGTTTACTCTTAGTTCGGGACTAGTAAATCAATGTGCGCGGTTGCGGGCACGATCAGACCAGTTAGAGCTATGCTTACTTATAAATATTATAATGACCAAGTGCGGATCCAATATTGTTTTGTACCTAAATAAGGCTTATTAACATCCGTTTGTAAACTCTTTTCGCAAATAAACATTTTTATTTATTTTTTTATTTTTTATTTAATATACCGTGAAATATTGTAAAAATACGGGCCCATCGTCCGAAGGCCCCCAGGGCCCCCAATTGGTCAAAGACGACACCGAACCCAGGGCCTCATGTTTAAGACCACTTGATACCACCACTACAGCAACGGAGCAGTATATTTAATAACTATATTATAACTAACTGTGCCCCGGGGTTTCACCCGCTTAGTCATCGTTCCCGTGGGAATATCTGAATTAAAAGTACCCTATACATTATTCCAGAGTCTAAACTATCGACATACCGAATTTCAGCCCAATCTGTTCAGTAGTTTTGGCGTGAAAGAGTAACAAACATCCATCCATCCTCACAAAATTTCACATTTATAATATTAATATTATAATATTTAATGCATGGACATAATTCTCACACATACAACATATTTTAATGAATTGACATGGGTATAATTGATTTTAATGACATTTTCATATTATTTATTATTATTTAATTCAATTTATAATTTATGACTATTCATTCCTATTTTTTTTTATGAATTATGTATAATATGTATTTTAATTTAATTGTAATTAATATTGTGTACCTATCTATGATCCTTGTTGGTCGAAATAAACTATTAATAATAATAATAATTAGTAGGATTATGTAATATTTACCTGATATTTCCTCGGCAATATGGTGTCGTGTCTGATCAAATTACACAGAACCACGGCGGTGCGTCGCGGGGAACATTCCGTTCTTAGAGGATTGCCTTTAATACGAGCACAGAACGGTGCTGGGTTCTTTCTTCTAGAACAAATTATAATTATTAAATTTATAAAAATAAACATTGCCCCCCTCATTGCCTATATTCCCTTGCGGAGGGCGGCTTTTATGGGGGTCTGTTTAGTGAGTATTTCACCATGGGACGGTTGTGGCAGATGCCGGAGTCTCTAGCAATAGCCCGGTTACCATCCATCTAGAAATCACATCTATAGACAAAACAAGTAGTTTCCATCCATTCACAATAGTCCTTGTACCTAGCGGGGGCTGTCTTTAATCTCATCTTCTGTAGATGGTTTCAGAGATGGACCCCGATAAGTGCTATCCATTATTAGATTAAAAGTTCAAAGGGGCCTCTGCACGGTGCACTTGAAAAAAAGGTCTCCATGTACGTCTATTAAAAGACCGAGTATAGCCCGTGTTTTCGGGCAATATAATAATATTAATTTGAATTTATACTCTAACGAACGGGTTACCCCAAGGACACTGCTCGAGTCAATTCATATGTGTTATGTGGACAACCCATATTGTCACAGTTTCAGGTCGACAAGATTCCTCGGCGGCTCCGACATGAGCTAACGACTGCCCCCTACATATCTTATACGGAACTACACGGACAACTACAGTTTAACGTGACATACGAAACACGATAGCGACCAGGCGAATAGTCCACATGATGAGACTCGATCCAGGGACTCCGGATTTGAAGCCAGGTATATTTTCCGCTGGCCTATTTTCTTTTAGCTTTTCTTATGAAATCTTTTTAGATTCATATTTATTTGATGAAAAGATTATAAAAATATTATGTCCATGGTGCCACGAACTAAGTCATCATCATCATCTCAGCCGTTGGTAGTCCACTGCTGAACATAGGCCTCCCACGTAAAGGGGGGTTTTGTCAATACTCGCCACGCTTGGCAGGCGGGTTGGCGAGCGCAGTTTGATGGCTACGCAGGAAGCCGCTGCTGCCCGTCCTCTGAATAATAATAAACGCCTCATAACACTAAGCCGGCTCTTACGGCAACTTATAACATTACGATATATTATGAACTAAATACCTAAAATACTTACTCGGACTCATCCGTTTGATTGCTTGAAACAATAATTGCAAACTTAATACACAATGAAGAGACCTATGTATAAAAATACTTAATGAAACCTTACATAAAGTCCATGAAACTGTCCATAAAGTCTATGAAACCCCACATAAAGGCAATGAAACCCTATATAAATTCAATGAAACCCTACATAAAATCAATGAAACCGTACATAAAGTCAATGAAACCCTAAATTAACTCAATGAAACCATAAATAAAGGCAATGAAACCCTACATAAAGTCAATGAAACACTATATAAAGTCAATGAAACCCTACATAAAGTCTATGAAACCCAAAATAAAATCAATGAAACCCAGCATAAAGTATGTGATAGTTACCTAAGCGTGCTAACATTGAGCCAGTGCATGCAGGAAGAGGTAACAAACTCGCAGCCCCTGTTCATGCCCCAGTCGAGAGGCGCCGCGTGTGAGTAGTTGGCGTAGTACCAGCCCGTGTCTTCCATCATAGCGAGGGTTATACGACTGAACACTGAGTTTTGAGTGTGTGTACCGGTCATTGCTTCGTTCTGTAATAGAATATATTATCTACTAGCTGTGACCCGCGGTTTCACCCGCGTAGTCTTCGTTCCCGTGGGAATATCGGGATAAAAAGTACCCTATGTGTTATTCCAGGGTCTAAGCTACTTACGTACCAAATTTCAGCCCAATCGGTTCAGTAGTTTTGGCGTGAAAGAGTAACAAACATCCATACATACATCCATACTTACAAACTTTCGCCTTTATAATAGTATTAGGATTAGGATTTAAATATATACATACAGTCACGCCTTGTTCCCACTGTCGTAGGCAGAGATAATTTATTTACACTTGCTACGATCCTGACATACGGCTTTTGCTTCTTCCACTTATTTGATAAAATTCTCATCGGTTGTGGGTTTACCTTAGAACCACATCAATTTGTTCATGAAAAGTTCGCCTGGACTCCTACCGACTTGACCATTCACATGTGTGATAACCATAGAAATCTAAATAACAAGGTACTAGAAGTTACATAGCCGCGTGACCTTGTCGCCGCAACCGGTGACTGATTAGTCACCTGTAGCTGCTTTTGTTTGTTCTCATACATACACTATAAACCTACATACAACCGTGATTAGTTCTTACTTTCTTAATAATACCAGGTCTGGGACACCCCGCATTCTAATACGGCCCAGCTATACATACATTCACGCCTTTTTCCCGAAGGGGTAGGCAGAGGTGTACCCAGGACTCAGTCCCATAGTAGATACACCCACATTTCGCCAGTATGTTATTGGTACCATGTAATAGGGGGCGAGCCTATTGCCATCTACCGGGCACAGTTCCAGACTCCAGGCAGTTATTGAGATAATTCCTAATGGAAAGATCCAATATTTAACACTGCCTGACCTGGGGATCGAACCTGGGACCTCTTGATCGGCAGTCGAGCATGCGCCCTCTACGCCACCGAGGGGAGAGTTAATAAATTAATGTATTATATATACCTCAAACACTCGTTTTTCCCAATGTGTCAGCGCAGTGCCATCGCCTCCTTGATCTTCTAACTCAGCGCCCTCTAGCTTTGAACAATTGAAGTGTTCACGAACCTTGAAGAAACAAAACATGACATTGACGGCTTTGTAGCTAAGTTGGTTGGTTAAGTGGTAGGCCTCTTTTGCAGGGTGCCGCCTGGGGAAGTACCACACCTTTGCCAGTTATTCATCCGCCAAGCAGTAATGTGCAAACATTACTGTGTTCCGGACTGAAGGGCAATGTTACCAGCGAAATTACTGGGCATGATGAGATTCAACAACTCATATCTCAGGGTGACAGGCGCAGTGCAGTGCCGCACAGAATTTTGAATTTTAAAATACTGGGTGGCACTGTGTCTGATATGGGCAATCATGATGCTTACCATCAGGCACCTGATTTGCTCGTCTTGTCACTCACTATCATAAAAAAATATATAGTTTTTTTATTGAAAACTTCCACACACGGTCATCTGGTCCCAAACTAGGCTAGAAGCCTGTACTATGGTAACCAGATGACTGATATACATACTTATATAAACTTATAACACACAGGGACAGATCAAACAGACATGCTCATGCACACAAATGTTTGACCTGGCCGGGGATCGAACCCGGGGCCTGCAGCACAGAAAGCAGTTACTACCATCTGAGCTAACGAGGCTGTGTGTTGTATGTGTTTGGTGTGTTATTGTTTGTGTCCATGCCGCCGAAGACATAGGGGAGTCTAGATAGATTAAGCAACTACAAACATACAATAAAGGATATCCTTCAACCCAATAGAAGAACTTCGGATTCAACAACAGCGTTGTATCTGAATTCAGCCCCTTGATTGACTGTTGTATATACTAGTATAATTAATAATTATACCTGGATGCTACTATTATTGTAGCTAACCTTGCTTTGCAATTAGATAACTATATTACAATGTAAAATTAGATACTTAAGCCATATATTATTTTGTTCGCTCGATACTCTACCTAATTGTTTTTCTGAGTGTACATCGTTTTGAGTTGCAATCTAGAACATATTATTGTAACTAAATTTATTTTTGAAGTGATTGTAATTTGTTATGTACGCTAAATAACTAAAATAAATAAATAAATAAATAAAAAATGGCTAAAAAAAAAAAAAAAAAGATAGATAGAATAGAAAGATTAACACTTTATTGTACACCATACATAGGACACAAACATAAAGGATATATTTAAATTAATCTTAGGCTAGTACAAGTGGCGGTCTTATCGCTTAAAGCGATTTCTTCCAGACAACCGGAAGGAAAGGAATACTTGGTCATGAGTATTTCTGGTCGGGGTTTTTTTTTTTATTATAAGCTAACATGAACTGCTGCTATGGCTTATGCAGCACCATAACACACAAACTAATATACATATTATACTACGCTAACTTATAGCTACTTACAAATTAGGTGAACGTAATATAGACATATTTATATATTTTATTATATTATATATATTTTCTCTTTCCTCTTTTTTATTATTATTTTTTTTATTATGTACACATGTCAATTTTATGTTTACCTTCTACCAATTGAGTATTTGAAAAAAAAAATGTCGTATTTATCAAGTTATTTTGTAAGTTTAATGCAAATTAAGTATTGTCCGATTCAAAACTCACTTTAAATTTTTTTTTATATTATTTACAACCAATTAAAAATGTATACGATTCCAATAGGAGTCACTTGTTCACGAACGCGCTACGAGTGGTCGCCATGATTGTGACGTCATTATGTTATAGTTATGTATGGTACTTTATAACATTGTGACGTCACTACAGGTCACGAGCTCGTTCGGGTACTATCGGCGTGTTTTCGGTACTGGATTAAAAAATATTTTTTAATTTGATATAACTTTGTAATTATAGCGAATAAAAGAAAACTAAAAATAGTTTTGGGACGAATCTTATATATGATCTGTTCATTTATGCCAAAAGAAAATAAAATTCAAATACTCAATTAACACAACTCTGGTCAGGGGGGTGTACTTATAGGAGAATAAAAAAAAAATGTACTTATAATATACTTATATATACATACAAATTGTATATATATATATACTTATAATTACGCATACTTACCCAACAAACTTCATCCCAATCGGTCAAGCAGTGGCAGACAAATAAGGGTCTAAACTTACCTCTTTAATTACCCTCGGGGTGACGATCATGTTAAACGTCCTTTCTATTCGTCCACCTCGCACCAACCAATCTTTACGCGTCACTTTACGAACTACTCGATCTGACCATTTGTGTATTTGTAACCTGAAAAAATTAAAAGAAATCTCAAGATATACTTCATAACATAACATACGATCACGCCTTTTTCCCGATGGGGTAGGCAGAGGTGTACCCGGGACTCAGTCCCATAGTAGGCACACCCACATTTCGCCAGTATGTTATTGGTCCCATGTAATAGGGGGCGAGCCTATTGCCATCTACCAGGCACAGTTCCAGACTCCAGGCAGTTATTGAGATAACTCCTAATGGAAAAATCCAATATATAACACTGCCTGACCTGGGGATCGAACCCGGGACCTCTTGATTGGCAGTCGAGCATGCGCCCTCTACGCCACCGAGGCAGTCGAAGGTAAGGAAGGAAGGTCGAGGTAGAGAAACTAATAAACTTTTTAATAAAAAAGTGCAGTGATATGCAATCAGCTTATGCTGGTAGTTCATTAATAATAAAAATTACAATTATGACAAAAAAATTGATTTTTGTTCAGCTATCACGTATTTACATATATCCATAAAAAAATGATATATCTATATTTTACGAGGTATGTAGTTGGAAGTTGCCTGTTGCCTCAACATGACACTTAAAGTTGCTCTATCTGGGGACCGACCGACCGATATTTTAAGAATAAAGAAGATTTGTTGAAACTTACTCTTCATCCAAAGGTGGATTCCCTGTATCTGGTCTCCTTTCAGTTAGCGGGTCTCCATTCTCATCCCTGAAATTGTTATAAAATTAACATGACATAACTGCACACCTTGTTTTTTTTTTTATTATGCTAATGACAAGACGAGCAAATCAGGTGCCTGATGGTAAGCATCATGATTGCCCATATCAGACACAGTGCCACCCAGTGTTTTAATATTCAAAATTCTGCGCGGCACTGCACTGCGCCTGTCACCCTGAGATATGAGTTGTTGAATCTCATCATGCCCAGTTATTTCGCTGGTAACATTGCCCTTCAGACCGGAACACAGTAATGTTTGCACATTACTGCTTGGCGGATGAATAACTGGCAAAGGTGTGGTACTTCCCCAGGCGGCCCCCTGCTAAAGAGGCTTACCACTACAAAACTTGTTTCTCCGAAGGGTTAAACAGAGGTGTCTGTTATCTGTTGAAAAAATTAAGCCCTACAAGTTTTTTGTGTGTTCTTCTTGTAGAGGTATCTTTCCGAACGCACGGTAGACTGTACTGTTTATCTTCATTGACGTACAAAAGTGTCAGATTATGACCTATTTGAATAAAATCTGTTTGGGTTTGAGTTTGAGTTTGTGTACTCAGCATAGTAGGTACACCCACCCTGTTTTCTTCAACCAAATATTATGTTTTCCCGCAAATGAAGGCCACATCAATAGCCAACCCCAAACAATATAGTGGAAAATTATTCTCTTTTTCTTTCTACATAATGGGTTTGTGAAAGGTATTTACTTATATATACTTAAATTAAAATATGACTTATTTTTCTGTACCTTGCAAAATACTTCACAATGAATTTTTAAGGATTCGTTACAACGAGCACGCGCTATTGTTTTCGTGAGTGGCAGTGCTTAGCGAAGCCGCCGCGTGACGTCATCGGATTCCATTATCTCGCTAGTCTGTCGGATACGATGACGTCACGCGGCCTCAGAACTAAGCGAGGTAATATTGTTTTAAGGCACCTATAGGAGCCAAACTTCCATCTCGCTCGCGCAATTTACATTATTGATGATAAAATATCACTAAATGTGAATTTCCAATATAGCTCTTTCAATTTGTTTATCTTCAAATTAATGCATGTTTTTAAGTATATTTCGTTTTTTTTATTTGATGGAGTAGATCGAAAAAAAGGAAATAACAGTTTTTTTTCTATCTCTTCTGTTAAATTCTCTGTTAATCTGTTTGCCAGTTATTCATCCGCCAAGCAGTAATGTGCAAACATTACTGTGTTCCGGTATGAAGGGCAATGTTACCAGCGAAATTACTGGGCATGATGAGATTCAACAACTAATATCTCAGGGTGACAGGTGCAGTGCAGTGCCGCGTAGAATTTTGAATTTTAAAACACTGCGTGGCACTGTGTCTGATATGGGCAATCATGATGCTTACCATCAGGCACCTGATTTGCTTGTCTTGTCACTCACTATCATAAAAAAAAATTAAAAGATATCAAAACTAAGTTTTCTTGTTTAAGATTGAGAAACACAACTTATACATACATACATACATACATACATACATACAGTCACGCCTTGTTCCCGTTGTGGTAGGCAGAGACTATGTCTTTCCACTTGCTACGATCCTGACATACAACTTTCGCTTGTTCCACTTTCATCACATTCTTCATGCATGCTCGTCGGTTGTTGGTACTTTTGACCTGACCTTTCCTTAAGATAACATCAACTTGTTCATGAAAGGTACGCCCGCGGTCGACCCCTACAGATTTGACCATACACACTAGCCTTATAAATCTCCTTTGTCAAACACAACTTATGATTTTTGGAAATTCAATGTTTATGTACTTTAACTTGCAATGTGCGAGCGAGAGGGAAGTTTGGCTACTATAGGCACCTTAAGCAAATTAATTATATATATTTACCTGTAAAAAGCGAACAGAGATATACTAAATCCCAACGCGTGCAACATCTCATGTTTGACCGTCGACAAAACAGACGGTAGATCTCTGTATTTGGTTGACAACTCGCCCGGACAGAAGTTAGCGTGGCCCGCTATTGGTCTGAAATGACAATAATCACTATATATTATGAAATCCTAAATGACTCACTGACTGACATGCAACGCAGAGCTCAAACCACTGATCCTAGAGAATTGAAACTTGGAATGTAGGTTCTTTATAAAATAATAATAATAATTTGAATGCATACTCTAACAGAACGGGTTACCCCAATTACACTGCTCGAGTAAATTCATGTGTTATGTGGACAACCCATATTGTCACAGTTTCAGGTCGACAAGATTCCTCCGCGGCTCCGACATGAGCTGACGACTGCCTACCTACACGGAAAAAAAGGAATTGTTAAATTAAAGCAAGTTGCTTTAGTTCAAAGCAAATCCTGTCTTCCTATAGAGGAAGACTATATTTACTTAAATATACAATGTGATATTGATAAGAATATTGTATTCACACAATACAACCGTATTGTTAGTCCAAAAACATTTGGTTTTGTTATTATAACAATATAGTTTATTTATCTCAAGCAACCTTATTGATTTGATGTAATACTTTGGTTTACTTGGATTAACAAATCAAAATTTTTGTTTTAACAAATCATAATCCCTGTTTCAACAATACGTATATCGTTTTTGCAAGAATATACATCAGATTGTTTAGACAATATGTTTTTTTTGTAGCAACAACACATTGTTTTGATTTGATACTAGTAGTTCACTTATTTTAACAATATAATTTTTAATATATTGTTTTTATAACAATACGAATTAAATTAGTTTGAGAGTAAACAGATTCTTCGTTTAACAGTAAATATCATTGTAGTCATGAGAATACCAGATTGTTGTTGCAAAACTAAGATTCTACTAGTTTCAAGAAAATTTATTCTCTTTAGGAGAATACACACTAGCTTGGTTTAAAACTATGATTTATTTGAACCAACAAAACATAGATTTTCGCTCAATACTTTTGGTTTTACTTGTTTCAGTAATTTTTATTGTCTGAATGAAAATACAGGAAATGTTGTTTGAACAATATTTTACTTAAAGCTACAGTAATATATTGTTGTTTGAACAATATATTTTACTTCGACCTACGGTAATATATTGTTTTTTGAACAATATATTTTACTTCGATCTATATATTGTTGTATCAAAAATATAGTTCACTTAGACCTACAATAATATGTTTTGTAATAAAACTACTATTGTTTCATTTGAAGACTTTTATTTATTCCTTTAAAAAATATATATTACTTCTAAACAATATGTAAATTGTCCAGTAAATGACAGATAGCTTGAAATAACAATAATCAGTAGTTTTATGAAAGATTTAATGTGTTTGGCTTAATAAATAATATGCTAATTACGCAAAAAAAAAAAAAATTGCCCACGTCTCGCTTGCTGTGGGCAACATTTTTGTACAGTAAGCTTTTTCCATATAAACTCAAAACTCAAACTCAAACAGATTTATTCAAATAGGTCATAATCTGACACTTTTGTACGTCAATGAAGATACAGTACTGAATCTACCGTGCGTTCGGAAAGATACCTCTACAAGAAGAACGCACAAGAAACTTGTAGGGCTTAATTTTTTCAACAGATAGTTTCACAATATTTGGTTTGGTTACATTCGTTTTCTTTGAAGGTGCTGCGAGGCGGCTATGCAGAAGTTTCCAGGCATCTTTGTCCTCTATGTACTGGTTGACTTTATAATAAGCCTTCTTAAGTAAAGTAGATTTTATATAGGTTTTGAATTTACCCTCTGAGAGCCCAGTTATCTCTTTTGGGATTTTATTATAGAAACGTACACTATTTCCTAAGAATGTCTTTTTATTTGTTTTAGATAATCTAAAGCTAGGTACAGCTATTTTGTCTTTATTCCTAGTATTAAAATTATGAAGGTCACTATTTAATTTGAATTTATGTAAATTTTTACGCACATACATGATGTTCTCATAAATGTATAAGGATGGTAGGGTCAGTATGTTTATTTCTTTAAATAATTCCCTCAGGGATTCGCGTGGACGCATCTCATAGATGGCACGAATCGCACGTTTTTGTAGTATAAAGATAGTTTCTATATCTGCAGCTGACCCCCACAACAGAATCCCATAAGACATCAAGCTATGGAAATATGCAAAGTACACTAATCTCGCCGTGGCTACATCTGTTAGTTGCCTAATTTTATAAACCGCGTAAGCTGCAGAGCTTAGTTTCCCTGAGAGCTCGGTGATATGAGTGCTCCATTGCAGTTTAGAGTCTATATTTATGCCAAGGAACAAAGTTGCATTGTCAATATTGAGTCTTTCACCGTCAAGAACTATGATTGGTTCTATACTTCTGACGTTAGGCAACGAAAATTTCAAACATTTAGTCTTTTTCGCATTCAATAACAGATTGTTTGCTGTGAACCATCTGGATATACTTGCTAAAGTATTATTAACATGTACTAGTGAAGTATCCTTCCTATCAACTTTAAAAATCAATGACGTATCATCGGCAAATAGAACTATATCTGCTAGACCGTGGACCATGTAAGGCAAATCGTTAATATATGCCAAAAACAGGAAAGGACCCAAAAATGATCCCTGTGGGACTCCCATCTTGACAGGAGAACTAGCAGATGTGATACCATTGACGCTAACCTTCTGCTGCCTACTAGACAAGTATGATTCCACCAGGTTCAGGGCATTCCTATGAATTCCATATACTTCTAACTTGCGCAGTAACGTGCAGTGTTCTACACAGTCGAATGCTTTGGAAAGGTCACAAAACACTCCAATGGCATCCTGTGAACTCTCCCAAGCCTCCAAGACAAGAGTCATGAGATGACAGCCTGCATCGGTTGTTGATCTGCATTTGGTGAAACCATACTGGTTTGAATGCAATATTCTATTTCTATTGAAATGTGACAGCAGTTGGTTTAGCATCAATTTCTCAAAGATTTTACTTAATACTGGCAAAACAGAGATTGGCCTATAGTTTGAGGGATCTGTCTTACTTCCCGATTTAAAGATAGGAGTGATTTTACTTATTTTCATTAGTTCTGGAAACGTGCCTTTATCTATGCATAGGTTAAATAAGTCTGCTAAGTAAGGAGCAATTGTGTTTATTATAGAATCTAGCATTTTTACAGATAGACCCCATAGATCTTCAGTAGCTTTAACATTTAAACTCTTGTACGTCTTTTTGATATCAATTAATGAGATGTGTTCAAACGAAAATTCAGGTATGGTGCGTTGGAAGTTTTCTTTAAGAAAAGCCTCCGCCAAGTCTGGGGATGAATCAAGTGACTTGGTCGCGTTCAGGGCTATGTTAGTGAAGAAATCTACAAAAATATTAGCGACTTCCTCAACATTTGTAATGTGTTCATTATTAATTAATAATTTATATTCAGAATCTCTACATTTATCTTTACCTGTTTCTACGTTTATTGTTTTCCAAACCGTCTTAATTTTATTACTTGATTTGCGAATTTTGTCTCTAATATTTATGGCTTTTGCTTGGATGCACACAGCTTTAAAAATTTTTGAATAACATTTAACATACTCATGAAATGATTCTGAATTGGAATGGGCTTTATCCCTATATAACTCATACATATTATCTCTACTTTTCCTGATACCCTTGGTAGCCCAATCACTAAATTCTAGTTTCCCATTCGAGTGTAATTTCTTTTTGGGACATATCTCATTGAACTCCTTACTTATTACAGAAAATATGTTTTCATAATTGAAATTAGGGTCTTCCTCAGAGACAGCGACATTTTCCAGTTTTGATTCTATATTATTCCTAAGCTTTTCGAGTTTATATGTTGTTAGGGGCCTATGTTCAATTGTTGGTTTTTCTTTTGATTTTTCACTTATAAATTCTAGTGAGAGACCCTTGTGGTCAGACCTAACTCCACCCGTTATTGATAACTTCCTACTTTCTAAATTGGTAAAGATATTATCAATACAGGTCGATGAGGTAACTGTAACTCTTGTGGGCTCAGAGAATAGGTAACTCAAACCGAAGGACTTAAATAAACTAGTCAAATTAGTTTTATCTGGAGAATCTGACAAAATATCAATGTTAAAGTCACCGCATACAAGTACATGTTTATTACTTTTACAAATTTTGTTTAGAATTATTTCCATAGAGGACATAAAAGAAGTGAGATTCGAGTTCGGCGGCCTATATACACATAAGATTATGTGCCTTTTTACTTCTACACAAGCCACCTCGCAAGTTCGTTCCACAGAACAGCTGACAATATCATTTCGCTCTTTATATTTAATTGATTTTCTTAAAAGTATAATCGAGCCACCTCCTTCAGCAGATGTTCTGTTGAACTTACTGGCCACCTGAAAATTATTAACATTAAATGACATTTTATCATTTTTTAACCAAGTTTCACAGAAACATAAAATATCATAATTATATTTATCTACAAGTAATTCAATGTCGTTAATTTTGCCAGAGAAGCGGTTTATATTTTGATAGAATAAAGATAATGTACAAGTACCACTCTCTGTTGTCTTAGAAATTAGTTTAAATTATTTTCCACAGTGTTATTTTTAGTACATATACTAATCACTGTGGAGTCATTATTTAACACCGTTATATTACCTATAACTGAATTAATATTATAAGCTACCAATGTAGCAAGCATCGAAATGCATTTCTTCGAACAGTACATAATATTGTCCGGGGTCAGTTGAAAGTTTTTAATAAACTTATTCATGTCAAAAAACATTAATTTGTCACTATGACGAGATGTCAGATTATGAAATAAATTGTTTATCATATGTGTGTGTTTATTTTGAGTTGAAGTTAACAATGAACAATATGGTAAGGCACACAGCATAATCTTAAAACAATTTATTTCAAGGAGAGAGGTTATGTTATTAATAACCTCCCTTTTGTCTATACCTATACTTTGTCCTATTAAGATGACAATAACTGTATTACTATCTATAGTATGAGCACTACTCCTAATCTTATCACATATTTGTGTGTAAGATGCACCGGGCATGCAATGATTATATATTATATGATTACTCTCATTGCACAACAGAGAACCAAAATCTACACCAATCCGGTCTGAGAAAACAAGTACCTTAGTCCTACTATGTCCAGCAATACATTGCTTCTCCCTCCGAGCCACTCGCACAGGAACAGCACATGGTGATTGTGAGGTCACCTGAGGCTCAGTTGATTTTGTTTGCAATTCTGAGTTAATGAAATCTACATTACTTGTAACCAACTGGGCCAGATCTATAGCAGTATTATAGTGTTCTGCTAACTGAGTTTGTAAGGCAGTATAACTGTTGAAAATATCCTGCAGTGTTTGTTCTCTGCGTAGAAGCTCAGAGCGTATATTCCCAGTAGTCCCCACATAAATTGCCCTTAGGTGGAAATCTGGAATAAAATTACATTTCCCCCGGTTGACGATTGAAGTTATTGCCCTCACTTCAAATCGCTGTACACTGCTGCGTGGATCAACCCCCTAGACTCTAGGGGTTGGCGGTCAGATAGTCCCAATGTGATTTTATAAGTAGATAAGTGAGATTATTAGGGACATACTTACAAACAAAATGTTCCTCATTATCTGTCGAATGTACACCAGGTTTTTATGATCAACAACAATAAGTGATTATTAAAAGCAACTACGATAAGGAAAATTTTGTTTTTTTGTCTCTAATAATATCACTTATCTATAAATATTGGAGACCATATTGGAAATATCTGACCGTCAATTCCTTCATCGCGGCCGTAAGACAGACAGTGATGAGGTGGTGATGCACGCAGCAATGTACAGCGATTTAAACTGGGGGCAATAACTTCCCATTCGCCACCCGTTGATATTTTATTCCCGATTGCCACCTGGGGGCAATCCATGAGGGGATGACTGGGAATATACGGCGTTTTATATCTTTAAATGAAAAAATCTTTAAAGCCATGAATGACGGGAAATACAAGTTTTTAACAATTTTTTCATTACTTTAGCCAAGCAAGGTAACTATTGTAAAAGTTTGCAATAAGTTCTTCATTATGTGAAGAATAATCACAGACACCTACCGTTATTGCGATCAATTACAATTATCTGGCTCATCTATACAATAACGAAAAAAAGGTTTAAAAACAGCCCTTGGTAGGTTTTTTTTGCGTAATGAGCGTTTTTATTTTAAAAGCCTCACAATTATAATATATTTTCTGTAAAATGAAACTATTTTTAATTAGATACTGATAATTCAATACTGTTATATCCAGCTGTCTTTCATTTACTGGATAGTTAGTAGGTAAGATAACTTATAACCATTATTATGCCATCCGCTTTAGCAAAAACAATATTTAAAATGTAATCCTGTACATTGAAATAAATCTATTACACAAAAAACTAGTGGAATATTTAAAATAATATGGGTTAGGTCCTGAACGCACTTCCCGATTGGTACACTTACCAAAACGGGCATTTTTCAAAATTAGCACTTCCTAAAATATAAATAATTTTTTAAAACAACGTAAATATTATCAGAATGGTGTTATTATGTTATTTAATTTATTATCTAAACATGATGACTAAATTAACATGTTTTACTAAAATCAAAATAATTTACTACCGTAAGATTCATGTTTTATAAAAAATTGTATAATATATTAGGATGCGCTCTTTGTGAGAAATGCACTTTTGGGAAGTACACGTTCTGAACCTAACCAGTTTGGATTAGATTCATTTAAATTCGTAAGTAGTTTTAGTCGAAGGAATCACATTTTCACTTAATAACATATTCAAAACTTTAAACAAAAGATATAAATTATGTTAAGTTTATTCCCAGTTGCCATCATTTCCACCACTGGTGGCAGAAGTAAAAACTAAAGTATAAGGGCATGCAAAATTAACTAGGAAGATTTTAGATTTTGTTACCTGTTTCGCACGCCGCTACAGGTCAATAAATACAGCAATATCAAGAAATAAACGACCCAGCTGCCACCGGTGTTGATATTGGAGGCAATCACATTTATAAAAAAATAAAGTTACCCATACCAGACACTTCACTTCACTTCATTTCTGTCAGGTTGTCTTGCACACAAAGTATTCTTTCATCATAATATTATGTGTTCATCCATTTCTGCATTACAATATCCCATGGTGCATGGTTATTTTTCAGCCAAACAATGTCATCATTAATACCTGGAATTTACATACTTTATTATACACATACTATTATACATATACCTACCTATACATCATCATCATCTCAGCCATAGAAAGTCCTCTGCTGAAGATAGGCCTTCCTCATAGATTTCCACCCAGTCCGGTTGTAAGCGGCCCGCCTCCAGTGTGTCCCTGCAGTCCTTATCAGATCGTCCACCTTGTGGGTGGACGTCCTACGCTACGCTTGCCAGTCCGTGGTCTCCATTCGAAAACTTTACAGCCCCATCGGCCATCAGTTCTACGAGCTATGTGCCCTGCCCAGTCCACATCAATATGCTTTAATTAATTAATACACTGGACTATGTCTGTAACTTTCGTTCGTCTATACGGATCTCTTTATTTCTGATTCGATCTCATAGAGAAATCCTGAGCATAGCCCTCTCCATAGCTTGTTGCGCTATTTTGAATCTGCTGATAAGGCCCACAGTCAGAGACCACGTTTCAGATCCATAAGTAATCACTGGTAACACACACTGGTCAAAGACATTCAACTTGAGGCACTGAGGTATTTTGGACACACACCTAGACATACTAATTAGCTGTTGCCTGTGGCCTGTTGCCACTTGCATTACGTTGCGTAACTAATTCTTGTCCCCATAGAACTAAAATTACATTATAAAATAAACGAGGTATATGTTAATATAATTATTAACAAATACCTTGTGATTCGTGAAGCAATTAACCTGCTACTGCTGCTATCTAACTACTTATGTTTAAAGCAAAACATTAAAAAAGCAGATACTTATCCAGATACCAACTATAAAGGCTTTGTATTTTTAATAAGTATGAGTTATTCCTACAGTGTGCTCAATGGCTCAATGGCTACACTCTTAACCTCAAACTTTTTGTGTGCCTACTTTCCTTCTAAAGGGGTTAGTAGTAATTTTACTTACTTCTGAAACTTCCGAGCATCCGATGGCATTAACCACTTAGACAGCAAATCAAGAGTGGCTTTCTGACCAATATAATATTCTTCTTGAAATGAACATTCAACGGCGCCGGCGTCCATATTTATGCCCAATCTAATCGGAAAAAAGAAGTAGGTAATTAGGCACCTTCTAAATAATCCGTATAATGCTGGATGCATTCAAATTTTACAACAATGTATTCATGAATGAAAACTGACCTGAGCTTTTAGAGGCTAGCCAACATTACCTAGTTTTTAAATCAAAAACTCACCAATACGATTCTCGACTTCTCAATGATGCAGGCTGCCGCAGCACACACTGAAGCAAACTAATATCTCGCATTCTCGTATTGAAACTGTGTATTCTTCGTCATATAATTTGCTGCTTTATGCAAATAATATTCTTGTTTTGAATCAACTTTATCTGACAACTTATTTGAAAATAAAAAAGCACTTGGCTCAACAATCGACATTGTTGTTCTTAGAAATAATTAACCTTCTATCAAGACGACTAGTAATTTCCAAGTAACTATTTACATATTCACGCATATAAAATGTTTAATTTTCGTCCTACAATTTGCCGCGTTATTATAATAATATTCATGTTAAGAAACAACTATATATGACAACTTATTTAAATATTTAAGGAATTTTAACTGAACAATTGATAATGTTATTCTTAGAAATAACCAATCTTCTATCAAGACAACTGGATATTCCAAGCAACTATTTAACATAATTTCGCATCGAAAATGTTTTAATCTTCGTCTTACAATTTGCCGCGTTATTAAAATAATATTCATGTTTTGAAACAACTTTAGGTGGCAACTTATTTAAAAATTTAAAGAATTTTACCTGAACAGTTTATAGTGTTATTCTAAAATATAATCAATCTTCTATCAAGACGACTAGTAATTCAAAGTAACCATTTAACATATTCTCACATTGAAAATGTTTAATCTTCGTCTTAAATTTTGCCGCGTTATTATAATAATATTCATGTTTTGAAACAACTACATATTATGACAACTTATTTAAAAATTTAAGGAATTTTAGCTGAACAATTAATAATGTTATCCTAAGAAATAACCAATCTTCTATCAAGACGACTGGATATTCCAAGTAACTATTTAACATTTTCTCGCATCGAAAGTGTTTTATCTTCGTCATACATTTTGCCACGTTATTATATTCATGTTTTGAGATAACTATTTATGACAACTTGTTCAAAAATTTAAGAAATTTTAGCTGAACAATTGATAATGTTATTCTAAGAAATAAACAATCTTCTATCAAGACGACTGGATATATTCCAAGTAACTATTTAACATATTCTCGCAACGAAAATGTTTTAATCTTCGTCTTACAATTTGCCGCGTTATTAAAATAATATTCATGTTTTGAAACAACTTTAGGTGACAACTTATTTAAAAATTTGAGGAAGTTTACCTGAAAAATTGATATTGTTATTCTAAAAAATAACCAATCTTCTATCAAGACGACTAGTAATTCCAAATAACCATTTAACATATTCTCGCATCGAAAATGTTTAATCTTCGTCTTACAATTTGCCGAGTTATTCAAATAATATTTTTGTATGGAAACAACAAATTGTAACGACTTGTTTAAAAATTTAAGGAATTTTACCCTAACAATTGATATTGTTATTCTTAAAATTAACCAATCTTCTATCAAGACGACTAGTAATTCCAAATAACAATTGAACATATTCTCGTATCGAAAATGTTCAATCTTCGTCTTACAATTTGCCGCGTTATACAAATAATATTCAAGTTTTGAAACAACAATATGTGATAACTTATTTAAAAATTAAAGGATTTCAGCAGAACAATTGATATTGTTGGTTTAAGAAATAATCAATCTTCTATTAAGACGGCTAGTAATTCCAAATAACCATTTAACATATTCTCGCATCGAAAAAGTTTAATCTTCGTCTTACAATTTGCCGCGTTATTCAAACAATATTCTTGTTTTGAAACAACAATATGTGACAACTTGTTTAAAAATTAAAGAATTTTAGCTCAACAATTTAAATTGTTATTCTAAAAAATAATAATCTTCTATCAAGAATACTTGTCATTTCAAGTAAACATTTAACGTATTCTCGCCTTGATAATGTTTAATCTTTGTCGAATAATTTGCCGTGTTATTATTATAATATAGTTTATTTTAAAATAAGTAGTTGCAAATTTTTAATTGAATAATTTAGCGTTTCAAAAGAACAACGAAATTGTTAGTCTAATAATTAATTTATCCTAATGTAACAATGTTTATTATTACTACGACATTAATCCTTGTCTTAAAACTAAACTATCAAAATGTTTACGTGACAATATTTACTTGTTTTAAGACAATAAAGCAACAATATTTTTTTGTATTTTGAAGGAAATGGAAATTATTAAAATGACAATATATTGGTAAGTTAAGTAAATATTGTCTTGGAATTGGTAACAATATTTTTTTTGTTGATGGGACAATTCCTTTTTTTCCGTGTACAGTTAGGAAAGGATTTTTTCCTGTCAGTCAGTCTGTCAGTTTTTCTGTCAAAGTTTTGGTATAAAACTTCTATATTTTATAATTGCGAGCGGGCAAAGCCGCTTTTCTTATACTAGTTTATATATAAAACAGGTCAGGTCGCCATAGATAGATAGATAGATAATATCTTATAGGAAACAGCCGGGGCCTACAATTTAACGTGCCATCCGAAACTCGGTAGCGCCCAAGCAAAAAGTACACATGATGAGATTCGATCCAGGAACACCGGATTTAAAGCCGGGCATATTCAAGAGGTCCCGGATTCGATCCCCGGGTCAGGCATAGTGTTAAATATTGGATTTTTTCATTAGGAATTATCTCAATAACTACCTGGAGTCTGGAACTGTGCCCCCTGGATGGCAATAGGCTCGCCCCCTATTACATGGGACCAATAACATACTGGCGAAAAGTGGGTGTATCTACTGTGGGACTGAGTCCTGGGTACACCTCTGCCTACCCCTTCGGGAAAAAGGCGTGAATGTATGTTTTATGTTTTTTTTATTCCCGCTGGACCATGCTATGAATTGACAAATGGACGGAGCGCGGTGATGGCTCACGGTTAACGCCCCCTATGGATACCTGTAACACCAGGGGTACTGTCAGCATGTTGCCGACCCGACCAACACTCTATTGACTCTCATTTTGAAGAGCCCAATGTTCGAAATCGTTCAAATTTTCCACAATATTTAGATCATCAGTAGTTGTGATCTGTTTGCAGATGGATGGCAGGAGATATTGTCTGGTTGCTTGCGTTTTTGTGAAAGAAAGGAATGATTTATTGGTAGACTAGTAATGATTTTTTATTTTTTTGTTAATTAAATTTTGATAAAAAAATTTGTTTATATTATTCAATGTCACTTAATTAATCTTTATTGTATGTTCATTTTAAGTTTTATTCTAATTTATTATTAATTGTTATTCTTATCTTTAATTATTGTAATTGGACTTGTCCGTTTTAATTAAAGTAAAACAAATAAATAAATAAATCATACATAGATTAGATTAGATAAGATTACTCTTTATTCTGACCATTTTCATAAAATTACACAGTGCAACATAATAACTTAAAAACAAAGCTATAACTAACAAGTGTATGGTCAAAAAAGGGCGGCCTTATCACTTTAAGCGATCTCTTCCAGGCAACCAGTCTTTGGATAGGTGATGATATGTGATGATAATTAATGCGATTGCAAATTAATTCGTCATAGCATGCTAATTGCAATTGCTATGCTATTTGCTAAGACGATAATTTTCACTTCACATTTCACATCGCGCTGCTATTAATTTTATTAATTAAATAATCATACACGTTCATTCAGTATACGACCTAAACAACAAGCAAATAAAGATAATAATTGCTTACTCGTGCCTACCAAATTGCTAATAATTTCACTTAAGCGATGAATTCGCTTCATTCGCATTTACAGAATTCCGCAACATCATTAATTTGCTAAATGCTATTTAAGCATTCGCATGCTAACAATGAATGCGAATGCTAATTAATACATCACTAAATAGGTACATTAGAAAGCTTACCTATCTAAAGCAGATTCCTGTTGACAGTGCGAAGCGTACGCCACTGTGAGTCCGCGCCGACACCGCTCCGTTTCAAGCGCACTCACATATAGAACAAAGTCTGTATCCATAACGCCTTGGCTTTCGTCTTCTTCTTCTTCTTGTCCTGAAACAGAGACCACTAAACCTTAAGCCTCAAAGACCTATTACGCTAACTAAATCAGAGTCATTGCTTAGATGGTTCGGACATGTGGAGAGGATGGACGAAAGGAGATTGACAATGATTTATAAGGCTAGTGTGAATGGTCAAGTCGGTAGCGGTCGACCGCGGGCGTACCTGTCATGAACAAGTTGATGTTATATTAAGGAAAGGCCAGGTCAGAAGTACCAACAACCGACGAGCATGCATGAAGAATGTGATGAAAGAGGAAGAAGCGAAAGTTGTATGTCAGGATCGTAGCCAGTGGAAAGAAATAAGAAATAAGGGAACAAGGCGGGACTGTATGTATGTATGTATGTAAATCAGGGTCCCTAATTAAGGGCCCCCTAACTAACGGTAGTGGGATTTTTCTGCCTTAATGTTGTTACACCATAATTATTAAGGGGTTAGGGGGCCTTTATTAAGTGTATTGAATGCTTTAAAGAGCATTCAGACCGGAGTTTACAACCCTATGCCCCCCGAGGTTCATAAAAATATTTTACTCATTGTTTTTCAAAGCAAAAACACAAATTTCTAATATTATTAATGCGAAAGTTTGTGAGGATGGATGGATGTTTGTTACTCTTTCACGCCAAAACTACAGAACCGATTGGGCTGAAATTCGGTGTATGTATAGTTTAGACTCTGGAATAACATACTTTTTATCGCGATATTCCCACGGGAACGAAGACTACGCGGGTGAAACCGCGGGGCACAGCTAGTTGAATAAATATTTTTGAGTTTATAATAATAATAGTAATAATAATAACATGGGACAACTTCCACACACGATCATCTGGTCCCAAACTAGGCTAGAAGCCTGTACTATGGTAACCAGATGACTGATATACATACTTATATAAGATTATAACACACAGGGACAGATCAAACAGACATGTTCATGCACACAAATGTTTTTTGACCTGGACGGGGATCGAACCCGGGGTCTGCGGCACAGAAAGCAGTGTTACTACCATCTGTGCCAACCAGAATGTCAATGTGAATGTGTCAGTATGATGTGTGTGGTTGAAAATGTGTGTTTATGTTTATACCTAGTTCCTCGGTCCCACTGAGTGAGTTGTCGTTGAAGTCCATCGGCGGTAGATCGGTAGTGAACTCTTGTTTGGTTCTGTACCGCGGCAGCACACGGCAGTTGTGTCCCGTACTGTTACATACATAGCACGGCTGAAACAAGAATAATTATAATTTACTGACAGGAAACGCAACCTCTTAGCAATCTGACAAGCAGTAATGTGCAAACATTACTGTGTTCCGGTCTGAAGGGCAATCTTACCAGCGAAAATACTGGCCAAGACGAGTTTAAAACACTGGGTGGCACTGTGTCTGATATGGGCAATCATGATGCTTACCATCAGGCACCATATTTGTTTTTTTTTTTTTGTCACACACGATCATCTGGTCCCAAACTAGGCTAGAAGCCTGTACTATGGTAACCAGATGACTGATATACATACTTATATAAGCTTATAACACACAGGGACAGATCAAACAGACATGTTCATGCACACAAACCTGTTTTGACCTGGCCGGGGATCGAACCCGGGCCCTGCGGCACATAAAGCAGAGTTACTATCATCTGAGCCTACGAGGCTGTCGCTTAATATCATATATAAAAAAACCAATTCGTTTTCCTTCGGAGGTTAAAATATGGTAAATCGATATAATATCATAGAATTTGTTACCTCTCATAAAACATTCATAAATTTTTTATGTATTTTATTGGTATTATGCATTTTCTGTCCATTTAAAATGTTGCCGAAGAAGTCTTACTTTATTGGTGAGTTAGGATATTATATAAATAAACTAGCTGTGCCGCGGTTTCCGTGGTTCCCATGGGAATATTGGAAAAAAAAGTACCCTATGTGTTTTTCCGGGGTCTTAGCTACCTACATACCAAATTTCAGCCCAATCTGTTCAGTAGTTTTGGCGTAAAAGAGCAACAAACATCCATCCATAAATCTAACCAAAACCGCACTAGATGGCACTGGAGGTGAGCTAGAACTCGCAAGCGTTTTGTTCATGTGTTAAAAACGTAAGCTTTTTACATTGTACTTAATTTTGAGATTTATTAAATTAGTAGGAAGCATTGTTATTGACTTTTAAAACTTTATAGCAAACTCGCCCGCTACTAGCTAAAAAACAGTAATCAGGGTCACAAAGCCTTATTAATAAGCGAGGTGTAATAACAATAAACTGTTAAGGCATACGTATGTATGCATAGTGTAGGGTTCCATACCTAGATACCAAGAACATACAGCGCCATCTATTAGTTCCTTACGCAAAGTATGGAAATATGCCGTAAAATGGCCATAACTTTTGATGGCGTAAACTTTGATTTTTTTACAGCCACAAGGGACCGCAGATCTGAGTAGTTGATATCAATTTCAACTTGATGACTCCACGCGTTCCCGTTAGAAAGTGTGTTAATAGACGGACGGACAAACAGACGGACAAAAATGTATCCTATAAGGGTTCCTTTCGAGCTACGGAACCCATATAAGGCAGACAAATCCCACAGCCGTTGTGTAATAAGGCTTTTAACAATGTTTTGAACCGAATAAGGATAACTGTTAAAAATTCCCTGCTTTCACGAATCTTTTGATGGTTTTAATGGCACATGCGCTACACGGCCGGTGATCGGCGACGCTTACGAGCCGATAAGGTCCCGGGTTCGATCCCCAGGACAGGCAAAGAGTGTTATTGAATTTTAACATTAGGAATTTTCTCTATGACAGTCTCGAGTCTTGGACCGTATGAGGGAAATAGGCTTGCCCCCTATTGCACTAAGAGCGTATCCTAGCTACAAGAAATTTGACAAAATCTTAAAAAAAAAACCAAATCGATGTTTTGTATTCCCGTGTTTCCTCCAAATATTATAATTAACCCATTCTATAAATTTATATCCTGATATTTTTATAGTGAAGTAAACTTAGTTCCTGTCATTTTAGTTTTTCTCATAAGCTCTCGGTTTTTTCATAGTTCAAAAATCGCAGTGTAACTCGCGCAATTAGACGTTCACTACAAAAAATGAAGTTTGTAAACAAATATAAAATGATATAGAAATAGGTAGTTCATCTTCAAACTATCAGGATATAAATATATCAAATATGTTTACTATATTCGGAGGAAACAGGGGAATACAAAACATCGATTTGGTAAATTTTTAATAGGATTTTGTCAAACTGCTAATTCTAAGCTAATTCACTTGTTTTTTCTGTTAAAAACGTATCTGAGGAGTAAAATATTCTGAGACTATGTACTGGGTACAACTCTAGCTCGGCGGGAAAAAAGCGTGATGTTATGTTATTTTCCAGGTGTTCAGATCCTAGTTTTGGTTATACACACCGCCCAATCACTAGTGGTTCTAACAGCTAACGTGGAAGACATCAGGCGACTAGCGAGGAAGTTCGTCAAAGAGGAACTAATCGGGGAGATAGCTGAAATTGTGGGCAAAGGTACTTAGGGCCGCTTCACATTTGGACACAAGCAGCCGGACCGCAACGCGTGCCTTCTCATTGCGGCTGCAACCGCAAGACTTAGAAATCTACATAAATCTATATATTATTACCTATATTTATTTACTATCTGTTCTGTGGCGCGGTACCAGCCGCAATGGGTTAAAGCTCTTTGTATGGAACAAGACTGCCTCGGTGGCGTAGATGGCGCATGCTCGACTGCCAATCAAGAGGTCCCGGGTTCGATCCCCAGGTCAGGCAGTGTTAAATATTGGCTTTTTCCATTAGGAATTATCTCAATAACTGCCTGGAGTCTGGAACCTGTGCCCGGTAGATGGCAATAGGCTCGCCCCCTATTACATGGGACCAATAACATACTGGCGAAATGTGGGTGTATCTACTGTGGGACTGTGTCCTGTGTCCTGGGTACACCTCTGCCTACCCCTTCGGGAAAAAGGCGTGAATGTATGTATGTTTATATGATATATGTATGGAACAGTTCATCCCTTTCTATGGGATTTCGGAGTTCGGAGAGTACAGTGCGCTGTGTAGCTCAAGCGAAAGGTCCACATCGAAATTTGAACTAAAGGATCCGGATTTGAAGCCTGATATACTACCATTACAACTAATTATAAATAAATCTGTATATATAAGTACTTCATTATATCATTATTGTGTATATAAAGAAATGTTTGTCTAATCATAGGTAGCACCGACTTCGGTCCTTACAACTCTGACGGCGCCCTTCAGAGTGTAGCTCGCGAACATCGACCAGCCAAGAAAACTAGATACATTAAAGAAAGAGACAGACAGGTTGAAGTACCTTTTAAAAGACTAAGCTCATGGGAAAGAGAGGGAAATAACGACATAGATACATCGTTCGATCATTACAAAAGTAAGAATCGACCCAAAAAACACCGACCTTTGAACACTGAGTTTCCGGCGAAAGACAAAGTACGGCACAGAGATGTTGAAAAATCAAAACGAATCAAATCACGTTTGAAGCAATCTAAGGACGACTACGAAGAAAAACCGCCAAGTCATAAGCGAAAACGTAAGCCTTTAAAGAAGCCAAAAGCTTCGAAGACCAACGAAATATATAAACTTTTTGAAAGTTTTGGACTAAGAAGATCCAATATGGGAATAAATAATGAAACCATGACAAATGATAGAGTTAACCAGACCGTCAAGCAAAATTTACCAGAAGAATTAGTAAGTGATGACACAGATGAAGTATCTGGACTAGGAATATCCAATGTAGAAAATGATGAAACTACTACGAAAGATACAGTTGGTCTAAACGATAATCTGAAACAGAAATCACAAGAAAAATTGGAAACTGAAACGGATAAAAGATTTGGACCAAGAAGATCCAATACAGAAAGTGATGAAACTACGAAGAAAGAGCCAGAATTTGAAAACAACGATAAGCAGAAATCAACAGAAAAATTGGAAACGGAAACTACAATAAAGTTGGATATCATGTCTGATTCGGTAGATTTGGAAAAGAAAACTTGGTAATAAAGTTTTATAGCACTTTTGTGTTTCTTTAAATTTCTTAAGACTAGTTGTTCTTATCTTTAAACAATTACTTAAAACTTAAAACCCCAGGTCAGTCAAAGTGTTATAGGATTTATTCGTTACGAATTTTCTCAATGACAGCCTGGAATATGGAGGTTGTGCCCGGTAGATGGCAATAGGCTTGGCTCCAACATTATATATATTTTTTTTTTATATTTGACCTATATAACATACTGGTGAAATGTGGGTGTACCAACTATGGGAATGGGACTGAGTCCTGGGTTCACCTCTGCCTATGCCTTCGAGCAAAGACGTGATAGTATCTTATGGAAACACGAATTATTCTGTACGAAACATTGTTTTCATATAACTTAAGGTTCGCAGCGCACGCTATAGAAGCTCCCTGCCAATAGGCATGATTTTTTTGACATCTTCAATCTTCAATCATAGTCATAAATTTCAGCTCATTGAGTATTTGAAAAAAAAAATAATGTCGTATTTTTTATTTATTTTCGCATACTTTATTTTTTTTTAATTTTTATGTAGGTTATATAGATAATAACCTACATTAAACATTACTAGGTAGTTGTATTCTTCCTTATTTACATATGCCCATTATCAAATGGTGAGCGTAAATCATGTACGAGTTACACGAACATTCTCGTAGGTCACCCGTGTCGTGTATATGTCGCCTTTATATAAAATAATAATAAAGGCTTTTATTTTATAGTCGTTTTAAAATCGATATGCTTTCAATAAAATTGTTTCCTCTCGTAAAAAGCCCATAAAGTTAACAGGATTATGCATTTCCATGAAAAATGTTGCCAAAAAAGTTTTGCATCGTTGGTAAGTTGAGATTTAATATAAAAATACCATAATATATTTCCCCAGAAAGCTGAAATTTTGCACGATTTTTCATTATGCTGACAAAGAATTAGGAAGGAATTCTCAAATTTCAACAGGAATCTGTCGCGGGATTATACGACAGTATCTTTAATTAAATTCTTTTTCAGGTCTACAGGTCTTAATTCTGGTTTTCACAGCAGAATCACTGGTGATCCTTACAGCTAACGTGGATGATATTAGGAAAGTAGCGGGAAAGTTTGTCAACGACAACATTGCAAACAAAATCGCCAACTTTGTGATAAAAACTACTGAATACATGGCACATGAGATGGAAGAGAGTAAACTGCGAAATATCGGTCGCCAAAACAACAATCCAATCAGAACTACAAGGCAGCCTAAAAGAGTAAGATACGAAGAGGTACCTTATAAACAACAATGGGAAAGAGATGAAATAGAGGGAGATGGAGAAAACGGTATAACAGACAATAACAAGTCATTCGAAGATTACAAAAAGCCTAGGCCTTATCATCGAGAACGGCCTAAGCTTAACATGAATGATCAATACCAATCAGAGGAGACCAGACCTATGAACATTGAGTTTCAAATTAAGAAAAGCATTCGAAACAGAGATGAGGACCGGTTGAATCAAGTTAAAAATGACTTCAAAGATATACGACCAACTCATAAGAGAAAACATAAGCCGACTTTTAAACTAACTGCAGCTGATACCGAGGAATTAGATGGAAGAGATTATATTATGCACTCTGCTAAAGAACGACCTGCGTTGCGAGGCTTTGATGTAACAAATGACTTAACAACTTTAACTACAGAGAAACAAAGGACAGAATTTGATCAGTACGATAATCCAAATTATCCAAAACCTGTAGAACCAGGAGCAGAATTAGCAGCGACCAGCGGTCCTGTGCAGTTGCCTAAAATCGAAAATGGCAAGAACTGGTGGAACAACGAGTCATCTATGGAAGACGCAGAACAGAAGTCTTGAAAATAAAGTATATAAAATAACAGTTGTGTGTTTCATTACATACATAAATATAAGAAGCAGTGCAGCCTTGTTCTCGTGGTGGTAGACATACACAATTTCACACCACTTGCGACGATTGATACGATGAAAAATAAATTTTCAACTTGCCTTAGTTAAAACCGATCATCTGATTTATTTTGTACCGGTAGTCGATAATTTTGCTCGAATCTTGCACTTTTTTACTTAACAAGTTGTTCTGTTGGACAAGTAGATACACTTTCTCGATTATTACAAATAATTACAGGAGAAGCTTCCTCCGGGGCACGATCTACAGTGGCCAATCTGGAAGTCCTTTAACCGACTACGCACCCAGGTCGGCCGCTGTAGACAAAACCTGTGCAAATGGAGCTTAAGAAGCGCTGGTCTAGAACATTGCGACTGTGGGGTCCTTGCCAAACAATGGTCCATCTGCTAGTGTCCCCTGTGCCCGAACAGTTGCACTAGGGATGACCTTTTTAACGCCACAGAGAACGCAATAGACGTAGTCACTTTTTGGGCTAGCGCTGTCTAATAGAACAAATGAACCATTGACACGATAAGAAGAAGAAGAATTACAAAGCACAGCTATTTGCATCATTTATAGGTTTTAGGTTTAAGTAACTAATTTTGAGTTAGATAATTTAGACCACGTATAATTAAAAGAATATAACACTTTTTATTGAGATCAAAATAAAAAGAATATACGTTACAGATTTAACTAAAATAATTATAGTAATGCGTTCTAATTCTGTGAGTAATGTCAACCAATAGTCGACAATTAGACGCTTTGAGCGATCTCTTCCAGCAACCTTTGGCCAGATAGGGCATGATATGCAAGATAAAAATAACATTTTTCCTTAAAATATTTGGTTATGACTTGTTACTGTTCCGGATAATTTCAGTACGTGATAAGTATAGTTTTTATCAACTATTTTGTAAGCTATCTAAGATATTATGATAATTCTAGTCGAGTAACATATATCTGTTATGGCTTATCAGTTGCTATTCTATGATCTACCTACATATATACATTATTAATGATACAAAAGTTGCTGTCCGTCTATCTATTACGTCTTCACAAATAAACTCCTGAACCAACTTTTATGTATAGATTTATAGAATCCCTCTCCTTTAAATATCCTTCTCCTCATTTTTTTGTTCCATCATCAGACGCTGCAAATATTCAGTAGTCCGAACGATTCGAAATTGGATATCTTGTTAATTTAAAGATATTTTAACATGATAACCTTGACCTGAAGCTGCAGGATCAGATTCAGATGGGTCAGCACTCAGCACTGCGCTTGCTTGACGTTGTCAATGACCATATTAGAGCCTATCTATCGATAGAGAAGGAGGTAAAGTCAGAGAGCAAACCTGGCTTTGGCCTGGTTTGTCTCTATTCTTTTATTTCTTTCCACTTGCTATGTTCCTGAATCCTGACATACTACTGTCACTTCAGCACATTCTTCATACATGCCCTTCAAGTCCTTCCTTAAGATAAGGTCAATTTGGTCACATAAAAGTACATCTTTGTATGTCGTCCCCTACCGACTTGACCGATCACACTCGCCTTTTCTCTGTATCAATTATCTTTCTTCTACTGATACAGTATAATATATCAATATATTTATTTCAAGATCAACTATTGATAACAACATTTAGTACTACATAAATATTTTACAAATAATACAATTTTTACTACTTATAGTACGGACCAAATGTGATTGTTGACCTCAGGTACCTAAACTAGGCTGAGAAGCCTGTCCTATAGGTACCTGTGATCCCCCTGTTGTGTTTAGATAAGTAGTGTAAATATTTTTGCAAATTACTTACTTATATATATATATATATATATATATATATTAAGACATACGCGAAGCACTAACTTTAATATTTAGTGGCAGACATTAATTATATATTTCTAAAGTTGCCAAATTTTAGTTACTTATAATAATAATAATAATAATATGAACTATACGCATAATTAGGAATTTAAACTGAGTTTATTTCGAACCAAACTATGAAAAAAAGAAATATAATATAATAATAGTAATTTCCGGTTTTCCGGTGACCGGAGTAATCAATAGAAGCATATTATGCAGTGAATGTAGAAAGGAAAACGGTTGAGCGGGATTCGAACCAACGACCTCACCATTCCGTGGCGTTGCTCTTACCAACTTAACTAACGTGGTCTAGGGTTAGAATACTCACATTAAGATGATGATCAGGAACTCGGACTTCCCCGCACATGGTCTCCTCGTTACACGTGTCTATGCAATGTGACTTGCCTTCCCTAATGAACACTTGTCTGGAGGGACATTTCCTGCAAACAAAACATTTAAACTTTAAATATCTCTTCTTTCTATATAATATTATACACTAAACTACACATAACGTGAAATCACGCCTTTTTCCCGAGGGGGTGTAAACCAGGACTCAGTCTCATAGTAGGTACACCCACACCTCGAGTTTTTTTTATTTCAAGTATACCATGTTGGGGGAGGGTCCCTGGGGGCGAGCATATATTGGCATTTTGGCCACGGTTCCAGGCAGTCATTAAGAAAATTCCTAATGAAAAAATCCAATAATATATTTTGCTTGAAATGGGGATCGAACTCAGGAACTCATGGTCGGAAGTAGCGCTGGCGAACCACTTCGCCATCGAGACAGTCCTCGCATCTTCTAAAGGGTCATTGCACATCATTTGGAACTACTTTCAACGTGACCGTGGATGTTGACGCGAAAAGAATCAGCTGTTTCATACATTTTGTTCAAGGTCAATGATCCCTTTCTGTGAACAGCTGATATTGTCGAGATTTCAGTTTGTTTCATAATGAAATTTGTTCCAAATTATGAGAAAAATTACAATACATAAATGATCCTTTATTCATATACCGGAACGCGGATGTATTCTTTTGTGTCTGGAATCCCGGCATACCAGAGGCAAACTGAAATAAGTTCTGCAGTCAATCCTATTCGATATTGTACGACTGTCGATTGATAAATTATGTAAATTGTATCGAATAATATGTAAATTGTATCGAATAATAATCTTATCGCACATTCCTAGCAATACATCAATAATCTCGAAACATACCGTATTTATCTTATCAGATAACGATATATATCACCTCAGTTCAGGCGAAAAGTCGACACAAATAACAAAAAAAAAAACAGAAAGTTACAAAAATTCACAGTTTTTCCTCCTAAAAGTGTTGTGAAAATCACCAGTACCTTGTGCATTTGGATTGCAGTGGTTTTAATTGTCAAAATGGATTTCTGAAGAGATTTTCTTAATAGTCTTTTGGTAAGTGACGTAGTTTTACGTGCGAAATAAAGACGGATGTAAATTCTGGATATATTATGCAAGTAATTCGCCTTGTCATGATTTTTCTGTAACAGCTTACTATACTCGAAACCTTTTATCAGACACTTTTGCAAGACAATGAAGTAAATAATGAATTTACCATGCATTCGGAAAGATACCCCTGCGAGAAGAACGTACAGGACACTTGTAGGGTTTAGTGTTGGCAGTTAACAATGTTTGGTTTGATTGAATAATTTGATTGTTGGTAAGGTACAGATTACAGAGATGGCTATGCTGACGATTCCAGGCATCTTTGATTTTCTTTGCCTAGTAACTGCTCTACTGGCTTAACATGATCAATCAAGAACAGACCTTGAGAGAAGATGATTGAAGATTGAGATTGAAGAGATTGGCTTGATAAGCTGCGGGCATTAGTAACGTATCATGGGAACAACCAGGATAAGTTGGCGGTCAACCAGTCTTGCCCGTACCAAAGCTACCAGTGCTTCAGGTCCGAACTATATCGACCAATACAGCGTCGAGATGGGCTATCCCTGAGACATGACTGTTAAGTCTTGTAATCCCACTGGTTCTAATAGATGATAATATCCATAGGCTAACATACAATGCAGGCGTCCAACAAGCCCCGCCCTTACCAGGGCTACCCATACGTGGACCCGCCGGTCCACGACGCGCCTTCTATCGACCAGGCTACAGCGTCACGATGGGCTAATTTGCCCAGAACGCAGGTGACGCTACCTGTGGGAAGAATTAACCCAGTGGTTTACGTTGACATGCCGGGTGGGGTAAGTTGTATGTAGTGAAGAATTTTTGTACCGAAAGCGCCTTTGTCAGGATTTTTAAAGCCCCACGAAAAAGGAAGAGGTGTTATAAGTTGGGCGTGTTTGTGCCCGTCTTAAGTGTATGTCTGTCTATCTGTGGCATCATAAATCATAGCGCTGATATAGATGACCCGATTTTGATGTACCTTTTTTTTCTCTGAAGGCTGTAATTTTTTTCATTCGGAGTCAGATGATGATCTTGATTTACACTTGTTTTAACCAGTTCCGATAAGTACGCACCACTATACTAAATCTTAGAAGTTCACCCCCACAGCAGAGAGATGCCGAAGCGCGGAACATCAACTTGCCCAAGAAAGACGAGCCTAGACCAGTGGTCTACATCGATGTGCCAGAGACCAGTGGGAGTCTGGTCTCGGAGGAAAGGGTTTCGGATGAAGTAAGTTTTAGTTACAGGAGGTTCAAAGAACTACTATCTTATTCCTTAACATAAAAAGCACGGAAGCATCCAGATGTAATAGTGGAGTTACCGGCTATAGAATAGTACCCCCACCCTCTCTAACCGTGGTTGCCGTAAGAGCCGGCTGGACCAGATCGAGAAAGATCCATAGGACGGGCAGCTGCGTCTTCTGATTTTAAAACTATCAAACTGCGCTCGCCAGCCCGCAAGCCAAGCGGGGCGAGTATTGACACCCCCCCCTTATGGTATGTCGTCGTCTCCCCTATGTCCAGCAGTAAATTTCCTACGTCTGAGATGATGACGATGATCCATTTCAGCCTCAAGCAAGCACCTACTCAGACGAGAACAAGCGGGATCCAGATAGAGAACCAGTAGTCTACATAGACTTGCCTGATGATAATGGAAGCGTCACGCAAACTCCCCTCACGCAGAGCCCTCGGACTGAGGAACCACAGTTTGTACAGGTAAGGGAACTATGACATTACAACCGCATATCTGTCTGGTGTGGCATCGTCCTCCGTGACTACGCGGTCGTTGCAAGTTTGTGCGGATTTTCCATACAATCACGCCTTTTCCCCGAAGGGGTAGGCAGAAGACCTAGGAGCCAGTAGTAGTAGGCACACACACACACAATGTTATTGGTCCTGGGGATAGAACTCGGGACCTTCTGAACGGCAGTCGAGCTTGCGCTCTTCACACCGAGGCAGTTAATCAAAGAATATCAAGGCAAGAAATATCCCTTGTATAGCAATGTTTGAAACCTTGCCCAGTAGACCAAGACCGTAGCCAGGAATTCATTTCAGGGGGGTCAAGCTCTACACCAGGAAATAAATGTTTCATCGCGCAAAATTTTTCGAGAGAGAAAAAAATCAACCTTCTAAGTTAACGCAAACTTAATAATATGATACGAGCGTTTATGTCTGCCTTATTTTGATACCGTTGACCAAGAATCATGTTTGGCAAGAGGGTCTTGTGCCTCTTGCCAAACATGATTCTCGTATCACAAATAAAAGAAAAACTCTGAAAACAATAAGCTGATAATTTACTGTTGGTAAATTGTCCACGGCCTATTGCTATGTATGGAGACAACAGTTTTCCAACGGCATAATTAAGTTTGTCCCTTAAGGCACGGTATAGATATGATTACCGTACTCAAGAAACCCTTCACCACAATATCTTTAGTATTATTATTCTCTCCCACTTCTGTCCCATTGCTGGGCAAAGACCTCTCTTTGAAGATATCAAATGAAAAAAAAATTACAATATTATCTGCTTACACCTTCCAGGAGACCATATTCTTCGACCCATTCGAGAACAGAAGGATACAGATGAACAAAGAAGAGAGGGGGAAGGAGACTGAATCAGAAGATGACAACTGTTCCACTGTCAGTGGGCAATCCAATCGGAATAGGATGAATTTCAGGCCTTTACCGGCGATCAGACCTAGCACTTTGGATTTGAACTGCGCTGGGACTTCAGGTATACATTGGTTTGTTAAGGCGCGGTCAAAAGCAAATTCGCCCTCTCGCTCACACGTACCCACATTCTGGAAGATATAATATATACTACATGTAATTACTTAAAATAAAGACAACTAGGTTTTAGAAAATAACAACACTCAGTAAAAACAACAACAACATTCAGTAAAAAATATAATTTAATACAACCAAGTTTTCGAGTACTCGAGATCCACGGGATCGCGTTGCTCGAAGAGTGGAGGTGTCAAGTTGAAATTGATATCAAATCAGGTCTGCGGTCCCTTGTGGCTTTACGAAAATCATATTACTATAAGTTAACGCAATAAAAAATAATGGCCATTTTACTACGTATGTTGATGTACTTAGCGCAAAAGACAAAATCTCTAGGGTACTTCCCGATCGCCTAGCATCAAGAAATTTGGCAAGGAGAAAGATTTTGTATCATCACAGATAAAGGAAAAAATTCCAAAACCCTAAAATTAAAAAAAAAAATCATTACTAACATGTTTACTGCAGTTTGCAACTAGATGGCGCTGTATGTTCTTAGAAGGTGGTTCCGGTTCAGATATCTAAGTATGGAACCATTCATACATACGTATGCCTTACAAATTTATTTTTACCAGATGCAGCCTCGGATCGAGGGCCTGCTTCATCTCTAGACTCCGCAAGTGGAGACCGTGCTTAGATTTTTGGAAAAAATATTGCTCTAACTCTTATTGCCTCTATATTATGCAGTTGCCTCTATCAGACTGGCGCAACCACCAAAAATGAGTCTTAGCCTATGACACAAGAAGACGCCGCTCATATCTGTCATCTGATCTGATTCAATTATAATTTCCAGGAGTAGTAACATCACAACCAACATTTTCCCCCACTGTGCCACCCATCCTCTCGAAGGAAACCCTGATCTACGGCCAGACCAACGAGGACGGTTTCCCCATGTCTCCGATTCCCGTGTCGGAGTTCCCCGAGCCGCCTCCAGCGTATGCTGAGATCGATAGAGTCAACAGTCCTGTGGTGGATACTGAGGAACCTCGGAGGGAGGAGCAGCCCAGGACGCAGGTTATTCTGCCTAGAGGTTAGTTGAACTTGGAGTGATGGGTCAATTGGCTGTGTTTGGTACCAAGAAGACACTTGTGCAAGTCCATGAAGCTACCGTTTTGAGTCAAGACTCTGGGACCGTAGGGGCCAGAAGCTCACTGCATTTTCAAAAATCTATTTGAGCACTTGGTCGAGGCGACGCATGATCAAAATCATGGCGTTTATCTGGCCTAACGTATAAACATTGCTATTCAACGTGACAATGCCGCCAGCATCTTGGTTACGCTACCATCTGACAGTGGCACAGAACAGATAATAATACTACAGTGATTTAGGCATTAGGATTCTCTATAGGCTCTATCGGACCGTGGAGCTCTATTGTTTAATCATTTTTCAATAAGTGCTCTGTTAAAAAAAATAAGCTAATATAAGTAATGAACGGTGCGGTTGGATAGCTCTGCAACCGTGAACGTGATCAGCGGCAGGTTCGATTTTACAAACATTTCTACGGATAAGCAAGTGTTTCATCTGTGTCGGGTGTATCTGTGACATGAGATATAAGTATGTTGTATATCAGTGTTCTGGTTACCATAGTATAGGCTCTGCCAAGTTAGGAACCAGACGACCGTGTGTGGAAGTTGTTCCATATTAGATAATGATATCCCAATCCTCATTGATCTTTTGTCGAGTCGGTTTGTGGCCAGCTGTGGAGTCAGTTTTCATAACCAAACAACAATCATCTACGAACCTAACGTTCCGGTTTCTAAGCCGGACACATTCCCACAAAGACTCAAGAATCAATTGGTTTTATCATAGTGAACTTCCAAAAATCCCATTTTACTCGCGTGATTGGACGTTCGATCACTCCAAAATAATGTAGAGTTTATATAAACAAAAATAAAATTATTGGGACATAAAGTTATTAGCATATTTTAAAGTTGAAGTTACTTCAACTTTAAAATATCAGGATGTAAATATATCAAATAGGTTCACTGTATTCAGAGGAAACAGGGGAATACAAAACATCGATTTAGTAAATTTTTCATATGATTGTGTCAAACTGCTAAGAGGTCCTCTTTCCTGTTAATTAACCCTGTGCTCAGTGCTCCAACCTTTGCTTCACCATCATCTTCGTTATTGCAGATCAAACAACCCCCGTGGGCACCCCCAACTCTGACAGGAAGTACCTGAACTGCCACCACTGCGGCATGAGGGTGCACACACTGGTGGTGCGTGAGAATGGCACGGTAACCCATGTCACGGCTTTCATGTTTTTGTTGGTATGGTAAGTATATTATAGTAAGGACCATTTTAAGGGGTTCCGTACCTCAGAAGGAAAAGAGAACCCTTAATGGATCACTTTGTTGTCAGTCTGTCCTTCTGTCAAGACACTTTTTCACAGGAACGAGTGGAAGTATCAAATTGAAATTGATATCAAATACTAAAATCCATATAACACCACTCAATTTCAATTTAAAATCATTATTTATTCCCAATTCGAACAATACCTTTTTTGTAGTGGTAGGCCTCTTTTACAGGGGCCCGCCTGGGGAAGTACCACACCTTTGCCAGTTATTCATCCGCCAAGCAGTAATGTCCAAACATTACTGTGTTCCGGTCTGAAGGGCAATGACACCAGCGGAATTACTGGGCATGACGAGTTTCGACAACTAATATCTCAGGGCGACAGGCGCAGTGCAGTGCCGCGCAGAATTTTTAATTTTAAAACACTGTGTGGCACTGTGTCCGATATGGGCAATCATGATGCTTACCATCTAGGGCGTCGCCAGCCGATGATCAAGAGGGGGGCTAGTCAAGGAATTTCTACCCAAATTCCCCATTTGGGTAGACGGTAGATATACAACAGGTATTTGCCTGTATACAATTTACAATTACAAATTTCTATGAAACAGAAAAGCCCTGCAATCCTACTATAATCCTATATACTATATACTATAATCCTATGTTAATTTAGTAGATTTTTTACAGTTTTGTAGATTATTTTTTTTATAAAATAGGGCCCAGATGGTTCTGTGTTTAAAAATACGTGTCTATCGTATGGCGGCACTTGAATGTCAACATTGACAATAAAGGCTAAATTTTTTCGATTCTCTAAGGGGGGGGGGGAGCAGCAGCCCCCCCCTGCCCCCCCTTGGCGACGCCCTTGCTTAGGGTGATTGCCCTTGATTTGCTCGTCTTGTTACTCACTATCATAAGAAGAAAAACCTCACCCCTTAGAGGTTCAAGGAATACAGCTCGAAGGCCCGTGTTACGCAATAGAAATGGGACATGGTCATGATTTTATCTTATAAAATGAATCTTTATCTTTCCAGCATTCTACCAGTAGTAGCCTTCATCTACTGCACGGATTATCTGAAGATCAGAAACCACTATTGTCCCAATTGCAACAAGATCATCGGCTACGAACTACCGTTTAGAAATAATAAGATTGTTTATGTCAACTAGTCGATGATGATGATAGATAGATAGATAGATAGATAGATAGATTTTAGTGTTAAGAGGATATTATACACTACCGGCGAGGAATTGGTCAAAAATCCTATGAAAAAAGTTATATGTTTTGTATTCCACTAGTTTTCTACAAAAAATACAATTTAACCATTCGAGAAATTTATATTCTGACATTTTGAGGGCGACGTCTCCCTATCATTTTAATCTCTTATCTTACTTATATTATAGAGGTGGTCGTTAAATTAATAAACAGCTTTATGTTCGTCAATGAATTAACTGTTTATCTTCAACGAAAGAACCTGTTGAAAATATAAAGCTAATAAATTCCGTCAACATTAACGTAGCTTGCAATGCAACGAAAAATAAACATGTTGAAAATATAAACCTAATAAATTCCGTCAACATTAACGTAGCTTGCAATGCAACGAAAAATAAACCTGTTGAAAATATAAATCTAATAAATTCCGTCAACGTTAACGTAGCTTGCAATGCAACGAAAAATAAACCTGTTGAAAATATAAACCTAATAAATTCCGTCAACGTTAACGTAGCTTGCAATGCAACGAAAAATAAAACTGTTGAAAATATAAACCTAATAAATTCCGTCAACGTTAACGTAGCTTGCAATGTAACGAAAAATAAACCTGTTGAAAATATAAACCTAATAAATTCCGTCAACGTTAACGTAGCTTGCAATGCAACGAAAAATAAACCTGTTGAAAATATAAACCTAATAAATTCCGTCAACGTTAACGTAGCTTGCAATGCAACGAAAAATAAACCTGTTGAAAATATAAACCTAATAAATTCCGTCAACGTTAACGTAGCTTGCAATGCAACGAAAAATAAAACTGTTGAAAATATAAACCTAATAAATTCCGTCAACGTTAACGTAGCTTGCAATGCAACGAAAAATAAACCTGTTGAAAATATAAACCTAATAAATTCCGTCAACGTTAACGTAGCTTGCAATGCAACGAAAAATAAACCTGTTGAAAATATAAACCTAATAAATTCCGTCAACGTTAACGTAGCTTGCAATGCAACGAAAAATAAACCTGTTGAAAATATAAACCTAATAAATTCCGTCAACGTTAACGTAGCTTGCAATGCAACGAAAAATAAACCTGTTGAAAATATAAACCTAATAAATTCCGTCAACGTTAACGTAGCTTGCAATGCAACGAAAAATAAACCTGTTGAAAATATAAACTTAAATAATTCCGTCAACGTTAACGTAGCTTGCAATGCAACGAAAAATAAACCTGTGGAAAATATAAATCTAATAAATTCCGTCAACATTAACGTAGCTTGCAATGCAACGAAAAATAAACCTGTTGAAAATATAAACCTAATAAATTCCGTCAACGTTAACGTAGCTTGCAATGCAACGAAAAATAAACCTGTTGAAAATATAAATCTAATAAATTCCGTCAACGTTAACGTAGCTTGCAATGCAACGAAAAATAAACCTGTTGAAAATATAAAGCTAATAAATTCCGTCAACGTTAACGTAGCTTGCAATGCAACGAAAAATAAACCTGTTGAAAATATAAATCTAATAAATTCCGTCAACGTTAACGTAGCTTGCAATGCAACGAAAAATAAACCTGTTGAAAATATAAAGCTAATAAATTCCGTCAACGTTAACGTAGCTTGCAATGCAACGAAAAATAAACCTGTTGAAAATATAAACCTAATAAATTCCGTCAATACATTACACACTACACTAAATTAAACACACTACATTAAATTAATTTAAAAACCGTCAATGACACACCTCTATAATAATATAAATATTATTATATTATAAATTATAAATCTCAAATCTCAGTACAATATAAAAAAAAAACGTTTTTATAAGGCGAACAAAACGCTAGAGTTCTAATTTACCTGCAGCGCCTTCTAGCGCGGTTTTATATATGTTTTGGCGCCAATAAAGGCCAGATCCAGAGCCAAGTACAACAAATGAGTGGAAAATTATTCCCTATGTCTTCATATCTGTGTACCTTTTTTTTTTTTCCAATTTGTATGGGTGACGTTTAACCATAAGTCAAAATCATGATACTTTTGTTAATACACAGATTTTATTTCATATTAACACACCGGCCAACAAAAGCACATAATAAGTTAAAGCTATCTATTTTAATTTGAACTCTATTATCTTCTTCACATTGTGCAGCGTTATCACAGATTAATTAACAGTTTCTGTGTTATAAACACCACCTTTTGACTTTGTGTGCTTTTGGCCGCCAGCCCTAGCATTCATCTACGGTTTAGGTATTTTTTTCAGTTGTGTCAAATTCCTAACCGGTGTCGCACGCGCTTAACTTTTATAACAAACTCTGTTGTAATGTTGTAGATTTTAATTTTCAATAACAGTGAGATATTTAAAGACTTCATTTAAAAAATCGGTTAAATTAATGTGAACACGAAATGTGTCCAACATCTCGGAGTGTTCACTTTTTTCAACTGACTTTTTTTTTTAAATCCCGCTCTCTCACGCCCTTAACTATATTGTGATAATTTTAAGAATAATAAGGGCTTCTTTCACCATCTTCTTGTAAAGTGTTGATTAACTAATCGCCGATTAGTGCTTCTCGGCAAGTAGAAGTCCCGAGTAACTTTTGTCAGTCATAAAGAAGGCCAGTGTATCTGCCAATTAGCATAACTTTTTTTTTTATGATAGTTTGTGACAAGACGAGCAAATTAGGTGCCTGATGGTAAGATGATTGCCCATATCAGACACAGTGCCACCCAGTGTTTCAAAATTCAAAAATCTGCGCGGCACTGCACTGCGCCTGTCACCCCGAGTTATTAGTTGTTGAAACTCGTCATGCCCAGTAATTTCGCTGACTCATAACTCATTCATGGTTCGGACATTATGGTGTGTGAATTAACACTGCGCCTTACTTGCCACTTTAATAGAAGAGTAGCTTACTCGTCACTTTACTCGAAGATGGTGAGAGGCCCTAAAAGTATGATAAGACGTCCCTTGAGAATATAATATATCAATAGAATTGTACATAATATAATATTAATTAAAAGATCATACATACCTAATGCAATTGAAATGCATTATGTTTGTATCAACAGGGACTTAAAGCATTTTATGTCATTTATTTAATACTCTCTCGACGGCGTCGTAGGCGCAAGCTCTACTGCCGAGGAGGTCCCGAGATCGATCCCCAGGTAAGACAATGTAATTGGATTTTTCCATTAGGAATTATTTCAATAGCTGCCTGGAGTCTGCAACTGTGCCCGGTAGATGGCAATAGGCTCACCCCTATTACATGAGACCAATAATTGTACACCTTTATCCTGGGTACACCTCTGTCTACCCCTTCGGGAAAAAGGCGTGATTGTATGTTAGGTTATGTTCGTACGAGCAAAGTTCGCGAGGGAACTTGCAAAGAACACGTGATGGCTTCTGTTGTGATTACGATGAAGCCTATTAAGGCGCCTATAGGAGCCAAATTTCCCTCTCGCTCGCACATTGCAAGTTAAGGTACATAGGCATTGAATTTCCAAAAATCATGAGTTGTGTTTCTCAATCATACCATTTATTTTTGTAGTGTAGTGAGTTATGTAGTGGTAGGCCTCTTTTGCAGGAGGCCGCCTGCCGCCTGGGGAAGTACCGCACCTTTGCCAGTTATTCATCCGCCAAGCAGTAATTTGCAAACATTACTGTGTTCCGGTCTGAAGGGCAATTTTACCAGCGAAATTACTGGGCATGATGAGGTTCAACAACTAATATCTCAGGGTGACAGGCGCAGTGCAGTGCCGCGCAGAATTTTGAATTTTAAAACACTGGGAGGCACTGTGTCTGCTATGGGCAATCATGATGCTTACCATCAGTCAGGCACCTTATTTGCTCGTCTTGTCACTCACTATCATAAAAAAAAATTATAATATATTTAAGAAAACTTAGTTTTTATATCTTTTAATTTAACAGAAGAGATAGAAAAAACTGTGATTTCTTTTTTGTCATTTACTCCATCAAATACAAAGAAAAAAAACAAAATAAACTTAAAAACATGCAATCTAAAGATAAACAAATAAAAAGAGCGATTTTGGAAGTCAAAGTCAAGTTGACTTTGACTTTAATCTAAAGATAAACAAATGAAAAGAGCGATTTTGGAAATCCAAATTTAGAGAATTTTTTTCATCAATAATGTAAATTGCGCGAGCGAGATGAAAGTTTGGCTCCTATAGGCGCCTTAACAACGTCTTAAAAGTGTTCTTCTGTTACCTAGAATACAATAAAGAGATGACAAACTTACCTATTTAGTCTTATTGGACCTCCTGTTTTTCTGACCTTCAGCGCTTGCTCCCAAAACTTGACCGCTTCGGGAAGGATTGTGTTCTGAAATAAATTGAAACAATGAAATATATCCTACTTCCTACTAATAATTGCGAAAGTTTGTTACTCTTTCACGCCTAAACTACTGAACTGATTGGACTGAAATTCGGTATGTAGATAGTTTTATGTAGAGGTAGGCCTCTTTTGCAGGGGCCCCGTCCCCGTAAACTTGCCAGTTATTCATCCGCCAAGCAGTAATGTGCAAACATTACTGTGTTCCGGTCTCAAGGGAAATTATTGGGAAATTATTACTAGCGAAATTATTGGGCATGACGAGTTTCAACAACTAATATCTCAGGATGACAGGCGCAGTGCAGTGCCGCACACAATTTAGAATTTTAAATCACTGGGTGGCACTATGCCTGATATGGGCAATCATGATGCTTACCATCAGGCACCTGATTTGTTCTTCTTGTCACTCACTATCATAAAAAAAGAGAGAGAGATAGACCCTGGAATAACACACAGGACGAGTGTGAACGGTCAAGTCGTTGGAGTTCGACCAAGTGTAAATTTCATGAACAAGTTGATGTTATTTTAAGAAAAGGCCAGGTCAAAAGTACCAACAACCGACGAGCATGCATGAAGAATGTGATGAAAGTTGAAGAAGCGAAAGTTGTATGTCAGGATCGTAGCAAGTGAAAAGAAATAGTCTCTGCCTACCACAAAGGCCTGACTGTATGTGTGTAAGTATGTAATAATCCGAGCGCACTTTTTGTCCCGATATTACCATGCTAACGAAGACAACGCGGGTGAAACCGCAGGGCACAGCTAGTAGAAACATACATAATCGTACAAACTTCAGCAATGTTCCCATTGAACCATCCTAAGCATTCCTTTCTCTATCTTTGTCCGTACATCTTCTTACACGCCATCACGTTTCCGTATCACACTATTCCTCGCTTTATCCATTAAGGTCACTCCAATCTTGCTTTTCATCTCCACAGCATTAATCTTGCTTTCATGCTTCTCCTACGAGAACCAACAATCATACATCAAAAAATTATGCAGAAAATTAAAAGCTAATTGTATATTAAGGTCACTCCAATCTTGCTTTTCATCTCCACAGCATTAATCTTGCTTTCATGCTTCTCCTGCGAGAACCAACATTCATACATCAAAAAATTATGCAGATAATTAAAGACTATTTTTACTTACATTTATCATGATGAACTTTTCTTCCTCTAGCCTGTAACATAAAAAAATATATATATTATTTCAAAAAGCGGCTGAAAGGAGCAACTTCCAGTGGTCTAATCGATTTGATATTTGTTTGTCACTTCAACAATATTGATACGAATTGGTAATCTTAACCTGAAGCTGCATCAGGTTCAGATGGACCAGGACAGATCAGACAAAAGTCGAATAATATGCACGGAGGGTGGTACTATTCTATTAGCCGAATGAATGGTTTATTCCACTTTGTTCACCTAAGTGAACAAAGTGGAATAAACCATTCATAACATTAGTCATTAACTTTGTTCACTTGGTGAATTCACTCAGGTGAATTCACCAAGTTCCAAGTTGGAATAAACATAACATACATTCACGCCTTTTTCCCGAAGGGGTAGGCAGAGGTGTACCCAGGACTCAGTCCCATAGTAGATACACCCACATTTTGCCAGTATGTTATTGGTCCCATGTAATAGGGGGCGAAGCTATTGCCATCTACCGGGCACAGTTCCAGACTCCAGGCAGTTATTGAGATAATTCCTAATGGAAAAATCCAATATTTAACACTGCCTGACCTGGGAATCGAACCCGGGACCTCTTGATTGGCAGTCGAGCATGCGCCCTCTACGCCACCGAGGCAGTCAAAAAAAGTGGAAAAAAAGTCTCTTCAATTCACCTCGGTATCAATTTATCTGGGTGATATGACCTAGGTGAACTGATTCGACAAAAATAGTGTCCTTTGTTCACCTACGCACTTGTTCACCCAAGAAGGAGCACACATAGTGATGTGTCATGTATAATGAACTCTTACCTGTACACGGAGTCATCATAAACGATGCTTATTCTTAAGGGTTGGTCTATGCTCCGCTTCTTAACTAAATGGACCGGCTCTATGTGCACGCCGGTTACTATCTGGAAGAGAAACAACAATTTTAAGTAATTCTTTAAGCGAAGTACCCACTTTGATTTCTTTAAACTACATATATAGGTCATGAGACCACCTCCGTATGACCTACCTACCAAAAAAAAAAAAACTTTATTTAATTAAGTCTCAAACAGACATTTATACACCTTTGCTAGTTATTCATCCGCCAAGCAATGTGCAAACATTACTGTGTTCCGGTCTGAAGGGCAATGTTACCAGCGAAATTACTGGGCATGACGTGTTTCAACAACTAATATCTCCGGGTGACAGGCGCAGTGCAGTGCCGCGCAGAATTTTGAATTTTAAAACACTGGGTGGCACTGTGTCTAATATGGGCAATCATGATGCTTACCATCAGGCACCTGATTTGCTCGTCTTGTCACTTACTATCATAAAAAAAAGATATTCATACTTACATAGATAAATAGTTACATACATACATATTTTCGAAAACCAGCAGTCTGGCAGTAATGTATAAAAACTGATTAATACTTGTAAACTTTAAGAGTGAATCACAATATTGTCCTTGTATTAATAGTATGTACATATATGCTTATAATTTATTTCCTCAATAATTAATGTTGACTTGATCTCGTCACCTCTATGATTGCATATCACGTGAAGACATACATACATATACATACATACAGTCACGCCTTGTTCCCGGTGGGGTAGGTGATACGTGATACGTGATAGACATAATATTATCTTTATGACATAGGTATGATATAACTCTACTATTTGTAGCTGTGCATCAGCGGTTTCACCCGCAGGCATATTACAGAAGGACTAGTGTAAGAACAGCGGCTTTTATCATCATCTCGGCCGTTGGTAATCCGCTACTGAACATAGGCCTCCCTGTAAAGGGGGGTTTTGCCAATACTGACACGCTTGGCAGGCGGTTGTCGAGCACAGTTCGATGGTGCTTTTTTTTTGCAGAGGACGCAGCTGCCCGTCCTCTGGATCTGTTAACCATTAGCCGGCTCTTATGGCAACCACGGGTAGAGATGGTGGAGCACTATTCTAAAGCCGATAGCTCCACGGCTCAACAGCGGCTTTGCCCTCTCGCAATTATGATATAATATGGGAGTTTTATGCCAAAACTTTGACGCCCTTTTTGGGACCCCTTAGGATGTGAATTTTCAAAAATCCTTTCTTAGCACACGTCCAGACAACGAAAACAACTTATATGCCAAGTTTCAAGTCTCTAGGATCAGTGGTTTGGGCTCTGCGATGCATGTCTGTCAGTGAGTCATTTAGGACTACTACTGCGATCACCAAGCCGTCTGTCAAGCGTGGTGATTACGGCAAAATCCCCCATATGAATAGTTTATGGCTTTCTATGGGACAGGCCTGTGTTCAGTAGTAGACGTCTTTGGGCTGATGATGATGATTATGATGAAAAGTACCCTATTTTATGGAAAACAAAAGTAGTAGCTGGTTTATGGTATGAGGAGACTGCCTCGGTGGCGCAGTGGGCGTAAGCTCGACTCTTAAAGACCTGTGTTTGATCCCCACTCGCCCGCCTTCCCCTGGCGGGCAAGTATGCGTAAAGGCATTTCCACACATTTAAAAAAAAAAAAAATTCAGGCAAAGTGCTATTGGATTTTTCCATTAAGAATTATCTCTATGACATCCTGGAGTCTGGAACTGTACCCGGTAGATGGCAATAGGCTCGAACACAATATTTCTAGTAAAACCTTCAGAATAAGTCAATCTGACCACGCTATTGTACTATAAGGAAATAGACTTAGGAAATAGATTTTCAAGACCAAAATGCGTTTCAAGAAAAAGGTTATTCAAATAAATGAGTGTCAATTACCTAAATATCTAGTATAGACTATCTTTGTTAATGTTTGTCCTGATGGAGCTGTGGGTTCTCGAATGGAGACCACGGACCGGCAAGCGCAGCATTGGACTCACGCCCACAAGGAACAACAAAGATAGAAGGAGGTTCCTAAGACCGAAGTGCGAACGAGACAACAATATTAGTCGCTCGTACGACCTAACTTTACTGACGTACGTGGACCAAATGAGACCTAATTTGAGCTTTCCATTTTCGAGGAGCCAGTATCTCAGCACCCCTTTTCTTTAAATCAATGATATTATATGTATTTCTATTGCCGCCATAACAACAAATAATAAAAATGGAATAAATTTAATAATTAAAGGTGCTATCGATACAACCAACGTGTTAAATAAATTGTCATCTATACTAATATTATAAAGAGAGAATCTTTGTTTTTTTGTTTGTAACGAATAGGCTCCGAAACTACTGGACCGATTTTAATACTTAATATAGTAAGACTTTTACTGCAATAAGAATTTTATTTGGTAGGTTTGTAGTGGTAGGCCTCTTTTGCAGGAGGCCGCCTGGGGAAGTACCACACCTTTGCCAGTTATTCATCCGCCAAGCAGTAATGTGCAAACATTACTGTGTTCCGGTCTGAAGGGCAATGTTACCAGCGAAATTACTGGGCATGATGAGATTTAACAACTCATATCTCAGGGTGATAGGCGCAGTGCAGTGCCGCGCAGAATTTTGAATTTTAAAACACTGGGTGGCACTGTCTGATATGGGCAATCATGATGCTTACCATCAGGCATCTAATGAGCTCGTCTAGTACTCACTATCATAAAAAAAGGTGAGGAATGGTGACACCTTTAATAGGTAGATAATAAGTACATGATGGGTATGAACCCTTCACATGCGAGTCCCATTCGCAATTGACCAGTTTATTTGATAAAGCCCAGTGGCACTAGTGATGTAACGAGCGAAACACATTTTATCGATCATATGAATATGAGAGCTGTAAAAAATCGATTAAGTATTTTTATTGCACAAACCGAAATATGTTGCATTTGTTTATGTGGTGGCATACTTCAATAATGTTTTGTAAGATGTTATTTTGATATTTTTATTAGGAATTCTTGGTTTTCTAAGTAGGTAGGTCTCTCTGTTTTATGATCTTACAATCAATAGCTAAATTAAAACGGGCATGATTTTATCAATTGCCTAATAAATGCATTTTCAGTGATATTAATAGTTCTTGATATGCTCCTCTTGTTAGGTACTCATTAACATAAATATAACAATACGGTTTGGTTAAATTCGTTTGTTTGTGTCGGTACTACATAGCCACCACGCGGCGGTGGCTATGTTAATGTTTCAAGGCATCTTTGTCCTCTATGTACTGATAGACTGATTTTTATAGGTTTTGAATTTACCCTCTGAGAGCGCGGAATAAATAACAATACTAACGTCAATAGTACTATCATAGAATAATTACTATGCTCTATGCGCACTACCGTGCGCATAGAGCATAGTAATTCTAAGTATGTACTTCTAAGAAGTCAACACTATTTTCGCTTTCGCTTCTTACGCAGTTCATTACGTGCTTTGTTTACTTTACTATTGAATACAATTTTATTTTTAATCTTGGCTCTGACTAATAACCCGCCCCGGTTTCGGCTAGCATATCATATTTATATCCTACTAATATACTAGCTGTGACCCGCGGTTTCACCCGCGTAGTCTTCGTTCCCGTGGGAATATCGGGATAAAAAGTACCCTATGTGTTATTCCAGGGTCTAAGCTACTTACGTACCAAATTTCAGCCCAATCGGTTCAGTAGTTTTGGCGTGAAAGAGTAACAAACATCCATACATACATCCATACTTACAAACTTTCGCCTTTATAATAGTATATTAGGATTAGGATATTAGGATAGGATAGGATGAGAAAGTTTGTGAGGATGGATAGATGGAAGGATTGGACGGATGTTTGTTACTCTTTCACGCCAAAACTTGTTCTATTAGACAGCGCTAGCCCAGAAAGTGGCTACGTCTATTGCGTTCTCTGTGGCGTTAAAAAGGTCATCCGTAGTGCAAGTGTTCGGGCACAGGGGACACTCGAGTAGATGGGCCATTGTCTGGCAAGGACCCCACAGTCGCAATGTTCTAGACCAGCGCTTCTGAAGCTCCATTTGCACAGGTTTTGTCTACAGCGGCCGACCTGGGTGCGTAGTGCGTAGTCGGTTTAAGGACTTCCAGACTGGCCACTGTAGATCGTGCCCCGGAGGAAGCTTCTCCTGTAGTTCTGTGACTTCTGGTGGAAGTGGGTATTAGAAATTTGGTATGTAGATAGTTTAGGGTACTTAGTACACATAGGGTACTTTGTATTCCGATATTCCCACGGAACGAAGACTACGCGGGTGAGACCGCGGGGCACGACTAGTTAGATATTTTCAAGAGCTATAATTCCGTAATACATTGTTGTTATATATCTCCATTGGTTCACGCGGACGACAATATAGTTTCAGTCGACATGATTGTTTCCGACTTCAACATTCATCCTAATACTTCAGCCAATTTATACAAATCCTTAATAAATTATACATATAAACCTTTCTCTTGAATCCCTCCGTCCATTGGTGGAAACCGTATAAAAATCCGTCAAGTAGTTTTTTTTTAAGATAAGATAACGTATATTGATAAGAACATACAATTATACAAAATTTATCATACAAACAATAGTCCCCAAACATAGGTAAACCTGTATCTTTTTTTTAGTTTATTGCGAACAGCTAGACACAGCGTGGGACCTACCCACAGAGCAAACATGGACCTAACCCACTTTATCATATTATAATAAGGAGTGATATAATACTAAAATATTTTTCCGTGTGCACACAATATTACCAATGTCTCTAGTAGGACATCCTTAGAACATACAGTAATGGAAATGTCTTCCGCTACTAAAGTCAAATGTACTGTAATTTTTTTCTGCTGGTATTTACTATTCACGGAGGGCACAGTATACACATTTACATAAACACGTTAATATACAGGATATGAAGCGTTCAAACACAAAAGAAGCACACAAATAAAGATAGGTATATAAACAAATAATAACGTTCACACACTCACACTGCACACCCCTGCCTAGGATTCCCTGTGTCCTGTTCCCTGTGTAACACACATAACACTTTATAACACACCACACATCCAAGACACGAGAACAAACTTTTGAGCTCTGATTACAATTACTTTCCCCGGCTGAGATTCGAACCCTTGCTTTGGAGGCATAGTTAGTTACTGTACCAACTTAACCATGTTGCCGTGAAATCGTTCATGTTCCCCCGCAGAAAGGGGTCCTTTGACACCTCCTTTTCTCAATGTTCTAAGAGGGACATCAAATGCCAAATATCCATAAAACTATAAAAACAATACAGAACTCGTTTAAAACAAGTTTTTATTGGGAACAATGTACATAATGCGATAATAATTTAATATATTCTGTATTAAGATTCAATGACCCTAGTAAATTCGACACACTTATTTTTATTTTATTAACAGACTTTAAGAAGGATGTTACTTTGTGATTTTTGCGTGTTTGTATTTTATATATACATATTAAATTTGTAGTATCTGTTCATTAATATCTTCTATTTAAAAAAAAATTAAATTAAAAATTAACCAAACCATACATACATACAGTCACGCCTTGTTCCCGGTGTAGGCAGAGACTATTTCCCTCCACTTGCTACGATCCTGACATACAACTTTCGATTCGTTCACTTTCAAGAGAAATTTTTCATACATGTTCGTCGGTTGTAGGTACGGTTTGGTTAACCAAACCAAACTACCAATATAAAAAACAATGTTACAAATACATTTCTTTAACAAGGGCAGAGTGCCTTTATTGAAAAGACTAAACAATAGAGCTACCTACTTACTATCTACCCTAACTAAATACACTATGCCATAGAACACTTCTATAATCCACAGGCCGACATGTCAGCCTATAGACAATCCAAGTGCTCTAAACCACTGTCAGATGGCAGCGTACCCAAGATATTGGCGGCATTGCCACGTTGAATAGCAATGCTTATACGCGTGATCAAAATGCTGGCGTTTATCTGGCTCAACGTATAAGGATTGCTATTCTACGTGGCAATACAAATTAAACAAAACATAATATCACGGTAAAGAACCGGTGGTCTTATCGCATTAAGCAATTTCTTAGAGACATACTGGTGATGAAAAGGAGGATTACAACATTACTCTTTATTACTCTTTATAAGGATAAGGAAATTCCAATCAAGAAAAAGTGTATTTCTTTGTCTGATTTTGTTAAAATTAGTAATTAAATACACTTTTATTTTACAGGTATCTATTTATCTGGCATAGTGAGCACAGAACAAGAAATCGATTTTAAACGAAGATCGATACAAACAACTGAAATCCCTAGAAACGTAGATGCCCAATTTATTCATAGATTACTTAATAACGATTCAATAAAAAAGAGACTAGACGAGTTCTCTATGGTCAAAATGAAAAGCTACGTTCCTTATGGAAAAGTTGAAGATTTTGTACAAAATAAATCAATTGAAACGACTAAAGATAGAATAGGAGATGCTATAAAAAGTTTAAAAGAATTTATGATCAGGCATGGAGATATAAATGACACTCAAAATAATAAAACAGTTAATCAAAGTTTAAATGATGTTGATAACAATAAAGAAACAAAAATCATTAATAATACTGATGAGAATAGCGATAATGTACAAAAATCAAATAATACATACGAAGTTAAAATAGTAAACAAAACTGGATCCGAAAACTGTAGTTTAAACTATAATATGAGACCACTTTCACACACAGTCTCCTGGTCCCAATCTATGCAGAACCCGTATTATAAAATCCAAAACACTGAGAATACAGAGTATAAAAGAGATCACAATATTTTGCCAATGAGACGGCAATATTACCCAATCATTTATGAAAACAGCGAAAGTGTGGTTACACAAAGTGTCCCATATATATCAAATAGAGGACCTGACATTGACACATACAACATACCTTTAGATTACGATGAAACCAATATAATTGCTAAAGAATTAGCAAATGATAAAATCGACACAGACTACCCTAATGGAGAAAATGACGACGAGGTAAACTATAGAAAAGCCTTATACGAAGTTTTACGAAAGCAAAATGAGTTAGTAGAAAAACTCGCATTAAGAATAGAAAAAGATAGAAACTCTATGCGTTCAGGTCAAGACTTTGAACTACTTCTAGCTGAAATGACTAAAAAGAAACAACAATTAGCTGTTAAGAAGGCAATGGAAGCAGCTGCTACTACTACAGAGAAAACTACTACAGCTGTTAAAGTGATAGCGACTATTAAAACTGTGATAGATGAAACAGAAGTCAGGGAGGCGTTAAAAAATGACCCTTTCGTGCAAAGGATATTGAAAATGGCGAATAGAAAGAGAGAGCAATATTTAAAAGAAGTTAAAAAGCGAAAGCTTAAGATTAGGGGTGAAGCTATAATATAAATAAAAGTTGATGACATCGTAATAATATCTAACTTAGTCTTATAGACTTTGTAGGCTGGGCATCAACCTAGCTCTTACGAAAACAAAGCTTGCCAGGTTTACCGTGCGTCTGTGCTAAATTTCAAATTCAATATGATAGATATCATATAATTTATGAAAATTTTATTTCATTGGGGCGGAATTATTACCACAATGAAATATTTTGTATAATATTAGTAGAAATAAAAATAAAACCTATCCTCCTCTTCTTCCTGCTCCATCATCAGTCCCTAGTCTCCATCTATCTGTACCATATTCATTGAGACGATTCCAATGAGCACAAACAGATACTCGTATATTAGACTACTGGTCCATCTGAACCTAATGCTGCATCAGGTCAACGTTGCCAAGTCGATGATATATTGTTGAAGTGACAGAATAACAAATTTAAAATCGACCCTACCAGGAAGCCAGGAAGTTTTTTTTATGATAGTGAGTGACAAGACGAGCAAATCAGGTGCCCGATGGTAAGCATCATGATTGCCCATATCAGACACAGTGCCACCCAGTGTTTTAATATTCAAAATTCTGCGCGGCACTCTACTGCGCCCGTCAGTCACCCTGAGATTCTGTGATATTACTTTACTGAGGTTGATGAAACTCATGCCCAGTTATTTCGCTGGTAACATTGCCCTTCATACCGGAACACAGTAATGTTTGTACATTACTGCTTGGCGGATGAATAACTGGCAAAGGTGTGGTACTCATATCCCTTTGAGGATTTAGTTCGATCTGGTCAACTATCAAACAAAAAAACGCATTAAAATCGGTCTACTCGTTTAGGAGCTACGTACGCCACAAACAGATACACATACTGTTTTGTTCACCCAATATTTAAAAGTGGCAATAAAGATAATATTTCGAATTATAGGCCTATTTCAGTACTCTCAGTGTTATCTAAAATATTAGAAAAACTTCTTAATAAAAGATTAATTACGTACCTAGATCGTGTAAATATTTTATCGGACAACCAGTATGGATTTAGAGGAGGCAAGTCAACGGACGATGCTGTACTTAAGGTTACTGATACGATTGTTAGAAACATCGATAAAAAGCTTAAAACTATAGGTATCTTCCTGGACCTATCGAAAGCTTTCGACACCGTATCAATACCTATCCTCCTATCTAAGCTTGAAGATATCGGTATCCGTGGCGTTGTCTTAGATATGTTCTCTAGTTATCTAAGTAATCGAACTCAGGTGGTTAAAGTGGAAAAGTACGTAAGTGACGATAAATTCGTTAGTTATGGAGTGCCTCAAGGCAGCGTTTTAGGACCAACCCTCTTTTTAATTTACATTAATGAACTCTGCAAGATGTCTTTACCAAATTGTGAAATTATAACATACACCGATGACACAGTGCTCCTAATACAAGGACCTAACTGGGAAGAGACTCAAGCTCATGCTGAATTTGCACTAAAAATTGTAATGAATTGGCTGCATTCCAACTTACTGACATTAAACCTGAATAAAACCAAATTTGTACCGTTCTATATAAATAATAAAACTCAACCACCACCTTCCTATGTTGTTCGTGCACATACCTGCAGAACTTCTACCTTGACCAGTCAATGTGATTGTGTGATAGTCCAGCGCACGCAATGTGTAAAATACCTTGGAGTACTGCTCGAAAGTTCCATGTCCTGGAAGCAGCAAATAAATGCTACCACTGCTAGAATCAGAAAACTAATGTACGTCTTTAAAAATTTGCGAAATATTGCTGACTTCAAGAGTCTAAAAACGGTATATTATGCTCTGGCCCAGTCTGTATTAAACTATTGTATCTCTTCTTGGGGTGGTTCAGGCAAAACTTTGATGTTAGGGTTAGAACGAGCTCAAAGAGCTGTGCTGAAGGTTATTATCAAAAAACCCATTCGGTTCCCAACGACATCGCTATATTCCCTTTTTAAAGTACCCACTGTTCGACAACTTTTTATCCTACAGGTCATTCTTCGTAAGCATACTCAAACTAGCTATGATCCCCCGTCTCAAGATTCTAAACGTAGATCGGATATCATATTCAAAAACGAACCTCGTCGAACAGCTCTCGCGAGGCGACACTATCATCATATTAGTACGTTACTTTATAACAGATTAAACAGAGAATTAAACATTTACTCTCTCCCATTGAAACAATGTAAACTAAAAGTTCTACAATGGCTTACAACTCTGTCATACGAAGCTTCAGAAAACCTAATAAAACCCTCACTCTAGTCTAAATCCTTCAAAACACTACCATGCTAACTGTCATACACACACCCCCACACACACCCCCCCCCCACATACACACACTCTCACACAAATTACAATTCTTCTTAGTTTTATAAATAACTTGCTTATCACTGTAAATAAAATTAGAATGTAAAATTACTGTACCTATAAATTTACAACCAACTTTTTCTGTACTGAAATAAGAAATGTTTAATGTATATACTGTTGTTCCGGAGAGGGGCGTTGATGTCTGCGACACAGTTTTTAAAAAACTAATGCAGGTATCATCGTTTCGCACATTGTTTTTGTACAACATTTTTTGTTTCTCAATAAATAAATTTGATTTGATTTGATTTGATACTTTTTCAGTCGATGGTTAAAATGTGGTGAAAAACAGTACTGTAGTTCAGTCATATTGACTTTATGTTTAGTTTGTAGAGGCCAGCGCCCTCACACACATACATTATGACCGTGGACAGACTGTTGGTAAAGAAATTGTTTATTGTTATGTTTAACATAGCAAAGCGAATTTCTACTAATTTGACACTAGTTACTTGAGGACGGTTCCAATTTCTTATGAATAGTAGGAAAAAAAACATACATTCGCGCCTTTTTCCCGAAGGGGTAGGCAGAGGTGTACCCAGGACTCAGTCCCATAGTAGATACACCCACATTTCGCCAGTATGTTATTGGTCCCATGTAATAAGGGGCGAGCCTATTGCCAACTGCCGGGCACAGTTCCAGACTTCGGGCAGTTATTGAGATAATTCCTAATGGAAAAATCCAATATTTAATACTTTGCCTGGCATCTTCATTCTTGATCATTCTTGATTGGCAGTCAAGCATGCGCTCTCTACGCCACCGAGGCAGTCTTTTTAATTTTTTCGGGGAAATTTTTGATACGCACATAGGGTACCTAGCTAGTTTTCAGCGGTAGGCAATAAAATCTTAAAGGTACCAGGATATCATAAGTTCATAGGAGAATGTAGGTCGCGTAAAGTCACACTGTTACGTCTAACTGCGTCCCATCAATCATGGAAATGATATTGAGCATTGTGATATAACAAAGAGGTTATGTCATCATGCCTCTGATTTGTGAATATACTAAGGAATGGCTCTACGCTACTACCTGTACTCATTGTTTCTGCAACGGCGGAGGGGAGGTTTCAACAGGTATCTATAGAACACATTTACATAATTACGCATTTAAAGGAAATCTATACATGTATAATATATTCAAAGGACTGGGTATAGGTTTATTCTCTTGTCTCACCCTTAACAGGAATGGGGGACCTCTAAGCGGTTTGACACAATCCTATGGAAAATTTAATAAATAGGCCTCATCACAAATATCAGGATATAAATATTATATCAAATATGTTAACTATATTCTTAGGAATATATTCTTATACATAAATTTGATAAATTTTCCATAGGATTGTATTAAATGGAAACAAAACTTAATAAATCCGCAGGAAACAGCTAGACAAATAACAATAAACCACTTCAATAAATCCAATTCCTTCAAAAAGTAATCTATCCGAGTATAGAGGTGGAGTACTAACAGTATAAGTCATGGCCTTTATCGACCTTTCCTAACAATGCAGTGGCGTTTAATAACGTGTAATAGCCGGCACAAGTCTTTTCACAGATCAACTTTACTATTAGACAAATTCCTAATACAGAAATAAGTGGAAACTTTCTGCTTCATCATGAGACCCTAGTCACCATCTACATAACAACTTCCAATCATACCTTTATCCCACAGGGGTAGGACCCAGGACCCAGTCCCATAGTTGGTAAACCCAAATTTCGCCAGCATGTTATTGGTCCCATGTAATAGAAGGCGAGCCTATTGCCATCTACCGGGCACAGTTTCAGACTCCATGCAGTTATTGAGATAATTCCTAATGGAAAAATCAAATATTTAACTTGCCTGACCTAGGGATCGAAACTGAGACCTCCTGATCGGAGCCGAGATTGCGCCAACTACGCTACCGAGACAGTCCCATTACTACCGTCTAACAACATATTCATTGAGAAGATTCCAATGATCCTAAACACGATATATTAGACTACTGTTCCATCTGAAGCTGATGCTGCATGAGGTCAAAGTTACCAAATCGTAACAATATTGTTGAACTAACAATCAAAAGAGCTGATAATCATCAAACGGGCTGCACCGATTTTCATAAAACCACATCGATCTAATCTATCGATCAACATCGATAGATTAGATTAGGAACTACAATAATAATAATTATAATATGTGACAACTTCCACACACGGTCATCTGTTTCCAAACTAGGCTAGAAGCCTGTACTATGGTAACCAGATGACTGATATACATACTTATATAAGCTTATAACACACAGGGACAGATCAAACAGACATGTTCATGCACACATGTTTGACCTGGCCGGGGATAGAACCCGGGGCCTGCGGCACAGAAAGCAGAGTTACTACCATTTGAGCCAACGAGGCTGTCAACAATGCCACAGACAGACACAGTTAAACAATAATTGCGCACTGAGGCAGTCTTTAAGATATTTCAAGTGCGCTCATTCCAATGACAGCATTTGTTATCTGCTGTGAAATGAATCCGTACTCAATTGTGAACTTCGTACTTGAAGCAGATAGTTACTATTTATTGTACAACTTGTAGTGCAGAGTGCATGAAGTTTTTTAATATATAGTTTTATGATCTTTGACAATAATGTAGCAGGAGTTTGCAGATAGTGATACTGGCATGGGTGGTGTGGTCTGTTATTGAACTTAACAGGACAGGTCCTCCTAGCAGCTTGACTCAACCCTATGGAAAAATTACCAAATCGATGTTTTGTATACTACGTGAAACTGAAAATTATCAATAGGTATATGATTGTATTGTATTCCCTGTTTCCTCCGAATATCTTAAACCTATTCGATATATTTATATCCAGATATTTAATTTTTAAGATGAAGTAACCTAAGTCTATCATTTTTTGTGGTAAACGTCTTATCGCGCGAGTAAAACTGGCATTTTTAGAAGTTCACCATGAAAAGACCAAGAGTTTATAAGACAAATAAAAATGACAGAGACAGTTTACTTCACTATATCAGGATATAAATGAAAAGAATGGGTTTATTATATTCGGAGGAAACAGGTGAATACAAAACATCGATTTAGTAAATTTTCCATAGGATTGTGTCAAACTGCTGAGGTCCTCTTTCCTGTTGATTTTGGTGTCCGGCAGGCGGCTAGTCATAAAACCAAAGAAAAACTTTATATGATAAAACATTAAAAAAAATCCTTTCCTTGCGAAGACGGGGCAGGTTACTGGTATTTTATTATAACTAGTATTCTAGTCATCCTTCCATCTCAATTGTGGCCGTCCCACTGGTCTTCGTTTACCCCATGATCTCCACTCCAAGAGTCCCTTGCACCATGTAGTTCGTTTCCGGGCTATATGACCTGCCCACTCCCACTTCAATCTTTCAACTCTTCGACTGATGTCATACATACATACAGTCACGCCTTGTTCCCGGTGGGGTAGGCAGAGAATATTTCCCTCCACTTGCTACGATCCTGACATATAACTTTCGCTTCGTTCACTTTCATGACATTTTTCATACATGCTCGTCGGTTGTAGGTACTTTTGAAGATTCAAAGATTCAAAGATTCAAAGATATTTATTTTGTCTAAACATGTGTTAAACATAACAGTTGAAATGTCTTGCTGTTGAAATTGCATAATGTTCTAAAATTGTCTCAACATGTTTATGCCTTTTGGCGTACAAAATATATTAATAAATTATATTAAGATTATAAAATTGATAATAATAACAATTAAAAGAAAAAACAATTAAGTAGATAATAATACATGCATGTCAAATTATAAACTAAGAATATCTGATAACAATGTCAGAATGGTTTTAAAAAGAAATCAAAATGTCAGAGTATTAAGTAAACAAGTCAAAAATTAAAATATGAGTCTATGTCAAAATTTATCATTAAGGAATTCATTTGTATTATAATAAGCTTTACCAGTCAATATTGATTTCAATTTCTTTTTAAATGCATTAAATGTCAATTCTTGTATATTTTTCGGAATCTTATTGTATATTTTTGGGGCCATACATAATATACTTTTATGTGTCAGTGCTGTCTTCGAGGGATATAGACAACGACTGTCAACGCGCCTATTTCTTGTTACTATATCAGACATTGACGGAAACAAATGTGAGTTAGTCCGTACGAATATTGCAACCTCAAAAATATATAGAGACGGAAGTGTTAAAATTTTATGTTTTGTAAAATATGGTTTACAGCTATCGGTCGTCTGCAAACCAAACATAGCTCTAATACAACGCTTTTGCGCTTTAAAGGCTGTCGGAAAGTCAGTTGAGTTACCCCAAAATATGATTCCATATCTCAGTATAGAGGCCGCCACGCCATGATATGCAGTCAGAAGTGCATCTGTGTTTATTAATGGAGCTAACTTGTAGAGCGCATAGGATGCGCTGCTAACTCTCTTACATAACTCAAATATGTGCGCCTTCCAGTTGAGTTGCCTATCGATTGTCAAGCCTAGGAATTTAGCAGTCTCTACCTGATCCACGATATCATTGTTATGTGTAATGTTTATATCCTGTACTGGTTTCCTTTGACTAAAGTGCATTATATTAGTTTTATTAATGTTCATTTTCAAATTATTATTATTTAACCAATTAATTATATTATTTAAAGATAAGTTAATGTCATTTTCGTAGGTTTCTATAGCTCTACATGCGATTGTCACAGTACTGTCATCGGCAAACAGGGACATTGGGTGAATTGTGGCCTTAGGCAAATCATTTATGTACAAAATAAAAAGAAGAGGCCCTAACACACTACCTTGAGGTACACCGTAAAATGTAGAGCGCTCTATTGAACGGAATTTTTCTTCTGTCTTGGTTTTCATGTTGACTCTCGAAATTTCTGTAACTTGAGTACGTCCAGTGAGATACGATGTTAATAACTCTAGAACGTTTGACTTGGCCTTTCCTAAGAACAACGTCAACTTGTTCATGAAAAGTACGCCTAGGTCGACCGCTACCGACTTGACCATTCACATGATGTCATACACTTGGCTTTTTTGCCTCAACCACTCATTTGTTTTTCAGAGGCAGCAACTGGACTCTAACTGCCCAAAGTATAGGAAAATGGAGGAGTTTGAAGGAGGCCTACACCAGTCTACTGGTTGAGAAAGGATGAGAAGAAGAAGAAGAAGAAGTATTCTAGTATCTATAATTACCTAACTATGTGTTAAGTATGTGATATATTACGAGAAATCAACTGTAGACCGTAGGTAAGATCAATCGTAATGATTAGTCAATTAAATATCTAACAATAGATATCTTTATTGCCACTATAAACATTAACAAGAAGCGAAACAATCAATTAAAACATACTATTTTTATATGGAGTTAATGAATGTATTAAAGCTACGAATAGACGATCGAACATGGTTCGGCCGTACCACCGCACCGTAAAGTTCGGTACGGTGTTCATGGCACACGATCAAACCGCTTTGATTTGCAAGCGACCGTATCATCATAATCATCAGCCGGAAGACATCCACAGCTGAACATAGGCCTCTCCCATAGAACGCTATAAACTATTTATATTGGGGGGATTTTGCCGTAATCACTACGCTTGTTGTGCAGCTTGGTGATCGCAGTAGTTGGAATACTTGGAAACTGAGAGCGCTGCTGCCCACTCCGATTATGTTCCTCTGCCAGGTCTCATGGCTCCCACGAGATGAGAATGGGGTGGCCCTATTATATAGCCGGGAACCACACGTACCACCGTACCAAGTAATAATAATAATGTTTTGCGGACAATGCGCCACACGATCGAACATGGTATGGTGGCGAACCAAGTTCGTGGTACGGCCGTATCATGTTCGATCGACTATTTACTGTTTTAGTTTACATAAGGCTTCCAGCTCAATAGCTCAATCCATAGTGAAGGTAAACATGCGTACATTGTTGTGGACAGAGACAGTCAGAGACTATATTTCTCTACACTTGCTACGATCCTGACAAACGACTTTCGCTCCTAACACTTTCATCACATCCTACTTCCTGGATGTTTGTTACTCTTTCGAGCCAAAACTACTGAACCGATTGGGCTGAAATTCAGTACATAGTTTAGACCCTGGAATACATATAAAGTAATATTTTTTATACCGATATTCCAGCGGGAACGATGACTAAGTAGGTGAAACCGCCGGGCACAGCTAGTCCTACTAATAATCCTAATAATATTATAAATGCCAGTTTGTGAGGATCGATGAAGTTTGTTACTCTTTCACGCTAAAACTACTGAACCGATTGAGCTGAAATTCGGTATATAGGTAGATTAGACCCTGGAATAACACAGAGTTATTTTTTATCCCAATATTCCCACGGGAACGAAGACTACGCAGGTAAAACCGCGGGCCACAGCTCATGCTGGTAACCGGCTAACCGGGGTGTTCTCTGAGAATGTCTGCGTTTTTCCTTATCTGTGGCAATGTTAGTTAGATAAACTAATATTCTTAGAAAATTGTAACGTCTAGGTATTTCCTTTTCCTTGTGTGTCATAATATTATGACACAAATGCAAACAGAAGTTAATGAGCTCAAATGGATATATAAGTGGTCTGTGTTGTTCTTAATGTGGGACCAATAACACACTGGCGAAATGTGGATGTATCTACTATGGGACTGAGTCCTGGGTACATAAGTACCTCTACCTACCCCTTCGGGGAAAAGGTATGATGTTATGTTGTACATTGATACATAGATAGAAAACCTAATGTTAGTAAACACATTTTGTCGGATAACTAAGTTAGGCTAGCTAATTAATTTGACAACATACTTATTTTTTACGTATTTAGATGCTGAATACGGATATTAGTAGTACCCGTGGGTAGCCTTACGCTACCTTACTTACCCTACAATGATGGCGTTTATGCATTTAATGTTTATATATATGAATTTTTTTTTTCCTTTGTTAATTATCTTTAACAATATAAGAACGTAATATTAGTTTATATGGTAATCTAGGTACTCATATTTACCTATAAGTGCATAATATATTTTATTGTAAAAGTACATTAAATATAGATATACCTACCTATTCTACATGGGGAAGACACTAACCCTTTGCAACACAGTTATGTAAACTACAGCAAAGGGGTAGGGCTGCCACAAATCATTGTAAAAGAATTTTTGAATTTTGAATTTTTGAATAGATACAGCACGCTTTGTTTCCTTCGGGGTAGGCAGAGACTATTTCTCTCCTCTTGCTACGATCCTCACATACGACTTTTGATTCTTCCACTTTCATCACATTCTTCATACATGCTCATCGGTTTTTGGTACTTGACCTGATAACATCAACTGGTTAATGAAATGTACGCCTGAGACCGCTACCGACTTGACCATTCCCACCTGCCTTTCAAAAACACAAACTCCACAACTATTCAATGAAGTAGGTCACAATCTGACACTTTTTACACGTCATTGAAGATAAACAGTACTGAGTCTACCGTGCGTTCGGAGAGATACCTCTACAAGAAGAACGCACAAGAAACTTGTAGGGCTTAATTTTTTCAACTGATTGTTTTACAATATTTGGTTTGGTTACATTCGTTTGTTTGTGTCGGTACCGCGAGGCGGCTATACAGCAGTTTCCAGGCATCTTTGTCCTCTATGTACTGATTGACTTTATAATAAGCCTTCTTAAGTTAAGTAGATTTTATATATAGGTTTTGAATTTATCCTCTGAGAGCCCCGTCATCTCTTTTGAAATTTCATCCGTCCACTCCACATAACCGAACCATACTAGCTAAGCATTTCTTTCTCTCTATATCTTTGTCACTATATCATATTATTATTATCATGCTTCTATTTATTGGATATGCGGATTAAAAATTATGATGCTTCCACCAAACTCTTATTTTTTTAATGATAGTGAGTAACAAGACGAGCAAATCAGGTGCCTGATGGTAAGCATCATGATTGCCCATATCAGACACAGTGCCACCCAGTGTTTTAAAATTCAAAATTCTGCGGCATTGCACTGCGCCTGTCACCCTGAGATATTTAGTTGTTGAAACTCGTCATGCCCAGTAATTTCGCTGGTAACATTGCCCTTCAGACCGTAACACAGTAATGTTTGCACATTACTGCTTGGCGGATGAATAACTGGCAAAGGTGTGGTACTTCCCCAGGCAGCCCCCTGCAAAAGAGACCTACCACTAGAACCTAGCATGTTGGACTTTCTGTGAGAACTGGTTGATAAACGCCGTTGCTCGCTCCGTGGACGCATTATTTGCGTAGCGCGTATGCAACGCGGTCGCGCGTGCAAAAAGATTCTGGTGGCAATCAGTTCCGACATCTGATCCCATCTTTTTATATTCATATAAGCCCTTATTGGTTATATAGGTAATTTAATAACGTAACATACATTAAGTTAGGCATAACTTATTCAATAAAGCACATTACATAACTTTGACTTTAAAACTTATATTAGAAGCAGGTTTATTTGTCTGTCCCCGTGTGACCTTTGCCATGCAAACTTTAAATAAGTAAGTGCTCGAGGCAAATTGGTGATATGATGTAATTTACTTTGCGAATCGATCGTTAGTTTAGATTAGGTTCGAAAACTCTACTATAAGATATACAAGGATACAAAAAAGTGTAGTAGTACCACAGAATAAATAATAGTTGGTATTACAGAAGGGGACCCCCTTCTGTAATACCTACTAATCTACCCGTCAACCAAAACAATTGCGAAATTCGCAAAGCTGTAAGATTTTCAATGAAAATTACGTGCATGGGCGTCCTGTCCTATGGCAAGATTCCTACAAGGCTCCGACATGAGCAACACGTAACACGACGCCTTCTACAATGAATGAATGATGAATGATAACACTTTATTGGTACCACAATTATACAAAAAAGGCAAAAAGAAAACTTAAAAACTAGAAAGAGTAACAACAGGCGGCCTTATCGCTCAGAGCGATCTCTTCCAGACAACCATGCAAAGGAAGGATATACAGAACATGACGGGACAGTGGTGCCAAAAACAAATACTTAAATGATAAATAAATAAATAATAAATAAATAAAAATAAAAAAATAATATATACATAATAATATATAAATACAAACTAATAATACCATACTATAACCAATACATAAAATACATATTATCTTATACAAGACAACACATCAACTACAGGTTAAGGTGATTGGTCTTCCATACAAAATGAAAATACACAAATAAGAAGAAATAGAACACAATTTTCCACTCAATTGTTGTGGTTGGCTCTGGACCTGGCCTTTATTTGCGCCGAAATATATTTTGTTTTAAAAAAACGGTCTGGTTTTTTCATATCTATAAAAATTGTTTATGGTTTTTGGTAAACATGAATAAAACCATACGGTTTTCATTAACCCAATATATTCGCGCAAATAAAGGCCAACCAAAAACAATTGAGTGGAAAATAATTCACTCTTTCTCCATATTTGACAGCCTCGTTGGCTCATATGGTAGTAGTGCCGCAGGTCCCGGGTTCGATCCCCGGCCAGGTCAAATATTTATATGCATGAGCATGTCTGTTTGATCTGTGTCTGTGTGTAATAAGCTTATATAATGGAGGAAATCAGTCATCTGGTTACCATAGTACAGCCTTCGAGCCTAGTTTGGGACCAAATGACCGTGTGTGGAAGTTGTCCCATATTATTATTATTATTATTATTTGGGAAATATCATTTTGTATGGAAGAGTGACCCCCTTAAGTCTCATATTATTATATTATTTAAGTCTCATAATTAAGTAATTTTTCTCGTTAAAATCAAATCAAATCAATATAATAATCACCTCAACGCATCTTCATAAAGTCCATTAAATTAGAAAAAAAGTCTAGAAACTTTATAAGCCAATAAATCCTCCTCAAGATTGATGTCTTGATAATCTTTTGAAAGTTTAGAAATGATCTCCATTTGATATTGAACCTATTCATCAAATTAATTATCACTTTTCCCGTTAGATTATTGACAAATTGACAAGTGTCGGCGCGCGCTCTGATCCAGGCAACTAAAACTATGCCGAAATCGGCGTACCCTAGCCTATCTTATAAAGTTTTTCACGCAAACTAGCATTGTTTTATTGAAAATTGCCGCATTTTTAATTTGGTATCCTGTTACTTCGTCAATATTGAATCGATTTGGTAATATTACCTCATGCTGCAGCACCCAGTTCAGAAACAAGAACTTAAAAAAAATTTTCATATAGGTTCACAATCTGACACTTGTACGTCAATGAAGATAAACAGTAATGAGTCTACTGTGCGTTCGGAAAGATACATTTATTATGACATGGACCAGATGTCTAATATATAGTGTTTGTGCTCATTGGAATCGTCTCAATGAATATGTTACAGATAGATGGAGACCAGGGGCTGATGATGGAGCAGCAAGAAGAGGAAGAGTTTGTTTCATCATCACCATCATCTCAGCCGTTGGTAATCCACTACTGAACATAGGCCTCCCCCATAAAGGGGGGTTTTGCCAATACTCAACACGCTAGTTGTGCGGTTGTCGAGCGCAGTTCGATGGTTTTTTGCAGAGGACACTGCTGCCCGTCCTCTGGAACTGTAAACCCTTAGCCGGTTCTTACGGCAACCACGGCAAAAGACCGTAGAGTTATCTCCACGGCAGGGTTAGTGTAAAAGTTTTTAATTAACATTTGTTAGGTAGTGCGGTATCGGACGGTATCGGTCGGAGCGCGCGCGGACACATCAAGAATCTAAGATTTTCTGATAATTTACATATTGAATATTTATGTACGATATGGCTGCGGGCCTTTTTATGTTTTGGTGAGAGATACCTATGGGTGGATTTTTCCCGCGATTTCACTTCGAAATTTATTGTTTAAATCCAAATTCAATTTTATATGGAGGAAGACAGGTCTATCAATTAGTTCTAATAATATGAGACAACCTTCACACACGGTCATCTGGTCCCAAACTAGGCTAGAAGCCTGTACTATGGTAACCAGATGACTGATATACATACTTATACTAGCTTATAACACACGGACAGATCAAACAGACATGATCATGCACACAAATGTTTTTGTGGGACCTGCGGCACGGAAGGCAGAGGCACTACCGGCTGAGCCAACCGACGAATGGAGGAAGACGGGTAACGATCCATCAACCAGTTCTATCAGTTTGAGGGTGTAATGTTACCAGCGAAATTACTGTGGCACTGCGTCTGATATGGGCAATCGATAAGAGCGAGATGGTGGGCTTGGAATAAATCATTTAAAATATGCTGAAGTGTTCGAGTATTACTTAATGGAAAAGGCACGTCTCCACCAAAAAAATATTATAAATGCAAATGTTAGGATGGATGGATGTTTGTTGCTCTTTCACGCAAAAACTACTGAACCGATTGGGCTGAAATTCGGTATGTAGGTAGTTTAGGCCCTGGAATAAGACAAAGGGTACTTTTTATCCCGATATTCCCGCGGGAACGAAGACTACGCGGGTGAAACCGTGGGGCACAGCTAGTAATTTATAAATGACTGACTAATTACCACCTCCTCTACCTGACATTATTATAGAGTATCATTCATAAAGTTTGTTTACTATATGATTATTATTTATGCATATCTAAGCAAGTGTCGTGACTTAAAGTCACGGTTTCATAAATAACATCTTATTTCTATCCACTTGAAGCTATTATTTAGAATATTCGTCTTAGTGAATGGTGCCTTCTTGTAAAAATCTTAAAATCGACAGCAAAATGCTAGTATATTATTATAGTCTTCGTTCCCGTGGGACTATCGACCTAAAAAGTACCCTATATGTTATTCCAGGGTCTAAGCTACCTACATACCAAATTTCAGCTCAATCGGTTCAGTAGTTTTTGCGTGAAAGAGCAACAAACATCCATTCATTCTAACATTTTCATTTATAATTTTTTTTATGATAGTGGGAGACAAGACGAGCAAATCAGGTGCCTGATGGTAAGCATCATGATTGCCCATATCAGACACAGTGCCACCCAGTGTTTTAAAATTCAAAATTCTGCGCGGCACAGCACTGGGCCTGTCACCCTGAGATATTAGTTATTGAAACTCGTCATGCTCAGTAATTTCGCTGGTAACTGCCCTTCAGACCGGAATACAGTACTATTTGCATATTACTGCTTGTCGGATGAATAACTGGCAAAGGTGTGGTACTTCCCCAGACAGGCCCCTGTAAAACAGGCCTACCACTACAATACCACTATCATATTTTACAGAGAGTAAGATTATTTTCGGCTATTCTAAGTAGGATAAGACCTTGATGGTGAATGCATCCGTGACCCTATCTCACCCCGCTTTTCGGCGGAGGACTGTTCACAGGGAAGGGTTTTAGTGGGTGCAAATCCCACACTCCCCCTTATGACACCACTGTTTCAGAAGGGAAGTGCGAAAGCATTCCCCCTTCAAAAAAAGGCGACGGATACGGTAGCTTGCCCACTATCAGTTCTCTTACTCAACTCACTCAACACTAGTTCTCATAGGTACATATTAAATTTTTTTGTAACTGCCTTTTATGGTACCGGGTTCAATCGTCCCGGCAAAGTAGTATATTGGCATATGCCACTCCACTCCACAAAGTCGTGGAAATCGCTCCACGGGCTTTTAATATTATAGATAGATAGATATAATATAATACTTTATTGTACAACACACACAATGAAAATAACAATACAGGACACAGAAACTAAACATAAATGTACAAGTGGCGGTCTTATCGCTAATAAGCTAATTATAATGAGATTTTTAAAGTTCAATTGACTCTGCATTAGTTACTGTTTACGTAATAAAACAAATGAAAACAAGTGAAAACCGTTGTAAATCGGAATCTTTATTCAAATTGATTTGACAGCTCAATGTCACTGGTCACTGTCATGGCGTGAAAATGGCGGGAAATTACTTAATTCGTTCCGAGCGTCAATGAATGAACTGCCGATCTCCGAAATTGCTAGAATCTTCGCGATTTTCACCAAGTCTTGATGAAATTTGCTAACTTTGAATATCCAACTATTCCTAAATCCTACTAATATCACGGAACAGATAATAAATAGAATGGACACTGTCATCCGCCCACCAATCGGGTTCCTCACCCCGCGAGCGAGGTTGAGCTCTCGACGAGTACCGCTTCGTTGGGAAATCACCTCACGCACACTATTGCGCTTGTACAAAACTCCATGTTGCAGCGTCTGTGTAGTAGGTAGTCATATCGCGACTTTTGTATATAATATATATGATATACAAAATAATATTATAATCACCGACTGCCTCGGTGGCGTAGAGGGCGCATGCTCGACTGCCAATCAAGAGGTCCCGGGTTCGATCACCAGGTCAGGCAGTGTTAAATATTGGATTTTTCCATTAGGAATTATCTTAATAACTGCGTGGAGTCTGGAACTGTGCCCTGTAGATGGCAATAGGCTCGCCCCCTATTACATGGGACCAATAACATCTACTGTGGGACTGAGTCCTGGGTACACCTCTGCCTACCCCTTCGGGAAAAAGGCGTTAATGTATGTTATGTTAAGTGGAGTGTCAGGTGTGCCTTTGCCAATCAAATTATCACGTAAACACACCAGTTATATACGCCAGTGACTCCTGTTTCAACTACAAATGGCATTGCTGTACTTAAAATTGTATACCTCTCCATACAAGCATTTCCAATAGAAAACGTACTATATTACCATACTGGATTAACCCCAATCAGCTTACAATTCATCACCAATTAAACGCATAGCGTATGCAAATCGCAACAGAATGGCTGGCAATGAAGCGGAGCAAATGTAATGCAATTATCACCGTATGTAGGCTGAGACGCGCTTGGTTTCCAATTGCGATATAATCTCTTTACTCGGAAACTCGTTTTAATTTGATTACGAGATTTTCCCTTAGAGGATTGAGAGTACGGGAACTTTCAAAGCCTAGTACTGTCCCACAATTTTAGATAGTTGATAAGTTGATAAGTCACCGCGTTCGCAAGGCAAGCGTTAGTTAGTGCGTGAAAAATTGCACATAATAAATAATAGTACCTACCGTATCCTCAGCACACCTTCACGCAAATTATAACGCAATTTACAAAATAAGGCGTCAATGTCGCATGTGAAAGCTGCACACAAGCATATCATATTAAAACAACATAAGACCACGGTAATATCACCGTGATAAGGCCCACAAATAAAGACACATGAACAATAGGGAGGTAGCCACGCTCGTTCGTGTAACGCGGCTGATATGGGGGGTACGCTTGGCAGCTCCCGTTGTGATTCCTCTAAGGATTTTCCGGATATATTTGCGAGTGTGGCCAACCTTGAAGTTTACTGATCACACGAAAGTTCAGGGTAACTTTCCACCCGAACTGTACTAATCTGTGTGGTTAAAAGTTAAGGATGTGTTTGATATGATCTGTTGATCAGTATCTTTTAGCCCTCGAACGAGAACTGAAGGGGTTTATAAATTTAATGTATACCTATATAATTGCGGCAACCAATACTGACCGTGTGGTTCCTGGCTATATAATAGGACCACCCCTTTCTTTTCCCGTGGGAGCCGTGAGACCCGGCAGACACATATTTGACAAGCCGGTTGGCTCAGCCGATAGTGCCCCTGCCTTCTGAGCCGCAGAAAGATTCTGGTTCGATCTCTGGCCAGGTCAAACCGTCCGGGTTGCGGATGAGTGCTTCGGCGTACCCGCAGCCCCGACACATGGCGTCCCGCAGGATATCCCCCAGGGTTTTAGTCAGTCGGGAAGATCCCCTTCAGGGACTTCCCATCCTGACATAACCCGGCCCTGCCCCCCGGCATGGCCTAGTATCTGTATGCAGATTTTCCTGGGTCACAAAAATAAGGCTAAATATGACCATATCAATAGTTTATGACTATCTACCTATTGGGGAGGGCTATGTAAAGCAGTGGACATCTTTCGGCTGATGATAATGATGAATACTACGCCAAAGTCGGCGTACTCGAGACTGTGCATCACAATTTTCCACGCACACTAGCATTGTGTTACGTACACTACATTATGAAATATGCCGCATTTTTAAACTGTTGTTTTAAGCCAGTGCCCTATCTGATCGACGCCCGGGGACTTATAAAGAATCTAACTTAACTCCCTATCAAAAACCAATTTCCATTCGATGCCCTCTCCCTAAAGATATCTTAAAAATCCACATTTACGCAATTTAAGGTATAAGTTGTTTACTCGTAATCTTTGTAACGGTACGCAGCCGGAACGCAATGTTATTGACCTTTACTCTGCGTCTTTCCGAGATCATAACTTACTGCAGTACTGTCGAGAAGAAAAGGCATTTTATAAAAATAAGTAGAATATATGAAACTCAGCGGATTAGCAAGTTCAAGTGACAGTGGCAATGGGCACGGCACATAGAACTGATGGCCAATGGGGCTGCAAGGTTCTTGAATGGAGACCACAGATTAGTATTATTTCTAACTTTTTTTTATAATTGTGAGTGACAAGACCAGCAAATCAGGTGCCTGATGGTAAGCATCATGATTGCCCATATCAGACACAGTGCCACCCAGTGTTTTAAAATTCAAAATTCTGCGCGGTGCACTGTGCCTGTCACCCTGAGCTAAGTCGTTGAAACTCGTTATGCCCAGTAATTTCGCTAGTAACATTGCCCTTCACACTGGCAAGGGTGTGGTACTTCCCCAGGTGGACCCCTGGAAAACTATGTATTACTATAAAGAAGCGAGACTTGCCTCTTTCCGCCATTTTACTGCAACTCTGCGACCAGGCAGTAACACCCGTACTTACGCACACATATGACGCGTGTACACACGTTATGCTTTCTACGTAGTGGTAGCAGTATATTGCGCGCGGGCGATTGTATGGAGTCACGGGGGTCTGCGACAGACTGGCAAGTGCAGCGTAGGACGTCCACCCACACGGTATACATCACTACATAGTATAAAACAAAATCGCTTCCCGATGTCTGTCCCTATGTATGCTTAGATCTTCAAAACTACGCAACGGATTTTGATGCGGTTTTTTTAAATAGATAGAGTGATTCAAGAGGAAGGTTTATATGTATAATAGATGCATAATATAGTAGAGAAACACTGATAATTTTAGAGGTTTCTAATGTGATGAAATAAAATGTATCAAGAATTTATCCCTGTTAAAACGTTCACTATACCTACTTCTGCTACCGAAGCCGGGGTAGGCCACTATGTTCGATATAATAAAGACAGGGGGAACACGCTGGATGCAAGCTTACAACCGGACTAGATGGAAATCTATGGGAGAGGACTATATCCAGCAGTGGACTTCCTAACGGCTGAGATGATGATGAGGTACTATTAATTGTGCTTCGCGGTTTACCCGCAGCCATTCTTCAGAAAGTTTTTTTAACTATTGGGATGGAAAGCACCATATATCCTTTCTGGCGGGCGTGGGGTGCCGGCAATAGAATAGTACCCCACCCTCTCTACCCGTGGTTGCCGTAAGAGCCAGCTAAGGGTCACCAGATCTAGAGGAACGTCAGGAGCATCCTCTGCTTAAAAACTATTATTCTTATCAGTATTATTACTTCGATCGCAATAACAGACTTATTTGACGTTTAAAAACACGTTGCTTGTATGGAGAGCACCTTTATTATAAACTTTTTTGTGAAAGTTCTAAGTATATTCCTCCTATCGCCTTATCGCTTAAAGCGATAAGGCCGCCCATTGTTGACCAATAACAATAATTTAATTTTTAAGTTGATTGTATTCGGTGTACCTTGGTCATAATAAAGAGTATTCTATTCTATATATTACGGTATATGAGATAGAGCCCTGTGACTGAAAGAAGGATAGAAGGACAACGAATGCTTAGTAATAGGGTTCCTTCGGCACCCTAAATGTCATATAAGTGATATGAGACATATCACTTTTCCGTGTGATAGTACATTATGACATGGGCCAACCGGTTTACTCAATTGCACCGAGAATTGTTTATTCTGCACTCAGTACTCGTGTACAGATTTAGTACCCTGTCACACTAGTTTAACAGGATTCATTGTTTTCACTAAATAACCTGTTCTTCTAGAACGTAAGATAGATAAAACTTGAAACAACTGTGAAGATGTAAAACTCTCTTTTTTATATATAACATAACATACATTCACGACTTTTTCCCGAAGGGGTAGGCAGAGGTGTACCCAGGACTCACTCCCATAGTAGATACACCCACATTTTTCCATTAGAATTATCTCAACAACTGCCTGGAGTCTGGACCTGTGCCCGGTAGATGGCAATAGGCTCGCCCCCTATTACATGGGACCAATAACATACTGGCGAAATGTGGGTGTATCTCTTTTTTATAGTATGGGAGAAAAGGAACTAGGATGTAAGGTACACCCTAACACTTTTCCTTCCGACTGTACCTTTTTAACCCCCGACGAGAAGCTGAAGGGGTGTTATAAGTTTGATGTGTTGTTGTCTTTGTTGTTAAAAAAAAGACTGTCATTATACTAATTCTAGGTATATTGTAAATTATAAATTGGTAAATTGTACATTTTAAATTCATATAATGTAAGTGTATAATTTAATAAATTTTTAATGTAACAATAATATAGCAAAAATAATAATGTAAAAAATAATAGTCCTGGGTTCGATCCCCAGGTCGGGCAAAAGTTTATTGGATTTTTCCATTAGGAGTTATCTCAATGACAGCCTGGAGTCTGGAACTGTGCCCGGTAGATGGCAAAAGCCTCGCCCTCTTTTACATGGGACCAATAAAATACTGGCGAAATGTGGGTGTACTTCTATGAGACTAAATACTGGGTACACCTCAGCCTACCCCTTCGAGAAAAAGGCGTGATTGTATGTTATACTAATGTAATAAAAGCGGCTTTGCCCGCTCTCAATTATGAAATATGGGAGTTTTATAACAAAACCTTGACGCCCTTAGAAATTGAATTTTTAAAAATCCTTTCATAGCACACGTCCAGACAACGAAAAGAACCTACATTCCAAGTTTCGAGTCTCCAGTATCAGTGGTTTGGGCTCTGCGTTGCATGGTAGTCAGTGTAGGTATATTAAAATTACATAATGTAACTTTGCTTAGAAGGAAGAGTTGATAAATGTAACCCACATTATACATTACATTACTGTGCCCGGTAGATGGCAATAGGCTCGCCCCCTATTACATGGGACCAATAACATACTGGCGAAATGTGGGTGTATCTACTATGGGACTGAGTCCTGGGTACACCTCTGTCCCTTCGGGAAAAAGGCGTGAATGTATGTTTTTTATTATACATTATATTATACAAAGGAGTAGTCTTATGACGGTCTAAAAACATATCGGTTATGTGGGCAATTACTTTATCTATGGTAAACAGCTGCAGCCAAGTCAATGTTTTCTGACATTTCAATCTCGGATAAGCTAAAATCGAATCCAATTATCCGATCATCCCATCCTATGAAAACAGTGAAATCGGTTGATTTGTTAGTTTAGGCCCACCGGAAACAGACTCCAGCACAATCTGTTTGAAGTAAACTTAATCATAATACAATAAATACTTATATTAATATTTTTTTTGCAGAGGGCCGCCTGGGGAGGTACCACACCTTTGCCAGTTATTCATCCGCCAAGCCGTAATGTACAAACTACTGTGTTCCGGTCTAAAGGGCAATGTTACCAGCGAAATTACTGGGCATCATGATTGCCCATATAAGACACAGTGCCACCCAGTGTTCAAACTCATGATGAGTTTCAACAGATAATATATCAGTGTGACAGGCGCAGTGCAGTAACGCGCGGAAATTTGAATTTTAAAACACTGGGTGGCACTGTGTCTTATATGGGCAATCATGATGCTTACCATCAGGCACCTGATTTGCTCGTCTTGTCACTCACTATCATAAAAGAAAAAACCTACTAAAAATAGAAGCACAGAGATACCTATCATCAAAGGAAAATAGAAACTTATAAAAATAACGAGCACAAAATTGGAAGGAAATTCTGAACATGTTTCTCTTCAGCGTTAAAATAAGCAGAACCTTTACGGGAAAGGGTTTATTTGGTCTTGTATCTCTAAGGGTATTCTTAATCTGCGAGTTATTTTAGTTCCTTACACGGTACGGGATTTATTATTCATTGCTCAAAGTTAATTAACGTTCAATTCTTACTAATTATTATAAATACCACTGTTTTATTATTTTAATGTTTTCCTTATTGACATGTATATAATATTATTAGTTTGAAATTATTATATTTAATTATTAATGTTATTGTAGCTTATTATTGTAGTAATTATAAGACATTGTATTGTATTATATTTAATTGGTTAATTAGTGTAATTGGCTAAGATTTGTAAGATGCCACCTGAGACTAAAAGGTCTCATATACAAAAGCATTGTTCGACCTGTTCTCTTGTGCGGTAGCGAGACGTGGCCTACTCTGGAGCGGCATGTCCAAGAGCTTCACGTCACGGAAATGAAAATGCTGCGATGGATGCGTGACGTTACGAGACGTGATCGTATTCGTAACGAATACATCCGTGGCAGCCTTCATGTACGTGACGTAGCGGATAAGCTCCAGGAGAGTCGCTTAAGATGGTATGGCCATGTCTTGCGTAGACCAGCCGAGTATGTAGGGAACAGGTGCCTAGACCTCATTGTCATAGGAGCAAGACCTCGCGGTAGGCCAAAGCGACGCTGGCTTGACGTAGTAAGGGATGACATGAGTGCCAATGAACTCTCCGTAGACGATGCACAAGACCGAGCGAAGTGGAGGAGTAATAGCCGGAAAGCAGACCCTGGCTATAGCCGGGATAATTGCTAGGGAGAAGAAGTGTAATTGGCTATGATGCCGTTCTAGTTAATAAATCTCAGATCTTAGTGCAATTTAAAAAAGTAACGTTTGTAACAGGTAAACAAAACGCTAGCGAGTTCTAACTCGACTCCAGCGCCATCTAGATGGCATAAAAAAACACGTATTTCGGTTCCGTTTTCACGCTAAAACTACTGAACCGATTGGGCTGAAATTCGGTATGTACATAGATAGCTTAGGCAGCTTAGGCTTAGGGCTTAGACCCTGAAATAATATATAGGGTACTTTTTATCCCGATATAAAAATCGGTGGCGTGGAGGGCGCATGCTCGACTGCCAATCAAGAGGTCCCGGGTTCGATTCGTCAGGCAGTGTTAAATATTGGATTTTTTCATTAAGAATTATCTCAATAACCGCCTGGAGTCTGGAACTGTGCCCGGTAGATGGCAATAGGTTCGCCCCCTATTACATGGGACCAATAACATACTGGCGAAATGTGGGTGTATCTACTATGGGACTGAGTCCTGGGTACACCTCTGCCTACCCCTTCGGGAAAAAGGCTTGAATGTATGTTATGTTATGGTTATCCCGATATTTCGACGGGAACGAAGACATCATGTAACCTGAAATCGTTGAATAAAGCTAATCTGAATCTGAATCTGACTATGCGAGTGAAACCGCGGGGCACAGCAAATAATATAAGTTAGTACAGATTTATTATTAATTTTATAAAGTTGGCAGCCCTACACCCTATTTTTTTTTTCTTCTTTAACTCCGTAGAGTTTTACTCCATGTATGGAGTTTTTTGGCCGCATGTTGTGCATTTGCCAATTTCAAGTTTTGTCTTGGATTATTTCTAATTACAAATATTATTCTCTTCTCTCTTGTTAGTCTTCTCTTTTCTCTTAAATATCTTGAATCTTAGTGGGAGCTACACCGTTTTATAAATAAATAAAATAAAAATCGTTTAATTCAGTCAGAGACCATAGGTGAAACACAATCACACAATTTATAGATTAAAATATTAAAATCTGAGATTAAATTATTCAATGATATTAAAAATTAAATAAAATTATAGATAGAAGTTTAGAGCATGAAAAACGGGAACATCCAAGAGCTACCATCCAGCATACAATTATTATTTTTCCTGAATTCAGATTGGGTGGGATACAGAACTAGTCCATCAAATCTAAGAAGTACCGTTTGACAGTTTTTATTTTGCCTTGTTTAATGAATTTAAATTTAAATTAATTCATTAATTAAAAAAAATCTTTTTTTTTATTAAGGGCATAGTGCCTTTATTGAAAAAAGACTAAACTATAGAGCTACCTACTTACTATTACTTATTAATCAATTGGCGTCATTATAACAAATAAAAGCTACAAAAACAAACTCAAAGAATATGTATATCTAAATAAGTCTAAACAGGAAAGAGGACCTCTTAGCAGTTTGACACAATCCTATGGAAAATTTACTAAATCGATGTTTTGTATTCCCCTGTTTCCTCCGAATACAGTAAACCTATTTGATTTATTGATATACTAATATTTTAAAATTGAAGTAAAGCATGTCCCTATAATTTTATTTTTGTTTATAAACTCTACATTTTTTTGTAGTAAACGTCCAATCACGCGAGTAAAACTGCGAATTTTGGAAGTTCACTATGAAAAAACCAAGGGTTTATAAGAAAAATTAAAAGGACATGGACATAGGTTACTTCACTATAAAAATATTATCAGGATATAAATTCACAGAATGGGTTAATAATATTCGGAGGAAACACGGGAGTACAAAACATCGATTTGGTAAATTTTTCATAGGATTGTGTCAAACTCCTAGAAGGCCACGTACGCTCTTAAAGACATTTTAAACGTCAATAAATAATGTCAACAACTAGTAATGTATCTCCCGCGCGTTCGGACATATACCTCTACAAGGAGAACTCACAAGAAACTTTCAAACACAAAACAACCACACAATAGATACATGAACAAATTGTTCACATACAGAGGGTGGCGTACGGTTGTCAGCTTATGTTGTAAATACTCTAAGAGTAGGATGTAATGTTTCATTTCAAGAGCTTGAACCATTAATGAAATATTTTCGTGAACATTTTACGTTGAAACCGTTATTGTAATGCAAACTTTACGTATTCAGAACTAAACAATTGTTTTCCTCCTTTTCCATACAAATTCTGTCAACTTTTGTTTTGAACACTGAAAATAATTGGAAACCAGTTTGCTTTTGAAAATTTGGTGGGTTCATTTGTTAATATATTTATATAGGAATCTTTTGTTAAAAGTTTTGTGTAACGTGACGCTATTTGGTTTTAAATTAATTTTGTTTAAGACTAGCCTGCTGTGCCCCGCGGTTTCACCCGCATAGTCTTCGTTCCCGTGGGAATATCGAGATAAAAAGTACTTTTTATGTTATTCCAGGGTCTAAACTATCTATACACCAAATTTCAGCCCAATCGGTTCAGTAGTTTTAGCGTGAAAACGGAACAATCATACACACAAGGAACCAGTGCTGGTGCTGTTTTTTTTTGTTATCTAGATGGCGCTGGAGTTAAGTTAGAACTCGGTAGCGTTTTATTCACCTTATAACAACATAACTTTTTTACATTGTACTGAGATTTGAGATTTATAATATTATTAAGATATTAAGATTAAGATAAGATAGTAAGCCCTTATTGTTGCCTAGTGAATAAGATCCTTAATACTTACTATTTTATTTATAGATATTATCTTTTTTTTTGAACGTGTCTGTTTGATCTGTATCTGGGTATATAAGCTTATATAAGTATGTATATCAGTAATCTGGCTACCATAATACAGGCTTCTAGCCTAGTTTGGGACCAATAAATGACCGTGTATGGAAGTTGTCCCATATTATTATTATTATTTATAGAAATTTTAGCTCAGATTTCCATTGTCTCTTTCAGACTGTTAACTGAACCTATTCTTTTCGACGAGTGTGATTGGACACGTTTTTCGTGGAAAACTAATAACCTCAATACGATCTCTTTTTCATATCATTAAATATAAAAAAAATACTACAAAAGCCATTTTCCAAGACGCGAAAAGATATATTCGAGAAAATACTCTTTGTATAATATTATCTTGAATGAAACATTGTCACAAAACAAGTCAGAAAAATAGGAGTTTTGGCGGGAGACCAAAGAATGCAGTTTGGCTCCCGTATCTTTATTAATTATCAGTGCATTTTCGAGTGTTTAACGTGTAATAATGGTGGAATATTACGTGTTGAGTGTTTTCGAAGATACACAAGTCTCTTGCAAGTGATGCGAGAGTTGAACTGTGATTTTTCGTATTCCCGCCAAAATTCCGGCAGCTTCTTGTAGAGACCACCATTTTACTAGAGCTGTGACTTGACTATGGTCTTGCCCTGACTGAATTGACTAATTGACAATATTAACTTGAAAATTTATATAACTTGACACTGGCAATACATTCGTGTGGGTCCATAAAAAAGAAAAAAAAAAAGTCAGAAAAAAAAGAAAAATTGATATGGCGCGAAATCGAAACGCGCGCCATTTTGTGCCGCTTCAGCGAACTCTTGGTATTTTTATTGTCCAGGCACACTCATTACGGATGAAAATCCACGATAAAAACGTGTTTTAATTACGCACTGACACGAATTGTAAATTAATTTACCGTAATAATGGTAGTTTAAGTGGTAATTTGGCGGGAATGGGCGATGGGCAAAAGTTGGCTGACAATGTCTCTGTCAAAATTGTTTTTTTTTTAAATTAAATGCACGTTGCTATTCATCGTGTTTCTGTATCTCAAGTTCTCAATGCTTTATTCTCTATTTTCCAGTACAGCGGGACTCGCCCCGGCTACGCACGGAAATTCTTGCTTTCACTTCTCATTAGATTCTCATAGGCAAAGGTATATAAGGTCTTTGATTCGTTTAGATCGGAAACTATTAATTTGACAGACAAATGTCAAATCATAAACAATATGAAATCTCTATTCTCACTCGTTGATTTACACCGCAAAATTACAGAATTAGAAGATAGAAGACAAAAATATTGGCAAAAAAACTGTGATTAGGCGTCATTTTTCGCGGCGGAAGCGGCAAAGATATGAGGCGGGAAATTCGGAAAGAGCACATCAAAATTTATAAAATCACCAATTTCCGAAACTCCCGAAATCTTTCCAGATAGGTATCTATGTACGTATGTAAGCTTTATATGTATAGGTCCTACTTATTGGACTGAGACAGTTGTCAAATTAAATTAGACATCTTTATTATGATGATGCCTTCAACATCATCATCAGCCGGAAGACGTTAACTCCTGAACTTAGGACTCCCCCATAGAACACCATAAACTATTCATATTTATTTATTTGTTATTAACTAGAACGGCATCATAGCCAATTACACTAATTAATAAATTCAATTTAATACAATACAATGTCTTACAATTACTACAATACTTAGCTACATTGACATTAATAATTAGGTAAATATGATAATTTTAAACTAATAATATTACATATATATGTCAATTGTCAATATGGAAATCATTAAAATAATATAACAGTAGTCAAAATAGATCATCTTAGAAAATAGTCCGCGTCCAAAATTTGTATTAAATTTACATATATAATAACAATCATAAAACCCCATTCACCCTATCCTCTCACAGTACTTCAGACATTCCGAAATTATCACCTTCGAATCATCTGCAAACAGATGTGTTTGCAGATGATGACACAGTGCCGGGCTAGCGTCATATGGGGGATATAGCCGGGAACCACACGGCACGTCTTAATCATTGACTAGGATTATAATTTATTTTAACAACATAATATTAACATTTATCAAACAATACTCGTGATCGACCTTGCCGTACATTTCGGAACCATAGCAAGTACATGGTTGTTTCGCAGTTGAGCTATAGTACCTATTTTCTAGAGTCTGTGGTAATTCGACCTTCCTATCTAAGATAATGAGAGAGGAAAATAGTTCTTTTTGTTGTGTTTGGAATTAGATTAACGCCCTTCTGTAGGTCACGGTTTTGGTTTTTTCACACGGATATTTCATTTTTTATCAAGGTTTTTATTAATTGACTGCCTCGGTGGCGTAGAGCATGCTCGACTGCCAATCAAGAGGTCCCGGGTTCGATCCCCAGGTCAGGCAGTGTTAAATATTGGATTTTTCCATTAGGAATTATTTCAATAACTGCCTGGAGTCTGGAACTGTGCCCGGTAGATGGCAATAGGCTCGCCCCCTATTACATGGGACCAATAACATACTGGCGAAATGTGACAGCGGTGTACCCAGGACTCAGTCCCATAGTAATGGGACTGAGTCCTGGGTACACCTCTGCCTACCCCTTCGGGAAAAAGGCGTGAATGTATGTATGTATGTTTTTATTAATTGCCTATTACGTCGTACAAACAGAGAATGGTATGGAACAAATTATTTCCTCACCTTACAATGAGTTTATTAGTTAAATTTATGAAGGATTTAGGGCGTAGGCTAAGTCAAGTGACCGGTGACTCCCGCTCCGGTTCGTTCCTGGTGCAAAGGTTGGCCATTGCCATTCAGCGAGGTAATGCGGCGAGTGTGATGGGCACCTTCTCTCAGGGAACAGTCAGGGGCGGGTTATTTGATTAATTTGACATGTACATTTATTATGATCTGTAGATCTGTATACCTTTTATTGACTAGGTATATAAAAATGAGTTTAATATTCTTACTATCTTCCTAATAATATTATAAATATCTAATCTCAGTACAATGTAAAAAGTTACGTATGTAACAGTAAACAAAACGCTAGCGAGTTCTAACTTCACTTCAGCGCCATCTAGATGGCACAAAACCAACAGGGTTGTCGCTGTTTTTTTGTTCCGTTTTCACGCTAAATATACTGAACCGATTCAGCTGAAATTTGGCATGTAGACAGTTTAGACCATTGACATAGGGTACTTTTAATCCCGATACTAAAATAAATAAAATTTAAGTGTCTTTTAGTAAGCTTGTACCTACTGGTGATAAGTGAATATCCTCAAGACATTTTTTTCATAATCTGTAACAACTTTAAACAATTCCATAGTTTCCGCAGTTATGCCACAGAATAAATAATAGTACTAACGTACAGACAAATCACTCTCGACCAAAAGACCACTTCTGGTATAAGAATATACCTACTCATTCTGCTAGCACACGAAATTGAAACTTATTATATGACGTGAGTGTTCATATTCCGTTGAGCACCGCTGACTCTAATCTGGTTTGGTGTCGAGCCCGAGGGTTCCCACCCGCCATATACATATTTCGGTGAGTAAGTATTAAAATATATAAATCAATATAGATAGACTACTTTTAGTGTGTAATTAAGTGTATTTTATTTTTAATTTTATTATTATATTAATTCCTTGTTCTTTCTTATACTTCGACTTTTATCAGTAAGCACAACAACATGTGTATACGGATTATAATAATAGCTCTTTTATAAATGAATTAACTGTGCCTGGTGGTGTCTTTAATAACACATAGATAATTTTTATCCCAATAGACCCTGGAGGTCTAAACATTTCTACATACTGAATTTCAGCACAATCGGTTCAGTGGTTTTGGCGTGAAAGAGTAACAAACATCCATCCATCCATCCTCACAAACTTTCGCATTTATAATATTATTAGAAGGATTGGTAGGAAAAAATCACAGAGAAATATTTTTGATAACGCGACTGGCGTCTAGCGCGCGAGCCGAGCGGCAACCATCTGTCTAACCTTCTTTTTTTTTTGTGACCCAGGAAAATCTGCATACAGATACCCGGGAATGCCGGGGGGCAGGGCCGGGTTATGTCAGGATGGGAAGTCCCTGAAGGGGATCTTCCCTACTGACTAAAACCCTGGGGGATATCCTGCGGGACGCCATGTGTCGGGGCTGCGGGTACGCCGAAGCCCTCATCCGCAGCCCGGACCGCAACCATCTGTCTAACCTTCTGCAACGGGCCACGGGCCACGTGTAAACAGTGCAGTGACAACCCCCTGGTAATGCCCCGTGGCAGTCACGGTAATTTCGTCGGCCACGCTCCCACTTCCAAGGACAGTCATTGAAAACGCTTGCACACCTTATGAAAACAATACCTCAATTTTAATATTGTGAATGGAATGCGTTCTCACGAAATTTCGTCGCTTTGCTTTTAAAATTGTCGCAATTTGCAATATAGGCTTCACATAGTAAACCACATAATAACTACAGCCCAGCAAAACTGTTTGACAGTTCTTTTTTTGCTTGCCTTGTATAATTTTTCTGACTTTTTTTGGAGGCTGTAGCGTCGTAGGGTCAAAATCGACTACCGATCAGGAGGTAGCGAGTTCGATCCCCATAGGTCAGGCAGTGTTTAATATTGGATTTTTCCATTAGGAATTATCTCAATAACAGTCTGGAATCTGGAATTGTTCCCTATTACATGGAACCAATAACATATTGGCGAAATGTGGGTGTACCTGCTATGGGACTGAGTCCTGGGTACACCTCTGCCTACCCCTTCGGGAAAAAGGCGTGATTGTATGTTATGTGTCCAGGTAAGGGCATATATTTTCACTGAAGAAGTGTAAATTAGAATTTGAAACAATCCCCTTGCCCACTTCTTCCTTCTCCATCATCAGTCCCTAGTCTCCATCTATCTGTATCATATTCATTAAGACGGTTCCAATGAGCACAAACAAGATATATTGGACTACTGGTCCATCTGAACCTAATGCTGCGCTAGGAAAGAGCTGATAAACAGTTGGAGATGTTCCAGAATCCAGGCTGTCATTGAGATCATTTCTAATGGAAAAAACCAATATTTAACACTTTGCCTGACCTGGGGATCGAACCCGGGACATCATGATCGGCAGTCTAGCTTGCGCTCACTACAGATCAGATTAACTTTAATTGTATTATATTATATAAAAATTATAATGACATACACGAATAACAACTTAGGAAGTGTGTAATACACTTCCGATTGTGTGGTCATGCAATCTCATAATAATAGATAAGTACCTTACATAAATATAGCTCACTCGCCAAGATATTTGCGGTTTGGTTTACCACATCATTATTTCATAAATGCTTGGAGTAAACTCAAACTCAAAAGATATTTATTTAAATTAGTCTCAAAAAGAAAAACTTAAACGTCAATAAAAATAATATCAATAATAAAATAATATAAAAATAATAGGTAATTAATAGTTCGACTGAACGTTGAACTAGATACGAAAATGGAAGGTAGGTGGGGTCGTCTGCTACTTACTCAGACTCAAAGATTTGACCTAGGCCCCAATTTTTTTTTTTTATGATAGTGAGTGACAAAACGAGCAAATCAGGTGCCTGATGGTAAGCATCATGATTGCCCATATCAGACACAGTGCCACCCAGTGTTTTATAATTCAAAATTCTGCGCGGCACTGCACTGCGCATGTAACCCTGAGATATGAGTTGTTAAATCTCATCATGCCCAGTAATTTCGCTGGCAACATTGCCCTTCAGACCGGTAATGTTTGCACATTACTGCTTGGTGGATGAATAACTGGCAATAACCTGCAACAAATATCAAATTCAAAAAAAAAATTCAAAGAAGTACTATAAGAAGCGTACACGGCCTTCTATTTGACACAATCCTATGAAAAACTTTACCAAATCGATGTTTTGTATTCCCCTGTTTCCTCCGAATATAATTAACCCATTCTATAAATTTACATCCTGATATTTTTATAGTGAAGTAACCTATGTCCCTGTCATTTTAATTTTTCTTATAAAGCCTTGGTTTTTTCATAGTGAACTTCCAAAAATCGCAGTTTTACTCGCGTGGTTGGACGTTCACTTCAAAAAAATGTAGAGTTTATAAACAAAAATAAAATGATAGGGACATACTTTACTTCAACTTTTAAATATCAGGATATAAATATATCAAAAAGGTTTACTGTGTTCGGAGGAAACAGGGGAATACAAAACATCGATTTAGTCAATTTTCCAAAGTGGTACTGTGTATAAAAAAATATATGCAGATCTGTCCATAAAAAAGTAAAAGAGGTTTAAAGCTACAAAAGTGAAAAAATTCCGAAAATTAACAAAAAAATCAGATCAAAAAATTCTTGGGGCCTATATGGTTGTATTTAAATCTTTAGGGCTGAGTTAGAAGCAGACGACCCTCCCCCTGCCTCCTATTTTCGTATGTTCAACATTCTCCCGAACACCTGTATAAAATGCGTTCGGAAATATAAGGCAGTAGTAGGTATCTATCGTTGTAAGTGTACAACTACAAATAGATCATCGAACATGGTGTGCCCGTAACACGAACTTGGTTCGCCACCATACCATGTTCGAGATCGTCTGGCGCACTGTCCGGCATACTCTTGACATTAGCGTTTTCTTTTCGATCATAAAGCAAAGATCAAATGGCCAATAGTCAGATTATAGATAAGAAATCACCATGACACACGCCGAATCGAATAAAACGATATTTCACCCGAACTCAATCGTGTCTCGGCCTTACGTAATCGAATGGTAACTCGTAACGCTGTACCGGTGAAAGTTGTGGTTAGTTTCGATACTATAAAGTTAGTGACAGATAAGGTTTAAGCTATAGGACTAAGGTTTAAGCCATGAACCTAGAATATAAAGGCGGACTGAGTTTTCCTAAAAACAATAAGAGGACCTCTTAGCAGTTTGACACAATCCTATGGAAAATTTACTAAATCGATATTTTGTATTCCCCTGTTTCCTCCGAACACAGTAAACCTATTTGATATATTTATATCCTGATATTTTAAAGTTGAAGTAAAGTATGTCCCTATCATTTTATTTTTGTTTATAAACTCTACATTTTTTTGTAGTGAACGTTCAATCACGTGAGTAAAACTGTGAACATTTGAAAGTTCACTATGAAAAAACCAAGGGTTTATGGGAAAAATTCAAATGACAGGGACATAGGTTACTTCACTATAAACATATCAGGATATAAATTTTTGAATGGGTTAATTATATTTGGAGGAAACACGGGAATACCAAACATCGATTCGGTAATTTTTTAGATTGTGTCAAATTCCTGGAAGGCCTTGTACGTGCTGCAGCACCATACTCGTAGTAAACCAGTTGTTTGAGGAGGTGTACCTGGAGTGAACGAAAAGGATTTTGATGTACTAAAAATGCTCGATCAGTAACCACTTAAGCTGACCACTAACTGCTTGTATACATCCACACTTTTCTTCTAGGTTCATGGGTGTGAATGTGTGCGTGCCGTAGTGTTTGTATTAGCGAGCTGGCTTACTATAGTGCTTCAATTTTTGTTTTAGAACTGTGCGCCTTTTTTCTAGGTTCATGGTTTTCAGCACTAAAGTATACATATGACCTAATATTTATTACAGGTCGCGTCACGGTTTAGAAGACCTGACCTTGAATGCGCAGAAATCGATTTTTAGAAGATCTTGTAAGGACTTTTTGGAACAATATACTTGCGCAAAGCCCCCCTCCACTTTTGCCGAGCGCTATTAAACCGTGACGCGACCTGTACTTATTAGTAAGCTCTATGTAGTAGGCGTTAATTGTTAAAATAATTTCATCCTTTTCTGAGGGAGGTCACAAGGGAAGAGGGGGAGGGGTAGGGCAAGAGGGGAGAGGGGTCGGACAGGGGAGGAGAGATAATGATAGATGAGAAGAGTGAGTGGGGAAAGGGAGGGGTGTGGAGATACGAATATATAGATTAGACCCCTTAACAGACCTCTCTCACTCCGCTCTCTCCGGAGGGGATGGGAGGGGTCCATTTATTTATAACCATGACATTGAGCCTCTAAAACGTTTTTTCTCCTGATTGTGATTATTTGCGCCCGCAGTTTGGACGGCCCCACAAAATAATAAATATTATAAAGGTTGCGACTAGACCGCGCCGTCGAGATGCCCCCCCCCCCAACTCTTCAAAACCGTATTAAAATCAGTCCATTCGTTTAGAAGCTACAGTACCACAGACAGGCACACAGACACGTAAAACTTATAACACCCCTTCCTTCGGTCCTTCAGCCGGGGGTTATAAAACATACAACGTCACACACAAAGTTCGCATTCATAATAATATACACATTTTACTGGGATGGTATTATCACGTAATTTTCGAGTTAATTGTAGATTGTTTGGGTTAAATTAATTTAGTTTCGGAGGAAACGAGTTACTGATGCGGAAAGACAATAGACAATCTCATTTAGGCGCGTATTTATGAGCGTTACGTATTTAATTAATAATACTAAAGAGGTACCTACCTATTATCTAATTGTTTAGGTTCACACGAAAGTTTCACGTTTTCACTTTCTTCTATTATTCATTCAGCAGTAATGTGCAAACATTACTGTGTTCCGGTATAGAAAGTAATGTTACCAGCGAAATTACTGGGCTTGAAGAGTTTCAACGACTAATCTCAGGGTGACAGGCGCAGTGCAGTGCCGCGCAGAATTCTGAATTTTAAAACACGGGGGGCACTGTGTCTGATGTGGGCAATCATGATGCTTACCATCAGGCACCTGATTTGCTCGTCTCGTTTTTTTTTTTAATAGTGAGTGCACTATCATAAAAAAAAAAAACTATGTAAAGACTGCTTCGGTGGCGTAGCTTAACTGCTGTTCATGAGGTCCCGAATTCTATCTCCAGGTCAGGCAGTGGTCAATATTGGATTTTTCCATTAGGAACTCAGTAGATGGCAATAGGCTCACCCCTATTACATGGGACCCATAAAATACTGGCGAAATGTGGGTGTACCTATTATGGGGCTGAGTCTTGGTTACACTTTTGCTGTTTGTCTACCCCTTCGGGAAAAAAGGCGTGATTGTTAGTTATGTTTTTGTTATGTAAAGTGAACAAGGAAAATTGATTTCTTTAAGATAGGAAATACTGGCAATTTATTTATGCAAGTCTTATGGAAATTCTATGGAAAAATCCATCAATAGAAATAGAAATAGAACTAGAAATCGTTTATTGATAAACTGTGTACATTGTGGTGGTGTTACATAACATTATGTTTAGTGTGTTCCAACAGTTTGCCCTTTGAGAGCATACAATATTATTTTTAAAACTTATAAAATGATTATATTCAACAAAGGCTTTTATTTAAATCAAGTTGCATATCCATTAAAGGCGATCTTGAGTTATTCTATGATTACTAGCTGCGCTATGTATGAAAAATGTCATGAAAGTGCACGAAGCGAAAGTTGTATGTCAGGATCGTAGCAAGTGGAGGGAAATAGTCTCTGCCTACCCCACCGGGAACAAGGCGTGACTGTATGTATGTATGTATGTACTAGCTACGCCCCGCGGGTGAAACTGCATAGACATCGTTTCTGTGGGAATACATACATATGTTATTGGTCCCATGTAATACGGAGCGAGCCTATTGCCATCTACCAGGCACAGTTCCAGACTCCAGGCAGTTATTGAGATAATTCCTAATGGAAAAATCCAATATTTAACACTGCCTGACCTGGGGATCGAACCCAGGACCTCTTGATCCTCTATGCCACCGAGGCAGTCACCGAAAGTCTGTGGGAATATCAGGAAAAAAATACTCGCTGGTAACATTGCCCTTCATACCAGAACACAGTAATGTTTGCACATTACTGCTTGGCGGATGAATAACTGGCAAAGGTGTGGTACTTCCCCAGGTGGCCTCCTGCTAAAGAGGCCTACCACTGCAGGTGTTTTTATAATTAACTAGTGTAAGTACATAGAGTGCATAGAGTGCAGTACATAGAGGACAAAGATGCCTGGAAACTTCTGCATAGTCGCCTCGCGGCACCTTCAAAGAAAATGAATGTAAGCAAACCAAATATTGTGAAACTATCTGTTGAAAAAATTAAGCCCTACAAGTTTCTTGTGCGTTCTTCTTGTAGAGGTATCTTTCCGAACGCACGGTAGACTCAGTACTGTATCTTCATTGACGTACAAAAGTGTCAGATTATGACCTATTTGAATAAATCTGTTTGAGTTTGAGTTTGAGTTTGAGTAAGAACAGCAGCTTTGCCCACTCTCAATTATGAAATATGGTAGTTTTATACCAAAATTTTGACGCCCTTTTTGGACCCCTTAGAATGTGAATTTTCAAAAATCCTTTCTTAGCACACGTTCAGACAACGAAAACAGCCTACATTCCAAGTTTCAAGTCTCTAGGACCAGTGGTTTGGGCTCTGCGTTGCATGCCAGTCAATGAGTCATTTAGAAATTTAATATATAGCGATGATATTAGTGTGATTTCTTGTTTTTGACATCAAATCTGTAATCACAACAATATGTGTAATACAGATTATATATTTATAAATCAGTGTAAATAGGTAGTATGTTTTTGTGGTGCAGTGTAGATGGAGGTAACTGTGTGTTAGTTCACACCATAACCACTGAATCAAACGGGTTGAAATATGGTGTGTATAGCTTATACTTTGAAATAATTATACTTTTTAATGGATAAAACCGAAGGATGCTGCTAAGATTTAAGATAATTGTATTGGCAATTGGTAAACGTGTAAATAATAATAAAATGCTGCAAAAAAGGTATATTCATAATGACCTTGGAAAATTAATTAAGATGAAGCTCCAAACCACTCTAAACAATGCTATTATTTTTTTTTATAATATGGCTGCTTAAAAAATTATCAACCTTTTATCATTGCCTAATATTATATTAAATCTAGGTATGTACAGCGAAAAATCATAACGCACTTATTAAATAGTTAAAAATTCGTTAACTTACTTACCTGTAAAATTATGCATGAATGTAGTCTAAATTCGTTGCATTATAATTCTCAGAGGTAGGAAATCGAATATCTATAAATTAATGTCTGACGATCACCTACATTTTAACAAAATCTAGGATTCTAGACCAAAACAAATGATAGCGAAACTCGAAAGTAGGAACTTAAAACTAACCTCAAAATCTGAGGGCGTAAAAAGATTGTACAAAATAGGTTGTATATTATTGAATACTTACTTGATCATATTTAGGGTGGACATGCTTACAATGTGTATGCTTGTGTTCATGAAATTCATACATTAACACACAATGCAGATTCACAATCCAAAACACTGTCACTAACACATATTTCTGCATTAATTTCGCCATTTTTGCGTGAAAATACTCACTAATTTCACTTAACAATCACGTCAACTTTGTTTATTGTTTACATTTTATTAAGATATAAGGTTTAATTCAGCTGCAAAACGTACAGCCCATAGCGATTTCGCGAAATGACTGATTTAATTTTTTTGCCCACACACCCCTTTGACATTTGACATTTATCATTTGACACTAGTGTAGTGTTGTTACCGAGTGCCGATGTTGCTGATTACTGATCTAGTTGATCTAATACTCAGAACAGTCCAAATCTAATCGTGTACTCGTGTACTATCTTTATGAATATGTGCGCAAGCGAGGATCTATATAGATCCTCGCTTGCGCACATATTGCAGTGAGTAATGCTTTCAAAACATCAATATTGATGTTTTGAAAGCATTACTCATTATGGTGTAATCGAAATACCTATTATTTCGATTATTGTATACATACAAAATTATGATTGACGACGTAGAAGCAATTTAACGTCATTGTCGACGACAGTGTTTTTCACAATACGACAAAATAGTTATTTGCGCTTTTCGAACGTATATATTTGCAAAAAGAGAACAGTAATAGTAGATTGTGTCACTAGGGACTAAAATAATGTACTTAGGGCGAGAGCAATTGTTTGAATCTAGAGGATTCTAGAATCCTAAGCGTAGCGAGTAGCAAGGGATTCAAAGTACGTCGCTCGAGGTTAAACAATTTTGGTACCGTGTACCGTGACACACCCTGATTTTCATCCCCCTCTATAAGAAAAATAAATAGGATACAATACTTTTAGCAGTGATGGATATTTATATTTTTACATAACCAAATTATATTTATATTAGATACGATTTCACCATTTTGAAAGTTTATTGTTAATCTACTATCGATGTAGATTAAAATTGTCTTTAATATTTTGATAAAAAGTAATAAAAACAAATAAGAAGTTTTCGCGTATTTTTTCTCTGTCAACTTTATTATTATGATTAACCAATGCCGCATCGGTAGGCACGCTTTCAAATAAATAAAATGTCCGTATAATCTTAGAAGTACCGTTTGACGTTACCTCTTTTCAAAATCTTTGAGAAAAAAAAATAACTTCGCTTATGCGTAACTCACACAATTTCAATAATCGTCGCCATAAAACCATGAAATTATGATTTTGATCACAAAATGTACAATTCTTAATCACAAAATTTTCATTAAAATCCTTCAAACAAGGCCAAATAAGAAATGTCACATGGTACTTCTTAGATTTGTTGACCTATAAAAGTTGTTCTTCTACTCTAAGCAGTTTCAAAAATTGGACTGATTGATATAGCAGATCTTTTGAGTTACTTCGCATCACTACGCTGTCATTGAAATATAGAATGAGAGACTGGTCTGAAGCTATCTGCAAGTAGCATCAGCTGATAGAATTTCTTGGCTTATCTCTTTCTATCTAGGTGTATTTGTTCGTACATAAAAGAGATAGATAGTCGAAAATCACGTTTTGAAGTTTCATTGATTTTATTATCGGCTCGTTTCCGCGGGAATTTCCAAAAAACTTTATAATTATTTTCTTTCATGTTTCGCCTTTTGAGATGCTGATTCATTTAAATCCGTCGATCCCAAAAGCAAACATTTTGAATGTTGCAATAAGTGCAAAACAAAAGAATACCTAATAAATACAGTCCTTTATTAAAATACGGCCTACTTGTAGTCACTTTCGCAAATAAGGCATACTGTTCACGTAATGTTACTTAAGACTGACCATGCTCTTTAAGATAGTGGCCAAAAGTAGAACTACGTGTTCAGTCATAATAAACACCCTATCACATAAACATTAGCGCCATCGGGCCCACCCACGTTAAGAAAATCGTGGTCAAAGTACATAGAAAATCTATCCAAGTGCATATTTTACGTGCGTTACATTATTATATTAAATCAAGGTAAGTTCTATTTACAAGTATGTATAAGAAAGAGTAGATAATTTGGCGCTCCTGCTGTTCTAAATTTTAGAGTCCCAGGGTCACGAGATTTTTAACTGGAAAAACCAAAACTTTGGAAAGATGGTAATTTTTTTTTTCTTTTTTTTTACTACCACCTATGATCGCAGCACTTATGTCAAATTAACTTTATTTGAAAAAATACTTTTAGCATCCGCAGGTATTCAAGAACGGCTCGTACGCCTAGGGCCGGTAAATACAATCGCCTGCCGCGACGATAAAGGTGAGAAATCCCTTACTTAGCACAGTACCTTATATAAGTATTGTTCTTGAATACGGGTGTCATGAGACTGTTAAATAAAACTTCGTATTATTGAAAACAATAATTTATTTCAATAAATAATAACCTAACCCGCTTTATTTACAAAGTTATATTAAAACACCAAACGTTTTTTTATAAGCTTATATAATATACACCATTTCATTAAAAATTAATTTATTAACTATTGCTCTTACGTATGTGATCACAAAGTGACTAAAAAAAAAATTACCCTCCATCCATAAAAATTAAAGTACCAAAATTTATAACCACAAATAAGTTGAATTTTCGTAAATAACGAAACAGTCTTGAAATAAAGCCTATATATATTTCATTATGTTATTATTAAGTTCATTATTAATTTTATTAATTAATTTTATTCTACTATTTTATCCTTAATTTTGAAATATGACATGTATTTAATGTTCTTATGTTACATATGGATTTTGTTATCTGAAATAAATGAATTAATAATAATAATAATGTTATATAAGCACATTCACGAAAATTTCGGTAAAATAAATAAATGTTCAGCATGTTAACTCAGGAATACATAGTTAAAAAGTTAGTTTTAAACTAAGGAACATACTCATACTAAGTGACCCGTTTATTCTCAGGGATTAGTGAAAAGGTTTCGTCACGTAGTCAATTTAATTGTTTTCATATTTTGTGTTTTATTTTTAGAGTTCCGTACCTTAAAAGGACAAAAAGCACCCTTATAGTATCACTTTGTTGTCCGTCTGTCAGGTCCCTTTTCTAAGGAGCGCGTGTAGGTATCAATTTGAAATTTATATCAAGAACTCGGGGTCCCTTGCTGCTGAAAAACAATCAAACTTCCAAGTCAATGCAATCAAAAGATACGGCCGCTTTACCGCACATTTGTAGTGGTAGGCCTCCTTTGCAGGAGGCCGCCTGGGGAAGTACCACACCTTTGCCAGTTATTCATCCGCCAAGCAGTAATGTGCAAACATTACTGTGTTCCGGTATAAGGGCAATGATACCAGGGAAATTACTGGGCATGATGAGTTTTAACAACTAATATATCAGGGTGACAGGCGCAGTGTAGTGCCGCGCAGAATTTTAAAAATTAAGGAGACTCCTGGCGCCCGAATTTTGGCCGGAAGGCATAGTGTTCCGGCGCTTTAGGGAGGCGAGACCGAAACCTATCTTCCCTAAAGCATAGATATAGTTAATATAATATAATTATGTATGTTAAGTCTGTAAGGTATTTATTAATATGGGCCTCTGGTGCGTATAATTTATTATACGCACTATTGCCTGAAATAAATGAAATAAATAAATATTTTTTTTGAATTTTAAAACACTGTGTGTCACTGTGTCTGATATGTGCAATCATGATGCTTACCATCAGGCACCTGATTTGTTTTTTATTTTAATATGTAACCTCAATTTTTTTCTCTACGTTACAAAGGCGTTACGTACGTTGACTCGAGCAGTGTAATTGGAGTAACCCGTTCTGTTAGAGTATACATTCAAATTATTATTATAATAAATGCAAAATAACCTAGGTATTTCGAATTCCATACAATATTAAATTACACAAATATGAAGAGAGAGAGAACAATTTTCCACTCAATTATTTGTGGTCGGTTCTTTCGGTTGAATTAACTTCGATTACATTATTAATATTATGCGACGATCCTTTCGCGCTTTTGATCGAAATCACCGCAGAGATTCTTGAAAAACTCCTTGGACATTTCACATCTTGGACTGACGCAATGAGGACATCTGTAAACAATGAACAAGTAAATAATTTTATTTAAATACAAAGCATTTCAAGAGCATTAATTTCGTAATACATATTTATATAATAATAATAATAATAATATGGGACAACTTCCACACACGGTCATCTGGTCCCAAACTAGGCTAGAAGCCTGTACTATGGTAACCACATGACTGATATACATACTTATATAAGCTTATACACCCAGACACAGATCAAACAGACATGTTCATGCACACAAATATTTGACCTGGCCGGGGATCGAACCCGGAGCCTGCGGCACAGAGAGCAGAGTTACTACCATCTGAGCCAACGAGGCTGTCAAATTTGTAATACATGTTACATGTACAATTGCCCTTCAGACCGGAACACAGTAATGTTTGCACATTACTGCTTGGCGGATGAATAACTGGCAATGGTGTGGTACTTCACCAGGCAGGGGCCCTGCAAAAGAGGCCTACCACTAAAAAACGTGTCCGTTGATTAAAAATTTAAAGCATTAGTTCAATAAATTTAATTTGCTCATGCCAGAACCGCCTTTTTTCATACTACTTAATAAAACTTAATTAAAAAGTTACTTATAAAAACTCGCTTAATAATTATATGCGCGACTGTACCTGCGCAAAGCCCCCCAACACTTTTGCCGAGCGCTATTAAACCGTGACGCGACCTATAGGATTACTTACCTAGTTAGGAATTGTCTAGAGACCCTAGGTCCAGACTTCAAATGGTTGGCGACAACCTCCGCCAGCGCTGCTATGAATGTCGGATGGTCGTTTGGTGTTTCAACTCTTTCTATCTGGGTTATACCGGCCTGTAAAATTAAATTAAATAACTTTATTTGTACATGACAGCTCAATGTCTACCCCAAGCCACAAATGAGCAGCATGCTGGCAAAAAGACAATTATTCCAAAAAATCTGTCTTTTCTGAGACTGCCTCGGTGGCGTAGTGGGCGCATGCTCGACTGCCAATCAAGTGGTCCCGGGTTCGATCCCCAGGTCAGGCATAGTGTTAAATATTGGATTTTTCCATTAGGAATTATCTCAATAACTGCCTGGAGTCTGGAACTGTGCCCGGTAGATGGCAATAGGCTCGCCCCCTATTACATGGGACCAATAACATACTGGCGAAATGTGGGTGTATCTACTATGGGACTGAGTCCTGGGTACACCTCTGCTTACCCCTTCGGGAAAAAAGACGTGAATGTATGTTCACCGAGGCAACCAGTAATCGAGGAGTTGTAAAGTGTTTGTTACCTCTTTCGCGACGTCGTGACAATATTCAATGTCCAATTCGTGTAATGTCTCTATGTGTTCATTAACGAACGCTATGGGCACTAGAAGCATATATTTGTGGCCTTTTTTCGCGTAATCCTGTAACAAAATAAGAGTTCATTAAAAAAATTAGATATGTTATATATTAAATTAGATATTGGCGAATTCACTGGGCATGACGAGTTTCAACAACTTATCTCGAAGTGCCGCGCAGAATTTTGAATTTTAAAACACTGGGTGGCACTGTGTCTGATATGGGCAATCATGATGCTTACCATCAGGCACCTGATTAGCTCGTCTTGTTACTCACTATCATAAAAAAAAAAAACAGAGAAATGTACCCAAGATTATGTAATATTATTAGTGCACTATCTTTTTCAAACATTATATTTACACCTTAATTATGTCTTTCTCTAAAAATATCAACATTTTTTTAAAGGAAAAATATGAAAATAAGGTGTTCTAACTCGACTTCAACGCCATCTAGCGCTGTTTTTTCCAGTGTATGTTTGTTCTATTTTCACGCTAAAACTTACTGAACCGATTGGGTTGAAATTTGGTGTATAGATAGTTTAGACCCTGGAATAACACATAGGGTACTTGTTATCCCGATATTCCCGCGGGAACGAAGACTACGCGTCTTCCATATTTTCTCGCGACTGGATAATACAAATTTTAATAATTAAGTATTATTATTTCCTACTCTTAGAACAAGAATATTTAGTTTTTAGTTCCAATTTTTTTTCGATTTTGTTTCGTAAAGAAAAACTAAATATTCTTGTCCTAAGAGTTTGCAATGGAGTTGCGAAAAGTAACGCCAAATTCAATCAATTATTATTTATCACGTTAGCCGTATCATTTCCCAATCATATTTTTTTAAGGGTGTGCATAATGCTAGCAAATTTGGGCTTAAGCGACACAGCACACTGCTATTCCAACTTGTATCTAAGCTGCTTTGTTTAAAGTGGAATATTGCATATCACAGTTGAAGATGAGTCGAGCGCTGTGAGCTCCGATGTTAATTTTTAGCAGGGTTTTTATTTATTTACTCAAAATATAAACAATAAATAAGAAAAATGGTCGGTTACTCCGTTATAATATTAGACTGGATATAAATTTAATTCATAACAAATGTTGACGCTTATAATTCCAAGTTTTTGAATAAAAACCTTAATTTTAGAGTTTTAATTATTTTTTTCTAAAGAAACCAGATTGTTTTTCAAACGATACGAAGCGGTGCGAGTTTAAAAAATCCACTATTTGCTTAATTTTTGCATACAGCACCCTCTTAAAAAAACATTTATTTCAATGGAAAAATTACTTATATGGATTTTTTCGAAAGGAATTCCACTGTCTCGTATTTTTAATTTGAACATATTTATAACTGTTCCTGATATTATTAATTCCTCCTACCTTAATAGCATCGTCAGTGTACGGCTGTAACCATGGCAACGGCCCAACTTTACTCTGCCACACCAATCTATGTGGGTTTGTTGTGTTTAATTCCCTTACAGTCTGGGCAACTGTGGCCGCCACTTCGCTCGGATACGTATCGCCGCGCGACACTGCCTGAAATAACATCGAATAAACTGGTCAATATTTTTCAATGTAGTTGTAGACCTCTTTAGCAGGGAGCCGACTGGGGAAGTACCACACGTTTGCCAGTTATTCATCCGCCAAGCAGTAATGTGCAAACATTACTGTGTTCCGGTATGAAGGGCAATGTTACCAGCGAAATTACTGGGCATGATGAGATTCAACAACTAATATCCCAGGGTGACAGGCGCAGTGCAGTGCCGCGCGCAACTTCCACACACGGTCATCAGGTCCCAAACTAGGCAGAGCCTGTACTATGGTAACCAGATGACTGATATACATACTTATATAAGCTTATAACACAGGGACAGATCAAACAGACATGTTCGTGCACACAAATGTTTGACCTGGCCGGGGATCGAACCCGGAGCCTGCGGCACAGAAAGCAGAGTTACTACCATCTGAGCTAACGAGGCTGTCAGATACACCCCCTTAACACCCTTTAAGTAACACGTTATAGAGGTAATAACATAGATAGATAGATAGAATGTTGTTCTTAGGAAAGGCCAAGTCAAAAGTACCTACAACCGACGAGCATGTATGAAAAATGTCATGAAAGTGAACGAAGCGAAAGTTGTATGTCAGGATCGTAGCAAGTGGAGGGAAATAGTCTCTGCCTACCCCGGGGGGAACAAGGCGTGACTGTATGTATGTATTTAGATAGATAAACACTTTATTGTATACCTTACAGCGAACAAAATATTAGGAAAATAAAGTAGGAACAGTTAGTTTTAGGCTAGTACAAGTGGCGGTCTTATCGCTTAAAGCGATTTCTTCCAGACAACCGAACGGAAAGGGTAAAAATTATAAATATTTCTGGTCGGCAGTGTACTCATTGTTGTTTAAGAAAAAATTATAAAAAATAAATAAATATATAATATATTTACGGTACTGGATTAAAAATGACTGTAATTATAGCGAATAAAAATAGTTTTGTCTTATATATAATATAATAATAAAACACATTATAAATACATACTAAATAATAGTAAGTACATATATAATACTATTAAATACTATATAATGTCACATTTTTTTTATTATAGGTACATAAGAATAAATTAATAAATGAACCAGTCATAAATATTTCAGATCATACATGTCAAATTAATATATTAATTAAAATACTATATTAATTAAATATATACACGCTTTATAGATACAAACATAATAGACATACATACATAATGCACATACATACATACCTTTAATGGTAGACTATGTGCAGTGAACAGAATAAGGGCGGAGTCCCTTTCAGCCTCGGGTATATTAGCAAGTTTGTCTCTGATTCGTGTGGCGAACGTTCGAGCCAACAACGTAGACGACGCCCAGCGCTCTATTAGACTGAATCTTATGCTCTTTGGAGGTGTTCTGTAATTATAATATAATAGATATATACTGACATATACATGACTGCCTCGGTGGCGTAGAGGGCGCATGCTCGACTGCCAATCAAGAGGTCCCGGGTTCGATCCCCAGGTCAGGCATAGTGTTAAATATTGAATTATTCCATTAGGAAATTATCTCAATAACTGCCTGGAGTCTGGAACTGTGCCCGGTAGATGGCAATAGGCTCGCCCCCTATTACATGGGACCAATAACATACTGGCGAAATGTGGGTGTACCTACTATGGGACTGAGTCCTGGGTACACCTCTGCCTACCCCTTCGGGAAAAAGGCGTGAATGTATGTTTATATTATGTTATGTCTGACGGACTTATTGAGCAAGAGAAGTGAATATATTGTCCCTTCTGTATGTTTAGGTCTGTATTCTGTGGTATTTCATAAAACATACCTATTTTTATAGAAGTCAGCGATTGCGTTCAAACTAGACCCCGTCGTGGCGCAGCTGTATTGTGGATATTGTGAAAATATGACCGCTCTCTCCACGCCATCTCTGAAAACGAGAATATTTGTGAAAAACTAATCTGTTTACTTAAATTGAATTAAATATTCGTTTATTTCAGGCTCACGTGACCCATAAAACATTCAAAATTACAGATTTCAATGACTAAATTACAAACAATAAATAATTAAGACTATTTAACATTTAATGAATAACAATAATAAGATTAAAAATGTCATAAAAATAAATGCCTACAAAAAAAAAGAAAAGAAATTACATTACAATCAAACCAGGATAAAATGTCATTAAAATAAATAATAAGATAACATGTCATTAAAAACATTAAAATTTAAATAAAACTTATACAAACATGACGCTTGACTGCCCGTAACATAAATGGACAGTCAAAACTTAATAGGGTACGCGGCCTTCTAGGAATTTGACACAATCCTATGAAAGAATTACCAAATCGATGTTTTGTATTCCCGCGTTTCCTCCGAATATTATAAACCCATTCTATAAATTTATATCCTGATATTTTTATAGTGAAGTAACCTATGTCCCTGTCACTTTAATTTATCTTATAAACCCTTGGATTTTTTCATAGTGAACTTCAAAAAATCCCAGTTTCTCTCGCGTGCTTGGACGTTCACTACAAAAATATTTAGCATTATAAAAAATAATTAAATGATAGGGACATACAAGTTTAATGAACATTAAGTATCATCCGATTCTAAAATAACTTTAAAATGTATTTTTTTAATTAATTATAAGCAATTCAAAACTGAAAAATTCCAATAAAGGTCAGTTGATCACGAACGCGCTACGAGTGGTCGCCATGATTGTGACGTCATTATGTTATAGTTATGTATGGTACTTTATAACATTGTGACGTCACTACAGGTCACGAGCTCGTTCGGGTACTATCGGCGTGTTTTCGGTACTGGATTAAAAATGATTTTTTAATTTGATTAATAAGGTACTAAAAATAGTTTTGGTACGAATCTTATAATATGATCTTTCCATTTAAGTCATATATAAAAATTCAAATACTCAATTGGGGTAACCGGCCCCCTTATTACGGACGCAACAGAACTGTTGCGTCTGTTGCGTCCGTAATAAGGGGGCAGGGGTGGTATTACGAACATGCAATCGCGAAACAACAACAACAGTGAATTTTGCTGTCAAACGTAATTTTTTGTACGCCATTTGACAGCAGACATTAAGCAATTAAACGCTTTCCACACTTCTACTGCTGTTCGTAATAAGGGGGCAGTTCTATTAAGAGTGAATTTAAATTATTATTATTATTATTTACCTTTCAATCTCAGCAAAAGTCTCATGTGTAAAAGGTGGTACATATCTAAATGCCACATAATGTTTGTGCGGTGCTGACTCGGGCAGCATTTGATCTAAGGCCTTTGTTAATAGTTCCCCTGGAAAACAAACAGAAATTCATATTACACACCCCGATTCTCAGTTTTTTTTTTTATGATAATGAGTGACAAGACGAGCAAACCAGGTGCCTGATGGTAAACATCATGATTGCCCATATCAGACAAAGTGCCACCCAGTGCTTTAAGTCCACTGGGTCATGCTCAGTAATTTCGCTGGTAACATTGCCCTTCAGAAGGGAACACAGTAATGTTTGCACATTACCGCTTGGCGGATGAATAACTGGCAAAGGTGTGGTTAGTCCCCAGGCGGGCCCCTGCTAGAGACCTACCACTACAAATATATGTTATACCTTGTATATTAGTCCACTTCAGAATAGGTGATCCGCCCCCAATCTCCTGGTATTTCTTCTGTACCTCATCTGTTCTCCGTTTAGCTATCCACGGACCGAGTTTGCTTTGCACTGGCAGTTGGATCATGTCACGGTCTGTCATTATCCTGTGCAAATAGTCGCCTACCTGAGGAAAATAATATTTAATATCCATGAACCAAGAAAAAAAGCGGACCCCGTCTTATAAAAATGTGAAGCACCATAGTGAGCCAGCTCGCTAATACATGACACATACAAATGCAGTAAACCTTATAATGTCAGGGGATGCAAATAAAATAGTTTTAAATAACTGTCAGTGTAAATCCTTGCAATGATATTTACATAGGGCCAAGGGCGTCGACAATGGGGGCTGGGGGGGGGGGGCTGCTGCCCCCCCCCCTGAGAATCGATTAAATTTAGCCTTTATTGTCAATGTTGACATTCAAGTGCCGCCATACAATAGGCACGTATTTTTAAATAAAGAACCATCTGGGCCCTATTTCATAAAAAAATAATCTACAAAACTGTAAAAAATCTACAAAATTGTAGGATTGTAGGACTTTTCTGTTTCATATAAATTTGTAATTGTTAATTGTATACAGGCAAATACCTGTTGTATATCTACCGTCTACCCAAATGGGGAATTTGGGTAGAAATTCCTTGACTAGCCCCCCCCTTGATCATCGGCTGGCGACGCCCTTGCATAGGGCTATATGTATATCCAAATGGCCGTCTCATCTGATGGGTGCCGTAAAACCAGGCAGAGGTACATATTCTGCGAGTGGACAGCAGTGCTCTCCGGCACCAAGTATTCCAACTACTGCAATTGCTAGAGCAGGCCTCCCAGAGCCACTCCAGCACAGAGTGCGCGTATGTGGGATGTGGACGAAATGGTTGAAGACAACACATATAGATATAATAAATCGACTCTAAAAATATAACATAGATTATTTTCTCTTTCAACTTGACACACGATCAACGGAAACACAGATTGACAACAATGAAATTCAAGTTACTTGTATAGAAGAACTTTATGCCTAATATAGCTAGTGATCTTATTTGACAAACCAGAGGTTTTCCAACTGTAATCACCAAGCCGCACAAGCGTGATGATTAGGTACGGCTAAACCTCCCCATATGAATAGTTTATGGTGTTCTGTGGGGGAAGCCTTTGTTCGGCGGTGGACATCTTCCAACTGATCATCATCTCAGCTGTTGGTAATCCACTACTGAACATAGGCCTCCTCCATATAGGGGGGTTTAGCCAATACTCGACACGCTTGGCAGGCGGGTTGTCGAGCGCAGTTCGATGGTTTTTACAGAGGACGCTGCTGCCTCCTCTGGATCTCTTAACCCTTAGCCGGCTCTTACGGCAACCACGGGGAGAGAGGGTGGAGCACTATTCTAAAGCCGGTAACTCCACGGCGCCAACCAACTGATAATGATGATAATTTCGAAGTATTCACCTGATCAGTAGTCTTAGGCCCTCCCATATTTAACATGACTATAGCAGTTTTAGGTTTCACTGCAGTACTGTATGCCGCTGTCAGTGGAAACCATGTTGAATTCACCCTACCTGTTACAGAAATAAATAAATTTAAATATATTTATTTGTGCATTAATATTTGACAAAAAGTAAGCTTATCTATCCAATACATAATATAATAATATAACTACTTTATTTTAAACATAGTAATAAGGACAGTGTGAGTCGTTGCTGCCTGCAACCGCTCGCCGAGGTCCACCGGTCCCAAACTAAGTGAGAACTTGTATCTCAGGATCCGGCCAACCGCGGAGCAAGTCAGATTGGCATAAGTCAACAAGTCTTAAGTAAAAATTTACATATTGGATATCTTAGGATAAGTATACGACATATCTTGGGCTAACAGTGAGATTGGTGCCAAAACCAGGGGATGGTCTTAACTATCGGTACCAACAATCTCTTATTTCAGATCCTTGTAAATACAAAATCCATCCAAAATCAAAATTTTTGTAGTGGTAGGCCTCTTTTGCAGGGGCCGCCTGGGTAAGTACCACACCTTTGCCAGTTATTCATCCGCCAAGCAGTAATGTGCAAACATTACTGTGTTCCGGTATGAAGGGCAATGTTACCAGCGAAATTACTGGGCATGATGAGATTCAACAACTCATATCTCAGGGTGACAGGCGCAGTGCAGTGCCGTGTAGAATTTTGAACTTTTAAACACGGGGTGTCACTGTGTCTGATATGGGCAATCATGATGCTTACGATCAGGCACCTGATTTGCTCGTCATGTCACTCACTATCATAAAAAAAAAATCCAAAATTGTAAATCTAAGTAACTCTTGTGTGTTATTACAATTCTTAGAAACCGTGTTAGTAGAACTCTCTCCTCTGCCTGCTCTCTGAGGTGAGGCATAGTGAGCACAAGCTTGACTGCCAATCATGAGGATCGATGGACCGATACCCAGTCACAGAACAGTTAATAAAACTACATATAGAATGGACACTGTCATCCACCCACCAATCGGGCCTTCCTCACCCCACAAGCGAGATTGAGCTCTCTACGAGCCCTGCTTCTATGGGAAATCACCTCACGCACACTCTTGTGCATGTACTCTTTTTTTTTTTTTTTTGATGCCATAGGTGGCAAACAAGCAGACGGGCCGCCTGATGGTGAGCGGTTACCGCCGCCTATGGATACCTGCAACACCAGGGGTATTGCCAGTATGTTGCCGACCCTTCAAGACTCTATTCACTCTCTTTTTGAAGAGCCCCATGTTGTAGCTTAACGGGAAAACCGTAGCAGGGAGATCATTCCACAGTTTGCACGTATGCGGCAGAAAAGAACGATTAAATCGTACAGTGTGCGACGTCCACGTATCGATTATGTGCGGATGAGCTCTCAGACGATGGCAGCTAGTACGGTGATAGAACCGTGACGCCGGTATCAGGTTGAAAAGTTCATCAGAACACTCCCCGTTGTAAATGCGGTAAAAAACACTAAGAGACCCAATGTCTCTGCGCATACTAAGTGGTTCTAGGTGTTCGGTGAGCTTTGGGTCGTCGACTATTCTGACAGCTCTACGCTGTAAAGCATCAAGCGGGTCAAGCTGGTACTTGGGTACTCTTGTGTGTTTTGTAGTGGTAGGCCTCTTTTGCAGGGGGCTGCCTGCTATGCCAGTTATTCATCCGCCAAGCAGTAATGTGCAAACATTACTGTGTTCCGGTCTGAAGGGCAATGTTACCAGCGAAATTACTGGGCATGACGAGATTCAACAACTCATATCTCGGGGTGACAGGCGCAGTGCAGTGCCGCGCAAAATTTTGAATTTTAAAACACTGGTTGGCACTGTGTCTGATATGGGCAATCATGATGCTTACCATCAGGTATCTGATTTGCTCGTCTTGTCACTCTCTATCATAAAAAATAATAATAATAATAATAAAAATATAGCAGCGTAGGACGTCCACCCACAAGGTGGACAGATGATCTGATAAAGATGGCAGGAACATGCTGGTGATGGGCCGCTTAGAACCGGACGGGATGGGGGAGGCCTATGTTCAGCAGTGGACATCCTATGGCTGAGATGATGATGATGAATAGCATATCGACGAAACGTAGGTGTACCTACTAAGGGACTGCATTCTGGGTACACCTTTGCTTACACATTCGGGAAAATGGCGTAAATGTATGGTTATAGTAAAAACTCTTTAAGAAATTACATAGATTATTTTTGTTTTTTAAGTGTTATGAGGTGTATTATAACACTAACAGAATACAAGACATCTAAGCAGTTTGACACAATTCTATGGAAAATTTACTAAATCTATTTTTGTATTCCCCAGTTTCCTCCGAATACAGTAAACCTATTTGATATATTTATATCCTGATATTTTAAAGTTGAAGTAAAGTATGTCCCTGTCATTTTATTTTTGTTTATATACCCTAAATATTTTTGTAGTGAACGTCCAATCACGTGAATAAAACTGCGATTATTGGAAGTTCACTATGAAAAAACCAAGGGTTTATTAGAAAAATTAAAATGACAGCGACTTGGGTTACTTCACTATAAAAATATCAGGATATAAATTAATAGAATGGGTTAATTATACTCGGAGGAAAAAGGGGAATACACAACATAGATTTGGTAATTTTTTCATAGGATTGTATCAAATTCCTAGAAAGCCATGTACGCTCTTAAGTCGTCCCGTGAAGACTGTATCAAAAATCCTAACATTTTTGATAAATATACAGCGAGCAAACCATTTTTGTTTTGAATAAATAAAGATAACATAACATATAAAATAACATATATAAAGATAACATAATAATAATAATTAAAATCTCAAAGGGGCCTCTGCACGTTGGACTTAAAAAATGGTCTCCATGCACACCTATCAAAGAACCGGGTATATCCCGTGTTTTCGAGCGACATAATAATAATATGGGACAACTTCCACACACGGTCACCTGGTCCCAAACTAGGCTAGAAGCCTGTACTATGATAACCAAATGACTGATATAAATACTTAAATACACTTATAACACCCAGATAAACAACATAATATATAAAATAACATTACATAACAGCACGCCTTTTTCCCATGTGGGGAAGGCACTAGGCAGAGGACCCAGTCCCATTGTAGGACTCAAAAAATCCTAACAAACTATTGCTTTTTTCAACAGACTACTGACTAACTTTCGCTTTATTAACATTAGTAGTAACAGAAAATAATATTTTTTTAATATTTTGTGTGTTTAAATGACGTTTTGTGAGCGAGTCTGACCTTCAAGGCCTAATGTTGTTAAACCGATAGGTCTGAAATTATAAGCTTCACACAATAAATGTGTGAAGCTAAAAACACAATGGTTTTTTAAATAGGTATTAGAATAGGCCCAAAGCAGACCAGTATTTTTTTTTCAATAAAAACTGAACTGCGATAACATAAAAGCATGAATAGAGAAGCAAAAAATGACCTTTTGATAAAATTACACCAAAAAAATCTGAATAATATACCGATAACCCCCTTTTTACACAATTATTATGTAAGAAATAGTTAATGGTTCCTTACCTAATGTGGACCACATTCTGAAAACTATATTAATTTATACTTAGCGAGGTAGAGAATTACGTTTAAGGTTTAATTTTTCAAATGCAATTATCGTGAAAATACAAATAATTTTATCTCACTGCGCGTTCGGCGTTCGTCAAAATCAACCACAGAATAAAGAGGAATTAATCAACAGGCAAAATGTCAAAAGTCAAAAGCTTCTTTTTCTGTGGTCAAACGTCAAATTCACAGAACACATATGAACTACAAAAGTAAATCAATCACAGGAAATACGCAGTCGGAATGAATGTAAATTGTACAAAAAATTTATGAATGAAAAATTAAAACCACAGATATAAAAAAATCGTGCTCACTTGTGTTGTTTAACAAAAAAACAAAACAATCGATTCAAAAATCGACTAAAAAATTAAGGTTACGCCTGTGGTTACTCTTTTGCAATCCATGGAAATTATTACAGAATGAGCGATCTGCAGCGCAGCTATCTTCAAGATTGTTCTATTGTCTATTTAATTTTTATATTTCTGTGTATATTTTTGTTTTTGACAGTCTTTAGTGTGTTCTGTGGTCATTAGCTTGTATATGTGTTCTGTGGTCATTAGATTGGTGTCTTGGGTCTTGGTGTATTTACGTTTATTTTCACCAACCACAGTTCACCGACGCGAAGTATAATTAACTTTTGTGATATATAGAAATAACCCACAGAGTACTTTATATATACTGAAAAAATAACCACAAGAATTAACTTAAAAGTAACTCAGTAGAAATAAAGATTTATTGTGTAAAATAAATAATGTCTTGTCGCAACGCTTCTCATGCTGGCAGCTGGTACACCGAAAATGGTAAGACTCGAATGAAACATTTTCATATTGGGTCGCATAATAGCTTTTTTTGTTCAATAATTTGTTTTGTAATAGATTCCATATTAGTTTTTATAACGCTGATGAATAATTTTTATCGTTTGTACAAAAATTATTGACCTAAATAAAAAGGTTAATGACCTTTCATGAATAAAGACAAAGTCGTGAGCACTATTTTTAAAGCTTTGTATGATTTCTGTTGATTATTGACTTCATACCATAGCTATTTATATATTCATATACTATTTTTTCATTCTCATTAAAATTTATTGAGGAGATTGTTTAAAATATATCTCACACGAAGGAAAGAATTCAGACTTTGAATAGTATTATTTTGATGTAGGTTAAGTATTTTTCATCATAAAATAGGAACCTATTCAAAAGAATAAACTATTTATTATCTTATTTTAAATACATACAATAATTATAATATTTAGTAGATATATAATGTATGCTATATTAATGTATGTTTTTAAAACCATGTTTTGATTTTACGCTGCATGACATTGAAGTCTGATTGAAGTATTCGTTTATGGGCGCTCCACAATCGCGCGCGAAGCCGCGAACGAAGGGCGAACTACGAGCACACCCCGGACATTCGATTCAATTCCATACAAAAGTCACGATATAACTACCTACTACATAGACACTGCACGCATGGAGTTTTGTACACGCGCAAGAGTGTGCGTGAGATGATTTCCCAGCGAAGCGGGGCTCATGGGGAGCTCAATCTCGCTCTCCTCTCGCGGGGTGAGGAAGGCCCCATTTGTGAGCGGATGACAGTGTCCATTCTATACGTAGTATCTGTTCTGTGCTGCGAGTGTAGAAACGGTTCGCAGCTCACGCTGCAATTCACGACGCGACGTCGCACGCTAACGTGTAGTCGTCAATGTTCTCGTCGCAGTTTGCAGTTCACGGCGCGACTTCGCACGCGAGTGTGAAGACGACAATCAGTTTATATGTATTATCTATGACGAGATTTTTCGTCGCAGATCACGCCGCGATTCACGGCGCAACGTCGCGCGCGTGTGGAGAGCCTGGGGGCCTGCCTACAACGGGCTCCTGAATAAAAACTGGCCCATTTTACTTGACCTCCAAATGTAGCGCTAGCTTCTATGCGTAGTCGTGATAGTTCTTAATTTCTTAATAATATTTATGTAGTTCCAATTTTAACTACAATTTATCAAGTTTTATTTCAAGGACTATATATTTTGTTCTTGTATGTTGGCAACATTGTCTTGCTTCTGAACAAACCGAATCCGAATAAACCCTTTGTGTTCTGTGAACAAACCGGATGCAACCGTTGCCATGACAGCCGTCAGTCGTCAGCTGTTTTTAAAACTATCGCTATCAACTGCCATTCGGGCGTCAACAAACTTTACATTCGATTTATGTTCGACAAATCAAAAAAATGTCCGATAAAAGCAAACCATTTGCTGCGCCAACATCGAAAGCTATAAAAACCAAGCAGCGTCCATCATCGGTGAGCGTTGCTTCCACGTCCTGTCGGGGCCGAATTCCGTCTACAACCGTCAAAGACAAGAATGTGCCAACTCGAACAAAAACTGGCAAAAACACCACAGTTCTTGGCGAAGGGGACGTATCCATGATGAAACAGGATTATAATATGCCAGATTTTGATGCAGAACGCCGTCAAATAGCCTACGGAAAGTTTTTACGCGCCATGTTGGAGGAGTGTTTGGTGGATGAAAAGATTGAGCGGGAAGAAACTCAAATGGACATGCAGATGGTTCAGTTGGCCAATAGGTTCCAGAAAACAATGGATATGCTGGATAAAACGAATAGGAGGTTGAAAGATGTGTCTTTTGTTGTGGAGCAGAAAAGGTATGTCACATACAAGATATTACTCGACTTCCTAGTTGTACCTTTTTGTAACCTGAGTAATACATAGTGTTATTTATTTATTTATTACTACTAAGTTGACATTACAGCGTAAGGCGTAAAACCAAACCGCCAAACCTAGTGCTACTAAAGAGTTAATTGAATATATTAATGACTAACTGTTGAGGTCCTACTTCGTGGAACTAATTGATAAACATTTTGTTGTAAACTAAATAGCAATCTTTTTATTATTTCTACATAAGTTAACAATTTTACATTAAGCCCGTCACACACGTAGCTATAATATATATTAATATAAATTATAGCAAGGCATATTACGATATATTTTCTATACAAATATTCGACTGACCACACACGCAGCTATAATATATATTTCTATGACGTCACCAACATATACCGTAATATATATTATTGCATATTAATATATATTATGGTATAGCAAGGTATATTTCGACATATTTTTAAAGTACAGCATGTTCTAAAGTGATCGAGCGCACGTCTACCCGCTAATCTACATAATATTGAGTGATTTTTTTTTTGAGGATAAGTCACGATACAAATTGAATTCACCACGAGTTTGTTTATTCTTTATATGCGATTCAATCCATTTGGTTCTAGTTTTTGTGCCCGACATGGCAACTAACAATTCCAAAGCAGCAGTGGAATCGTCCTCTGAAGAACTGTCAATTAAATCCATTAACAATGTACTTGTTGAATTCATAATTACTTAATTAGTAATCGGAACACCCTCGGTGGCGTATAGGGCGTATGCTCGACTGCCAATCAAGAGGTCCCGGGTTCGATCCCCAGGTCAGGCAGTGTTAAATATTGGCTTTTGCCATTAGGAATACTTATCTCAATAACTGCCTGGAGTCTGGAACTGTGCCCGGTAGATGGCAATAGGCTCGCCCCCTATTACATGGGACCAATAACATACTGGCGAAATGTGGGTGTATCTATTATGGGACTGAGTCCTGGGTACACCTCTGCCTACCCCTTCGCGAAAAAGGCGTGAATGTATGTTATGTTTTTTGGAACACCCTCTAATACAAAACACGTCCAAACGCTAGGCCGACCATTAATGGAATGAAGGCAAAATATATATTATAGCATCGCCTCCGTGTGTGGTAGCTTGCTATAATATATATTATAGCTCGGTATATTAATATATATTATAGCTACGTGTGTGACGGGCTTTACTGAAGAAAAAACAGTTGAAAAAAAAACAATAGTAATTTTTTAGAACATAGAATGTCATAGACTATAAATACTAGTTTCTTCTTAATGTCGGTCCAAGGAGCCTGCAGTCTGACCATGTAGCATTTGCCATCCATCAATAACAATAAAATAAAAATTATCATAACCTATTACATGAATACCGTTTTTCAAATTATGAATATAACCCAAGAGATTACATTCTTCTATAAAGTAAAATTAAAAATACATGTTATTTATATATGTAACCTAAAAAATATTACATTGCCAATTTATTAATATTAGGGGGACCAACATCTAGAGTTGCTATGTTGAGCTCACTCACAAAGGTCAAGATCCTTTTCTAGTACTAGAGCATTAAGCAGTCGTAATGCTCTAGGTAGCGGAGAAAATTTCTTCAGCTCCGTCCTACAAATTGGCACCGCAAAGGGTCTATGTCGACGTGCTCTAAGATAACCTGACATATGCCAGGGTCTAAACTCAGGGGTCAGCAAGTAATTTCTAATTGGGTTGGGATATTGCTGAAAATGTTTTATCGATGTCTAAAATATAAAAAGTAACACTGTCGCGGTCCAGTGGTGCGATCGAGAGAGTTTTTATTAAGTATTACATTTCATATGTTGACGAAATATCTTCTTCATAACTCAAGAAAGTGAATAGCTAATGTAAAATATGGCATGATACTATTTAATATATAATTTTTTAAATACAATATAAATTTTTTAATTTGCTTAACTTTTGGTGGTCCTGAATTCGAAGTTTCTCAGTCCGGATATGGACCGGGGTCCGCCTGTTGCCGACCCATGCTTTAAACTATCTACATACCAACAAACAGCATATTTGGTGGTTTTGGATTGAAAAGATAGCATACACATTCAATCTTTGGCATTATAGAAATGTACTCATCAATATAGCCGCTAATCTACCAGTAAAAGTTCTGTCCACATCGGTCTAGCCGGATTTGATTGAATTAGCCATTATGCCATAGAATATCAGTCATCAAACTTGGTCCAGCCATATTGGAGGTTAGCAGGAAGAAACAGAAATGCAAAAAAATTATATTATAAAATACATTCAATCACTGCCTCAATGATTGCCTCGGTGGCATAGAGGGCGCATGCACGACTGCCAATCAAGAGGTCTCGGGTTCGATCCCCAGGTCAGGCAGTGTTAAATATTGGATTTTTCCACTAGGAATTATTTCAGTAACTGCCTGGAGTCTGGAACTGTGCCCCATAGATGACAATAGGCTCGCCCCCTATTACATGGGACCAATAACGACATACTGGCGAAAAATGGGTGTGCTTCGGGAAAAAGGCGTGAATGTATGTTATGTTATTCACTTACAGATATATAAATACATAGATACATACATACAGTCATGCCTTGTTCCCGTTGGGGTAGGCAGAGACTATTTCCCCCCACTCGCTATGATCCTGACATACAACTTTCGCTTCATTCACTTTCATGACATTTTTCATACATGCTCGTCGGTTGTAGGTACTTTTGACAATATAAATTGATATATAAATATGGAAATATATTATATGTAACATACCAAAATATTTCAGATTACTAGACCTGAAGAACAAAGATTGTGCACAATTCTACGAGACAACGGATTCCACAAACGCTCAAGAGCTGCTCAACAATCTAAACATGACAGAGCAAGCTTGCCTCGACAAACTGCTCACTAAAAACATCAACTTCGGCTACGATAAAGACAGCGGTCATAAACAACTCCTAGATGCTGTTAACGAAGCAATAGATGGATTACAAGAGATAAAAAAACATTCCAACCTAGACGCACATAAATTCAAAGAATATGACAAATCCCAGAAAACCTTGGAGCAGTTAGAAAAGGATAGATTGGATTTTAATTTGGTTAAAGCGGACTTTGATGAGAAATTCCCGAAATTCAGTGAGAAACTGCTGAAGGAGGCGTCCGAGAAGATTGCTAAAATGCTTGAAAATGATGATTGATTTGTTTTATTATGCGACCTGTCCTCGCTTCTCTCTGGCTACCATTATATATATAGACCTTCCTCCTGCATAACTATGTCTATTGATGTAAACCGCATTACAATCCATTGTGTAGTTTAAAAGATGTAAGCGTATGGACAGCGGGAAGCAACTTTGTTTCATTATATATATGAATATGCTTACTTACAATCAGTTCTAGCATCCAGGTTCATGGCTATGATTACAATATTATGTTATGATTGAAAGAAAGAAAGAAAGAAAGAAAAATGTGTTTATTACCCAACCTTAATAACAAACACGTATATAACTGCTGGTACATATGTTGAAACAGTGGTTGTGGTAATGACATCAAGTCAGTACAATTTGCAGGTAGTTTTCCACAACTCGACATCAATGCGCCTATTTTGCGTGTGAGTGAGGTGTGATTTCTCACTCGAGCCACCCTAGCTCTCCGAAGAATTTCAGCAGCCCTTTCAGGTTGCCGACAATCTCGGCTCGCGACCCCGGGGTCCCGAGGTACTGTGCCCGGTATGCTGCTACTCCTGTACACTCGAGAAGGACATGAGCAGCTGTCTCCTCCGCTTCCATGCACGCTCGGCATAGAGGGCTGTCTGTAACACCTAAAACAGATGTTAAAGAGTCCATGACCTGTAATGGCGCCTGTAACCGTTCTGAGTTGGGGATGATTGAGGAAGAAATTAATTGTCCGTCACTGAGTATCTCATTATTGATGGGTTATATTTTTGATTGACGCTTAACCTATCGTGTACCCAGAGGATGCTTTTATTACCTGTAACTTGCAATGTTAATGTTTAAAGGCAGGATTAACTCTGATTTGTCAATTTTGTACATTTTGTTCCACATCGACGGTGAAGTGCCAATCAATAACTTCTAAATGAGACGACCAAAAATTAACACAAAGTTCCAAAAAAAATTAATTTTATTGTTAAACTAGTGGCCCGCCCCGGCTTCGCACGGGAGAAGTAGAAGTGAACGTTTTAACAGGAGTAAATTCGTGATACATTGTATTTTTATAGGTATAACCCTTATGGTTTACGCAGCGCACGCAAATTAATTACTATTTCTGTTACAGTGACCAAACCTTAACAGATGGAAACAATTTGACAGCCTCGTTGGCTCAGATGTTAGTAACTCTGCCTTCTGTGCCGCAGGCCCCGGGTTTGATCCCCGGCCAGGTCAAACATTTGTGTGCATGAACATGTCTGTTTGACCTGTGTCTGGGTGTTATAAGCTTATATAAGTATGTATATCAGACATCTGGTTACCATAGTACAGGCTTCTAGCCTAGTTTGGGACCAGATGACCGTGTGTGGAAGTTGTCCCATATTATTGTTATTATTATTAATTTCCGAGGCCTATTTTGATGATATATAAGTACTACAAACCCCTAGTGCATTATTTCTACCACCATTAATTTTCATACCGCATAAAAATAATGACTTCTTGGAATATTGTGACTAAACCAAAACAGACTGATATAATGTCCGTGGACTATTTTTTGTAGATAGTGATAATTAAAGTAATGTTCTTAAACTGATAAAGTAAATACTTTAAAGTAATTACTTTATTCTACCATGAATAGTTTTCATCGCATGCATATAATGACTGTTCGATAATTGTGACTAAACCAAAATAGATGAATATAATGTCCGTTCACTATTTTGTAGATATTGGTAAATACTACAAACCCCTAGTACATTACTTTATTCTACCACAAATAGATTTCCCAGCGCATGAAAGTTAATGACTGCTTCGATTATTGTGACTAAACCAAAATAGATGGATATAATTTCCGTACACTATTTTATAGATATTGATAAGTCCTACAAACCCCTAGTACATTACTTTAATCTACCACCAATAGTTTTCACACTGCATGAAAAATAATGACTGTTTCGATTATTGTGACTAAACCAAAATAGATGGATATAATGTCCGTGGACTATTTTGTAAATATTAGTAAGTACTACAAACCCCTAGTACATTATATTATTCTACCATTAATAGATTTCACAGCGCACGCAAGTTAATGAATATATTTGGTAATTATGTGACACCTTAGTTCAAAATATTGCAGATTTCTTGCGGATCCCTAATATTTTTCAAAACCTCGTAATATAGCCTATGTCACTCACACTGAATTAAGCTCTCCATAAGTAAAAGATTTTTTAAATCGGTCCAGTAGTTTCGGAACCTATTCGTTGCAAATAAAAAACAAAGTTTCTCACTTTATACTATGATATTGGTATTGGTAATAGATTGAATAATCTGGAGACATATACGGATTACGGAAACAGTGAAAACAGTAAGAAGAGCATTCATAATTCGATGTTGTTGCAACCCAGTTTAATAGAGCTATGATAAAGAGAAGCGAAATCATAAGCGACTGCCTCTATGGCGTAGAGGCTCGATTGCCAATCAAGAGGTCCCGGGTTCGAAACCCAGGTCAGGCAAAGTGATAAATATTGAATTTTTCCATTAGGATCCATTTCATCTTTTCCATCTCAATAACTGCGTGGAGTCTGGAACTGTGCCCGGTAGATGGCAATAGGCTCGTCCCCTATTACATGGGACCAATAACATACTGGCGAAATGTGGGTGTATCTACTGTGGGACTGAGTCCTGGGTACACCTCTGCCTACCCCTTCGGGAAAAAGGACGTGAATGTATGTTTTTGTTATGTTTTTTTTGTCATAAGCGCGTTTTAATTATTTACAGAACGCCATCTATTATGCAATGTTGGAACTAAATTACCTAAAAATGTTGCTTTAGGGTAGTTATGTCTTGCAAGATAATATTGAAATTTTTCTGTAGCGCCATCTAGTAAGCATTGTTGGAACTAAAATATTCATAAGAAACTTTAAAACTGTATTTTTCCACAAAAGGGCTAAAATTTTTGAAAACGCTGAAACACGTGTTTAATTATTTTCATTTTAGAATGTTTCTACAAAATTTGAAATTAATCGGCTGAAAAATGAAGTCTACTCCATACAAACTTTCAACCCCTATTTAATACACTTAGGGGTAAAATTTTGAAAAATCCTTTCTTATTACTTGTCTAGACTGTAAAAATAATCTATTGTCAAAATTTCATCATCATCGGTCCAGTAGTTTTGGCTCTGGGTTGATGAGTCAGTCAGTCAGTGAATCACTTTCTCTCTTTATATAATAGTATAGAAGTATAGATATGAAATTTATCAATTTGTCTAAATAACTATAATAAACATAAATTATACCTTTGTTATATAGTATTTTTGTTTTGGTTTGGTTTTTGGTTAGTTATGAGGTATTTGATTGTAAAAAATATGTAATAATTTTATTTAAAGTACAGATGGAAGATATTGGCACTTCGCCGTCGATGTGCCTCTAAAGCAATTGATTAATATATCAAATTTTTATTCAGAAAGATATCTCTCGAGAAGAACGCACAAGAAACTTGTCAATTTCGTTAAAAACCCTTGACTTTAACAGTGCCTCATGTTAATTATTTAAACATAGTAATGTAATGTGTATTTTAAAAAGAATTATAGATATTGCTAATAAATAAATATTATACTAGAAACTTCAAAACTGCTTTTTATTTAGATATTTTAGAATGTGGAATTGTAATGTAACTCGTTTTAAAAAATAAAGGCAGTCCGCAAGACTGCCTGGGTATCTCTGGACTGTGTGCCCGAAGAATTTGAGGACTGCCAACAGATATTTTATATTAACAGTAAACGCGACCCGTTAGCAATTTTACACAATCCAATTTAGTAAGATAAATTATATTAAGTTATTTATTGTAAGCTGTTAACTTTTCCTAAGTAAATAAATATAAATTAACACAGATTTTAATTTTATTTCAACTGTTGACGTCACAATTTAATTATTTATTTATATTAGCATATATCGCCGTAATGAATTATGATTTACTAAATATTATAAATAAAATTTTGATGTATACTAACACTAGATGTAAGAAACATGATACTAACAATATATGGTCTGTAAAAAAAAATTTACTGAATAAATGAATTTAATAATAATAATAAATAAATAAATCCTGTGGAAAATTTACCAAATCGATGTTTTGTATTCCCCTGTTTCCACGGAAAACCTGTTTAATAATTATCTATATATCTTATATCCTGATATTTTGAAGATAAGGTTAAACCATGTCCCTATCATTTTATTTTTGTTTATAAACGCTTATTTTTTATAGTGAACGTCTAATCACGCGAGTAAAACCGGCATTTTTAGGAGTGCTCTATAGGAAAAAGACTGCCTCGGTGGCGTAGTGGGCGCATGCTCGACTGCCAATCAAGAGGTCCCGGGTTCGATCCCCAGGTCAGGCATAGTGTTAAATATTGAATTTTTCCATTAGGAATTATCTCAATAACTGCCTGGAGTCTGGAACTGTGCCCGGTAGATGGCAATAGGCTCGCCCCCTATTACATGGGACCAATAACATACTGGCGAAATGTGGCTGGCGAATCTACTATGGGACTGAGTCCTGGGTACACCTCTGCCTACCCCTTCGGGAAAAAGGCGTGAATGTATGTTATGTTTTCTCTATAGGAAAAAACTGAGAGTTTATAAGATAAATCGGGACATAGTTTACTTCACTATAAGACTATCAGGATATAATTTTACAGAATGGGTTTATAATATTCGGAAGACAGGGGAATACTAAACATCGATTTGGTAAATTTTTCATCGCATTGTGTCAAATTCCTAAAAAGCCGCGTACGCTATTAATTTCTTTGAGTATTTCGCTTTGACCCGAATAATAGTATTTATATGGCATATGGTGTCACTAACAAAAATATTACCTAATAGCATTTCCTCTTTGCATGCAATTTTGCGGGCGGGAGGGCGGTGCACTCTGCATGTTGTTTTTGACACTAAAAATCGGAACTAAAAACTAAATATTATTGTTTTAAGAGTTGGGAGTATTATAGTTATAATTTATCATGATCATCTCGGCCATTAAGAGGATACATTAGGGGTGATTTTTCCATACAAACGTATTCCCGTGTTTCCTCCCTAGATAATTGCGTCAGAGCAATGGTTTTTTTTTTTATAAAATCTAGGTCTTCAGTGAGCATGTCCCTGTTATTATCATTTTTCTACAAACTCATTATTAAATGAAATATGACCCTTTAAAAACATGAAAAACTGTCCCAGTTTTACTCGCGCAATTAGACGTTCACTAGAAAAAAATTAAGAGTTAAGGAAAAAAAATAAAATAACAGAGACATAGCCTAATCTATTTCCTAATTTTTAAGATATAAATTTATGGATAAAACTAATTATTCTCGGAGGGAACACGGGAATACAAAACATCGATTTCGTCATTTTTTCGTAGTTATAATCGCTTTGAGCTGCAGTTGTCCCTTTCGCGTTCTACGGGGTGCGGCAGGCGGTGAGGGGGGGTTCCACTCACACTTATACAACTAGGGAAGGGACTCATACACATAAATTTTTTAAAAATCCTAGTGATGTTCATAGAAAACGAGTTTAAAAACACTTTATTTTATTACACTTTTTGGCTGACTTGTGGATCAAACCCGGGTTCTCATGATCATATGATTGGCTCAAACACCACCTAAATGGTTTTCAAGTTTGTAGTTGATAGCGATCAACGGTTCGAATGGATCGAATTTTTGCGGTCGACATGACTATCAACTGCTCACCCCTAACATCACTCATTAGGTTGAAGAAATTAATTTGAATTGCGTTTTATCGTAATTTCATGATGAAAAACACAAAATAATTAAGTATGTACGTATTACCTATACTCAAACGGATGGCAAAGGCGCAAAATGTATTTGCCGTTTTATACGTATGTATGTATTTTTTTTTTCACGGTGTATTTTTCGTAGAGCGTTCAAAAATAAACGTCCTGCCCCTTTTGCTTTTACCCATTTTCAGAGCAAAATACTGAAAGAAATGCATACAAACAAGCCAAAACCGTAAGTACTAAAGCAAAAGAATCAATACGAATAAGGAAAGAAAAATTTCACCCACGGGCGGGATTTGAACCACGCACCCTCCGCACCAATCCGTTGTGGGCGCTCTACCACTTGAGCTACCGTGGAGGTACTAGTTGTCGGCGAAATTTTTCTATCCCTTCTACCTAACGCTCTAGGGGCGTGTGTTTATCTATATATCATTTCGCAATCTACCCACCGACAAGTCTAATGTTACAATTAGAATTCATATCGAAGTTGATAAACACTTCCTTTTTGCTTAATATTTTAAATTTTTAGACAAAGCGGTCTACTCGCATGAAATACAGTACGAATACAATAATAATTCTTTCCTTATTCGTACTGTATTTCATGCGAGTAGACCGCTTTGTCTAAAAATTTAAAATATTAAGCAAAAGAATCAAGTCCAAATTATTTAGGCGAACTATTATTAGGTAGATATTACAATGAAAAGTTATATTTTCAGCAAACGTCTAGACTGACAGGATGAACTGAAAAAGTCAATACTTACCTTCGAAGTTAATATACACATTGATATGAATTTTTAAGCGCTGGGCGACTGGTGTCATATAAACTATAAATATATATTATAGTATCTATTTTTTTATTATATGATATCACAATAATATAAATACAGATAATGAAGAAAAAAGTTCCTAACAAAAAAATATCCGGGCAAAAATTACTCCTGGGACTGGATTCGAACTCGCATTCGTTGATCGATGACACGATTTTGTGAACGCTGTCTGATTACTGCAACCACTGGTCCATTTCATACTAAACGTAGCTAATGAATTTAAGCAATCATCTTTACGAGAATGTAAATAAAAACAAAAGTCTAAAATAATACCTACGATAAGTACCTACCTAATTTGAATACAAGCGTCACAAACTTTACTACTGACATGAATATGCGCGCGAAGTCGCAATAATGATCTTCTTACACACACATTCATAGCTCATACTTTCAGGAGCAGAGCGACGGCGATAGTTTTTACAAAAACCGAAATTTTAAATTCTTCGTCACTCAGGTTTCCCGTTAACGGTCACTGCTGGATATAGGCCTCCCCCATGAGGGGCAGTCAATACTGCGGGTTGTCGAGCGCAGTTCGATGGTTTCACTCACAAGGACGCTGCTGCCTCCTCTGGATCTGAAACCCTTAGCCGGCCGACACGGCAACCACGGGTAGAGGGTGGGGTACTACTCGTATTGTTAAACCGGTAACCCCACGACTTATTATTAATATTGTTATAATTTATAGGTAACGAATTGTCTCGCCAACTTGACATGTGGCTGTCCAAAGCTGATCTGACCCACGGCCCGGCTCGCGCCATCATAGCACCGTGAGTTTTAATAGCTTAACATAATGAGAATCACCACCTCTCATCACCCCTTAACAATTTGGCACAATCCTATGAAAAATGTACCGAATTGATGTTTTGTTTCCTGCGAATATGATTTTAAATGTAAAAAATATGATATTTTTATAAAATTAGTAAGTGGTCTCACGAAAAGGGCAGGTCCCCCAGATAAAATAATTTGACCCACCAAAAACATTTTCATGTAAAAGGTTGCCAAGACGAGACCATATTTATGGCTCGCACTGTCAAAAAGTTATCAGCTCTCATGTAGAGCCAAGCTTCTAACTCTATACGCCTTAACAAACTCTACTATCTTAGTCAAAATATGTGGCTTGGCCGTTTCGCTACAGTCACATAATATATGTGTTTAAGGTGAAAAATGTATTCACTGTTCATTACTTTTCTGTTATACAATAGTTCTTATAACGAAAGTTTAAAGTGTGGTGTCGTTTACCTGTACAGATTTGTTCTATCATTTTCCGAGTTAAAAAAACTATACTTACCACTTTAAAAAAATCTGTTGGACCAAAATAAAGAGATCATCGTCTCCATCAGCACGCACGCTTGTTGTGCGGCTCGGTGATCGCAGTATTTGGGATACTCGGTGCCGGAGAGCGCTGCTGCAGACTCGCAGAATATAATGTTTCTCTGCAGGGTTTCACGGCTTCCATGGTAATAAATAAAGTGGTCAGTCTAAAGAACCAAAAAAACTAAAAATTATTTCCGATCTCTACAAGTTTTCCCTCTTCGTGTGTCGTAATAACAATAACTAATAGCCGATGAGGCTGTAAGGATACCACGGACTTGCACTCTTCCTATGTCTATATCATTTTATTTTCTTTTAATAAAGAGCTTAGTCTAAAGAATCAAAATCACGAAAACCAAAAAATCATTTCCGATCCCTACAAGTCCCATCTCATGTGACCACTCACTTAACTAATGTCCGATGAGGCTTTAAGGATACCACGGACTTCTACCCAACTGTCTTCCACCCACACTGTGGACAGACGGTCTACTCGTAATAAAGACATGGACGCTGGATGTTAGCCGCTTGCTTACAACCGGAATAGATATAAATCTATGGGGAGGCCTATGCCCAGCACTGGACTTCCCACGGCTGAGATGATGATGATATTTTGAAGATGAAGTATAAAACTATGTCCCTCTCGTTTTACATTTTCTCTTCGGTTTTTTAGGGCTCAAAAGGAAAAAAGGATCCGTTATAAGATCCCTTCATTGTCCGTCTGTGTGCCTGTCAGTCTGTCAAGACCTTTTTCTCGGAAACGCAGAGGTATCAAGTTGAAACTGATATCAACAACTCAGGTCTACGGTCTCTTGCTGCTGTAAAAAATCGTACTTCTAAGTCACCGCGCTCAAAAATACGGCAATTTCACCGCACATTTTCATACTTTTTGCGACGGGCTAAAAACTTCTAAGATTGCTTACCATTGGCCCTCATGAATCATGAAATTTGGCAGGGAGCAAGATCTTAATATCACAAGTAATGGAAAAGATCCCAAAACCGTAAAATTTACTTTACAAAAAAAGAGATTATCATGTCTAAGCATATACTGCCAATGTCCAACAATCTATGTTATGATAATTGGTTGAATTTGGCGTTACTTTTCGGAACTCCATTCTGGAACAAGAATCTTTAGTTTTTAGTTCCGATTTTTAGTGTCTAACAAGTTTATTGTAAAAATCGGAACTAAAAACTAAAGATACTTGTTCCAGAAGTACCTACTTTATTTTACTCGCGTGCTTAGAACTAAACTAAAATAAATATATTTTTACAGTCACGCGGGGTACTCATACTGCGGTGCGTGCTCGGGATTTGCCTACAGACAAATTAGTCCAGTGGTCGTGTAAGTTACTTATATTTAGTAGAAGCGACCCGCCCCGGCTTCGCACGTGTAGCTGTAGTGCACAGATCGTTCCAAGAGCTATAATTCAGTAATACATTGTTATCATATAACTGTATTGGTTCACGCGGCGCACGACAATATAGCTCCAGTCGACATGTTAGTTGTCGACTTCAGCATTTATCGTTATAATTTAACATAACATACATTCACGCCATTTTCCCGAAGGGGTAGGCAGAGGTGTACCCAGGACTCAGTCCCATAGTAGATACACCCACATTTCGCCAGTATGTTATTGGTCCCATGTAATAGGGGGCGAGCCCATTGCCATCTACCGGGCACAGTTCCAGACTCCAGGCAGTTATTGAGATAATTCTTAATGGAAAAATCCAACACTTTGCCTGACCTGGGGATCGAACCCGGGACCTCTTGATTGGCAGTCGAGCATGCGCCCACTACGCCACCGAGTCAGTAGAGGTTATATGTTAGATGAAAGAAAACCGTATAGTTTTATGGATATTAAAAAAAAAACAACATTAACATAACCCAAAAACTACTTTTTACAATTATCATAAATACGTAGAAACTGTAAAGTTTCCTTTAACAAAATATGTTTTTGCGCAAATAAAGGCCAGAACCAAAGCCAACCACTAACCAATGAGTGGAAAATTATTCCCTATATCTTCATATCTGTGTGTTTTCATCTTGTATGGGTGACGTTTACCAGGGCCGGATTTGGGGAGGGCAACCGGGGCGAAAGCCCCGGGGCCTCCACAAGCAGGGGGCCCCCACAATAGAGACTTCGGAAAAAAAAATCTTTTAAATTCCAACTAGTAAACACTAGTAAACATCTTTTCTTTTGATATTTTTTTTTGCTACAGTACTTTGTACATACATGATTATTTGATTATATTAATCTTAAATATCAGGCAATCAGTGAAATATCAAATCAAAATCTCAAATGGCCCTGATAAGTCTTTTCAATTTACTACCCATCTTGGGGAGTACCCCAATGGCTCAATGGCTGAGTGGGGTGGTACTTGCCCGCAACCTCGGAGGTTGGGTATTCGATTCCGTGTCTCGACAATAAATTAATTGCAGTATGTGAACAATTGGTGCTCTTCAAATATGTGTTTGTTAAATACTTAGAGAATCTACTTGGTTTCACAATAAATTGTTTATCGAAAAACTCGACAGAAAAAAATTCTTCATTTTATTTGGAAAATAATTTGGGGCGAGGGGGCCTCCGCTCCTTTGTTGCCCCGAGGCCTCTGGACCTCTAAATCCGGCCCTGGGTTTAACCTTAAGTAATAATTTCTGTTACAGGAAAAGAATTTTCATCCTTGGTCCGTCACATCATGTCAGACTCGGTGGCTGCGCCCTTTCTTCTCTTGATAAATATTCTACGCCCTTATATGACTTAATTATTGATAAACAAAGTGAGTATAACAATTCTACTAATATTATATAGGTAAATGCGAAAGTTTTTGAGGATGGATGGATGGATGTTTGTTACACTTTCACGCCAAAACTACTGAACCGATTAGGCTGAAATTCGGTATGTATACGATAGTACTTTTTATATCGATATTCCTGCGGGAAAGATGACTGCCCGGGGGAAACCTCGGGGCACAGCTAGTCAAGAAATAAATTAGTTGTCCGTCACAGTACTATTCATTATTCTGTTCCGTCACTCAGTATCACTAATGATGGTTCTGATTGAGGCCGAACCCATCGTGTAAGGTTCGTCTTAGTAGTATTTACTACTAAGGTATTCAGTATTTACTGCTAAGATATTTACTACTTAAATATTTACTACTCAGATATTTACTACTTAGATATTTACTACTCAGATATTTACTACTCAGATATTTACTACTTAGATATTTACTACTCAGATATTTACTACTATAATATTTACTACTCAGATATTTACTACTCAGATATTAACTACTAAGATATTTACTACCAAGATATTTACTACTAAGATGTTTACTACTCACTGGTTGGCTCTGGATCTGGCCTTTATTCGCAGCAAAACGTATTTGGATAAAAAAGACCTCTCGGTTTTTACATATATTCATTGAAAATTATAAAAAAAATCGTTTCATATGTTATTTTAATGTTTTTTTTATATGAAAAAAAACCACCATAATACTCTTTTTTCAACCAAATATGTTTTGCCGCGAATAAAGGCCAGATCTCGAGCCAACCAAAAACAATTGGGTGGAAAATTGTTCTCTATTTCTTCATCGAAATCGAACGCCCTTAACAGTTTTTTACGTTTCAGTATACGCAGAATTGGAAGCGAGCCGTCAGTTCGAATGGATGGACGTGCAGACGGACGAAGATGAACATTCTATTGAGATGCATTTACCTTATATCGCTAAAGTTATGGAGGAGTAAGTTACGAGTATATTATTATTAGTGTTGCCAATTTAGCATCTTCGAGTCTAGATCTAGGCCCTTCTTCTGGCTGTTTAGCCCCATTTAGCACTAAATTACCATCAACCCTCGGACAAATAAATTGTTAAGGTCATACCTTGGAGAATATGCTTTGTGTAGGGTTCCATATTTAGATACCTGAGCGAAGAACATACAGCGCCATCTAGTTGGAAACTGCTGCAACCATGTTGGTTTACAATTTTTATTTTGTAAAATTTTACGATTTTGCGATCATGCTTCTTGCAAAATTTCATGATGCTATCCGTTTTCCCCGTTTTCCATCTTTCGCGCCCGAACAATGCATATGTTCTGACTAGTTTTAACCCTTGGGACTTCATTTTAAAATTAAATTAAAAATTGTTTATTGCCAGAAAACTAATGAACATAAATAAGTTAGAAATAAATTAGAAAAATAATGCATTAGGCATGGTGACAGATTTTGAAATCCCGTTTCTTAATGTAGGTAGGTACACGTCTAATATTACCGAAAAAAACATTTTTTCAGAATAAAATTACATTTTACCGCAAATTAATGCATTTTTAACTTTCTAATTTAAAATGAGCGCGAAAACGCTCGTATGTGTCATGGCGTCGGGTCCTGACGTCACGCCTAAGTAAATATTTTATTTTTGCCTTAATAAAACCTTGTTCCATCTTCGATGATTCCTGGATTACCACGAATATATAACAAATCAAGTGACTGATCACAACACAACAAAAGTTAATGCGATATGGTGAATATTTACTTCAAGTGTTTATACTCTCAGTAACAGTTTACTTAGGCGTGACGTCATTCGCTCTGATTGCCGTTTCAGTTAAGATGGCCGATTGCAATTTTTTGTAGTTTTATTTTAATAAAAATATTATTAATCTCAATGTTTTCAATAATACTGGGTCGTTTTTTAGAATCCTTTCGATATATATTTTTCACTAAAGCCATTTAATTTTTTATTCTGTTATAGTGTCATCATGCCTTTTCTCTTGGTCACTGTACTAACGGAGCTGATTACTCTAAAAATGAAGTCATAGGTGTATAGCAAAAAGTCATTCGGAAATTAATATCGTAATATTAATTTTATTTTCAGATATAAGACCGGGTTTACAATTATACCAATTCTCGTGGGATCCCTAACGCCTGATAAGGAAGCGAAGTGAGTTTCATTTTCTCTGAAAACTTCACAATATTTAAAATAAAAAAATGTCATACTTTTAGACTCGTGGTATATCTGGTAAAAATGCAGTATTATACATTGATTTAAAGAAAAGGGGAGATGAGGTACTGGCTTCTCGAATATGAAAAGCTTAAATTAGGTCCCATTAAGTCCAAGTACGTCAGTGAAATTAATTGTTGTCACGTCTTAGGTCTTAGGTACGTCTTTCTTGTTCATCTTTGTTGTTTCAAATTGCACGTGCCAGTTGAATAAGCGCTGATATAACGTACCCTATCTCCCCTTTTCTTTAAATTGATGGTATTATACAATTGAAGTGCACAAACTTAAAAAAATAACCAGTAAACTAGCGACATATCATAATATTATGTTTATTTTATTACGAATTTCGCTTTTTTTCTCTGTTAGAATACTTTTTTAATGTTCTATAAATTGTTAAAAACCCTCAGTTGTATTGATAGTAGGCTTAACACGCCTGGCGTGCGTAGCCGCACTTGCTTTGCGAAAAAAAAAACACAATGTATGTGTTTTGAGCAGTAACTTTGTTAAACAGCCACTGCCTACCCCTTCGAGAAATATTTCAATTTCTTTATTGAATAATTCATGATATAATAATAGATGGTAGTACATAATCATGATACCCGTTTGGGCGTAGCAAATTGTTAACGAATATTTTATGAAGTATTACTTAAAAATAAAAATGAATAATAATAATAATAACAATTTCTTTGGCTTTTAATTTATGAACGTGAAGCAGGTCACTTACTAGTCCTCTTTTTTTCAACTGAATTTGGCTTACTTAAAGCAGTTCAATATAATTTATTCAATATAATAGGCGTGTTATATAATAGGCGTGATTGTATGTTATATGATTGGTTAACGCCTTAACTATTTAGTAAATATATGATAACAGGTACGGGTCTATTCTGGCGCCATACTTGGCCGACCCTCAGAATCTGTTCATAATATCGTCAGACTTCTGTCACTGGGGCTCGAGGTTTCGATACACATGGAGAGGAAGCAACCAGCCTATATACCAGGCCATCGAGTGGCTTGACAAACAGGTAACGGACTATAGAAGTCAGGGTTGTCTGGAAGAGATCGCTTTTAGCGATAAGACCGCCAATTGATACACTAGATATATGTACTACCTAATACAGGTACCTAATACCTAATACAAGTATTACCTGTCACTTTGTATTTATTAGTCTCATGTATAATTATTTATACTTACTTACCTATTCATTATATTTATATATATTATATGTATTATATATGTATAAAGTATTATTTATTTAATTAATATAGTATTTAATAGTATTATTTATGTATTTACTATTATTTAGTGTGTATTTATAATGTGTATTTTATTGTTATATTATGTATTAGCTATTTATTATTATAATATTTTTAAACAACAATGAGTACATTACCGACCAGAAATATTTTATAGTTCTTTTCCTTTCCGTTTGGTTGTCTGGAAGAAATCGCTTTAAGCGATAAGACCGCCACTTGTACTAGCCTAAGATTAGACCTATTTTATTTTCATAATATTATGTTCGCTGTAAGGTGTACAATAAAGTGTTTATCTATCTATCTATCTATATATTCCTATTGTTACTTTTTAGTTTTTTTATTTTGTGGTGTAATATTAAGTTGAGTTTATCTATCTATCTATAGTACACAATCCTTTTGGCACAGAATACGGAGCTTAAGTTACAGAAGGGACGCTCGTTATATATACCTACTGTAGCAGGCCTGGAACTGAAGCTACAAGTAGCCGGGGGGTCCGTCTTGACGGTACAATTTCTATGTGTTAGACAGAGACAACAGATAGAGAGATACGCGATAGAAAGAGAAGCAGCTTATATGTTAATATAACGATAATTAGTTAGACGCTGTGCGACCTGAATTGCACTTTATTTCGTCGGAGCTAGAGTCGCTGTTTATTTCCCTTCTCTCCCTTTAGTATTCTGTGACTGTAGGTAATATAAGATTAGATTAGACACTTTTATTGATACCACAATACATAAAATTAAAAAATGTATCTTAAAAATACTAAAACGTGAGTAACAATAATTGGCGGTCTTATCGCTCAAAGCGATCTCTTCCAGACAACCATTCGAAAAAAATGAATATATTGGATTATAAAGCGAGAAACTTTGTTTTTTGTTTGTAATGAATATGCTCTGAAACTACTGGACCGATTTAAAATATGTAATCTTTCACTTATGGAAAGATTTATTCAGTGTGAGTACCGTAATAGGCTATATTAGATTTTGAATAAAATTAGGGACCAGCAGTGGGCCTCAACTTTGCCCATTTTAATGTCATTAATTTTCAGGGCATGGACATAATAGAGAAAATGGACCCGCGAGCGTTCACAGATTACCTCAACAAATATGGCAACACCATATGCGGACGTCATCCTATCGGAGTACTTTTGCAAGTATGTATAAGTTTATAAATCATGTGACTTAGTAAGCAACTCCTAAGAAGCCTATCAAGCACCAACTGACGTTTTTTTTTTATGATAGTGAGTGACTAGACGATGTAATCAGGTGCCTGATGGTAAGCATCATGATTGCCCATATCAGACACAGTGACACACAGTGTTTTAAAATTCAAAATTCTGCGCGGCACTGCACTGCGCCTGTCACCCTGAGATATGAGTTGTTGAATCTCATCAAGCCCAGTAATTTCGCTGGTAACATTGCCCTTCATATCGGAACACAGTAATGTTTGCACATTACTGCTTGGCGGACGAATAACTGGCAAAGGTGTGGTACTTCCCCAGGCGGCCCCCTGCAAAAGAGGCCTACCACTACAAAAACTACTACGTTACATCTCTTGAAGCGAGTAATAACTTTGCATATGCGTAAGCAGTGGCGGATTTACACATTTGCCGCCAGTAGGCTATTCATATTTTGGCGCCCCTTACCGTTTGCGCAAACAAAAATTCAATAGGGTACCAAGGTCTGCAAGGGCCAAAAATAGACGTGTGATCTTGCTGCGAGAGCGGTGAAAAAAATTTGTACGTTGACAATGAATGCGCCAGTAGAAAAATATAACCATGAAGGCGCGAACAGCTTGTTGCGAGCGCGGTAAAATTTTGTAGAATTTTGATACTAAATGTGCGAGAAACTAGCTGCAAGCTCGGTGAAAATTATTAGACACACTACTATACAGGCGGTGTGAAGCTAGCCCTAATACCTTATCCTACGTAGATGGTACTAATGTAATCTTTATAATTAAAAATTGCCGCCCCCTAGAATCTGCCGCCCTAGGCTCCAGCCTACTCAGCCTGCTGGTAAATCCGCCACTGTGCGTACGGGCGATGTCACATTAGTGCGTTTCGTTGCGCTGCGACGTCGCAGCGTGGAGGCTACGTTGTTTTTCATATATATTTTGTGATATGTCCCATTAATGCGTTGCGTCGTCGCACGCGACGTTTCAATGGATCGATGGACAAGAGACGAACCGAGAAAGAGTGTGATGCGTTTAGGTGTTCGCTGTCGACGCAACGCAGATGTGGCACACAATGCTTGATCCGTTGCGACGACGCGACGCAACGCAACGCAATGCACTAATGGGGCATCGCCCTAACTCACGCAATTTCAATAACCTTCGCCGCAAAACAATTTAATTATGAATTTTATCACGAAAATTACAATGATTATTAATAACTAAATTTATATTCAAATCCCTCAAACAAGGAAAATAAAATATGTGTGTTTTATCACATTTGATGGACTATTAGCTATTTCGCTATAACGAATAAGGCTATAACCTAAGTTGTTATTTTGCAGGCTATATCGAAACTCCGTAGTCAGTCTACAGCTCCTAGGATGTCGATGAAATTCCTAAAATACGCGCAATCATCTCAGTGTATGACTGCACAGGATTCCTCCGTGTCTTACGCCAGCGCCTCGCTGGTCTTCGAATAGATTTTTAATGGGCAACTGGATAGTTATTGGGCAATGTTGTATTTAGTGGGCAATTTTATCCTAACAGGCAAAATGTAAATAATTACAAAGGTAAAATAGCCTTTATAGGGTAGAAACAGTATTCTTACACCGCCAAACACCATTACCCGTCAAAGTTAAATTTTTGTTCTAGAAGTTGTTTTCTCTGATTCAAAAAGTGATTAAAAAACAGACTTCTAGAATATACTTATACATTGAGAACCTCCTTTTTTGGAGTCGGTTAAAACAGATATTATGTAAAAATAAATATTTGAAAAAGGCGACTTCGACGTTAGTATTTTTTTTACATTTTATATCTTAACTGTCAGACTATGTGGATAAATACGAGTATGAGCATAGCGAGCATATTTGATAATGCCCACTTTGCCTATCCTTTGTATGTTATGTTATGTAATAAATCTTTCTTGGAAATTTAATAATAACAGGGAATGTTAATAATAACTGGGTCAAGTTAATAATAATTACAGGAGAAATTGATAATACCAGGGCAAAATTAAAATACGTTTTCAAGTGTTTGATCATTTATTATTAACGACGGGTGCATTCAATTAAACAATAGGACAGTGACTTACTATCTACCTTAACTAAATATAATATGCTATAGAATATAAAACACTTCTTAAATAGGGCCAACATTTATTACCAAAATAAATTATGATTTACAAATTAAATAACCAATGTTACGTATAGGTATTTCTTGTCAAATGAATTTTATTTAAAAAAAATATTAAAAAGAAAGATTGATAAATTCATGTACATAATGCCCAAATATTACCTAGCACTTTTGCCCATTTTCCCAGTAATTATCTATTGTATGTATAAATTATATTCTATTATATATATTATATTCTAAGACTAGAAATGAATAAATGAAAATAACATAACTTTTCACTAACAATGTAGATATATATTATATAATAAATAGAATACAAGTGTATAGGCATCTTTATATTTATAAAGGTCAACGCAGACAGGCAGGCACGCGCCAGTCCCGCGCTCTGTCTGAGATGACCTTTAAGGCTGTTATTCGGTTGTTGGTTTGATATTTGGCACGTGTTACGGGCTCCCGCGTTCGATCTCCAGGTCAGGAAAAAGTGTTATATTAATAAGTCTCCGCGCGCGCTCCGAACAATTACCTACTGCACTACCTACATGCAACAGCTTCGAAAATGCGGCATATTTTAAATTGTAGTGTGCGTAACACAATGCTAGTGAGCAGTGTGCGTGAAAAACAGTTTGCAAGGAGTGATAGTGTGCGTGAAAAGTGTGTTGGATAAGCTATCGTGTATACGCTGACTTCGGCCACAGAGCTCAAAATCGCTGGCGGGGTGAGGAAGGCCTGATTGGTGAAGGAGGGCGCAGTGTCCATTCTGTACGTAGTATCATTATGTTCTGTGCTTTGGCGTAGTTTTCATTGCCGCATTTGACAAGTACGACGCGACAGCGAGTATCTAGTCGGAACGCGTGGAGACTTATCAATAATCTGTGGTGAAACACTTTTTCATTTTAGATGTAGTGTTTTTCTATTTGTGTTAAAATAGCATAATATTTTAATTATTTAAACCATACAGACAACTATGAAATCGCGAAAAGGCCAGCTGTACTACAATACGGCGTGGATCTTGGAGAGTCTGAACATGCTGTTATTACCAGATTAACAAATATGGTTTATTCCACTTTGTTCACCTGGGTGTTCACTGAAAATGAAAAATATTTTATTTAGCACAAGGAGCACAGAGATGAAATAGTGTAATTATAACAACTGTTTCACTATTAACAAGTAATACTGCTAACAAAATTAATGACTATAATGAGAGTTTTAGATCCTATGTGTGAGGTATAATAGGTAAGATTTACTAATAACCTCACACTGTTTACTTTGTTCGCCTCAATTCACCTGGGTGATGTCCTAGGTAAATTGATTCGATAGAAGTAGTGTCCTTTGTTCACCTACGCACCTTTTCACCCAGGGGCAGACATAGGCGACTTTTTTAATTACTTCTGTGTACTTGATTGACCAGCGTAGAACAAACAAATTATCATAATTCTCAAATATGAAGTACCAGAGTATCATAGTTGTAAAGAAATTTATAATATACTAGGTGTGCCCCGCGGTTTTACTCGCGTAGTCTTCGTTCCCGTGGGAATATAGGGAAACAAAGTACCCTATGTGTTATTCCAGACCCTAAGCTACCTACATACCATATTTCAACTCAATCCTTTCTGTAGTTTTTGCGTGAAAGATTAACAAACATCCATCAATCCTTCACAAACTTTCGCCTTTATAATGTTATAGTAGGATTATAAATGTATTGTTGTATAAATGACCTTACATGAGATGGGCAGACGAATTAATAAAAATAGCTGGCCCCTGCTGGCCGCAAATAGCTCAAGATAGAGACAAATGGATTTCTTTAACGGAGGCCTTCACCTTCGCCTAGAGAGGGGTTCTTGCATAAGAATAATTTAAGATAAATATAGATTAAGATAAAATGTTTTGAAAAAAAAATTTTAAATTGCTTAAGTTAAAATTTTTTAATACTACTTGTAATTTACCTATTGCAGGAAATAAAAGGCTTTTTATTTTATTTAGTTATTATACAAATGTAATGTTCACTTCAGTTTAATTATAACAATAACAGTTTTGTTCACCAGTTTACAAGCGCTAAAGTTCACAGAGCCTATGTGCAGACTCGTCAAGTTACGCCCGCCGTATTGTGTGCTAATTTTTATTTTCTAAGGTCAAGAAGTCTTTATTTTTTTAACATACACCAGAGTAATTACTTACTTTGTATATTGTTCTTTTGCATTTTTTTGTATATATACCTTGCAAAAAAATATGTTTTTTGGTCATATTTTCCTAAATCAAGTCCATAAATTGTATCATGTCAGGTAATATAAAATTCAAATGATTAATCAAATACAGCCAGGGTATTTGAGAACTTAATTTACAGAAATATGGCCAAAATAAAAGAGTTTTGTTCAGCTGTCACGTATCTTTTTACAAGACAATTCCCGGGGCTTTATTCCCGTGAATTTAGGGAATTCCTATCTTCCTATTCCTTGTCTGCGTCATAATAAAAATCTTTGTGCAATATTACAGGCTGGGCGTTGACAATTATTTGTCAAATAAATAAATTATAAATTTTTTTTTATATAGTTTGACAAATAATGTTTGTCAAATACGCATATGAAAAATGTTGGGAAATCTGGCCCAAAGACATGTTTTTTAATTAGAAATTGAATTTTAACATTTAAGTATTAAAGCTTATGAAAAAGTTGTATAATTTGGTGTAATATTTGGAAACTGCAATGTCTCAAAAAAGCATTTATTTTGATTATTTTTCTGTAATAAATAAGTTTGCATAACATTTTGTTTTATTAACTAGCTACCGGTCCCGGCTTCGCACGGGTAACTGGGCATAGTTAAATATATCGTTTTAAAGAGGAATGATTCCGCAATGCGAAAGTTTGTAAGGATGGATAGATGTTTGTTACTCTTCCACGCCAAAACTACTGAACTAATTGGGCCGACATTCGGTATGTAGATAGTTTAGACACTACAATTATACATAGGGTGCTCTTAATCCCGATGTTCCGACGGGAACAAAAACTAGCTGAGCCCCGCGGTTTCATCCGCGAAGACATCGTTACCGTTAGTTAAATAGTTTTGGCGTGGAAGAGTAACAAACATCCATCCATCCATCCTCACAAATTTTCGTATTTATAATATTAGAAGAACTTAATGCATTAAACTATAGATAAAATATAATTTATTATAAATATAAACCTTCCTCTTGAATCACCCCGTCTATTGGCAAAAACCGCATGAAAATCTGTTCAGTAGTTTTTGAGTTTATCGCCATCAGACGTGGTAGATAATTTTAGATAAAAACATGACCCTAGAGAAAAGGCGGACGGAATCTTCTAGAGTAAGAAGTGAAGCACCATAGTAAGCCAGCTCGCTAATACATTGCGGCACGCACACATGCACACCCATGAACCAAGAAAAAAAAAGTGAATGTGTACACAAGCCGTTAGGGGTCGGCTTAAGTGGTTACTGATTGAGCTTTCAGTACAAAAATACTTTCCGTCCACTCAAAGTAGACCTCAAAATTAAAATTCATTTATTGCAGATAACTAGACCCATAGGCATTTAACAAATATAGATTCATGTTAAAAAATTACATAAACTTTTATATGGATTTCACTGTAGGTTACTATTGTCGTGCGAGCGGAATTGCACTTTATCACGTCGCTGCCAGAGTCGATATTTATATACACGCATTTGAACCTTGTCCCTTCTGTATATTTAAGTCTGTATTCTTATGAACGAGTTTACAATGCGTGAACAGTGCAGTGCTCTGTTTGAATGTGTCGCCGCAATCTGAACACAAAAACTGTCGCCGGTCGGAATGAATCAACTTATGAGTATTTAACATTCTTATTGTCTGAAAACAATAATAATAAACATAACATACATTCACGCCTTTTTCCCGAAGGGGTAGGCAGAGGTGTACCCAGGACTCGGTCCCATAGTAGAAACACCCACATTTCGCCAGTATGTTATTAAGATAGATAAGATTTTTTATTGCCAATATAGTTTTTACAAATATAACAAAGCTAGATACAGAGAAATATTCTACATTAAAGTTCAAATCAATTATCAGCGAGACCCAAACTAAGCTCTATGGCTTGTATCTTGAGCCTCTGGAGCGCTTGTCGAATACAGGATTGATATATTACCTTGAGTTGTGGAAAAAAGGATTACATGGCAATAATATTAATAGTAGATTAGTAGCCAAGGGCTGTAAGGCATCAATTGCAGCCCGAGATATTTAGGCGCACGAGCGCAGCGAGGGCGCCTATACTTCGAGGGTGCAATTGATGCTTACACCCGAGCTAACTACTCTGCTTTACATCTCGATTGTGAGGTAAGTAGAAAAACACCGGCATTAATACAAGAATAAAACATTTTAAAGTAAAAGTTTTCTATTCCCGCCTTTTTTCATCTCTTTTTTTAATTATTTTTTTCAAGAACGAAATTGAGCTTCGTAGTTCGATATTTAAAATTGATGACTATTATACTCATACGAAGACAAGGAATAGCGAAGCGACCTCTTTTGTCATTGGCCTGAATGCATGATGTCTATTGCCAGTATGATGGTTAGATGTACGCAAACTTTTTGAAAGAGTGAAGTTTTTTTTTAATTACTTACCGCCCTAGGGCTTTTCTAGCTACATTATTACCCTAGAGCGCTAATTGGTCACTTACAAGCCCCATTTGGGGGTAATAAGGACCTACTTACCGAATATGAGAGATGTAATAGTAGATTAGTAGCCAAGGGCTGTAAGGCATCAATTGCAGCCCGAGATATTTAGGCGCACGAGCGCAGCGAGGGCGCCTATACTTCGAGGGTGTAATTGATGCTTACACCCGAGCTAACTACTCTGCTTTACATCTCGATTGTGAGGTAAGTAGAAAAACACCGGCATTACAAGAATAAAACATTTTAAAGTAAAAGTTTTCTATTCCCGCCTTTTTTCATCTCTTTTTTAAATTATTTTTTTCAAGAAGAAATTGAGCTTCGTAGTTCGATATTTAAAATTGATGACTATTATACTCATACGAAGACAAGGAATAGCGAAGCGACCTCTTTTGTCATTGGCCTGAATGCATGATGTCTATTGCCAGTATGATGGTTAGATGTACGCAAACTTTTTGAAAGAGTAAAGTTTTTTTTAATTACTTACCGCCCTAGGGCTTTTCTAGCTACATTATTACCCTAGAGCGCTAATTGGTCACTTACAAGCCCCATTTGGGGGTAATAAGGACCTACTTACCGAATATGAGAGATGTAAAAATATTTTAGACTTACGCAATAGGCCATTTTCTTATATCAACAATAAATTATGAAATTATATTACTTGGATAGTTTTCATCACGGAAAATGCAAATATAAAGTTATTTTCCCATGAAAACCTAAGGTTAATTTTATTTTTCAAAATTAAAATTGAGGTTTCATTATCTGTATGTCACGTGATTGAAAACGCCGACCGCCATGATGTGACGTCAATTTCACTAAAGCTCGTCGTCCGTCACTCGTTTTACAAACAACAAACTACTTACCTACCAGCGCTCATAGAAATTTAATATTTTTATTGAGTTTAATGTGTTTTGAAGCTTAAATTTAAAAGATTTAATATTTTAATACGTTAGTTTTACTTAATTAAAATGGACGTCGGTTTTGTAAAAGCCGAAAGTACTAATCTCCCGAAAATAGATGCGGTAATGATTGCAAAGTTCTTTGCGTGTAATACCGACTTTTTTTCTGCCGAATGCAGAAATATCAAAACAGCTATGTAAGTATAATGTATTTAAATTACAACTTGTATTTAAAACTAAATAGTTTTATTGTGTATGAAAGTATCCTTACGTGTTTTGAGGTTATGTGTAAACAATAAGTAGGTATCGTAACTTTTCATCTTTTTTTATAGGTCAGCCAGAGAAACGTATGGCGATGATGCTGTTGGGTATGTGCAGCTGAAAAGAGATCAGCAGACATGCGTTGTCAAATGCAAAATGTGTCCTGAACACAAAGTGCGTTCCAAGCCATACTCTTGCACACTTACTGTTGATGAACAGGAAGAAGAAATTAAAAGTGTAGTATGCCATGACTGTCCAGCATCTGAAGGTGGTTGTAAGCATGCTGTTGCTTTTTTAATGTGGTGTCATCGTCGGAGTGAAGAGCCACCTTGCACTGCTATTGAGTGCTATTGGAGGAAATCTACTTTATCTAAAGTTGGATCTTCTCTAAAAATATTACTTGCTAAGGACATATTGAAGAAAAGAAAAGGAAGTAGTACTCAAACCCCAGAAGTAGCACCACATAAAAGTGTCGCAGAAATCTTTGTGACTGAATGTAAAAAAAGAAAAATAAGCTCATGCCAGCTGCTCAAACATGAGATTAACTATGCTGAAAAAAAAATTAATATGCTTTCTTTACATTATTTGATGTGCAAATTTAATGAAAGACTGGATTGTAATTCATTTTTAAATAATATCAGTAGTGTATTTAATGATATTAACTTAAGAAATGCTGAAAAAGAGACAAGGCACCAGCATCAAACAAGCTTTTGGTATGAGCTACGTTATGGAAGAGTTACAGCATCAAAATGCTACGAAGTGAGCAAATGCAAAACTGTGGATGGCTCCTTAGTAGCGGCTATTCTTGGAGCAAGGACTCCACTAACTTCAGCAATGAAAAGAGGGCAAAAATTAGAAGAAAAAGTAAGGAAAACAGTAGAAAAAAAATTGGGCCATAAGATTGAAAAATGTGGTCTTTCTATTTCAGAAACATATCCTATGATTGCAGGCTCACCTGATGGCATCTATAAAAAAAGTACTTTGGTAGAAATAAAGTGCCCAACAAGTGTAAAAACTTTAACAAATTATATTAAGGATGGTGCTGTGACCAAAAAATATATGGCACAAGTGCAAATGCAAATGTTCTGTGCAAAAGCAGAAAAAAGTTTTTTTTGTGTTGCGAGTAGTGATTTTGAGACTTCCAATGATGTCAGTATTGTAGAGGTGCAGTATGATAGAAAAGTAGTACAGGAACTTTTGGACAAAATTGTTCCTTTTTGGAAAAATAATATATATCCAATTTTGTATGAAAGTACCAAAATATAGAACTTGTAAGTATTTATGTGTATTGTTTTATTTTATATGCTTTAGCCCAAGGCTTCTACCACTAGCTACAGTACCTTGTCTTAGGATGAATCTTTATTACCTATGTCCCCGGACCTCAAACCACACCTTAGATAAAATCCTCAAACTTATCTCCTCTATACTGAGTTTTAACCAAACTTGTTCATAGGATAAAGAGAAAAGAAGTAACAGACAGACTGCCAGAGTTACTTTTGCATTTCTAACTAGCTCATGCAAGTTACCAAAATCATGAAAAACCTAATATTTCTACTACATGGTTATATCAATTACATACTGTCCACTTTAATGTAATAAATAGCATATGTCAATATCTGGTTTGAACAGTTGGCTGGGATATTATGGGTATAAATAAAAGTTTAAAAAAAATTGTATATGTATTTATTTAATAAGACTATCTTGTATGTTAATCAGAGCACATGCAGTAGTAATACATTCATCAAGAAGGTGAACTAAATTTATGTTAACCACAGAATGTGGTTTTAAAAAAGCAAACTCCCGGATTCTTCGGATCACCCTTTCCACATGAATCCGGAGGCTTGCTATTTCTTTTGTCTGAAGTACCTCAGCTTTTGACAGTTTGGAACCACTACCAACACTTGGGGGCCTTAATAAAGTTATGTTCTTTTAAGACAAATATGTTTCAATGTGCTTGAATCCTCTGTCAGCTAAGACACATGTGTTTGATGGGAGAGTATCTAAAAATTTGGAGTGTTCGAATAAATGTACATCTGTTACTCTTCCGCCATATCCTGCAGATATAAAACTTATTAATCCATCTGGAGTACAAGCAACCAAATATTTTATTGTGTTGGCCTTCTTATACTCGGACCAAGTCAGTGCTTGGTGGACTGCATTAGTGGGTTTCTGTATTTCTATCTCCAAACAATCTATTATACAACTTACTTTATTATATCTATGTCTAAATGCTATTGGTAAATTTAATTTTATTGACTCCGTTGTAAACGATCTAATAAAAGGTAACATTACTTTACTGATTGGTATTATGTTGGTTGAAAAAAGTTTACTTGCTTGTGATAGTGACAAACCAAAATCATCAGATATTTGTGAAAATGAGCTATTTAGCCTAATTTTTGTCAAACACAACAAAATATTTGCCTCAGAAATGTTTGTCTGTGTTTGTATGATATTTAGTAAAAAATAAAGTTCCTTAGGGATACCAATATAGAGTCTAGGCTTTTTCTTTATTTTTAAGATTGTGTTTTCTAAGTTCGTTTTCTTGTCCCTCTGAATTTCTTCAGGCAAACTACTGTCAGATGTTGTGACTTTTATTGGAGAGAAGTCTTGACTCGTTGATCCAGATACTGATGGAGTAAATGATATCTCACTATCAGACTGGTCTTCGAACAAGGTAGACAATTTCCTTTTTGCTGGTCTTGTGATACCTGATGTACTTGGTACATCTATAGTGCTCATTTTAATGAGTGGTGAAGTGGCAACTGAGGTGCTTAACTTTATTGGAGATGTAGTGCTGTGCCGCACTTTTAAATTTATTTGTGTTGCTTTGCTTCTATAATGGGCAGATAAATTCACTTGGACAGCTTTGTATTCCATAACTGGCATTATCTGTACTTGAACTTCTTTATCTGCCTTGTGTGAAATATTTTCATCTTCCTCCACTTCCACAACATCTGAAAACAATAGATAAGAATCTGTAGAGCAGCCTTTCCATTGTAATAATTTAAAGTAATGCGATGGTGAGTGATCATCATTAAACTTAAGTTGAGTTAATAAAGTGGGCTGTATGGTTATTTATTAAAGCACTCTCTTCTGTTTGACTGGGATTACCTCTTGTATGACATGATGTAAATGGTGTTTGGCTGAGATTCACAACCTCTCTATGACACGATGTAAATGGTAGGATTTCAGTTAGAAACAAAATTTCCCTTTAGGTTTAAATATATTTTATCATTTTAGCACCATCAAAGCTTGGTAAATAAAATATACTTACGTGATGTTGATGAACCAGGTTGTACACTTGTTGAAGAGCTCTCTGCTTCCTGGCCAGGACTCACAATGGGTATATTATTAAACTTAGATGGTATAATGCCAGGTTTCATTCTGATTTTCTTTACTGAGCCCATTATTTTATATTGCATATAATTTTCCATGTCTTGCTCTAGCTAAAAACAAATGTTAATAATTATTGTAGGTTATTTAGCTAAGCAGAGCAATGATACCGAGCTATGTAGTAAAAATAACCTCAAAGTCTCGTTTACATAGTAAAAAAGAGAGTAATATCGTAATTTAAATAAAAATCAATAAAAAAAGCTTATGTACTTACGTCAAAGTGATCCTCACAAAGATATAAATGAGATTTCTTAGAATATTTTACAGGATCTCGTCCCGCGAGTTCCAACCAAACATTTCTCATAGAAACGTCGGTCGGCACATTAATAAATAACTTTTCTGGAGTCTTCAACGTAGAATTTTTACAATTCAACGCTACACACCAACGATATGGGCTATAAAAACTCATTTTTACTTGAAATTAAATTATATTAAATCACTACAAGAGTACAAGACAAACTGGCATTTTGACATTTCTTCATTTTAGTTTATATGACGTCAGTCGCCGCCACCATCATGGCGGTCGGTGTTTTGGCGCGTATATTTTAAGTCAAATTTTTGATATATTTTTTTTAACATTTAGCAGGTATATTTTGCAGAAATAAAAATAATCCTTGATTATCTGATATATATGAGCATTTTAAAAAATATTTGAAAAAATAGGAGAATAGCTTATTATTAATACAATGATTGCGAGTGAGGGTACTTATAGAAAAGGCTACAGAATATCAGATGCCAATCTGGATGGCACTCATTGATTACAAAAAGGCCTTTGATAGTGTTGAGACATGGGCAGTGCTACAATCACTAAGAAATGCCAGAATTGACCAAAAGTATATCGACCTAATAGCCACTATCTATAAAAATGCCACACTAAAAGTATCCTTGCCGGAACTCACAAATTCAATTCCTATAGGGAAGGGCGTCAGACAAGGAGATACACTCTCGCCAAAACTTTTTACCCTTGTACTGGAAGACGTATTCAAAAAACTCAATTGGGAAAACAGAGGCATTTCAATCTCAGGGGCATATCTGAATAACTTAAGGTTTGCAGATGATATAATTCTTTTTTCCAACACTCCGCAAGAACTACAACTCATGATTCAAGAACTTCATGAAACATCGCAAGCGATTGGTCTAGAGATGAACCTGAATAAAACCAAGATAATGACATCAGACACTCAAACCACGCAAGCCATAAGGGTGGACAATACTATAATAGAGCGTGTGGACAAATACGTGTACTTGGGACAGGAGATCAAAATTGGTAAAGAAAACCAGGATAACGAAATCGAGAGACGAATCAGACTTGGTTGGGCCGCTTTCTCCAAACTTGAATTCGCTTTTAAAATGAACCTCACCAGAATACAAAAAGCTCACATATTTGACCAGTGCGTCCTACCAGTCCTCACATACGGAGCAGAAACTTGGGTAACCACTAACGCTGTTGTACACAAGTTAAAGGTTGCTCAAAGGGCAATGGAGAGAAAGCTGGTAGGTATAACACTGAGGGACAGAAAAACAAATGAGTGGTTGAGGCAAAAAAGCCAAGTGTATGACATCAGCCGTAGAGTTGGAAGATTAAAGTGGGAGTGGGCAGGTCATATAGCCCGGAAACGAACTACATGGTGCAAGAGACTCTTGGAGTGGAGACCATGGGGGAAACAAAGACCAGTAGGACGGCCACAAATGAGATGGAAGGATGACATCAAAAAGATAGCGGGCAGCAACTGGACTCTAACTGCCCAAAGTAGAGGAAAATGGAGGAGTTTGAAGGAGGCCTACACCAGTCTACTGGTTGAGAAAGGCTGAGAAGAAGATTGCGAGTGTACAAAATGATGTTTATGAAATTAATGACAAGTAAGTAGCATGCGTAAAACTAAAAATTAAATAATGACGAGTGAGTTTGTTTTGAGTGAGGGAGTGTGTGAGGGTGTAGGGGGGTGTGTGTGTGTATGTGAGGGGGGGGTGTGTGTACGTGTAGGCAGGGAGATGAGTTATGAGCAGTTCAGATGAGATTTTCGGTCTCAGCGTAAGAGAGATCCAGTAACCATTTCTTGAGAATGCGCTTAGTGGCGCTGGTAGTTAAGTGTTTAATTTCGTGATGCAGCTTGCATACCTTATTGTAAGTACTGACCAGGGAGAAGCGTGGGCTGCGCCTAGCTAAGAGCGAGGAGGCCTTTGGAAGAGGGATTCTGTAAACGCGTCTGTCCATGATTTCTAAGTAATCAGAGCGGTCTCTTATAGAAGGATGCACCTTAAGAATTGCACTAAGCACAAAGAGTTGTCTTACACGTAGAACTTTGACTTCTCTATAGAGAGCGTCTGTCGAGAAGCGAAAAGGCTTTCTTAACATAACTTTTAAGAGTGCTCTTTGTGCTCTCTCAACTTGGATCATGTAACTCCTACCCGCACAACCCCAGACAGAGACACAGTATTGTATGATGGACTGGCATAGGGCCGTGTACACCTGACGCAGTAGAGGTATCGGTGCACAGTCGCGAAGATTTTTCATTATAAAAATTAATTTCCGGACACGGGAGGATAAGTCAGCAATGTGTTGTTTGTATGACAGATTTTCGTCTATAGTAACACCTAAATACTTCATGGTGGCCGTCCGGTCAATAGAGTTACAGTTACAAGCGAGAGATAGCGGTTGATAAGGACAATTGCAATAATGGATTTTAAGGATCTTATCGAGAGGGTGGCTTGATACACATGTCTTAGAGAAAGCGATGTATTTAGTTTTCTTTGTATTAAGTGACAGAAGATTTCTGTCCAGAGTTCTAGCCACTAGAGACAAGCCCTCCTCGGCGATGCTATACACCTGGTCCCAAGACTCTCCGTGGAACAGAATCGCAGTGTCATCAGCGTAGGTGATAATTTCTGCGTTATTTATGTGGCTGGACACAACACTGTTAAAATAAAGAATGAAAAGTGTAGGGCCAAGTATACTACCCTGTGGTACGCCGTAGTTTATACTAAGTGGTTCGCTAGAGAGGTTATTAATTTTAACATATTGTGTTCGGTTTTGCAAGTAACTTTTAAACCAATCGAGTGGAAGTCCTCTGATACCAATTGATTCCAGCTTTTTTAGAAGCAAGCCCACTGACACTGAATCAAAGGCTTTCGCTAAGTCCAGGAAAACACCTAAGCAATGATTCCCTTTGTCAACGAGCTTAGCCACCAAATTAGTAAACAGCGATACTGCGTCTTCAGTCGATCTATTCCTGCGAAATCCAAACTGCCTGTCGCAAATGAGGTTGTGCTTTTCCAGGTAGTGTGTAAGGCGGTTGTTAACAATTTTTTCTAATATTTTTGAAATAACGCTAAGCAACGCAATGGGTCTGTAATTATACGGTGAGCTTTTGGGTCCGTTTTTATGTATTGGAGACACCGCAGCCACCTTCCAAGCATCTGGGAAAGTTCCTGTTTCAAGGCTTAGATTAAAGATGTGGGTGATTGGAGGCAGTAGCGAGGGAAGACTCTCCTTTAAGAGTGACACTGTAATTAAATCGTGTCCTGGAGCACTTCCGCTTCTGAGTTTCGTAACGATTTTGAGAATTTCGATAGGATCGGTAGGGTAAAGGAAAAAGGAGTGAGTTGTTGAAGTGGCAGATATGTAAGAATTAATGATAGAGTCCTCCGTTTCTGATATTTTGAGAGAATGTTATTTGCCAGTGTTTTACCTACAGACACAAAATGTTTGTTGCAGTTATTTAGGGACGATTCTGGAGTGATGGTGGAGGTATTTATTAGTTCAAGGGATTTGTTATGACGATTAGATGAGTAGCAAATACTCTTAATTGTCTGCCATAGTTTTTTAGAATTATCTTTGTTTTGCTCAAGAAGTTGGTTGTGGTATTGAGACTTGATCTTTCGCAGTAACCCATTGCAGAAATTCCTGTATCTTAGATAAATTCTATGACGCTGTATGTCATCGGGATGTGCTTTAGAGTCAGAGTGAAGTTTGTCACGGTGTCGCATGCATCTAATGAGGCCAGGGGTAATCCATGGTTTCATGGACACCCACTTTCTGCCTATTCTAATCTTTTGTGTGTTTTTACGTATGACTGATGCCATAATATCATTGAAAGCTTTGACAGCTGTATTTACGCAAATTTCTGAGAGCACCGAGGACCACTCCAGACCTTTCAGCTCAGACGCCACCGCAACAAAATCTGTTTTAAACCGGTACTGCGCAGTATTTGTATGAGTTTGAGTGGAACGACTCACTGCGGCAATCACCATATCGTGATCAGTGATGGAGCAGTTACAAACCATGCCGATTGCCTTTGAACTTGAGTGTTTTACAAATATGTGGTCAAGACAGGCAGGGCCCCTAGTAGGTATGGAAATAGCAGGAAGTAGGCCGTGCGCTGCCAGGAGGCAGAGGTATTCGCAGTAAGAGTTGTTAGTGGTGCAGCATAGGTCAATATTCATGTCTCCTGCGACGAATATTAGTGGCTGATACTTTACGTTATTTAGGCACATATCTAATGAGTTAATGAAGGGTTCGATGTTTACGGTTGAGGGAGAGCGATAGATTCCCAGAATAACAATGTTATTTTCTACAGTGACCAGTGATTACCGAATCCGCTCCCATGATATTCGGCTGTGTTGAAACTGATTTATAACGAGATTTTACGAAGATTATGACACCGCCATTTTTATTTATTTGAGAGGAGCTACGGTATGAATTGTACCCGGGAAGTAAATCAGTAACTGAGTCGTCACACAGCTAGCACTCTGTCAGGACGATGGCATCAAATTCTGTATGAAACCTCTTAAGCGCAATTTCCAAGCTGTCAAAATTGCGAAGTGCGGGAGTGACGCCAAAGTGGCGGTCCAGATCATCTGGGTGTTTGATAGTGATACCTGGACCGCCTTCCTGTCTTCGGACTTGGATAGTGCCGTTTTTAGTCCAACAGAATCTAAAGCCTGCTTCTTTAGATCGTATTCTAGCCTCGCGAAATAACTTGCGATTGTGTTGGGTGAGGCGCTCATTGAAGTAAAGCTTCTTACTAGGTCCTTCCACCCCTATGTCAAGGGAAAATAGGTTACGACGGCTTTTAGCTGCTTTAAGAAATTCGTCCCGTTTTTGACTTCGCACAAAACGTGCGACGATGGGCCGAGGTTGCCTTGAGGATGTCTGGGTAGCATCGGTGCCCGTCGGGCGGCGCGGACCAACACGCGTCACAAAATCTATGTCGTCGTTTTCTAATGTAATTCCGATTTTCTGTGCAGTTGCTCGAATTAGTTGGGTGGGGTTTTCACCGACTAATTCAGTGACACCGGCCACTTCGAGTTCGTTACGTAGGTTGGATTGCGCCATGGAATATAACTGTTCATTAAGTACTGTAACCGTGTTGCTAAGCGAAATATATTCCGCTGCACGATGTTCTAAAACACATATTCTGTCTATCGCCAGCTGCAGGTTAGTGTCGTACTCGTTAAGGCGCGAGGTACACTGCAGTATGTGCTCAGAAAGGGACTTCATGTCGGATTTCATGTCCCCTACGTCTCCTCGTAATAGCTTGATTTCAGAAGCGATGACAGCAAGTGTGTGTGAGTCAGCCGGCTCCGGTGTGACTGTGGGGGAACAGGCCGGTGTGATGTTGCGTGTGTCCACTTGCCTAGCGACATTTAGCACGCGCTCATCGCACGAGGCAGACGGGCCTGAGGGTCGAACCGGGGTGTTGGAGTTATCCTTCTTAGGCTCTTTGGCTTGACATAGCGGGCATCTCCAGTTCGCTCTGGCGTCTTCAGAAATTTTCCGAAGGTCAATAATATTAACGCAGACCGCGTGATAATAATTTGAGCATTTGGAACATAGCAGGCATTGAGCTAGTTGTGCGGAGCGAATTGTTTTCGTGCATGCCGCGCAGCTAACCATTTTAAAGCAAGTTATTAGGAGTAGGCAGCGTCGATGATATATATATAAGTCTAACTTTCAATAGTCAACTTACGAAGCCAGTGACTCACACGCCGCGGACCGGTCCTTCGCGCTGTGGTGCGACGGAGATGAATTATTTAGAATTCACAGCCTGTCTCGTTTACCCGAGGTGCAGAGGGGCCTTCCTCAGCGCGTCTTGAACCTTGTCGTAGTAACTTCGTGGTATTTAGTGCAAAATTTATTTGTTAGTATGCACTCTAGACTGACGCTTGTTGCTACGAGGCTACGAGCTATTGTGCTATGAAGCTACGGGCCTAAGTTGAGAGCTACGAGATGCGCGTCCACACAGTTTCAAGGTTTGAATCGCACTCTATTGGTCCCATGTAATAGGTGGCGAGCCTATTGCCATCTACCGGGCACAGTTCCAGAATTCAGGCAGTTATTGAGATAATTCCCAATGGAAAAATCCAATATTTAACACTATGCCTGACCTGTGAAAAAAAAGTTAAATAGTCCCCATAATTTCTCCAGCGTTTTAGATAGCGAGCATCTTGTTACGAGAGCGGCGAAATTTTGTAGAATTTCGATAATAAATGCGCGGGAAACTTGCTGCTATCGCGGTGATAAATATTCGGTATCTAATCTACACAGATCAAATAGACATGTTCATGCACACAAATATTTGACCCGGCCGGGGATCAAACCCGGGGCCTGCGGCACAGAAAGCAGAGTTACTAATATACCATCTGAGCCATTGAGGCTATTCAATTCTTATTTTGTGGCTTGTGAAAGTACAACTTTGCCAATAACACGTAGGGAGATTGGACATCAAACGAAGGAAATTAACTAACAAGTGCTTTTGAATTTTGAACAACGTCAGCAATCTTAATCTACAGCTTGATACTAAACTATAATAATAAGCAACACTACAAAAAATATTAAAATAAAACTCACTCCTTTGATAAACTATTTACTAAGGGCCGGTTTTTTGATCGCTGGTAATTGTCAACTTAACAATTTGTTAAACTGACAATGGTTAAGTCCTTAACCAATGGTCAACTCGTGTTTTCGTTTTTTGATACCTTTTTTAACCTTGGCTAGAATTAACAATGGTTAATTATGTTGCCATTGCAATGAACTACTGATTTACCCATTTTGGAGTCGGGAGATTTTATTTTATATGGCAACTCTTGTAATTTTGATAGATTTAAACGTCAACGATGTCATAAGTCAAAACCACAGAAAACCTTTCCGTGTTTTGTGTAGGTTCCTGCGATTTCGCGGTATTTTACAAGTTCTGTTCTGTGTTTTACGATTTATAATTACGACATAATCTATTAAAAAAACACGAGTTTCACAATAATAAGCCATAAATTAAGAATTGAATTGAAGATTATTTTCTATTGTATGTCGTATGTATACGGTTCGGCAGTTCAGCAAAAGTCTTAAATTATTGTGATAATGGAATCAAACAAACATAAGTAAGTACCTAGGTATTATATTTTAATTCTGAACATACCTGAAGAACGACCTCGGCATGGAAAGAGAACGACGATCTCTATCAGTGGGGACGTCAAGGACGTTCTGTCTCAGCATGTACACCTGCCAACTATGGGTTAATTATACCAGAAAGTCCTTTGACACCACAAGAGACCAGTATAATGACGCATACCGGGCTCTTATGTGTTATCCCAGCTTTTGCAGTGCATCGGCAATGTTTTCTCACGTGGGAATACCTGACTTCTTCGCAATATTAAGATCTCTAGTAGCGTCGTTCTGGAATTGTGTCAATGCTTCAGGTAACGCAATTGTAAAGGCAGTTGCTGATAATCTCCAGAGTCCCATGTTTAAACACTGGATATCGGTTCACATGGAGAGGAATAGGATAAAGACCAACACAAACAATATCATTTATGACTTTGGGTATTAAACACCCGCACAAAGTAGTAGTTTTTTATATAATTTAATTTTAATTTAGATAATACTTGACAAAGTGACATACATTGTGTGAGTGTGTCATCAACTGTATAATGGGTCATGTGTGCCTGGTAATAAATCTATTTTATTTTATAAATTCAGTTCATGTAAAAATACACCTATTGTGTTTCAGGGATCGTAATACTTCTAACAGTTTTAGCATCGAAGAAAGTTCTTAATAAATGATGTACTCAAAAAGACCTCCACATGCTTGAAATGGAATCAAAGGAGCTTGATGTAGAATCGAAGAAGCGTGAATTGAAAGTCAGGAAGGTGTATCATAAATTAGTTATAAGAAAAGCATTATATATTAGAAAGAAACAGCCAATAAAACTAAAATAAATTTTTCATATTTTAATCACTACAATATTATTATCCTATCCTACTTCCTACTATAAATCCCTACTACACTATTAAATACGAAAGTTTGTGACAATAGATGTTGGATGGATGTTTGATACTATTTCACGCCAAAATACTGAACCGATTAGGCTGAAATTCTGTACCTATTAAGATAGTTTAAACCCTGTAATAACACAAGTATACTTTTTAGTCCGATATTCCCAAGGGAACTAAGACTACGCGGGTGAAACCGCGGCGGGGCACAGCTAGTGTTATATAGTATAGCTTGAAATATAGGTAAACGTGTTATTATTAGTTAGGTAGGTACATTTGAAACCAACAGTATTTATATAATATTTAGGTATCAATTAGTTCTTGACGATTACTTATACTGTACCCCGCGGTTTCACCCGCATAGTCTTCGTTCCCGTCGGAATATTGGGATAATAAGTAACATATTATGTGTTTTTCTAGGGTCTAAACTATCTACATACCTACTGAATTTCAGCCCAATCGCTTCAGTAGTTTTAGGTGTCCATATTCACCAACTTTCGCAATTATAATATTAGTAGGTTTCACAACACGATTTCTTTTGATAGACGCACTATTGTAGAATAGACGATACCGCTAACTAAAATTTTCATCGTCCGAATACTTTAGCGGAGCTGTAAATTACGTGGCCGGTCTTCTTGATAAGGTATAACATCTGAACATAATTCCTTCGTGTGAGGAGCTATTTCGAGTTCCAGTATGTTGATAAATTATGTAAATCCATATCTTTAGTATTAAATACTTTCCAAAACACTCGAATAAAATCAGAAGCAGCAGTAGGTAGATACGATAAGATTAATAACCATCTGTTTTTGGCGCCAACCAGTCGACGGAGCAGTGGTTAAATATTCCGACTAATGGTTACTTATTTGACTATCTGTCAAGCTAACCAGGGATCAAAAAACGAATTTTTTCGAAATTTAACAAATTGTCAAGAAATTTAACAACTAGTTGACTTAACCCGCGATCAAAAAACCGGCCCTAAGTGTATACAACTAATTACAATCTCTATAAAAAACTATTTATCATATTACGAATACACATATATATGTATACGACAAAATAAGTAATGACATTGACGTTCGTTCATTTCGTGATTAGGAAATATCTTATCATCTGTAATTCATTCCTTGGATTGGATTCTAATCATTTAATCTGCGCATATAAGTCATAGTAGTCCTTTAGGGTATTGTGTTCTGTGTAGTATGTGATATAGTTCATTCATTATCTGTGTTCATTAATAATTAGCAAATGCATTTGCTTACAAAATATTATTTCTAGGTAAAAATTGGCTGAAATTCAGTATATTTGAACGGGAAAAATGACAGGAAAATGCCAGACATGTCTCACCAGAGACCGCAGATTAATATCAACATCCAACTTAGAGCCTATATTGAAAGAAATAAAGTTTGAACAGGTGAGTTCTGTCAACACAAACTACTTTGAAAACACAAAATACTTTGAAAATTTTAAAATAGAATAAGAATTAACATAAAATCACTCCCTTTTTCCCGAAAGTGTAGGCAGAGGTGTACTCAGGACGCAGTCCCATAGTAGGTACACCCACATTTCGCCAGTATGTTATTGGTCCCACTTACAAAGGAACGAGCCTAATGCCATCGACCGGGCACAGCAGTTCCAGGCTGTTATTGAGATATCCAATAGAAAAATCCAATATTTAATACTTTGCCAGACTTGGGGATCGAACCCGGGACCTCATGATCGGCTGGCGAGCTTGCGCCCACTACGCCACCGAGGCAGTCCAATAGAATAAAATATTAATATCTTTATTAATAATTCTTAATTTTGAAACATTTTCAGCTAAAAAAATTCAAAAGTATTTGCTGGGAGTGTCATATGATCATTTTAAAGTTTTACAACTATAAAAAACAGGTTTATGAAGCCCAAACTCGACTTAACAAGAAGGTAAAGTTTATTTGTTTTTATTTGTAGTTTCTTTTTGTAGTGGTAGGCCTCTTTTGCTGGGGGCCGCCTGGGGAAGTACCACACCTTTGTCAGTAATTCATCCGCCAAGCAGTAATGTGCTAACATTACTGTGTTCTGGTCTGAAGGGCAATGTTACCAGCGAAATTATGTACAGTGGAGTACAGTGGAGTAATCCCTTTAGTTAAAGCAACTAGATTGTCTGGTCAAATATATCCCGGAAGTGCATTCACCTTTAGTCTCCTTCGTCAATCTCTCGTCATTCTTCTCCACTTGTACATCTGCACATTCCTTTCTCTATCTTTGTCGATCCAGCCACACCCCTTAAACTCCCCATGGATAGACAATAGCCGTATAAGCAGAGAGGAAACAGTGGCTGCATTAAGACTCCGTTGCGGACACATTCCATGTAATAACTTTGCCTTTATGATGAGAAAAATCACCTCACCAAATAGTCCGGACTGCAACGTTACAGATGACTTATATCATAGACTTACGGAGTGTGTCCGCAATGAAGATATAAGAAGCCAGATGGACATAAGCACCTACCAAGTGAGACTTTGTAATAGCATTCACTGAACCTCAATCGGATTCAGCCAGAATGCTGTACAAACTAATTAAAAATTGTGTACAACCTAGGTAAGCCTCAGTTAAGCCGGGACTACAGCTACGTGTTAGTGTGTTATATAACAATATTCTGTTAAATAACACCAAAGCCACGCCCACTTTCCATGGTAAGCCGGGTCCGCAGCGGCATGTTTTTGTGTTACCTAACACAATAACATGAAAAGTGGGCGTGGCTTTGGCGTTATTTAACAGAATATTGTTATATAACACGCTAACACGTAGCTGTAGTCCCGGCTTAATATAGGACAAAAAGTAAAATAATTATAATAAGATCAGCTGGGCTATTGGCGTTCTTCATAATCACCAGTCGCTATCAGGCTTAAGTCTTTGTGTTCTGTGGTTTAAATTAGTTACAAAGACGTTTTACCTTTCTAACAAGACTTCACTGTCAAATTTGGAGGAGAGAAAAGGAAAAGGATAGACACTGCAAGTGATTCTCACTCGGGACCGACACAGTGTACAGTCTACTTAGTAAGTTTATCACTATTATCACTGTTATCACTGTTACTCTAACCAAAGACATTAGTCTTTGGTTAGTAACCAGACTTTGACATTAGTAGTTAAATGTCAAATCAAGATAATAGTCACTAAAGTGATAGTCACCGAGAACGCCAATAGCCCCACTGGGTGGCATAGTCGCAATGTGACAAAGCCTTTTTTAATGATTTAAAAATTATATCTTTGTCACTTCATCTTTTAAATCTATTCCAGGTACAAACCCAAACATTCAGCAGACTAACACAAACCACCAAAAACAGTTACGACTATGACTTCATACATATTGAAACAGATGTCAAAATCGAATTAGAAATGGTCAAGCAAGAAATGGAATACTCTGATAATGTAGATAATGACAATGACGAGAGACATGTTCCAGTTGACAATATCGATGAGAAAAAGATTGTTGACTATGTTCACAATGATCACGATTATGATCGCAGTAAACAAGAATTAGACATCAATATAAAAAAAAGAAAGCTTCCAGTAAAAGATAATTCGAAAGAATTTGCGGAGAAACTTGAGATAGTTGTACTAAATGAGGAAGATGTACAGAGAATTAGAGAAGAGAAGAGAAATAATCGTAATTATAAGAAGAATCTGTACAAATGTGATACTTGCATCCAAGGATTCTATAAAAAAGGGGGTTTTGACTTGCATATGAAGAAGAATCATGATGAGGTATAACAATCTACTATATAATTATATTAACTGCGTACCGCGGTTGCACCCGCGTCTTCGTTCTCAAACTCAAACTCAAACAGATTTATTCAAATAGGTCATAATCTAGCACTTTTGCACGTCAATGAAGATAAACAGTACTGAGTCTACCGTTCGTTCGGAAAGATACCTCTACAAGAAGAACGCACAAGAAACTTGTATGGGTATGGCTTAATTTTTTCAACAGATAGTTTCACAATATATGGTTTGGTTACATTCGTTTTCTTTGTAGGTGCCGCGAGGCGGCTATGCAGAAGTTTCCAGGCATCTTTGTCGTCTATCTTTGTTCTCGTGGGAATATCAGGTTAAAATACTTTTTATCATGTCTGTTATTCCATGGGCTACACTATCTACATATACATCTAAATAGCTGAATCGCTCCAGCGTTTATTGATTCCCCATACAAACTTCCATCCCCTCTTCGTCCCCATAAAGGGATGATTTCTGGGATAACAACTATCGTACATAAGATCTTTCGCGGAACTCAAAGTATCTCTGTACCAATTTCATCTAAATTGGTTCACCAGGCTGTACTGTCACAGAACAGATAATAATAATAATACTACGTATAGAATGGACACTGTCATCCGTCCACCAATCGGGCCTTCCTCACCCCGCGAGCGAGATTGAGCTCTCGACGAGCCCCGCGTGCTGGGAAATCACCTCACGCACACTCTTGCACGTGTACAAAACTCCATGTGTAGTGTCTGTGTGGTAGGTAGTTATAGCGCGGCTCTTGAATGGGAATTGACGTTTATTTGTTTAAGTTGTAAATAGTGTTTTTGTAGTGGTAGGCCTCTTTAGCAGGGGGCCGCGTGGGGAAGTACCACACCTTTGCCAGTTATTAATCCGGTAAGCAGTAATGTGCAAACATTACTGTGTTTCGGTCTGAAGGGCAATGTTACCAGCGAAATTACTGGGCATGATGAGATTCAAGAACTGATATCTCAGGGTGACAGGCGCAGTGCAGTGCCGCGCAGAATTTTGAATTTTAAAACACTGGGTGGCACCGTGTCTGATATGGGCAATCATGATGCTTACCATCAGGCACCTGATTTGCTCGTCTTGTCATTCATTATCATAAAAAAAATATATAAATACCTAAACTTTTTTTTTTCAGAATATTGGACCTCACACATGCCCAGTATGTGCCATGCGTTTCTCCACCCTTACATCTTTAAACGAACACCACGAGACACACTATCAGCATTACAAATGCATTCTATGTGATCACAAAATGCATGCCTTGCAAACTGCACTGAACCACATCAGAGATAAACACCAAGGAGATGATATTGATAGAATACATTGCAAACATTGTGATTTCATAGCTAAGTGAGTATAAGACATACATTCACGCCTTTTTCCCGAAGGGGTAGGCAGGGGTATACCCAGGACTCAGTCCCATAGTAGATACACCCACATTTCGCCAGTATGTTATTAGTTGAAGTGAGTAAAAGAATGGAATATAATATAATACCTTGTTTCTCTGAAGGGTTTTTTTATGATAGTGAGTGACAAGACGAGCAAATCAGGTGCCTGATGGTAAGCAGCATGATCGCCCATATCAGACACAGTGCCACTGTTACAATTTTAAAACACTGGTGTTTTAAAATTCAAAATTCTGCGCGGCACTGCACCGTGCCTGTGCCCATGAGATATTAGTTGTTGAAACTCATCATGCCCAGTAATTTCGCTGGTAACATTGCCCTTCAGACCGGAACACATTAATGTTTGAACATTACTGCTTGGCGGATGAATAACTGGCAAAGGTGTGGTACTTCCCCAGGCGGCCCCCTGAAAAACCCCCTACCCTGCGCTGTAAACTTATTTTGTGTTTTAGAACTCGGGATGAATTGATGGAACATTATCAGAATCTTCATGCGTTCTGGTGCAGTATATGTGGAGGAAAATTCAAAGAAAAGGGTACCTTAAAAACACATATAAAGTAAGTCACTTTAAAGGGTTCCGTACCACATACATTCACGCCTTTTTCCCGAAGGGGTAGGCAGAGGTGTACCGAGGACACAGTCCCATAGTAGATACACCCACATTTCGCCAGTATGTTATTGGTCCCATGTAATAGAGGGCGAGCCTATTGCCATCTAACGGGCACAGTTCCAGACTCCAGGCAGTTATTGTACCATACCACAAACGGAAATAAATTGTTAAGGAATACGTATGTATGCATAGTGTAGGCTTCCATACCTAGATACCTGTACAAAAAGCTTCCAATTTCTTATACAATCCGCGTACTAAGAACATACAACGCCATATAGCTGCAAACTACAGCAGACATGGAGGAAGTACCCTAGACCTTTTAGTCCCTTGCGAATTGCCATAACTTTTGCCTGTGTTAACTTAGTATGATTTTTCCAATCCGACTTCGCCGGAATTCTCACATCCTTTCTTTGCTATATTCTATCCTTTTTAGGCCTTTCCTTCCTATCTCAAAGAGCGGTTTGAATACGTTCATCTTTCTCATTCATTTAACCTGCGTTCCACAAACACGCTACTGTTACAAACAACCTTGCCCAGCTCCCAGAACTACGACAAGTCCTTTACAGTGCGAGCTGTTCGGTTGTGGAATGCACTTCCTGTGTCCATTAGGTATGCTAAATCCATCCATATTTTCAAAACACTTGTAAAAGAACACTAATTATCTTCAATTTCATAGACAGGTCTGCGGCTCAATGTATGTATGTATGTAATTTGTATGCTTATATATTACCTATTATTATTATAATATCTAAGTATGTATATAATATGTATTATATTATTATATATATATTATTGTACGTGTATATGTTAATATCTATAATATAAGTATTTTTATTATATAGTATGTTTATATAATATGTAAGTAGCTATATTATCTATGTATATACCTATATATTGCACACCGCCGTCGTTGAATGTTTACTGTCCTTTTCCATCCCCAGGTTGTCTGTAAGAAATTGCTTTACGCGATAAGACCGCCGGTTGTTTACCGTGTCTTTTGTATTGTGTCTTTTTGTGAAATTGTTTCTTTTTTTTGGTATGCAATAAAGTATTATTCTATTCTATTCTTTTCTATTTTTTTACAGTCACAAGGGACCGTCGACCTGAGTATTTAATACCAATTTCAACTTGACACCTAAACACGTTCCCATGAAAAAGTGTCTTGACAGACGGATAAAAAAGGACTATAAGGTCCTTTTACTTTTGAGATGCGGAATAAAATCTGACATCTCGTTTTTTTTTTAGAAGAACACACACATCTAATCGTCAATTCATTTGCGAAATATGCAAGAAGACATTTGTATGTAAAGCATGGAAAGAAAGTCATATGATAACAAACCACAGCCAAAGCATAGCGCAGCAACTCTCTCACTATTACTGCTCTAAGTGTAAGATACAGTTTAAAAGCATAATTGCATACAGGAGCCATATTAAGAATAGTGTTAATCACACTGAGAAAAGGTAAAGATCATAATTTTTTTAAGTTTTACTTCTTTATTCATAAAAATATTGTTACGTCATATTATAATATAATACATACTTGGAAAGAGGACCTCTTAGCAGTTTGACACAATCCTATGGAAAATTTACTAAATCGATGTTTTGTCTTCCCCTGTTTCCACCGAATACAGTAAACCTATTTGATATATTTATTACAATTCAATTCAATTCTTATTTTGTGGCTTGTGAAAGTGTTTTTAACACCACAACTTTGCCAATATCACGTTGGGAGATTGGACATCAAACGATGGAAATTAACCAATAAATGCTTTTGAATTTTGAACACAATCAACAATCATATAATATATTCTACAGCATGATACTAAACTATTATAATAAGCAACACTACAATAAATATTAAAATAAAACTCATATCTCCTTTAATAAATATTTACATAATATATTATATTTATAATTCTGCGACCTGTGACATTTTGTGACATTATGTTATAATGTTAAAAATGTTATTGTGTTGGCATTGTTTAAATAAAAATATTCTATTCTATAGACAATCCGCGTGCTCTAAACCACTGTCAGATGGCAGCGTACCCAAGATGCTGGCGGCATTGCCACGTTGTATAGCAATGCAACTTTGGGCCTATATAGATAAACGACAGCATTTTGATCACGCGTCGTCTCGACTAAGGCTGGGTTTTTTGATCACTGGTTAAGTCGACCAATGGTTAAATTTTTTGACAAATAGTTAAAATGCGACAAAATTCGTTTTTTCATCCCTGGTTAACTAGTTTTTTCCACACGATTTAACCATTGGTTAGAAATTTAACTATAGTTAGTTTGACAAATGGTTAACTTAACCGTAACTAACGATCAAAAAACCGGCCCTTAAGTGCTCAGATTGATTTTTGAAAATGCTGTAAGCTCCCTTGTTATAATATTATGTATTTTCAGATTCTCCTGTCCGCTTTGTAATAAAAAATTCCTAGCCAAGGGATTTCTTAATCAACATTACAATTTCTCTCATCTCAAACAATCCCAATACAAGTGTGAATTGTGCGACAAGGTAAGTTTATACATATATTATACTATACTAGCTTGCCCCGCGGTTTCACCCGCGTAGACCTCGTTCCCGTGACACCTTTCCGTCCAGACTGGTTGCCTGGAAGAGATCGCTTAAAGCGATAAGGCCGCCCTTTTTTGACCATACACTTGTTAGTTATAGCTTTGTTTTTAATTTATTATGTTGTACTGTGTCATTTTATGAAAATGGTCAGAATAAAGAGTAATCTAATCTTATCTAATCTAATATCGGGATACAAAGTACCCTATGTGTTATTTCAGGGTCTAAACTACCTGCATATCAAATTTAACCAATCGGTTCAGTAGTCTGTCTGCAGATCGTCTGTCCACCTTGTGGGTGGACGTCCTACGCTGCGCTTGCCTGTCGGTGGTGTCCACCTAAAAACTGCTTTTTTACAATTTTCATTAATATCAAGGGCAATTCCAGAGCCAACCAAAAACAATTCAGTGGAAAAATTATTCCCTATTGCTTCATATCTGTGTTTTTACTTTGTATGGGTGACGTTTAACCTCCTTAACTGCAATCTTTTGCGTCGCCTCATGCGATGTTTCAATGGAGCTCACCCTTAGGGCGATGATCCATTAGTGCGTTGCGTTGCGTTGCGTCGCGTCGTCGCAACGGATCAACGCATTGTGTATGCCACATCTGCGTTGCGTTGACAACGAATAACTCAGCGCATCACCCTCCCTATTCGGTTCGTCTCTTGTCCATCGATCCATTGAAGCTAGAACTACATCTAGCACACGTGTGCCACGTACACCGGATCTGGGCGGGTCGAAGCCCATACATTTTGTATGGCGACTAGCTGTGAAGAGCTACATCTAGCATACGCATTAGGCGTGTATGTAATGTAGCTCTAAACAGCTAGTCGCCATACATAATGTATAGGCTCCGACGCGCGCAGGTCCGGCGTACGTGGCACACGTGTGCTAGATGTAGTTCTAGCTTAATACTTTCCATTAAACCACCAAAACGTTCACAGAATCCGTAGCTTGCGCGTTAGAATATAACATCAACAAAATCCTTACAATGTTGAATTTTTTTTTTCAGATATTTAGATCGAAATCGCATTTTCAACAACATAATCAAGTTCACCATGGCTTGAGTAGAAGCAGAGACCACGCGTGCGATCTATGCCATAAGAAGTTCTATGTGAGTACACTGGATTATACTGGTTTCTTATCAGAAAAGTTGACCTCTTAGCAGTTTGACACAATCCTATGGAGAATTTACCAAATCGATGTTTTGTATTCCCCTGTTTCTTCCGAATACAGTAAAGCTATTTGATATATTTATATCCTGATATTTTGAACATGAACTAAAGGATGTCGCTATCATTTTATTTTTGTTTATACACTTCATTTTTTGTAGTGAACGTCCAATCACGCGAGTAAAATTGGGATGTTTAGAAGTTCACTATGAAAAATCCGAGCGCTTATAAGAGAAACTAAAATGACAGGGACATAGGTTACTTCACTATAAAAATATCAGGATATGTATTTATAGAATGGGTTAATTATATTCGGAGGAAACAGGGGAATACAAAACGTCGATTTGATAATTTTTCATAGGATTGTGTCAAGTTTCTGTTAGCAAGGATGTTTTCAAAAAAACAAAAAATTTATGAAATCGTGCCTAAAAGTTTAGTTTGTTTTGTTAACGCTGCCTAGGTGGCGCAGTGGGCGTAAGCTCGATTGCAGATCATGATGATCCGGGTTCGATCCCCAGGTCAGGCAAAGTGTTATTGGATTTATCCATTAGGAATTATCTCTATAAGTTTGGAGCTGTGCCCGGTAGATGGCTCTATATATAGACTCTATGTATAGACTCGCTCCCTATTACATGTGACCAATATACATACTGGCGAAATGTGGGTGTGTCTACTCTGCCTACCCGCGAAAAAGTCGTGATTGTATGTTATGTTATAATCCTGGGTGGTGTACCCAGGATCATGTTATGTTATTTTCTGTATTGTGGTATCAAGCAAGATAAATCGTATCTATTTTGTTTTTATTTGAGAACCCTGCAACCTTTTTTATTTTTTTATGGACCGGCACGAATGTATTGCCAGTATCAAGTTTATTGAATAAGTTTTAAATCTAGAATATTCAAGTTATACGCTTTGTCAGATATTGCTGAAATTGAACAAAATTATATATTTTTTGGCCATATTTTCGTAAATTAAGTTCTAAGAGGGTTTTTTGTTTATCAATTAAATATTACATCACCCGATAAGATACCATATATGTACCTAAAATATGGAAATATGACAAAAAATAATATTTTCGTTCAGTTGTCACTGAACAAGCTAAATTAGACAAGATGTGTCAAGTCAAAGTCAGGGCGAGTTATTTTTTTCTTTTATGGACCCACATGAATGTATTGCCAGTGTAAAGTTATATAAATTTTCTAGTTAATATGGTCAATTAGTCAATTTAAAGTCAGGGCAAGCCCAGTCAAGTCACAGCTGTAGTAAAGTGGTGGTCTTTACAAGAAGCTGCCGGAGTTTTGGCGGGAACACGAAAAATCATATTTCAACTCTCGCATCACTTGCCAAGAGACTTGTGCATCTTCGAAAACACTCAACACATAATATTCCACCATTATTACACGTTAAACACTCGAAAATGCACCGATAATTGATAAAGATACGGGAGCCAAACTCTGTTCTTCGGTCTCCCGCCAAAACTCCTCAGGGCGAGTTGCTCGCCCAGTATTGCTAAACCTTATTGTAATGTGTATTTTTTTTTCAGACATCAGTACTGTTAAAGGGTCACATGTTGACTCATTCGGACAAGAGACAATTTATGTGCTCAGATTGCGGCGATACGTTCAAACAGAGCGCAGCACTCCGTACGCACTGTAAACTCGTTCACAATTCTAAAATTCACAGTAAAATGTATTAAAATTAGAAACGTTATCCCCCGAAGGGTATTAAACCGGTTTTTAAGTTTCAGCCGAAACTTGAACAACATTTGATACTCTATCTACTCTTAGATTTTTTTTTATGATAGTGACAAGACGAGCAAATCAGGTGCCTGATGGTAAGCATCATGATTGCCCATATTAGACACAGTGTCACCCAGTGATTTAAAATTTAACATTCTGCTTGGCACTGCACTGCGCCTGTCACCCTGAGATATGAGTTGTTGAATTTCATCATGCCCAGTATTTTCGCTGGCAACATTGCCCTTCATACCGGAACACAGTAATGTTTGCACATTACTGCTTGGCGGATGAATAACTTGCAAAGGTGTGGTACTTCCCCAGGCGGCCCCCTGCAAAAGAAGCTTACCACTACAATATATATAAGATAGATTTAACACATTATCGCAATGTGAATTTTATTAAAGACTTAGTACATAGAAGAGGTTTTTTAATTCTCCTGCACCCTCCGGCCCCGGCATATATAATTAGATAATAAAAATATAAAAAACACTCCAAATAACTGCATGTAATTTGGTACATGTCAAATGTAACATTGTCTTTCGTTCCGTACAATCCGCTCGGTGCTTGGGAGGCCCAGCGACGAGTTTTTCCTCCGAAGGGTATAAAACGGATATTTAGGTTTTAGCTGAAGCGGGTTTTAGTGGCTAATAGGCCTTGCCAGCTTTTGAGGCACTGAATCCCAATGGCCGCCGCGCGCTGTCCTTCAAATAGAGAGAGACAGAAGCAGTGGTAAGCCTGTTCACACACGTCATTTGACAGATAGATGAACGTTAAGAAAAGGACGAATATTGAGTTTTATGTGTATACTAGCGACCCGCCCCGGCTTCGCACGGGTAGCAGAAGTAGGTATAGTGGACGTTTAACAGGAGTAAATTCGTGATACATTGTATTTTAATAGATATAACCCTAATGGTTTACGCAGCGCACGCAAATTAATGACTATTTCTGTTACAATGACCAAACCTTAACACATGTTATAATTTATCGTGGGCTATTTTGAAGATATTGATGAGTACTACAAACCCCTAGTACATTACTTTATTCTACAACCAATACTTTTCACACCGCATGAAAAATAATCACTGCTTCGATTATTGTGACTAAACCAGAAAAGATGGATATAATCTATGTATACTGTTTTGTAGGTATTGATAATTAATACAATCCCCTAGTACATTACTTTAATCTACCACCGATAGTTTTCACACCGCATGAAAAATAATCACTGCTTCGATTATTGTGACTAAACCAAAAAAGATGGATATAATCTATGTATACTGTTTTGTAGGTATTGATAAGTACTACAAACCCCTAGTACATTACTTTACTCTACCACCAATAGTTTTCACACCGCATGAAAAATAATCACTTTTTCGATTATTGTGACTAAACCAAAAAAGATGGATATAATCTATGTATATTGTTTTGTAGGTATTGATAAGTACTACAAACCCCTAGTACATTACTTTACTCTACCACCAATAGTTTTCACACCGCATGAAAAATAATCCCTTTTTGATTATTGTGACTAAACCAAAAAAGATGGATATAATCTATGTATACTGTTTTGTAGGTATTGATAAGTACTACAAACCCTTAGTACATTACTTTACTCTACCACCAGTAGTTTTCACACCGCATGAAAAATAATCACTTTTTCGATTATTGTGACTAAACCAAAAAAGATGGATATAATCTATGTATACTGTTTTGTAGGTATTGATAAGTACTACAAACCCCTAGTACATTACTCTACTCTACCACTAATAGTTTTCACACCGCATGAAAAATAATCACTTTTTTGATTATTGTGACTAAACCAAAAAAGATGGATATAATCTATGTATACTGTTTTGTAGGTATTGATAAGTACTACAAACCCCTAGTACATTACTTAACTCTACCACCAATAGTTTTCACACCGCATGAAAAATAATCACTTTTTCGATTACTGTGACTAAACCAAAAAAGATGGATATAATCTATGTATACTGTTTTGTAGGTATTGATAAGTACTACAAACCCCTAGTACATTACTTTACTCTACCACCAATAGTTTTCACACCGCATGAAAAATAATCACTTTTTTGATTATTGTGACTAAACCAAAAAAGATGGATATAATCTATGTATACTGTTTTGTAGGTATTGATAAGTACTACAAACCCCTAGTACATTACTTAACTCTACCACCAATAGTTTTCACACCGCATGAAAAATAATCACTTTTTCGATTACTGTGACTAAACCAAAAAAGATGGATATAATCTATGTATACTGTTTTGTAGGTATTGATAAGTACTACAAACCCTTAGTACATTACTTTACTCTACCACCAGTAGTTTTCACACCGCATGAAAAATAATCACTTTTTCGATTATTGTGACTAAACCAAAAAAGATGGATATAATCTATGTATACTGTTTTGTAGGTATTGATAAGTACTACAAACCCCTAGTACATTACTCTACTCTACCACTAATACTTTTCACACCGCATGACAAATTATCACTTTTTCGATTATTGTGACTAAACCAAAAAAGATGGATATAATCTATGTATACTGTTTTGTAGGTACTGATAAGTACTACAAACCCCTAGTACATTACTTAACTCTACCACCAATAGTTTTCACACCGCATGAAAAATAATCACTTTTTTGATTATTGTGACTAAACCAAAAAAGATGGATATAATCTATGTATACTGTTTTGTAGCTATTGATAAGTACTACAAACCCCTAGTACATTACTTAACTCTACCACCAATAGTTTTCACACCGCATGAAAAATAATCACTTTTTCGATTACTGTGACTAAACCAAAAAAGATGGATATAATCTATGTATACTGTTTTGTAGGTATTGATAAGTACTACAAACCCTTAGTACATTACTTTACTCTACCACCAGTAGTTTTCACACCGCATGAAAAATAATCACTTTTTCGATTATTGTGACTAAACCAAAAAAGATGGATATAATCTATGTATATTGTTTTGTAGGTATTGATAAGTACTACAAACCCCTAGTACATTACTTTACTCTACCACCAATAGTTTTCACACCGCATGAAAAATAATCACTTTTTTGATTATTGTGACTAAACCAAAAAAGATGGATATAATCTATGTATACTGTTTTGTAGGTATTGATAAGTACTACAAACCCCTAGTACATTACTTAACTCTACCACCAATAGTTTTCACACCGCATGAAAAATAATAACTTTTTCGATTACTGTGACTAAACCAAAAAAGATGGATATAATCTATGTATACTGTTTTGTAGGTATTGATAAGTACTACAAACCCTTAGTACATTACTTTACTCTACCACCAGTAGTTTTCACACCGCATGAAAAATAATCACTTTTTCGATTATTGTGACTAAACCAAAAAAGATGGATATAATCTATGTATACTGTTTTGTAGGTATTGATAAGTACTACAAACCCCTAGTACATTACTCTACTCTACCACTAATACTTTTCACACCGCATGACAAATTATCACTTTTTCGATTATTGTGACTAAACCAAAAAAGATGGATATAATCTATGTATACTGTTTTGTAGGTACTGATAAGTACTACAAACCCCTAGTACATTACTTAACTCTACCACCAATAGTTTTCACACCGCATGAAAAATAATCACTTTTTCGATTATTGTGACTAAACCAAAAAAGATGGATATAATCTATGTATACTGTTTTGTAGGTATTGATAAGTACTACAAACCCTTAGTACATTACTTTACTCTAACACCAATAGTTTTCACACCGCATGAAAAATAATCACTTTTTCGATTATTGTGACTAAACCAAAAAAGATGGATATAATCTATGTATACTGTTTTGTAGGTATTGATAAGTACTACAAACCCCTAGTACATTACTCTACTCTACCACTAATACTTTTCACACCGCATGACAAATTATCACTTTTTCGATTATTGTGACTAAACCAAAAAAGATGGATATAATCTATGTATACTGTTTTGTAGGTATTGATAAGTACTACAAACCCTTAGTACATTACTTTACTCTACCACCAATAGTTTTCACACCGCATGAAAAATAATCACTTTTTCGATTATTGTGACTAAACCAAAAAAGATGGATATAATCTATGTATACTGTTTTGTAGGTATTGATAAGTACTACAAACCCCTAGTACATTACTCTACTCTACCACTAATACTTTTCACACCGCATGACAAATTATCACTTTTTCGATTATTGTGACTAAACCAAAAAAGATGGATATAATCTATGTATACTGTTTTGTAGGTATTGATAAGTACTACAAACCCCTAGTACATTACTTAACTCTACCACCAATAGTTTTCACACCGCATGAAAAATAATCACTTTTTCGATTATTGTGACTAAACCAAAAAAGATGGATATAATCTATGTATACTGTTTTGTAGGTATTGATAAGTACTACAAACCCTTAGTACATTACTTTACTCTACCACCAATAGTTTTCACACCGCATGAAAAATAATCACTTTTTCGATTATTGTGACTAAACCAAAAAAGATGGATATAATCTATGTATACTGTTTGGTAGGTATTGATAAGTACTACAAACCCCTAGTACATTACTCTACTCTACCACTAATACTTTTCACACCGCATGACAAATTATCACTTTTTCGATTATTGTGACTAAACCAAAAAAGATGGATATAATCTATGTATACTGTTTTGTAGGTATTAATAAGTACTACAAACCCCTAGTACATTACTTTATTCTACCACCAATACTTTTCACAGCGCATGCATATAATGTCTGTTTCGATTATTGTGACTAAACCAAAATAGATGGATAAAATTTCCGTGGACTATTTTGTAGATATTGATAAGTACTACAAACCCCTAGTACATTATATTATTCTACCATCAATGCATTTCAAAGCGCACGCAAATTTATGAATATGGTAATTATATGATGTAACACCTTGGTTCACAATATTGCAGTTTTCTTACGGATCCCTATTTTTTTTCAAAATCTCATATAGCCTATGGCACTCACACTGAATTAAGCTATCCATAAGTGAAAGAATTTTTAAAATCGGTCCAGTAGTTTCGGAGCCTATTCGTTACAAACAAAAAAACAAAGTTTCTCTCTTTATAATATTAGTATAGATGTGTTCTGTGGTTTTAAGAATCACAAATGTTCAAGCAAAACACCGAGCGTTGTGTTCGAAGTTCGGTTCGATAATTCGATAAAATAGAAAAACTGCTCATATTCTTAACGAGTAAATGCAAAGTCAAAGTCAAATGTGTATATGTGTTCTGTGGTTTTAAGAATCACAAATGTTCAAGCAAAACACCGAGCGTCGTGTTCGAAGTTAGGTTCGATAATTCGATAATATAGAAAAACTGCTCATATTCTTATCGAGTAAATGCAAAGTCAAAGTCAAATATTTATTGGCCACAACATAACAATGGTTATCACATAGGCAAGTCATAAATACATTCATTATTATAAAATGAAATAAGTAAATTACATATCATTACATTTCTTCATAATATTATTATCATTGTGTCAAGTTTCTGTTTCTACAACCAAGTTAAAGAAACTATCTTGCTCGTACCCGAATGAAGATGCTCAAGTATATCACCACCTCCACCTTTAAGTATTAAGATTCAATGTTAAATAAAAAGCTAAGAATTTTTTTGGGTCATCTAAGTTACGATTGGTAATTGGTCACTAATCTGCAATGCCGAGACAGAGGCCGGCGAAGCGCCAGATGCGACTATGCCTTAATAATGAGTTCAGAGCGTTCAATTTTGGTGACACTTGGTGGTATTATTTTGAAACCCAATTCAATTTGTTTTATATAATTATTAATATTATATAACAATTATTATAACTATTTTATTTTCTTACAAACACAAGTAAATGCTTGAGAGCATAGAACATAATAGAGCAATCTCAGGAGAGGAAGGTGTTGGACATGCTAGGAGCCACGAAAACTAGTGACAAAAATAATAGTATGTAGTTAGAGAAAGAGTAGACAGTCTTAATCTAAGTTAGTCGAAAGTGAAAACCTCAAGTTTTTTAACTAATTCATAACTTGTTTTTGGCAAATGTAGAAAGTACAAGGCTAGAAACTAGAAAAGTATATATTATGACATTGATGTTTAATACATTTGACTTGAGACATATGACAGTGAGTGATCAGACTTATTTCTATCTGTGCCGGTTGATATAAAAAAGAGCAAAATGTAAATAGTAATTGTAGTAAAATAAATAATAAATATTATGAATATTTCCAAGTAGAAACTCTGAAATTCGGTAAATTAATAGAAAAAAATGGAAGGCAAATGCCAGACGTGTCTTACCAGAGATCGCAGATTAATATCTACATACAATTTAGAGCCCTTATTGAACGAAATAAGGTTCGAAGAGGTAAGCTGTAAGCTCTATCAATTTAAATTAATCATTTTTCTTTCATAATTTTCTTTTCAATAATTAATACATACAATAATAATTTGCTTAAATTTTCAGCTAAAAAAGTTCAGTAGCATTTGCTGGGAGTGTCATATGATTATTTTAAAGTTTTACAACTTTAAAAAACAAGTTTTAGAAACCCAAAGTGGACTTGACAAAAAGGTAAACATTTGTTTTTTCTCGTATTTTTTTATGGTCCTGACACACAACTGTCGCTTCTTACACTCTCATCCCATTCGTAATACATGCTTGTCGATTGTGGGTAATTTTGACCCAACGTGTCCTTATTGTTAACATCAACTTGGCCAAGAAAATCTCCTATGTCGACTGCTACCACCATTCACATTCACCAAATGCCAAATTCATTACAATGGTTATGAGGCCGTATATGGGATCTCTGATGTATCCAAAAATCTGTACGCAAAATTTTGCTAATGATGTGATTTTACAGTTAAAACACTGTATTTTTATAAGTTTTAATGCATAACATGAATGATCATTTCAATTATGATCCAATTAAATGAGCTACTTATTAATTAATATAATCTAATGTTGATTAAGCAAACTCAAACCAGTGACTGTTTTGTAAATTTTTGCTGTGAGAGGTTTAGAATATTACATATTTTTTAATTGTTTTAACCTAACTGGTTTGAAAAAATTGCAATGCATTGTTGTGAAAGTCGTCTTTATAGTTGTCAATATACAAATCACTTTTTATTATGTATGAGTAAATTAAATATTTTTTACTTGGAAATTTAAGAGCAAAAAGGCGAAGAATAGCTTTTGATTTCGGCTACTTACAACTCGTTCATAAAATTATAAACACAGAAATAAACTTTAGTTCAAATAATCAATCTATTTCTAAATAATTATATATTAAAAAAATTTTGACACTTGAAAATCGTTTAAAAACCCTTTAAACACAGATTTTTGGACACAACAGAGATATTGTATAATATGGAGCTTTATTATTAATATGGATATATTCCAGCTCAAAACCCACACATACAGCAAACTAACACAAACTACCAAAGACAATTACGACTATGAATTTGCACACATCGATACGGTTGAAATTAAAATTGAATATGAAATGATCAAGCAAGAAAATGAACATGCAGATGACCATTTAGATTATGAGAATGAGAGACTCGATGTTTTTGTTCATAATATTGAAAATAACAAAATTGATGCTAATAAAAATGACGATGTTGAAAATCTTCAAGTAATTGTTCACAAGATAGAAGAGAAAAAAGTATTTGTTGACAACATCAGGGAGAAAAAAGTAGTATCGAAGGATAAATTAAAAGAATTAGAGAAGAAACTCGACATAGTTATTCTAAAAGAGGAGGAAATGCAGAGGATTAGAGACGAGAAGAGAAATAATAACAGTTATAAGAGGAATTCTTTCAAATGTGAAACTTGTGTTCAAGGATTCACTAGGAAAGACTATTTTGACTTGCATATGAAGAAAAAACACGATGAGGTAAAACAATCTACTTTGATATGATATTTCAATGACATATGATCAAAATGCTGGTGTTTATCTGACCCAGGGTATAAGCATTGCTATTCAACGTGGCAATGCCGCCAGCATCTTGAGTACGCTGCCATCAGACAGTGGTTTAGAGCACTTGGATAGTCTATAGGCTGACATGTCGGCTTGTGAATTATACAAGTGTTCTATGGCATAGTGTATTTAGTTAGGGTAGATAGTAAGTAGGCAGCTCAATTGTTTAAGTCTTTTTTCAATAAGGGCACTCTGCACTAAAAAAATTACAATTTATATGGAATTTATATGGAGTCTGGATTCTGGATATATAAAGCCAAAGATAGACATTTTTGGAGAAATTCATGAATAAATTTTTTTTTTCAGAAAATAGGACCTCACACTTGTCCAGTATGTGCCATACGTTTCTCCACGCTTGCATATTTAAACGATCACCACAAGAAACACTATCAGCATTACAAATGCATTCTATGTGATTACAAGAAACATTCTATCCAAACTGCCCTGAATCACATCCGGGATAAACACCAAGGAGATGAGATTGATAGAATACATTGCAAACATTGTGATTTCATAGCTAAGTGAGTATAATAAAAGCCTATAGCATCTTTTTGTTTTGTTTGTCATTAATTTTGTCAAAATATAAAGGCTCAAACCCACCACAGTCTTCGTTTTGTAATAAATTGTATGTAATTGTGTCCACTGCAACTCACGGACACGCTACGCATGAATTGACGTCATTGGTACACGCGTGGCTTGTTCGAATATAACGCTGACATAGGTCAACGCAGTCAACGTTATGCACGCGGTACACGATGGTACACACGTGGTTTGATCGAATATGGCGCTCACATAGGTCAACGCCATGTACGCTGTGCACGCGGTACACGGATGCGTGGATAGCGTGTCCTGCAGTAGAAACGCAGACCCACGTTGTCCAACAAATGAAACCTCGCAGTTAAAATGCGCCGCGTGCCCTTGCAAAGGATGCGCAATGGTCGGTTTGCGCCTTAACACTTATGCAAGTCAATGAAGGTAAACAATAGACAGTAATGAGCCTACCGTGCCTTCGGAAAGATACCTCTACAAGAAGAACGCACAAGAAACTAGTGGGTTTAATTTTTTCAACTGAAAATTTAACAATATTTGGTATGGTTATATTTGTTTTATGCCGTGGAGTTAACGGCTTTAGAATAGTGCTCCACCCTCTCTCCCCGTGGCGGCTAAGAGTTAACAGATCCAGAGCAGGCAGCAGCGTCCTCTGCTACAAACCATCGAACTGCGCTCGACAATCCGCACAACAAGCGTGTCGAGTGTTGGCAATACCCACCTTAATGGAGAAGGCCCATGTTTAGTAGTGGACTACCAACGGCTGAGATGATGATGATATTTGTCAGGCATCTTTGTCCTCTATATTTTTTTAATTTCACTTGTATCTTTGTTTCAGAACTCCAGAAGAGTTAATAGAGCACAATCAAAAACTTCATGCGTTGTGTTGTGATATATGTGGTGAAAAATTCAAAGGGAAGGGTAATTTGAAAAAACATATACTGTAAGTCAATATTATTTTGGATATTATGTTATATAACTATTTAAATGTCACTGCAAGGAAATCCTTGCTTGCCGTGCTTAGTTGCCCATAAACATTATCTATACTAATATTATAAAGAGAGAAACTTTGTTTTTTTGGTTTTTTGTTTTTTTGTTTGTAACGAATAGGCTCCGAAACTACAGGACCGATTTTAAAAATTCTTTCACTTATGGATAGCTTAATTCAGTGTGAGTGCCATAGGCTATATGAGATTTTGAAAAAAAATGGGGATCCGTAAGAAAACTGCAATATTGTGAACCAAGGTGTTACATAATATAATTACCATATTCATAAATTTGCGTGCGCTGTGAAATGCATTGATGGTTTTTTTTTTTTTTTTTTTTTTTTATTTGTAAGTTTCCACAGAATCCCCAGACTCAATCCGGGTGTTTATTGTAAATATTTGCTGTTAATAAATCTATGAACCTATGATATAGTGTTAGTACTTAATTATCAAATTATACAAAGCGTATCATTAGTACCAATACATAATATAGAATAAGTAAAAAATAACCAAATATAAGACATATACCCACATAGAACTTAAATAATTAACTACATTGAAATACCTATTACATTCTTAATATTGGTAGGCATAACGTATATACCTACATAATAAAAGAGATGTGTGAAGTGAACACCTCCTTTTATAAACTCTCATATCATTTACAGCAGTTACACACTCCCTCACACACGCACTCTCACACAAACGTGCTTCTAGGTACATATACTTAGTAGAAATGCCAATGTTTTTTGTTAGAAATACTGAACGCCAAGTTGATATTTATTGTACAATAAACATTATTGTACTCCCATATACACTCGGCTTCAATTTTGCTTGAATTGGATTATACAAGTTGTATATATAATATACATCCTGTGTATATTCCGCATTTTTTTTTTTTTGTTTTATTATCATTTATTTAATTTATATTATCTGTTTAGATGAACTTTACGTTTTCTGTATACTATAAATATATATTCAAATATATTTATATACAGATTTATTTTGTCATGCGATATATTTATGTGTATTATTATGTTCAATACTTTATATCTGATTACTTGTTTAAAATTATACAATCTTTTGTTATTTTTTCTAAAAACTTTATAAAATTTGTTCTCGTTGCATTTTCTTGTATCCATTCTTTTAGATTATTCTTTTCAATTCTTTTTCCGTGTTTTGTTTCTAAATCATTTCTATAATTTGCATATTTATGGCATTCCGTAATGAGGTGTATTGGACTTTCTTCATTTTCTGGGTCACATATACATTCCGGTGTGACTTTTAACTTAAATCTATGAAGGTATTGTGAAAATGCACCGTGGCCCGTGAGTATTTGCGTTAATACATAATTTATGTTTATTTTCTTAAGTGTTTTGTAGGCATCAAGGACGTTTGGGAAAAATATTTTTGTCGTGCTAGCTGTTGTTCCTTCTTGGTATCTTTTTTGCCAGGTATTTATTGTCTTTTTCCGTAGTTCTCTCTTAATGTATGAAATTGGACATTTATCATAATGTGCTGATGTTGTAAGTTTAAGAGCTGCTTGTTTAGCTAGTTCATCTGCGCGTTCATTCCCTTCTATACCTACATGGGCCTTTATCCAGCAAAACTTCACATATTTTCCTTGCTCCTCCAGCTGGATTATATTTCTCTTTATGGCGATCGCCAGAGGATGTAGTGTTTTGTGATCTTGTAACAGTTCCAGTGACGATCGTGAATCACTAAAGACTGTTACCTCCCTTTCATTTCCTTTCAGTGCTTGTTCTGTCGCCTGGTATAGCGCATACATCTCCGCCTGGAACACTGTACAGAATTTTTCCAATTTGAATTTCTTACTCTTGATTTCTCTTCCATTTTTCCACCATGACAACGCTGCCCCTACTCTTCCTTCTATCTTACTTCCATCTGTAAAAACCTTGATCCTATCTATGTTTATTTCTTCCAATGTTTCTGCATTCCAATTTTGTACGCTATCAAAGGTGACAGATTTATTCCGTGCTGGATGATATCCATTTATGAAACTTTCTCTGAACTCCAACTCTCTATCAGCTATAAACTCTATTTGAGGTTTTCCTCTTTTCGCCTCGTAAATATGGGCTGCTTCTAGAACTCTCAGATCCAGTGGCAGCAGACCGGAAATCAACAATGCTGCATTTAATGATGTCGTCCTATATGCCCGACAAATTTTTAGTGCGAAGCCTCTTTGTATAGTGTCTAACTTTTTTTTGTATGTTATTTTTGTTACAGCCTGACTCCATACACTAGCGGCGTACAGCATAACAGGTTCGATTACTGCCACTGCATTGATGGTAGAATAATATAATGTACTAGGGGTTTGTAGTACTTATCAATACCTACAAAACAGTATACATAGATTATATCCATCTTTTTTGGTTTAGTCACAATAATCGAAAAAGTGATTATTTTTCATGCGGTGTGAAAACTATTGGTGGAAGAGTAAAGTAATGTACTAGGGGTTTGTAGTACTTATTAATACCTACAAAACAGTATACATAGATTATATCCATCTTTTTTGGTTTAGTCACAATAATCGAAGCAGTGATTATTTTTCATGCGGTGTGAAAACTATCGGTGGTAGATTAAAGTAATGTACTAGGGGATTGTATTAATTATCAATACCTACAAAACAGTATACATAGATTATATCCATCTTTTCTGGTTTAGTCACAATAATCGAAGCAGTGATTATTTTTCATGTGGTGTGAAAAGTATTGGTGGTAGAATAAAGTAATGTACTAGGGGTTTGTAGTACTCATCAATATCTTCAAAATAGCCCACGATAAATTTTAATTATAACATGTGTTAAGGTTTGGTCATTGTAACAGAAATAGTCATTAATTTGCGTGCGCTGCGTAAACCATTAGGGTTATATTTATTAAAATACAATGTATCACGAATTTACTCCTGATAAACGTCCACTATACCTACTTCTGCTACCCGTGCGAAGCCGGGGCGGGTCGCTAGTCAAAAATTATTTCACTTGCACGGTGCTTGTATCGTTGTTTACTGAATTTACATACATACATTCACGCCTTTTTCCCGAAGGGGTAGGCAGAAGTGTACCCAGGACTCAGTCCCATAGTAGATACACCCACATGTCGCCAGTATGTTATTGGTACCATGTAATAGGGGGCGAGCCTATTGCCATCTACCGGGCGCAGTTCCAGACTCCAGGCAGTTATTGAGATAATTCCTAATGGAAAAATCCAATATTTAACACTGCCTGACCTGGGGATCGAACCCGGGACCTCTTGATTGGCAGTCGAGCATGCGCCCTCTACGCCACCGAGACAGTCAAGTTTAGTGAATTTGTTTCTGTGATTATGTACATGTGTGCTGTACCTGTTTACCTGCCGCAGAAGCCGCTTCTAAGAACATGCAGCGCCATCTAGTAGCAAACTACAGCAATGTTGGTAATCACAGTTTATAATATGTGAGGGTTCTGTACCTAAAAAGGAAAAAGGAACGTTTATAGAATCACTTTATTGTCCATATATTTGTCTTTTTTTTTTATGAAAGTGAGTGACAAGACGAGCAAATCAGGTGCCTGATGGTAAGCATCATGATTACCCATATCAAACACAGTGCCTGGGTGGTTTTAAAATACAACATTCTGCGCGGCACTGCACTGCGCCTGTCAGCCTGAGATATTAGTTATTGAAACTCGACATGCCCAGTAATTTCGCTGGTAACATTGCCCCTTAAACCGGAACACAACAATGTTTGCACATTACTGCTTGGCGGATGAATAACTGGCAAAGGTGTGGTCCTTCTCCAGGCAGCCCCCTCCAAAAGAGGCCTTCCACTACAAAACTCTCTCAAGTGTCTCTGTCTGTCAAGACACTTTTTAAAGGGTACGCGTGGAGGTATCAAGTTGAAAATATCAACTACTCAGATCTGCGGTCCCTTGTGGCTGTAAAAAAATCATACTTCCAAGTTAACGTAATCAAAAGTTATGGCCATTTTACTGCATATTTCCATACTTTGCGCAAGGGACTAATAGATGGCGCTGTGTGTTCTTGGTATCTAGGGATGGAACCCTACACTATGCATGCATACATATGCCTTAACAATTTATTTGGAAACTTACGGTTTTCATGGGATTTTTCCTTTAACTGTGATAGATAGAAGATCTTGCTTCTTTCCAAATTATATAAATAAATAATATATGATATTAAAAACTCCTAGAACAAGAATATTTAGTTTTTAGTTCCAATTTTTTAGTATCAAAAACAACATGCATAGTGCACCTTTGACACTAAAAAATCGGAACTAAAAACTAATTATTCTTGTTCTAGGAGTTTGCAATGGAGTTCCGAAAAGTAATGCCAAATTCAATTAATTATATTATATTAATCAAAACATATATATGTCTGACAATGAGGATTAAAAACAACGAAATAGAATCGACTGCCTCGGTGGCGTAGAGGGCGTATGCTCGACTGCCAATCAAGAGGTCCCGGGTTCGATCCCCAGGTCAGGCAGTGTTAAATATTGGATTTTCCATTGGGAATTATCTCAATAACTGCCTGGAGTCTGGAACTGTGCCCGGTAGATGGCAAAAGGCTCGCCCCCTATTACATGGGACCAATAACATACTGGCGAAATGTGGGTGTATCTACTATGGGACTGAGTCCTGGGTACACCTCTGCCTACCCCTTCGGGAAAAAGGCGTGAAAGTATGTATATATGTTATGAAATAGAATCGCTTAGTAAAAACCTATGTCTATACTAATATTATAAAGAGAGAAACTTTGTTTTTTTTGTTTTTTTGTTTGTAACGAATAGGCTCCGAAACTACTGGACAGATTTTAAAAATTCTTTCACTTATGGATAGCTTAATTCAGTGTGAGTGCCATAGGCTATATGAGATTTTGAAAAAAAATAATTAAATAAAATCCAGAAAGATTCTTAGGTAGAGTTGTCTGTTACCAGAAATCCTGTATTATTATTTTCTTTTCAGACGAATACATACATCCAAGCGAGAGTTTATTTGCGATATATGCAAGAAGACATTTCGAACTAAACCCCGGCTAGAAGGGCATATGATAACACACAACCAAAGCCTGGCGCAACAACTATCTTTCTGCACTTTATGTAATATACAATATAAGGACATATATGCTTACAGAAATCATATTAAGACTAGCGTTCATCACGCGGAGAAAAGGTAAATACAACGCGTTAAAAAACTGAACAACTTTGAAAAGAAAGAACTGTAATATTCCAATACAAAATGAATCAGCCTCGTTGGCACAGATGGTAGTAACTCTGCTTTCTGTGCCGCAGGGCCCGGGTTCGATCCCCGGCCAGGTCAAACATTTGTGTGCATGAACATGTCTGTTTGATCTGTCCCTGTGTGTTATAAGCTTATATAAGTATGTACACAGTCATCCGGTTACCATAGTACAGGCTTCTAGCCTAGTTAGGGACCAGACGACCGCGTGTGGAAGTTGTCCCATATTATTATTATTAATCAGCGGATCGGCAAATATGTATGGAAAACTACAATTTTATTAAGCGAATTTCTTTTTTCGAAATTTATTTGGTTGACCCCTTTCTCATCCCGTGGGAGCCGTGAGACCCGGCAAAGAGATATATTCGGACAGTGGGTAGCAGTGCTCTACGTTTCTACGCTATTTATATATAGCTATGTTATATCAATATTGTGCTTTCAGGTTCCCGTGTACCATTTGCAATAAAAAATTCTCTTCCCAAGTTTACGTCAAACGACACGTCAACTTTGATCATCTCAAACAATCGCAATATAGGTGTGAACTATGTAATAAAGTAAGTATATATCTTACTAATATCACAGAATACTTATATTAAAGAGACAGAAGGGACACTCCTTAAAATTATTTCAATAAATAGCGAGTCTAGCTCCGACGCAATAACGTGCAATTCAGGTCGCACAGCGCCTACTTATCGTTATATTAACATACAAGCTGCCTCCCTTTCTATTATCGCGTGTCTCTCTATCTGTTCTCTCTGTCTAGCACATAGAAATGTTCCCGTCCAGACGGACAGAGTGTCCGAGGTCTGCTAATATTATAAATCTCAAATCTCAGTACAATGTGTTCAGTTTTCGCGCTAAAACTACTGAACCAATTGAGCTGAAATTTGGCATGTAGATAGTTTAGACTTTAGACTCTGGAATAATACATTTGGTATATTTTATCTGGATATTCCCACGGGAACAAAGACTGCGCGGGACACAGCTCATTTAATATAAATTAAGAAAGAGAAGAGAAGTGGAGTAAAAGAGTCACAGAATGGTACCCCAGAGACGGAAAAAGAAGAAAAGGAAGACAACACACAAGGTGGGAAGACGAAATAATACTGACTGCAGGATCGAACTAGAGAAGGATAGGTCCGGACGGACAACAGTGGATAGTGTTGAAGGAGGCCTTTGCCAAGAGGCACACCGAACTAAGGGGCATTTTATAGTCAATTTGCTTTTAGTTATTGTAAAACTGTAGTAATTAATTCGGAATAAATACATCATACATACATACATTCACGCCTTTTTCCCGAAGGGGTAGGCAGAGGTGTACCCAGGACTCAGTCCCATAGTAGATACACCCAAATTTCGCCAGTATGTTATTGGTCCCATGTAATAGGGGGCGAGGCTATTGCCATCTACCGGGCACAGTTCCAGACTCCAGGCAGTTATTGAGATAATTCCTAATGGTAAAATCCAATATTTAGCACTGCCTGACCTGGGAATCGAACCCGAGACCTCTTGATTGGCAGTCGAGCATTCGTCCTCTACGCCACCGAGGTAGTCAGAAGTCGGTATAAATTGCTTTCTTATTATTATTATAATAAGTTAAATATTGTCATTTTTCAGATAGTCAAATCGCAATGGCTTTTAACGAGACATAATCAAATATACCATGGATTGAGTAGAAGCAGAGACCACGCATGTGATGTATGCCATAAGAAGTTCTATGTGAGTATACCCTAGTGGACAGACATCTGGTAGAAATAGTACATTGTTTCACTAGGGGCTAAAGGGGATAAATCATGTAATAATAATAATGTAATTCATTTATTCAGATAACTTAGATCTAACATTGCATAATATTAAAATTAAAAATTGAATTAAAATTAAGACAAACATACAATTTATTGAAATAATAACAATTTCGAACACTGTTACAAAAAATCGAAACAGTTTCGTAGCAATATCTTGATTAAAATGTCATATATACGAGTAAGTATCGTAATAAAACTATTTTTAGTTTTTTTTTGATTCGCTATAACTACAAAGTTATAACAAATTCAAAAATCATTTTTAATCCAGTACCGAAAACACGCCGATAGTACCCGAACGAGCTCGTGACCTGTAGTGACGTCACAATGTTATAAAGTACCATTCATAATTGTAACATAATGACGTCACAATCATGGCGACCACTCGTAGCGCGTTCATGATCACTTGAAGTCTTATTAGTATTTTATCAATTTTAAATTGCTTATAATTAATTAAAAAATATTTTTTTAAAGTGATTTTTTAATTGGATGATACATAATTTTCATTAAACTATCAGAAAAAAATAAAAATTATGACTTTTTTTCAAATACTCTGTAGATCCGAAGGGGTAGGCAGAGGTGTACCCAGGACTCAGTCCCATAGTAGATATACCCACGTTTCGCCAGTATGTTATTGGTCCCATGTAATAGGGGGCGAGCCTATTGCCATCTACCGGGCACAGTACCAGACTCCAGGCAGTTATTGAGATAATTCCTAATGGAAAAATCCAATATTTAACACTGCCTGACCTGGGGATCGAACCTGAGACCTCTTGATTGGCAATCGAGCATGCGCCCTCTACGCCACCGAGGCAGTCATATCAGATCAGATAGTCAGATGAACATAACTGCAGATTATTACCTCTGTGCGAGCTGAATTGCACTTTATTGCAACGCAGCCAGAGTCGCTATTTATATACATGGAATTGAGGAGTGTCCTTTCTGTAGGTTTACCTCCGTATTCTGTGATAATACAAGTAACCCTGTTTCCATCTTTTCAGACAGCAAGAACGTTAGAAAACCACAAGCTGATCCATTCCGATCGTCGTCAGTTTATGTGCTCCGATTGTGGTGATACATTCAAACAAAGTGCATCTCTATATACGCATTGTAAACTCGTGCATAATGCTAAATAATAAATAATAATCATCATTCCGGTTGTAAGCGGCCCGTCTCCAGCGTGTTCCTGCAGTCTTTATTGGATCGTCTGTTCACCTTGTCGTCATACGTTGCGCTTGCCGGTCCGTTGTCGTTTTCAGCTATAAGACCGCCATTGATACGGTAGAGGTCGACCGCGGGCGTACCTTTCATGAACAAGTTGATGTTATCTTAAGGAAAGGTCAGGTCAGAAGTACCAACAACCGACGAGCATGTATGATGAATGTGATGAAAGTGGAAGAAGCGAAAGTTGTATGTCAGGATCGTAGCAAGTGGAAATAAATAGTCTCTGCCTACCCCAACGGGAACAAGGCGTGACTGTTTGTATGTATGTATGTATTGAGTATTGACAGCCTCGATGGCTCAGACGGTAGTAAATCTGCTTTCTGTGCCGCAAGCCCCGGGTTTGATCCCCGGCCAGGTCAAACGTTTGTGTGCATGAACATGTCTGTTTGATCTGTCCCTGTGTGTTATAAGCTTATATAAGTATGTATATCAGTCATCTGGTTACCATAGTACAGGCTTCTAGCCTAGTTAGGGACCAGATGGCCGTGTGTGGAAGATGTCACATATTATTATTATTTTTTTTTTTGTAGGTAGTTGTATATTATGTATGTTGTCATTTGTTATTTGTAAGGATTAAAGTGATTATATACCTACCTATCTATGCATGTTTTTTTTTAAATCGTCGTTCAATGTTATACCAAATTGGTTCAGCCTTTGAAGAATATCAGCTTTTTTTCTACCGGCTGAAGGAAGGAATAAGCAAGGGGTGCTTTGTGCAAGTGTACAGTCGTGCATCTAATTATTAAGCGAATTTTTTTAGTGACCTAATTTGTAAAGTAATATATAAGTATGAATGAAAAAAGGTGCAATAAGCGGTTCGGACATGCGCAAATTAAATAAATTGAACTTATGTTGTTAAATTTTAAATCATAAGGACACGTCTAATTATGTGGTACTTTATTCCGAGAGAGTAGTAGACTGCCTCGGTGGCGTAGTGGGCGCATGCTCGACTGGCAATCAAGAGGTCCCGGGTTCGATCCTACCTACCTTCTGCCTACTGCCTACCTTCGGGAAAAAGGCGTGAATGTATGTTATGTTGTTGAGTAGTAGACTCAGTTTAACACGCCTTTTCTTGAGATGTAAAATTAAAATTAAACATACTCGCCTCCCTGCCACTGACTGCCTCGGTGGCGTAGAGGGCGTATGCTCGACTGCCAAACAAGAGGTCGCGGGTTCGATCCCCAGGGTCACTCATACTCATAGCCGCCACACTGCCACCACTGTCTTTATTATACGAGCTGTTATCGCTCACACATCACTACTCCGTATGCTCGCGACAGTACGCAGCACACGTGAGACCGTGGGCGAGGTCAGACGGGGTGAAGACACCGAGCGACCAATAAATAAAATAAATAAATAATTTGAATTTATACTCTAACAGAACGGGTTACCCCAATTACACTGCTCGAGTCAATTCATATGGGTTATGTGGACAACCCATATTGTCACAGTTTCAGATCGACAAGATTCCTACAAGGCCTCCGACTTGACCTAACGACTGCCCCCTACATATCTTATAGGAAACAGCTGGGTGCCTTCCGAAACACGGTAGCGCCCAGGCGAAAAGTCCACATGGTGAGATTCGATCCAGGGACTCCGGATTTAAAGCCGGGCATATTCCCGCTGGACCACGGACGCTACGATCCAATGCAGCGTCTCTCCCGTCGCACCTTATTCCTGTTACCAAACACATCTAAAAATCGATTTCTGTGCATTCAAGTTCAGCGCTATTAAACCGTGCCACGAGCTGTACCTATAAGGCCCATAAGTATTTCTAATAGAAGATATCTCAACAGAAAAAAGTAGAAACGGAGTCAATTTAAAGTGAAGGTGTTCATTGAACTATTTTTATTGTTGAAAAATACAGTGACTCCACTATTTTCTACTCTTTTCTGTCGGGCAACCACAGAACAGAGAGGAAACGGGCAACTATTCTCCTGTCAAACTCAAAGAATTTTTTTTTAAATGAGTCTAAAAGTCATTTTTAAACGTCAATAAATAATATCAGTAATATCAAACCAGTAAAAAATCTACCGTGCGTTCACAAATATACCTCTACAAGAAGAACGCACAAGAAACTTGTAAGGTTTAACTTTTTCAACTGCGAGTTTCACAATATTTGATTTGGTTACCTACATTTGTTTGCTCGTAAGGTGCCGGGTGGCGGCTATGCAGAAGTTTCCAGGCATCTTTGTCCTCTATATTGGTACCTAGAAAATCGATTTTATACAGGTTTTGAATGTAGCAGCAAAAATTTTATTTCAGCAATAATTTTAGCAGCAAAAATTAGTATTTATGATTACTCCATTGTAATTTAGAGTGTATATTAATGCCAAGGAATAAAGTTGCATTGTCAATAAGTCTTTCACTGTCAAGAACTATGTTTGGTTCTATATATCTGACGTTAGGCAATGAGAATTATAAGCACTTAAGAATTATAAGTCTTTTTTGCATTCAATAACAGATTGTTTGCTTTGAAACATGTGGATATGCTTTCTAAAGCTGTTAAAGTGTTAACATGGACGAGTGCGCTATCTTTCCTATCATCTTAAAAACCAATGATGAATTATCAGCAAATAGAACTAGGTATATCTGCTAGATGGTTCCCTATTCATTCGCATACTATTTTTAGCCATAATTTTACAACTCATAAAATTTTAAGCCATAATATATGTAATAGCTAATGATCACCAGTCATAACGTCAATACTCCTATTATAACTTGTTATAATTTTAATTGTCATAACATTTGAAACCTATAACATTATATGTCCTAACCATTGATAACCATATTATTTTATGCCATAATCCTAACATGTCCTAACTATTGATATAAAAAAAATTATGTGCCATAATCATATATTGTTCGAATGTTAACTTGTCATAATATAAATTAAACCTAACCTAACCTAACCTAACCAATAGAATTTTGAATGTTCTTAACTCATTAACGTACGTAGTTAAACATCTTTTCTATGTAGCAAACTGTTGATATATCACATTGCTATAAAAAAAATATTATAGTAAGGCGCTATTACTGATTATGAATAAAAAAGAAGGTAGTTTCATTATTATTATAAAAATAACACTAAGTCAAATTTTAGTGTTAATATTTGGAACAAAGTGCTTAAACTAATTTTGAAATTATAATTACAATGGAAAACGAGTGCAAAATATTTAAAACAGAAAGAGGAGCCATAAATTAAATATCAGTGAATTTACATATGAAAAAAATCGAGTAAATAAAAAAAATATTATTGGGTATGTGAGTTACGGCGAGATCCTACTCCTACCCATAAATGCAATACAACACTACAATATTCCTCACTTGCAAAAATACGTACACTACCGATTATATACAATAACAATTATGAACAATGAAAATTAGGACATACACCATTATTAACTATAAAATTATACATAACAACCATTATGACAACTAACAATAGGAATAAAAACTATTATACACAAAAATATTATAGCAATTAAATTTTAGGACAATTTATCAGTATTACTACAAAAAAATATGTATTTCCAATATTATGACTAGAGGAGGTTATGGCAAATGATGTATGCGGAAAAATTTTATGACAAAAGAAATTATGCGAATCAATAGGACACCCTGCTAGATCTTTGACCATGTATGGCAAATCGTTAAAAGGTTACATGAGGGGTGATTTTTCCATACAAACGTATTCCCGTGTTTCCTCCCTAGACTGCGTCAGAGCAATGGTTTCTTTTTTATAAAATCTAGGTCTTCAGTGAGCATGTCCCTGTCATTTTCATTTTTCTACAAACTCATTGATAAATCAAGTAAGACCCTTTAAAAACATGAAAAACTGTCCCAGTTTTACTCGCGTAATTAGACGTTCACCAGAAATGAGAGAAAAAAAAAGTTAAGGAACAAAAATAAAATAACAGGGACATAGCCTAATTCATCTTCTAATTTTCAAGATATAAATTTATGGATAAAATCAATTATTCTCGGAGGAAACACGGGAATACAAAACATCGATTTCGTAAATTTTCCATAGTATTGTGTCATACTGCTAAGAGGTCCTGTATCTTGTTAATAAACGCCAAAAATAGGAAAGCACCCAAGATTGATCCCTGTGGAACGCCATCATTCTGTGGCTATTATAGTTACCTAGCATTTTTTACTACAAGAATGTACCTACTATCAAAACCATCAGACCGAGAATGGACTCGGCCGACTCGGTACCCGACCGGCAACTTCTGACGTCATGATGCTTTGAACGACGCTATTTTACCGGCGAGCTGGTGTTGCCATTTGAAGGGTAATAATTTACGGAAAAATCTTTTAAAAATTAAGGGTAAGCACTTTGAATGGATACTTCATTATCATCAAAAAATCTCTAAATCTAAAGTATGTGTTTATTGTTAAAAAGACACACATATAGTTCACTGTGATGGTATGAGGACTAACGTACAACATAGTACAAAATTATTAAATGACTACTTAAGGGTGTTCGTCTTCCATACAAAATGAAAATACAGAAATAAGGAATAACTTTCCACTCAATTTTTTGTGGCCAAAACATATTAAGAGTAATGAAAATCTCAGTTTCTTCGTATTTAAGAAAATTGTTAAAGTAGTTTTTAGGTTATGTTAATGTTTTATTAATATAAAAAAAAAACATGCGGTTTTCTTAAACAAAATATGTTTCCACGAAAATAAAGGCCAGATCCAGAGCCAACCTCAAACAAATGATTGAAAATGGTTCTCTATTTCTTTGTATTTGTGTGTTTTCATTTTGTATGGAAGATGAATCACGTTAAATACAATTTTTATAAAACAAGCTGTTGCATTCTTCACAGCAGCACATAAAAGGGATTAATTTTATTACTTACCTATATCATGCGGCGTGTAAAAAAAATAACTATATATGCATCAAATATAAGAAGTAGATACCGTTCGACGTTTCATACTTTCAATAACTTTGCATAAACGTATAGCTCGAGAGAAAAGAGTAGAAACAGAACTAATTTAAAATGTACGTGTTGACTTAAAAGTTTTTCTAATTGATAAAAACAGTGGCGCCCCCATTATTTTCTACTCCTTTATGTCGAGCTATAACTCACATAATTTCAATAACCTTCACCGTAAAACTTTATCAAAAGATGTTAATATAAATAATAATTTTTAATCACTAAATTTAAATTCAAATTTCAAAGAAGGCAAAATAAAAACAGTCAAACGGTACTTCTTGGATTTGATATTTGTGTATAGTATAAGCCATCTTGGGCCGTCCGCCATATTAGATTTAGAATGACTCTTTCTTCATAGACGGGTAAAAAGACAAAAATGTATAAAATCTTAAAAGCGGGCAACACCACCCGGAGGGCCAAGGCGCGCTCTCCTCGTCCTCATTCGAAATTCGAATACCTATCAGCCAAGCGTCCGCGCACCGGCCGAAACGCGTATCCCGGAAATAAAAGAAATATAACAATGACATAATTTAAGGAAAATTGGCGGCAAAACATTTACACAAGTGTTGAAAATTAGTGCGTAATTGAACGAAGTGTGGGCTTTGGAGTGAAATTGTTTGGATTTACCGTGAAGAGTGGAAATTAGGAAGGAATACATACCAATGGCGGTAATTTTATTTTCTATTGTAATGTGGCCACGCGCGTAACTACCGTTATGCCTTCGAGTTCAATGAATCTTAAGACGTTACATGAGGGGTGATTTTTCCATACAAACATATTCCCGTGTTTCCTCCCTAGATAACTGCGTCAGAGCAATGGTTTTTTTTTATAAAATCTAGGTCTTCAGTGAGCATGTCCCTGTCTTTTTCATTTTTCTACAAACTCATTGTTAAGTGAAGTATGACCCTTTAAAAACATGAAAAACTGTCCCAGTTTTACTCGCGTAATTAGACGTTCACTAGAAATAAATGAAGAGTTAAGGAACAAAAATAAAATAACAGGGACATAGCGTAATTCATCTTCTAATTTTTAAGATATAAATTTATGGATAAAATCAATTATTCTCGGAGAAAACACGGGAAAACAAAACATGGATTTCGTAAATTTTCCATAGGATTGTGTCAAACTGTTAAGAGGTCCTGTAGCCTGTTAAGAATGAAGTTTTTTTTTAATTGTTACGGATACACCCACTACTTAGGCAAACACAATAGGAAGCAAATTCAATGAAAAAAAAAAAAGAGGAAAATATTATATTTTACGCACATAAGTATATATATTATACATATAATTTGTCGTGTTCTATCTTATTAATGTACCTAAATACATAACAAAAGTACCTACCTAGGTAAGTATTAGCAAGAGCTTTCACCAAACCATCTACGAAGCGAGATTGAGGTGAAACGTAAGCCTTATTATATATTAAAAAAAAACAGTCAATGTAACGCTAGTACCGACTATTATTTATTCTGTGGTCACGAAGTTCAAGTTTAAATGAGCGTTGACCTTAACATTGAGGTCATGCGCAGGAAAATGTAGTATCTGACTTTTACTCCGGTCACTCACATGCGTAAAAATATTCGTACATTGTACAAATGTTTGCACGCATGTGAGGGCAGTCAGATATACTATTCGCAAACTCAGCGGATATGCGAATGGGTTCGCAAACACACTATGGAAACCCGTTTGCATTTGATAGATAGATAAACACTATATTGGTACACCACAAACAAGAAGATCTAAAAACTAATAACAATTCATAATAACTAGTGTAACAATGGGCGGTCTTATCGCTAAGATATATAAAGTACTCTGTGAGCACAACTGGTTGCACGAATATGTAGGAGACTACGCGAAGGTTCGAGGTTCGCGCCCTTTGATGTGCATCAAAAAACCGACACAACTTGGAAAAGCACGAATGCAGCGAAAACTTTGCATAACTATTTGCAAATGTCGTCCTACATTTGTGGTTTCGTGTATTCGTACGCATGTGAGTGACCGGCATAAGGTAAGCGGTAAGAACCTAATGTACTTACGTAAGACGTAAGGACAAAGGTAATATTGAGAACCATAAACAGTAGATTGTTACGAGGGGCTAAAGAGACCCATTTTATACGAAGCAGTTTTACTGGCGAGCTTTTAGCGAGGGAGTCAATAGAACAGAGTAATGAGTTTTAGCGCCGCGTGTTACACTACTTTGTAGTGGTAGGCCTCTTTTGCAGGGGGGCGCCTGGGGTAGCACCACATCTTCGCCAGTTATTCATCCGCCAAGCATTACTGTGTTCCGGACTGAAGGGCAATGTTACCAGCGAAATTACTGGGCTTGACGAATTTCAACAACTAATATTTCAGGGTGACAGGCGCAGTGCTGTGCCGCGCAGAATCACTGTGTCTGAAATGGGCAATCATGATGCTTACCATCAAACACCTGATTTGCTCGCTTGTCACTCACTATCATAAAAAAACTACAATTGTGAGAAAACAAAATTATTAATTTAATCAAAACATTTTAGCTAATAACTTGTACGTGCGACACCAAAAAAATACAATATCCTTGATATACCTTAGCCCTAGGAGATGAAAAGTAATTTTAGTACCGCTCTGGTAAGAAGGTAACAATAACGGAAATTTTAAGTAAGAGGAGGAAAAGAGATTTTTAGTTGGTAGGTAGTACCTATTATTCAAAAAATATTTGACAATTTATTTATAGTCAAAGTAGGCCCAAACGATATAGGTAATTTCTATTGTTTTTCTATTGTTAAAGAGGTCAGCAGACCAGAATGCTCAATGCAGGCAAAGAATAGTAACTATTTATTATAAATGCCGGCATGTGTCGGAAGTAGATAAGGCGCGTCTTTCCTTGTATCTATAACGAACAATACACGTCATTGTCAACCGTTTTTTTATATATTTTTATAGATATTATTTATCTAACTAGTTTAATATGTATATTGTTCTTTTTATGTGATAAGAGAATTCTATTCTATTCTAACACACGTCTCGTAACTGCCCGCTTTCTGTCTGAGCATTATCACTCCAAATACCAATTTCCAATTAGCATTAAGGCAGGTATCACGGACCACGATTCATAACTAATATTCTACTCTGATTAGCTTCCAATAAGAAATTTGACTTATTCTTTTAAAATAGTGAGTGACAAGACGAGCTAATCAGGTGCCTGATGGTAAGCATCATGATTGCCCATATCAGACACAGTGCCACATAGTGTTTTAAAATTCTGTGCGGCACTGCACTGGGCCTGTCACCCTGAGATATGAGTTGTCGAATCTCATCATGCCCAGTAATTTCGCTGGTAACATTGCCCTTCAGACCGGAACACAGTAATGTTTGCACATTACTGCTTGCCGGATGAATAACTGGCAAAGGTGTGGTACTTCCCCAGGCGGCCCCCTGCTAAAGGGGCCTACCAATACAATACAATACAAGTAGAGAACATTGAAAACTTGATGTCCTCTAGAATATAAAAAAAAAAAACTTTCTTTTTAAATTAGAACTAAAATAGAACAGTGTGAACCCGCTATTACGGTGAAGTGAAACACCAATGTTTTTAAAAAGGTGAAAGGAATACACAAACAGTACAAAGGTGGCGCATGAAATATAGGTACATTTTCCAATGTCACTTGCAAAAAAATATCATTGTTTTACGATTTGAATGCAAGACAATGCCATTGTGTTGGGACTTTCCAGTGTACTTGCTTCTTATGTTTATTTCAAGGAGAAAAATTGAATATTTTGTATTTTTATTGTTTACTCGGTGCCTACGCTTTGTCAAATATAGTTTGACCAATGACAGCCGAACCAAAATCTATTTTTTGGCCATGTTTCCGTAAAATTAGGTAATTAGATAATGTTCCTGGAATTGTAAGAAAATCATTGCAAGTCTGTTCAGACGGTTCGAATCGTATATGCGATTTAACAGTTGAGGACTACTAAAATGAAACCGCTAATAGGTAAGTATGACTGAGGAAAATACCGCGCGCGGCAAAAAACCCGTAATTAATGCGGCCATTGGCTAACGAAGAGTTTGACACAATCCTGTCCAAAATTTACCAAATCGATGTATTCCCCGGTTTCCTCTGAATATAGTAAACCTATTTGTTAAATTTAATATCCCTATCATTTTAATACACACACACATACACATACATTCACGCCTTTTTCCCGAAGGGGTAGGCAGAGGTGTACCCAGGACTCAGTCCCATAGTAGATACACCCACATTTCGCCAGTATGTTATTGGTTCCATGTAATAGGGGGCGAGACTATTGCCATCTACCGGGCACAGTTCCAGACTCCAGGCAGTTATTGAGATAATTCCTAATGGAAAAATCCAATATTTAAACACTATGCCTGACCTGGGGATCGAACACCGGACCTCTTGATTGGCAGTCGAGCATGCGCCCACTACGCCACCGAGGCAGTCATTTTAATTTTGTATATAAACTGTTATTTATATGTGTGAATCACACGAGTCAAAATAGTTTACTATTAAAATGCCAAGATATTATTTATATAGGATGAATCATTGATTTATAGAAAAGGGGAGATGGGTACTTACTTTTCGAAAATAGAAAGCTCAAATGAGGTCCCATTAGGTCCACGTAACTTATCTGTAAAGTTAATTGTTGTCTCGTTCGCACTTCGGTCTTAGGTACGTCTTTCTTCTATCTTGTTTGTTTCAAATTTCACGTGCCAGTTGTTGAGTAAGCGCTGGAAGAACGTACCCTAGCTCCCCTTTTCTTTAAATCAATGGAAGGAATAGATTCTATTTGCAGGAAACAAGGGAATACAAAACATCGATTTGGTAAAATTTTCATAGGATTGTGTCAAATTTCTCGTATTAGTACTTAGAATAATTCATTTTTATTTTATATCACGTCAATCATACGCGCGAATGTTGTGGCTACCTATATTTGGATAAGCATCTTGAATTTGTTTAATTATGTAACTATTTTTGTACATGTGATAGTTGCTTATTTGTTGGTTGTCCTTAATAAATAAATAAATAAATACGATCTAGGCATGGATTCAATAAAGGTAGGTAATTATAAGGTATACCTACCAACTATGGTATTTTATAAATAAAGAGCCAGACTCAACAATTAGTCTCTGGCATAGAACCAAAATCAACATGCCAAGATAAAAACTGATGGATATTATAATTTTCAAACAAAATTGATAAAGTTAATTAAATACGGAAGTCCCTACTCACCTATATAAGCATTCTAGGTACTTTCTGAATTTTATGTGTGTACGAGGTCGCCTCTGTCTATTGGTTTGATTATTATTATTATAATGATAACTAGTTACGTAGGTACTTAATATGCCGGAATTTTAGTTGCGGTTTAGGTCACATTCATTATGATCGTAGACAGTGTGTTCTTATGATAAAATAACGAATAAGGCATTCCAAGGTTGCCTCGTTTTCGACATGTGAAAACAATTAGCCAAGTGACGTGACCACTCAAGTCTTTACTGTTCCGTACAAAAACTATATTTATTTATTTATTAGGGGGACCAACAGCTATAAATCAGAACAATATAGGTGTAAACTTATTTTAACAATAGAGAGCCAATAATAGGTCCTCACGGATATGCCAAAATACTTACACAATGAAAAATGAAACAATGTCAAAAACAAGCTAAGAACACAAAAATGAAAATCCTAGGAAAAGCCTAGTATACATAATACATTATGAAATAAAATAATATTATGATGCAAAGAATTCCTCGCTCATGAGCCGTTTAGCTGAAGCAACGCTCATGCAGAACAGGTCAATGTCTACTCCTCGCTTGTTCAGTGAATTAAAGTGAATTAACTATATAAATTTTATAATATAAATTAATCTTATATATTTATCTAAATTAATAGAGGAATTAATAATTTATTAAAAAATACATTAAAAATATTGTCAATGTAATCAAGATATATGACAATGTTGAGTATTTTGATATTTAGTCACATTTTTTTTATGATAGTGAGTAACAAGACGAGCAAATCAGGTGCCTGATGGTAAGCATCACGATTGCCCATAATATCAGACACAGTGCCACCCAGTGTTTTAAAATTCCAAATTCTGCGCAGCACTGCACTGCGCCTGTCACCCTGAGAATTTCGCTGGTAACATTGCCCTTCAGACCGGAACACAGTAATGTTTGCACATTACTGCTTGGCGGATGAAAAACTAGCAAAGGTGTTGTACTTCCACAGGCGGCCCCCTGCAAAAGAGACCTACCACTACAAACATACATAATAAATAGGAAATGTTATCTGTTTGTGTTAATTTTTAAGTTTCCCGGCAAGTTATCATAGTTTTTATACAAAATTGTCTTCAAACATTTTCCTTTGTCTGCACCCCACATGATTTATATAACTTTATCTCCAGTTTCTGGAATAACTGGCAGAGAATGCTATTTTAGCGTTAAGCTAGTCCTAGCGCTGTGCTGAATTATAAATAAATAGATACCTACATAAGTTTTGGGGGCAATAGTTAGGTACTATTAATTAAATCTAAACAAGGCTTCTTCTCAAAGTGACTATAATAAACCTCCTTTAGAAATGTCTGTTTGATTTGTGTCTGGGTGTTATAAGCAATTAATAAATAATAACATAATAATATGGGACAACTTCCACACACGGTCATCTGGTCCCAAACTAGGCTAGAAGCCTGTATACTATGGTAACCAGAGGACTGATATACATACTTATATAAGCTTATAACACACAGGGACAGATCAAACAGACATGCTCTCATACACACAAATGTTTGACCTGACCGGGGATCGAACCCGGGGTCTGCGGCACAGAACTAAGTTACTCCCGTCTGAGCCAACGAGGCTGTCTATAAGTGTGTATATTGTTTAAATCAGTGTTCTAGTTAGGGGGCGTCCATTAATCACGTGAGGCTCGAAAGGGGGGGGAGGGGGTCAGCAAAAATTACGAAATATCATAAAGGGGAGGGGGGTGTAGTAAGACATCACGTGTATTTATTTTTTCGATGAAATCGACGTTAGTCTTCAACAAAGCATAGTGCCAACAACTGACTTGCAAGATGTTTATCCAGTTGTTAGTGTTGAAGAAAGTCTTGCTGATCCGTGGTCCGAGAACAATGTACATTAACCAACAATGTACAGCAACCATTCTGTCTAGACATTTTTATCATGGTCCTCAATTTACTAGAATAAAATTACATTATACTTACTTTATACGTGTATTTAAAGATAATATTCTAAAAATTATAAGATTCTTTGTAGGTAGTAGGTAGGTACTAAAAGTTACACGTGATTAAATCTTAAATCTCACCACGATTCACCAAGGGGGGAGGTCAAAAAACATCACGTGATTAATAGACGGCCCCTTACCATCGTACAGGATTTGCCAAGTTTAGGACCAACAGATCATGTGTGAGAGTTGTCCCATATTTTTATTATGAAGTACCCCGACCGTCCTGGTCGGGGTAACAAATATAGCGATATTACACGTATGCGAGTACTTCGAGTACTTCGCAGTCCAATTCTACGGAACCCAGATCAAGTTAGGTCATGAAGATTACGACATCACTGCATAAAATTACCGGGCGACCTTAACAACAAGCGGATTATTATAATAAATGTCTTTTGGACACATTTACTTTATATTATAATAGCTAATAGCCGCGGGGCATAGTTACAAGCTATTTATATATAGGTAGGTATATATAGGTTTTATTCATCGTTGAAGTCGTTCCCGAGGGAATATCGGAAATAACGTACCTGATGGATGGAGTACAGGATTTATACTTACTACGAGACTACTCGTATCTAGATACCGATTTTCAGCCCAATCGGTTCAGTAGTTTTTGCGTGAAAGAGTAACAAACATCCTCAGATCATGCATTTGTATGATCTGAGCAAACATCCATCCATCCATCCTGACAAACTTTCGCATTTATAAATATCAGTCGGAAGTAGGATTATTCGATATGTTAAATTCTAGCATCAAAAGTAAGACATACAATCTGAAATGAGAGGAAAGATTTCACCTTCGGGCGGGATTCGAACCTCGCACCCTCCGCACCATTACGCGTGTTGGGCACTCTACCACTTAAGCTACCGTGCAAGCACTAGCGATTAGCCAGCTTAGTCTATAAAAATATTAAAACTAAGACATTTTTGGTAAAGTTATTGAAAAGAGTATTTTGAGGTGAAGTTGCGCTGAAATTATTGTTACAGAATAACATAACATAACATCACGCCTTTCTCCCGAAGGGATAGGCAGAGATGTACCCACGAACCAGTTCCATATTATATTTTTAAAATAATAATTTATCCTGTATCCTGTTAATTATACCAAATTCTCCACTAGCGACGCTGTTAACGGAACAGATATGTGGGTTAAAGTTATTATGACAAAGTTCTCTGTACAGCAATGGAATTTGAGTTGGTTTTATTACTTTATTTATACAAGCGACCACCCATGGCTTGGCTTCCGTTATATACCATAACATAAACAACGTTTTATTATACCCAGACATGGGACGGGAATGATTTTGCCGAGTACCCGGCAACCGGGTATCCGGCACTATTTTATGGAACACGGCAAAGAAATACGGCATTATTTCTTTGAATGGAGAAACGGGTTATTTTGCGTTGACATTTTTAGACATACGTCACAGAACATAGTTATAAAACTTTATTTTATAATGCGTTTCAAATTAATAAAGCTTAAAATCCAATATGCAAAAACAACAGTTCTTCTGCACGATTGGGGTCAAGTATTCTCTTCTTTTCTTACTTCTTTTCATTTCTGAAGCAGTAACAGTATTTCTGCTTCAGAAAATAGGCGTTCGCTGTAAACAGGTGCAGGTGTCGATAAATATTTTGCCGCAACTTTCAATAAAATAAGATATAGTGTCCTAAAAAAGTGCCGGATCCGCCGGGTACCGAATCCGAACCGGGTACCAGTCTCATGTCTACTATATAATCTACTTTTAACTAATATACTTATAGTTCGTAGGTAGTAGGTATCTACTAACTACCTACACGTTAAACTGTAGGTCCCGGCTGTTAATTATAAGATATATAGGGAGCAATCGTTAGGTCATGTTGGAGGCCTTGTAAGAATCTTGGCGACCTGAAACTCTGACAATGTGGGTTGTCCATATAACCCATATGAATTGACTCGAGCAGTGTAATTGGGGTAACCCGTTCTGTTAGAGTATAAATTCAAATTATTAATATTATACTTAGATGAATGATAAGTCTTCGCTGGCGCTCTGACTAGATGGAGCCCTATACTTAAAAACAACAGCATCGAAAATGTGGCAATTTCTAAATTTAATTAATAATAAAACGTAGGGTGCTTAAAAAACAGTACGCAAGGATGTTCAGTGTGCGTGAAAATTTGTGTTTGGTTACGCCGATTTGGCGTAATTTTAGTTGCCGCATTTGACAAGTATGTCAGCAGCACAGTAAAGATATCTATTACCGTGACAGCGGTATATACGGAGCGCACGTGGAGACCCAATGATCTTTTAGGTATTATATAAGCTGAGGTAGACGCGTTTTATTCTGCTTGCGTGGCAAACTCGAAAAGTGTTGTGGGCTTATTACCTAAGTTTGTTTTAAGTATTGTTTTTTCATTAATATTTAAAGTGTAGTTGTTTTCTTTTCCTAAATAAATAAATAAATAAAAATAAAACGTTCCTTCAAACGCTAGTGTTCCTTTAATTATTTTAGACTAGCTGTGACCCGCGGTTTCACCCGCGTAGTCTTCGTTCCCGTGGGAATATCGGGATAAAAAGTACCCTATGTGTTATTCCAGGGTCTAAGCTACTTACGTACCAAATTTCAGCCCAATCGGTTCAGTAGTTTTGGCGTGAAAGAGTAACAAACATCCATACATACATCCATACTTACAAACTTTCGCCTTTATAATAGTATATATTAGGATTAGGATAGGATTAGCTGTTTGCACATAGTTTTACGTTACAATCAAGTTACATTTCTAGTTTTTAAGTTCTATATACCTACTATTTATTTATTTATAATTCAGCACAACGTTAGGACTAACTAAGTGTTAATGTTAGTGTAGCATTTTCTACCAGTTGTCCTAAAACTGGAGAAAATGTTACAGAAATTGGGTGGAGCGCAAAACGTGAAAACTTTAAAATAACTAAAACTATTAAAACAAAACATAAAACAAACAGCAAATAATCATAAAACCAAAAATAAATAATAAAAGTCTACAACATGTACTTATATATAAAACACAATATATAGGCATAATACATAAATAAAATGAAATAATAAATACACCTACTTAAATTTTTAATATGAGTATAAATATATATATTAAATATATATATATATATATATATATATATATATAGATATCCCCACGGGCACTTAGTTGATCATGCGGGTCGTAGAAGTAGTTATTATTTGATCCGTTTTCATAAGTTGATCCGGGGCAGTATTACTTGATCCTTTGCCAGTTGTGTATGACTTTGTGGATCCAGCTGGAGCCACACGTGTCACACATGTGGCTCCATCTGAATCCTCTGAGTAATAATAATAATTACGCTGTTTTTATACGAATCCACCTTTTTGGCATTCAGACAGTTGTTGCTCCAATTCAAATGGGCCAATGGGGGCGCACCGTTTTCACAAGCTTCTGTCATTGGTTGCCTTCGACATAAACATAATAAGTACAATAGTATAGCTCTTCTCATCAATGTAAAAGTTAATTTTAAGAGAATTGTGAATGTTTCACCTTGAGAGATATTTCTATTTCGCATTTTTATTTAATTTGCAATGTATGTACTCGTATGTATCTATATGTATGTCCGGTACAAATCTTGCAACTGAATTTTGAAGCACTCAACCGATTTAGCTCAAATTTTGCATACTTATATAAGTTCGGTGACAATGCAATATTATGGTACTGTTGACCTGATCTGATGATGGAGCCATGATGTAGCGACTGGAATTCCGCGATGTCAAATGATAAGATAGTTGAATTTGGGCTAGTATGTTAGGTTTTAATAAGTACTTCTCATTCCACATGATAACGAGGGTCTGATGATGAAGCCGAAAGATTGCCATTGGAACTGCCTTACGAAAACTGCAATGATAATCGAGTATAGGCTCGTTTACTTTGTTGTTTTAGGGCCTTTTCATTCCACGTGATGACGAAGGTCTGATGATGAAGCCGAAACAGAACCATTGGAACGACCTTACAAAATGTGCCAAAACAGTCGAGTTTGGACTCGTTTGCTTTATTGTTATGGGGACTTCTCATTCCACTTGATGACGAGGGTCTGATGATGAAGCCGAAAACTTGCCATTGGAACTGCCTTACGAAAACTGCAATAATAGTCGAGTTAAGGCTCGTTTACTTTATTGTTTTAGAGACTTTTCATTCCACATGATGACGAGGGTCTGATGATGAAGCCGAAAGATTTCCATTGGAACTGCCTTACGAAAACTGCAATAATAATCGAGTTTAGGCTCGTTTACTTGGTTGTTTTAGGGACTTTCCATTCCACATGATGACGAGGGTCTGATGATGTATCCGAAAGATAACCATTGAAACTGCCTACGAAATGTGCCAAGACAGTCGGGTTTGGACTCGTTTGCTTTATTGTTATGGGGACTTTTTATTCCACATATAGACGAGGGTCTGATGAACCATTGGCACTGCCTTACTAAATGTGCCAAGACAGTCGAGTTTGGACTCATTTGCTTTTCTGTTATGGGGACTTCTCATTCCACTTGACGACGAGGGTCTGATGATGAAGCCGAAAACTTGCCATTGGAACTGCCTTACGAAAACTGCAATAATAGTCGAGTTAAGGCTCGTTTACTTTATTGTTTTAGAGACTTTTCATTCCACATGATGACGAGGGTCTGATGATGGAGCCAATAGATAACTATTGGAACTACCTTATGAAATGTGCCAAAACAGTCGAGTTTGGACTCGTTTGCTTTTTTTTATGGGGACTTTTTATTCTACATGATGACAAGGGTCTGATGATGAAGCCGAAAAATAACCATTGGAACTGCCATACGAAAACTGCAATAATAGTCAAGTTTAGGCTCGTTTACCTTGATGTTTTAGGAACTTTACATTCCACATGATGACGAGGGTCTGATGATGGAGCCGAAAGATAACCATTGGAACTGCCTTAGGAAATGTGCCAAGATAGTCCAGTTTGGACTTGTTTGCTTTATTGTTATGGGGACTTTTCATTCCACATGATGACGAGGGTCTGATGATGGAGCCGAAAGATAACCATTGGAACTGCCTTACGAAAACTGCAATAATAGTCAAGTTAAGGTTCGTTTGTTTTGTTGTATTAGGGACTTTTCATTCCACTTGATGACGAGGGTCTGATGATGGAGTCAAAAGATAACCATTGGAACTGTCTTACGAAAACTGTAATAATAGTCAAGTTTAGGCTCGTTTGCTTTGTTGTTTTAGGGACTTCCCATTCCACATGTTGACGGGGGTCCGATGATGGAGCCGAAATATAACCATTGGAACTGCCTTACGAAAACTCCAATTATAGTCAAGTTTGGACTCATTTGCTTTATTGTTATGGGGACTTTTCATTCCACATGATGACGAGGGTTCTGATAAACCATTGAAACTGCCTTACGAAACGTGCCAAGACAGTCGAATTTGGACTCATTTGCTTTTTGTAATGGGAAGTCCCCATAACAAAAAAAGGTTTGCTTTTTTGTTATGAGGACTTTTCATTCCACATGATGATGAGGGTCTGATGATGGAGCCGAAAGATAACCATTGGAACTGTTTTACGAAAACTGCAATAATAGTCAAGTTAGGCTCGTTTACTTTATTGTTTAGGGACGTTCAATGCCAAATGATGACGTGGTCTGATGATGGAGCCACAAGATAACCATTGAAACTGCCTTACGAAATGTGCCAAGACAGTCGAGTTTGGACTCGTTTACTTTTTTGTAATGCGAAGTCCCCATAGCAAAAAACTATAAAGGTTTGCCATTTTGTTATGAGGACTTTTCATTCCACATGATGACGAGGGTCTGATGATGGAGCCGAAAGATAACCATTGGAACTGCCTTAGGAAATGTGCCAAGATAGTCCAGTTTGGACTTGTTTGCTTTATTGTTATGGGGACTTTTCATTCCACATGATGACGAGGGTCTGATGATGGAGCCGAAAGATAACCATTGGAACTGCCTTACGAAAACTGCAATAATAGTCAAGTTAAGGTTCGTTTGTTTTGTTGTATTAGGGACTTTTCATTCCACTTGATGACGAGGGTCTGATGATGGAGTCAAAAGATAACCATTGGAACTGTCTTACGAAAACTGTAATAATAGTCAAGTTTAGGCTCGTTTGCTTTGTTGTTTTAGGGACTTCCCATTCCACATGTTGACGAGGGTCCGATGATGGAGCCGAAATATAACCATTGGAACTGCCTTACGAAAACTCCAATTATAGTCAAGTTTGGACTCATTTGCTTTATTGTTATGGGGACTTTTCATTCCACATGATGACGAGGGTTCTGATAAACCATTGAAACTGCCTTACGAAACGTGCCAAGACAGTCGAATTTGGACTCATTTGCTTTTTGTAATGGGAAGTCCCCATAACAAAAAAAGGTTTGCTTTTTTGTTATGAGGACTTTTCATTCCACATGATGATGAGGGTCTGATGATGGAGCCGAAAGATAACCATTGGAACTGTTTTACGAAAACTGCAATAATAGTCAAGTTAGGCTCGTTTACTTTATTGTTTAGGGACGTTCCATGCCACATGATGACGTGGGTCTGATGATGGAGCCACAAGATAACCATTGAAACTGCCTTACGAAATGTGCCAAGACAGTCGAGTTTGGACTCGTTTACTTTTTTGTAATGCGAAGTCCCCATAGCAAAAAACTATAAAGGTTTGCCATTTTGTTATGAGGACTTTTCATTCCACATGATGACGAGGGTCTGATGATGGAGCCAAAAGATAACCATTGGAACTGCTTTACGAAAACTGCAATAAAAGTCAAGTTAGGCTCGTTTACTTTATTGTTTAGGGACGTTCTATGCCACATGATGACGTGGGTCTGATGATGGAGCCAAAAGATAACCATTGGAACTGCTTTACGAAATGTGCCAAGACAGTCGAGTTTGGACTCGTTTATTTTGTTGTTATGGGGACTTTCCATTCCACATGATGACGAGAGTCTGATGATGGAGCCGAAAGATAACCATTGAAACTGCCTTACAAAAACTGCAATAATAGTCAAGTTTAGGCTCGTTTATTTTGTTGTTATGGGGACTTTCCATTCCACATGATGACGAGGGTCTGATGATGGAGCCGAAAGATAACCATTAGAACTACTTTACGAAATGTTCCAAGACAGTCGAATTTGGACTCGTTTGCTGTGTAGTTATGAGGACTTTTCATTCCACATGATGACGAGGGTCTGATGATGGAGCCGAGTGATATCCATTGGAACTGCCTTACGAAATGTGCCAAGACAGTCGAATTTGGACTCGTTTGTTTTGTTGTTATGGGGACTTTTCATTCCACATGATGACGAGGGTCTGATGATGGAGCTGAAAGATATCCATTGGAACTGCCTTATGAAAACTGCAATAATAGTGAAGTTTAGGCTAGTTTAGTAGACTTTGGAACTACCTTATGATAAGTGCTAATATAGTCGAGTATGGGCTCGTTTACTTTGCCGTCTTTTAAAACTTACTTTACAAACATAGTTTACAAACATAAGATAAACTTGTATGCAATATGACCAAAATCAATACCAAAGTAAAACAGTTTTTTTTTCTATTGACATTTTACACAACTTCTCATATTTATTTAATATTGCAATAAAGTAAAATTTAATGGATATGAAATTATAATCTCTAAAACTTACAATGAAATAATGATCACTGACAAATAAACAATTAAAAAAAGAACATTGAGTGTAAGAGTGAAGTATTGAGCTCAAAAAAATATATTTAAAAATTTTACTACATAAAAAAACTGTTTTGACCAAAATCATACAAAAATAAAGAGAAAACTGTAATTCAATATCACTAGTAATCGATGCGGAATAAATCACGAAACGCACGGCGGCGCTCGGGCAGCGATAGGGGAGAGCGCGGGATTCGGGAGGCAGTCCTCCCTTTGCGAACCATTCCTACTTCAGATTGTTGTAAGAAGTGGATCAAACAATGTTGGGAGTGTTAAGAATATAAATTAAAATGGATCAAATAAGTACGAGTTTGTCCTAAAAATGATATATAAAACGGAACCACTAAGTACCAATTATTAGTCTAATATAATCAAACACAGACAATAGTAGGTAGTAATAAAACCAGAGCGTCGAGTCGAATAAGTCATACGTCACAAATGGTCACATTATGTTTCCCACTAGTTTTTGACATTATAAGGTATGTCATTATGTGTGAAATGAAACATTGCAAAAGTAGTTCTAACCAACAAAAGAACCACAAAGGTTCTATTATTCACAAGTTACATTCATTATTTTGATTAAGTTCCGTAATTTTACTTATAGGAACACAAAACCAGAACCAAACACAAAAACAGATCAGTGATGCAAGTGTGCATTGAAATTATTTTCCCTATATTTTAAGAAGATAATATTATCATAAAATCGACTGTCTCAATGGTGTAGTGGGCGCAAGCTTGACTGCCAATCATGAAGTCCCGGGCCCCGCGTTCGAACCACAGGCCAGGCAATGTGTTTTTGGTTTTTTTCCATTAGGAATTATCTTAGTGACAGCCTGGAGTCTGGAACTGTGCCTGGTAGATAGCTCACCTCACCTGGGACCAATAACATACTGGCAAAATGTGGGTGTACTTACTATGGGACTAAGTCCTGGGTACACCTCTACCTATTCCTGGATGATTAGATTCACAATGAGAGTTTCATGAATTGCAATTATACGAATGTTGCAACACTCAATTTGGGGTCTCAGATCTGTTAAGTATGCATCTTTATAATATAAATCCATAAAATAGATTTTATAAACATAAAACATACATTCACGCCTTTTTCCCGAAGGGGTAGGCAGAGGTGTATCCAGGACTCAGTCCCATAGTAGATACACCCACATTTCGCCAGTATGTTATTGATCCCATGTAATAGGGGGCGAGCCTATTGACATCTACCAGGCACAGTTCCAGACTCCAGGCAGTTATTGAGATAATTCCTAATGGAAAATCCAATATTTAACACTGCCTGACCTGGGGATCGAACCCCGGATTGGCAGTCGAGCATGCGCCCTCTACGCCACCGAGGCAGTCTTACGATTTTATGGATTTTTATAATCCCATTTTATATCGATGGACCCACTTAGGTGTTCTTGACACAAATTATAATTCGGTGCCAGAACGATCTCTTGGGTATAAAAAAAGGTTGGCCGCTACGGACCCAGTTCCGTTCAAAATTCAGTCACAAAGAGGATGGAGTATATACCGTTTTTAAATACGTAATTGGATGAAGTTATTACCCAATGCTAAGAATATAATCCCATTTTATATCGATGGAGCCAATAAGGTGTTCAAGGTATAAAGTATAATTCGGAGCCAGTAAGTACTCTGAGGTTTAAAAAATTTGGCCGTTACGGATTCAGTTCTGTTCAAAATTCGGGCACTAAAAGGATGGAGTATATACGGTTTTATATATGTAAATGGATCAAATTATTACCCAATGCTAAGAATATAATCCCATTTTATATCGATGGAGCCAATAATGTGTTCTAAGAAGAAAGTATATTCCGGAGCCAGAAAGTTGTCGTGGGTATAAAAAATTTGGCCGTTGCGGATTCAGTTCCGTTCAAAATTCGGGCACTAAAAGGATGGAGTATATACCGTTCTCAACGAATATAAAGAGCAACATCGCGCAGCAGAGGGCGACGTTGCCACTCCGGTCGCAATAGGTACAAACGGAGTCGAGTTATTCGCGCCTAAAGGTGGAGTCTATAATGCACGGATTCGTGGCTGGATCAACTAAGTGCCCAGGGAGGTGTTTATATATATATATATATATATATATATATATATATATATATATAATCAACCTTTCACGGTAAATGTTGGTCCAGTGAGAAGTTAGAACAATTGTTGATCCACCTATTTTACGTGTTTACTCAGCTCTGCGTCGTGCAAACTGATATACTTTGATCCGTCCTTGATGCGCGTGTGACGTCGGTGGATCTGCACTTACAGGTTTTCAACATACTCGTCATCGATTTGACCAACATTTTTTGATCCATCCAACGGTCGAAAAAATCACACTGAATATGATTACTTAGATCCAGAGTATATATAATTTATATGCGACATTTACATAGATTAAGTGGATCCGGAGCCAAAATTGACGAATAGGTACTCGAACACAAAGCGGCAACGTCGCATTCTTCGTGTGACAGAGAACCCAGTATACACTACTTCGTTAGAGTAATAAGGTAAGATATATGCGTTAGCTGCGGCGTTTGAGGATCAAACTTTTATTCCTTCACTCGTGTTTGGCAGATTTTATTGCGTAAAAACGTTTGCGCATGTTTTTGGTATCGTGTTAGTGAATTTGTGTTATTTTGTTTTTTGTCATAGACCAATCAGAAGATGATAGTGAGTATTTTATTATCCATATGCATTTTGATTATCTATCAATTTGGAAACATGATTTTATGAATGTTTTACATTAATAAATTAATCTGGCCGTATGTGATCCCGGCTCAAATGAATGGGGTAGGGGGGAAGTAGAGACCGCTTCAGTGGAAAGGCACCCCTCATCCATGTTCGATACGTATGGTTATAAATAGGTACCTATTCACATTATGATACCTAAGGACTAACTTAACTACCTACCGGTTTGTAACCTCGGACGAAAAGGAGTTGCAATTATGTTTAGTTATGTGTACATTCTTAATATGCGTTTCAAATAACAATAGGACCAGTAAAGACGCTATCTTTTCACCAATGCTGCCTGCAAGAAGTGAAATCAGAATAATAAAATAGATAACCAATAACTATATGACTGGCCTTTTGGCTCTGTGGTTAGTAGCTCTGATTGCGGATCCTGAGGTAGTGGGTTCGATTTTCAACCAGGACAAACATTTTTGTGACGAACGCGGATGTTTGCTCTGTGTCTTGGCTATGTATTTCTCAGGCCTCCATACCTAGTACAGTAGGTTTTGCCTAGTTTGAGACTAGGGACTTATGTGCGAAATGTCCAGAACATTTATTTATTTTATTTAAGTACGTAAAAAGACCAAACATCCTTCTGATATTATAAATTAGAAAGTTTGTGAGGATGGATGGATGGATGGATGGATGTTTGTTACTCTTTCACGTCAAAACTGTTGAACCAATTGGGCTGAAATTTGGTATGTAGGTACCTTTGACCATGGAACCATGACCATGGGCCCATGACATTAGACCATGAGATAATTATTTTCCGATATTCCGACAGGAACGATGTCAACGCGGGTGGGACCGCGAAGTACAGCTAGTACCTACATATTTACAAAACCAGTGACCCGCCCCGGCTTCGCACGAGTAGCGGGTAGCATATGTATACCTAGAGAACGATTGAACATGAATAATTTCGTGATACATTGTATTTTTTATTTATACAACCCTATTTTTTACGGAGCCAATGGTGTACTTATGGGACTGAGTCTTGGGAACACCTCTGCCTACCCATATGGGAAAAAGGCGTTATTGTCTGTTTATGTTTGGTTCACGTAGCGCACGCAAATTAATGACTATTTGTGATAGAGATAAAGACTGCCTCGATGGCGTAGAGGGCGCATGATCGACTGCCAATCAAGAGGTCCCGGGTTCGATTCCCAGGTCAGGCAAAGTGTTAAATATTGGATTTTTTCCATTAGGAATTATGTCAATAACTGCCTGGAGTCTGGAACTGTGCCCGGTAGATGGCAATAGGCTCGCCCCCTATTACATAGGACCAATAACATACTGGCGAAATGTGGGTGTATCTACTATGGGACTGTAAAATCTTAATAACATAACATACAACCACGCCTTTTTCCCGAAGGGGTAGGCAGAGGTGTACCTAGGACTCAGTCCCATAGTAGGTACACCCACATTTCGTCAGTATTTATTAGGCCCATGTAATAGAGGGCGAGCCTATTGCCATCTACCGGGCACAGTTCCAGACTCCAGGCAGTTATTGACATAATTCCTAATGGAAAAATCCGATATTCAACACTTTGCCTGAACTGGGGATCAAACCCGGGATCTCATGATCGCCAGTGAGGCTTGTGCCCACTACGCCACTGAGGCAGTCCTAATAGATGGATGATATATTATCCGCGGACTACTTTGTAGATATTGATATGTTCTACAAACCCCTTGTACATTACTTACCTTGTTCTACCACCAATAGTTGTCACAGAGCAATAATTACTGCTTTGATAACATAACATAATATCAACATATGATCACGCCTTTTTCACGAAGGGGTAGGCTGAGGGGTAGCCCTGGGTACACCTCAGGGCTCAGTTCCATACTAAATACACCCACATTTCACCAGTATGTTATTGGTTCCATGTAATAGGGGCGAGCCTATTGCCATCTACCGTCATTGAGATAATTACTAATGGAAAAATCCAATATTTACCGGGATCTCATGACTGAGAGTCGATCATACGCCCATTACGCCATCGATATAGTCACTGCTTTGATTATTGTGACTAAACCATAATAGATGGATATAATGTCTGCCGACTATTTTTTAGATATTAATAAGTACTACAAACCCATAATACATTATTTTATTCAACCATCAATAGTTTTCATAGCGTACGTAAGTAAATTAATGATTATTTTGCTGTTTTTTACGGATCCCTAATTTTTTGCAATTTCTTTTATAGTCATTGTTACTCACATCTATACTAATATTATAAAGAGAGAAACTTTGTATTTTTGTTTTTTTGTTTGTAACGAATAGGCTCCGAAACTACTGGACCGATTTTAAAAATTCTTTCACTTATGGATAGCTTAATTCAGTGTGAGTGCCATAAGCTATATGAGATTTTGAAAAAAATTAGGGATCCGTAAGAAAACTGCAATATTGTGAACTAAGGTGTCACATAATATTATTACCATATTCATAAATTTGCGTGCGCTGTGAAATCCATTGATGGTAGAATAATATAATGTAGGGGTTTGTAGTACTTATCAATATCTACAAAATAGTTCACGGAAATTTTATCCATCTATTTTGGTTTAGTCACAATAATCGAAACAGACATTATATGCATACGCTGTGAAAAGTATTCGTGGTAGAATAAAGTAATGTACTAGGGGTTTGTGTAGTAATTATCAATACCTACAAAACAGGATACATGGATTTTATCCATCTTTTTTGGTTTAGTCATAATAAACGAAACAGTGATTATTTTTCATGCGGTGTGAAAACTATTGGTGGTAGAATAAAGTCATGTACTAAGAATTTGTAGTACTTATCAATACCTACAAAACAGTATACATAGATTATATTCATCTTTTTTGGTTTAGTCACAATAATCGAAACAGTGATTATTTTTCATGCGATGTGAAAACTATTGGCGGTAGAGTAAAGTAATGTACTAGGGGTTTGTAGTACTTATCAATACTTACAAAACAGTATACATAGATTATATCCATCTTTTTTGGTTTGGTCACAATAATTGAAGCAGTGATTATTTTCATGCGGTGTGAAAACTATCGGTGGTAGATTAAAGTAATGTACTAGGGGATTGTAGTAATTATCAATACCTACGAAACAGTATACATAGATTATATCCATCTTTTCTGGTTTAGTCACAAAAATCGAAGCAGTGATTATTTTTCATGCGGTGTGAAAACTATTGATGGTAGATTAAAGTCATGTAGGTACTAGGGGTTTGTAGTATTTACCAATATCTACAAAACATTTTACGGACATTATATCCATCTATTTTGGTTTAGTCACAATAATCGAAAGTCATTATATGCATGCGCTGTGAAAAGTATTCATGGTAGAATAAAGTAATGTACTAGGGGTTTGTAGTACTTATCAATATCTTCAAAATAGCCCACGATAAATTTATACATGTGTTAAGGTTTGGTCATTGTAACAGAAATAGTCATTAATTTGCGTGCGCTGCATAAACCATTAGGGTTATATCTATTAAAATACAATGTATCACGAATTTACTCCTGTTAAACGTCCACTATACCTACTTCTACTACCCGTGCGAAGCCGGGGCGGGTCGCTAGTTCATAAATAAAATAATGTTTTAAACAAACAAACATATAGAGAAGCGTGCAATTTGTGCAGTTTCAAGATACTTTAATTCATTAAATATTGAATTTTTTTCATACAAATTTTCAACCCTTATTTTTGCCCTAGGGGTTGAATTTTGATAAACCTTATTAAAAACGGATTTAATTCAATACATTTTTAAGTTATTTTTGCTAAGGTAATCTCAAAAATAAAACTTTCACTATTTAATTTTTGAATCCCTATATTTCGCGCATAGGGTTGTTTTTAAAGAAACCGTGAAACAGGTATGTAATTATTTATTAAAACGAGGCTTCATGTAGAATTTGAAGTAAATCAGCTGAATATATTTTTATTTTTCATACAAACTTCCAACCCCTATTTAACATACTTAGGGGTGGAATTTTGAAAAATCCCTTCTTGTTACTTGTCTAGGTTAATAAAATAATCTTCTGTCCAAATTTAATCAACATTGGTATAGTAGTGTTGGCCCTGAGTTGATGAATCAGTCTGTGAATCACTATCTCTCTCATTATATAATTCTACTTATAGAAGTATAGATTTCAGAAGTTTTGTTTAGTGACGTCGCAGCATAAGATGGGTCCTATTGTTATTTGAAATGCATAGTAGGTACCGATACTGTATTATGCGGGGTTAATTTTTATCATCCCGAATAATCTCTGACTGCCTCGGTGGCGTAGAGGGCGCATGCTCAACTACCAATCAAGAGGTCCCGGGTTCGATCCCCAGGTCAGGCAGTGTTAAATATTGGATTTTTCCATTAGGAATTATGTCAATAACTGCCTGGAGTCTGGAACTATGCCCGGTAGATGGCAATAGGCTCGCCCCCTATTACATGGGACCAATAACATACTGGCAAAATGTGGGTGTATCTACTATGGGACTGAGTCCTGGGTACACCTCTGTCTACCCCTTCGGGAAAAAGGCGTGAATGTATGTTATGTATAATTTTAGAGATTTTCCTACTCATGAAAACAAACAACTTTTATTAGAGAACTAAAGATGAGATCGCGAAAAATTGCATCTGTTCCATTCAAAAGTGCTAAAATATTTAATCAAAACGTACCTATATATAACAGCTGATATTTTTCGCGATTTCAGTTTTGGTCCCACATTATCTGGGGTCAAACTCAAACTCATTTTATTCATAAAAAATAATTACACGTCTTGTTTTATTTTATAGTATTAAAATAATCTTCATTATTACAATGTCAAAAATGATATTCAAAAAAAAAAGTCTGGTAGAACTAGTTTTAAAAGCATTCCAAATGAGTTAATTGATAGGTATACAAAAAAGAGAACATCATATACCTATATCCTACATAATATCCTACTACGGTCCTAAATAACCCTATATTATTAGTTTGGGACACGTCCTGTATGATTTGATTGAACCAATTTTGATCGTTTTTAGGGTTTCGTACCGCAAAAGGAAAAAACGGAACCCATATAAGATTACTTTTTGTCCGTCTGTCTGTCCGTCCGTCCGTCTGCCTGTCAAGACCCTTTATTTCTTTATCCCTTTATCCACCACCGCCCACCGACCCCACTCTCTCCGCCTCCACCACAAACTCAGCTTGATCCACCTCCTACCCCGTTCTTCCCGCTTCCACTATCTCCGACTTCACCACAAATTCCGCTCCGCCTCCTTCGCTTCCGTTTACGTTACCACCTTCACCACAAACTACGCTGTCTCCGTTCTCAGACTTCTAGAAGTAGAATTATATAATGAGAGAGAGAGAGAGTGATTCACAGACTGATTCATCAACTCAGGCAAGGGCGTCGCCAGCCGATGATCAAGGGGGGACTAGACCAGGAATTTTACCCAAATTCACTATAGATATACAAACGGTATTTGCCTGTATACAATTTACAATTACAAATTTCTATGAAACAGAAAAGCCATACAATTTTGTAGATTTTTTTTTTATGAAATAGGGCCCAGATGGTTCTGTATTTATGAATACGTGTCTATATGGTATGGCGGCACTTGAATGTCAACATAGACAATAAAGGCTAAATTTTCTCGATCCTCTAGGGGGAGGGGGGGGGCAGCAGCCCCCCCCTGCCCCTCCTTGGTGACGCCCTTGAACTCAGGGCCAACACTACCATACCAATGTTGATTAAATTTGGACAGAAGATTATTTTATTAACCTAGACAAGTAATAAGAAGGGATTTTTCAAAATTTGATGGTCTCCGACTACCTATAAGGTGTTTCAATGTCAGCCGGGACCGATGGCTTAACGTGCTCTCCGAGGCACGGAGGAAACTCGTTGTGTAAATAACTGCCACCCATCCAAGTGCCGGCCGTACCTAGTGTCGCTTGACCTCGGTTACCGGCTGATACCTACTAGTAGCCGCCATTTGGCCACGAGCGCCTCGACTACATTTCTCACACATACATTCACGTCTTTTTCCCGAAGGGGTAGGTAGAGGTGCACCCAGGACTCAGTCCCATAGTAGATACACCCACATTTATGTTATTGGTTCCATGTTTTTTTTTTATTATGATAGTAAGTAACAAGACGAGCAAAGAGCACGAGTAAGCATCATGATTGCCCATATCAGACACAGTGCCACCCAGTGTTTTAAAATTCAAAATTCTGCGCGGCACTGCACTGCGCCTGACACCCTGAGATATGAGTTATTGAATCTCATCATGCCCAGTAATTTCGCTGGTAATATTGCCCTTCATACCGGAACACAGTAATGTTTGCACATTACTGCTTGGCGGATGAATAACTGGCAAAGGTGTGGTATTTCCCCAGGCGGCCCCCTGCAAAGGAGGCCTACCTCTACAATTTCAATAATACTTATTATGTACCTATTATGGGTACCTATTACCTATCCTATTGCCATCTACGGGGCACAGTTCCAGACTCCAGGCAGTTATTGACATAATTCATACATACATACATACATACAGTCACGCCTTGTTCCCGGTGGGGTAGGCAGAGACTATTTCCCTCCACTTGCTACGATCCTGACATACAACTTTCGCTTCGTTCACTGACATAATTCCTAATGAAAAATTCAATATTTAACACTTTGCCTGACCTGGGGATCGAACCCGGGACCTCTTGATTGGCAGTCGAGCATGCGCCCTCTACGCCACCGAGGCAGTACATTTCTGTGTAGTTATTTCTAGTTTATATTTTATTTTCATATGGGCTGGCATTAGTTTTTCCTACAGGGGGTTCTGAAAAGTGAGTACAACCGATATACGAGAATGTTATAAATGTCTTCGTAGTCATACTGATATGACAAATTAGTATGACCACCTGAAATCCGCTATTAGCCGTGGTGTTGTCAAGTTGTTGAATTATCCGTTTAATCTGTAGCTTCATAGCTTGTACACACGAAACGGCAACGTCGCGGCTGCTTTTAGCCAATCCGATCGTTTGCTGTGCTCTGATTGGCTCATTTAAATAGGATCAACATTTACCGTAACCATCGCACGGTGGATTTGTATATCGGATCAACTTCGACGAACGCGAGGAAGCAGTCACGTGAGTGTAGATGTTGATCCGGTTGGAGCCACATTAGTTACTAGAGATGCATATTAGATCAACAAAAGGCGCCGGATCAACATACATTTTTGGATCAACAAAGTGCTCGCGTGAAGTCGCGTGAGATCAACATTTACCGTAAAGAGATCTCTATATATATATATATATATATATATATATTATATGTGGTCGTAATGTGTACCTATTGTGCATTATGTTCCTATAAGCTCCTTTTTCCTTTTGATAAACGGAACCCCAAAAAGATTCAAACCAAGCTATGACTCAATCAACAACAAAGCCGGATAACATCACATGTCCTTAAAGACCGTTGAAAGAGTTTTTGCTTCCATACTAGGAAATATTACCTCATACATATATATATTTTGAAGTGGTAGGCCTCTTTTGCAGGAGGCCGCCTGGGGAAGTACCACACCTTTGCCAGTTATTCATCCGCCAAGCAGTAATGTGCAAACATTACTGTGTTCCGATATGAAGGGCAATGTTACCAGCGAAATTACTGGGCATGATGAGATTCAACAATTCATATCTCAGGGTGACAGGCGCCACTGCGCCTGTCACCCTGAGTGTGTGTGCAGTGCCGCGCAGAATTTTGAATTTTAAAACACTGGGTGGCACTGTGTCTGATATGGGCAATCATGATACTTACCATCAGGCACCTGATTAGCTCGTCTTGTCACTCACTGTCATAAAAAAAAAAACATACTCATACAATAAGTACCAGAGTCCATACAGTTGACTAGTTGACGCATGAAGCCGGTTTGAATTAACTTTTCTACGTAACTATCATAGAAATGTTAATAACAATGTGCTAGAACTCACAAGCCTGCATGAAATTGTCGCCTTAGGTGACTTTTGTTTTTTTTATTTTTTTTTATTATTTATTATCATATATTTTTATTTACCTACTTAAATATTTTGATGGCAACTAAAATCTATATTTCGGTATTTATGCATTATTTACATTAGGTATGTATACCCAATATACATGGCTTTTTTAACTCTGCCGGTATTGCAAAAATGGTAACTCATATTTTTTTAATGCCTAGTTTGTGTCGTCACGTCAAGGTGCGATCTGAAAATCAGCGTTGCTGACTTGTCTGTCTGCAACACATGCTGAGCTCGCACCCATTCGGGCGACACTGCACGACGCGACTATGAACTTCACACATTTATGATTTAATCCTTTTATTATTAATATTGTTATATTATCTGTTTGTTTTTATTTTTATTTTTAATTTATGAGTGTTTTAGTTTTGTGCCTTTTGTGCAGTGTTGTCTTAATAAACGTACTTCATTCATTCATTCACTTATTAGTCACCTGTTGCCTTACCTTTGTGTAGTGTGTAGTTTGTGTCCTATCTATGAGCTTTCATACAAATAGAGACGTTATACTCATTAAAAAAGCCCTAAAACATGACGAAATTTAGTTGCACTTATGTAGAATTTACGCTGCTTTGTTTCCAAGTAAAAGATAGCAGAGATATATAAAACCCGTAACATAAAAAAAAAATCATGAATTCTGATACAGTACCTAATTGTCGATCTTCAAGGATTTAAAGGTTCGATTAATCAATTTATTATTAAAGAATTAGCTACATCGAATCCAAATCATACTCAAACATTTTTGGTGAAGCATACTCATTCAATTTCTTAACAAAGGAAGAAAAAAGACAAGTAAGATATGGACATATATCTCATTTTTGTCTCTTTTACTACGGAACAGAATGTATCTACTGTCTTCATTACTTAGATTTAACATTACTTTAGATTTATTAAATTATATTGTAGTTTTGTAGTAATTAATGTAGTTAATATAGTATTTGCTAACCATAGTCTATAAGATACAACTTACTAACCCATAGGTCAATAAAGAATTTTGAAATTTGAAAAATTACGCTCCACTGGGAAATGCTGCTCATGCATCTTAATAACGAAATAACGTTATGAACTAGAGGTGATATAAATCCAAGTCCAAGTTGAGAAACCGGTACGGAGGGCGTGGTCGTCTGCCAGACGTAATAAGACCCGCGGTAAAAAATAAACTAAAGCAATATCTACTGTCTCTTGAATAGGGATGTGCTTTTTTAAAGCTCGATTCGATATTCTGGATCGGATCGGATCGGATCGTAACGCATCGATATATACCTACTATTTCTTTTTTATGATAGTGAGTGACAAGACGAGCAAATCAAGTGCCTGACGGTAAACATCATGATTGCCCATATCAGACACAGTACCTACTAATTATTATTACAAGTTTAATTATGCAATAAAACAAAGAATAAGTAATATTCTTGCTAGTAGACATTCGAAATTTCACATAATTTTAATATTTTAACTTATTTGATTGCAAATAGAGCTATTTTGTAAAAATCTGGTTATATATTGTCCAATACAGTTAAATGGCAATGAAAACCATCTTTGGATCCGATCTGATACTTGAGTATTTGTATCGACATGATCCGATCCGTAAATCGGATCACAGCGGCTCATCCCTATCTTTATCACTTCATCGACTTGGTGACCTTGACCAGCAGCATCAGGTTCAGATGGGCCAATGGTCAAATATATCGTGTAGACGTTCCTATTCCATTAAATAATACTAGAACACTTCAGCATATTTTAAATAATTTATTCCAAGCCCACCATCTTCAATCTCGCTCTACAATCATCCACAGAACACATATACAAGAAGAAGTCCCACTACGTACTTCAGATTTGCGTACACGAAGCGACGCTAGCGCTACCAACGCTTCGCACTGGAACTATTCAGTAGCGCGGGAGATTTAATATTTCTAACATTAGCTATAGGTACCTACCAATATTATATGTCTATATTTACTTCTATATCTATTCATGACATACGCAAAGGGTAAAAAATAAGAGCAGGTATTAGAAGTAGTTTTTATTCAGATGAAAATAAGGTAAATCTTATATTACACAACATCTTTCTAGAAGGGGTTGGCCGAGGTGTACCCAGAACTCAGTCTCATACTAAGTATACTCCCACATTTCACCAGTATGTTATTGGTCCTATGTAATAGAAGGCGAGACTATTGCCATTTACTGGGCACAGTTCTAGACTCCAGGTTGTTATTGAGATAATCCCTCACGGAAAAATCCGATATTTAACACTTTGCCTAACCTAGGCGTCTTTTTCGCACAATCGCAATAATAGAGTCTATGATCTCGTTAGCACAAGAACAAAACTTTCTATAGCACAATATAACAAAATACGAGAAACTTTACAAAACTTATTTCCACTAAAAATGTGCAAAGTGCAAATCAACTAAAAGGTGAAAATCGTAAACAAAAAACAGCACAGAATAAAAACAGCCATTTCTATTATCCGGTTGCCAGATGGCAAAAAAGAAATTCTTCTAACGCTGATTCAAGTAATCATAAGAATCTGAGGTCTAGATTTAACTAATTTGAACAATATATGTAATAAAATTATTAAATAATTTCATTACTTATTTCAAAAGTGTTTATTCTTTATTATTTCTATCTTCCGAATTAATTAAATAATTCCCATAATTTTGAATTCTACTAAAATGTTATATTTTCCTTAGTAGGGTCAGTAAATAGTGCTTTCTCTGTCGTTTTAAGAGCTCCGTTTCTTTTTAACATTTCCTTCGCCGTGTTGGCATTGGCCGGGAACTAAGCTGACACCCCCTGACAATCATCTGTCGCGCTGGCATCCCCCTCCCCACTCCCCGTGTTGCCATCGCGCCCTCGCACATACCATAGATCTTCCTAAAACCACGTTACCATTAATACTTTGCATAAAACCACCAAAACGTTTACAAAATCCGTAGCATGCGCGTCACAAAATAACATCAACCCTACACTTGGCCAACCTGACAACGTGTATGCCCCCATACACGCATTATATGGTAACCCTACAATCGTGTTTGGGCTCGTTGGAACCGTCTCAATGAATATGTTACAGATAGATGGAGACCAGGGGCTGTTAAGTGACGATGGAGCAGGGAAGAGAAGAGGGGCTTTTAAATTTGTGAATTTGTACGGGTTATTAAGTACCGCATGCTTTCATACTTTCGTATACAGAAGCAGAACTTGTTCCTTTGTTAACTAGAAAGGTAACCTCTTCGCAGTTTGACACAATTCTATGGAAAATTTACCAAACCGCTGTTCTTTTTTTTTATTCGTACAACACATCTCCAAACAAGACCGTTTGGACCTTAATAAGCAGACCCATAGTAATAAATAAGCGTATTTTAAATGTATATTTGTCATCTGGTTACCATAGTACAGGCTTCTACCCTAGTTTAGGACCGGATGACCGTGTGTGGAAGATATCCCATAAAAAAAACCCTAGCGCGACCGCCAAGCGTAGGTATGAAAAGTGAGGTACATGCATGAACTTGACTTCTGTATGCTTGTTTTTTGTGTTTGTGCTTTCATAGGTAAGCCACAACCACGCCTCCAAACCGGTTTTTCAACTTTTTATCCGACTTCTTCATTTAATATACACACCTCTATTATGTAACGTTTTCAACGGAATAATTGATGCATAAACTTGACACTAGATAACCCGTATCATTATTATTAACTCAATAAGCAACTTAATTAAGATATTTATATTCTAAAACTGGTTGACAGGTATCCTACTATCCTTCCTACTGTTTTTTTTATGATAGTGAGTGACAAGACGAGCAAATCAGGTGCCTGATGGTAAGCATCATGATTCAGAGATGCGATTTATTTGAAAACAAATACAAAATGCCAAACTTCTACTTATTTTAGTGTCTACTGTAGTGTCTACTTTAGTGTCTACTTTAGTTTCTACTTTAGTGTCTACTGTAGTGTCTACTTTAGTGTTTACTTCAGTGTCTACTTCAGTGTCTACTTTAGTGTCTACTTTAGTGTCTACTGTAGTGTCTACTTTAGTGTCTACTGTAGTGTCTACTTTAGTGTCTACTTTAGTATTTACTTTAGTGTCTACTGTAGTGTCTACTTTAGTGTCTACCTTATTGTCTTCTGCAGTGTCTAATTTAATAATAATAATAAAATATTTTTTAAATATAATAATAATTCAGCCGTTTGACAGCCAGTATGTTCTGTCTACAGTAGAGTCTTGGTAACCTTGCCATGATGCAGCATCGGGTTCAGATGGACCAGTAGTCCAATATATAGTGTTTGTGCTCATTGGAATCGTCTCAATGAGTATGTTACAGATAGATGGAGACCAGGGGCTGATGATGGAGTAGGAAATAAAAGGAGGGGATTCTTAAATTACTTAATTTACTTGTTTTTGCGAGTGGTTTATTTTGACCTCCATTAGTATTACTACATCCTTGTAGCACCTGGTTTATCTTTATTCCTTTTTATTTGACAGAGTATAAACGTGAGGCTGGCGTTTGCTGTGGTCTCTTCAGCATGCTGGTCTGCGTTCCAACATGGATACAATACCGGCGTACTCAATGCACCACAAGAGGTAGGTACCTATATTCATGTTAGGGGAACGGCGTGAAGAGCAACGGTGGCAGACCCCCGTCATTCCAATCAATCGGCCGCGCGCAATAGCTTTCTGCTACTATACGTAGAAAAATTAATGTGTGTACACGCGTCACATATGTGCGGCGTATGGGCGTTACTGCCTCGTTGAATGCCTGGTCTCAGGGGGGGCTAATGGTGGCGGGAGGTGAGTTGTAATAGTTAGTACTTGATAGCGGTATCAAGTCGGAGCGCGCAATAAATAAAGACGTGATGATTTTGAACGATAGGTAAGTTTCAGGGGTATCTGGAGAAGGCACCATGACTTTCCTATATACGACACATTCCCAAGTGCGACTGAAGTCAAAGTGGGCCCAGTTCAGTAGGTCTAATATTTAAAAGCTGTCATTGGTGTTACCTACGGCGAATTTTTAACTTGCTTGTCCAGATTACTCGCCGCAAACCTTCGAACATTGGATTGGAATATGGCAACTTTCGAACGTACTGCGCAGCTAACTTAACGACCAATTTTTAATTCCTTTCCTGACGGTCAGAGGGCGTCTTAAATCGAGCTAGCAATCTATTGCAAGTTTTTTGGGTTATTCGAAACATGCCGTTTGACAGCAGAAATTGAGTAATCTAAACGCTTTCCACTCTTCTGTTGCGTCTGTAATAAGGGAGCGGTTTTGGTGACCGTATCAAAGGAGCGCCTTGGTGGCATGGTCGAATGCCGATCATGAGGTCCGGGGTTCAAGCCCCAGGTCAGGCAAATTGTAAAAATTGGATTTTTCCATTAGGACTTATCTCAATAACTGCCATGAGTCTGGAACTGTGCCCAGTAGATGGCAAGGGGTCGCCCTTATTACATGGGACCAATAACATACTTCTGAAATGTGAGTGTAACAGTAAGTCCCATAGTAATACGACTGAGTCCTGGGTACAGCTCTCCAACCCCATCGGGAAAGAGCTAGAAGGTAAAGGAACGCGCGCGAACTGTGTCATATTATTTACGCGCAAATGCTCGAACATCGGCTCGTGCGGCGCGTTTACCGCATAGTCTGGACATTCATGGACATCAGCTTTAGAATAGAATAGAATAGAATACTCTTTATTATCACCAAAATAACATAATACATATCAAACTAAAGTAATATAAAACTAATTCTTGGTTGACAATCGGCGGCCTTATCGCTTTAAGCGATCTCTTCCAGGCAACCAGTCTGGACGGATAGGGGAAAGATAGGTTGAGTAGGGGATGGGAAAGGGTACACATTTTTCTCTTAAAACAAGATCTTATTATACTATAATAAACATATTTATGTATATACTCATACATAATATCCTTATACAAAAAAAAAATAACAAACATTACTTACATAATAAAATAATAATAATAATAAATTTCATCTATTCAGACTCAATTGATCCAATAATATATAAAATAATAATATAATATACAGATGAATAATATAATATAGATGATTGGCCTAAAATTAGGCATGTAGATTCTAAAGCGTTGAACTTCTTTATCTTTATTTCCAGGTGATGTCCTACTGGCTACAGCTGTCGGCTCTCTCCGGCACAAACACAACAGTCACTCCCGACAAGGACCCTAAAGTGACGACCATGTGGTCTGTAGCAGTATCTATATACTGCGTCGGAGGCATGATCGGGGGCACCCTTACTGGATTTGTTGCTGATAGGTATGTTATCCCACTTCTGATGTCGTAATTGTAATTTTGTTATCCCACTTCTGATTTTTTTTAATTTTTTTATATTAAATAGGTCTGCGTTTGACCCCAATCTCATCTGATGGAAAGTGAAGATGAGGCCTAATTATAATCTGATGTCGTAATTGTAATTTTGTCATCCCACTTCTGATGTCCTAATTGTAATTTTGTCATCCCACTTCTGATGTCCTAATTTTAATTTTGTCATCCCACTTCTGATGTCTTAATTGTAATTTTGTTATCCCACTTCTGATGTCCTAATTGTAATTTTGTTATCCCACTTCTGATGTCCTAATTGTAATTTTGTCATCCCACTTCTGATGTCCTAATTGTAATTTTGTTATCCCACTTCTGATGTCCTAATTGTAATTTTGTTATCCCACTTCTGATGTCCTAATTGTAATTTTGTTATCCCACTTCTGATGTCGAATTGTGATTTTATCTTCTTCGGCGGGACGAATCCAACTAATAATATAAATACAAAAGTTTGTGATTTTATCGCATTTATAGGGTTACACCCGCGTAATCACCGTTCCCGTAGGAATATCGGGAAGCAAAGTAACCTATGTGTTATTCCAGTGTCTAAGCTACCTACACCTCAAATTTCAACCCAATCCATCCAGTAGTTTTTATGTGAAAGTTTTTTTCTCATGACTGTACATATCAGACAGTGCCACCCAGTGTTTTAAAGTTCAAAATTCTGCGCGGCACTACACTGCGTCTATCACCCTGAGATATCTCAGGGTGACATTGCCCTTCAGACCGGAACACAGTAATGTTTGCACATTACTGCTTGGCGGATGAATAACTGGCAAAGGTGTGGTACTTCCCCAGGCGGCCCCCTGCAAAAGAGGCCTACCACTACAACAAACATACATCCATTCCATCCAGCCTCACAAACTTTCGCATTTATCATATTAGTAGGAAGTAGGATATATATATAGGTAAGGTAATATACTTATTAACTTTCTATTCCAGGTTTGGTCGAAAAGGCGGTCTTCTCCTAAACAACATTTTCGTATTCGCTGGCGCAACTTGCGAATTGAGTTCTAAAATCGCTAATTCAGCTGAACTACTTATATTGGGCAGGTAATAAACAGACAATCCATATACTACCACAGACTATTTCATTCAAAGACGCCGTGTTCATGAATTGCAGTATGAAAACGAAAGGGTAATAATATTAATGTACTTAAAAATAATGTTTAACACTTTCAAAGTCAAAGTCGAAAAGATTTATTCAAATAGGTCAAAATCAGACACTTTTGTACGTCAATGAAAATAAACAGTAACGAGACTACCGTGCGTTCGGAAAGATACCTTTACAAGAAGAACGCACAAGAAACTTGTAGGGCTTAATTTTTCCAACTGATTGTTTTACAATATTTGGTTTGGTTACACTCGTTTGTTTAGAAGGTGCCGCGTGGTGCTATGCAGTAGTTTCCAGGCATCTTTGTCCTCTATGTACTGATTTACATTATAATAAGCCTTCTTTAGTAAAGTAGATTTTATATAGGTTTTGAATTTACCCTCTGAGAGCCCCGTTATCTCGTTTGGGATTTTAGTATAGAAATGTACATTATTTCCTAAGAATGTCTTTTTATTTGTTTTAGATAATCTTAAGCTAGGTAGAGCTATTTTGTCTTTATTCCTAGTATTAAAATTACTTTAAAAATGTTAAGCTTTGAAAATAATGGTTTAACTATAAAAATATTTTAGCCGAGGGAGTGTGCCGCGGCTTCGGCCGGCGTAGCGCCAAATCCTATTCCGCGGTGTTATAAAGTTCAGAGTAAGCCGACTTCTGTTGGTTAGGTTTAGGTTTGTGGACACTTGTGGTTTTCGACACATATAAAGTGCAAACCATATTTTTAATAGTTAATCCATTATTTTTATTTATTGAAATGAAATGAAATGAAATAACTTTATTTGCTTTAAATGTTGTACATAAATTTTCAGATGTTATAGAGTTGTATTCTTAGTCCAAAACATGTTTATATAATTAGTTATTGAATGTAATGTAATTAATAAATTAAAATAAAATGTTAAGTCCCTATATTATATATAATAAATAAAATATTTTTTTTTATTTTTTTATTTATTATATATTATATATAATGTCATTGTTCTCTATTAATTTAATTTATATTATAGTAATGCAATGTCGAGGTTACATTATGATAAAATATTTTATTTTTATTTTGGACGATATATCCGAGGATTTTTTATTGCCACCAACCGGGCACAGTACCAGACTCCAGACACTTTTTGCCTGACCTGGGGATCAAACCCGGGATATCATGATCGGTAGTACCGGTTGCTAACCACTACGCTACCGAGGCGGGGAATTTATATTATTGCATAAAAATAGTCAAAACGAATTGAAGTGATCTAACTAAGTAATCTTTATTTTGCATAATTTACAGACTTTTGGTTGGCATAAACAGTGGCCTCAACGCGGGTCTCGCTCCACTATACCTGTCGGAAATATCGCCTATGAGCTTGCGTGGATCTGTGAGTTTAGACTAATATTTGACATAAAAATTAAAATTTATAACATAATAAATATGATACTAGGCACAAGCTCATGATAATGATAATAGACATAAAAAAATTCACATAATATTTATCATACAGCCTGCATTTGACATAATAATCACTATGCCAAGTTTTATTTAACTTACTTTGACATAACAATGCATTTCTATGACATAATTTGACAGAAAATAATTTCGCATTCCTAATTAAGTAATGTATTTGACGCAACAACGGATCAACCAAGATTTCATAACATAACATACAATCACGCCTTTTTCCCAAAGGGGTATTTAGAGATGTATCCAGGACTCAGTCCCATAGTAGACACCTACATTTCGCCAATATGTTATTGGTCCCATGTAATGGGGGTGAGCTTATAGCCAGGGCACAGTTCCAATTCCCAAGCTGTCATAGAGCTAATTCGTAATGGAAAAATCCTATATCTAACACTTGACTTTTTTGTAGTGGTATGCCTCTTTAGCAGGGGCCCGCCTGGGGAAGTAACACACCTTTGCCAGTTATGCATCCGCCAAGCAGTAATGTGCAAACATTACTATGTTCCGGTCTGACGGGCAATGTTACCAGCGAAATTACTGGGCATGACGAGACTCAACAACTAATATCTCAGGGTGACAGGCTCAGTGCAGTGCCGCGCTCAATTTTGAATTTTAAAACACTGGGTGGCACTGTGTCTGATATGGGCAATCTTACCATCAGGCAACTGATTAGCTCATCTTGTCACTCACTATCATAAAAAAATATGATCGGCAGTTGAGCTGGCGTATTTATTTCTTAGACATAATTTGACAAAAAATGGATTCGTATAATTTATTTGTCATAATAATGATACATAAACATTCCAGATCGGCACAGTATACCAGTTAGTCATAACAATGACTATCCTGTTATCCCAAATCCTAGGGTTATCATCAATCCTAGGAACAAGAACTGGCTGGCCGTGGTTGTTAGGTCTCACAGCAATACCTGCATTTCTACAATGCGTTATGCTACCTTTTTGTCCTGAATCACCTAGATATCTAATGTTGAATAAGGGGCAGGAGTTACATGCACAAAGAGGTGAGAATTATTCGTATATTTTATTTAAGGCGCGGTACTAACCTAATTCGCCCTCTCGCTCACACGTACCCACATTATTGAAGATATAAAAAAATACTACATGTAATTACGTAAAATAAAGACAACTAGGATCTAGAAAATATCAATACAAACTTTTAGTAAAATTAAAAAATGTGGGTACGAGTAAGCGAAAGGGTCAATTAGGTTTGCACCACGCCTTACTAATTTTTGCATTCAGCGCCCTCTTAACACGAACCCATAAATAATTCTATGTATACCACTGATTTAAAGAAAAGGAGAGATGAGGTACTGGCTTTTCGAAAATGGAAAGGTCAAATTAGGTCCCATTAGGTCCACGTACATCAGTAAAGTGGGGTCGTACTAGCGACTAATATTGTTGTCTCGATCGCACTTCTGTCTTAGGCACGTCTTTCTATCTTTGTTGTTCATAATAATATGTCACTGTGCAAACTGCACACTGAGCAAATTGCACGCGCCAGTTGTTGAGTAAGCGCTGGGAGAACGTACCCTATCTCCCCTTTTCTTTATATCAATGATGTATACCTAATATTTTTATTTCAGCGCTTAATTGGTTGAGAGGAGACGTGGCTGTTCATGGTGAAATGGAGGAAATGCATCAGGTAATATAAATCATACATTTTTATTATACAGTTAACTAATTTGAACAGAAAAGTGTCTTTTACGAACAGAAAATTGGGTATACGCGTTCTATGGCATAATTATTAGTTTTGGCATAATTTTACCTTCATCTGATTCATAATTTACGATTAATTAAAAATTAAAATGCATTTTGTGAGGGTTTTTGTTTATCGAAAAAATTAATTAAAATACTTTAACATAATATTTTATAGACTAAGTTAAGTCGCACACCCAATATAGGGTAGATTGTACAGGATCGAAAAAATCTATTGTACCAACCTAAAAACCTACTGATATGATCTGTGACAATAAAGTATTTGTATCGTATTATATTACCATAGTAAATACCCTCTTTGACACAATACATCCCCATTTAGCAAAATAACAATAAGTTCGGCATATTTTTTCTCTTTGAGGCATCATATAAAATATAACCTCTATAAATATTAATACATTAAAAAAAAAACATAACATACATTCACGCCTTTTTCCCGATGGAGTAGGCAGAGGTGTACCCAAGACTCAGTCCCATAGTAGATACACCCACATTTCGCCAGTATGTTATTGGTCCCATGTAATAGGGGGCGAGCCTATTGCCATCTACCGGGCACAGTTCCAGATTCCAGGCAGTTATTGAGATAATTCCTAAAGGAAAAATCCAATAATTAAAACACTTGCCTGACCTGGGGATCGAACCCGGGACCTCTTGATTGGCAGTCAAGCATGCGCCCTCTACGCCTCCGAGGTAGTCAATAACCCCTATAAATATTAATATAATATAATCCTATTTGCCAAAATATAACGCCTATTTGGCATAATTATACCCCTAATTCGTACAATATTAATACCCATTTGACGTAATTGTACATCTATTCGACATAACTATACTCCTTTTTCGTATCACAATACACATAATTTGACATAACGATACCCCTAGTTGTCATAATAATACCCCCTTTGACACAAAAGTACCCCATTATGAAATAACAATAGCCCAATAGGACATAACAAAAACAATACGCCTATTTGAAAAAACAATAACCCTATTTGGCATTACCCTTGTTGTCATAACGATACCCCTAGTTGTCATAACGATACCCCATATATGACATAACAATACTCCAATTTGACATAACGGTACCCCTAATTGCCATAGCAAAAACTTCTTCTTTTCAACTTCACATACCCCTAGTTGTCATAACGATACCCCATATATGACATAACAATACTCCCATTTGTCATAACGGTACCCCTTTTTGTCAAACCACAAACTTCTTCTTTTTAACTTCAAATTTATAGCTCAATCTTCAAAACTTTACATTTTAGGAAGCAGAAAAGACCAAAATCCGAAAGAAGATCACTCTAAAAGAGTTGCTAGTTAAACGTCAACTCCGTCAACCTTTGATAATAGCAATGGTAGTGATGGTTGCACAACAGCTGTCTGGTATCAACATCGTCATATTTTTCTCTACGGAAATATTTAAGCAGGTCAAATTGGGCGAACAAAATTCACAATATGCCACTTTGGGTAAGTGATAAAACCTATTGAAAAAAATTTGTTAGTATTGAGGAACTATTATTTAATCTGTGGTATTGTATTTACTTTTCTATGCATTTTAAATATTACCAACACACACATCAATCGAACAACGAGCTAACAACGAAAGGGCTATGCTCGGGATTTCTCTGCGAGATCGAATCAGGAATGAGGAGATCCGTAGACGAACGAAAGTTACCGACATAGCGCAGAGGATTAGCAAATTGAAGTGGCAATGGGCGGCACATAGCACGTAGAACTGTTTTAACACCCGGGCTGGATGAAAAAAAAAACGATAGGGAGGCCTATGTTCAGCAGTGGACGTCCTCTTGCTGCGATGATGATGACACTTAATTTTTTTTTTATGACAAGACGAGCTAATCAGGTGCCTGATGGTAAGCATCATGATTGCCCATATCAGACACAGTGCCACCCAGTATTTTAAAATTAAAAATTCTGCGCGGCACTGCACTGTGCTTGTCATCCTGAGATAGGAGTTGTTAAATCTCATCATACCCAGTAATTTCGCTGGTAACATTGCCCTTCAGACCGGAACATAGTAATGTTTGTACATTACTGCTTGGCGGATGAAAAACAGACAAAATTTATTTGTATAGATTTGAATTAATTTAACATAACATACCATACAATCAGCCTTTTTCCCGAAGGGATACAGAGGTGTATCCAAGACTCAGTGCCATACTAGGTACACCCACATTTCGCTAGTATATTATTGGTCCCATGTAACATCTACCGGGCACAGTTCCAGACTCCAGGCAGTTATTGAGATAATTATTAGTGGAAAAATCCAATATTTAACACTTTGCCCGACCTGGGGATCGAACCAAGGACCTCGTGATCGGCAGTTACTTATAATTTGATTAATTTAATAAGTATATAATTTCTAGGCATGGGAGCAATGAACGTAGTAATGACATTACTAAGTTTAATCTTAGTAGAGAAAGCTGGGAGGAAAACTTTGTTATTGACAGGATTTACTGGGATGTTGGCTTGCACTGTGTCTTTGTGTGTCGCTAATCTTTATGTAAGTATCTACTATAAACATAAGAATATAATATATTTGTTGATAAACTGTGTATTAAAATTGCCCTTACAGCAGTCAGTCTAATTCCTGATGATGCGTCGTGTTGACGCGAAACACGTGTCGATATATGAATGGTATCACTAAAATAATACCTAATAGCCTAGATTCAACGTCATTGCTAATAGCATATCCTTTGCATGCAATTTTGAAGATAACATCAACATGTTCATGAAAACTACTACTTGTTAATTTTTTTTTTTTCAGACAAGTCACGCGTGGGTATCGTATTTATGTATTGCATTGGTCATATTATTTGTGACCATGTTTGCCGTCGGTCCTGGCTCTATTCCCTGGTTTTTGGTCACTGGTGAGTAGTTCATACATACGTTCATACATACTCGTACACACATACATACGTACATTGTTAAGGGGTATTTTACAGGACAGCAAAAGTTGACCCAATGATCAGTATCTTTTTCTGAACATATTCTGAACAGTATTTATTTCAAACGGTTCAGAGTTACTTCTATTTCAGATCGATTTTTCCCGCAATCTGATGCCACTATAGTTATAACATAATATATTACGGTTTCAAATATTATGACCTGTAAAAATATGACTAAAAATATTATGCGAATGGATGGGGAACCATATAAACATAACATAACGGTTCCCTATTCATTCGCATACTATTATTAGCCATAATTTTACAACTCATAAAATTTTAAGCCATAATATATGTAATAGCTAATGATTACCATTCATAACGACAATACTCCTATTATAACTTGTTATAGTTTTAATTGTCCTAACATTTGACATCTATAATATTCTATGTCCTAACCATTGATAACCATATTATTTTATGCCATAATCCTAACATGTCCTAATTATTGATATCACTAAAATTATGTGCCATAATCATATATTGAATGTTACTTTGTCATAATATAAATTAAACCTAACCTAACCAATAGCATTTTGAATGTTCTTAACTCATTAACGTAGTAAACATCTTTTCCATGTAGCAAACCGTTGATATATCACATTGCTATAAAAAATATTATAGTAAAGCGCTATTACTGATTATGAATAAAAATGAAGGAAGTTTCATAAAAATATTATAAAAGTAACACAAAGTCAAATTTTAGTGTTAATATTTGGAACAAAGTGCTTAAACGAATTTTGAAATTATAATTACAATGGGTAACAAGTGCAAAATATTTACAACAGAAAGAGGAGCCAACAAATTAAATATCAGTGGATTTACAAATGGAAATACGTACAATACCGATTATATAAAATAACAATTATGAACAATGAAAATTAGGACATACACCATTATTAAGTATAAAATTATACATAACAAACATTATGACAACTAACAATAGGAATAAAAACTATTATACACAAAAATATTATAGCAATTAAATTTTAGGACAATTTATCAGTATTACCACAAAAAAATATGTATTTCCAATATTATGACTAGAGGAGGTTATTACAAATGATGTATGGAGAAAAATTTTATGACAAAAGACATTATGCGAATCAATAGGATACCATAACATAACATACATTCACGCCTTTTTCCCGAAGGGGTAGGCAGAGGTGTACCCAGGACTCAGTCCCATAGTAGATACACCCACATTTCGCCAGTATGTTATTGGTCCCATGTAATAGGGGGCGAGCCTATTTTTTTTTACTGATTAGCCTCTTCCCTTTAAGCATTAAGTTTGGTTACATTCGTTTGTTAGTGTCGGTGCCGCGAGGCGGCTATGCAGAAGTTTCCAAGCATCTTTGTCCTCTATGTACTGGTTGACTTTATAATAAGCCTTCTTTAGTAATAGTAGATTAGTAGCCAAGGGCTGTAAGGCATCAATTGCAGCCCGAGATATTTAGGCGCACGAGCGCAGCGAGGGCGCCTATACTTCGAGGGTGCAATTGATGCTTACACCCGAGCTAACTACTCTGCTTTACATCTCGATTGTGAGGTAAGTAGAAAAACACCGGCATTACAAGAATAAAACATTTTAAAGTAAAAGTTTTCTATTCCCGCCTTTTTTCATCTCTTTTTTAAATTATTTTTTTCAAGAACGAAATTGAGCTTCGTAGTTCGATATTTAAAATTGATGACTATTATACTCATACGAAGACAAGGAATAGCGAAGCGACCTCTTTTGTCATTGGCCTGAATGCATGATGTCTATTGCCAGTATGATGGTTAGATGTACGCAAACTTTTTGAAAGAGTGAAGTTTTTTTTTAATTACTTACCGCCCTAGGGCTTTTCTAGCTACATTATTACCCTAGAGCGCTAATTGGTCACTTACAAGCCCCATTTGGGGGTAATAAGGACCTACTTACCGAATATGAGAGATGTAAAGTAGATTTTATATAGGTTTTGAATTTACCCTCTGATAGCCCCGTTATCTCTTTTAGGATTTTATTATAGAAACGTACACTATTTCCTAAGAATGTCTTTTTATTTGTTTTAGATAATCTAAAGCTAGGTATAGCTATTTTGTTTTTATTCCTGTGTATTAAAATTATGAAGGTCGCTATTTAATTTGAATTTATGTAAATTTTTACGCACATACAAGATGTTCTCATAAATGTATAAGGATGGTAGGGTCAGTATGTTTATTTCTTTAAATACTTCTCTCAGGGATTCGCGTGGACGCATCTCATAGATGGCACGAATCGCCAGTGCCAGCTATCCTGTAAACTGGAGAAAAGTTTACATATAAATTAATTACTCAGTAAATTAATGTTATTTCAGAGTTATTCAATCAGTCATCTCGTCCAGCCGCCTCGGCGGTTGCAGTCACAGTGAACTGGATGGCTAACTTCATTGTTGGACTCAGTTTCCTACCTCTCTCTGTAAGTAGTTCTTACTCTAACTAAACAGACAGTGGCAACTAGGTATTTTCAAATATAACTCCAAATTATGAGTATTTTGGACTAAAATATAATTAGGAATCTAGATAACTAATGTCTCATTCCGAATAACGTCATTGAATGTTGGAAATATGCTCTGATTTCAATAAGATTACATGTAACAGATCGTCTGGCCACCTTGTGGGTGGACGTCCTCCGCTGCGCATACCGGTCCATGGTCTCCATTCCAGAACTTTACAGCCCTATATAGTGGCCCGTATAGTAAATAATGTGTATTTTCCTTTCTTTTCAGTTACTAATTGGAATAAATTACGTTTTCGTGATATTCGCAGTTCTGCAATTCGTATTTATTGTGTTCATTTATTACAAAGTTCCAGAAACTAAGAATAAGACTATTGAAGAAATCACGGCTATGTTTAGGCAGGATATTTAAATATTTACACAATGTATTATTCAGTGTTACAAAATTATGTAAACTAGTAGCACAAGAACAGTAGTTCGTCTTCATAGAAATTGACTGCTGCCGGTTTGAATGTGTGCGCGCTTTGTACGCACGCACTGCTACACACACATTAGCTTAATCTGTGGGGGACTCGGGTGTCGGCAGTGTGGGCCGTGCCTGTTCTCTTACTCTCTCACCGGCCACTTTATTTAGTTATTTAGCGCAGTTTTAAATTAAAAATTGTGTATCATGACTTCGAACAGAAGCTATAAATATTGTAGTTTCGTTAGGTGCCTCAAAAACGACTCCTCGAACCCGGACTTATCATTACATGAAAGCGTTGGCTCAGATGGTAGTAACTCTGCTTTCTATGCCGCAGGCCCTGGATCGATCACCATTTGTGAGCATGAACATGTCTGTTTGATCTGTCCCTGTGTGTTATAAGCGTATATAACTATGATCAGTCCTCTGGTTATCATAGTACAGGCTTCTAGTTAGGGACCAGATGACCGTGTGTGGAAGTTGTCCCATATTATTATAATTATCATTCTTCAGAATACCTACTGAATATATTTATACCTCATTTATGTATTGGTAAAACGTTTCATTATATTATGTAAATAAAAACCTAGTGCTGTTCATAAACGCAAATAATATTTAACTAAAAATAAAAGTGACAACCATTAGCGTCAACTCAAGAGTAGGCTATTAACTCGCGGACCGGTCTTAGATGAACTACTGTTTTTAGTGTATGGTACAATGATTACAAAGGACTAGAAAGAGAAAACAGCTATAGCGATACCGTGAGATATACGCGATAGAAAGAGAGGCAATTTATTGGTTATTGGCCATGAACCTAGAAAAAACTCGCACCCTAACTTGTTTGGGGAGGTCTATCTTGAGTGGTAAGGGTGAGCATAATGCCAGCTAATTTGGGCTTAAGCGACATAGCACACTGCTATTCAATTTTTATATAAGATGCTTTGTTTAAAGTCGAATATTGCATATCACAGTTGAAGATGAGTTGATTAGCTCCGATCTTAATTTTTAGCAGGTTTGTTTATTTATTTACTCAAAATATAAACAATAAATAAGAAAAGTAGTGGTTACTCCATTATAATATTAATCTGGCTATTTTATTCACAAAAAATGATAGGGTGTTGTCGCTTATAATTCCGAGCTTTTGAATAAGAACCTTAACTTATATAGGAGATTTGAATATTTATTCTAAAGAAACCAAGTATTTTTCAAAATTGTATTCCGTTAGTCCAGTACTATAAAGATTTCCCCTGGCTACAGTATTTTTTTAATTTGAACATTTACGTTTTTTCTTATTTAAGTAAGAGTTTAATATAGACCTTTTGCTTAATTTTTGCATACAGCGCCCTCTTAAGCTGACCCCTAACAAGCAGTTAGGGGTGTGCACGCACACATTCACACCTCTATTTCTAGTAAAAGTCTATTCAAGGGTGTGAATGTGTGCGTGCCGTCAAGTTTGTATTAGCGAGCTGACTTACTGTGGTGCTTCACTTTTTGTTTTAGAAGACTCTGTCCACCTTTTTTCTAGGTTCATGGTCTATGTTTTTTTTTATGAATGTCGGTTTTTTTTTTTTCTAAAGTAGACTACATATTTTTGTAACATCTTGTCTATAATTAAGAACTTATTTATGTATATTTTAAATTTTTAAGGCATTCATTTGTTTTAATGATATTAAGAAAGAACATTTTATTTCTATTAAAAAGAGACTATTTTGTAAATTGATATCTGTAAGAAATTGCTTAACGCGATAAGACCGCCGGTTGTTTACCGTATTACCTGTAAATTGTTTTGTAACATTGTTTTTTATTTTATTTTGGTATGCGATAAAGTATTATTCTATTCTATAATTATCATACATTATAAATATGGGAAGAATTTTTTTTATCATTTTTTGGGTAAAATATATCACCCTGATAACACACACGCTCCTTTAAGCAGTAGGTCGGTGGGATAGAACAATTTCGCCGATGGCTAGTATTCCCACGATAGCTCAATAGGTAGAGTGCCTACAAGGATTGGTGCGGAAGGTGTAGGTTCAAGTCCCGCTCGTGGGTGACAATTTTCTCGCCATATACATATTGTATTTCAAACGTAGACCGCTTAGTCTATAAAAATATCAAATACCTACAATTATCATTATTGTTTATCCGCCATTTTAGATTTTTTTTTTACGGCGCCGCAAAAAAAAACTTTAAATTTTTTTTATAATAGGGATGCATTTAATTAAATTAGAAAAACTATCCTTTGAAGACTTTATTTTGACAGCCTCGTTGGCCCAGATGTAGTAACTCTGCTTTCTGTGCCGCAGGGCCCGGGTTCGATCCCCGGCCAGGTCAAACATTTGTGTGCATGAACATGTCCGTTTGATCTGTGTCTGGGTGTTATAAGCTTATATAAGTATGTATATCAGTCATCTGGTTACCATAGTACAGGCTTCTAGCCTAGTTTGGGACCAGATGACCGTGTGTGGAAGTTGTCCATTATTATTATTAATTTGAAATCTCAAAGTGGGTGACAACAATTATTTTAGACTTTTTTATGCTGTAAAAATGTGCGTTTCAATGCTTTTGTTTTCGTAATTATTTGAATTATTATTAATTTTCATGTTTTTTAAAGATCCACCGTAATTTTTTTATTATGAGGAACTATAACATTATGGTGTACTTACTACCTTTGATTAATAAAATTTACGTGAATATTTGGTTCAGTTTTTAATTATTCAGTCACAGATTTATTCAAATAGGTCACAATCTGACACTAGCACGTCAATGAAGATAAACAGTAATGAAACTACCGTGCGTTCGGAAAGATACCTCTACAAGAAGAACGCACAAGAAACTTGTAGGGCTTAATTTTTTCAACTGATAGTTTTACAATATTTGGTTTGGTTACATTCGTTTGTTAGTGTCGGTGCCGCGTGGTGGCTATGCAGAAGTTTCCAAACATCTTTGTCCTCTATGTACTGGTTGACTTTATTATAAGCCTTCCTTAGTAAAGTAGATTTTAAATAGGTTTTGAATTTACCCTCTGAGAGCCTCGTTATCTTTTTTGGGATTTTATTATAGAAACGTACACTATATTCTAAGAATGATTTTTTATTTGTTTTAGATAATCTTGAGCTAGGTATAGCTATTTTGTCTTTATTCCTAGTATTAAAATTATGGAGGTCACTTTATATTTATGCAAATTTTTACGCACGTAGGTACATGATGTTCTCATAGATGTATAAGGATGGTAGGGTCAGTATGTTATATTAATTTAATAGGTAGATATAGCCACCCTGTATTTACACTTTTTTATTACAAATACTTTATATTGGTAAGATAACTCATATGTAAGTAGAACAAAAAAATCTCTGTTTTAAATAAAACCGCTTTTTGAAAAACTCAACAATTTTTTTATTTTTCACTGGTTAAACAGTAGCAACAAACTATTTAAAATTTAAATACAACAAACTAGCGACACAGCCCGGCTTCGCACGGGTACTTATCAGAGTGTAGTCAAATAGATCAATAATTCCGCAATACACTGTGTTAGTATTTTTCGCAAAAATGTAAGGATTTGTGGATTTAGTCTGTGGTTTTGTCACTGTCAACAAGAAGATTGACAGTGAAAAAGTTTGTTAAGAGACGTTACCTCAGAACGTCAAAAATCAAACTTTTTCTGTCAATCTCAATATACTCTATGGAAAAGGAAAAATGCAGAAATGGCGGTAAAGTAGTATTTTATGTATTTTTGGCATATGTAAGGATTTGTGGATTTAGTCTTTAATTAATTAATGGAAAAGGAAAATATGCATAATTAATTTGCGTGCTGCGTAAACCATTAGCGTTATATCTATAAACATACAATGTATCACGAATTTACTCCTGTTAAAACGTTCACTATACTTTTCTGCTACCCGTGTGAAGCCGGAGCGGGCCACTAGTGAATTATATAAATAAACCACCAATTTACAATAAGTATTTTAATTTTCATCTAAATACTTAATAATCGCTGGCACATATTGTTTCCGCGAAGCGCCAAGATTTCTTTGTACATAATATTTTAATTCCTTCATATTGTCCGATATATTTGGTAGATTTTCTTCTAGCAGATCCAAAGAAGGCTGAAGATTTCGCAGGAACTCGCACAACTGAAAACGGATGTAATAATTCTTTATATATTTAGACAGACGTTTATATTAAACGAACCATGTTGGCGCATTTTGGGTACACCTCTGCCGGTTTACTAATGAACCCGGGACCTCATGATCTGCAGTATCTGTATGTATATATTATGTTACCTTTAATATTTTGTTAAGGTCTTTGCTCCAAACGGCTACATCTCTTCTTAGGCCTCCCGTAAGGTCCATTCCAAGCAGTACTATTATGGAGCACCCTGATTGGTTTAGAGCTTCGCTGACGGCTTCCGATGATGAAGGTCTTGTTAAAAACTCCTGGAAGGAACCAAAATAAATATGAAAGCGTTATTACATTAGCATCATCTAAGACTTACGAGAGCTACGAGAAATTTGACACAATCCTATGGAAAATTTACCAAATCGATGTTTTGTATTCCTCTGTTTGCTCCGAATATAATAAACCCATTCTATAAATTTATATCCTGATATTTTTATAGTGAAGTAAAATATGTCCCTGTCTTTTTAGTATCTCTTAAAAACGCTTGGTTTGTTCACAGTGAACTCCTAAACATCCCAGTTTTACTCGCGTAATTAGACGTTCACTACAAAAAAATAAAGAGAGAAATAAAATGATAGGCACATAGTTTACTTCAACTTCAAAATATCAGGATATAAATATATCAAATAGGTTTACTGTATTCGGAGGAAACAGGGGAATACAAAACATCGATTTGGTAAATTTTCCATAGGATTGTGTCAAACTGCTAAGAGGTCTCAATTAATATAATGCTTACTGATTACTTTAAAATTTATCTGTTTAGGTTTTAAAAAGTTATTACCTTGACTAGTATAGGGAAACTAGGCACGAGCATATTTTTAAATATTTTGACATCTTTTTTAAGTAATTCTTCGGCAGTGAGAGTAGACACATCGCTTCTAGCTGCTATTAGGCGATCTAACTTTTGCTGCCTAAAAAAATAAATAAAAAAATCATATCACAGACAGATCAAAACAAAAGACTGCTCAAATGAATGTTCGCATAAAAATAACCTTTGCCAGTTATTCATCCGCCAAGCAGTAATGTCCAAACATTCTGTGTTCCGGACTGAAGGGCAATGTTACCAGCGAAATTACTGGGCATGATGAGATTTAACAACTAATATCTCAGGATAACAGGCGCAGTGCAGTGCCGCGCAGAATTTTGAATTTTAAAACACTGGGTGGCACTGTGTCTGATATGGGCAATCATGATGCTTACCATCAGGCACCTGATTTGCTCGTCCTGTCATAAAAAAATATATAATATCAGTAGGATAATTAGAATAGTTATTCTTTCTTACCTTTCAATAATAATATCTTCCGGTTGAAGTATATTTTCTAGAAATAGTAACATTTCTTCATCGCGAGGCGTCCCTTTATTGACTTCCTTTGAAAAGTTCACTGTATCTAGTATTATTGTTGCTGAAAACATATTATAGAATAAATTTTTTAGACTGTCTCGATTAGGGTTCGATCCCCAGGTCAGGCAATGTGTTAAATATTGGATTTTTCTATTAGGAATTATCAATAACTGCCTGGAGTCTGGAACTGTGCCCGGTATATGGCAATAGGTTCGCCCCCTATTACATGAGACCAATAACATACTGGCGAAATGTGGGTGTATCTACTATGGGACTGAGTCGTGGGTGTACTTCGGGAAAATGCGTGAATGTACGAATGCAAGTCAATGAAGATAAACAGTAATAAATAAATAAATAAAATAAAAGAAATCATATCCAAGAGATCATCTTTCCAAAGCTACGAGTAGCATTATGCGCACCCTTAATTTATCTAACTGATAGTTTAGCAATACTTAGTAGACACTTACAATGCAATAAATCGTAACACACCCTATATTTTTGGAAGAACTCTGTATCCGTTGCTACCAGGGCACTCTGGTCTTTCATCCTCTGAGCTACCAATGTACTGCAAGAGCCTACCACTTCTATTGTTGAACGGGTGTCTTCTTTATAGCTAGAAACAATGATCCTATCAAAACATATGCCATGAAGAAGAAATTGTCGTGCACATCCTCTGCGATTGCACGCCATTCATCCTTAAGGGGGTCAACACTTCCATACAAAATGAAAAATATGGAGAAAAAGAGAATAATTTCACTTATATGAATATTGAAAAAAAAAATCATATTATTCAATTTATTTTGAAAGGTTTAATGAAAATGATGTATAATTTGATTCAAAAACCACTTTAAAAATATATATTTTTTAATTAATTTTAAGCGATTCAGAATTGATAAAATTCCATTATGAGTCACTTGATCACTTGAACGTGCCACGATTGATCGCCATTTCTGTGACCTAGTAATGTTATAGTTATGTATGGTACTTTATAACATTGTGACGTCACTACAGTTCACGAGCTCGTTCGGGTACTATCGGCGTGTTTTCGGTACTGGATTTAAAATGATTTCATAATCTGATATAACTTTGTAATTATAGCGGAAAAAGAACTAAAAATAGTTTTCTTACGAATCTTATACATGATCTTTTCATTTATGCAAAAAAAAAAAACTAATGCTCTATTGTTGGTGGTTGTCTCTTGATCTGACCTTTATTTGCGCAAAAACATATTTGTTATTAGAAAACTGTTTGGTATTTTACATATTTCCAAAAAAAAAAAAACATTAAATTAACCTCATTCTTTGAAATATTTTTTATATAATATAGTACCTGGATGACCGATTTTTTTTAAAATAAAATGACATTTTCTATAAATGATTCCTAGCTAGATCGATTTATCGCCCCCGAAACCCCCTATATACTAAATTTTATGAAAATCGTTGGAGCCGATTCCGAGATACCAATTATTTTTTTTTTTTATATAGTTTTCTTATACCAAATATGATTTTACCACAAGCAATTGAGTGGAAAACTATTCTCTCTTTCAACATATTTGGGAAATTACATTTTGTATGAAAGAGTAACCGCCTTAATAGAGTATCCACTTGAGACAAATAATACGCCCAGATAAGATACAAACATCACTCCCTGGAAAATCTGGAAAGATCTAGATTCAGCGCCACATCAGCGTAATTCAGATTACGCTGATGTGGCGTAATTTAGGTTGCCGCATTTGACAAGTATGACAACAGTATCTTGTAGGAGAGCACGCGGAGACCTGTCATTATCTATTTAAAGAACATACCTCCATTGACTCTTATCCAAAGGCCTGTGGTCAATGATTTCAATGACACATGGAGTCAGAAACTGGTCATTTTTGGCCAACACATGATGGTCTACTAAAGTCACTTTGGTTTTGGTCGCTTTGACCAATTCTTGCAGGTCATAGTCATCTCTGAAACAAACATATTAATGTTTTTTTTTATGATAGTGAGTGACAAGACGAGCAAATCAGGTGCCTGATGGTAAGCATCATGATTGCCCATATCAGACACAGTGCCACCCAGTGTTTTAAAATTCAAAATTCTGCGCGGCACTGCACTGCGCCTGTCACCCTGAGATATGAGTTGTTGAATCTCATCATGCCCAGTAATTTCGCTGGTAACATTGCCCTTCAGACCGGAATGTACATTACTGATCTCCTGCTGCGGTCTTCCCGTCGAGCTACAACATGGGACTCTTCAAAAGGAGAGTAAATAGTGTTGATCAGGTCAGCAACATACTGGCAATAACCCTTTGCAGGTATCCATAGGAGACGGTAACCGCGAGCTGTCCACATTACCCAGCCCATATGAATTGACTCGAGCTGTGTAATTGGCTTAACTCATTCTATAAGAGTATAAATTCAAATTATACATAATAATAGGTAATTTTTAGGTACATACCTAAAAACCAGATTGTCCACATTAATACCAGCTTCTTTGAGACAATGTACTACTTCAGTTTTTAATGGAAAATCCTTTCTTTTAACATTAAGTATAGGTACATATATATTGTCTTTGTATGACTCTTCATTTCTGTTCAAACGTGTGCATACTTTGCAACCTGTACGTCAAAATCAAAGTCAAAGGTCAACAATAGACAAAATAAATTGTTAAGACCTTGGTTAGTATGTTTGTAGTGCAGGGTTCAATACCTAGATACCACAATCATGTCAGTAATCGCAATCTTTTTTGTTAAATTTTAGTTTTCCCTTTACTGAACATAAACTAAATGCAAATTAAGTTGCATTATCTGTTATAACTTATAACATCAATAAAGTTAAATTCTTTTCAAATTACAAGTAGTGCAACTCATAGCATTCAATGCTTCGTAGTTCTCAAGTTAGTAATGTAATGTAAAGTGGACTCCTTTTCCGCACTTAGACTCTATATCTGGTCCGTTGTATGTGAAGTCCTGGCTAATCTAGCCAGCCTAACTCCGCCCAGCAGCTCAGAAGCCTCCTGGGAACTTCGCAGGCTTCGCAGAGTGACCTCACTGTTCCGAGGATTTTTTCACGGTGAAGGGTTACTGCCTCGCATTCCAGGACTATGTGGGCAACCGTTTCTTCCGCCATGAAACAGCCTCTGCATAGAGGACTGTCTGTGGCTTTATAGTGAATAAATGTTTGTTTAAGGGACAGTATTATAGTCCCTATCATTATTTTAAGGTTCTTTCTGTTAAGGCATAGCTTGGTAAGTATTACACTCAGTGTAGGGTTCCATACCTACATATCGCAATCATGTCACTAATCGCAATCTTTTTTGTGAAAATTTAGTTTTCCCTTTACTGAACATAAACTAAATGCAAATTAAGTTGCATTATCTGTTATAACATCAATAAAGTTAAATTATTTTCAAATTCCAAATAGTGCAACTCATAGCAATCAATGCTTCGTAGTTCTCAAGTTAGTTTGGTTTTAGCTAGTTGGTTAGTTATGCGATATCCGTTACATACTTTGGTATATCTATAATTGTGATTCATATCAATATATACAGCCGTGTGGTTCCTGGCTATATAATAGGGCCACCCTATCATCCTGTGGGAGCCATGAGACCTGGCAGAGGGATACATTTAGAGAGGGCGGAGAGTGCTCCGTTTCCAAGTATTTCAACTCCTGAGATCACCAAGCCATACAAGCGTGGTAATTACGGCAGAATCCCCCTATATTCTATATGAATAGTTTATGGTGTTCTATGGGGGAGGCCTATGTTCAGCAGTGGACGTCCTCCGGCTGATGATGATTGATATTGTTCACGACGGTCGGAGCATAGTTTTAAGACATAATAATAAGTAGTGTTAAAGTAATTAAGATAGTATAAGATCGTGTTATTTTCTAAGCCTAGTTTTTACCTATTGTTCTTTAATGTCTATTATATCTATTGTTGTAAATAAAAGATATTTCCGACGGTGTTTCACTGAGGGGTCGGTAGAAAGAGCAAAATGTATAGGTATGTTCCGAGAAATCCGCGCGGTCCGACTGGCTGCTACCTTTGACAAGACGCCGCACGGACTTCTCAGAATAAAGCCGACGAGCGCCTCCACCAACCTAAAAGACAGGATCGCTGCCCATCAACGCCGGTCGCCTACATCACCGACCTAAAGCTACAGTCCACTCGACTAAGGCAATCGGTCGCACAGCGGCCGTCCTGTCCAGAACAGATATCGATATAACATATACACTGGCCTACACACCAGTAATTTTATCAGTAACCTTAGTATTGTAAAATATTATTACTTACACTTAATTTTATCATACTGCCAGTTTAAAAACGTGGCATAAACTATAGCAGATACGGCAGAGTCCAAGTCACAGCTCTCATTGCCCATTACTATGTCAAGTTCAGCATAATTTCTTGTTTTCTGGTGAAAAAACATTAGAAGTTGTAAAATTATTTGTTGCAATAAATCATCTTCATGGGCATTTAGTTTCTTTATATCACGAAGTATTACTGTAAAAGTAGGTAAAGATATAAGATTTACATGTTTATAAGTTTAAATATATAGATTAATTAGGATAAAAGGTCATCAATAAACATTTTACCAATTTGTCGAATGAATCCTTGATATAATCATCCATTATGCCGTAAATCTTTTTAAAATATAATAGATGAGGTTTTACTGTTTTTTTACACGAAAAATAATGATTTCTGTATGTAGTTTACAAATAAAATAATATTTTTATTATTTACAAAAATTACAAAAAACAACACAGCTGACCGGCCAAAAGTAGTAAATGCAATTTTGAAGTTGACAGCCGAAGTAACAGACGGTGACAGTGACAGCTTAATGTAATTGTCAACATCAGTACACGCTTTTTTTATTATATTTGGGTAGTAACATAGTTAGTATAAGCTTATTTACTGAAATTATTAATTTTACTTTTGAAAATAATTAATTGTGGAACTTATGCCGGCTTAATAATTCAATGTACCCAAGTTTGTAATTTTTTGTTTGTAGTTATGCCTAGGGCCTAGGATCGAATAACTATGTAAACATGACAAATTCACCGTATTTATTTTATATAAATAACAACTAGCTGTGTCCTGCGGTTTCAGCCGCGTATTCATCATTCCCATGGGAATATCGGAATAAAAAAGTAACTACCATATGTGTTATTCCATGGTCTACACTAAATTACAGCCCAATCGGTTCAATAGTTTTGGCGTAAAATACTAACAAACGTCCAATGAAATTATTATTTCATAACGGCAGGGCAGCTTATGGCGAGCCGTTGGGGATTAGCGACCCCTCAGGGTTCTGTTCTTCACCTTCACCTTGCCTTCGCCGGCCGGTCGCAGTGAACACTGACGAGGAACAGTCCCCAATCCCTGGCCTGCCTTCAACACAAGCAAGGCAAAGAACAAAGGCTTAGTTCAATGGGGAATTAACAACTGAGGCAGAGGAACACGCTGTAGGCGGGCCGCTTACAACCGTACTGGATGGAAATCTAAGTGGGAGGCCTATGTTCAGCAGTGGACGTCCTGTGGCTGAGATGATGATGAATGGGGAATTTATATTTCCCAGCTGACTACTAAGATACTGTTGGAATTGCCCCGCAATCTGTTCTGCATAGCCGCCTCGCGGCACCTTCAAAAAAACGAATGTAACCAAACCAAATATTGTGAAACTATCTGTTGAAAAAATTAAGCCCTACAAGTTTCTTGTGCGTTCTTCTTGTAGAGGCATCTTTCCGAACGCACGATAGACTCAGTACTGTTTATCTTCATTGACGTGCCAAAGTGTCAGATTATGTCCTATTTGAATAAATCTTTTTGAGTTTGAGTTTATTCAATAATGACGCAGTTCTTTTGCGTCTTATCACGTGAAATCCATCCACGCGCGCCTCTGCGAACATAACTGACGCACTGCATTTGTAATAACCATAAATCTTTTCTGTATTGTTTCAAGGTGTAAACTTTATGTTCGATCATGAAATAACAATAAAAAAAATTGAGTTGTTCAGTAAGGAGAGTAGGTAATATTAAATATGAGGCAGCCCCAGCTGACAGTAGCTTTGTTATTACTAGGTTTGTAATCATTTTGCAATTATTTATTTAAGGCACCACCGACCAAATTTTTGTTACGGTTCTCTCCTCGGTTCCTCGGTCCCTGCACGGTTGTCTGGAAGACAACCGTGCAGGACTTATCGATTAGACCGCCCATTGTTACACTAGTTATTTTTAATTGTTATTAGTTTTAAGAATTTGTTGTGGTGTACTTACCAATAAAGCGTTTATCTATCTATCTATATTAAAATTAAGTGTTAAGGAATTTTATTAAAATTCTTTAGAAACCGCGTAGTCTTCGCTCCCGAGGGGACAACGCGATAAAAAGTACTCTAATGCGCGAGCTTAGAGACGAACTTCGGCGTAACTGCAACTCAGTGTCAACGTCTAGGACGGCGTATAAGGTCAACGTCAACGCGACACTTAGGTACGCGGCGTCATGGTCGGGCTCTAATTTGTATGAAACAGAACTCTAGATGTGTTATTCCTGAGTCTAAACTTTTTTCTAAACTTTAGGGATGCGGGAATTTGAAATAAATATTTTTGAGTTTGAGTTTGAGAGTGGAGACGGGCAGAACTTGGCCAAAATGGATTGGGTTTGGTATGTAGGTAACTTAGACCCTGCGAATATAACATAGGATATTGTTTCCTCACATTCACACGGGAACGATGTCTATGCGAGTGATACCGCAGTATTAAATAAATTATTTACGTTTGTGACCAATGACGTTGAATTGCGTTTGTGACCTACGAAATAAATAAATCGTTTATTTGTAGTGGTAGGCCTCTTTTGCAGGAGGCCGCCTGGGGAAGTACCACACCTTTGCCAGTTATTCATCCGCCAAGCAGTAATGTGCAAAGATTACTATGTCTTAAGGGCTATGCTACCAGCGAAATTACTAGCCATGACGAGTTTCAATAACTAATATCTTGGGGTGACGCAGTGCAGTGCCAGGCAGAATTTTGAATATTAAAACACTGGGTGGCACTCTGTCTGATATGGGCGATCATGGTGCTTACCATCAGGCACCTGATTTGCTCGTCTTGTCACTCACTATCATAAAAAAAAAATGCCAGTATGTACTAATATTTATCGTCAAAACTACTGAACCGATTAAGCTAAAATTTAGTATGTATATAATAACTTAACACATATAATGCCGTACAAACAAATGACTTATCTGATTTTTTTTTTTAATTTAAAATTTGTTCACGGGATTTAATCAAAGTTTAAATACAATGTTTTTGTTAATTTTTTTATAATATAATAAATAAAATAAATAAATAAAAATCGTGTCCGCCACGTGTGGCTGACGCGGCGCAACTGTAATAAAATTTCCATTAGGGCCGCGTCAACCATTTTGTCAGCCATTCAAATTCAAAAGCGCTTCGATAGCCACAGATGGTCTCACATAATAAACAGGTAATAAAGTAATAGCGCAATAATTATAATTAGACAATATAACAAAAATAAACGACATAAATATGGAATAAAGCTTTTTATGATCTGCTCAAATCCAGAGTACACCGTAATAGTGCAAGTTTATGCTGACAAAATCTACAAAACACGTTAATACTATACCGACTAATGTGATCCTTGCTTTGAGTGACGATTATCTAAACAAAGGACATACGGTTCGTACTGACAACTGGTATACCAGCTTGTATCTGGCAAGAAAACTACTAGCTGGATATACTTACCTCATAGGCACCTTTAGACAAAAAAGACGAGGTCTACCTCAAACAGTCGTTCATTCCAAGCTGAAAGCAGGTGGATTCTCAGCTCAAAAGAATGATGAAGGAATAACAGTTATGAAATAGAAGGACAAGCGATATGGGCTGCTTCTGTCCACCAAGCACTCCGTAAGCTTCAGAAAAATCACTAAACAAGAAAAAGAAAAAATAAAACCTAAGATCGTGGTTGATTATATTATAATCATGCTAAATCGGCGGTTGATCTATCAATCTATGAATTCTGACATGTTTACATGATGATTGATGTAGATTTGGTATATAATGTCACTAATACCAATTCGAATATGATTAAAACCTATTATTTTACTCATCACTATTTTTTTTTTGACATTCCCACTTCAAAGCTTGATATTTTTCAAAATCTAAGTAAAAGTTGTGGTGCCATCAGTATAGTTATAATTTACCAGGCCTTGTCAGCCATACGACATACAATTTAAATCGAAAACGTGGACGACGACGCCTAAATTACACTTTGAAAACAAGCCTATACTGTCAGCCACATATGGCTGACAAGGCTCAATTGGTGTGAAAAATGTCAGCCACATGTGGCTGACGAGGCATTATATGTGTTAATGATATTGGGGACTGCTAACAATTATAATAATTAACTTACTTGAAACTTCAATCCGAACATGATTTATTTGTAAGAAACGTTAGTCCGAAAATACATAGAAGCAAAATAAAATATTTTTATATTGCTTCAGTGTTCCAGAATGTCCTTTCAACAAAGAATGAAACCAATATAAAAACAATTCAGAACATTGATTGCAAGAACATAAAATGTCCGTCTATAGAGAACCCAGTTTGCGCCAAACTAGTTTACACAAATCTAGCGAAGGTTTCGAGATTAATGTATGTGATCATGCTTAATAAATGTGAGCTGAAATACGCTAAATGTCACAAAGGTAAGATACACATTTTTATATGTACTTTTTCCCGAAAGAGCTTCAATTCAGATATCTCTGTAACGGACGGCTACTAAACAGAAAAGAAGCACTTAAACTTTTGATGTTACATCAACCTAAAATAAAAAATTGCCTGACTCAAATTCAGTCAATTTTTTACTTTAGTGTGAGTAACAATTGCATGTATAGTCCAGTTTTAAATATTATGTTATGCCAATTTTATCTTGATACGATTGCCCGAAAGCACGTTTCTCCGATGAGCGTTAGCTCGGGACTCGGGCAAATTAGTTGCAAAAGGTCATGATAAAGGTTTTGTAAATACATATTTTATATCTTTTAGATTTTAAGTTCCTAAATGTTTATTTATTATAGGATTGGAAGCAAAAATTGTGCCCATGACACAATGCAAGCATGAAGAATTTGCTAATTATTATAATCTATCGGTCCCTAAAATGGAAGATAAATTATTATTGCCCTCTACAAAGTCATTGGGTAAGAACATTAATGACATCACTTTTTGCTAACTTAACGTACATTCACGCCTTTTCCCGAAGGGGTAGGCCTCTGCCTGTGTACCCAGGACTCAGTCCGATAGTAGGTATACCCACATTTCGCCAGTATTTTATCATTATCATCACCATCATCTCAGCCGTTGGTAATCCACTACTGATCATAGGCCTCCCCATAAAGGGGGGTTTTACCAATACTCGACACGCTTGTTGCGCGGGTTGTCGAGCGCAATTCGAGCTGCTGCCTCTTCTGGATCTGTTAACCCTTAGCCGGCTCTTACAGCAACCACGGGTAGAGAGGGTGGAGAACTATTCTAAAGCCGGTAACTCCACGGCATTATGTTATTGGTCTCATGTAATAGGGGGCGAGCCTATTGTCATCTACCGGGTTCCAGACACACAGTTCCAGACTCTAGACCGTTATTGAGATAATTCCTTATGCATAAACATTTTTCCTGACCTAGAGATCGAACCCAGGATCTCATGATCGGCAGTCGAGCTTACGCCCACTACGCCACCGAGGCAGTCACTAACTTGATTACAATAATTATATATACGTACCAACTAGTGTGATACCAACATTTTAACGCCCTTTTTGGACCCCTTTCAATGTGAATTTTCAAAAATCCTTTCTTAGCACACCTCCAGACAAGGAAAAGAACCTACATTCCCAGTTTCAAGTCTCTAGGTTCAGTGGTTTGGCCTTTGCGTTGCATGTCAGTCAGTGAGAGACATTTAACATAACATAACATACATTCATGCCTTTTTCCCGAAGGGGTAGGCAGGGGTGTACCCAGGACTCAGTCCCATAGTAGTTACACCCACATTTCGCCAGTATGTTATTGGTCCCATGTAATAGGGGGCGAGCCTATTGCCATCTACCGGGCACAGTGAGAGACATTTAGGATTCTATAATATATAGTGATAATAATAGCCTGATATTAAATTTAAAAAAACTTAGCTATCAGAATGGTAATATAGCTGTACGTATGTATAGTATGTATAACCTAACTGTTCTGCATTTTTTCTTAGTGCGTTTGGGGTTGGATAATTTTCATTATAAATGCGTTTAAATCTTGGGTGTCAAAGTCTCAATTCGTTGCGTATTTTTTGAACATTAATTTACTTTCAGCAAAAAAACGATCTAAGCGAGAGGTGCAGCCCGGTAAGTTGGTACTTAACTAATAAAAAAAATTAATATGCTTATACATACTTGTAATGATATTAAAATGTAATTAAATCATATCGTGTAGAAAGTTAACTTTTTTTTATAGATAATCCGAGATCAATAAAAAATAAAAGTAATGTATCGGAGAAACGAAAATTATCAAAAAAGCGCAATACGAAATCTGCGTCAGTCACTGTGAAACCAATTAAGAGAAATAAAAAGAAGGATAACCGTATGTGAACATTTTTATTGTTTCGTTATTTCGTTTTACTTATGCAGTAGAAATATAAAATACTAGATGGATATAACTTCCGTTCACTATTTTGTAGATATTGATAAGTTCTATAAACCCCTAGTACATTACTTTCTTCTACCTCCAATACTTTTTACAGCGCATACATATAATGTCTTTTTCGATTATTGTGACTAAACCAAAAAAGATGGATATAATCTATGTATACTGTTTTGTAGATATTGGTAAGTACTACAAACCCCTAGTACATTATTTTATTCTACTATCAATAGATTTCACAGCGCACGCAAATTAATGAATATATTTGGTAATTATGTGACACCTTGGTTCACATTATTGCAGTTTTCTTACGGATCCCTAATATTTTTCAAAATCTCATATAGCCTATGTCACTCACACTGAATTAAGCATTTTATAAGTGAAAGAATTTTTTAAATAGGTCCAGTAGTTTCGGAGCCTATTCGTTACAAACAAAATAACAAAGATTCTCTCTTTATAATATTAGTATAGATGAACTCATCTCATTCGTTGGTAGATGGTTAATTTGTTCAGAAAAGTCTGTAAGTAGCATATAAAATACTTAGTAGACGAGAAACCGAGTTATAATGGGTTTTAGCGCCAGGTGTTACACTTTACTTTTCACTAAGATTGTGAGAAATTAATATTATTAATTTCAAAACATTTTGGCTAATACCCTAAACTTGCATATTTTATCCCCTAGAGCTAGAAAAGTTATTTATTTAGCTCCGCTCTGGTACGCAACAATGACGGACTTTTTGAGCAAGAGAAATGAAAAAGTTTTTGTTAGATCAGATTGTTAAATAAATAATTATTAATTCTTATTAATGTATTTATTTATCCTAAATAACTAAGTTAATTATTATATTTTTCAGTAGTACGAGAAGGTGTCATGCACAAAGATCCGATGTTTGCTAATACGAATAACGCAAAACAGATGTTGAATGGTCCGAATGCAGGTAGGTATTGCGAAAAGACAGGATTTATGTAACATATTATTGTATGAATAGATTAGCGATAGAGCGCTGTAACCATAGAACTAATAAAAGTTCGTTGTTTTGTTGGATGTTCTTTGGCTGAAACAATATAAAAATCTTTGAAAAATCCTACTCACACAATTTTAATAACCTTCGCCGTTAAACCGTGGAATTATGAATTTTATCACAAAATCACAGACAAGATGTACAATTCTGAATCACTGAGTTTAAATTCAATTCTTTCAAACAACTGTCAAACAGTACTTCTTAAAGTCGCTGGGCTATAGTACCTACAATTTATATATTTTCAAAATTTTTTGAATTCAGTCGGTACTATAAGCGAACAAAATAACGGATCGTGCAATAATCACGTGAGGCGACTGGGGAGAGGGGGTTCTGAAAAAATCATGAAATATCACTCGTAGTGAGATATCACTGTATTTATTTAACAATTTGTTAAAAAACCTCTAATTGCAGGATAACAAATAAACTGGTTAATTGATTGAATTTGGCGTTACTTTTCGGAACTCCATTGTCAACTCCTAGAACAAGAATATTTAGATTTTTGTTCCGATTTTAGTGTCAAAAACAACATGCACAGTGCACCGCCCTCCCGCCCGCAAAATTGCATGCAAAGAGGAAATGCTATTAGGTATTATTTTTGATAGTGACACCATTTATAATATATCGACACGTGTTTCGCGTCTACACGACGTATCATCAGGAAATATACTCTTTCCCCGCTGTAAGGGCGACAAATGTTAGTACAACGCCGCTCCTCGAGATGTTACCTCGCTGAATGCTGGACTAAAATCGGAAGTAAAAACTAAATATTTTTGTTCTAGGAGTTGAAATAAACTGCTATTTTCAAATGTTTTTATTATTTTAGAAGGGGACATGCACGATGAAGCTATGTTCGCTAAATCGATGTTTGGCGGAGATGGAGATTATGAAGACAACTCCGTTCAAAGTGAGTCATATTGGTTTTATATAACATACAATCACGCCTTTTTTCCGTAGGGGTAGGCAGAGGTGTAGATATACCCAGAACTCAGTCCCATAGTAGGTACTATTTACACCCACATTTCGCCAGTATGTTATTGGTCCCATGTAATAGAGGGCGAGACAATTGCCATCTACCGGGCATAGTAAGTTCCAGACTCCAGGCAGTTATTAATAATAATAATATTAAATATTATAGGACAACTTCCACACACGGTAATCTGGTCCGAAACTAGGCTAGAAGCCTGTACTATGGTAACCAGATGACTGATATACATACTTATATAAGCTTATAACACACAGGGACAGATCAAACAGACATGTTCATGCACACAAATGTTTGACCTGGCCGGGGATCGGAACCGGGACGTACGGCACAGAAGACAGAGTTACTACAATCTGAGTCAACGAGGCTGTTATTTCCTATGGAAAATCCAATATACATTTTAACACTTTGCCTGACCTCCTTAAAATGGGATGTTTAGTTGCTACTGGCAAGTTTAAAAAAGTTGATAGTTTCTTTATCTGAAGTTGCATTGTAATGCGGAGCGCCTAAGAGGACGGTTGTCTTTGTTTTTCCATATAAACGTTTCCCCTGTTTCCTCGCTAAATCCGTTAGAGCATTATTAATTTCTAAATAAATAAATAAATATTAATTTCTTTCTATAAAATCTAGTTAACTAATTGTTAAATTGAGGTGCTGAGATGTCTTTATTAAGCCGCGACTATGACTTTCCAAGAAATGATAGACACAGTTTACTTCATCATTTACTTTAAAAAAATATATTAAATTCATTATCGAATACGTTAATTAAATTAAAAAAAAAAAAAAAAATTAAAAAAACGGAATACGTGTCGTATTCCGCGATGCGATTTGGTCGTATCACAAGATTGTGTCGGATTTTTTGGTTCTTGTCATGTTTATTAAAATAATGTAAATGAAATTTTAGGAGAAACATTGAATCGGAATTATGAAGAGAAAGGATCTGGAAGTCATGAATATTATGGTGGTGGCGTGTCTTCTAGTGTTCCGAGAGAAAATGGTAAGAACCTTGTACATAAACAACCTACAACAAACACAAGGGTGTGTTTGTGTAGAGAAAGGAATGCAGAATGGTGAAAACGGTAGGGGTCGACCTAGGGTTACTTTTCATGAACAAATTGACGTTGTTCTTAGTAAAAGCCAAGTCAAAAGTACACCTACAACCGACGAGAGCATCTATGAAAAATGTCATGAAAGTGAACGAAGCGAAAGTTGTATGTCAGGATCGTAGCAAGTGAAAGACAATAGTCTCTGCCCACCCCACCGGCAACAAGGCGTGACTGTATGTATGTACCTATATGTATTAATGATATATATGTTTGATTTAGAAATGAAACTGCATGACGGTGCAATGTTCGTGCAACCGATGTTCTGTGATTATTCCAATCGAGGTAAGTTTGTGCGAGTCGTTGTTGTCGAACGATAATTTATTGTTTAACTGCCAGTTTACACTCACACGTTTTCGCTGAAGCGTTAGGCAGAGGTGTGCCTATGAGCTTTCATACAAATAAAAACGCTATTTTAATTAAAAATATCCTAAAGGGATAAAAGCGGTAGATGGCGCTAGGATCGAATTAGAACACGCTATAGTGTTTAGTTTACCTGTTCCAAAGGTAACTATAGCTTTATAAAGTTGCACGGAGATTGTTGATTTATAATAAAATATTAGAAGGATAATCTTTCAACAGGGACGAAGAAAAAGAGTAAAATCATCGGATCGGATGAATACAGTGAACAAAGTGAAAGTGACGATCATGCTCACGTCGATGATGATGATAATAATGATGGTAATAATGATGATGATGATAGCGGTGATAGTGGACGTGGCACTGGTGGTGTGGGTGGTAAGAACAAGATAAATGTACTATGCTTTACAAAATGGTGTAGAGTAATAACTAAAGTGGTGCATCAACCTAAACAATTCGAAAAAAAAAAAAAAGATTTCCCAGATAAATTCGCTGAGCTGATTCATTTTGTATAGAAAGTAGACATTTTTTTTTGCTAATTTTGCAATTCTTTCTTTTGAATTTTTTTCATATCTTTATATCTACACCAATTTTTTAAAAGTTGTATATTAATATAGAGATTGAGGCATCTTTCTAATTCCTAATACAACGCGACTTGAGTGGCCATTCAAAATGCAAAGAGAAAAACGGTCATTGATCCTAGGTTTATAGGTCGACCTAGACGTACTTTTCATGAACAAGTTGACGTTGTTCTTAGGAAAGGCCAAGTCAAAAGTACCTACAACCGACGAACATTTATGAAAAATGTCATGAAAGTGAACGAAGCGAAAGTTATTTCAGGATCGTAGCAAGTGGAGGGAAATAGTCTCTGCCTACCCCAACGGGAACAAGGCGTGACTGTATGTATGTATTATAGTAAACCTACGTGAGACGCGTGATAAACTAGACGCGTGTTAAGCTATCCACTAAGACATGCAATGGCTGTTTTCTTTCTACATAATTTGGTGTACCCAAACCCAAAAAAAATTGTAAAAGGTCCTGTAAAAGGTCCTACAAATGCTCGACATTATACTATGTCGAGCATTTGTAGGAACTTAGTGGGCTCGAATAGGGGGCGTTCAGTTTTTAAGTATTATTAGAATATGGATCAACAAACAGATTATTAAAAAAAAAGTAGAAATAACTATTTTTTAGTTTTATTGCAAAAATAATTCTTCTGAGTATAACCATAAAAAAATTGATGTTTTTGAAACATCTGAGTAGATTATAGATAAAGATTACTAAAAATGTTTATTATTTATTATTTTAGAAGGGAAGATGTACCCTGGTAAAATGTTCGAGGAACCGATGCTCGCAAAACCGATGCACGTGAAACCGATGCACGCGAAACCGATGCACGGGAAACCGATGCACGCGAAACCGATGTTCGATGGATCGGACAAAAATCGAGGTAAGCATTAAAAAAATATCACGAAAAGTTAGATAATGGCGATAAAAAGTAACCTTTCTGTTATTTCAGGGTCTAAGCTATCTACATACCAAATTTCAGCTCAATCGGTTCAGTAGTTTTAACATAAAAAGGGAACAAACATACACACATAAAATAACAGCGCTATGATAGCGCTAGGATTGAGTTAGAACACGCTAGTGTATTGTTTGCCTGTTCCAAAGGTAATTTGTTAACGTTGTACTGAGATTTGATATTTATAATATCAGTAGGATAATCTTTCAACAGAGACGATGAAAAAAAGTAAAGTCATCGGATCGGATGAATACAGTGAACAAAGTGAAAGTGACGATCATGCTCACGTCGATGATGATGATAATAATGATGGTAATAATCATGATGATGATAGCAATGATAGTGGACGTGGCACTGGTGGTGTTGGTGGTAAGAACAAGATAAATGTACTATGCGTTACAAAAAGGTAATAACTAAAAGTAGGTGTATATATAAAACCCGGTTGTCAGAAAGACAAACATGGTAAAGTGGGTAAGTGGGTGGTTCATGTAGTAGTAGGCCTCTTTTGCAGGAGGCCGCTTGGGGAAGTACCACACCTTTGCCAGTTATTCATCCGCCAAGCAGTAATGTGCAAACATTACTGTGTTCCGGTCTGAAGGGCAACGTTACCAGCGAAATTACTGGGCATGACGAGTTTCAACAACTAATATCTCAGGCTGACAGGAGCAGTGCAGTGCCGCGCAGAATTTTAAATTTTCAAATACTGGGTGGCACTGTATCTGATAAGGGCAATCATGATGCTTACCATCAGGCACCTGATTTGCTCCTCTTGTTACTCACTATCATAAAAAAAAATGTACCCGACAACTTAAACAATTTGAAAAAAATCGACTTTCCATACAAATCCATTCCATTCCATTTTGTATGGAAAGTATAAATTTTTGTTTTTTCATATCAATATTACTACACCTATTTTTAATACGTTGTATATATAGATTGAGGCATCTTTCTTGGAAATTCCTAATCGAACGCGACATGAGTGCCCATTAAATATAATAGACAAACTGTCATTCCGAGGCAGTCATGTGACTGCCTCGGTGGCGTAGTGGGCGCATGCTCGACTGCCAATCAAGAGGTCCCGGGTTCGATCCCCAGGTCAGGCATAGTGTTAATATTGGATTTTTCCATTAGGAATTATCTCAATAGCTGCCTGGAGTCTGGAACTGTGCCCGGTATATGGCAATAGGCTCGCCCCCTATTACATGGGACCAATAACATACTGGCGAAATGTGGGTGTATCTACTATGGGACTGAGTCCTGGGTACACCTCTGCCTACCCCTTCAGGAAAAAGGCGTGAATGTATGTTATGTCATTGATCCTAGGTTTATAGTAAACCAACGTGAGACGCGTCCACTCTTATTTGTACGACATGCAATGGCCGTTTCTTTCTACATAATTTGGAGCAAGCATAGCTTGGAATTTTTATTTCGGAATGCCAAATCTGGTGTACCAAAACAAGCAGTCTTAATTAATACAAAACTAAAAATTGTATAGGGTGTGATGGCGATATATTAGGACTTTCGACATTATATACTATGTTTAATCGTGCGTTTGTACGAACGTAGTGTGCGCGAATAGTGGGCGTACATTTTTATGTATTTTATTAAAAAATGGATCAACAGATGGGTCAAATAATTTGAAATTTTTAAAAAGTGTTTTTAGTTTTATAGCAAAAATAATTCTGAGTATAATCATAAAAAAAATGATGTTTTCGAAACATCTGTGTAGATTAAAGATTATTAATAAATCTTACTATTTATTTAGAAGGGAAGATGTATCCTGGTAATATGTTCGAGGAACCGATGCTCGCGAAACCGATGTTTGATGGATCGGACAAAAATCGAGGTAAGAATTTAAAAAAATATCACGAAAAGTGAGAATATGGGGATAAAAAGTAACCTTTCTGGTATGCCAGAGTCTAAGCTATCTAGATAGCAAATTTCAGCTCAATCGGTTCAGTATTTTTAACGTGAAAAGGGAACAAACATACACACATAAAATAACAGCTCTAAGATGGCGCTAGGATCCAGTTAGAACACGCTATTGTTTTGTTTGCCTGTTCCAAAGGTAACTTTTTGACGTTGTACTGAGATTTGAGATTTATAATATTAAAAGGATAATCTTTCAACAGGGACGATGAAAAAAAGTAAAGTCGGATCGGATGAATACAATGAACAAAGTGAAAGTGACGGTCGTGCTCACGTCGATGATAATAATGATGGTAATGATGATGATGATGATAGCGGTGATAGTGGACGTGGCACTGGGGGTGTTGGTGGTAAGACTAAGATATATTATGTACTACGCGTAACAAAAAGTGTAGTTATACTTAAAGCTGATTCATTTTGTGTGGCAAGTCGAACATTTTTTGCTTCTTTCTTTTGGATGTTGTTCATTTGGAAGGGTAGCATCTCCTTAAGTGTTACTGCGCTTTTTTTAACAGGTTGAATAAATATATTGTGGCATCTATCTTATTCCTGATAGAACGCAACTGTGGCCATTCAAAATGCTAAGAGAAAAACGATAATTGATCCCAAGGTTATTAAGCTATATCGCTCTAACTTATACGACATACAATGGCTGTTTTCTTTGTACATAATTTGGAACAAGCATAGCTTGGAAATTGTATTTCGAAATGCCAAATTTGGTGTAGCGAAACAAGCAGTCTTAATACGAAAGTAAAAAGTATAAGGTTGGATGGCGACAAATTAGGACTTCGATGTTGTACATGTTTGATCGTGCATTTGTACGAACTTTGTGTACGCGAATAGTGCGCGTTCAGCTTATATGTAGTAACAATATGGATCAACAAACAGATGGGTTAATTGATTAAAAATTTAAAAAAAAAAACTATTTTTTAGTTTTATAGCAAAAATAATTCTTCTGAGTATGACCATAAAAAAAATGATGTTTTTGAAACATCTGTGTAGATTCATCATCATCATTATCATCTCAGCCACAGGACGTCCACTGCTGAATGTAAGTCCGGTTGTAAGCGGCCCGCCTCCATCGTGTTCCTGCCGTCTTTATCAGATCGTCTGTCCACCTTGTGGGTGGACGTCCTACGCAGCGCTTGCCAGTCCAAGGTCTCCATTCGAGAACTTTGCAGCCCCATCGGCCATCAGTTCTACGTGCTATGTGCCCTGCCCATTGCCACTTTAACTTACTAATCCGCTGGGCTATGTCGATAACTTTCGTTCGTCTACGGATCTCCTCATTTCTGATTCGATCTCGTAGAGAAATTCCGAGCATAGCCCTCTCCATAGCTCGTTGCGCTATTTTGAGCCTGCTGATAAGGCCCACAGTCAGAGACCACGTTTCAGATCTGTAAGTCATCACTGGTAACACACACTGGTCAAAGACCTTCGACTTGAGGCACTGAGGTATTTTGGACGAGAAGACATTGCGTAGGTTTCCGAACGCTGCCCAGCCTAGTTGGATTCGACGATTGACCTCTTTCTCGAAGTTGGAACTACCGAGTTGGACTGCTTGTCCTAGGTAGACGTATGAGTCAACAACTTCTAGAATCGAGTTCCCAACCGATACTGGGGTTGGCACAACATGGGCATTACACATGCTGTGTAGATTAAAGAATACTAATAATGCTTATTATTTATTTTAGAAGGGAAGATGTACCCTAGTAAAATGTTGGAGGAACCGATGCTCGCGAAACCGATGCACGCGAAACCGATGTTCGATGGATCGGACAAAAATCGAGGTAAGCATTAAAAAAATATCACGAAAAGTGAGATAATGGCGATAAAAAGTAACCTTTCTATTATACCAGGGTCTAAGCTATCTACATACCAAATTTCAGCTCAATCGGTTCAGTAGTTTTAACGTAAAACGGTAACGAACATACACACAACTTGTTAACGTTATACTGAGATTTGAGATTTATAATAATAGTAGATTTGTAATCTTTCAACAGGGACGATGAATTAGTTAGTCGTTGTAGTTAATAATAATAGTTGGACATTTTTTATTTTTTGTCAATTTTTTTATTAATAATTTCCATTTCAAATGAATTTGCACACCTCAAGGAGGTAGAATGTATAATGGACCATAATATTAATTAAGACCTCTTGTACATACATTTTTGCAAATAAATGATTATATGATTATGATTATGAAAAAAAGTAAAGTCATCGGATCGGATGTTTACAATGAACAAAGTGAATGTGAAGATCATACTTACGTCGATGATGGTAATAATGATGGTAATGATGATGATGATGATAGCGGTAATAGTGGAAGTGGCACTGGTGGTGTTGGTGGTGTTGGTGGTAAGACTAAGATAAATATACTACACGTAACAACAAGGTGTAGTAATACTTAAAGTGGTTCATCTACGCGTCAACCTAAACAACTGGCAAAAGAAATAATTGCGTAAATAGAAAAAAAGTAGTTTTTAGTTTTATAGAAAAAATAATTCTTATAGTATGACCATTAAAAAAAAAATTTTTTTTGAAACATCTGTGTAGATTAAAGAATACTAATAACGTATATTATTTATTTTAGAAGGGAAGATGTACCCTAGTAAAATGTTCGAGGAACCGATGCTCGGTGGATCGGACCAAAATCGACGTAAGCATTAAAAATATATTATTATAATAAAATATATATTTTGTTTACCTGTTCTTTATGTTGCACTGAGATTTGAGATTTATAAAAGGATTATCTTTCAACAGAGACGATGAAAAAAAGTAAAGTCGGATCGGATGAATACAATGAACAAAGTGAAAGTGACGATCATGCTCACGTCGATGATAATAATGATGGTAAAGATGATGATGATGGTAGCGGTGATAGTGAACGTGGCACAGGTGATGTTGGTGGTAAGACCAAGATCAATGTACTACTCGTAACAAAAAGGTGTAGAGTAATACTAAAATTGGTGCATCTACTCATCAACCTAACAACTGCCTCGGTGGCGTAGAGGGCGCATGCTCGACTGCCAATCAAGAGGTCCCGGGTTCGATCCCCAGGTCAGGCAGTGTTAAATTAGGAATTATCTCAATAACTGCCTGGAGTCTGGAACTGTGCCCGGTAGATGGCAATAGACTCGCCCCCTATTACATGGGACCAATAACATACTGGCGAAATGTGGGTGTATCTACTATGGGACTGAGTCCTGGGTACACCTCTGCCTACCCCTTCGGGAAAAAGGCGTGAATGTATGTTATGTTATGTTAACCTAAACAACTGGCAAAAGAAATTATTGCGTAAATAAAAAAAAAATCGACATCCCATACAAAACCGATTAGCTGATTCATTTTGTATGGCAAGTCGAACTTTTTTTGCTTCTTTCTTTTGAATGTTGTTCAGTTTGAAGAGTTTGAAAGGTTGTTTTTAGTAGTGGTAGGCCTCATTTGCAGGCGACCGCCTGGGGAAGTACCACACCTTTGCCAGTTATTCATCCGCCAAGCAGTAATGTGCAAACATTACTATGTTCCGGTCTGAAGGTCTCTCAATATCATTAAAAAAAAATCTCCTTAAGTACCAGTACCCCTTTTTTTATACCTACGTTAAATATATAATATATTGAGGCATCTTTCTAATTTCTAATGTAACAAGACGAACAAATCAGGTGCCTGATGGTAAGCTTCATGATTGCCCATATCAGACACAGTGCCACCCAGTGTTTTAAAATTCTAAATTCTGCGCGGCACTGCACTGCGCCTGTTCACCCTCCCCACGTCCCCAGGCCAAAAGAGTCCTACCACTACAACGCATTCAACTGTCATTCAATTCTAACTGTGGCCATTAAAAATGCAAAGAGCAAAACGCTAATTGATCCTAGGTTTAGTAAACATGAGATGCGCGTTAAGCTCTCTTCCTTTAACTTGTACGTAATGCAATTGCTATTGTCTACATAATTTGGAACAAGCATAGCTTAGAATTTTTATTTCGGAATGCCAAATCTGGTGTACCGAAACAAGCAGTCTTAATACAAAAGGAAAAATAGTAAAAGGTTTGATGGCGACGTATTAGGACTTCGACATTATATTATGTTTGATCGTGCGTTTGTATACGTACTTAGTGTACGCGAATAGTGTGCGTTCAATTTTTTGTATTACTAGCTGTGCCGTGCGGTTTCATCCGCGTAGTCTCCATTCCCGTGGGAATATTGAGATAAAAAGTACATTTTGTGTTATGCCAGGGTCTTAACTATCTGTATCTACTATGTACGGGTATACAGAATTTCAGCCCAATCGGTTCAGTAGTTTTAGCGTGAAAACGGAACAAACATCCATTAATCTAACCAAAACCGCGCTAGATGGCGTTGAAGTGGAGTGAGAACTCGCTAGCGTTTTGTTTGCCTGTTACAAACGTACAACTTGTGCTAAACTTTTATTAAATTATTTAAACTTTTTTACATTTTACTGAGAATTGGGATTAGAAAATGCATCAACTAAATATCTTATATATGAATTATTATTATATATGAATCAATCAATTAATTTGATAAAGAAAAAAAAAAATGATGTTTTATAGAATAATTGATGTTTTATAGATTACTAATAATGCCTATTATTTGTTTTAGAAGGAAAGATGCACCCTAGTAAAATGTTCGAGGAACCGATGTTCGGTGGATCGGACAAAAATCGAGGTCAGCATTATAAAAATATCTTCAACTATTAGGAGTATTATCAGAACATAAATACAAATTGATTGATATGTTGCTCTGAATCCAAATGGTTAACTATTCGCTTTTGATTAATTCGGGTATCAGAAAACAAATAATTATTTTAAAGAAACAATTGAAATCAGGGATTCATCATTGAATTCATTATCGACCCATAGGTCGATAATTATCAACCAGCCCTTTTTTGTATAAAGATTTTACGATAATATTAAGTAGTTTTTCTGCAATATTTGCCAGTGTCAAGATATTATTAAATTTCAAACTTAAACTATCATAATCTGTCTGAACATTTTCACGCCTAACCAATTTAGCAATAGTGATAGACAGAAACTCGGCAAAAGAAATAGGGTAGTAGGAATATTAATTACAACTAACATACATACATACATTCACGCCTTTTTCCCGAAGGGGTAGGCAGAGGTGTACCCAGGACTCAGTCCCATAGTAGATACACCCACATTTCGCCAGTATGTTATTGGTCCCATGTAATAGGGGGCGAGCCTATTGCCATCTACCGTACACAGTTCCAGACTCCAGGCAGTTATTGAGATAATTCCTAATGGAAAAATCCAATATTTAACACAGCCTGACCTGGGGATCGAACCCGGGACCACTTGATTGGCAGTCGAGCATGCGCCCTCTACGCCACCGAGGCAGTCAAGATACTAATACTAATACTAATAATGCCTATTATTTGTTTTAGAAGGAAAGATGCACCCTAGTAAAATGTTCGAGGAACCGATGTTCGGTGGATCGGACAAAAATCGAGGTCAGCATTATAAGAATATCTTTTACTTCTTCCACCTAAAGGGTATTATCATATATACAAATTGATTGATATGTTGCTCTGAAATCCAAATGGTTAACCTTTGCCTTTGATTAATTCGGGTATCTCAGTTTTTTTTTTTTTTTTAAGATAATGAATGACTAGACGAGCAAATCAGGTGCCTGATGGTAAGCATCATGACTACCCATATCAGACACAGTACCACCCAGTGTTTTAATATTCTAAATTCTGCGCGGCACTGCACTGCACCTGTCACCCTGAGATATGAGTTGTTGAATCTCGTCATGCCCAGTAATTTCACTGGTAACATTGCCCTTCAGACCGGAACACAGTAATGTTTGCACATTACTGCTTGGCGGATGAATAACTGGCAAAGGTGTGGTACTTCCCCAGGCGGCCCCCTGCTAAAGAGACCTACCACTACAAATAAAAACAACTACAAAAATAAATTATTCATTTAAAGAATACCTGAAAAAATTGAAATCAGGGCTATGGGTCGATAATTATCAACCAGCCCTTTTTTGTATAGAGATTTTACGATAATTTTATCTAGTTTTTCTGGAATATTTGCCAGTGTCAAGATATTATTCAATTTCAAACTTAAATTCAGCTTTCTATCATAATCTGTCTGAACATTTTCACGCCTAACCAATTTTGCTATAGGTAATAGGTAGGTAGTAATAGACGGAAACTCAGCAAAAGTAATAGAGTACTTATAATTCTTTAGGATTATAAGTATGTAGTAATATTAATTCCTACAAACTAGAAACCATGCCTTATTACAGATGCTATGACTATGTACCATGAATCGTCACCAGAATCAGGGTTATCAAGATTAGAAGGAAATGAACCAAGCGCAGACTACAATTCTGACAGTTTAACAGATTTATCAAGCGTAGACGGAGATGTAGCCAAACTAAGCACAGGTTCACCGAGAGCAACTGGTGGGGCCGGAGGAGGGGGTAAGGAAATACTAGTAAACATGACTTCTCCGTGGAGTTGTCGTGTAGCGGGACGTCAATAACAACACCGGGCTGAGCGAGAACTGATTTATTAACTAAAGGTTACACTGTCAAATCTGTCATAGCGCAATATATGACTACCCGCATTCTTATCTTGATACTTATACATATAAATATGACTACATCACAGAGTCATGTTTAATGGGCCGTCTTTAACTTATTGGCGGCTCTGGGCACTTTTATATAGTGGGGCCCCTATTTTTACAACATTTCACGAGCGTATAGCTATAATGTACATAATGTAGTTATTACATGAGGGGTGTCCGCGGTATTCCCAAAAAAATACCCAATATCTTGTTTGTATTAGTTTTTGCTTTAGAATTAGGACAATAAAAAAAACGAAACGAAAACTTATATGAATTTTAACCCTGAAGACGCAAATGCGGCGAAAATATTCAAAATTTGGGCATGACCGCGCGAGCGTCTTGCTGCGAGCGCAGCGTTAATTTATAGAACTTTAGCAGTGATTGCTCATGCTACGAGCGCGAGATTAATAGAAAAAATTAAAGATTAAGAAGAGATTGAGTATTTGGTTTGAAAATATCCATTATTTGGTAGGTGATCGGTTGAGACTTGGGAGTCCCGTGAATCGCGGGGCTCTGGGCACGTGCCAGGGTGCACAGTAGGAAAGAGGGGCCTGACTTCACATCTTAATATATATTTTTTTAATTAAATGGTTGCCTACGTAACCTACCGCTTCCAAAAAGACGCGCAATTAATTAGTTTTAGGATAAATAAACACATGTTTTATTTCAGGTAAAATGCATAGCGGTCAAATGTTTACAAAAACAATGTTCGAAGGAGGCGGTGTCCAAAGTATGTATACTTCGATCATAATGATATTATTAAACAAAGATATATTTTTAAAAAGGTCTTAAGGGCCAACACCGAAACAATTGAGAAAATGCGAATTTCAAAGATGAATTTCGAGAATCCGTGGTTGAGTTGTGGTGTGATTGTTGTCCGTGTGAATAGGCTCATAAAATTGTATCTGATGTATTGTTGGTTACAGAAATAGTGAATAAACTAGCTGGAAATGCTGAGAAACCGGACACATCTGGATTGATTAGTGGTAGCGGGGCAGGTAAGAATAATCTTGCCAATTTTTTCCTGTCTGGCAGTCTAGAGTGTTTTTTAATTTTATGATAGTGAATGACAAGACGAGCAAATCAGGTGCCTGATGGTAAGCATCATGATTGCCCATATCACATATCAGACACAGTGCCACCCAGTGTTTTAAAATTCAAAATTCTGCGCGGCACTGCACTGTCCCTGTCACCCTGAGATATGAGTTGTTAAATCTCATCATGCCCAGTAATTTCGCTGGTAACATTGCCCTTCAGACCGGAACACAGTTATATTTGCGCATTACTGCTTGGCGGATGAATAACTGGCAAAGGTGTGGTACTTCCCCAGGCGGCCCCCTGCAAAAGAGGCCTACCTACAAAAAATAAATTTCATTTATGACTGAATTACCTAGAATGCACCAAAAGTGGCAAGCTATCATGTCAAGCTATTTAGTATCTACGAATCAACGAAAATATATCATTGAATTTTCGTTTTTGGCTATAAAATTTCTGAAAAATATATTAATATAATAAATCGTAACTTTTATTCAGACATTCCACTTTTACAATTTACCTACCTATTTATATTTTTTGTGTATGTTTTAGTTTGTAGAATAGTAGTTTTAGTTACCGATTGTAGAATAAACAGCTTCCCTCATGAAATGTTCGATTATTTCATGAAATGGTTGCATTTCACGATGGGGCAACTAAATTTGACTCAATCGTTAAATGTTAGGTCCAGTTTTGCACATAGGCCTCCCCCATAGATTTCCATCTAGTCTGGTTGCAAACGGCTTGCATCCAGCTTGTTCCTGCAATCTGGGATGAACTGAATGGCCTAGTAACTAGTGAAATATATGGTAATTGAGCTCATTAGAATCGTCTCAATGAATATGTTACAGATAGATGGAGACCAGGGGCCAGGGACTGATGATGAAGCAGGAACAAGAGCTTTTTTTAATTTTCTAATATAGGAATACTTGTTTTTTAGGCGTCACATTCAAGAAACCAGCGTTCGCAGAACCGATGTTGGCAGAAACGGCATTCGCAAAACCGATGTTGGCAAAAACGGCATTCGCAGAACCGATGTTGGCAGAAACGGCATTCGCAGAACCGATGTTGGCAGAAACGGCATTCGCAGAACCGATGTTGGCAAAAACGGCATTCGCAGAACCGATGTTGGCAGAAACGGCGTTCGCAGAACCGATGTTGGCAGAAACGGCGTTCGCAGAACCAATGTTGGCAGAAACGGCGTTCGCAGAACCGATGTTGGCAGAAACGGCATTCGCAGAACCGATGTTGGCAGAAACGGCATTCGCAGAACCGATGTTGGCAGAAACGGCATTCGCAAAACCGATGTTCGCAGAACCAATGTTCGGAGAAAACAAAGTTAAGCAGAAAAGTGAATACTATGACTCAAGTAAGGGCATATAATATAATTTTACCTAGATAGATAGATAGATAATACTTTATTGTACACCACACACAAAGAAAATAACATTACAGGATACAGAAACTAACTTAAATGTACAAGCGGCGGTCTGATCGCTAATAAGCGATTTCTTCCAGACCCTCCTGCGTCCCTTCCTACGTCCGAGTTTTATGAGCAAATTTAATGTGACCTCCTTGATGACAGACGCGCTTGCCCCCGAGTACGCCACCGAAGTAGAATTGAGTATTTGAATTTTATTTTCTTTTGGCATAAATGGAAAGATCATTTAAAAGATTCGTACCAAAACTATTTTTAGATTTCTTTTATTCGCTATAATTACAAAGTTATATCAAATTAAAAAATCATTTATAATCCAGTACCGAAAACACGCCGATAGTACCCGAACGAGCTCGTGACCTGTAGTGACGTCACAATGTTATAAAGTACCATACATAACTATAACATAATGACGTCACAATCATGGCGACCACTCGTAGCGCGTTCGTGAACAAGTGACTCCTATTGGAATTGTATCAATTTTAAATTGGTAGTAATTAATAAAAAAAAAATTTTGAAGTGAGTTTTGAATCGGATAATACATAATTTTCATTAAACTTACAAAATAACTTGATAAATACGACATTTTTTTTTTTTTAATACTCAATTGTTGCTATGTTATGTGACTAGGTGTGCCCCGCGTTTTCACCCGTGTAGTCATCGACTCGAAGTCTTATCATACATATACATACATTCACGCCTTTTAACCCGAAGGGGTAGGCAGAAGTGTACCCAGGTCTCAATCCCATGGTAGATACACCCACATTTCGCCAGTATGTTATTTGTCCCATGTAATAGGGGGCGAGCCTATTGCCATCTACCGGGCACAGTTCCAGGCTCCAGACAGTTATTGAGATAATTTCTAATGGAAAATCCAATATTCCAGGGTCTCAACTATTTATATGCCGAATTTCATGGTTGCCTGGAAGAGATCGCTCTGAGCGATAAGGCCGCCATTTTTTACGTTTACGTTACTATTTTTAAATTTTTGATTTTGTTGTTTCCTGTACTAATTGTGATACCAAACAAACATCCATCCATCCATCCATTCGTCCTCAGAAACTTTTGTATTTATAATATTATGAGTAGGATTGGATATAAACATATTCGCAGAAGTTTTCAACTAGATAGCGTTGTACGTTTTTAGAATGCGGTAGTGTTTTATGCCTTATCGATTTATTTTATAAAATTTATTTGAGATATTGAATATTTGTGATCAACCCGCCATGGTTCCAATTGAGTACCGTTCTGTGAGAGTCATCATCATCTCAGCCGTTGGTAATCCACTGCTGAACATAGGCCTCCCCCATAAAAGGGGGGTTTTGCTAATACTCGACACGCTTGGCAGGCGGGTTGTCGAGCGCAGTTCGATGGTTTTTAGCAGAGGACGCTGCTGCCTGCTCTGGATCTGTTAACAGCTGTGAGAGTATTTAATAATAATATCATTATCTCTTCAGAATCAGGTGGTAAAGGAAGGCCGGCAAACACAGGTGAAGTTAAACAAGCCAGTGACGAAACAGACTTCAATGAAATTGGTGATAAGGACAAGAATCTTAAAGCAGGTGAGCATGCAACTGTAGTAGTTGTGGTTGTGGACCGACCCTTAGTGACCAAATGTTGTTTGTAGTGGACTACGAGCAGTATCAAGCGGACTGTCCGAGTGTGTGTCCGTCTCGAGATGTAATGGTGTGCACGCGATGTCCGCATGGTGTTTACAAGACCTTCCCCAGCATATGCCATGTTCGCATGTTCCAATGCCGACATCCTAAGGAAAGTATGTATAAACGTTTATACCTCGACGGAAAAAAGTAGAAATGTACCTAACCAATTTAAAGTGTATGTGCTGATTCAATTGTTTTTACTGTTGTAAAAGACAGTGTCGCCTCCATTATGTTCTGCTCTTTTCTGTCGAGCTATAGTACACACTTTTATCTGTGCTTTTATTCATTAAGGCGCGATGCTAAGTTAATTCGCCCTCTCGCTCACACGTACCCACATATTTGAAGATATAAAAATACTACATAATGTAATTACGTAAAATAAAGACAACTAGGATCTAGAAAATAACAATACAAAGATTCAGTAAAAATCTTAATTTAATCCAAACGAGTTTTCATGTAATGTAACTGGAGAAATGTGGATATGTACCTATTTTGCTTGGACGGTACAATTTTACCGACGTTATAAATGCGAAAGTTTGTCGGAACGTATGCTTTTGTTTGTTACTTCTTCATATCAAAACTAGCGCTGAAACCGCGGGGCATGGGTGGTATACAAAACCTATAAAACATTTTAATAAAGGCTCAAACCCATGCTGCGGATGCTGTGAATGTGCACGTGGCGCATTTTAGCTGCATGGGTTTATTTGTTTGACAACATGGGCCTACTACGTCTCTACTGCAGGACACGCTATACACGCATCCCTGTACCAGGTGCACAGCGTGCATAGCGTTGAAAGCGGTGAGCTACGCAAACCCTATTTATTTATTTATATAATGTAATAATATGAACGCATTACAGCAATTATACATATTATCAATTACGTAATAATTAAACAATACAATCATAATAACAATAAATTAGTAACTTAATTATAATAATTAAAAATAATAATAAGTCAAAAGTTGTAGTAAATATTAGCTTTAGGATTATAAGTCTCACAAAATGTTAATAGTAACCAAATTTAGAATAGCACGCCATTTGTCACATGCTATATTCGAGCAAGCCACGCGTGTACCAACGTGTACCGCGTTCACGGCGTGCATGCCGTTGACAGCGTTGAAGTACGCGAGCGCCATATTCGAGCAAGCCACGCGTGTACGAATGACGTCAATTCATGCGTAGCGTGTCCGTGGCTTGCTGTGGACACAATTACATACATTCCTACAAAGCGAAGCTTGACGCACGTGCGTAGTCTCTCCGTACGCCGCGGGGGGTTTGAGCCTTTAATATCTATGAAAATGTTACACAAATTGGCAAACTTCAATTATCACAAGCCTAATTAGATTTTTCTTTGACTTTCCAGAACTAGAGTTAATATCAAGGCGTCCATGCATAATGTCGGCACCGTATTACTCAGAGAACATGAATATGCAGACACAAGGAAGAGTCACTGAACCTGACGACTACGACCGAGTCTTGCAGTTTATTAGGTGCAGGGAGAAGGGGAAATTGGGAAAAGGTAAAATAGGGAGAAAATTTTAATGATGGAATGAAAAGTTGGTAAAAAATATTGGTAATCAGTTTCTCGGGTAGAGCCTCTACCGTAGAGACACACACACCTTTGAGTATTACAAAGTATGTGATTAATGCCAATATCATAGAATCTGCGCGTTATGAAACTACATCATACAAAGTCATCGGTTTTCACATATTCCTTAAATCACAACGATTAAAATCAGTTGGTTTATTTCAGACCCAAAATGCATAAAAATGTTCGGTGACAATAAACAGCAGAAAAAAGATGGCGTATTTAATGAAGATGCATCTCATTTGCTTGATGTATCAGCACATAAGTTAGACGAGGATCGATTGACAGGATACGATAGTGTAGGTGACAACGCAGCAGCCGGGTACTTCAGCAATAATAACCAACAACTTCAACGTAGCCATGAGAGCGTAGAATTGTCAGAATTGAAATTGAATCAACCAACAAAGCTGAACCAACAGGTAGATGGTCATGAGACTGTTGGACTACAGGAAATAAAAAAAATTTACAGCAAAAGTGTAGAATTAACAGAATTAAAATTGCCAGGTGAAGTGAGTGAAACAGAAATAATGAGGGAGAGGAAAAATGACAAAACAAACGGTAAGCAAATGATGGACAAGAAATCAGAAGAAACGAAATCCGGGAATGAAAATAATCAAGATAAATCAATCGAAACGAAACCTGGGAGAGATTCTGTTAAAGGAAAATCAAAAGGAAATAACTCTCAGAAGAAAAACTTGAAAGAAACAAAAGATTTGGATGTATCCTACAAAGAATCAAAACAAACGAAAGCTGGGAAAGAATCCGAAAAAGAAGAACCTAAAGAGAAAGCGAAGAATAAAACTAAAAAAGTATGATATCATTTAATTGATATTTGAAATAAATTCGATGTTTACAAGAAAAATGTTTCTATGTGTACATAAGTAATATTTTAGGAAATAGTTAAAAAAATTTTTTTTTCGAGATCAGTTGTACTGCCTACGTATATAATATTAAAATAATAATTTGCGTTATAATTATAGTTTAAATAATAAATATCAACAGATAAAAACATAGTTTTCTCTGAATTTTGTTGCAAGAGTCATTGTTGTTAAGAAACACAACTTCTAACGAACATAATGATTTTTTTGCATCAAAGGGTAGTCCAAAAAACGGTTCTTTATACAGTAGGAGCGTCTCGGTCAGGGGCATAGCAGAATAACAAAATTTTCACTGTGGGTGCGTCCCGCCCGGGTGCGTACCAGAATGGGGCCATAGCGACCGGACCCATAGTTATATTGATATCAATATTAAGTCATCTCTACGCTATGACGCTATGGAGAGAGCTATGCTCAGTGTTTCTCTATACGAGATTGAATCAGAAATGAGGACATCCTTTGACAAACGAAAGTTACAGACATAGCGTACCTATGTGGATTAGCAACTTGAAGTGGCAATGGCTAGCACGTAGCACGTAGATATTGGGCTGATATGGGAACATCCACAAGGTGGATAGACAATCTAATAAAGACTGCAGGAACACGCTGTGTGCAAGCCACTTACAATCGGACTAAATGGAAATCTTTTGGGAAGGCCTAGGTCCAGCAGTGGACGTCCTACGGCTGGACCATTATAATGACCAGGGCCGTCTTTACCAGGGGGTGCAAGGGGTGCGGTGCACCAGGGCGCGAAGCGCCCGGGGGCGCTTGTCGAGTGCTGAATTTTTGGTTATTTCATTGAACTTAACGCTATTGCACAGTTTTATATACTTGTTACTTACGACAAATATGTATGCGCAAGCAAAAAAAAGTCATCAATAATAATATTTTTTTTACTTTTATTACGCTTTCGGCGCTTGTCATACCGCATTACTACACTACACAAATAACAATTTTATTTAATACAACTTGGTTGACTAGGACCCCTTTCATACTGCAGTGTGGCTTCGGTCGCGTGCCACGCTGCAGTGTGAACAAAACGAGGGCGCAGGCTATAAGTCCCGCACCCCGGCGCAGAATAGACTTAAGACGGCCCTGATAATGACCAGTATAAGGCGGGTTCATCTTACCGGGAGCGAGTTGAAAAAAAAAAGATTTAGATTTACAAACGGACGCAGTGGATCACTGAATTTAGGTATAGGGATCATTCTTTGATAGGTGATCAGTAGAAAGTAGGGCCCCCCTCGATCGAGTGGCCCCGGGCAAGTGCCCTGTGGGAAAGAGGGGCGTGGGTGTCATGAAGTGAGGATTTTGGACGGAAAATCCTTGACTTGCAACATCGTTGAGGGTAGAAAACCATAATATTGTAATGGCAACATTTTTCGTCATTGATTGAATGCGAATGAAGTATGAAGGATTTATTAATTTTTTCGCGATAAATGTTTCCTCCTTTTTACTACATACTAGTGGCAAAAAACACAAGCCGTGAGTTGCTAACATGCAAAAGAAAAAAAAAAAAAGTATGAAGGAAAATATATTTTGTCTGTGGCCTAAGTGGCCCACAGAACAGGAGTGGCCAATCGCCAATCAATGAGCTTTGTTGTCTAGTTGTCAAGGTCAAACATTTTCACAATCAATTTCTTGTGAAGCACTAAATGTAAATTGTGTTCTGTGTTATACAACTCTCAACTCATACCTAAAAACATCGTTGTTACAGTCAACAACTAAAATGTTTATCGAAATAAAAACTAAAAGTGTTTAAAACTCCACATTATATAAATAACCTATAAAAATGAGTTCGATCCAAGAAAGACTGCAGTTGAAGCGAGTGCCTTTAGACACCTGGAATATCCGTGAACAGCTATGCCTGGCCTCTGCAGTTGTCCGCAGCGGAGACCAGAACTGGATGTCCGTATCTCGAGCGCTCAAAACAGTCGGGGAACCTAATAGACCGCCGGATTGGTACTCGCAAAAGAGGTTTGGATTTTGTATGTTTACTCGCCGTGATTTCATTGCAACGTACACTGTGTTATTCTCAGTCTAAGGTACTTTTATACCAAATTTCAGCCCGATCTGTTCAGTAGTTTAGAAGAAAATGAACAAAAAAAATTACACTAAAAAAAGTATTATTACCGGCTTTCACTTGCTGAAAAGTACGCATTGTGTGATTGCAGGATACAAATTATTTACAGCCAAATTTTAGCATAATCGGTTCAGTAGTTTTGGTGTGATAAACACATACATACATATTAACGTTCAGACTGCTTTGTGGGCCTAGTCACATGCATCACAGCTGATCATGAGATCCTTGGTTCGACCCCTAGATCAGGCTTGTGTTTGGAATTTTTAATTAGGAATTTTCTCAATAACATGGAGTCTGGAGTCATGGAGTCATGGAGTAGATGACAAATAGGCTCTTTGCCTATTACATGGGACTTCAAAAACATAACTGGGGAAGTGTGGGTGTTTGGGACTGGGTCCTGGATACACCCATGCCTACCCGTTTGGGAAAAAGGTGTGATGTTATGTGTTTGCCCAGTTAGTTTTTTGTTAACTTAGTAATAAAGAAACAAGAGAAATCTTATTATGTTGTTTAATCACTGATCACAATTATTGACAAAAGTACAAAAGAATCACAGATTGAACAATGGTGCTATTCGGGCACATGCGCGTTACCTTCCCTATCGTTAGGCGGAAGCGGACTGACGACTAGCGCAGGTGATGACAGAGGTGAAGAAGGACGCAGGGGGCGTGACTCGACTCGCGTTCGCGATATTACCTTATATGGTCATTTAGTAAATCTACACAGACTACTTAATCTAGTAGACTGCCGCGAGTGGTGTGCGGTGGCAACACCGACCGGTTTGCTATAACCTTGTATACCATCAAACTGTACTCCCCAACTCCCAACCCGCCTGGCAAGAGTGGCGAGTATTGACAAAACCCCCATTATAGTGGAGGGTTATGTCCACGGCTGCGATGATGATGATGATTCCACTTTGTAATTATTTATTTATCTAATGATTAAAGAAAGAAAGAAAGAAAAATTTATTACCAAACCTTAATAACACATACGATATTACAATCTACTAGAACATATATTTATACAGTGGTTGTGGTAATTGGCTTGTGCTCAGCATGTGCTGCGCTCGGCTAACCGTGCACAGTGCTGTTTTTCAGCATGTACCGTCTTATTTTGATTTTTACATCCTTGTGGCATATGCATACCATGCCAAGTGACTTAATATATTGGCTACATAATATATTTTTACATACTATTATATTGTCTTAACATATCATCTCTTATATATATATATTATTACAGCTGTGCAGCCCAATATGGCGCATTGCTAGAACACGTAGAGACCCCGAAGCGCAAAAAGCGCAGCTCGGAAGGAGCCGTGGAGACCCCACAAGAGAGTATTGTTAAGAAATTGACACAAGATCGCATCGCTGAGATTGAGAAGGCTGTAGCGGAGATGACACAGCAACATGACGTTCTAAAGGTAAAACATTCACGCCTTTTTCCCAAATAATCGGCAGTAGCGCTTACGATTTAGAAAAAAGCTAAAATTATTGTTCCACAGAACGAAATAAACGAAGTCCTTAACCCATCAACATCTGAAGACCGGCTCAAAGAGATCTGGGCGAACATTGAAGCGGCCAAGCGAACGAAAGAGAGGGAGAACGCACGACGCGCCGCGCTGTTGAAAGAAAGAGAGGAACGACGGGCTAGAGCTGCCAGAAGTGGCCGGGGGTCGGGGAACACGCCACCACCGCCTGGAGCTGGTAAGTAGAATATCATTTAGTATCATTGTAGTTTCAGCCGTAGGTCAGCGGATTAGCAAGTTGAAGTGTCAATGGGCATGGTACATACATACCACGTAGAACTGATGGCCGATGCGGCAGTAAGGTTAGAGAATGGAGACCCCGAACCAGCAAGCAATATATAGGGCTCACAAGATAGACAGAAAATCTCATAAAGACAGCTGGAGCATGCTGGATGCAAGCTTACAACTGAAGTAGATGGAATAATAATAATTTGAATTTATACTCTAACAGAACAGGTTACCCCAATTACACTGCTCGAGTCAATTCATATGGGATATGTGGACAACCCATATTGCCAGGGTTTCAGGTCGCCATGATTCCTACAAGGCCTCCAACATGACCTAACGACTGCCCCCTACATATCTTATAGGAAACAGCCGGGACCTACAGTTTAACAACACGGTAGCGCCCTGGCGTAAAGTCCACATGGTGAAATTCGATCCAGGGACTTCAGATCGAAGAAAGTCAGGCATATTCCCGCTGGGCCACGGATGCTACAAGTGGACGTCTGACGACTGGAAGTCTATGTAAAATGCTTATGTACAGCAGTGGGATTCCAACGACTGTAATGTAATGTGGACTCCATTTCCGCACTGAGACTCTTATTTGGTACGTTGTGCGTGAAGTCCTGGCTAATCTAGCCAGCCTGACTCCGCCCAGAAGCTCAGAAGCTTCCCGGGAACTTCGCAGGCGCGGAGTGACCTCACTGTACCGATGATTTGTTCACGTTGAAAGGCCGCTGCCTCGCATTCCAGGACTATGTGGGCAACTGTTTCTTCAGCCACGGAGCAGCCTCTTCTTAGAGGACTGTCTGTAGCCTTAATTGTGAATAAGTGTTTGTATAATAGCGTATTCTAGCTACGAGAACGTTGACACAATCCTATGAAAAAATTACCAAATCGATGTTTTGTACTCCTCTGTTACCTTCGGATAAAATTAACTGCATCTATAAACTTATGTCCTAATAATTTTATAGTGAAGTAAACTATGTCCGTGTCATTTTAGTTTATCTTATAAACTGTCTGTTTTTTTCATAATAAACTTCCAAATATTCCAGGTTTACTCGCGTGATTAGACGTCACTGCAAAAAGTTTACTTCAACCTCAAAATATCAGGATCTAAATATATCAAATAGGTTTACTTGTATTTGGAGGAAACAGGGGAAACAAAACATAGATTTGGTAAATTTTCCATGGATTGTGTCACTGCTAAGAGGCCCCCTTTCCTGTTAAGGAACAGTGACCTGTTATAGTTCTAAGCTTTCAACAGCAGCAGCTGTGATGATTATGTTTTTTTTTTCTTTTATGGACCTACACGAATGTATTGCCAGTATCAAGTTTTGTATTTATAGCCTGCTTACACGGGACATTCATGGACTCACGCGTTAGTGTATTTCCCAGTGTCAAGTTATATAAATTTTCAAGTTAATATGGTCAATTCAGAGTCAGGGCAAGCCCAGTCAAGTCACAGCTCAGTAAAGTGGTGGTCTTTACAAGAAGCTGCCGGAATTTTGGTGGGAACACGAAAAATCACATTCCAACTCTCGCATCACTTGCCAAGAGACTTGTATATCTTCGAAAACACTCAACACGTAATATTCCACCATTCGAAATGCACCGCATAATTAATAAAGATACGGGAGCCAAACTGTACTCTTCGGCTTCCCGCCCATACTCTGACGTTAATGGAACATGTGGTCATGTTTCAGGTCCTGCCACACCATCATCTCCGCTACTCACCTCTCTCCTCAAGTCGTCGCCTGTAGTGACCACGCCTCAACACATACCACACCCCGCTTCTGTTGTTGGTAAGATTTTACATTTTATCTTGGATTTTTAATAAGACGGAGTAGTGACATTTTTTTTTCTTTTATTACTGTATAGCCAAGCACTTGACTGCAGTCTCACCTGAAGGTAAGTGACGACGCGGTCGACGATGGTGCGTGCTTACGTTAGATAGCTATTCACTCTTGACTTACGACTATAATATAATAAAACTATAAGTACATACCTATTATAATTTAATTTAATTTCCAACGTCTGAAAAGAAAGATTTAGGCTGGACTTTATAATGAAATGAAATGAAATGATTACTTTATTTGCATGAATACAGGTATAGAATGTTCTTGCTTATTGTATGTAGACTACTGTAATCGACCAAATTGTGCAAAATTGTGTGTCAAAGTGTCGTGTATATGAAATATTATTATATTATGAACCTTAAAACCAAGGAATAAATGATTTCTGATTCGTGAGTGTTGCCACTTTTTTATGATACAAACATAGTGATCTGTGGTAAAAAAAATTTACCAATGAGTTATTATAGTTCTTTCACTTTCAGTTCAGTTCAGAGTTAAATATTTTTTTAATAGTCTTCAGTCTTCTAAAAGCCGTAGCTCTTGTCTTGAGAGTGATTTTATTATGCAAAGAGCAGTTTTTAAGGTAATAGGATCTATAAAAGATTTCAGTAATCAATTATACGAATTAGAGATGACAAGTATTACATAAAGTATTAGGATAATTAATTGAGTATTTGATTTTTTTTTTTGCATAAATGGAAAGATTCGTTTCGGAGCAAAACTATTTTTAGTTTTTTTTTATTCGCTATAATTACAAAGTTATATCAAATTAAAAAATCATTTTTAATCCTGTAACGAAAACACGCCGATAGTACCCGAACGAGCTCGTGACCTGTAGTGACGTCACAATGTTATAAAGTACTATACATAACTATAACATAATGACGTCACAATCATGGCGACCACTCGTAGCGCGTTCGTGATCAAGTGACTCTTATTGGAATTTTATCAATTTTGAAATGCTTATAATTAATTAAAAAATATATTTTATACATAATTTTCATTAAACTTTCAGAATAAATTTAAAAATACATTTTCTTTTTCAAATACTCATTGTTATGATTAATAGCTTAGATTCTGGAATAACACAGGGATTATCCTTATATTCCCACAGGAACAAAGAATAAATGAATGAATGAAAACTCTTTATTGCTACCACAATATACTAGAATATAACAAAGAAGAAAACCTTAAAACTAGAAATAAGTAACAACTGGCGGCCTTATCGCTCAGAGCGATCTCTCCTCCTTTCCCTGCATGGTTCCCTAACCATGCAGGGAAAGGAAATACATATATGAAGGGACGGTGGTTTCAAATACATTACACTTAAATAAATAAATATATAATAAATAAAAATAAATAATTAAATTGCATACCAAATACTTAATAATATATATAGCTAGTAGTAATACTATAATATATACGTAGAATATATATCAAAGACTGAAATATTGTAAAACTATCAGTTGAAAAAAATAAAAAGTTTCTCGTGCGTTCTTCTTGTAGAGGTATCTTTCCGAACGCACGGTTGATTGACCTACCTGTTGTGATCTAATTGAATAAATGTTTTTGACTTTGTCTTTGACTTGCAGATGTAATATCCCCGTCAGTAACAGCGCCAACTCTATCGATGCTGCTGGAGAAGAACTCTCCACAACAAGACAGTAAGAGAGCTGCCATAGAACACATAAAGAGTCAGCTGGTACAAATTGAACAACAGCTTAAAGGTAAGAATAGAATATATACGGGTCTTTCCGTCCTAAGACTGGTTGCCTGGAAGAGATAGCTTAAAGCGATAAGGCCGCCCAATGTTGACCAATCACTTTTTAGTTATAGCTTTATTTTTAAGTTGTTATGTTGTACTGTGCCTAATTTTATGAAAATGGTCAGAATAAAGAGTAATCTACACATAACATAACATACATACACGCCTTTTTCCCGAAGGGGTAGGCAGAGGTGTACCCAGGACTCAGTCCCATAGTAGATACACCCACATTTCGCCGGTATGTTATTGGTCCCATGTAATAGGGGGCGAGCCTATTGCCATCTACCGGGCACAGTTCCAGACTCCAGGCAGTTATTGAGATAATTCCTAACAGAAAAATCCAATATTTTAACACTGCCTGACCTGGGGATCGAACCCGGGACCTCAACTGGGACCGGGACCCGGGACCTCAAGAGTAATCTAATCTAATATTTTTCTGTATGGCGGCGCACACAATAAATATTTTTTCTTTCTTTCTTTCAAATAGGACAAATATGTTAACCATATGTATAAGCTGATTCAATAAAGAAACAAATTTAAAATGGTCTCTAAATTCATGTCACACTAGTGCACACTTTGTAATGGTAGGCCTCTTTAGCAGGGGCCCGCCTGGGGAAGTACCACACCTTTGCCAGTTATTCATCCGGCAAGCAGTAATGTGCAAACATTACTGTGTTCCGGTCTGAAGGGCAATGTTACCAGCGAAATTACTGGGCATGATGAGATTCAACAACTAATATCTCAGGGTGACAGGCGCAGTGCAGTGCCGCGCAGAATTTTGAATTTTAAAACACTGGGTGGCACTGTCCGATATGGGCAATCATGATGCTTACCATCAGGCACCTGATTTGCTCGTCTTGTCATTCATTAAAAATAAAAAAAAAAATAAAAAAAAAATAAAAAAAAAATAAAAAAAATTTTTAGATTCGCTTCTGAATCGGTTTATAATAACTTTCAGCAAATACAACGCCCTCTCCTGCGCCGATCGTTCCTTCAGTAGACATAGACGATATAGAAATAAAGGCGGAAGACATTTACGCATTCAGAGACATCGATCTGCATATACCGACCGTACAGAATAATGACAAGTTAGTATAACATTTAGTTTACAAAATTCAACTATTATAAATATATTTATGGTATATAATATTGTACAAGTTGGCTCAGATGGTAGTAACTCTGCTTTCTGTGCCGCAGGCCTCGGTTCGATCCCCGGTCAGGTCAAACATTTGTGTGCATGAACATGTCTGTTTGAACTGTCCCTGTGTGTTATAAGCTTATATAAGTATGTATATCAGTCATCTGGTTACCATAGTACAGGCTTCTAGCCTAGTTTGGGACCAGGTGACCGTATGTGGAAGTTGACCCATATTATTATTATATAAACCTGCCAATAGTTTTAAAAAGTTAATTATCTCTTGTACACAAATGTAGCGTCCGTGGTTCAGTGGGAATATGCCCGGCTTTAGGGCTTTAACTATCTACACACCGAATTTCAACCCCATGGGTAGTATTGCCGTGAAATAGTAACAAACATCCATCCATCCTTACAAACTTTTAACCCGATATTCTCACGGGAACGCTGCCTACGCGGTTGAAACAGCAGGATATAATATCTTATTGGTGATTTTGTTAATTATATATAGTTTTTAAATTAGGTTTATAAATTTCAGACCCATCGAGAAACCGGTAAAAGAAGAAGAACAGAACCCAGTTGCAATTGAAATAGAAAACGTGGCGCCTGTCATAACACAAGTTGAAATTATCATTGATAAGGTAAGTTATACTCATACATTCACGCCTTTTTTCCCGAAGGGGTAGGCAGAGGTGTACCCAGGACACAGTCCCATAGTAGATACACCCACATTTCGCCAGTATGTTATTGGTCCCATGTAATAGGGGGCGAGCCTATTGCCATCTACCGGGCACAGTTCCAGACTCCAGGCAGTTATTGAGATAATTCCTAATGGAAAAATCCAATATTTAATACTGCTTGACCTGGGGATCGAACCCGGGACCTCTTGATTGGCAGTCGAGCATGCGCCCTCTACGCCACCGAGGCAGTCAAGTTATACTCCCCGTGAGAATATTAGGTTAAAAAGTATTTTGTGTTATTCCAGTCGACACTACCTACATACCAAATTTCAGCTGAATTGGTTCAGTAGTTTCAAAGCTCTACAAAAAAAAAAACCTTTTTTATGTTGCCCTGGCTATCATTGCAAATTATTACGTTTTCAAGTGTCCAGATTACGAATATATTCATGAAAGTTCTCAATGTGCTCTTGTTTTCATGATTTGTTGCATATCTTATATTTTGAACGATTAGGTCTTTGAAAAGAGATTGTCCCCTGAAAAATTTGAAAAGAAAAACTCATAAAAGGCGTTTTATAGAAATATAAAATATATTTTCGACATTTTCCTCTTTATTTACTTCGATGTATTCTAATTTCTCAAAGCATAACTGACATTATAAATATATCTGTTATTTTGTTTCTCGTTTTTTGATTTTTGTAATGTGAAATAAAAATAAGGTTTAAAAAAAATCAGAGCAAATCTAACAAAATCATTGATGAGTTTCATGAATTGTGTGCATAAATATAAGACCCAAAATCATTTTCATATCTAGGGCAAAAAAACAACTGTAGACCAGTGTTGTTGATTCCCCATACAAACTTCCACCCCCTTTTCATCCCCTGAAAGGATGATTTCTGGGATAAAAAATATCCTGTCTCCTTTCCCGGGATTCCGACTATCTCTAAACCAAATTTGATCTAAATCGATTCAGCGGTTTTAGCGTGATTAGGTAACAAACAGACAGAGTGACAGATAATATTAGAAAATAATTTGAATTGAGTATTTGAAAAAAAAAAAATGTATTTATCAAGTTATTTTATAAGTTATGTATTATCCGGTTTAAAACTCACTTTAAAAATTTTTTTTTTTAATTACAACCTATTCCAATAGGAGTCACTTGTTTACGAACGCGCTACGAGTGGTCGCAATGATTGTGACGTCATTATGTTATAGTTATGTATAGTACTTTATAACATTGTGACGTCACTACAGGTCACGAGCTCGTTCGGGTACTATCGGCGTGTTTTCGGTACTGGATTAAAAATATTTTTTTAATTTGATATAACTTTGTAATTATAGCGAATAAAGGAAAAATAAAAATAGTTTTTGTACGAATCTTATATATGATCTTTCTATTTATGCCAAAAGAAAATAAAATTCAAATACTCAATTGCAGGACGAGCCAATGAACGTCGATGTACAAGAAGATCTGCCTATTGAAGTGGAACCAGAAGTAAGTTTTTAATTGTAGTGTGTCCTATTTTCATTATCATCATCTCAGCCGTAGGACGTCCACTGCCTAAACAGCCTCCTATTATATTATTATAGAATAAAGCGGAGAATTCGCTTGAAATATAACATAACATACATTCACGCCTTTTTCCCGAAGGGGTAGGCAGAGGTGTACCCAGGACTCAGTCCCACAGTAGATACACCCACATTTCGCCAGTATGTTATTGGTCCCAAGTAATAGGGGGCGAGACTATTGCCATCTACCGGGCACAGTTCCAGACTCCAGGCAGTTATTGAGATAATTCCTAATGGAAAAAACCAATATTAAAACTTTGCCTGACCTGGGGATCGAACCCGCGACCTCTTGATTGGCAGTCGAGCATGCGCCTACTACGCCACCGAGGCAGTCACTATGTTGTAGATATTGATAAGTGCTACAAACCTCTAGAACATTACTTTATTCTACCATCAACAGATTTCACAGCGCACGCAAATAAATGAATATGGTAATTATATTATGTGACACCGGGGTTCACAATATTGCAGTTTTCTTACGGATCCCTATTTTTTTAAAATCTCATATAGCCTATGTCACTCACACTGAATTAAGCTATCCATAAGTGAAAGAATTTTTTAAATCGGTCCAGTAGTTTCGGAGCCTATTCGTTACAAACAAAAAAACAAAGTTTCTCTCTTTATAATATTAGTATAGATCTAACGGTTAGGTAAAGAGATGACGGTAATGTGTCATATTTTCACAACGAAATTAATATTTTTTTCCGTTTTAAATATTTTAATCGCAGCCTCAAGAAGACACAGAGCAACGGGACACATCGTTGGAATCATCGAAAACGGACGAGCAAAACTCTGAAATGGAAGACATTAACATCGCTTTCCCCGAAGTGAAATTCCCCACGGCTGAGATTAAAGTCATAGAGAACGATGAACATCAGGTAAGACAATATGTAATACTTGTGTAAGAATTGTAGTGGTAGGCCTCTTTAGCAGGGGCCCGCCTGGGGAAGTACCACACCTTTGCCAGTTATTCATCCGCCAAGCAGTAATGTGCAAACATTACTGTGTTCCGGTATGAAGGGCAATGTTACCAGCGAAATTACTGGGCATGATGAGATTTAACAACTCATATCTCAGGGTGACAGGCGCAGTGCAGTGCCGCGCAGAATTTAGAATTTTAAAACACTGGGTGGCACTGTGTCTGATATGGGCGATCATGATGCTTACCATCAGGCACCTGATTTGCTCGTCTTGTCACTCACTATCATAAAAAAAAACAGCGGCTTTGCTCGCTCGCAATTATGATATATAGGAGTTTTATACCAAAACTTTGACGCCCTTTTTGAACCCCTTAGAATGTGAATTTTCAACAATCCTTTCTTAGCACACGTCCAGACAACGAAAACAACTTACATTCCAAGTTTCAAGTCTCTAGGATCAGTGGTTTGGGCTCTGCGTTGCATGTCAGTCATTTAGGATTGTATAATATAGCTATATTTATAGTGATAATAATGTCGGGTAAAACACAAGACAGAGTTAATTAAATAATACTGATAAGTATTTACAGATAAAAGAAATAAAAGAAGAAATTCAGCCGCCAGAAGAGACGCAGCACGAAGTAGAGGAAGAGGTTATTGTACAAGAAGACGAGCCAATGGTGGAAGTGGTTGACGAAATCAGGTACTGTCTGGGTTCGATCCCCGGTCAGGTCAAACATTTGTGTGCATGAACATGTCTGTTTGATCTGTCCCTGTGTGTTATAAGCTTATATAAGTATGTATATCAGTCATCTGGTTACCATAGTACAGGCTTCTAGCGTAGTTTGGGACCAGATGACCGTGTGTGGAAGTTGTCCCATTGTTATTAAGTCCAACGTGCAGAGGTCCCTTTGAGATTTTAATCTAAAGTCAAAGATGCTTTGGAACTTTCGCGCGGCGCCTTCTAAACAAACGAGTGTAACCAAACCAAATATTGTAAAACAATCAGTTGAAAAAATTAAGCCCTACAAGTTTCTTGTGCGTTCTTCTTGTAGAGGTATCTTTTCGAACGCACGGTAGACTCATTACTGTTTATCTTCATTGACGTGCGAAAGTGTCAGATTGTGACCTATTTGAATAAATCTTTTTGACTTTGATTTTCACTTTTAAAGAAGAGTTTAAAGACATTATTATTTTATACATATTTTGTTCCAGTCCTGTCGAAGAGCCCCCTCCGATCCCGGAGCCTGCGCCCCCCGAGCCGGTACCGGAGCCCCACATCGAACCGGAAACTGAATTTATAACACAAACACAATCTGAAGCGATGGTCATAGAGCCCAGGGACATACCACTGCCCCCGGATCCACCTGAAGGTATTCTATGTACTTAACAATTACTGGTACGTGCTAGTGGGTCTTGAGGGTCCAGGGTTCGATCCCCAGCTCGGGTAAAAGTGTTATTAGATTTTTGCATTACTCTTTTGAATTGCACTCGCTTTTATGAGCGACTGTCTCGGTAGAGTAGTGGGCGCAACCTCGACTGCCGAGCATGATGTCTCGGGTTCGATCCCCACATCAATCAGGCAAAGTGTTAAATATCAGATTTTTCTGTGTTCGGTAGATGGCAATAGGCTCGCCCCCTATTACACGGGACTAATAACATACTGGCGAAATGTGGGTGTATCTACTATGGGACTGAGTCCTGGGTACACCTCTGTCTACCCCTTCGGGTAAAAGGTGTGATTGTATGTTATGTTTGTGTGGACAAACAATATAAACAAACATCTTTCAATATAAAAAGTATGAGTAAATTTTTTCTAGTCATAGATCCTCCACTTCCACCGGAACCAGAAATGCCACCACTCAAAGAAGAACCCGAACCGGAAGTAAACGTGGAAGAAACACCGGAGATCGAACCGGAAACAATCGCAGCGCCACCTGACGTCAAAACCGAGGAGACTTTGAAAAAGGAGGACGATTCAGAAGTAGGTTTTTAATATCTTACAAATATATAACAAATATATTGACAGCCTCGTTGGCTCAGATAGTAGGAACTCTGCTTTGCCGCAGGGCTCGGGTTCGATCCCCGGCCAGGTCAAACATTTGTGTGCATTAACATGTCTGTTTGATCTGTCCCTGTGTGTTATAAGCTTATATAAGTATGTATATCAGTCATCCGGTTACCATAGTACAGGCTTCTAGCCTAGTTTGGGACCAGATGACCGTGTGTGGAAGTTGTCACATATTATTATTATATTATTTTAAGAGGAATAATTTCGTAAGACATCGTATACATAATATAACTATAATGGTTTACGCAGCGCACGCAAATTAATGATTATTTTTGGATATTGAGGTTATGAAAAAAAAAATTATATTGAAAGTAATGAAAATTATGTATCATCCGATTCAAAAATCACTATAAAAATATAAATTTTAATTAATTATAAGCAATTCAAAATTGATAAAATTCCAATAGGAGTCACTTGTTCACGAGCGCGCTACGAGTGGTCGCCATGATTGTGACGTCATTATGTTATAGTTATGTATGGTACATTGTCACATAGTGACGTCACTACAGGTCACGAGCTCGTTCGGGTACTATCGGCGTGTTTTCGGTACTGGATTAAAAATAATTTTCATGTATTCATTTATGCCAAAAAAATAATATTAAGTACTCAATTATTTGACACCTTGGTTTACAATATTGCAGTTTTCTTACGGATCTCTATTTTTTTTCAATATCTAATATAGCCTATGTCACTCACACTGAATCAAGCTTTCCATAAGTGAAAGAATTTTTGGAATCGGTCCAGTAGTTTCGGAGCATATTCGTTACAAACAAAAAAACAAAGTTTCTCTCTTTATAATATTAGTATAGATGATTTATATTCTGTGTAATGTTTTAGGATTCGATACCGTTGAAGCAGATGATAGCAAGTGAAGCGATACGCACTACGCGGGACGACGTAGTCGAGGATACGCACACCGAGACCGACGACGATACGCCGATGGAAGTAAGTAATTACATATCTTTATTTATTTATACTCGGTGGACTGCCTCGGTGGCGTAGAGGGCGTATGCTCTGCCAATCAAGAGGTCCCGGGTTCGATCTCCAGGTCAGGCAGTGTTAAATATTGGATTTTCCATTAGGAATTATCTCAATAACTGCCTGGAGTCTGGAACTGTGCCCGGTAGGCAATAGGCTCGCCCTCTATTACAAGGGTACAATAACATACTGGCGAAATGTGGGTGTATCTACTGTGGGACTGAGTCCTGGGTACACCTCTGCCTACACCTACGGGAAAAAGGCGTGAATGTATGTTTTTATTTATTTATTTAGCATTCTACATGATAAATATTAAAAAATTACATTGTAGATTTTGTAATTCAATTTCAATATGAAAACGACCTTCATTTGTTTATTTTTTTTCAGTTGAGCCGAGAAGAAGAGAAAGATGGAAAGAAGAAAAGAGACTATTCTCGCAAGAAGAAACCAGATTCTAGAAGTAAGTGTTATACCATGTTTATATACTAATTATAAATGTCCAAACAAACGAATGTAAGAAAAAATTAAGCCCTACAAGTTTCTTAAGCGTTCTTCTTGTAGAGGTATCATTCCGAACGCACGGTAGACTCATTACTGTTTATTTTTATTGAATTGCAAAAGTGTCATATTAGACCAAGTTGAATATAATATTTTGACTTTGACATTATTTCTTATCCATCCATTAGCTCGACTGCCCGGGTTCGATGCCCAGGTCAGGCAATGTTAAATATGGATTTTTCCATTAGAATTATGTTAATATCGGCCTGGATTCTGGAACTGTGCCCGGTAGGCAATAGGCTCCCTCCCTAATGGACCCAATATCATACTGGCGAAATGTGGGTGTACCTTATTCTATATAGGACTGAGACCAACATTACAAAGATGCCTTAAAAATCAAATTTAATTCAAACGAGTTTTCATGTATAAAAATCTGGATAAAGAAAGAAAATCTCAGAAAAAAAGACACTAGTCTTGTTTGGATTAAATTGGATTCTTTACCTAATCTTTGTATTGTTATTGTCTAGATCCTAGTTGTCTTTATTTTACGTAATTACATGTAGTATTTTTTATATCTAGATAAGTATTGGTACGTGTGATGAGAGGGCGAATTAGGCCTGCGCTGTGCCTTAAATAATAATAATAAATATTTTTTCTTACATTTTCCTTTCTGATGAATACTTCTGGCTTCTAGCCTAGTTTGGGACCAGATGATCGTGTGTGGAAGTTGTCCCATATTATTATTATATATTAAATATCTGGATGACCGAGCTTTGCTCGGTATTTTTTTTTTTTTAATAAAATGACATTTTCTAAAAATGATTCCTAGCTAGATCGATTTATCGCCCCCGAAACCCCCTATATACTAAATTTTATGAAAATCGTTGGAGCCGATTCCGAGATTCCAATTATATATATACAAGAATTGCTCATTTAAAGATATAAGATATGTATTGTTCCATATTGGATTTTTCCATTAGGAATTATCTCAATAACTGCCTGCAGTCTGGAACTGTGCCCAGTAGATGGCAATAGGCTCGCCCCCTATTACATGGGACCAATAACATACTGGCGAAATGTGGGTGTATCTACTATGGGACCAAGTCCTGGGTACACCTCTGCCTACCCCTTCGGGAAAAATGCGTGAATGTATGTTTTTTGTTCCAGCATGTTCAGGGTCGGAGAGTGCTCCGGAGTCCCCCGCGGCCGCCGGAGACGCCGAGAGGGAACACAGGCTCTGGAAGAAATCTGTCATGCTCGTATATACTAGGTATGCTTGCTTTATGATAGTGAGTGACAAGACGAGCAAATCAGGCGCCTGATGGTAAGCATCATGATTGCCCATATCAGACACAGTGCCACCCAGTGTTTTAATATTCAAAATTCTGCACTGATCCTGTCACCCTGAGATATTAGTTGTAGAAACTGTAGGTTCTTTTCGTTGTCTGGTAAGAAAGGATTTTAGAAAATTTACATTCTAAGGGGTCCAAAAATGGCGTCAAAGTTTTGGTATAAAACTCTCATATTAAATTAATTAAATTGCGAACGGCAAAGTCGCTGCGTATTAAGAGCCCTATCACATTTCAAACGTAATTTTTGTATGAAACGGTCAACTTCGACGTTCTTAATCTAAGAAACTAAAGGACTACGATATTTCTAATTTATTGAAAAATGGAGAATACTTATAAGTATTGACCATAGCGGCCTCGCTATTCTTAATTTTCTCTTAACTATTTATAAAAAGTCAAAATTGCGAAGCTAGTTTTTCGTAAAGTGTGCGACGGCACTTCTTTGAGGCCTTAGTTTGAACTATGGTATTAACTTTATACCATAAAGTAAATGAAATAAAAAAAGCATACATTCACGCCTTTTTCCCGAAGGGGTAGGCAGAGTTGTACCCAAGACTCAGTCCCATAGTAGATACACCCACATTTCGCCAGTATATTATTGGTTCCATGTAATAGGGGGCGAGCCTATTGCCATCTACCGGGCACAGTTCCAGACTCCAGGCAGTTATTGAGATAATTCTTAATGGAAAAACCCAATATTAACACTATGCCTGACCTGGGAATCGAACCCGGGACCTCTTGATTGGCAGTCGAGCATGCGCCAACTCATATATTTCATATAGTGATGTAGTCAAAATATTGATATATGTATGAAATACCCAGAAAAAAAAAATTCACATTCAAAAGCGTAAAATTAGAAATAGTTGTGAATTTCTGCTTACTACATTATTATCATTACGCAAATGTTATACCTAAAGTTACGTCAGTTCAAAAGGAAATCGATTTATTTATTTATTTTAGAACATAAGTAATTAAAACTTTAAAGAAACGTCATTACAACTACTAAAATGCTGTAAATTGACATTCATCGAGCGCCATCTATGAGCGCATAAAATTTTGTGATAGGGCTCTTAAATAAACCATATTGTTTCAGACTATGTAGCCACAAGTACGCCAGTTTGTTCCTCCGTCCCATCACCGACGAGGAAGCTCCGGGATACAGCGTCGTCGTCAGACGACCCATGGACCTCACCACCATACGGAAGAATATCGAAAATGGTGTTATTAGGTATCGTCATTATTATATGAATTTATACTTTGAAAAGCCGTCACCTTCAACAGCTGTGTCAATTTTCTTTGAAATATATCTTAAGGAGGCAGCGATCAGAGAAAGTAATAGTTTTTAAATCATTTGAAATCAGAGCATATTTCAAAATATAGGTATTTTGACAAAATATAAGTATTGAAATATATTTCAAACAAATATACGTATTTCCAAATATAACTCCAAATTTATAAGTATTAATATATAATATAGACTAAAATATAATGCTATAAAGCGAGTTTTTTAGTAACTACCTAATTTGTCAAGTTAGTATAAAGGTATAAAAAAGGTGCAATAAGCGGTTCGGGCATGCGCAAATTAAATGAATTGAATGTTTGTTTTAAAATTTTAATCAAAAGGACACGCTAATAAATTATGTGGTACTTTACTCCGAAAGAGTAATAGACTCAGAATAACACGTCTTTTCGTGAGATGTAAAATTAAATAATACAATTTCGGAGTCTTCCTCCTCATTTAGACTGTCTTTATTATCGGAGCTGTGATCGCTCCCACCCCAGTACTCCGTATGGTCGCGACAGTACGCAGGCCACGTGAGACCGTGGCCGAGGTCAGTCGGGGTCGACCGATGCAGCGCCTCTCCCGTCGCACCTCACTCCTGTTACCAAACAGATCTAAAAATAAATTTGCGCATTCATGGTCAGCGCTATTCAACCGTGACGCGACTTATAGACGGGTAGATAATAATAATAATATGGGATAACTTCCACACACGGTCACCTGGTCCCAAACTAGGCTAGAAGCCTGTACTATGGTAACCAGATCACTGATATACATCTATACTAATATTATAAAGAGAGAAACTTTGTTTTTTTGTTTGTAACGAATAGGCTCCGAAACTACTGGACCGATTTTAAAAATTCTTTCACTTATGGATAGCTTAATTCAGTGTGAGTGCCATAGGCTATATGAGATTTTGAAAAAAAATGGGGATCCGTAAGAAAACTGCAATATTGTGAACCAAGGTGTTACATAATATAATTACCATATTCATAAATTTGCGTGCGCTGTGAAATGCATTGATGGTAGAATAATATAATGTACTAGGGGTTTGTAGTACTTATCAATACCTACAAAACAGTATACATAGATTATATCCATCTTTTTTGGTTTAGTCACAATAATCGAAAAAGTGATTATTTTCATGCGGTGTGAAAACTATTGGTGGTAGAGTAAAGTAATGTACTAGGGGTTTGTAGTACTTATCAATACCTACAAAACAGTATACATAGATTATATCCATCTTTTTTGGTTTAGTCACAATAATCGAAAAAGTGATTATTTTTCATGCGGTGTGAAAACTATTGGTGGTAGAGTAAAGTAATGTACTAGGGGTTTGTAGTACTTATCAATACCTACAAAACAGTATACATAGATTATATCCATCTTTTTTGGTTTAGTCACAATAATCGAAAAAGTGATTATTTTTCATGCGGTGTGAAAACTATTGGTGGTAGAGTAAAGTAATGTACTAGGGGTTTGTAGTACTTATTAATACCTACAAAACAGTATACATAGATTATATCCATCTTTTTTGGTTTAGTCACAATAATCGAAAAAGTGATTATTTTTCATGCGGTGTGAAAACTATTGGTGGTAGAGTAAAGTAATGTACTAGGGGTTTGTAGTACTTATCAATACCTACAAAACAGTATACATAGATTATATCCATCTATTTTGGTTTAGTCACAATAATTGAAGCAGTGATTATTTTTCATGCGGTGTGAAAACTATTGGTGGTAGAGTAAAATAATGTACTAGGGGTTTGTAGTACTTATCAATACCTACAAAACAGTATACATAGATTATATCCATCTTTTTTGGTTTAGTCACAATAATCGAAGCAGTGATTATTTTTCATGCGGTGTGAAAACTATCGGTGGTAGATTAAAGTAATGTACTAGGGGATTGTATTAATTATCAATACCTACAAAACAGTATACATAGATTATATCCCTCTTTTTTGGTTTAGTCACAATAATCGAAAAAGTGATTATTTTTCATGCGGTGTGAAAACTATTGGTGGTAGAGTAAAGTAATGTACTAGGAGTTTGTAGTACTTATCAATACCTACAAAACAGTATACATAGATTATATCCATCTTTTTTGGTTTAGTCACAATAATCGAAAAAGTGATTATTTTTCATGCGGTGTGAAAACTATTGGTGGTAGAGTAAAGTAATGTGCTAGGGGTTTGTAGTACTTATCAATACCTACAAAACAGTATACATAGATTATATCCATCTTTTTTGGTTTAGTCACAATAATCGAAAAAGTGATTATTTTTCATGCGGTGTGAAAACTATTGGTGGTAGAGTAAAGTAATGTACTAGGGGTTTGTAGTACTTATCAATACCTACAAAACAGTATACATAGATTCTATCCATCTTTTTTGGTTTAGTCACAATAATCGAAAAAGTGATTATTTTTCATGCGGTGTGAAAACTATTGGTGGTAGAGTAAAGTAATGTACTAGGGTTTGTAGTACTTATCAATACCTACAAAACGGTATACATAGATTATATCCATCTATTTTGGTTTAGTCACAATAATTGAAGCAGTGATTATTTTTCATGCGGTGTGAAAACTATTGGTGGTAGAGTAAAATAATGTACTAGGGGTTTGTAGTACTTATTAATACCTACAAAACAGTATACATAGATTATATCCATCTTTTTTGGTTTAGTCACAATAATCGAAGCAGTGATTATTTTTCATGCGGTGTGAAAACTATCGGTGGTAGATTAAAGTAATGTACTAGGGGATTGTATTAATTATCAATACCTACAAAACGGTATACATAGATTATATCCATCTTTTCTGGTTTAGTCACAATAATCGAAGCAGTGATTATTTTTCATGTGGTGTGAAAAGTATTGGTGGTAGAATAAAGTAATGTACTAGGGGTTTGTTGTACTCATCAATATCTTCAAAATAGCCCACGATAAATTATAACATGTGTTAAGGTTTGGTCATTGTAACAGAAATAGTCATTAATTTGCGTGCGCTGCGTAAACCATTAGGGTTATATCTATTAAAATACAATGTATCACGAATTTACTCCTGATAAACGTCCACTATACCTACTTCTGCTACCCGTGCGAAGCCGGGGCGGGTCGCTAGTACTTATATAAGCTTATTACACACAGGGACAGATCAACACAGACATGTTCATGCACACAAATGTTTGACCTGGCCGGGGATCGAACCCGGGGCCTGCGGCACAGAAAGCAGAGTTACTACCGTCTGAGCCAACGAGGCTGTCAACCTCAGTGTGGTGTTACTTAAGATGCATCACCTTAAGTAACACCTTTTTTTTAACTTGTGCAAATGTGTTATAGAACGACGGCTGAGTTTCAACGCGACGTACTTCTAATGTTATCGAACGCCTTGTTCTACAACAGCAGCGAACACAGTGTATACACCATGGCCAAGGAATTACATGAAGAGGTATGTAACAAACAGAAAAGAGGACCTCTTAGCAGTTTGACACAATCCTATGGAAAATTTACCAAATCGATATTTTGTATTCCCCTGTTTCCTCCGAATACAGTAAACCTATTCGATATATTTATTATATCCTGATATTTTAAAGTTGAAGTAAAGTATGTCCCTATCATTTTATTTTTGTTTATAAACTCTACATTTTGTTGTAGTGAACGTCCAATCACGCGAGTAAAACTGCGATTTTCGGAAGTTCACTATGAAATAACCAACTTTGTAAAAAAAAATTAAAATGACAGGGACATAGGTTACTTCACTATAAAAATATCAGGATATAAATTTATAGGATGGATTTATTATATTCGGAGGAAACACGGGAATACAAAATTACGATTTGGTAAATTTTTCCTAGGATTGTGTCATATTCCTAGAAGGCCGCGTACGCTCTTAAGATGGATGGGCCAACATCATTATTCATACCAACTTTGAGTAACCAATGTCGATGATAAAAGGAGATCCAGATGTAGTACATATGGTTTACTACGTTATACTAGGAAAGTAGTTAGAAATCGCATTAAGCGATAAGACCGCCTCTCGCACTAGCCTATGATTTATTCTTCATTATCATCATCATCTCAGCCGTTGGTAATTCACTAGTGAACATAGCCCCCCCCCATAAAGGAGGGTTGTTGTCAATACTCGACACGCTTGTAGTGCGTGTTGTCGAGCGCAGTTCGATGGATTATAGCAGAGCACGCTGCTGCCTGCTCTGGATCTGTTAACCCTGAGCCTCCACGGGGAGAGAGGGGGGACCACTATTCTAAAGCCGGTAACTACGGCGAAATATGGGTGTATCTACTATGGGACTGAGTCCTGGGTACACCCTTGCCTACCCCTTCGGGAAAAAAAGGCGTGAATATAACCTATTGCCATCTACCGGGCACAGTTCCAGACTCCAGGCAGTTATTGAGATAATTCCTAAAGGAAAAATCCAATATTTAACACTGACTGATCTGGGGATCGAACCCAGGACCTCTTGATTGGCAGTCGAGCATGCGCCCTCTACGCCACCGAAGCAGAATGTGTAACAAGCTATAGATAATGTGTGAATGTTTGCAGGCGTGCGTGCAGCTCAGCATGTTGGTGGCGGCGCAGGCGCACGCGGGGCTGTGCGCCGCCACCAGCAAGCGGCGCCGGAACTATCGCCCGCGGTAGAACTCACCGCCATCACTGCTCTTACACAACACCTCGCACAAACACGTCTCATAATTAGAGGGTCACGCAACAAGAAACAAATTCTATGGAAAATGTACCAAATCGATGTTTTGTATTCCTCTGTTTCCTCCGAATATAGTAAACCTATTTGATATATTCATATCCTGATATTTTGAAGATGTAGTAACCTATGTCCCTGTCATTTTATTTTTGTTCATGAACGATTCATTTTTTTAGTGAACGTCTAATCGCGCGAGTAGAACAATTTTTTATAAGTTCACTTTGAAAAAACCTAGAGTTTATAAAAAAAACTAAAATGACAGGGACATCGTTAACTTCACTATAAAAATATCAGGATATAGATTTAGAGAATGGGTTTATTATATTCGGAGGAAACGGGAATAAAAAACATCGATTTGATAAATTTTTCGTAGGATTGTGTCAAATTCCTAAAAGGCCTCGCACACTCTTAAAGGGCTGGATCACAGAGCAAATACGAAGAGGTGTTGTAGATAAATTCCCTATGAAACAATACGTGACATTTTGCGGGATGAGGGGATGTCAGGTCTCGCCTACTTTATTTTCCATCTACCGGTCAATAGCAAAACTACTCGCTTCGTTGTTTGTCAATTTTACTAAGTAATTTAACTATCTGACACGAGATGGCGGTATGTTTACATTATTATCATAAAAACTACAAAATATAAAGTAAAATATATACTTTGGTGACTAAACAGTTAATATAAGGAATGATTGTAGAACAAATTTTGGTATGTATTATTATTAAAATATATAAATACTGTGCTCTACGTACCTATAATATATGTTTAATTTTCGTGACACAATATCGCCATCTATTGTCGAGTAGGATAATTTTTAGAGAAGCCAACGGTACCTACTGTGATGACGTCAGGACCTAGTTGAAATCAGTGCTCAGTTGCTTTGGCCGCCTCCGCTCCGAATTTGCTCTGTGGGCTAAAGCTACCCATTAAACTGAACGCATAAGGACAAATATTCGCGAAAAAATGTACGAATTCCCATGTATTACCGATTAGCTGAGCCATTTTCTATGGGAACTTGAGCATTAAGAACGTTGTGATACATTATATAAAGACATATTGCTGGAAAATGACCTTTTAAGTATTGAAATGTATTAGATTAATAACATAGCTTAAAGAAAAAATCCGATGCGAAAGGGTCCCTTGCTTTTTATTCATTGATGTCGAAATAAAACAGTTTTAATTAAAATAGTTGTTTTTATTACGATTACTATTTATCCTTACATAATTTATCCCCTCCAAAGCTTCCAACCGTCTGTACGCTTAATATATTAAAATACTCAACGGATAGTAATGCTGTTTACATAGACAGTGATTCAAGAGGAAAGGATATATATTTAATAGTGCCCGGAGCGAAGGCGAGTCACTGATTTTAGGATAAATTAATGAGAACTGGACCCGTGTAAGAGTGAGGTGAATCAGAAACTCTATCCTTGTCTAATTCAGCATGATCAATGTGTCAACAGTGTGAGATTCAATCGAGTTTTTGATTAATAATAAAACATGGTAAGAACAATATTACCAAGTTATAAAAAACATTTGTAATTTTTCTTTGATAATAATTTATTATCAGAATGCAAAAATCCGACAATACGTACCTATTTTGTGTTTCAACAACTTTCAATACAAAAGAACGCACTGGCGGTTTTTTCCCGCGATTGATTTACGGTTGAATAAAAATAACCGCCATAGGTACATAGAAATTCGGAGAAAAAATCCAAGTTGATATTCGGATTTTTAAATTAATAACTTCCACTGTTACTCTATGGTTAGAAAACACACACACAGCTTTCGCTTCGTATTTTCCGTGATTATGTTAATGTGTGTTGTACCTGTTCACCTCACCACACGCAACCATCAACAGAAAAAATGAGTACTGCCCGCCTAGCATGGTACGGGGATAACTAGTTTTACCCTTTTTTTCTCTCTTTCGCGCCTGAACTATTTATGTCTGCTGACTCGTTCTAACCCCCTGGGACTTCGTTTTCCCTGCTCACTGTGCTACCGGGGCTGGAAGTAGCTTAGGATCATTCCTTAGTGATATGCAGTGTTACAAAAAGATCAAATAAAAAAAATTAAAGGGTAGCCACCAAACCGAACAAGTTTCAAAATAAATAATTGAAGTTATATTTAAGATCTACAAGTCAACCAAAACTTGCAAAATAAATAATTAGCAAAAAAATATTTCTACTTCCCATACAAATAGACGAGCTGTTAGTTATTAGCAATTTTTTTTTGCAAGTTTAACTAAACTTAGCCCCATAAAAATAACTTACATCTTTTTGTAATACATATAGATATTCAAAGATTATGGGCCTCATAGTGTCAAAAAAGACAGTTACCTACTTTACGAGTTTTACAATAACCGTTGAAAATAAAACAAAATAAATGATATAAAGAATATTTTTTATTACACAAAGAAATTAACAAAAAAACTTAAATGCAATTATGAAGTTAATTGTTGTAAAGACCTTTTAGAAATTTGACACAATCCTATGAATTGTTACCAAATCAAATGGTCCTTCGGTCTCCACCCAAATTAAACCCTTTCGATATTATCCTGAAAGTTAACTATGTCCCTATCATTCATCTATATCATTTAACATAATATATATTATATTTTTTCTAGTGAACGTTTAACAATCCCAGTTTTACTAGAAAAATATTAAGTCTATAGAAGAAAATGAATTGAACATAGGTTATAAAAAATATCAGGATACAAATATATCGATTGGGTAAATAACATTCGGGGGAAACGGGAATACAAAACTTATCTGGCAGCTTTTTCGTAAGATTGTGTTAAATTCTAAACGTGTCTTTACCTCTTAATCTACAGAATATTATGTATTTAATCTAAAGTAGGATAAATTAAACCCTGATACTATCTACATAAACTATTGATGAAAATTTAATAGACAAAAATGCACAGACATTCGTTGTAATTTTTTAAGATAGAGCAAGCCATCTTTCTCTTTTTTAATTGACTTACTTGCCCGTCCAAAAAATAACAATAATAGTATTGCAAATTAAAGTCACGTCTATCGAAACCCCAACGAAAATGAAAAAAAAAAACGCGCAATTACTTATAATGTAGCCAGGAAACTTCACCACATACCAATAACGTAAACACACATGTGGCAACATTGAAAAAATTAAAAGAGTAGGAAACGAAAGAATCGGAACTTCCGATTGATTTTACACCGACTTCGGTTCTTCACAGATAAAATGTAGCAATACATTGAAAAAATTGTGAAAACAGAATCGAACTCGGAGAAATCGAAACTTCCGAATGATTTACAGTTGGACTTCGGTTCCAATACTTTTATCTAATACTTATATCGGAGGTCGAATCACAGCGACTATGCGGGTACAAAGTAAAAACAATAAAGTTGAAACATTGGCTAACGAGTAATCAATCTCTTGCCAATATTTATCAGTGCATCTCCCCGTAAGAAAAATTTGTAAAATTTTTGACTTCATAAAAAATTTGACGATCGCCTGATCTATTATGAATCGAAATATTTTTTGCTATATAATTTCACAAATGGAAATTCTTCAAACTCCGGGGAAAAGACAGTACTCTAAAACCAGATTAGCACTCGTATTCAAGAACGATACTTTGTGGTCTAACAGTGCACCCGAATGCATAGAGCCATTAAATTCAGTTCTTAAACAATACTTGAGTGAGATCTAACGCTATGGGCTCATTCGGAGCGGCCTTTACGTAAGGTAGGTAGAGACCTATTAAACGATCTCATAGTGGAGCTTATGTACAAAAAAAATGTTCCTCCTCTATACTCTGTGGTAAATTTTTCTTGGCGGCAAATTTTGAGATTTTGTTGCGGTACATATTTTGCTGTATTTTAATTTATTTTATTATACAGAATATTATTTATTTCACCGGGAAAGGTAGTTCGTAATAACTGACACTTTAATTAAAGGTTATATATTATATGTCATCCGCTACTTAAAAATAAGAGCCACTTAGCAACAGAAACGGACCAATCACAGATCTGTAATCGACGCTGTGCGTTCGCATAGCAATGTGTCGGTTGAGCGTTGTTTGTGAATGAGCTGACCTGCCATGGCGACCGCTGTGAGAAATCCCTTACCTTGCACAGCGTTGCTTGCTACCTTAGGTAAGTTTTATTCTTGAATATGGGTGTTAATGTAAGTCAAGGGCAGGAAAACGATGAATGTCACAGATTTCGAGGCAAAAAATTGTGATTGTACAAAAATATTGCACCTCAACTATTTCCGTGGAGAAAAAATACAAAATATTTTGATGTGAAAATACACTTTAAGCGTTAGAAAACACGCGATTCCAAATCTGTTAAAACCACAAATAGTGAATCTGTTTTGAACAAACACTCGATTAATTATATCGAATACATTAAATTATATATAATATACATTATGGCTTTTTTAACTCTGCCGGTATTGCAAAAATGGTAACTCAAAGTTGTTATAAATGCCTAGTTTGTGTCGTCACGTCAAGGTGCGAGCTGAAAATCAGCGTTACTGACTTGTCTGTCTGCAACACATGCTGAGCTTGCACCCATTCGGGCGACACTGCACGACGCGACTATGAACTTCACACATTTATGATTTAATTCTTTTATTACATATTAATAGTGTTATATTATCTATTTGTTTTTATTTTTAATTTATGAGTGTTTTAGTTTTATGTCTTTTGTACAGTGTTGTCCAAATAAACGTACTTCATTCATTCATTCATTAATAAAAAAAATCAACTCTTTTCATATTGAAACTGTTTCGATTAAAAAAAAAAGTTAAATGTTTGTGAGAATAACACAATACAGGAAAATGCATCAAGTGGTGTATGGGTTTCGCGTCCTGTGTTCAGTGAAAAAAAACAATAAACTGTAAGGTGCATTACGTTAAGACAATATATTATGGTATAATATGGTCTGTTTTAATATAAAAATAATATGTACGTATTAATCATAATGTAATCGTAATGTTAATGGAAAGTAATATACATACAAGAAAAGAACATACTTATGTAAAGCTCGTTTTTTTTTATTTTTTTTTAAGATAGTGACAAGACGAGCAAATCAAGTGCCTGATGGTAAACATCAGGATTGCCCATATCAGACACAGTGCCACCCAGTGTTTTAAAATTAAAAATTCTGTGTGGCACTGCATTGCGCCTGTCAATATAATAAAATATAATATAATTTAGTCATTTGGCATGGTGTGCATATGCCACAAGGATCAATATGTATAAATTTGAATAAGACGGTACGTGCTGAAAGACAGCCCTTAAAGCCCTTTTTAAAAAATGTTCACCACAAATGTATGGTACCAGGCCACACAGCACACTCACGGAACACACTAAGTCGACTTAGACCACGCTATAATAGTAAAGAAAAAGAAAAAACTGCCATGCAAGTGTTTCACCCACATGACTGGCTTCAATACCTATATTATAATATAAAAACATTGTAAACTTATTAGATATTAACTAGGGGTATTGTGCTTAAGACGACATAGTCAGATAAGATGACACACTAGCAGTATTCCTTTACATATTCGCGCCAATGGTGAACCCGTGACGTTTTCGGCGAGCGTCATAGATGTCGCTAGTAACAAACTTTAGTATGGCGGACAGTGAATACACATAGCAAAGTAGTGAACGTTTTTGAGATTTTTATGTGAAAAAAGTTTTTCTTTCGCTTTTCTTTTGTGGTGAAAATACACGCAAGGTAAGAATCTTCTCTTTAAACTAATTTTCATTGTCCACAGGGATTATTATAGGGCATAAATATTGATAAACGCGTATTCTAACCTAAAAGATTTTGTCACGGCATTTAAATGAAACTTACCATTACTATTTGGTAAGATGACATACTAGACGTCTGTGTAAGATGGCATACTATGTCATCTTACCCTTACCTCTTATTGGTATATTAATTTTATTTATTTATTTTTATTTCTTACAGGATGCCTGGCAATTACAAAAGAACATCGAATAGGAAGAGTTGGTCACAAGAAGACATGAATAAGGCCATCGAAGCTGTAAAAGAAAATAGGATGGGTTGGCTTTTAGCATCCAAGCGTTTTAATGTGCCACAAGCAACCCTTCGTCGTCATTTCAATAGCGCTCCAGTAAATCTCGGTCGTTTTAAACCGACTTTTAACACAGATATGGAAAAAGCAATAGTGGATCATATTCTCGAGTTCGAAAGCAGACTTTTTGGGTTCAATACAACCGATATAAGAAAGTTAGCTTTCGAATTTGCTGAAAGATTAGGGCTGGATCACAGATTTGATAAGAATGAAAAAATAGCTGGCTGGGATTGGCTGAAAGGGTTTAGGGAACGCAACCCTCATATCTCGCTTAGAGCTCCAGAGCCGACGTCAGCAGCAAGGGCAAAGGCATTTAATAAACCTCAGGTAATGAAGTTTTTTTCTCTTTTGGAAAAAACAGTGACTGACAATGGGATTGAGGCACATAGAATTTACAATATGGATGAGTCTGGACTGACCACTGTTCAAAAGCCCCCAAAAGTCTTTGCATCCAAAGGGAAAAAACAAGTCGGAGCTGTAACTAGTGATGAACGCGGTCAACATTTTACAGTTGTTGTCTGTGTTAATGCCATCGGAAATTTTGTTCCACCCGCAATAATTATTCCAAGAAAAAATCACAAAGCCGAATACTTTGACGGTGCTCCATCAGGCACTTTAGAGCTGTGCAACCCGTCAGGGTATATGATCGGCGACTTATTTTTGAAGTGGATGCGTCATTTTGTTGCCTTTGTGAATGCTTCTGTAACAAACAAGGTACTGCTTATCCTAGATGGTCATTCAAGTCACAAAAATCTGGAAGCACTTGAATTTGCCAAGGCCAACGGCGTGATAATGCTCTGTCTTCCACCGCATTGCACTCACCGAATGCAACCGACTGATGTATCATTTTTTGGTCCACTTAAGGCGTATTATGACCGCGAAATGGCAACATGGATGAAGAATCATCCTGGAAGAACTGTAGGTCTATACCAAGTTGCTAACATTTTTGGAAGAGCCTACGAAAATGCAGCTACCGTTAGAAATATAACAAGTGGTTTTGAGAAAACTGGAATTTACCCCTTCAACCCGCACATTTTCCCAGAAGACATGTATTTACCTAGCGAAGTTACCGAAAACGAATTGAACGATGACGGGCCGGTTGCCGGTAGCTCATCTCAGCCCCAGCAAAATCAGAATGAATCCGATTCCTCAGAATCAACTGACGCTGAAGAACAACTGATGAATTTAGCAGCTAATAACGTTCACGGGCAAATAGATTTTGACGCAGATGCTACTTTTAGAGAAATAGAAACTCGTCACTCGTCTCCTACAATCTTGTCACCAAATGTTGCTACGAATTTGCTTCTACTAGAGTCTGGTTCTAAACAACCCAACAATTTCGAAGAACAAATGGATATCACTATTGCTCCAAATAAAGATGCTGATCCTCAAGAAACTGAAAAAAGTCCATTATTCCTTAAACAGTTGTCAGCAAATGTTGTTATGAATTTGTTACAAGATAATGACTTTAACATTTTGTCTCAGCTCCAGCCAATGTTCCTAGAATCTGGTTCTAAGAATGCCACAGAACAGATAGATGTCACCAGTGCTCCAAAAAATAATTATCAATGGCAGACCGACGATGATGAAGCTGTTCCAGAAACGATCTGTGATAATAAAGAATCATCCTTGGATACCAATCAAATTGTAGCTCGACAGATACTTTTGCAACCAGAAATAGTTTCTACCACAAATTCCATTCTTAAAGAAATTTCACCACTTTCAAAAGCTGCTTCTACGGGAAGGTTGAGAGTAAACAAAAAAGTCGGTGGATCGCAGGTTTTCACGTCTAGTCCTTTTATGAATGAAATAAAAGCAATAGTACAGCAGAAAAAAGAAAAAGAAAATCGCATATCTCTTAAAAAACAAAAGCAAACGAAGCGTGCCATTTTTAAAGATGACGATGTGGAGTTTAAGCCAGCAGTTAAAAAATCTAGGGCCAAGAGAGGTCCAAAGAAGACGAAACCTGTTAATTTAGAAGACGACAAGAACCTCGAGAAAGATAAAGAACCTGAGTCCGCGTCTAAAAAATGCAGACCCACGCGAAGTCGAAAGCAGAAGCAGGGTGTTGTTTTTGATGATGACGAGGACCCCGAGAATCCTTACGCCACTGATGACGAGGGAGAAGGTGATGCAGCTTGTATTTACTGCAATGAACTATTTAGTCAATCTAGGCCAAATGAACATTGGGTGAAGTGTCAACTGTGTTCCAAATGGTGTCATACACTATGCGCAGGCATACCTGCAAAAACGAAACAATTTGTCTGCGAACTGTGCTCATAAATTGTACATGTATAAGACGACATACCATTAAAGTCTAAGATGACATACAATGTCATCTTACACCATAGATATGTCATCTTACCCATGTACACCTAAGTGCAATTAATGTTTGTTTTTTAATTTTATATTACTTTGATTGTTCTAAAACTGTATTGATTTCATTGGTTATGAAACATTCTTAAATATACGTAAGATGCTGATCTCACATGACTTCATTTATTTCGCATATATGTCTTTAAACAAAAAGTATGTCATCTTAAGCACAATTCCCCTATACTATTGTTTTTACACACTAAACATAATGTTATGTAACACGACCACAATGTACACAGTTTATCAATAAACGATTTCTATTTCATTCTATTCAATAAGTGAGGTCGAGCAGCATAAAATTTGACGTAGGTACGTGAAGGTACATCAAGCTGATTTTTTGGATTTGCTAGTTTGTTAAAAGGACAGTTGATAGCACGATAAAAAAGACATAGAGGGTAATGTCCTCAAATGGCACGATGTAATGTGGCTGTGTTACGAGTATGACTGGCGTAATAAAATACATGACCTCGCTGATCAGAGATGAAGAGTGTAAAGTCATTAACTTTCGACGAAGCACCCAAATAGATAGCACCGTAGACTTAAATTTATTAGCAAATACCACCAAGCCAGTGCCAATAAGTATTGAGAAAAAAATCATTGCACTTTTATCCCTAGTACCGGATATTTCACATTTTTTATCAATATTAGGAACCACTACAGATCTATCCATGCCTTAGACGTCGACCCTGATTTGAGTTATCAAATCAGAATCCTCTGAATCCTCCTCCTCCTCTGAAGACAGTGAATTTTTATTTTGTGATATTTTGCTTACTGATTTTACTAGCTATACTTAATAAATTGACGTAGACTAGTGAAAGGGTCATTTTGTTTGTGGAAAATTCTTTTTATCCATACAAATTTAAAAAAAAAATCGTACCCAATTGCTATTGCAAGCTGACGTAAGTTATACCTTGAAACCTAAATTATGAAAAGCTCAGACGCCGTAATAAACTTAAGTCAGATATTTTAGGTATTTTGTGAAATTTAACTTAATAAGCTTAACTAGACGTTTAGCTCGTTGTTAGGTGAGTAATAATAAATAACATAGTGTATTTTTTTAAACAAGACAAAAAAATACTCCGCCCTGTAAAAAAATATTGTTACCTAATTGATGACTTAAGTACTTTGGAATTCCGGGTCTAGATATGTACTAGCTGATGTAATATAAGGTTGGCTAATAAACGCATTTTTCTTTCTTTCTTTAAGGTCTATCGCCACCTAGGCTTCACGTAGAGGACGCTGCCTGCCGTCCTCTGAATCTGATAATCCTTAGGGACTACACTTATTTAGCTTTGTTCAGCTTTTGTCCGAGAAATGCGTCTCTATACAAAATCGGGGTTTTCTATGGACAAAAGCAACGAATCAATTAATAAGAAGTTGGAGGATCTGTGCACACCGGACTGGAAGAATTATTTTTTAATAAAATAAATTTATTTCACTCAAAAGTTACAGTTAAAGTACAATTGGAGGAGAAAGGAGATGTTATAGATAGATAAACTATCTGTGCCTCGAGGTTTACTCGAGGTACTTACTTCATTTGCCTAGCTGTTATCAACGACTTCGTCCACTGGAAATTAATTTTTTTATCCGTATAAAACCCCATTTCCTAATCCTATCCTACTTATATGATAAGAGAATGTTTATTGGTGAATACTATGAAATAATATGTATATATGTTTCTATGTTGTGTGTGTATAATATAATAGAACGGGGATATCAGAGTTCGGTGCGCTCGTGATGTTGGCTTGCCGGCATTTCTGGCTTCGGCACATGGGGTTGCGGACCTTGTCAGTTATATTAAACTCTCATGGTGACAAGGCGAGCATACCGTTTTTGTCCGACGCAGAGTCAGCCTGATCAGTCCTCGATTCGGGTGCACCGAGCCCTTCGGCTCCTCACGCCCAGAGAGCTTGGGATGAGGTTGGATCAAAACGGATCCACGAACGGATCATCGAAGATGGATGGATTTAGCACGGCTTAAGGCTGTGTCGCGGTCAGAATCAGGGGCATGGCTACACGCTCTTCCTTCACCTCACCTGGGCATACTACTCGATAATGACTACCTGCGTGTGGCTGTCGCCCTCCGTCTGGCCTTCAAGGTGTGTAAACCCCATGTATGCACCTGTGGGTCAATGGTGGAGGCTAGTGTCCATCATGCGCTGAGCTATCGCCGCTGTACAGGGAGGTACCCTCAATGACATAGTCCGCAGAGCTCTTGTATCGGCCGCTGGCCCTTGCATGTTAGACCCGCCGGGGTTGAGAAGGACTGACCTTGGTGCCTTGGAAGAATGGCAAGTGCCTGGTGTGGGTTGCCACTTGTGTCAGCACTGTAGCCGCTAATCACTTTCGTCAGTCTATCCACTCACCGGCGGCAGCCGCAGAAGATGCTGCCTCCAGAAAGCGTCTCAAGTACCACGACTTGGAGTCAATGTACTATTTTGTGCCAATTGCCGTTGAGACATGGGCAGTTGGTGCGTGGAGGCGAGGCAGTTTTAATTATATCAGAGATAGGGCGTAGGATGAAAAGTAAAGGAGGTGACCCCCGCTCCAGATCGTTCCCCGTGCAAAGGATGTCCATAGCTATACAACGCGGAAATACGGCGAGCGTTATGGGCACCTTTGCATCTGGAACGGTAAGGTGCGGAATATTTGACTGAAATTAATTTATTTTAACTATGAATGTTTATTTAATTAATTTAATAAATACTTTTATATAATCGTTGAAAATTCCTTCTTTGATATCCTTTACCACGGTACATGATGCAACGCACTAATATGCGATTCATTCTGCTCATAATCGTATAACGCCATATACTAGGACAAGAATTACCCATTCCTTCTTTATTGCATTTAGATGAAGCTGAGAGTCTTTTGAAACCTCTTTCGCGGACAACATATAACCTTGAGTCAGTTGTATTATGCTGAATAATTAGCCTCTGAATCTGAATGAATAGTTTTATGGCAGAAACGACGAGTGACGTATTTCCTACACCTCTATGGGCTAATAGAGCTTCCGCCCGATTTCGATTCAATGCAATCATACCTTCAAACTCTCGTGTTCGCGGTATTCAGCCCATTGGTGGCCATATCGGCCATTACTGGTTAGTACATAAGAGTAGATTGAAATAAATTTAACAAAAAAATTTAGAGCTCTTGAAAACTATATTTCATATACTAATAGTATATCATTGTGACAGTAAAAATTGAAAACGTTATGAACAAAAAAAAATTGCTATCTCCATGAAAGTCCCAAATCTGTATTTTTATTGAAAATATTTTTTCTCCAAAAACCATCAAAATATACTCAATAATTTAAAAAAATGCAGATTTTTTTTTAGGATTGGAGAATAATTTATTCAAAGAAAAAAATGCAGATCCGATTGAATAATCGATCTCGCGTGATCGAGTTACACATATCGGTATCAACTCACAACCCTAACTGCTTTCTGCTTGAAACACGAAGGGATGAAATGATTCCTAACAGAGATCCCCATGTAATATGGGTATATACCTTATATACACTGCATACGGTCATTCAAATTTTTATCTAAACTGCTTTATTTAAAGTCGAATATGGCATTTCACAGTTGAAGATGGGTTGAGGGCTGTGAGATTGAAATGGAAATTCTTTTTAAAGTTGAAGGAAAAAACAGAGTACTCAAAACAGACTAATAAGCTTGGTTTGACATAACTTTAAGGTCAAAATATAAAATACCAACTTAAAAACTAGTAACACCACAAATTTCGCGTTAACATTACGCGCAAGACAAAGACGCGACTATAAAAGATTTATATGGTAATGTATAGCTTGACAGAAAAGAGTAGAAACGGAACTAATTTAAAGTGTATGTGTTCATTAAATTGCTTTTAATGTTGTAAGAGACAGTGGCGCCCCCATTATTTTCTACTCTTTTATGTCGAGCTATAAGAATATTTCCGTGGAGAAGAGTTATAATATATCAATGAGCCGTTAGAAAAACGCGATTTCAAAATTCTGTTCAAAACCACAATTAGTGGAAAAAAATACGCGTGAATCAAACACGCGATTAAGAAAAAAAGTTATCTCTTTTCATTTCGAAAATGTTTCGAAGAAAAAAAAACAATTGTTTTCCTCGTCAAGTCTATATGAAAATTTATATGAGACTTTTCCAAAAAACTATGTAAATTGCAAATTGAAGACAAAAAACTAAAAAAAATGGGCATAAATGAAAAACAGCGCGCCCCATGCTTGCAAGGAGCGCATATATGCTGAGCTATGTCCTTTTCGTTGCCACTTAGTACATCGAACTTACTTATACCCTATCCTATAGTATATCTATTTAGTTCTTATTAAATGTTAACGTAGAAATAACTACCTATTTTTTTACTAGCTGTCGTGATGAATGAAAGTTTTATATTCTATTCTAAAGCCTGCTTTAAACGGCAGTTCAAACGTGTGGAAAATAACCTTACTTTTCACTGTACGTCTGTGCATTTTAGTCTACCGATTATGAAATAAAATTTATACAAGAGTTGTGATTTAATGACTCTTTAAAAAAAAACAAAATGTCGAATAGAACAACTATTTCAGAGTTGTCTCTATAAAATAACCAGTACAATGACTCTTTAAGAGGTACTACGAGAGATTTGACACAATCCTATGAAAAATTTACCAAATCGATGTTTTGTATTACCCTGTTTCCTCCGTATATAATAACCCCTATTAACTAAGGTTGGGTTTTTTGATCACTGGTTAAGTCGACCAATGGTTAATTTTTTTGACAAATAGTTGAAATTCGATAAAATTCGTTTTTTCATCCCGGGTTAACTATTTTTTTTTCACGCGATTTAACCATTGGTTAGAAATTTAACTATAGTTAGTTTGACAAATGGTTAACTTAACAAAATCAAAAAACTGGCCCTTAGTCCCTGTCGTTTTAGTTTCTCTTATGAACTCTCGGCTTTTTTCATAGTGAACTTATAAAATTCCCAGTTTTACTCGCGTTATTAGGATGTTCACTACTAAGTTTATAAACAAAAATAAAATGATAGGGACATGGTTAATTTCATCTTCTTCATAGTCGAATTCATCAAATAGTTTATATACATTCGGAGGAAACAGGGGAATACAAAACATCGATTTGGTAATATTGCCATAGGATTGTGTCAAACTTCTATGAGGTTCCCCTTCCTGTTAAAGAGTATTCCGAGTACCAATGTAAATGATACAAAATAACGTCGAAAAAGGTTTTTAAATCTAGTCTTATATTTAACAAAACAGTAGTTTCTATAATTAGAAACTATGAAACTCGAGCAAATAAAAAAACAAAACGACTTCGCATTAAAAATAAGCAATTGGAATATATTAGCGACGATAGCTTTTTTTTGCATTAACATCAGGTGTACGTATTTTCATATTAGGTGAGACAATTGTTCAATTCAAATCAATTCTTATTTCGTGCCTTGTGAAAGTGCATATAACACCACAACTTTGCCAATGACACGTAGGGAGATTTGACATCAAACGAAGGAAATTAACCAACAAGTGCTTTTGAATTTTGAACACAATCAACAATCATATTCTACAGCTTGATTCTAAATACTAAACATCAGATGTATTAAGTATTTTCATATTAGGTGAGACAATTGTTTGTCAGGTACCGTCAAAGGTGGCAAACTTGACTATCCCTTGTCAACTTTACCACACCCGAATTACATCATTTATATGCCTTTTTTATTTAAACCGCAATACTTCCGCTGGTTATGATAGGTTGGTAAATTTTTTAAATGAATGGTGGCCACACCAGTTTTTTCAAGCTAGTAACATTGTTAACTATCTCAATATGGCGTCATTCGTCAAAGTGCAAAAAAAGCGTCACTCCGGTTAACTGGAAAATTATCACCATTATGCCGAAACCACTTGCCCAAGGTGAGTAAAAATTGAACATATTATACATAACTTTATTGGGAATATGCTAAGATAGTTTTGATTTGTTATAAATGTGTTAATTTTTGACTATATATCAAAAACTAGATTTTGGGGTTTGGTAAAGTTGCCATGGTGACCAAAATGGCATCTTTACCACTGCTTAGGGCTGTCACATTATTATCCGACTATAAAAAAATGGGTCGTGATAAGTAATTATGTATTGACTTTACTTTCAGATTGAGCAATGCCAAATTCCAAAAATAAAAGAAACAGAAGGAGACCTGGCGCAAGACCATATAAAAAATATTCAGATGATATGCTAAATTTAGTTATGACAATGGTTAAAAATAAAGAAATGACATCTGCATTTGCAGAACAGACATATGGGATTCCTCGTCGAACTATCGAAAAATAGATTAAATGCGAACACACTGAAAAACCAGGCCCCCGATTCAAGCTAAGCGAGGACGAGGAAGAAAATATTGTAAAAGTCCTTGTTGCTGCCGCAGACTTTGGATCTCCTTTGACAGCACTGGATTTAAGATTGGTAGTCTACGAATACTTAAAGAAAAACAATAAAGAAAGTCTGTTCAATGGTAAGCCACCGGGGGAATGGTGGGCTAAAAACTTCATCGATAGACATAGAGAAAAACTGACAACTAGAGCCACCCAAAACATAAAAAGAGCTCGAGCTGAAAAAACTGTCACAGAATTCCAGCAATATTTCAAAAATTTAGAACAGTCTCTCAAAGATGTCCCACCGAGTCACATTTTGAATTGTGATGAGACAAATGTGAGCGAGATCCAGGGTCGGAAAGATGTATATTCCGCAGAGGCGTGAAATACCGGAAAGGGTAATGTCATCTACTAAGGGCTGCATTTCAATAATGTTCTGCGCATGTGCTGATGGTAATATACTACCCCCGTACATTGTTTTTAAGTCAGAATGCATGTGGACCCAATGGGTTGAGGGTGGACCAGAAAATGCACGATACAATAGGACAAAAAGTGGCTGGTTTGACAATTCCACATTTGTGGATTGGTTTAAGACAATTGTTGTGCCTTGGGCAAAGAAGCTAGAAGGACCAAAAGTCATTATTGGCGATAACCTCGCCAGTCATCTTAGTATCGAAGTTGTGGCGATGTGTGAACAAAACAACCCATCTCAGCCAACCACACGATGTTGCGTTTTTTGGACCACTAAAAAGAATTAGTAAAAATAAAAAGAAAAAGTAACAAAAAAATTAATGTACTCCCAGGAAAATCCGTAACAATTGTAAACTTAACTGGTGAAATGCAGAGTAATGATCCAAATGAACAAATGAGTGACAACGCGAGCTTTTTGCAAACTGATAAAATGAAAGAGAAAGGAAACCAAAGACTAAGCACAGAAGAAGACCAAGGAAAAAATACCAAAGATTATAAACCCACAAATGAAGACGATGGAAAAAAGATTAAAATATTATCAAACATTTTATTACCAAAAACAATCAACAATAGAAAAAGCGTTAGAGCGAAACAAGAAACAAAATCCACGAAAATTGAGAGAAAAAGAAAGTTAAATTCTTATGACGAAAAGAACATGACAAAAAAACGGATAAAGAAAGCTAATGTAAAGCGCAACTTATGCAAAAAGAAGAAAGATGCCTCTGAAACAAGTGAATCTGAGTGTTCTATGAAACTCGATGATTCTTCAGACTACGACGTTGAAGAAGAATATGATTGCAATATTATAACGGAAGACACCAAAACTTACAAAATACATAGACCAAATTATCACAATGAAACAAATCTTAAAAGAGAAAATAACAACTATGTCAGACTGGAAAATGATAACATTAATGACGTTGTTTTGACAATAAAACATTTTGGAAATCTGAGTGATGACGAAAGTCAAACTCAATGTAAAGAATTTGCGAAGTCGGAAAATCAAAGTGACGACTTAATACTACAGGAAGATAATACATTACAAACAAAGACTGAACCTCAGAAGATTATGAAAAAACAAGCTGTACTATTTGATAACATAATTGACAACGAACCAACACATGAACAAACTGAGCAGAAGAATACAAAACTTAAATACGAGCGATGCTAAAAAAGATAAAAGTAAAGTGAAATCATGTTATAAAGGAAAAACAGAGGCTGAAAAAAAAGTTACCAATGATGAAAATAGGACTACTGATGAAAAAATGACTGCCGAAAAATTGATAATGTGTATTGGGGAGCATGTGCTAGAGCGATACTACGAAAAAATAAATGGAAATACTACATAGGCGAAATCAAAGAAACTGATATTTTGGAAAATCGTTACAAGATAGGGTAACCTATACAATCATTGGCACCTAATGGTGACAGATGTCATCATTCAATATGGAATATTTTCAATAATGCGATAATAGTGTTAAATATACTCATGTCATTTGATTTGTTGATTATTGGTGATAAATTAAATAAAAAATTCCAGTTCGAATATTATTAATATGTATTCAAAATCGACATATTTAGCAGCAGTGGTCAAAAAGTACAATCATTGGCACTCAAGTACAATCATTGGCACTCAAAAAATGTACAATCATTGGCACTAATAAATTTTTTTTTTGCTTTATTCTGATTATTTCCTCGTCTCTGATTGGATTAATGTCTGCAGATTTAAGAATTTGTCAATTATTATGGTATACAGGATGATTTTATTTAAATGGGTATTTAGGGCGTTCTCCGAAACTACCGGGAATTTCGAAAAAACAACTTACGTGACCGATTTCAATAGTAACTAAAATATCATAATCAAAATTTTAAACGGTTTTATTAAACTTGATCTGTTTGTTGTGGCTTTTTGTTTGTTTCTTAATAATTCAATTTTACCTTTTTTTACTGTTGACTGATTTATCTGATATTAAGTACACATTTTTAGTTCTAATTAGAATACAGTTGAATATATTTGGTATCATTATATATTCAAGATAGCGGCCGCCACAAAATGGCGGATTACTTACGTATTTCAAAGTCCCCGAAATACGGGTATTAAATGAAAGGCATTGATTAGAAAAACACTGAGTTAATTCACGAAATAAAAATAAACACTTCATTGCAGATTTCAATACAATCATCTAGTCTAAGTGTAATGAGATACACTACCCAGACGTAATAATTTACTAATCCGTATCCAAAACAAAAGCTTTTTTTACGGTAAGCTTGCAGTTGATAAACTGACCACGAACTCTTTCATTGTATGGGGTCAACAGTTTTCGAACGGTATAATTAAAATTTGACCGTAAGGCTTCGCTTAGCTTCGACCGTGTTGACCCTTTTAAAAATCACATTAGATCCTGGCCCCGTTTCATTTTATTACGTATAAGGTTCCATACCTCAAAGGAAAAAGGGGTATGGGTATGGGGTATGGGGTATGGGTATGGGGTATGGTAAATGGTATGAAGTGTCAATTAATATCTAATACCTAGGTTGTCTGCAATGGCTGCCGTGTCTGCCTTTGAGCTAAGCAAAAATAAAATTTTGATATGTACGCAAACAAAGGAACGGCGATTAAATATAAAGTAGGATGTGGGTTCTTCGATCCTTAGCTAATTTAATCATCACTTATTATTTCAGCTCGGTATTAACCCTACATTAATCAGAAATAGGTAGGCATGCCACCCTGATAATTATTAATTTATTATTTACGTATGCATTTGCGGTCTTTTTTATCTAAAATTTATCAGTAAATCCTATTCCAACGAAAGAAATACACAAAAATAGCCAATATTATGCCAAGGTACAATCATTGGCACATGCCACGGTATAATCATTGGCACTGCCAATGATTGGATTTGATCAATAATATATGTTAAATCCATGCGATATAAATTCCAATACAATGTAAATGAATTTCAACACAAAATAAGTCGCATTTTAAAAAACATTTAAAAAGTACAATGATTGGCATTGGTGCCAATGACTACACCGTCATAGAGTTCATAGTGCAATTATTGGCATCTCAAAAACTGGCAAAGTAATCATTGAATTGCAAATCTTACACAAATATCCCAAATTATGCACCTTCTCTTTCTTACGTAAAAAATTACAAACATTAAACAAAACTTGCATAAATTTAATTATTTTAACACAGTTTTCTTTTCTACTTCTCAAACTTTTTTCATATCATCAGCAGCAATGGCGCGCAAATTTATAAAAAAAAAAAACCCGCCAATTTAACCCTTAACTACCTACCCGCGGGCTCACGGACACCAGTGATAGTATTTTTGTGATTTACGAAGCGTGTGCGCTTTGTTACATATCGTGCGTCCATGTACCTTTTCCCCGCTACCCGCAGTACCGGGCCTGCGCTCGTCGAGGTCACACGTGCGCGCGTTTGCTTTTGGTGAGTAAAAAACTTTTGTCACCGGTGACCGCAGATAGGTAGTTACGTGACTTTTTTTATCAAATATTTTTAATTGTTTTAGTGCAAAATGGCTAATAACGACCGAATTATTGAGCGCTGGTTGGAGGAAGACTCTTCCCAGGATGAGGAACTACCCAATGGAGACTGTAGTGATGTAGAAATTGACATAGGAGATGATTTTGTGATGGAAGAGTTTCGCGGTTCAGATTCTGAAATTGATGGTGAAGATGAAGCAGTTTTAGCAGAAGAAAGTACCTATTTTCGGCCCCAAAGTACGCCTCTGGTCTTGTCGACGCAATCCTCATCAGATGATGATGACAATATCCCATTGGAAGAAATACGTTCCAGGCCAAGAAAGAGAAATTATTTTGGTAAAAATCGCTTTCGTTGGTCCTCTTTACCCCCGTCCTACCGCACAAGAACATTGCAACATAATATAGTGCAACAAAGAGAGGGTGTAAAGCCAGCGTATAGAGACACCCTAAACTCATCTTCTTCTCCACTTGACATATGGAGTCAGTACTTTACAGACGAAATGCTCGAAAAAATATTACTGCATACTAATGAGAAAATTCAAGCTATCAGACCGAAATACAAAAAACAAACTTGTGTTCAAGACATTGATCTCATAGAGCTAAAAGCATTTATAGGAATGCTATTTTACACGGCAGTGTTCAAAGAAAACCATGAATTTTATCAGTCATGGTATAGCACCGATGGTACCGGAAGAGAGATATATCGCTGCATCATGAGTAAGAACAGATTTGAAGTTTTACTAAACGCTATTCGTTTTGATGATTCATCGACAAGAGAAACTCGACGAGAAACTGATGCAGCGGCGCCAATATCTGAGCTGTTTGATTCCTTCATCAAGCGGTGTCAAGATGTTTTTACAATTGGAAACTATGCTTGTATTGACGAAATGCTTTTAGCATTCCGTGGCAGGTGCCGATTTAAAATGTACATGCCGAAGAAGCCGGCCAAGTACGGATTAAAGATATTGTGCCTAACAGATGCAAGGACGGGATATCTGAATGCGTATATCTACGTAGGCAAAGATTCAGATGGGCTGAACCTACCTACTGAATATAGTCGCCTAAAGAAACCAACTCAAGCAGTAATGCGCCTTGTTCCATGCATCGAAGGAACCAACAGAAATGTTACAACAGATAACTGGTTTACATCTGTTGAGCTGGTAGATTTATTAAAAGAAAAACAACTGACATTAGTTGGTACAATGAGAAAAAATCAGCGAGATATTCCTCCTGAATTCTTGCCTTCGCGTCACCGACAAGTTGAATCAACTATCTTTGGTTTTACTAAAGACATAACCATTGCATCGTTCGTGCCGAAGCAAAACAAAGCGGTCATAATAGTTTCAAGCATGCATCATACACCAAATATTGATGAAAGCTCCAAAAAACCAGAGATTATATTATTCTATAATCAAACAAAAATTGGAGTTGATTTATTAGATCAAAGATGCTCCAATTATTCGACGGGTCGTCGAACACGCAGATGGCCACTGGCGATATTTTACAGGTTACTGGACATATCAGCATCGAACTCGTACATCGTTAGCCTATCCACCCAACCACAGAATAAAGAAAGCAGGTTTCAATTTATGAAGAAGCTGGCTGGACAGCTTACGAGACCACACATGGAGCGTAGAGAGAAGAACACGTCTATTCAGCGGGATATCAAACTTTCTCTTCATCGGGTACTGCAACTCAACAAAGAACAGCTTCCTGCAGCTGCTGGAAGTAGTGCTGGTGCAGATAGGTTGGAAACTCGTAAAACCTGCTCTGTTTGTGACCCTAAGAAAAAACGCAAGACCCAGTACTTGTGTTTTCATTGCAAGAAACCAATTTGCCTAGGGTGCGCAAACATGCTGTGTATTTACTGCCGCGAAAAACTATAAAGTTGATGCCTTGCAATTTTGTAAAAATAACTACTTTTTTATAAAAATATGTTTATAGTTGTATAAGTTGATGACTGAATTTATAGAAATTAGTAAGGAGAAGTTCCTAATTTATGTTTTTATTGTTATGGATGTCATTTTCTAAGTAAGTTGATTTTTTTATGTTTTCTCAGGTCTAAGAAGAGATTTTTATTTAGTAAAGATACTATGTTGATTTTTTATGTTTTTAATACTTTAAAATATATATAAAACTAATTAAAATTTAAGTTTTATTTCATAATATCTCCCACTGCTATAAATTTTTTCTGCTAGCGCGATTTAACGCAGACGTCGCACAGACCGCGGGTAGGTAGTTACGTGACTAAAATAGAGGGTAGGTAGTTAAGAGTTAACTGTCAATTTCACTTACAATTTGGTTTTGGCAGACGCTAAATTCTAAATACTATTTAGGAAAAAATATTAGAAATGGCTACAGTCGTGTTGTGTTATAATATTACGATTCAAAGCCAATGATTGGGGGGGTGCTAACAATACTACCGGTTACCCTATCTTATTACAAGACTAATCGTCAAAATGAAGGTTTAAAGTTCACAAAGCCCTCAAGAGAAGACATTGACTATGTGCCGGAAAGTGTTCTCGTAAAACCAATAGATATCAGAACTGCTTCAGATATCAGAACATCCAGATACATTTGTATTGATGGAAGATGCAGATTCTTTTTATTTTCTTTAAAATTAATTATTATTTTCTTTAAATTTATTGTAAGTTTAAAACATCGTTGATTTTATTACATAATATGTACCTACACCAAATAATTGATACTGAATTAAAAAAACAAGTTGATAAAATGAGCACCTGTTTCATTGTTGACAACCCTAACTATAAAAAAGAAAGTATAGAAATAAAGCATGCCCGCGGCAACTTTTCCAATTCTCTGGTATTGCCATTTTAGGCAGTAGTTTTCTTCCGAATTTGTATAAAAACAATGTCTATGAGTGGATAGGAATAGTCTAATAACTCAATGACCAAGCCATCTTTACCTTTTCTACAAAATCTACCGACATGGGGGGCTATTGGCGTTCTTGGTGACTATCACTATTAACTTGATTTGACATTAACTACAAATGTCAAAGTCCGGTTACTAACCAAAGACAATATGATAAACTTACTAAGTAGACTGTACATTGTGTCGGTCCCGAGTGAGAACCACTCGTAGTGTCTATCCTTTTCCTTTTCTCTCCTCCAAATTTGACAGTAAAGTCTTGTTAGAAAGGTAAAACGTCTTTGTAACTAACTCAAACCACAGAACATAAAGACATAAGCCTGATAGCGACTGGTGATTATGAAGAACGTCAACAGCCCTGATGGTCAAGTAGCCACAAGTGTGTCTACTTTACCGTCCCAATTATAAATGGCTATAAAAATTTCATCTTCTGAGATTTTTTATATAAAGCCCCTTAAAACTATACACTAAATTACAATGAACATGATGATATCCGTAATTTTTATAAGGGTCAATATTCATTTATTTTATTCCAATTAATGTCAAAAATTAAGGTAAAGTTGCCACCTTTGACGGTATTTGAAATAATATTTATACACAATGTGTCACAAAAGGGGTTGCAGTTAAGTTTGACAGGTCGTCAAACTTAAATGACTGAAAAAAAAAAAAAAAAAACAATTACAAGAAAAAAAAACTACGAAGATTGAGAAAACCTTTCTTTGATTCTGATTGACAGGTTTTCGCAATCATCCGGTTTTTTCAAAATATTCTGAGATATATACAAAGTCACCTTTTTATATAAGTTTCAGCAAACAAAACAGTCCAAAACAATATGAAATTAAAACAGTTATTATTTTTAAGCTGGGCCGACGTCATTTCCCATACAAACTTTGAGGAATCAATGACGATGATAAAGAGATATAATTTCTTTGATAAGTATTTTGTTACAATTAATAACTAATTATAAGATGGTATATTTATGAGATGGGATATAATGTGGACCTAACCATTAACGTCAAACTTAAATATTAAATCTTATATATAAAAAATGTTGTTTTCGTGACGAAATCTGAAAGTAAAGAAAAACTATAAGCATAACAATATTACACGTCTTTTTCCCGCAGGGAACCAAGTCCCATAGTAGGTACACCCACAATTCGCAAGTTGTTTCTTAAGTCCCGTGTAATAGGGGGCGAGCCTATTGTCATCTACCGGGCACAGTTCTAGACTCCTGTCAATGAGAAAATTCACAATGGATAATTCCAATAACACTGATTGTCCGACCTGGGGATCTAACTTTGGATGAAACACAACATAGCTAGTCGCCTTGAAGAGATCTCTTAAAGCGATAAGGCCACCTATTGTCAACCAATAAGAATAACGCCCCTATAGGCGTTAGGTGGGATGTAAAAAATTCGCCGATGACAAGTACCTCCACTAGAGATGTCACGAATATTCGGCAACTATTCGGTATTCGGCCTATTCGGCCACTTTTTTTGCTATTCGGTATTCGGCCGAATAATACGTACTATTCGGCCAAATATCGAATACCAAATCATGTAAAAAAGACACGTTATATTACTCAAAATTATGTATTTATTTCCAAATTACAACACTTTAGTAATTAAAATTGATCAGTGGTAAGTAGTGATGGATAAAAACAAGCTTTTCAGCATTTTTTGGTAGCAAACGATTACGCTTTTCATCGTAAATGTTACCAGCCTCAGAAAATATCACCCTACTTCCAGGAGAAGAAAGATGCCGCGCCAACGCAACGAGGAAAACAGGTTGTGACTTGTCTTAATCCAGCCAACGCGCCCCCGACAAGTATGTATTTCGTGCCGAATATTCGGCACTTCGACGACAGCGTTGCCGAATATTCGGTATTCGGCCAATTCACTATTAGTGGCATCTTTAACCTCCACGGTCAATTGGTAGAGAGCCGCCACACGGAGTAGTAGTTCAAGTACCGTTCGTGGGCGAAATTTATATACCCATATTGATATTGTACTTACATCTAATTGTTGATAGCAGCGATCAGTTCAGGCGCAACTAATATATAGTTGGAGTCCTCGTCTATAGTAGCGCTCGTCACTTGCAGGGTTCCGTGGCCCTCGGAGTCTATACACAGGAACTCTTCCGCTATCTTCAATTGAGACGGTGTTAACGTTGACGGCCAACCTGGGAACATAACATACATTCACGCCTTTTCCCGAGGGGGTAGTCAGAGGTGTACCCAGGACTCAGCCCCATAGTAGATACACCAACACTTCGCCAGTATGTTATTGGTCCCATGTAATAGGGGGCGAGCCTATTGCCATCTACCGGGCACAGTTCCAGACTCCCGGCAGTTATTGAGATAATTCCTAATGGAAAAATCCAATATTTACACTGCCTGATGACCTGGGGATCGATTCCGGGACATCTTGATTGGCAGTCGAGCATGCGCCCTCTACGCCACCGAGACAGTCACACACCACACCACACACACACGCCACAGAGGCGAGGGAAACACATTCAATATAATAATCCTGCTTATCTTAAGCAAAGCTGCTGGGCTATTGGCGTTCTTCATAATCACCAGTCGCTATCAGACTTAAGTCTTTGTGTTCTGTGGTTTGACCTAGTTACAGAGGCGTTTTACCTTTCTAACAAGACTGCACTGTCAAATTTGGAGGAGAGAAAAGGAAAGGGATAGACACTGCGAGTGGTTCTCACTCGGGACCGACACAGTCCACAGTCTACTTAGTAAGTTTATCATAATGCCTTTGGTTAGTAACCGGACTTTGACATTTGTAGTTAATGTCAAATCAAGATAATAGTCACTGTTGCGGCACATCACTAGTGCCTCAGGTGAGGCGCGGGACGGGGAGGGACGCCCGCCACTCGCCACTACCACTTGCTCACGGATCGCCGACAAGCGCACACGCATCATCACATTCATTATAACCGGCCGCGGCATCCATTGTAAAAGCTCAATATACAGTTATTTTATTCAATTGGAGTCAGATTATTATTCATCCAACCCCGTACGGAACAGTCACTAAAGTGATAGTCACCGGGAACGCCAATGGCCCCCCAGAACATAGACCTCCCCCATATAACGCTATAATATTATACTCATATGGATGCATTTTGCTGTAATCACCACGCTTGTGCGGCTTGGTGAATCGCAGTAGTTGGAATACTTGGAAACGGAAAGCGTTGCTCTGCCCACTCTCCGGATATTGTATGTCCCCTCTGTCGGGTCTCATGGTTCCCACGGGATGAGAAAAGGGTGGCCCTATTTTATCCTACTAATATTATAAATTGCGTAAAGGCTCGTCTTCAAAAAATCTTTAATGTATTTAAATACATTAAAGATTAAAGATTAAGAATTTAAAGCGGGCTCAAAAAGCTACGAGACTATACCACCAGTAGTACTGGATGGCAGCGTCCTCAAGAGAGTCTCGCAATTTAAGTATTTGGGTCACTGGATCACCGAGACGCTTGCAGACAATGTTGACAGAGGGAGCGCAGGGCGTTGTCCATACGTGCCAATATGCTGGCCCGGAGGTTCGCAAGGTGCACTGAGCAGGTCAAGATCACATTATTCAGATCATACTGTCAGTCATTTTACACCTGTGGCCTTTGGGTCAAGCACACAAAAAAGGCCTTCGACACTGCGCGTGCAATATAATAACGCCTTTAGAGCTCTGATGCGTCTGCCGCGCTACTGCAGTGCATCGGGGATGTTTGTGAACGCCCAGTTGGACGGTTTCACTACAATCCTACGCAAGCGAGTGACATCCCTGATGCGGCGTGTGCGAGTCAGCTCTAACACCTTTGTACAGTTGTTTGCTTCCAGAATGGATTTTGAGTGTCCAATAATGCGGCACTGGAACAAAGTGCATGTGGAGCATTCCGGAGACCAGCCCATGTATAGATTAAGATAAATAAGACTGTTAATAATTTTATTTTATTGTGATTGTATAATTATGTGTGCTATGGACAAAGTCTGCAATAAATGAATTTAATTTTTAAATGTAAAACGATATTATCAGAGTTACTTTTTGATCATGTTCATTTGTTCATTTTTTGTTGTTTAAATTGACTATTATATCCAACTTTTTTTCATCAATTCCATAGGTGCTATTGAGATATATAAACTGTCATGGTGGCTCATATTATCGTAGTCAAAAGCGAATATTACTGAAAATACTTTTTATATAATCACTTTTTTATCTTTTTGATGGCTACAAAAATATTAAATGAAAAATAGTTTCGTTGAAAAGACCGCGCCGTTTTGGCATAATTGTCTTTTTGCCAGCATGTTGTTACATTTAAACTTAAGATTTTTTCGGTTACTACTTGTGTAATATGATAATACCAGTTAGTGTTATTTTATTTAATTATGTATAATTGATTGAAGATAATTGGACTCTGGGCCTAGCGTTCAGCGAGGTAACATCTCGAGGAGCGGCGTCGTACTAACATTAGTCGCCCTTACAGCGGAGTCTAGTTCCTGATGATGCGTCGTGTAGACGAACACGTGTCGATATATGAATGGTGTCACTAACAACAATAATACCTAATAGCATTTCCTTTGAATGCAAATTTGCGGGCGGGAGGGCGGTGCACTGTGCATGTTGTTTTTGACACTAAAAACTAAATATTCTTGTTCTAGGAGTTAAATATTTATATTAAAATACGTCATAAGTCTGTTCATTCTTGGCCGATGGCTCATAGAAAGGCGACATCATCCTTTAAAAAAATGACAGTCAGTGAGGACTATGAATAGTTTACCTTTAATTTCACACTGGTTGGCCAGAGCGGGCTCCTTGATAAACTCGGGCATCATCTTCCTGATATTAGCCACGGGAACGGTCGCCAAGTTGCCGTAGTCCAAGAGGAACACTTGAACATACTCCGCACCGGGGCCACCTTCCTGGTGCACCATCACCGCTCTGAACCATTGGCGGACTGGAAAATAAAACTAGGTGTACGGGAAGGTAGGCATCATTGAGGTTTTTGGTCAATTGCACAAAGTATTTAATTACATTGCAATAAGTATTTTTTTTAAACAAGCTTTTATTTAAATGCTCTAAAATTAATAAAATAAACTTTAAACAAAGCCTTTAATTTATAATATTATACCATTCCTGTATCTGGATATATGTGGAATCAAAAGTACTTATTAAAACCTAACGTACTAGCCCAAACTCAACTATCTTATCATTTTCCATCACGGAGTTCCAGTCGCTACATCATGTCTCCATCATCAGATCAGCTCAATGGCACCATATTATTGCATTGTCAATGGATTTATGTAAGTATGCAAGAATTCAGCTAAATTGGAAAATTCTGTTACAAGATTTGTACCAGTCTTGTTAGAAGGGTTAAATGTCTTTGTTACTAATTCAAGCCACAGAACATAAATACTCAAGCCTGATAGCGACTGGTGATTATGAAGAACGCCAATAGCAGACCTGAGTATTACCCGAGACTAAAAAACCACGCCTTTTTCCCAAAGGGGTAGGCAGATGTGTATGTATGCAGGACCTAGTCCTTTTTCAGTTCACTAGATAATATTTTACTCACGTGGCGGCATTTTGACGATGCACAATTCTTCAAGTTTCGGCAAATATGATTCCGTACACAGCCCACTTTTACCATACGCATTAATCTGTAACACAAGTTTTAATTACTGTATATTATTAATATTAACAATTGTAACCAAACCGATGCCAGTGGTTTAACAAACGGTTAACTCAACTATATAATCATAACTATCGAAAAAAAAACTGACCTCTTAATAAGGTTGTTCTACATGGGTTTTGAATTTACCCTCTAAGAGCCCATTATCTACCTTGAATAAACTTGTAAGGTAACTTGGTGTAGTGGTGTACTCAGGGGGGTGCATATGCTCATCAAACAAAACAAATTTCAAAAGCAAGAATGGCTAAATTAGCAAAAAATATCCGAGTTCTCACACAAAATGGCTCAGCTGATCAGCAAATGTGTATGGGAAGTTGATATATTTCAGTTGTTCAGTTTGACAGACCCTCTCAACAGGAAATACGAAGCAGTTTGGACACAGTCCTATAGAAAATATACCAAATCTATATTTTGTATTTCCCTGTTTCCTCCGAATACAGTAAAATTCTGATATTTTGTAGATGAAGTAATGTCCCTATCATTTTATTTTCTCATAAAAACTATTCATTTTTTTCTAGTAAACGTTCAGTCACGCGAGTAAACCTGGAATTTTTAGAAGTTCACTATGAAACACCCGAGAGTTTATAAGATAAACTATAAAAACATCATTGTCGCTCTTTTAATTTAATATAATTTAATTTAATGTGCATATATTTTCCTAATATTGCCATGTTAACTTCTTCTCCACAACGCAAGGTACATTTTTAAACCTGAATTTGTTAATCACTCCGGAGGCTCAAGATACAAGCCTAGATAAAGCTTAGTTTGAGTCTCACTGCAAATTTATATAAAACTGTTATGTTAATTCTCTCTGTGTTTTGAAATTATGTATATGTACTACTTAATCTTTTTGGCAATAAATAATTCTTAGTCTTATTCTTATCAGGATATAAATTTAGAGAATGGGTTAATTAATATTAGCAGAAAACAGGGGAGTACACAACCATTTTTCATTGGATTTTGTCAAATTTCTTGTAGGATGCACTCTTAAGTATTACCTACCACACTTTTTTGTACAACTTTGTATAGATTTTGAATAATATGGGACAACTTCCACACACGGTCATCTGGTCCCAAACTAGGCTAGAAGCCTGTACTATGGTAACCAGATGACTGATATACATACTTATATAAGCTTATAACACACAGAGACAGATCAAACAGACATTTTCATGCACACAAATGTTTGACCTGGCCGGGGATCGAACCCGGGGCCTGCGGCACAGAAAGCAGAGTTACTACCATCCGAGCCATCGAGGCTGTCGAATACAAAACCATTTTTCATTGGTCAAATTTCTTGTAACTAGGACCAAAAATGTGTGGTAATTTTCTTAATTACCACTTTTTTGAAAAGTGTGCAAAAAAAGTGTGGTAATTTTCTTAACCACACTTTTTTGGACAACTTTGTATAGATTTTAAATGTACCCTCTGAGAGAGAGCCTACCTTATCAGTGAGCGGTCCATAGACAACGTCGCCCAAAGGAGCGCCTCGTTCGAACCCAGAAATTGAGCCTTCCCTCAGCTGCGCGTATTCTGTCACGTGGAGAACGAAGGAACGGTCTGATGGCAGGCCTATTTGACTAATGTCGTTGAACATCAGGCTTCTTGACTCTGTAACGTAAACATAACGTCACGCCTTTTCTCCAGGGGGTGGGCAGAGAAGTACAGTGTACGTCATTAGATAATTCATAAGCATGGGTTGTAGTTTTCTTTTGCTGTGTATTGTGTTGTAGATATGAGAGCCGAGCCGGCGACTATTTATCACATACATACATTCACGCCTTTTTCCCGAAGGGGTAGGCAGAGGTGTACCCAGGACTCAGTCCCATAGTAGATACACCCACATTTCGCCAGTATGTTATTGGTCCCATGTAATAGGGGGCGAGCCTATTGCCAACTACCGGGCACAGTTCCAGACTCCAGGCAGTTATTGAGAGATTCATAATGGAAAAATTCAATATTTAACACTTTGCCTGACCTGGGGATCGAACCCGGGACCTCTTGATTGGCAGTCGAGCATGCACCCTCTACGCCACCGAGGCAGACTTTTTATAATAATAAATAATCAGACAGATATTATCCTAATCCTAATACTATTATAAAGGCGAAAGTTTGTATGTATGGATGTATGTATGGATGTTTGTTACTCTTTCACGCCAAAACTACTGAACCGATTGGGCTGAAATTTGGTACGTAAGTAGCTTAGACCCTGGAATAACACATAGGGTACTTTTTATCCCGATATTCCCACGGGAACGAAGACTACGCGGGTGAAACCGCGGGTCACAGCTAGTATAAAATAAATTTTATCTAAGTATTACTTTTCACGCGGATTTAGCAGGATGACATAGCAATCAACAAGGTAGAGAGAGCATAGTCGAAATCAAGCGATGAAATTACTTCAATGCTGTTCGTGCTATAGTTATAGAGCTCGTATAATACTAAATTTTACGAGTGATCGCCTAAAAATCCAAGTTTTACTCGCAAGAGACCTTTGCGTAAACATTTGGGAACCTGTTAGGACCTTATATTAATAGAAATTTAAGGTAAAGGAGAATAAGGCTATCAAAAATTCTGTTTAACAGCCACGGCAATTTTTTCAACAGATAGTTTCACAATATTTGGTTTGGTTACATTCGTTTTCTTTGAAGGTGCCGCGAGGCGGCTATGCAAGAAGTTTCCAGGCATCTTTGTCCTCTATGTACTGGTTGACTTTATAATAAGCCTTCCTTAGTAAAGTAGATTTTATATAGGTTTTGAATTTACCCTCTGAGAGCCCAGTTATCTCTTTTGGGATTTTATTATAGAAACGTACACTATTTCCTAAGAAATATGCCTCAAGGCACATAGAGGATACCTATAACATCTCCTCCTTTCTCCTCCAATTTCTTCCAGTCCGGAGTGCATAGTTCCTCCAACTTTTTGTTAATGGATTGATTGTTTTTAGCCAATGTTAGTTGAACAAGGCTATTGCTGGGTGCGGTTTTTTCACCACTGGGTATTGTCTGAAACAATATTAAATTTTTTAAAACAAAACATTGATAAAAAGATCACTTTAAAGTGGGTAACAGACACGCGCACTTACTCGAAGAGCTCTTTCGCTCATCTGTAAGTACGCGTACATAATAACCGTAAGTTAATTGAGTTAGTAACCGTGAGTTAGAGTTAGAGTGAGACCTCGTAAAACGTTAACCTTTGCCAGTTATTCATCCGCCAAGCGGTTAATGTGCAAACATTACTGTGTTCCGGTCTGAAGGGCAATGTTACCAGTGAAATTACTGGGCATGACGAGGTTCAACAACTCATATCTCAAGGTGACAGGCGCAGTGCAGTACCGCGCACAATTTTGAATATTAAAACACTGTGTGTCACTGTGTCTGATATGGGCAATCATGATGCTTACTTACCATCAGGCACCTGATTTGCTCGTCTTGTACTCATTATCATAAAAAAAAGTCTAATCATGGTAAATATCCCGTAAAAAATAATCCTAATTACGATACGATTGACAGCCTCGTTGGCCCAGATGGTAGTAACTCTGCTTTCTGTGTCACAGGCCCCGGGTTCACTCCCCGGTAAGGTCAAACATTTGTGTGCATGAGCATGTCTGTTTGATCTGTCCCTGTGTGTTATAAGCTTAAATAAGTATGTATATCAGTCATCTGGTTACCATAGTACAGGCTTCTAGCCTAGTTTGGGACCAGATGACCGTGTGGAAGTTGTCACATATACCTATATTATATTACGATACTTACAACAATCATCTCTTCAACTTCCTTCAAAGGATGGATATATTCTTTGGCCGGTTCAGTCAACTCAACAGTATCCTTGTTGGAAAGCTGCACTGTCGAGGCCAAGGTAGGACGGTTAGTTAGGTCAAATTTAGATGGGCATTCATATAGATCTTCAAGTTTTACTATTTCTTGGTTGCCTGGAACAAGAACAAGTATCCCTATTGTCATCAAATCTCTTTATTCAAAGGCTTCTGTCCTCTTAATATGAGCCTTTGGTCACGAATGAACAGACCTGTTACGTAAATGAACATTGATATTTAAATTAAATAACACTTTTTAACCGGTATCACAGAAGTAGTAACCAAAAAATCTTTAAATTAAATGTAAAACGACATAATCAGAGTAACTATTCGAAAATGTTCCGCCATTCCAACATACTTCACTCAAACCAAAAAGTTTTTATTCGTTTGTTAATTTTTAATTATGACCAACCTTTTTTCACAAAAACTCATGGGTGCTATTTAGTAATAAAAACTGTCACGGTGGCTCTTATAATCGTCTTAAAAGCGGATATAACTGAAAAAACTTTTTAATTTTATCACTTTTTTATCTTTCGGCTGGCTACAAAAATATTAAATGGTAAATAGTTTGTCGAAAAGACCGATTTTTATGGTATTAATGTCTTTTTGCAAGCATGCTGCTCATTTGTGGCCAGAGGTGGACATTGAGTTTCACTCACAATACGACACTTTTGTCAGTTGTAGCGGTAGGCCTCTTTTGCAGGAGGCCGCCTGTGGAAATACCACACCTTTGCCAGTATGTTATGTAATTTTGAATTTGAATTTATACTCTTAACAGAACGGGATACCCCAATTACACTGCTCGAGTCAATTCATATGTGTTATGTGGACAACACATATTGTCACAGTTCCAGGTCGACAAGATTCCTCCGCGGCTCCGACATGAGCTAACGACTGCCCCCTACATATCTTATACGGAACTATACGGACAACTACAGTTTAACGTGACATACGAAACACGGAATGTGTAAACAGATTACCTAAAAGCAGAATACATAACGAAAAATTTTTGTAACCTTTTAAAACTTACCATATTCAATGTATTCGATCATGTATCGATTATCTTTCGCCTTGGTTTTTAACACTAACGCTCTGAAATGCGCCTCTTGGTATAAACCCAACACAACTTGGCCTGGCTTCGGTGGTTCTTTCAGGTTTGCCGCTGAAAATTAAACAAAACATTATATAGATTTTTATAATAATGTGCAAACATGTGTTTGTAGATGTAGGCCTCTTTTGCAGGGGCCCGCCTGGGGAAGTACCGCATGTTTGCCAGTTATTCATCCGCCAAGCAGTAATGTGCACATTACTGTGTTCCGGTCTGAAGGGCAATGTTACCAGCGAAATTTCTGAGCATGACGAGTTTCAACAACTCATATCTCAAGGCGACAGGCGCAGTGCAGTGCCCCGCACAAGTTTAAAACACTGGGTGCACTGTGTCTGATATGGGCTATCATGATGCTTACCATCAGGCACCTGATTCGCTCGTCTTGTCACTCACTATCTTTTAGGCATTTACAATAAACTATTCATCTTTAGAGTTCCGTACCTTAAATTACAATTATTGAAATATATTATATTATTGACAAACTCAATTAAATTTAATTAAAAAATATGTAACAATTATCAACAAATTCTAATTTAATAAATATAAAACAAATTAAAAATGAGTTCGACAGTAATTCAGGCCGATTCGACAGCAAATTAATAATGTGAAAAGATATCTGATGATGTTCTCTCGACGACAGCTGAAGGGAAAGTGAGCTCGAGCGTTGGCAAGCGCCTAGAGGTGGTCGTTAAATCAATCATCTGTTTTTATAAACAGCTTTATGTTCGTCAACGAATTAACTGTTTATCTTTAACGAAAAAAAACTGTTGAAAATAGATAGATAGATAAGATAAGATTTTTTATTGCCAATATAGTTTTTACAAATATAACAAAGCTAGATACAGAGAAATATTCTACATTAAAGTTCAAATCAATTATCAGCGAGACCCAAACTAAGCTCTATGGCTTGTATCTTGAGCCTCTGGAGCGCTTGTCGAATACAGGATTGATATATTACCTTGAGTTGTGGAAAAAAGGATTACATGGCAATAGTATTAAAAATATTTTATAGACTTACGCAATTATTAATACAATGATTGCGAGTGTACAAAATGATGTTTATGAAATTAACGACAAGTAAGTAGCATGCGTAAAACTAAAAATTAAATAATGACGAGTGAGTTTGTTTTGAGTGAGAAAATATAAACCTAATAAATTCCGTCATCGTTAACGCAACTTGCAATACATCGAAACACATTGACGAATTAACAGCTTTTTTAACCTGTTGACCATTGACGAAAAACAGCTACATTAAATTAATTTAAAAACCGTCAATGACACATCTCTACAAGCGCCTGCTTTCGTTGCATATCGTTGTGCCGTCCTATCCTCCTCTTCTAGCTAACAATATGTATTATTTTTTTTTTATTTTATTCGGAAAACAAACAGCTTTTAACACTTAAGAATAACAGGAGTACAAAAACAGTTAGCTAAGTAGTTTTCACTTATAAAATAAGAGTACATTTTTATTTTTTTTTATTTTTTTGTGTCGTGCCAATTATAAGAAAAAGAAGCATTCTACATACTATATAGGGAGAAATTATAAATACCAAAAATATTATAAAGAGTTAAGATCAAAGCCATATTATATTATATTAAGCACAGAGAAGGAGAAAAAGACAGAGGTTAGATGGAAATTCAGTTATGGGAGTCAGGTGAAGAACTTTCTACTTATTATGGTTTTAAAATTATTTTGTTTTATTAAAAAGAGATCAACATTTTGTGAATAATTATTATTAAATATATCTGCAATTCGTATGAAAAATGAATTATGACGGTATTTGGTGGAACAGGGGGAGTAGTATAGCTTTAAATAGTTTCTTATTATGTACCTGTAAGACCAAACTCAGCGACATCATATATGATGGAATCGAACAACATCGCGTCGTCGCATGCGCGCACGCACGCACGTTTCAATGACGTCACATCCAGCAACATGTAGCGGCCGTTGTTCTTGATGGGTGGCCGGGGCACTTCCGGCGTCGTTTTCACTTGGGGAGTCGGTTGCGCCATTGGTTGGTTCGGTTGCGAAGTTAGTTGTTTTGGTTGCGATTGTGGTTTTTGTTGCATGGTTGGTTGTTTCGGTTGCGACTGGATTGGAGCTGATTTTTTAACTGTAGGAAAGAAATTAATATTGATTTGATCAAATTGTGTTTGTATAACTTTTACAATGAAAAAATTTAATTGAAGAAATCATCACGCATTTTTCCCGAAGGACCCAAGGCGGCCTAAGCAACTGTGCACTGTGATTTCAACTAGGTCCTGACGTCGTCACAGTGGGCACGGCCCGAGTCAGTGTACTGTCAGCGTTCGTACCGTGCACAGCTTTGTTGTTGACTTTGAGCTGCTTATAGCAATACTCATAATAAAAACAATTTATTACGGAATAATTCCTCTTGGTACGAACTATTTGATAGAGGACAAAGATGCCTGGAAACTTCTGCATAGCCGCCTCGCGGCACCTTCAAAGAAAATGAATGTAACCAAATATTGTGAAACTATCTGTCGGAAAAATTAAGCCCTACAAGTTTCTTGTGCGTTCTTCTTGTAGAGGTATCTTTCCGAACGCACGGTAGACTCAGTACTGTTTATCTTCATTGACGTGCAAAAGTGTCAGATTATAATATGACCTATTTGAATAAATCTTTTTGAGTTTGAGTTTGATAAGCTTTTGTACCAGCGCGAATCCGTGGCGGGTCGTTAGTGTAAAATCAACTAAGGCCTCACCTTCAGCAGGCCACTGTATCTGAGGTTGCCAGCGAGTTATTGTAGCGGCGCCTAAGGGCGTCTCATCGTCCGCGAACACTGACACCTCGCAACTGTTTGCTGCTTTGGATACGATGGTGCACTTCAGGCTTGCCCCAACCTGCGGAAAAGGAAAGATATTATTTTTCACTCCTCTTGCTTAAAAAGTCCGTCATTGTTGCGTACAAGAACGGGGCTAAATAACTTTTCAATCTATAGGGGATAAAGTAAATTTTTCTTTTAATTTTTGTCTGTTACCAATGAGATTATACTTTTGGTGACGCACGTAAAGGACGTATTAGCCAACTTGTTTTGATGAAAATTAATAATTTTATTTTATATACGTAGTGAGAGTGTAAGTAACATACTGTATCAGAATGTACCGAATCTTTTATCCAAACGGGGGGCCTCGTTGGCTGTATCACAGTTTAATTACTAGTGCGGTCACCAACCGTCCTACCTCCATTACATTTGTTTACCTACAGATTAATTTAAAAGAACATATAATTTTTTTTATTTTACAAACAATATTAACAGGATACAGGACCTCTTAGCAGTTTTACACAATCCTATGGAAAATTTACGAAATCGATGTTTTGTATTCCCGTGTTTCCTCCGAGAATTATTGATTTTATCCATAAATTTATATCTTGAAAATTAGAAGATGAATTAGGCTATGTCCATGTTATTTTATTTTTGTTCCTTAAATCTTCATTTATTTCTAGTGAACGTCTAATTACGCGAGTAAAATTGGGACAGTTTTTCATGTTTTCATACTTCATTTAACAATGAGTTTGTAGAAAAATGAAAATGACAGGGACATGCTCACTGAAGACCGAGATTTTATAAAACAAAAACCATTGCTCTGACGCAGTTATCTAGGGAGGAAACACGGGAATACGTTTGTATGGAAAAATCACCCCTCATGTAACCTCTTAAGAATAATAATATTGCATATGATTTTGTCTAGTTTTAAGCCTATTTAAAACTTGTACCTTTCAATTTTCGCATGTTAGCTTTGTGTCATTGCATGTAAATAACATTGTAATATGTGCCTTTTTTACATAACATAACATACATTCACGCCTTTTTCCCGAAGGGGTAGGCAGAGGTGTACCCAGGACTCAGTCCCATAGTAGACACACCCACATTTCGCCAGTATGTTAATGGTCCCATGTAATAGGGGGCGAGCCTATTGGCATCTACTGGGCACAGTTCCAGACTCCAGGCAGTTATTGATATAGTTCCTAATGGAAAAATCCAATATTAACACTATGCCTGACCTGGGGATCGAACCCCGGGACCTCTTGATTGGCAGTCGAGCATGAGCCCTCTACACCACCGAGGCAGCCTTTTTTACATGGTCAATGAACGATTTATTTATTTATTATTTCCATACCTCGGCCTTATCAATAACGCAACAGAACTCCGGCGTGGCCGTGTACTTGCGAGCGAGCACACAGCGGCGCGAGGTGTCGGTGGGCAGCACGCGTCCGACGTCGAGTAGTACGCTCTCGTTGTCCGATATCACTCGCGCTCGGTACCAACTGGAGTCCGATGGGTCGAAGTGTCCGTACGTTTCACCTATCGCCGGTCTGGAAAGAGGAAACTAGAATAAACATTGCATAATAAATTTTCGCCTCGCCTGACTGCCTCGGTGGCGCAGAGGGCGCATGCTCGACTGCCAATCGAGTGGTTCGAAACCCAGGTCAGGCAAAGTGATAAATATTGGATTTTTCCATTAGGAATTATCTCAATAACTGCCTGGAGTCTGGAACTGTGCCCGGTAGATGGCAATTGGCTCGGCTCCTATTACATGGGACCAATAACATACTGGCGAAATGTGGGTGTATCTACTATGGGACTGAGTCCTGGGTACACCTCTGCCTACCCCTTCGGGAAAAAAGACGTGTATATATGTTATAATAAATTTTGCGTTCAGAAACCTACGCAATGTCTACTCATCCAAAATACCTCTTAATCGCTTAATTAGAGAATATAACACTGCTGCAAAGTTGGATGATATCGATCTCTTTGCTGATAACATTTGCAAGTTTAAAAAAAAACAGTCAACGGACTTTATTGTAATAATCCATAAATTTTTTGTTCCAATTATTCCCAAGCTATTCCAATCTTTTTAGTTTTTTATAACTTTAATTTTATATATACTCACATAACTACAACTTATTATTATTATTTAACAATTTGTCATGATTATAAAAGAACCACTATGACAGCCTCGTTGGTGCAGACGGTAGTAACTCTGCTTTCTGTGACGCAGGCCCCGGGTTCGATCCCCGGCCAGGTCAAACATTTGTGTGCATGAACATGTCTGTTTGATCTGTGTCTGGGTGTTATAATCGTATTTAAGTATGTATATCAGTCATCTGGTTACCATAGTACAGGCTTCTAGCCTAGTTTGGGACCACGTGACCGTGTGTGAAAGTTGTCCCATATTATTATTATTATTACTATTCGATTTAATGTACCCACCAATTTTATGAAAATTTTAATTATAATAATTCAAACATAATATATGTTTGAATTATTATATTACAACTCGCCCAATGTAATTTAATGTTGTCTGCGCCTATTATTACAATAGCATTGACCGTGTACAATTCTTTATGTAATTTATTCAAATGAAATAATGTATATTGTGTTGGTGTACAATAAATAAATAAAATACCTCGATCTAGATCCAGATTGTCCTTCCATTTTGTGAGTAGACTTTCGACAAACTGCCTTCCGGTCTGCGGTCTCCATTCTCCAACCTTAGAGCTGCACCGACCATCAGTTCCACGTGCTATGTGCCTTGCAAAACTACTTACGAATAACTATTGTCAGCCGCATCACAATCCACAGCGAAGTCTTCAAGCAACGCACTGTAGGAAAGTTCGAAGTCCTCATGGATGGAGAAACAGACAAAGCCGGGCCCCGCGTTACTGTCCTTAGCCGGGGCTTCTACTGTGAGGGCTATCGACTCGCCTACTGGTAGGGTTTCTACCATGTATCTGGAAATAATAACATAACATCAAGCTTTTATCGCGAAGATGTTGGCAGAAGATCAGAGGGCCACTTGGAGGAAAGAATATTATAAGGAGACGGCATTGGGCTTAGGACACTCCGCAATAAAGATATGAAGCTACAAGCCTGGTTCGGACATGTGGAGAGGATGGATGAAAAGAGATTAACAAAAGAGATTTATAAGGCGAGTGTGAATGGTCAAGTCGGTAGCGGTCGACCGCGGGCGTACCTTTCATGAACAAGTTGATGTTATCTTAAGGAAAGGTCAGGTCAAAAGTACCAACAACCGACGAGCATGTATGAAAAATTTCATGAAAGTGTATGAAGCGAAAGTTGTATGTCAGGATCGTAGCGAGTGGAGGGAAATAGTCTCTGCCTACCCCACCGGGAACAAGGCGCGACTGTATGTATGTAAGTAGCCGGGGTGTCCGCCTTGACGGTACCATTTCTATGAGCTAGACAGAGAGCACAGATAGAGAGATACGCGATAGAAAGAGAGGCAGCTTGTAGATTCATATAACGATAATTAGTTAGGCGCTGTGCGACCTGAATTGCACTTTATTGTGTTGCAGTCAGTCAATATTTATATACACGAGTTTGAGGAGTGTACCTTCTGTATATTTAGCTCTGTGTTCTGTGGTAATTACATAACTCGACTTACTTTTCAGGGACACGTTTGACTTTCACTTGTTCCAGTGCACTGTTTTGAGTTGCTGGCAGTTGTTTGGGAGCGATTTTTGTATTTTCTTCCTTGTTGGCGTCGCGCGGCGACTGTTTGGGCGTAGGTATATTTTTTTCTTCGTGTTTGACGTCGCGCGACGAATGATCTCTAGCTGGCTTCGGCTTAGATTCTAGAAATTATTTTATTATATATTGAGAAATGGGTTGATAAAATTTTGTTCAATTACGGCCGATCAAATTTAAGAAGTATCAGTTGACGTTTCATCTGTTCAAGCAATGTTCTAGCCGAAATAACTTTGCATATGCGTAACTCACACCATTTCAATAACCTTCGCTGTAAAACCATGAAATCATGAATTTTACAATTCTCAATCACTGAATTAAATACAAATTCATCAAACAAGGCAATAAATGAACTCTCAAACGGTACTTAGATTTTTTTTTAATATGGGACAACTGCCACACATGGTCATAGGCAGAGCCTGTACTATGGTAACCAGATGAATGATATACATAACATAACATACATTCACGCCTTTTTCCCGAAGGGGTAGGCAGAGGTGTACCCAGGACTCAGTCCCATAGTAGATACACCCACATTTCGCCAGTATGTTATTAGTCCCATGTAATAGGGGGCGAGCCTATTGCCATATACCGGGCACAGTTCCAGACTCCAGGCAGCTATTGAGATAATTCCTAATGGAAAAATCCAATATTTAGCACTATGCCTGACCTGGGGATCGAACCCGGGACCTCTTGATTGGCAGTCGAGCATGCGCCCACTACGCCACCGAGGCAGTCTGATGACTGATATACATACTTATATAAGCTTGTAACACACAGACACAGATCAAACAGACATGTTCACGCACACAAAGTTTGACCTGGGATCGAACCCGGGCCTGCGGCAAAGAAAGCAGAATTACTACCAACTGAGCCATCGAGGCTGTCAATAAGGCTATAGTGATAGGCAATAATGATTTTACAGATCACTAAATAAATTAAAACTCTATATCAAAATCAATCTTAATTAGAAGGCTTATTATAGTAGTCCAACCGACGAGCATGCATGAAGAATGTGATGAAAGTGGAAGAAGCGAAAGTTGTATGTCAGGATCGTAGCAAGTGGAAAGAAATAGTCTCTGTCTACCCCAACGGGAACAAGGCGTGACTGTATGTATGTATGTATGTATTATACAGTTAATAACAGTATTAAAAGTCCACACATATCCATGACACAATGGTGACAAGTGGGATAATTTTTAAAATAAATCCAAATGTGGACCAAGGACCCAAAATTGGCAAATTCATGATATAATAATAGATGGTAGTACATAATCATGATACCCCGTTTGGGCGTAGCAAGTTGTAAACGAATATTTTATGAAGTATTGCTTGTTTTTAATAAAAAAAAAACAATTTCTTTGGCTTTTAATTTATGAACGTGAAGCAGGTCACTTACTAGTCCTCTTTTTTATCAACTGAATTTGGCTTACTCAAAGCGGTTCAATATAATTTATTCAGGATACAATAATATCATAACTGTATAAATAATTGTTTTATGTCAAAAGATTTAAATAAAATATATGAGTCAATAATTTTAAATTGTTAGTAGATAATTAAATCCTACCTTTTACAAAGTCTCCATTATGAGTCCCATTTCGAGTGTTTTCTGGATTGTTCGGTCGACGAGGCGCCGGCTGGTTGTCGCGAACGACTAAACGCGATGCCACAGATTTCTGAAAAAATTAATTGTTACGGCATACGCATGTATGCATAGCGTTCCATACCTAGATACCAAGAACATACAGCGCCATCTATTAGTTCCTTGCGCAAAGTATGCAAATATGCAGTAAAACGGCCATAACTTCTGTGTTAACTTAGAAGTATGATTTGTTTACAGCCACAAAGGACCGCAGATCAGAGTAGTTGATATCAATTACAACTTGATACCTCCACGCGTTCCCGTTAAAAAGTGTCTTGAAAGACGGCTAGACAAAGTGATCCTATAACGGTTCCTTTCTCCTTTTGATGTTCAAAACCCTAAAACTTAATTAATTAGAAAGAAAGAAAATACATTTATTGAGACACACACAATTCATAGACTCCACATACTATATTTAAGACAGATTATATATAAAGTATATGACATAAATTTGAACACATAAAGAAAGAAACAAAGTATGTCCCAACACGGCCCCAACTCAGCATGGTGCTGGCTGTGAACAGCCAGCGCTGGTCTTCCGTTGGAACCTTAAAATTAGCGATATTTTTTATTTAAGGAACCGTTATCACTTCGTTCCCGTCAGTCAGTCTGTGTCTGTCAAGACACTTTTTCTCGGGATTGCGTTAACATTGCCCTTCATACCGGAACACAGAAATGTTTGCACATTACTGCTTGGCGGATGAATAACTGGCAAAGGTGTGGTACTTCCCCAGGCGGCCCCCTGCAAAAGAGGCCTACCACTACCACTACCACTGCAAAAAAGTTAACGAAATCAAAAGATACGGCCATTTTCCGCACATTTCATACTTTGCGCATTATAACAATTGTCTATACATCTGTCTGCATTTTTTTTATGATAGTGAGTGATAAAACAAGCTAATCAGGTGCCTGATGGTAAGCATCATGATTGCCCATATCAGACACAGTGCCACCCAGTGTTTTAAAATTCTAAATTCTACGCGGCACTGCACTGCGCCTCTCACCCTGAGTTTTAGTTGTTGGAACTCGTCATGCCCAATAATTTCGCTGGTAACATTGCCCTTCATACCGGAACACAGTAATGTTTGCACATTACTGCTTGGCGAATGAATAACTGGCAAAGGTGTGGTACTTCCCCAGGCGGGCCGCTGCAAGAGAGGTTATTTGTATGATAATGTAAGTTAGATTACCTTTTCAGTGAAGTTTTCGCGAGCAAATTGCTGATTACGTTTAGGTGAAGAGTGCGGACGACGAAGGGGAGCCGCTTGTGGAATCCTGTTAAGTTTTAAAAATGTACTGCATTAATAATAAAGCCCTTTTAATTTTATTATTATAATATACACAGAATGTTTACAGTATACACCAAACGCAAACTATATTCGGTACGGCCACAAAACAGATAATAATTCTACGTATAGAATGGACACTGCCATTCGCCCACCAATCGGGCCTTCCTCACCCAGCGACAAAGATTGAGCTCCGATGAGAGCCGACGGAGCTCGGAACGCACCTCACGCACACTCTTGCGCATGTACAAAACTACATGTGTGCAGTGTCTGAGTGGTAGGTAGTTATAACGCGGTTTTTGTATGGGAATGGAGTCGAGTGTCCAACGTGTGGTACGGCTTAGAAATGGATTTAAATTAGTTATTAAACTACTTAAACTGTCATTATATATGTCGACATGTTGGTTCTCGCACAGAACCGCGGTCAATAAAGATAGGTGTTGCTGGCAAGACAAGTCCTCGCAGCCTGTGGACCCATCAGCCTAACCTTTACGTTATGGTGACCGCCTCGGAGGCGTAGTGAGTTTTACACCCGTATTCAAGAACAATACTTACATAAGGTACTGTTCTCACCGCGGTCGTCACGGCAGGCAATTGTTTCCAATTGGTTTTACCGGCCCTATGCGTTCGGGTCATCATAGTATTGTTCTTGAATACAGGTGTCAGACAGACATCATAGGCCATAGGCCATGTTAGCGAATTACATTACACTATAAGAAGTACTTACTTTTCGATCTCTTTCTTTGCATCCACTGGCAAATCTACAGCGCTTGTCATTGCGCCCACTTTGGTAAGCCTACGAAGAAATCATGATTATTTTATTTATTTTTTATTCCCGGAAAAAAATTCCTGATAAAATTACCAAATTGATAAGGGTCTTCAGGTCGGAAATCGAACAAATTAATTTTGCGCCATGGCGGTACTAGCTATAGAGTACCCTACTTTCGCTACCCGTAGTCTTTGAATTTTTTTCTTGCGTAAATGGCAAGATCATATTATATAAGATTCGTAACTATTTTTTTTTTATCCGCTATAATTAATTACAAAGTTATATCAAATTGAAAATAATTTTTAATCCAGTACCGAAAACACGCCGATAGTACCTGAACGAGCTCGTGATCTGAAGTGACGTCACAACTATAACATGACGCGTTGTAATCAAGTGACTCATAATGGAATTTTATCAATTTTGCATCGCTTATAATTAATTAAGAAATATATTTTTAGTGATTTTTAAATCAGATAAGACATAATTTTCATTAACTTTCAAAATAAATTTAAAAAATACGATTTTTTTTTTTCAAATACTTAATTGCTCTAAGAGTCGGCTAAGGGTTATTAAACGCGGGCAGCAGCATCCTCTGCGTGAAAACATCAAACTGCGCTCGCCAACCCGCCTGCCAAGCGTGGCGAGTATTGCAGCCCTAGTGGACTTCCTACGACTGAGATGATAATAATGAATTCTGAAAAAAATATCCGCGGTACTGTCAGAGATGGCCCTGAAGACTCGAAGACCCTATTAAAAATTATCAATTCTTACCGCAGCAAGTTATGACAGAGTGCGCTGTGTCGCTGTTGCCAGTCTCTCCTCTGACAGCGCTCGGAGCAGTATGGGGCCACACCACACCCCGAGCAGTACAGATCAGCAAGCGCGCCGCACACGATGCAGCCGCGAGCGCCCACGCTCTGCAGCCCCGGGATTGTTGACTGCACGGTGTGTTTGTCTTAGTGTGTATGTTACTTTATGTGTCACAGATGGTATTAATGGCATCATGCTTCAAAATTGAAGCCAAGCCCAGTGATACGAATTACGCAAGGGTTAGGACTTATCTTCAATAAACGACAGTATGGCTTACGGTGTTAGAGCGGAGCGCTAAAACCCGTGATCACAGTTTCGGATATAGCTTAGAGCAGTTTTAAACAATACGTCCGAAACGAATACGATCGCACGCCGCTCGGACTCGGTCCGGACGCGGTGCGCGAGTGTTCATACGAATAAATCTATGGCTACTTCGGTCCGTCAATATCGACTCCGAAATGGAGATTCACGGATGACGTAAATCGTATTTACCATACAAATTACCTACGACTAATTCGGACCGTATTTTCACGGATTCTGATCAGATGCACACTGGCACTGTGTCTGATATGGGCAATCATGATGCTTACCATCAGGCACCTGATTTGCTCGTTTTGTCACTCACTAATATATAAAAAAAAGATGCGCTTCGGACGTAGAGCGTAACCGCTTTTTCTATATGACAGCTTTACTATAATTTATTATAGTAAAGCTGTCAGAATAGAAAATCGGAAAACTCATAAATTAACCTAAAAGACGCCAATTTCATGAATGTTACTTCGAAAACTAAATCGTCTTACTAAATCTTTTTGTTATAAGTTTTATATTTCACGTCAAGCTAACATATTGGTCACTGGGGTATCATATGACTTCACATTGGTCATATCAACGCCCGCATTCAACAAGGTTTTATACCTTAGGCCTTAGATTATAGACAGGTTCCAACTAGATACCGCTGACCGCTGTCATACTTATCCAATGCGACAACTACGCCGAATCGGCGTACCCGAGCTCGTCCGACACGATTTTCCACGCACACTAGCAGTCCTTGCACTTCTTTTAATAGATCAAATTGATTAATAAAATGTTTGAACTTAACACAAAATTATGAAGTCCCGAGTAGTAGAAAAGAGTGGTAAGTTCCTAGAATAGATCGATGGATCTGGAGCGCTATGAGGTACTAGGCGATAAGAAACCGGGAGGAGGTGAAAATCTATTATACCCCGTGGCTTCACCCGCATAGTCGTCGTTTCCGTGGGAATATCGCGATAAAAAGCACCCTATGTGTTATTCCAGGATCTATACTATCTTCATACCGAATTTCAGCCCAATCGGTTCAGCAGATTTGGTGTGAAAGAGTAACAAAAATCCATCCATCCAACCAAAACCGCGCTAGATGGCGCAGAGTCAATTTAAAACTTGCAGGCGTTTTGTTTACCTGCTATAGGTCGCGTCACGATTAAATAGCGCTTCCTTCACGCGTCTCAAGTCACCTGTGTACAGGTGTACAGTCGCGCACATATTTCGTAGTGGTGCGTGAGCGATGACAGCTCGGATAATGAAGACAGTCTAGATAAGAAGGAAGACTCCGAAACTTTATTATTTAATTTTAATTTTACATCTCACGAAAAGACGTGTTATTCTGAGTCTATTACTCTCTCGGAATAAAGAACCACATAATTTGACGTGTCCTTTTAATTTCAATTAATTTAGAAAGTAGGTAGTTACAAAAAAAACTCGCTTATTAATTATATGCGCGACTGTACACTTGCGCAAAGCACCCATCCACTTTTGCCGAGCGCTATTAAACCGTGACGCGACCTATACAAACGTAACTTTTTTACATTGTACTGAGATTTGAGATTTATAAAGTAAGATTATATTTGTACCTAGTACCTACCTACCTAGAATAGTGATGAACATCTAGTACATTGTATAAAATTGCATAACAAACGAATAATATCGTACAGAGTATTTTTTGCGATATAATATTGTATCTAAGATCCCTAGTCGATTCCCTATTGTAATAAGAAAAAAAATAATCCAAAGAACATATTAAGAAAACAAACATTAAAAGTGACAATTTAATTAAATCATTAACAATAACCATTTATTAAAATAGCGACAAATACAGAGCATGCGTATAAAATAATTAAACTATAACTAAAATAAATCTAAATCATTAAAAACTAATATAATACTAACATAATAATAATAATCAATAATTAAAAATACTTACTGTCTTTCTAAAACTTGTATAGAGGGTGAATAGTAACATATTTGATTCATATCAGAAGTGGGATTTTATTCATTTCAGAAGTGGGTTTTGGTCAACTATACACTCCAAATTATAGGTTTGAAGTAGTATGAAGCTACAAGAAGCAAGACTGTTACAATGTGCCAGAGAGAGAGAAAAAAGCTAGAGATACGGGATAGAAAGAGAGGCAGTTTATAGGTGCATATAACTGTAGGTTTAATTAGTGTTTTGCGAGCTGAATTGCGCTTTATTGCGTCGCAGCCAGAGTAGCTATTTATAAAGATGAAATTCAGGAGTGTCCCTTCTGTTGTAACTATAGGTCTGTACTCTGTAAATATAGTCTGGTTGAGGAGCGAAGATTTTCGTACATCGACCTTTGATTACCTGTCTCCGCTTATATGTCTGTTATCTTGGCGACCTGAAACTCTGACAATATGGGTTGTCCACATAACCCATATGAATTGACTCGAGCAGTGTAATTGGGGTAACCCGTTCTGTTAGAGTATAAATTCAAATTATTATTATAATGACACCTAAAGTGTACCTTATAGAGGCAGAATCTTATAGAGTCTTATAGAAGAAGAAGAATAGAGGAGAGAATCGCGAAGCTAGAATAATATGTAGTAGGCAGAATGTAGCTATTCAACCTCTATACATTTTAGTTACAAAAACTTATGTAAATAAGTCTAAAGTTATAATTGTTTGCTATGACATCACGGGGGAACTACCATAACAAAATCAAGGTAAAAAAAAAATGTAAAAAAGGTATCCATAAAAGGCACATTATCAATGGTTTTAAGACTAGTAAGCAAAAATAGTAGGAGACTTCAAGAATTTAAAATGAATATATTTATCAGTTAAAATTAATTAAAATATTATGAAATTCCGTCCTGTTGGAATCATTTCAAAATTGATCATTTCGAAATTTACAATTTACGGTTAAATCTACGTTTATGGAATAAGAAATTTGTGAAAGTCACTGTTTAAAACAAACTAGCCACTAAACATAACTACCACTAAATGCATTTTATAAATAACGCTAGTTCGAAATTAAGATCATCATCAGTCAGTATTAAAAGGTAAAAAGGCACTGATTTCTATCACAGAATTTCGGAATTTGTCATGGTTCATACAGGCCACATTATTTTGTCAACGATTAAATGTAATGTGGATAAAAATGGAACAAATTTCCGCTTTAGAAGAAGTTGGCAAAAGGATTAAGTATAGACTTTAGCGCCCTCCCTATTTCATTAAAATCGTAAATGGTGTATGTTGGAAATTTTGGTGGTACATTTAATTTTTAGATATAAACTAACCTAAGGAATGAAGGCACTTAAAATACCTGAACAGTCAACATTCATTTGTAAAAGTCGTTATATTGTTGCGTCCATCTAACTTGGCGTCTAATTCAGGCGATTACCATTTCCTTCCATAAACATTGTCCATAAACAACAAAGTAGTACTTACTTTACACGATTTACAAAGGTGTAGTGATACTAAAAGGAGTCAAACTGCTTGCAAAAAAAATTGCAAGGTTCGCAAAAAATGTTCCACTCCCCATGCAAAACCGATTGGCTAATCCATTTCGTATGGGAAGTCTTTTCGAATAATGCATTTTTTTTGCAAGTTATTTAAGTACTACACTTTTTTATAGCACGTGATAAACTATTAGTTTGAATTCTTATCAAAAGTCAAGTTATATGGATTTTATTACAATCTGGGAGTACGTAAAATTTACCCACAAAAAAAACTACTCAAAAATAAAACATTAGTTTTTCGCCACCGACGCTCGAATCGAATTCCTTACTTTTGATAACTGATAGAGACTGTTTATCCACGTAAAGAATGAATTTGCCGTTGCTGGGATATGCCGATTCAGTGAAAACTTGCCAGATTTCTGTGTTCAACCCTGGATTTTTATCTTCTAGTATATCGAAGATTATGTTCAAGTCGTCTTCGCATTCCGGTAGTATATTTAATGGTATTTTAAGTATTATTTTCGATTGATAATTCTCTTCTGGCACGACAAAGTCAATTTTTGGGGATTCAGCCCCAATTATATTAGGATCCAAGTCGCAATCGGACTTAAATTCTTTTTGAGTTTGATCGTGTCTCAATTTTGGCGATTCTGCAGACTCATCGCTTTCCTTGTCTTTTTCACAATCTATATTTCTATTATAGATTATTGGAATCGATTCGGTATCCCTCTTCTTAGCTTTAACTTTATCGAGTTTCTTTTCAAGTTTGCACACGTGAGCTTTAGTTAGCTCTTCGAGACTTGACTTAGGTTTGATTAGAGATTGTAAATGTCCCAATTTGAATTGAACTGGCTCATCTCCTACTAACTTATTAAAGTTTGGGTCTGTTATAACTTGGGCAGAAAGCTTATCTATCTGCAACACCACATCGAGTTTCGTACTACTTTGTACTGTTGAAATCTTCCTCCAGAATTTAGTTCTGAGTCGCGGATTTTGTTGCTGCAATATCGATATAACTTCATTCGTTTCTTTGTTTGTCTTCACAACCATACTTATGATTCCCACAGCGCCTCTAAATTCTGTAGATTTAAGGTTAGTCTTCAACGCATTGTTAACTTTAGTAACATTCTTTTCAATCCACACTCGAGAATGCATACTCTGACAGATCATGAAAATAACTCCATCAAACAAATAAATATCGTGGAATTTCGGTATGGATTCTTCTTTCATTTCTCCTCTCTCTAACGCTTCTATGACAATATTCTCCAGTGTTCGTTTGATGCAATGGAAAAGAGTTTCATCTATACGAGAATCGGGATAATTAACCGGACCGACATATAATTTTAAGTCATCTGCGATCAAATCAGAGTAGTGATTAGTACGGATTCTAGTCAAAGGCATGTTCGTAATTTCCTGATCGATAGGCGCGTACATATTTTTATAAATCGTCTGCCTTCGTCTTTTCGTTTCAAAGTTCTCTGTGAATTCAGTTTTGTTGCTTTCTTCGACGCTAACATCGCGTTTCTGTCTGTCGATTATTCTGAACACTAATTTTTCTCCTTCGTAAATGGGATTGAAATCTGGGCTTTTGATTACATCAAGCGATTCCGGGTCAACGCCAAATTGACGCTTTTGCTTGCCGGCAACATCAGAGTAGTACTTCCAACAATCTGGTTTTAATCCTGGATACTTTTCTTGAAGTTTGGTCAATATTTCTATGGACTCAAAGTGTGCCTGATCTTTAGGCAGTCGCATTACGATCCTAGTATATCTAACTAAGTTCGTCACATCACGGAAGGTCAATTTCAGTCCAGTAGAGTTGACAAATTTCGGCAGAACCTCATTCAAATAATCCTTAGTTTCCAAACTATCACATATATAAATAACAGCCCCGTTGGACAGGTAGATGTCTTGGAATTTCGGAATTATCATATTAGCAAACCGTTGAGATTTCATATCCTTATGAAGATACTCTTTGAAGAGATGTTTCAATCTCCTTATATGTGTGCCCTCTAGTTTATTCTGAGGATAGCCTTCTAAAGTTATAGCCACTTTCAGTTCATTTTCCACATGTAGATAATTAGTTCTTCTATGATACGCGATGCCTCTATTACTATCAATATTTATAGTACTGCTTTTGATTAGCAAATTATCTGTGCTTTCATTGGCAGATTCCGATTTTTCCGACATGGCTACCAAAGAGGTCGTAGTTGTATTATTTTCTAACGAATCTTGTTTATAATCCTGTGGCACGCTACCTTCATCGGCCCAAACTAAAACTTCATCATTATCAACGTATTGCACGTCATTTATTTTCACTAGAACATTATCTAATTCCTTGTGTTCGTCTGTCTCACCAATTTTTTGCTCGGTAATCGAAGGCACTTTTACAATAAGTTCCTCGACCTTAATTGGCTTGTGTTCAATAGATTTTATGCTGACGGTGGAAGCAACTCTAGGCGTCGTCTGAGCAGATTTGATTTCTTCCAACAATTTCACTCTAGATGCCACACTGCTCAAGTCTTCATCGATTCCAGACAGCAAGCATTCGTAGTAGATTTCTGTATAACCAGTCAATTCAAATTCCATCTCATCGTAATCTATGATATTCTTGAAGTTCGGTCCGCGAATTATTTCGCCAGAGACGCGATCGATCAAAAACGATGTGCACTCCACGTCGTCTATCACTTCTTGCGCGTAGATTTTCCATGACGCCGTTCTGAGAGACGGATTGAAGTATTGTAACAGTTTAAAGCAATCTTGAGCTGTGGCTGGCCAACAGGATCTGGGTATCTTCAGTAACGCCAAACACAGACGTTTAACGTTCGAATTTAACAGCACCAAATTAGTACACATACGTTCTTGCAGCCCCGGAGATATCCTTACCATCCAATCCCTTGAATCCAAGTCTTTGCAAACACATACAATAGCGCCCCTATTCAAATAGTAATCGAAGAACGCTGGCACTTTTTTGAGAAGATTCGCTTTGAGCTGCATGTTTATAACATCTGTCAGGCATCTCTGGAACAATTCCATCTGTCTCAATCGCATTTTCGACTTAGGATAACCGGCCAAAGCTATGACCAACTTTAGTTCATCGTCAACTACATCTAAGTAATCAGTATTCCTAAGCTGAATAAGTCTGTTTGTTTCATCAGCTTCATTATCACTGTCGGAGTAAAAATCTCGAAATTTTACATCGCATGTCATTTCACTCCTCACTTTGCACGCGCATTTCCTGGCTTCACATTTATTACTAGTCGCTTCCGACTTAACCTTGCTAATTTTACTAACGGTCACATCTGTAGTTTTACTTTCAACTTGTGTGCTTTTGGACGAGTCAGAGTTACCCGTGTTCTCTTTGGTCATAACACTTCTCTCGTCAGAGCAAATGATGCAAGTCGACGGAGTGGCACTTCCTTCTTGTCTCCAAGACTTCTGACACGAGCACGTTGTTTCGTTCTGTTGACAAACGGTCGTATCTTTATATCTTTATCTGGTATAATGAAACTTATGCCATTAATGATATGATATAATTTTGAAGGAAGCCCCACCGCCGAATGCGAGCATGCGTTTAAAGTTGAATTTTGAAGACCATGCAAAGCCTGGAAGAGATTGGTTGGACCACGTTCGTCACAGCTTTTGTTTGCTATGTATCTTCTATAAGGTTACAGGCAATCGGTTATCAACATCTTATATTCTCATTGTACTAATATTTGATTAAATAACTTTCACTATGGAGAACTCTGATATCGCAAAATAAATCAATCCGAGCTGTTCTATCCCTTTTTCAAAACTTCTGTTGTATGAAACAGCCTGTCTTCGAGTCGACCGCATAGTGAAAGATTTTTCAAATGATGAGTTATAACTTTTTAAGAACGTATCCTAGCCCCGAGAAATCTGACGCAATGCTTCGAAAAATTTAACAAATCGATGTTTTTTATGATAGTGACAAGACGAGCCAATCAGGTGCCTGATGGTGAGCATCATGATTGCCCATATCAGACACAGTGCCACCCAGTGTTTTAAAGATCAAAATTCTGCGCGGCACTGCACTGCGCCTGTCACCCTGAGATATTAGTTGTGGAAACTGTCATGCCCAGTAATTTCGCTGGTAAAATTGATCGATAATTTGTATTCCCCTGTTTCCTCCGAATATGAGTAACCTATACTACAAATTTATATCCTGATAATTTAACAGCTAAACAATGTCCCTGTCATTTTAGTTTCTCTTATAAACCCTAGATTTTAGTGGATTTCTAAAAATCCCTGTTTTACTCCCGTAATTAAGACGTTTCTACAAAAAAAAAAGTGTTTATAAGATAAAATAAAATGATAGGGACCAAGTTTATATATAGTTTATAAGTATATTATCATTAATATATCAGGATATAAATATATCAAATAGGTTTACTATATTCGGAGGAAACAGGGGAATACAAAACATCGATTTGGTAAATTCTCCATAGGATTGTGTCAAACTGCTAAGAGGTCACCTTACCTATTATGAGGTTGCTAACAGATAACCAGTAATCCTGAACAGTAAATCTCTTCGATCGAGTATGTTTAGGTAACTGGATAACAATTTTGATCTAGATTCATCTGATTTACTATAGTAAATACATAGCTTACAGAAATTCATTTTGGGGCATCCAAAGGCCAAACAGTATAATGAGTACAATATGAATATGACAAGAAAAATTTCACGCACGACCGGGATTTGAATCAGCACGTTCCGCACCAATATCCGCGTGGTGGGCACTCCACCAATTTAGCTACCGTGAAGGTGTACTAGTCATCGGCGAAATTTTTCCATCCCACCTACCTAACGCCTATAGGGCCGTGTGTGTTTATCTGATAGATTTTTCTTCTCATATTGTATGGGCTCACCAAACAGAGCACTTGAGTTAACACGCTAAACTTAACACTTAACATAACTCTACAGATTTCTTTAGCCATAAGTTTGTTATAACAAACAGTACCAATAAAGGCGTCGTTCAGAGCACACCTGTACTCAACACTCCCGGCGTCGCGCACCTGTACTCAACAACTAACAAACAATTAACAATTAATTCTAATTTAGGGTAACCTATACAATCATTGGCACCTAATGGTGACATATGTCATTCAATATGGAATATTTTCAATAATGCGTTAATAGTGTTAAATATACTCATGTCATTTGATTTGTTGATTATTGGTGATAAATTAAATAAATAATTCCAGTTCGAATATTATTAATATGTATTCAAAATTGACATTTTTAGCAGCAGTGGTCAAAAAGTACAATCATTGGCACTCAAGTACAATCATTGGCACTCAAAAAATGTACAATCATTGGCACTAAAAAATTTTTTTTTTCTTTATTCTGATTATTTCCTCGTCTCTGATTGGATTTATGTCTGCAGATTTAAGAATTTGTCAATTATTATGGTATACAGAATGATTTTTTTAAATGGGTATTTCGGGCGTTCTCCGAAACTACCGGGAATTTCGAAAAAACAACATACGTGACTGATTTCAATAACTAAAACATCATAATCAAAATTTTAAACGGTTTTATTAAACTTGATCTGTTTGTTGTGGCTTTTTTGTTTGTTTCTTATTAATTCTATTTACCTCTTTTTATGCAGAATTTGACTGATTTATCTGATATTAAGTACACATTTTTAGTTCTAATTAGAATACAATTGAATATATTGGTATCATTACATATTCAAGATGGCGGCCGCCACAAAATGGCGGATTACTTACGTATTTCAAAGTCCCCGAAATACGGGTATTAAATGAAAGGCATTGACTAGAAAAACACTGAGTTAATTCACGAAATAAAAATAAACACTTCATTGCAGATTTCAATACAATCATCTAGTCAAAAAATATTTTTTTTAACTAGGTAGATAGGTCAATAATGGCTAGAGGTAGAAGTGTAATGGGAAACACTACCCAGACGTAATAATTTATTAATCCGTATCCAAAACAAAAGCTTTTTTCACGGTAAGCTTGCAGTAGATAAACTGACCACGACCTATTTCATTGTATGGGGTCAACAGTTTTCGAACGGCATAATTAAAATTTGACCGTAAGGCTTCGCTTAGCTTCGACCGTGTTGACCATTTTAAAATCACATTAGATCCTGGCCCCGTTTCATTTTATTACATATAAGGTTCCATACCTCAAAGGAAAAAGGGGTATGGGTATGGGGTATGGTAAAGGGTATGAAGTGTCAATTAATATCTAATACCTAGGTTGTCTGCAATTGCTGCCGTGTCTGCCTTGGAGCTAAGCAAAAATCTAATTTTGATATGTACGCAAACAAAGGTACGGCGATTAAATATAAAGTATGGATATGGGATATGGGTTCTTCGATACTGAGCTAAATTTACTCATAACTTATTATTTCAGCTCGATATTGAACCCTACATTAATAATAAATAGGTAGGCATGCCACCCTGACAATTAATACTTTATTAATTTATTATTTACGTATGCATTTGCGGTTTTTTTACCCTGAAATACTTTACATTAGTTATCAATAAATCCTATTCCAACGAAAGAAATACACAAAAATGGCCAACATTATGCCAAGGTACAATCATTGGCACATGCCACGGTATAATCATTGGCACTGCCAATGATTGGATTTGATCGATAATATATGTTAAATCCATGCGATATAAATTCCATTACAATGTAAATGAAATTCAACACAAAATAAGTCGCATTTTAAAAAACATTTAAAAAGTACAATGATTGGTATTGGTGCCAATGACTACACCGTCATACAGTTCGTAGTGCAATTATTGGCATACCAAAAACTGGCAAAGTAATCACTGAACTGCAAATCTTACACAACTATCCCAAAATATGCACCTTCTTTTACGTAAAAATTACAAATATTAAACAAAACTTACATAAATATAATTATTTTAACGCAGTTTACTTTTCTACTTCTCTAACTTTTTTCAAATCATCTGCAGCAATGGCGCGCAATTTATGAAAAAAAATAAATCCCGCCAATTTAACTGTCAATGTCACTTACAATTTGGTTTTGGCAGACGCTAAATTTAAAATACTATTTAGGAAAAAATATTTGAAATGGCTACAGTTGTGTTATAATATTACGATTCAAAGTTGAAAGTGCCAATGATTGGGGGGGTGCTAACAATACTACCGGTTACCCTATAATAAATTAACGATAAAATCAATGTATGCAGTCTTCAAACAGTCGAGACTCTAGAATGTATTTTTTTTTTTTGCTCTGAACGACGCCTTTATTGGTACTGTTTGTTATAAGAAACTTATGGCTAAAGAAATCTGTAGAGTTCTGTTAAGTGTTCAGTTTAGCGTGGGAACTGAAGTGCTCAGTATGGTGAGCCCATATACATATTAATATTGTATTTAAAGCGAATAGCCAGCATAGTCTATAAAATTTATAATAGTATAATGAGTATTCTTGGATGGAATACATTTAAAGTGTAGCAAAAGGTGTAGTAAGACCTAAGAATCTGCAACTAGCCGACAAACTGAAAAACTTGCGAAAAAAAATATAAACTTTATCACACAAAATGGAACAGCTGAACGTTAATTTGAATAAAAAGTAAAATTTTTTTTGCTAATTGTGTCATTCTCTCTTTTGCGAGCGGTTAGGTATGGCATCTATTCGCCACCTTTGTTGTGTATCGTAGTGGTAGGCCTCTTTAGCAGGGGGCCGCCTGGGGAAATACCACACCTTTGCCAGTTATTCATCCGCCAAGCAGTAATGTGCAAGGATTACTGTGTTCCGGTATGAAGGGCAATGATACCAGCGAAATTACTGGGCATGACGAGATTCAACAACTAATATCGCGCAGGCGCAGTGCAGTGCCGCGCAGAATTTTGAATTTCAGAACACTGGGTGGCACTGTGTCTGATATGGGCAATCATGATGCTTACACCATCAGGCACCTGATTTGCTCGTCTTGTCACTCACTCATCATAAAAAAAACCTTAGTTTTACTGCATCTTTTGTCATGTACAATCCAAAGAATTAAACATAATAATATGTTATAATAATAAATAATCATACAATCATACACAAAATTACATATAGATAAAATATCACCTCAAAATAATATACATAATATGCATTAAACACGTACATAATAATTACATATCATTACAAAAAATGTTTAATGACAATATATATTAATTATTGATCAAAAAAGCTTCAAATATGCGACAACATTCAAATCGTAGTGTGTAAGACAACGCTATAATAGTGTGCGTGAAAAATTGTATTGCACAGGCTCGGGTACGCCTACTTCGGCGTGGAATTAACTGCCGCATTTGACAAGTACGACGGTGCTATCTAGTCGGAGCACGCGAGGAGCTCGGTCAATATCTAAGATTATGATATTGCAGCTAAGAATAAAGGCTCGCGAACATTAGGGCGGGCCGGGTCACACCGCATCGCATAACGAAAATCCGCCTACATCACTTCGGTGCATTTCATATGAACTATGGTGAAAGTACTACAATATATACAAATATTTCACGAGATAATCATGTATTGTACTGGTAGAACAACCGGAAATATTTTTCCCACCTATTCTATTCGTAGAACAGATGGGAATTTTTTCCTATCTATACTACTCCGGTACAACCAATAGTAGAAAAAAATGCGAACTACCCATTAGAAATGGGGTGGGGCCGGTTATGCAGTGTCATTGTACAATCTTAGGCAATAAATACTTCAAAGCGTCGTTTCTGAGTTAATATGTCAATGATGTCCATATAAAATATTAAAGTGATATAAATTCACTTACCGAATCGCCACCACCGGCTGTGAAACTCGCATCGGCTTCTTGGCTCCTATTAAAAATAAATAATTTTAACATCCAATTTACTTTTTTTTATTATTTACTAATATTTGTAGTGGTAGGCCTCTTTAGCAGGGGGCCGCCTGGGAAGTACCACACCTTTGCCAGTTATTCATCCGCTAAGCAGTAATGTGCAAACATTACTGTGTTCCGGTCTGAAGGGCAATGTTACCAGCGAATCTACTGGGCATGTTGAGATTCTACAACTAATATCTCAGGGTGACAGGCGCAGTGGAGTGCCGCGCAGAATTTAGAATTTTAAAACACTGGGTGGCACTGTGTCTGATATGGGCAATCATGATGCTTACCATCAGGCACCTGATTAGCTCGTCTTGTCATTATCATAAAAAAAAAAAATTACACAAAGACACAAGTGAAGGTAAAAGGCACCTTCATATAAAAATTTTCAAAAATCTCATATATACCCAAATTTTATTAAATATTATGTTGATTCATTTAATTTTGAATTTTTTGTTTGTTAATGTATTTATTTTAATTTAGTATTTTATAATGTCAATTGTGTACCGATCTATAATCCTTGTTGGTCGAAATAAACGAATAAATAATATTCCGTCTGCATTGCACAACACACCCATCTATCGTCACGCCTCTCGCGGCCGTTAATTGAAAACAAAAGCGTTACCATCAAGCCTACATATCCCCTCGACTGGCGGACCCTCGAGTCTCGAGGGTGTAAAATTTTCAACTGAACTGGCGAACCCTCGAGTCTCGAGGGCTGGCGCATTACCTAGAATCGTAATTATTTTTGCCGGTTTAATCTAGGATTACACAGCTGGCAATAAGTTCTATAATTAGACGGTGAACAAAATTATAAAAAAAAAATATAACATTGTAGGTTGTGGAATAAAATGTCTTTGTCAGCCATCAGTTTCGTGCTCGCGTTCAGCGGTCGGTAGTGTTTTGGTTGTGATAATTTATTAGAAAGTGAAAAATCCCTTCTTGTGTTTATTTAGCGATATTTAATGTTCAGTTGTTTTGTGGTTTTGGTGTGAAAAATATTAGTTTTCTTATTCGTTTGTGAAAATAATCAACAACAAAGGCAAAACTACGGACACCCATTGTTTACTTTAGAAAATGGCGGACTTCAGATGATATGGGTAAGTTAAATTAAAATTATAACTGAGATTTTATCTTTATTTTTTATTTTACCCTCGTTGAAGTATAGAATACATAAAACCATAACACGACCATGATTCAGCATCTTGTTACCAAACAATAATTCTTAGAAGTGGGCTGCCACTTGACCCTTTTTTTATGATGTTTCGAGCGAGTGTCTTATTACCTGCTAGTCTAAACAAAGTGTTTGAAGGGCATTCATATTTTGATTTCACAGTAGAGTTGGGGTATTGTAGTGTAAAATAAAACACAGTTATACAACTAAATATATATTTTTCAGTACTTTTGTAACAATCATAGTCTAACATTTTGCAAGCGTACTTTTTACGACGTAATGACACAACATTCTTCCGAAAAGCTACACAAATGGTTATTATCAAAGGATAGGTAGTTTCAAGAGGTTTCTACATATATAAGTTTAACAATAGCTTCCTCACATGAAATTAAAGAAATGGGCAGTTTAGTGCCGCGCCGAGACGGCGCGCGCCGGTTTTTTGTTACTGAGGCGCCACCTTTGCCAGGTAACGGAATATGACGTTTGCCCATTGAGAGGATATCTCACTACTGTTGTTACAAGTCCTGTGTATAAGACCGTGCTTATAACACCCCTTCCTTTTTTTAAGTAACAAAAGAAGTATATATGTATGTAACTTACTTCTCAGGCATGCCTTGCACAATAATCCTGCCATCGGGTAAGATGCGGCGGTTGCTAGCACTCGTGTTTGTGTTATTCGAAATCTACAATAAAACCACATTGATAATAAAACAGATTTATTTTACGCGCAGTGGAAATGTACTGGGCCCATAACCTCTTATAATATACTAGTGTAAGCCCAGTGGCTTTGTCTGCTCGCAATTATATAATATGGGAGTTTTATACCAAAACATACAAACATACTGGCGAAATGTGGGTGTATGTATCTACTATGGATACACCTCTGCCCACCCCTTTCGGGAAAAATGGCGTGAATGTATGTTTATACCAAAACATAGATGCCTTTTTAGGACCCCTTAGAATGTGAATATTCAAAAACCCTTTCTTAGCACGCGTCCAGATAACGAAAAGAACCTACATTTCAAGTTTCAAGTCTCTAGGATCAGTGATATGGGCAAGCTTACCCCCAACCGAGTCTAGAAATTTCTGAGTGTGAAACCATCGAACTGCACTCTCCAACCCGCCTGCCAAGCGTAGCCAGTATTGACAAACCCCTATGGAAGAGGCATAATATGTCCATTGTCCATCAGTGGACTTCCTACGGCTGAGATGATGATGATAATAAAGAGATAAAAGATACATACCATCAATCTCTTCTCATTCTGCTGCAACAAAAGCATTTTCTGCTTGCACATGAGCTGTTCTTCTTTCAACTTGAGCTTCTCCAGCTTGATAGACTCCAACTCCATATGCAGCTCCTTGTCTATGTCCACATTCTGAAAACAACATAACATCACGCCTTTTTTCCGAAGGGGTAGACAGATATGTACTGTCTATATCCTACTTCCTACAATTCTGAATAGAAAAACCCGGATCAAACCCGGAACCTCATGATCGGTAGTCGAGCTAGCGCCCACTACCCCACCGAGGCAGTCCCCCCTAAGTGTAGTAAAACCTCCAAAAATTTGTAGTAGAATTTAAGTCTGTGCATGCATTTTTGAATAGACTGTGTCTACAATGGGAAGGCATGCATTGATATAAGGAAAAGGGGAGATAGGGTACGTTCCCCCAATGCTTACTCAATAAATGGCACATGCAATTTGCTCAGTGTGGAGTTTGCACAGTGACATATAATGAACAACAAAGATAGAAAGACATACTTAAGACCGAAGTGCAACCGAGACATCAATATTATTCGCTTGTACGATCTTACTTTACTGACATATGTGGACCTAATGGGACCTAAATTGAGCTTGCCATTTTCGAGAAGCCAGTCCTCGTCTCCCCTTTTCTTTATATCAATAATAATATTAATATGGGACAACTTCCACACACAGTCACCTGGTCCCAAACTAGGCTAGAAGCCTGTACTATGGTAACCAGATGACTGATATAGATACTTATGTAAGCTTATAACACCCAGACACAAATCAAACACATGGGACACAAATGTTTGACCTGGCCGGGGATCGAACCCAGAGCCTGAGGCACAAAAAGCAGACTTACTACCATCTGAGCCAACGAGGCTGTCAAAAATCAATGAAGGCATGCACTGTATTTGACTGTTATGTATGTATTATTTGTATGGAGAAATTGAATGGACTATAAATTACCAAGTCCTCAGCCAGCTGATACTCAAGAACTTCATTGTTGGCCTCTTCTAGGTTCCTGAAACAATACATTAACATGAAAAAATGCTTTATATTGGTTGATCTTGTCATGTACTTAGAATAAGCACTCCGGAAATTTCATCATAAATGCGTGAAAGTAGCAAGCCTAACTCCGCTCAGGAGCTTTCTGGGAACTTCGCAGGCTTCGCAGAGTGATCCCACTGTTCCGAGAAGTTGTTTACGTTGAAGTGCTACTGCCTCGCATTCCAGGACTACATGGGCAACTGTACCTTTAGCCATGAAACAGCCTCTGCATAGAGGACTGTCTGTGGCGTTTTCCGTGAATAAGTGTTTGTTCAAGTGTTGTAAGCCACATATTTCTCTGCTGGCCATATGGTGAGCAGTAGCCCATTTACGTTATCAAAAACTTTTACACTAAGCAACCACTGACATAAGCCCCCTTATTACGAACAGCAGTAGAAGTGTGGAAAGTGTTTAATTGCTTAATGTCTGCTTTCAAACGGCATACAAAAAATTACGTTTGACAGCAAAATTTACTGCTGTATTTTGAATAGCTTCACGCTTTTGAATGTGATTTTTTTCTACATATTCCATACATTATAATATATCAAAATTTTAAGGGTACTAAATCCCCATAATATGATATATTATTATAAAATTTTTTATTTCATTTTGCATGCGTACTAAATCACCATAATATGAGATATATTATTATTAAATTTTTTATTTCATTTACATGCTTTAAACTTTACTTTCAAACTAAGAGCTCAAAAAAGTGCCATCAGACACTATGAAAAACTAGCTTCGGAATTTGTGACTTTTTATCAATAGTTAAGACACAAATTTTTAAAAATTAGAGTTCGCTATAGTCAATACTAATACTAATACTAATTGACCATATACAATTCTTTATGTAATATATTCAAATGAAATAATGTATATTGTGTTGGTGTACAATAAATAAATATATAAAGTATTCTCCAATTTTCAATAAATAAAAAATATCATAGTCTTAATTTCTTAGATTAGGAATGCCATAAGAAGTTGACCATTTAATACAAAAATTATGTTTGAAATGTGTTAGGGCTCTTAACGTGTGCTGTACTTGTTTTACGTCACCCTTGCAAATAATTTAGTTTATTGCAAACAATGGTAAAGTTAGTGGAAGATTTTTTTTTAATTTAACTGGCAGATTTCTGATACTGAAACTCATGAATCAAATACGCCAGCCGCCAGTCGGTCATTCCTTTGGCAACGCAACTTTTTTGTTTTTTTTTTTTTTCAAAATTCTGTCAAATATCAGATAGCCTTTGTATATATATAATAAACGACTCTAAAGACACCAGTGCATACACAGTGGCTGCCTTGCACATATACCTTATAAATACCTTTATATATTATATCGTAGACAGAAGACAAAGGGTTTTAAAATTAGGTCAAGTTACCGGCAGTAGGCATGTTCATATTCAAAGTGAAGGACGATATACTATAGGTACCTACCTATATTAAGACGTTTGGAGGCGTTCCATGTCGCCTAAAGTATCTTAAGATCGAGGTTTGAATAATAACTTTTTCATAGCGAACAATGAACAATCGAAATATTGTTTGTAATATGAGTAGATGAGTAGGTAGGCTGATAAAAAGTTTTGTAGGAATGGACTTATCAAAGAATTTTACGCTTTTTACAAAGAAAATGTCTTTAATACTAGAACGAAATACGAATCAGTCTTGGTAAAGTTAATATTAATCTATAATTTCTCGTTTTACATCTAAATTATGATTCTTTTTTAACTTACTGAATGGACGAAAAGTATTTGTTGAGAAGCATTGTCGAGTTTGCGTAGAGCGCTTGATTGATCGAATAATTAACAAGAAACTAAAAAACACTTTGATTTTAACGTAAATAACACTAAATTACAACAAATTTCACTTAATTATCAATAGAAATAACAAAAAAACAATTTAACAACTTTGAAAACGAACGGCCATTTTTCGATTTTCTGATTGAATGAATGAAAACCAAATTTCCGGCCTCAACGTCGATTTCAGCGCCGGGTCTTTAACGTTCGGTGTTCCTATTGGCTGATATAAATTCCAATGGCGGTATATTTATATGAATGTGCGATTTCATTGGTCAATGCAAATATAGTTTTAAATAGGTGCGCGAGATCATAATTTTGCAACAGATAACAAATAATTTAGAATTCCGCGCGGTTTTTTATACATTTGGAGTGAGATTGGAGTGTTTTTTTTTGTTTATGGCAACTATAGTCCATCAAATCTGAGAAGAACCGTTTGACAGTTTTTATTTTGCCGTAAATGAAGGATTTAAAGGAAAGGGACTCGTAATCCAAGGAAGCTGAGCCCAGAAAACCTTACACTGTCTATCCATATCCGGGTACAAAATGATATTCGCAATTATATGCCCAAACTGAGTCTCCATTTTATTATCGCCGTTTAATTTATAATTTGTTTTAAATAAAGCGAGGTTAAGTATTCAATTAATGGCGATACTAAAAAATATTATTTATGCACATTTGAAGATCATAATATTAGGCCTATTAAAAATATATTATTATTATTATTATATCAAATAAAATCAAAATTATACAATAATGTAAGGTTGACGTGGCCCAGAAAGCAGCAACTCCTTTAGTGATTTTATTTATTTGTGATAATATTCATAATTCTATGGTTTTCGGTATTAAATAACGACTCTGGCTGCGACGCAATAAAGTGCACTTCAGCTCGCACAGCGCTAATAACCTACAGCTATATTCACCTAAACATTGTCTTTCTCTCTCTAGCTGTTCTCTCTCTCTAGTCCATTGTAATAGTACCGTGTTGTTGAGCGCTCCGGCTACTTGTAGCTTCATACCTATACTGCGGAGTGTCCCAGGGCTGGTATAGCTTGACAGAAAAGAGTAGAAAATAATATGGGCGCTGTCTTTTTTAACAGGCAAACAATTGAACCAACTAATACACTTAAAATTAGTTCCGTTTCAACTATTGAGCTTTAGAACTTACCTAGATCTTCTGCTGGTGACACTGCCACTTTGGTTCACGTGGTTCCTCTCCCTATAACTCCTTTGGCTATCTTCATCTCGGTTGCTTCGGGACTCTGTCCTTGTTGTGTTTTTGTTATTATCCTACAAGCAATTATATTATATGACACTGGACTGCATGCCATCAAATCTAACCGTATGACAGTTTTAATTTGCCTTATCTGACGCCATCGCGATATTGCCATCTTGCGATAAAATTCATAATTCCGGGGTTTTACTGCGAAGGTCATTTAAATTGTGTGAGTTACGCCTATGCAAAAATGCAGTTATTTCAGCTAGAAAAGATGAAACGTCAAACGGTACTTCCTCGATTTGAAGCACTATAGAAGACCGAATCCTACTTCCTACAAATATTATAAAATGCTATAGTTTGTGAGGATGGATGGATGGATGGATGGATGGATGGATGGATGGATGGATGGATGGCTGGATGATTGTTTGACTACTGAACCGATTGGGCTGATATTCATGGGAATATCACATAGGTTAGGTACTCTTTATCCTGATATTCTGATATAGTGATATATATATAATATATTCTGATATAGTGTTTCGTATGTTACGTTAAACTGTAGTTGTCCGTATAGTTCCGTATAAGATATGTAGGGGGCAGTCGTTAGCTCATGTCGGAGCCGCGGAGGAATCTTGTCGACCTGAAACTGTGACAATATGTGTTGTCCACATAACACATATGAATTGACTCGAGCAGTGTAATTGGGGTATCCCGTTCTGTTCTAGTATACATTCAAATTAAAGTATAATGGGTAGTTTTAACGTTGAGACTTGAACGCAGGTACACCTGATTTGAAACCAGTCATGACACTGAGACACGGAAAGCCTTACACTTTCACAAAGATCTCAACTATTTTTCTATGGCATGCAATACAAATAATATTGCTAAAGAACAGCCAATAAAAATCGCATGAAACGTTTCCATAATAAAATCTATGCCAAGAAAATAAACACTGAAAAGTTAGCATTATCTTTGCTGTATCTAAACCCATAGAATTCGTAATTTAATACTAATTTGTACAAACATGGTGACTGCAGCCAAACAAATCTAAGAACTAACGTGCCTTGTTTGAAAGATTAGAATTTATATTCAGTGATTAGGAGTTGTAGATATTGTGATAAAATTGATAATGCCATGGTTTTGCGGCGAATATTATTAATATTGTGCGAGGAAAGCTCGTCACACACGTAGCTATAATATATATTATAGGTATATTACGGCTATACAAAGTTCAATTTTAATTTCTTGTTTTTAATGGCTTGTGCTGAAAACGAAGTCCTAGGGGGTTAGAACGTGACAGCAGATATGCAATGTTCGGGCGCAAAAGAGACAAAAAATGAGGAAAATGAGTTATGCTAGGCGGGCAGAAGTGAGAGATGTCACAACATACATAACATACTAAATATACCTATGTTTATATGTTAGTTTTAATAAAACATTAATTTTATTTTCTTATTTTTACAGAACACGAATATTATACATCCGCTAAGCAGTGATGTGCAAACATTACTGTGTTCTGGTCTGAAGGGCAATGTTACCAGCGAAATTACTGAGCTTGACGAGTTTCCACAACTAATATCTCAAGGTGACAGGCGCAGTGCAGTGCCGCGCAGAATTTTGAATTTTAAAACACTGGGTGGCACTGTGTCTGATATGGGCAATCATGATGCTTACCATCAGGCACTATCATAAAAAAAAAGAATGTTTAACAACATTCATTAAAGTTTAATTTGTTAGTATGCAACGTTATTTCTTCTCTCTTAAAGCTTGAAAAGATAAATCGTCAAATGGCACATCTTAGATTTGGTGGACTATAATACCTATTCAGTTATATTATCATAACATCATACGTTTTTCCCAAAAGGTAAGCAGAGGTGTACCCAGGACTCAGTCCCATAGTAGGCACACATTTCGCCAGTATGTTATTGGTCCCATGTAATAAAGGGCGAGCCTATTGCCATCTACCGGGCACAGTTCCAGACATGTAACAATCCAGTAACACTTTCCTGACCTGGGGATCGAACCTGGGACCTCGTGATATGTATGGAGAAAATTCAATTACTTAGGTAGGTAAGTAAGATACTTACGGTAGTGACTTTTGATTTATGAGCAATGTAGACCGTTAAATTCAGAGGCCCCACCCTGTTCAACTTCATCATGGCTATCCGGGCTTCCCTGCAAACAATACTAACCTATAGTAAAATATCTTTTATACCCTTTAAAAGCATATCCAATAGCCACAGAACAGATAATAATACTACGTATAGAATGGACACTGTCATCCGCCCACCAATCGGGCCTTCCTCACCCCGCGAGCGAGATTGGGCAAGAGCCCAATCTCATATGGGTGGTTTCCCATAGAAGCAGGGCTTGTGTCTTCACAACCACCACCTCACACACACTCTTGCGCGTGTACAAAACTCCATGTGTGCAGTGTCTGTGTAGTAGGTAGTTATAGCGCGACTTTTGTATGGAATGGAGTGGAGTGTCTGGGATGTGCATAGCTAAAAGGAATTTAACACAATCCTATGAAAATTTTACCAAATCTATGTTTTGTATTCCACTGTTTCCTCCGAATATAATTACCCCAAGAGCTTCGCCAGCCGATGATCAAGAGGGGGGCTAGTCAAGGAATTTCTACCCAAATTCACCATTTGGGTAGACGGTAGATATACAACAGGTATTTGCCTGTATACAATTTACAATTACAAATTTATATGAAACAGAAAAGCCCTACAATTTTGTAGATTATTTCTTTTATGAAATAGAGCCCAGATGGTCTGTATTTAAAAATACGTGTCTATCGTATGGCGGCACTTGAATGTCAACATTGACAATAAAGGCTAAATTTCTTCGATTCTCTAGGGGGGGGGGGCAGCAGCCCCCCCTGCCCCCCCTTGGCGACGCCCTTGAATTACCCCATTCTAATATCCTGATATTTTTATAGTGATTTAAACTATGGGCCAGTCATTTTAGTTTCTCTTATAAACTCTCGGTTTTTTAGTGAACTTCTAAAAATAGATAGATAGATAGATAGATAGATTAACACTTTATTGTACACCTTACAGCGAACATAATATTATGTAAATAAAGTAGGTACAGATAGTCTTAGGCTAGTACAAGTGGCGGTCTTATCGCTTAAAGCGATTTCTTCCAGACAACCGAACAAAAAGGACAGAAATTATAAATATTTCTGGTTGGCAGTGTACTCATTGTTGTTTTAAAAAATAATAAGAAAATAATAAATAAATATATAATATAATTATATAAGTAAATAAATATATAATAAAACACATCATATATACATACTTTATACTTACATACATAATACACATACATACATAATACACATATTATAAACATATAATATATATAAATATAACGAACAGGTGAGTATACATAATTGTACATGAGACTAATAAGGACAAAGTGACAAGTAATACTTGTTGACTTTAGTTTTGAATGCATACAGTGATCGAGACTGACGTATTTCCAAGGGTAAGTTGTTCCACAATCGGGCAGCTTGGACACTAAAAGATTTGTCGTAAAAGGAAGTAGCATGTGAAGGTATTCTCAGCAGCAAAGTTTCAGAAGACCTTAAAGAGCGACCATGACCTGCATGAAGAAATTCAAACCGTTGTTTGAGATAGCTCGGAGATGAAGGATTAAATAGTATATTGTAAAGAAGATATAGAATTCGTGCGTTCCGCCGAAAGCGAATGGGGAGCCACTTGAGCTGAGCACGAAAAGGAGAGACATGGTCATATTTGCGTAGTCCAAATATGAACCGAATGCAGAAGTTTTGAAGGCGCTCAAGTTTGTCAAGCTGTTCTTCGGTAAGATCTAAGTAGCATGAGTCAGCGTAATCAAGGTGAGGCAATAGAAGAGATTGGGCAAGTGAAACTTTAGTAGCTGTAGGAAGGAAGTTACGAAGTCGTCTAAGTGAACCTGCAGATGCGAACATTTTCCTGCTTACTGCATTAATCTGTGGTTGCCACGTAAGACATTGATCAATGATCAGACCCAGATTTCGAACTTCTCTGCTATATGGTACATTAACACCTTCAAAAACTATTGGTGGTAGGGTATTTAGATCTGTCTTTGAAACCATTCGAGAGCTTCCTACTATAATTACCTGCGTTTTTGAAGGGTTGACATGAAGACCAAAAGCTCTGCTCCACAAAGATATCCGGTGTAGATCTTTATTGATTAATGCAATGCAATTATCTAAGTTTTGAACAGTAGCCTGTGAATAGATTTGAAGATCGTCTGCATAAAGGTGGTAGGAAGAAGTAAGATTTTTGGAGATGGAATCAATAAAAATTGCGAAAAGAAGTGGAGATAGCACACCGCCCTGTGGTACACCAGCCGTAGTGTTGCACCATGAGGAGCATAACTCATCAAGGCGAACCCTCTGCCGGCGCCCAGACAGATAACTTTGAAACCAGCTTGTCACGGCCGGTGATGCATTAATAGAGCGTAATACAGATAAGAGGATATCAATATCGACGGTATTGAAGGCGTTACTGAAGTCCAAAAGGACCAGAACGGTTAGTTCCCCTTTTTCCATACCGGAGCGAATGTCTTCGGTAACCTTGGTAAGTGCAGTGACAGTGCTATGTGCCGGTCGGAATCCAGATTGGTGAAATATCAGTTTTTCTCGCGTGATCGATGTTCACTACAAAAAAATTAAGAGTTTATAAACATAAATAAAATGATAGGGACATACTTTACTTCAACTTCAAAATATCAGCATATCAAACAGGTTTACTATATTCGGAGGAAACAGGGGAATACAAAACATCGATTCGGTAAATTTTTCATAGGATTGTGTCAAACTGCTAAAAGGTCCCCTTTTCTGTTAAGGTCAGGAAAAAATCCGTAAACCGTATTTGCAAAATACGGTTTACGGATTTTTATATCCAAAAAAGTTATAAAGTTTATAAAAGTTATATCCAAAAAAAAAAACAATGCTTATTTGCAGTTGGCAAACTGACCCCGACCCATTTAAATATATTGATACAATAGTTTTCCAACGGCATAGGCATATATATGGCTACTCTTCCTCATCCCGTAGGAACATATTCGGAGAGTGGGCAGCAGCGCTAGCCGCAGAAGGGTGCTGATCTAGGTTAAATGAGTCCATATCAATATAGTTCATGGCTTGTACTTATGGAGAAGGCCTATAACTTCCACACATGGTCATCTGGTCCCAAACTAGGCTAGAAGCCAGTACTATGGCAACCAGATGACTGATATACATACTTATATAAGCTTATAACACACACACACAGATCAAACAGACATGTTCATGAACACAAATGTTTGACTTAGCCGGGGAACGGACTCAGGGCCTGCGGCACAGAAAGCATAGTCTGAGCCAATGAGGCTGTCCAGTATGTGTTCAGTAATAGAAGTCCACACGGCCTCCCTCGATCACGTCAGCTTTCAAACAAAAAAAAGCTACGATGTTAGACACAGACACTGATACATAGACACATCAAACTTAAACACGCATTCCCTTATTTCGGTTGAAAAAATACTCACGCCGCGGTTTCAAAAAAGATCATAGCGAATTTCTTTTGCGGGTTTTTGCTGATGAAGCACTTCAGAACTGTGCCGTACTTCTCGAAGACCGTCTTCAGGCCGTCCTCGCTGAGGCCGCGCGGGAGATTGGTGACGTACAGCTTGGTGTGGTCTAATTCTACGCGGTTGCTGGTTGGAAAAAAATATATTATTCGTGTAAATCTTTATCATAACATACAATCACGCCTATTTTCCGAAGGGATAAGCAGATGTGTGCACAGGACTTAGTCCCATAGTGGGCATAGATGTTATTGGTCCCATGTAATAGGTGGCGAGCCTATTGCAATCTATCGGACTGCAGGCAGTTATTGAGATAATTCCTAATGGAAAAATACAATATTTAACACTTTGCCTGATCTGGGGATCGAATCCGAGATGTCAGAGGCAGTACTCGATTACTAAGATATAATGGTAATTTCACCTCTTATTAGGGTTCCATACCTCAAACCGAAAAAAATAACCATTTTAGGATCATTTTGTTGTCCGTCTGTCAAGACACTTTTTAACGGGAACGCGTGGAGTTATCAAGTTGAAATTGATATCAACTACTCAGATCTGCGGTCCCTTGTGGCTGTAAAAAAATCATAGCTATCATCCTTACTTAGCAGAATTATTTAACCTATGCATAGATAAAGGCACGTTTCCAGAACTAATGAAAATAAGTAAAATCACTCCTATCTTTAAATCGGGAAGTAAGACAGATCCCTCAAACTATAGGCCAATCTCTGTTTTGCCAGTATTAAGTAAAATCTTTGAGAAATTGATGCTAAACCAACTGCTGTCACATTTCAATAGAAATAAAATACTGCATTCAAACCAGTATGGTTTCACCAAATGCAGATCAACAACCGATGCGGGCTGTCATCTCATGACTCTTGTCTTGGAGGCTTGGGAGAGTTCACAGGATGCCATTGGAGTGTTTTGTGATCTTTCCAAAGCATTCGACTGTGTAGAACACTGCACGTTACTGCGCAAGTTAGAATTATATGGAATTCATGGGAATGCCCTCAACCTGGTGGAATCATACTTGTCTAGTAGGCAGCAGAAGGTTAGCGTCAATGGTATCACATCTGCTAGTTCTCCTGTCAAGATGGGAGTCCCACAGGGATCAATTTTGGGTCCTTTCCTGTTTTTGGCATATATTAACGATTTGCCTTACATGGTCCACGGTCTAGCAGATATAGTTCTATTTGCCGATGATACGTCATTGATTTTTAAAGTTGATAGGAAGGATACCTCACTCACACATGTTAATAATACTTTAGCAAGTCTATCCAGATGGTTCACAGCAAACAATCTGTTATTGAATGCGAAAAAGACTAAATGTTTGAAATTTTCTTTGCCTAACGTCAGAAGTATAGAACCAAACATAGTTCTTGACGGTGAAAGACTCAATATCGACAATGCAACTTTGTTCCTTGGCATACATATAGACTAAACTGCAATGGAGCACTCATATCACCGAGCTCTCAGGGAAACTAAGCTCTGCATTACGCGGTTTACAAAATTAGGCAACTAACGGACATAGCCACGGCGAGATTAGTCTACTTTGCATATTTCCACAGCTTAATGTCATATGGGATTTTGTTGTGGGGGTCAGCTGCAGATATAGAAACTATCTTTATACTACAAAAACGTGCGATTCGTGCCATCTATGAGATGCGTCCACGCGAATCCCTTAGAGAATTATTTAAAGAAATAAACATACTGACCCTACCATCCTTATACATCTATGGGAACATCATGTATGTGCGTAAAAATTTGCATAAATTCAAATTCAATAGTGACCTCCATAATTTTAATACTAGGAATAAAGACAAAATAGCTATACCTAGCTTTAGATTATCTAAAACAAATAAAAAATCATTCTTAGGAAATAGTGTACGTTTCTATAATAAAATCCCAAAAGAGATAACGGGGCTCTCAGAGGGTAAATTCAAAACCTATATAAAATCTACTTTACTAAAGAATGCTTATTATAATTTAAATCAGTAAGGACAAAGATGCTTGGGAACTTCCGCATAGCCACCACGCGGCACCTTCTAAACAAACGAGTGTAACCAAACCAAATATTGTAAAACAATCAGTTGAAAAAATTAAGCCCTACAAGTTTCTTGTGCGTTCTTCTTGTAAAGGTATCTTTCCGAACGCACGGTAGACTCGTTACTGTTTATTTTCATTGACGTACAAAAGTGTCAGATTGTGACCTATTTGAATATATCTTTTTGACTTTGACTTTGACATACTTCTAAGTTAATGCAATCAAAAGTTACGGTCATTTTACTGCATATTTCCATACTTTGCACAAGGAACTCTAATAGATGGCGCTGTATGTTCTTGGTATTTAGGTATGGATCCCTACACTATGCATACATATGAATGCCTTGACAATTTATTTTGGTTGACCTCACCATTCTGAAACACCTGACCTCTGACCTTACCTACTGTCATCATCGTACTGGGCGTCAAATGAAGTGTTATTATAATCATCCGCCATGGGGTCCCAGTCGGCGGAGGCGTTCACCCTTCCCCGTGCTGTCATGTCTCTGTGGAATTCAGAACTTTATGAAATTACAATATTGATATGTATGGGATGAAAAATTTCACGCACAGCGGGGTTTGAACTTGAACCACCTCGTACCTCCACGGTAGCTTTATCTGAATTATGGAATTCTTAAGGAAAGACTTTAAATATCTATTTGCAGTTTTAAAACATATCTTTTGTAGTATAACTAGATAAATGCCTCTTTATAATTAGGTGTTACTTGAAATAAAACATTAATGAAGAAATTATATCTCTTCTACCATCATCGTTGGTTCCTCAAAGTTTTTATGGAATGAAATGATGTTGGCCCAACCACCTTAATCAATATTTTTAAATTTTTAAATATATGACTACTTCCACACACGGTCATCTGGTCCCAAACTAAGCTAGAAGCCTGTACTATGGTAACCAGATGACTGATATACATACTTATATAAGCTTATAACACACAGGGAGAGATCAAACAGACATGGAGTTCATGGACACAAATGTTTGAACTGGCCGAGGATCGAACCCAGGACCTGCGGCACAGAAAGCAGTGTTACTACCATCTGAGTCATCGAGCTGTCAATCAATCAATGGATATAATGTCTGAAAATAATGCTTTTTTTTATTATATTGGACCATTCAGACTTCAAACATGTAACATGATAGGCGCTATTACAGGTCATGGACTCTTTAACAAATATCTTTGTTTTAGGTGTTACAGACAGCCCTCTATGTTGAGAGTGCATGAAAGCGGAGGAGACAGCTGCTCGTGTCCTTCTCGAGGGTACAGGAGTAGCAGCATACCGGGCACAGTACCTCGGAACCCCAGGGGTTCTGAGCAGAGATTGTCGGCAACCTGAAAAAGGGCTGCTGAAATTCTTCAGAGGCCACCCTAGCTGGGTGGCTCGAGTGAGGAATCACACCTCACCCACACGCAAAATAGGCGCATTGACGTCGAGTTTCTAGAATTGCCAGTGAATTTTAAATTGAACATGACATAGTTCATGACGTGCAAACATTCATTCATCCGAATGAGAAGCGACCGGGGGCAGGGCTGTTTAATGTGTACTATCTATAATCAAATCCATGAGATGACGGCTCTCTCAGATGGTAAAATCAAAACCTGTATAAAATCAACTTTATTTGGAAAGGCTTATTAAGTTAACCAATATGGATGCCTCGAAATTTCTGCATAGCCACCACAAGGCACCGACACAAACAAACGAATGTAACCAAACCAAATATTGTAAACTCACAACTGAAAAAATTAAGCCCTACAAGTTTCTTGTGTGTTCTTCTTGTAGAGGTATATTCCAGAATGCACGGTAGATTCATTACTAGTAATTGATATTTCTTATTGATGTGTAAAAATGTCTTTTTAAGACTTATTTAAATAAATTTTCTTTGAGTTGACTGAGTTATGCAGTGACACTGCATAACCTGGACGAAAAAATACTCCCCATATCTTCTTTTAGATTGAGTCTGTGTTTGAACAAAGAAAATATTTTTAACATTTAGTACAAGTACATAATACACCGACCTTACTGGTTACTAGTAAAACCAGTTTGATCGAAAACCAAGGAAAAATTTGGTACCTACTTATGCGCGCGTAGCGCTTTGTGCTAGAATTCCTTATTTTTATATAATACCATGGTCTAAATTTACAAAAAACTTATTCGCACACCAAACTGACTCCTGACTCTTGCTTAGGTCACTATCGAATTGCCTAAGCAATGGCATGTTAATTTGTAAACATTTTTATATATAAAAATAATTTTTAATATCATGTTTTCTTCTCCACCTGTTTTTTTGTAAATTCGATTGTGGTATGAAACAAGATTTTAGGACAAAAAACTACTATCCTAAATAGTAAAACGATAGTAACGTGCAAATATCCTAGATATCATAAATTGTCGCGATAAATTATAAAACTCCAAATTTAATTCAAAATTCGTTCGTTGGGACTTCGGGAGTCACATGGAGATATTTCGCTAACAACTCAAATGATTTTGTTTTTCTAGTGAAGATTACAATCAGCACTAATCTAGGCTAGGACATAAATTAAAATAATATTGTACTAGAATATTATGTAGTAATTTACCTGATTTTCACGTGAAAATAAAGAAAAAACCGGCACCGCCACACTAACAAAACAAAAGAAAATAATGTGAATGAATGAAAATAAAATCACAGATTCACAATTCACAGATTTATACAGATTACAGAACTAGTACAGATAATAAAATCAATTACCATTCATTCTACTAGGCTTGAACGTGTATTGGCTCAATTTTATACCTCAATTAACTCGATTATAGCATTATAACCGGTAATATTTAAGTTAAGGCTGTGGTTAAGGGTGCAACTCTAGTTTCATTGACAGCTTGAGTCATTCATGCAATTTGACATTTTGACAATCAGAAATTCTAACCTTTTGGTTTGGTCGTAAAACGTAAAAGCGTAAAAGTTTGTTATTAATTTTCTCTAAAAACATAATATAAATATGAAGAATGGACGATAATGCGAGAAACAAAGCTGCTTACCAAGTGGATCAGGGAATACTAGATGGTACGTGAATTAACAATGAGTTTAAACTGTTGAAATATGAGACTGGTTCAAATGGGCAACAGGTAGGTAGTTAATTTTGCAATCTGAGTAGATATTGTTATTTATGTAAGGCGTAATATGCACTAGACTTTACTTTTACATCAGCGCCTAAGTGTTCAGACCATTATTTATCGAAATAGCGAAAATTCATGCTTAAAAATAGTTAAAAAACAGAAAACGTATGTTTTTAAAAACTTGTTAGATATTTGACATCCTGCAATGACCGATGTGTCAAAACATATCCTGTTGATAGAATTTGTATGCAGAAATCCAGTTTTAAATTAAGTGTACAATTTTTAACAAAAAATTACCGAAATATCCACAAGTAAAACTTGCTTCCACAAAATTGATTCAATATTTACATGACCTAATGACACCTAGTAACTTAGACGACTTTAAAAATACCGTGAATGTTACTCATGTTTATTATAGGTATTAATGATTATACAACAGCTTAACTCACATAATATATACTTAAGTTTGCTACACTATTTAAGTTAAAAAGTTGAAAAAGATAAACTATAAAAAGTTATGTATTCTTTTAATTGACATATATATAGTCAGTCGGGTTTATTACCAGAACATCTCTAAAATCCTGTGTTTTGAGTTAAATATGTGGAATGATAGGAAATTCAATTATATTTATAAATCAGTACCGGTACAACTCAAATTTGAGTTCTTATTGACATGAAACTACTTATTATAATAAATATTTTTCTAATCTTCGTATTTAGTATTAGGTAATTTCGAAGTTTGCTGTTGCCTAATCTGAATTCGAAAGAAAATACACTATTATAGAAATAAAATTACACCAAAATAAAATTACCACAAAAAAAACATATCTAAATCCCCCTAAACAAATCATATGGGAAGATTCAGCCGTAATCAGCACGCTTATTGTGCAGCTTGGTGATCTCAGTAGTTGTAATACTTGGTGCTGGAGAGCACTCCGGCCTACTTTCCGAATATGTCCCTCTATTGGGTCTCACGGCACATAACAGATAATAATACTAGGTATAGAATGAACACTGTCATCCGCCCACCAATCAGCCTACCTCACCCCACGAACAAGATTGAGCCACGCGGCTCACTTTATGGGAAATCACCTCACGCACGCTCTTGCACGTGTACAAAACTCTGTGTGCTGTCTGTGTAGTTGGTAGATACAGCACTGCTTTTATATGGGAATTGAGTTGAGTGTCAGGGATGTGCTCACAGGTCCCATGGGGTGATTAAGGGTGGTCCTATTATATAGGTATAGCTGGGAACCACATGGCCAATGGGTAGGTACACTCCCTTAAGTATAACTCCACCTTATCTTAACACATGTATATCCATAGTAATGTGTTCCAGCTCGTGGCATCAAAATGACAGTGGAAGAAGTAGCCGGCCTCTCTACGACCAAGTACTCGGAGAGGGTTCACTCTCTCAAGCTGAGCAACGAGGACCTGGCCTTCTTGAAAGGGCTGCGGAGACGGATCAAGAATAGGGTGAATATCCCACTTCTTTCCTCTTTTCTTTCCTAAACACTTGTTGCCAAACCGTGTACCACAAACTGTGGAACAAATTGCCAGAGACTGTTATTAGTGCTACTTCAGTGAACAGTTTTAAAAACAGATTAGATAAACAATTAGAAACTAATAAACTGTATAATACACAGTGCTGCTACTGCATTATTAAATAATAACAATAAATGCGAAAGTTTGTGAGGATGGATGGATGTTTGTTACTCTTTCACGCCAAAACTACTTAACCGACTGGACTGAAATTCGCTATGTAGATCAGATAGGTTAGATATTGGAATAACATATAGGCTACTTTTTATTCCGATATTGCTCTGAAAACTATGCGGGGGAAACTGCGGGGTACAGAGAGTTACTTAGTAATAAATCGTTTCTGAACAGGCAACAGTAACTTTTACATAATAACATTTTACATACATCAAAATAACATTATATTAAAATAACATAATTATCTGACAGCCTCGTTGGCTCAGACGGTAGTAACTCTGCTTTCTGTGCCGGGCAATCCCCGGCCAGGTCAAACATTTGTTTGCACGAACATGTCTGTTTGATCTGTCCCTGTGTGTTATAAGCTTATATAAGTATGTATATCAGTCATCTGGTTACCATAGTACAGGCTTCTAGCCTAGTTTGGGACCAGATGACCGTGTGGAAGTTGTCCCTAATTATTAATATCATAATATCAGGCTATTAACAGGGAAACGAGTCCTTTATGTCTATGATTAAAAAGTGAATGATACATGATACGTGACAAGCCAAGCTGTGGTTACCCATGTAATGCTATATCTTAGCCATCATTCCCACGTTTCTTTCCGTTGATTATTCTTAAAGTAAGCGTCCACCGCGTCGGAATCGGAGCGTACGGAGCGAAAGGATTCGTTGCTCTGTATTAATTTTTATGGTACAGCGTGCACTGCATCGGCATAATTACGCTCCGTACGCTCCGAATCCGACGGTGGACGCTTACCTTTAGGGCATAGACAATTTCAATTAAACCTATAGACCCTACTATCATAAATTTTAGTATCAAAACAAAATAGCCAATAGATTTGGGAAAAATGAAAAAAAAGTTATTTTTACTCTATACCGTTAAAGAAGCCGTTATTCCAAAACCAATAGTTTTTATTTCACTTCGATACGATAAGTATTTGTAGTGGTAGGCCTCTCATGCAGGGGGCCGCCTGGGGAAGTACCACACGTTTGCTTCTTACTCACTTACAAACTTCTTACTCACTTTTCATACATCTTCTTTTGCACTCAATATCTGTCTACTTGTCTATATATATCAAGGATTTACAGGGATGGGGTTTAATAACTTTTTTTGTACATAACTTTATCTTTTCTTTCTTATATCTACGTATTTTCTTTGCATATTTTTCTATACTTAATTATAGAAAATACCATTACAGTTGGCGTCACAGAACAGTCGTCGCCGTAGCGTGGAACACTTACGGCGTCTCACACGCGAGCTGCGAGCCGTGAGGGCGTGTCGCCGAGACGCTCTCGCCGACAGGAGACAACTGGTGCACGCCAGGGATACTGTGAGAGACAAGTGTCGCTCGCTGAGGAGACATATAGTGAAGGTTAGTCATTATAATGGTTTCTATTGATGCGGTGGAGTTACCGGCTTTAGAATAGTGGTCCCCCCTCTCTCCCCGTGGAGGCTCAGGGTTAACAGATCCAGAGCAGGCAGCAGCGTGCTCTGCTACAAACCATCGAACTGCGCTCGACAATCCGCACAACAAGCGTGTCGAGTATTGGCAAAACCCCCCTCAACCTCAAATTATTTATTCAAAAAGGTAGTTAACAATACTAATATATAGTTAATCTACCGTTCATTCGTAATGATACCACTTGCAAGAACCACGCACAAAATTCTTAACATTTCAACTGACAGTTTAAGGCTAAGGATTCACGAAGCGGTTTTAACCCGCGCCCGCCGTGGTTGCGGGCCCGCAGCCTTTGTAGAATACAGATATTTATGTAAAAAATTAAAGCACATTTCACGACGCCTTTTACCGCCCGCCCGTATTGCGATAATGAACCGCCAAGTTTGCGAGTGATACTCGCAACCGCGACGGCTGCGTAAAACTCCATTCCGCCACCGCTGCGGGCGCGGGTGAAAACCGCTTCGTGAGTCCTTAGCCTAACAATATTGTTTTATATTCCCCGTTTCAGATAATGAACGAAAGATGCGATACCACAGATGTACCGTCCATAGACGTCAAAGAATCTCTACCTACAGATGTAAATGTAACGATCGCAAAACTACCCCAAATATCACCTCTAAATCTGAAACCGGAGCATATATCTGTCATCGTTAAAAACGATTTAGAAAGAGACAAAATTTTGGCAAAAGAAGATGTTTACGAGAAAGTAAGAAAGGAGTTACAGAAGGAAATAGAACAGCAAGAAACAATTATCATCAAAGAAGAGAGAGTTTTTGAAGACAATACAATTATAATTAAAGAAGAAGTGCCAGATTACGACGAAGAAGATTATTCGGCGCAGAACTTCGAGGAGGATTATTCGACGCAGAACTTCGAAGAGGATTACACACAAAGGAGTTTCGACGAGAGTCAAAAGAGTTTCGACGAATGTCAAAGTCTCGGAAAATTTGACAAGCTGGATTCGCTATCGAATGACATTTTCGAGTGTAAAATCGGGAAATTGGTGCAGAAAAGTGTGAACCATATGTTTAATAATAACGATAAAAAGAAAGTTTTTGCGAAGACGGTTTTTATTGCGAATGAAAAGTTGACTTCGAATATTAATACAATGGTTTTGGAAGGGGAGAGTGAAGTGTTGAATTTATCTGTGAAAGAGGGGAGGAGGAAAAGTCACGGGCGAAAGCAGTCTGCGCCACGACGCATCACTTGCTATACTGACGATGGTAGGTCACTAGAATATAATAGCTAACTCTTTATTGGTAACAGTACAGAAAATAACAAACAAAAACTAATATTTTTTTGTATTGTATTTTGGAAGAGTTCACTCTGAACGATAATGCCGTCAATTGTTACATTTTTAAAGGAAAAAAGGGATCCTTATTTGATCACTTTGTTATCCGTCTGTCTGTCTGTCTGTCAGTCCGTCTGTCATGACCCATTTTCTCGGGAACGCGTTGAGGTATAGAGTTGAAACTCATATCAACAACTCAGGTCCGCGGTCTCTTGCTGCTGTAAAAATATCTATAAAAAAGGCGTATTATTTTATTTATTCTGAAAGATTAATGAAAGTTATGTATACTCAGATTCAAAAATTACTTTAAAATTATTTTTTTGAATTAATTATAAGCAATTCAAAATTGATAAAATTCAAATAAGAGTCAATTCAATTCAATCCTTATTTTGTGGCTTGTGAAAGTGTTTATAACACCACAACTTTGCCAATATCACGTTGGGAGATTGTCAAATAAGAGTCACTTGATCATGAACGCGCTACGAGTGGTCGCCATGATTGTGACGTCATTATGTTATAGTTATGTATGGTACTTAATAACATTGTGACGTCACTACAGGTCACGAGCTCGTTCGGGTACTATCAGCGTGTTATCGGTACTGAAAAAAAAATGATTTTTTAAAATTTGATATAACTTTGTAATTATAGCGAATAACAAAGAAAGTAATAATAGTTTTGTTACGAAATTTATATGATCTTTATGCCAAAAAAAGTTCAAATACTCAATTCTCTTCAAGAAAGCCACTCTGCCCAAAAAAAAAAAAAATATAATAAAACATAGGTATATGAACATGGGGGAGCCCATGAATTTCTGAATCTAGTCCGGTTGTAAGGTCAAGACCAATCATTCAAAGTTTTTCCAAAAAATAACAAAAATAATGTCAAATCTTAAGTTATTGAAGTTCAATAGTATCACTTTGAGACTTTTTTTTTATGATAGTGAGAGACAAGACGAGCAAATCAGGTGCCTGATGGTAAGCATCATGATTGCCCATAACAGACACAGTGCCACCCAGTGTTTAAAATTCAAAATTCTGCGCAGCACTGCACTGCGCCTGTCACCCTGAGATATGACTTGTTGAATCTCATGATGCCCAGTAATTTCGCTGGTAACATTGCCCTTCAGTCCGGAACACAGTAATGTTTGCACATTACTGCTTAGCGGATGAATAACTGGCAAAGGTGTGGTACTTCCCCAGGCGGGCCCCTGCAAAAGAGGCCTACCACTACAACTTTGATGAAATGTTTTTTTTTCCAGACGGAGTCCTCGACCTCAAGATAAAGAAATAGCAGTGACAAACAGACGAAAATCTTCATATACATTTAATCAGACCAAAAACTACTACAATATTATATAGTTATCTTGTTATGGGATCATATTAGTATTTAAGAAAAGCGAAGGCAATGGACTATAGCACTTTTTACCTCTTGTTCTAAGATATAACTTATTACAAAAAAGGCGTAGTCATTCTTAAGGGGGTGCAAACTTGTAAGAGAAAGACTTTACATATTCTCAAAAAAAAAATTGTGGCTTTATCCATACAAAGCTGAATGTCTACCCAAAAAGAAAATTATACCAAAAAAATCTGTCTTTTCAACAAACTATTTTTCATTTAATATTTTTGTAGCCAGACAAAAGATAAAAATGTTATAAAAAAAGTATTTCCAGTAATATCCGGTTTTGACTACGATAATATGAGCCGCCATGACAGTTTTTATTTCTTAATTCCTATGGAGTTTGATGAAAAAAGGTTGGTCATAATAGTACACATTTAAAAATTAACAAATGCATAAAAACTTTTTGGTTGAATTGAAATATATTGCAATGACGAAAAATCACCAAAATCACCTCACGTAATTTATGGACGCACCCCTAATGGCAAAATCCAATATTAACCTTCCCTGACCTGGGGATCCAACCCAGGATCTGAGCTCGGACCCACTACGCCACTGAGGCAGTCTATAAAAATAGTCATTATACAAAATATATGATAACTTCAAAATAGTCCTTGCCAACGCAAATGCCTTGAAATGAATTAATTACTTTACGTATGTAGTTATAATATTCCGGATTTCTGTCGAATACTTGTAGGCATGAAATATAAACACAAGTTGAAAGTTTAGGAAACAATTTCATCACTCTTCATACAAACATTCTACTAATATTTTAAATGCGAAATTTTGTGAGGATAGGTGGATGTTTGTTACTCTTTCACGTCAAAACTACTGCACCGATTGGGCTGAAATTCGGTATGTAGATACTTTAAACCCTGGAATAACACATAGGGTACTTATTATCCCGATATTCCCACGGGAACGAAGCCTAATTGAGTGCAACCGCAGGGCACAGTTAGGACATACATATTTTGTATAGTATGTTTATAAATATAAGTAGATATATTATCTATATAAATACATATCTTTTGCACACCACCGTCGTTATACGTTTACGGTTCTTTCCATCCCCAGGTTGTCTGTAAGAAATGGCATTACGCGATAAGACCGCCGATTGTTTACCGTGTCTTTTGTAAAATTGTTTATTTTTATTTTTTGGTATGCAATTAAGTATTATTCTATTCTATTCCACATACAGGCACGCCTTGTGTGCTACGATCCTGACATACAACTTTCGCTTCTTCCACTTTCATCACATTCTTCGTGCATGCTCGTCGGTTGTTGGTACTTTTGACCTGACCTTTCCTTTAACATCAACTTGTTCATGAAAGGTACGCCCGCAGTCGACCCCTACAGACTTTACCATTCACACTAGCCTTATAAAGCTCCTTTGTCAATCTTTTGACTGTGTTAATATTTGATGCCTACGTTTGTACGGTGTTCCAGTAAGCTTTACTCGAAAAATAACTACTGAAATGTAGCTACCGTTAGGCATTAATTCCTAAAATTCTATAAAAAACAGTTAAAGGTAAAGTTGGACAGAAAAATGTTTTAACGATTTTTGTTTACTCCTTAAGAGCGGATCCTAGCTTCGAGAAATTTGACACAATCCTATGAAAGTTTACCAAATGTTTTGTATTCCCCTGTTTCCTCTGAATATAATTAACCCATTCTTGAAATTTATATCCCGATATTTTTATAGTGAAGTAAACTATGTCGCTGTCATTTTAGTTTCTCTTATAAACTCTTCGTTTTTTCATAGTGAGCCAAATAGGTTTACTGTATTCGGATGAAATAGTGGAATACAAAACATTGATTTGGTAGCATGAACCTAGGAAAATGGAGGACGGAGTCTTCTTAAACAAAAAATGAAGCACCATAGTAAGTCAGCTCGCTAATACAAACATGAAGGCACGCACCCATGAACCTAGAAAAAAATTTAACAGCTGCAGCTATTTATTTTGCAGGGGCCCGCCTGGGGAGTACCACACCTTTGTCAGTTATTCATCCGCCAAGCAGTAATGTGGAAACATTACTGTGTTCCGGTCTGAAGGGCAATGTTACCGAAATGTTAGCGATACGCAATGTGAGCGAAATTACTGGGCATGACGAGTTTCAACAACTAATAACTCAGAGTGACAGGCGCAGTGCAGTGCCGCGCACAATTTAGAATTTTAAAACACTGGGTGGCACTGTGTCTGATATGGGCAATCATGATGCTTACCATCAGGCACCTGATTTGCTCGTCTTGTTACTCACTATCATAAAAAAAAGGTTTCAGCTTAAGTCGTTACTGATAGAGATTTTAATAAAAAAATGCTTTCCATCCACTCAAGGGAGACCTTCCCAAATAAGTGTGCCAGCTGGCTTAATATGGTGCTTCATTTTTTTTAGGAAGACATCGTCCGTGGTTGTTAAATTTTCCATAGGATTGCTTCAAACTGCTAAGAGGTCTCCTTTCCTGTGGAGTGCCCCTTCTGTATCTGTAGCTCTGTATTCTATGCTTTAGGTATTTTTCGAGCAGAGCACAGCGGGACTAACCCGGCTAATCGTCCATTATATCATAATGTATATTTTGATGAAATTATCGAATATTTTTGTATTATAGATACGCTGTGACCGTTGAAACTCGACCAGTCTGACATAGGCTCTGCGAACTTTAATACATGAAAACTGGTTAATAAAACTGTTATTGTTATGATTGAACTGAACATTACAATACATACCTATGTGTTTCGTATGTCACGTTAAACTGTAGTTGTCCGTATAGTTCCGTATAAGATATGTAGGGGGCAGTCGTTAGCTCATGTCGGAGCCGCGGAGGAATCTTGTCGACCTGAAACTGTCACAATATGAGTTGTCCACATAACACATATGAATTGACTCGAGCAGGGTCATTGGGGTAACCCGTTCTGTTAAAGTATACATCCAAATTATTATTAGTAGTATTCATAGTATTTTATTAATATGGATTACATACAGACACACAGATATTATATTAGATACTAGCGGCCCGCCCCGGCTTCGCACGGTAGCAGAAGTAGGTATAGTGAACGTTTAACAGGAGTAAATTCGTGATACATTGTATTTTAATAGATATAACCCTAATGGTTTACGCAGCGCACGCTAATTAATGACTATTTCTGTTACAATGACCAAACCTTAACACATGTATAAATTTATCGTGGGCTATTTTGAAGATATTGATAAGTACTACAAACCCCTAGTACATTACTTTAATCTACCACCAATAGTTTTCACACCGCATGAAAAATAATCACTGCTTCGATTATTGTGACTAAACCAGAAAAGATGGATATAATCTATGTATACTGTTTTGTAGGTATTGATAAGTACTACAATCCCCTAGTACATTACTTTACTCTACCACCAATAGTTTTCACACCGCATGAAAAATAATCACTGCTTCGATTATTGTGACTAAACCAGAAAAGATGGATATAATCTATGTATACTGTTTTGTAGGTATTGATAAGTACTACAATCCCCTAGTACATTACTTTACTCTACCAGCAATAGTTTTCACACCGCATGAAAAATAATCACTGCTTCGATTATTTTGACTAAACCAAAAAAGATGGATAAAATCTATGTATACCGTTTTGTAGGCATTGATAATTACTACAAACCCCTAGTACATTACTTTACTCTACCAGCAATAGTTTTCACACCGCATGAAAAATAATCACTGCTTCGATTATTTTGACTAAACCAAAAAAGATGGATAAAATCTATGTATACCGTTTTGTAGGCATTGATAATTACTACAAACCCCTAGTACATTACTTTACTCTACCAGCAATAGTTTTCACACCGCATGAAAAATAATCACTACTTCGATTATTTTGACTAAACCAAAAAAGATGGATAAAATCTATGTATATCGTTTTGTAGGCATTGATAATTACTACAAACCCCTAGTACATTACTTTATTCTACCACCAATACTTTTCACAGCGCATGCATATAATGTCTGTTTCGATTATTGTGACTAAACCAAAATAGATGGATAAAATTTCCGTGGACTATTTTGTAGATATTGATAAGTACTAAAAATCCCTAGTACATTATATTATTCTACCATCAATGGATTTCACAGCGCACGCAAATTTATGAATATGGTAATTATATTATATGACACCTTGGTTCACAATATTGCGGTTTTCTTACGGATCCCTATTTTTTTCAAAATCTCATATAGCCTATGTCACTCACACTGAATTAAGCTATCCATAAGTGAAAGAATTTTTAAAATCGGTCCAGTAGTTTCGGAGCCTATTCGTTACAAACAAAAAAACAAAAAAACAAAAAATCAAAAAAACAAAAAAACAAAGTTTCTCTCTTTATAATATTAGTATAGAAGTATAGATAATAATAACATTAATTTAATGAATTAAACAACACAGATTTTTTAAAAATATACTATAAATGTATCTCAATTAATTTATACAGAAATCATAACATAAAAAAAATTACAAATTTTAAATTAAATTTAAAATAAATTGGTTATTTATTTGTCTTAACAAATTGGTCGTACGTATAGTGCTCGACGAGCCAGCAATAATTACAAATTGTAAATTAAATTAAAAATAAATTGGTTATTTATTTGTCTTAACAAATTGGTCGTACGTATAGTGCTCGACGAGCCAGCAATAATTACAAATTGTAAATTAAATTAAAAATAAATTGGTTATTTATTTGTCTTAACAAATTGGTCGTACGTATAGAACGTTTGCTCGACGAGCTAGCGCTTCAGACTTACGAGTAATTTGAAAGAGTTCAGGCTAGGAGCGGATGTTATATAAGGATTTATTATATACAGTCTGCCCCATAACATGAGTCAATTCAGCCGATTTCGCCATGGTTCTTGACAACAGCAACAGCTTATTATTTATATGGCAATAACAGTTTTTTCACCAGTTTACAAGCGCTTATGTTCGCAGAGCATATGTTCAGACTCGTCAAGTTACGCCGGCAGTTGTGTACGTGTGAATTTAATGTAACTTCATACTTTGTTACGGTCTGCATGTGTGTGTATGGTTGTATGTGTAACGTCTACTCATTATGTAGGTACACATTCATCTCAGCCTAAAAGACTTCATTTTCAAGAATATTAGTATACAAAACCAAATCTCCAATATACGAGTCAGTGTCGGGAGAGGTCACAAAATTTATATTGGCCGGTTTAAGTTTGTTCAATAAAGAAACGAATCCAAAATGGCGGCGCTAATCATGTCCTCTCGCTCGCACACTTGGCTCTAACTAGTGTGCCCAACTAGTGAACCAACTATAAGTGTTTGATCTGTCCCTGTGTGTTATAAGCTTATATAAGTATGTATATCAGTCATCTAGTTACCATAGTACAGGCTTCTAGCCTAGTTTGGGACCGGATGACCGTGTGTGGAAGTTGTCCCATATTATTATATTGAATCGTAGCGACTACAAACATGGCGTAGTTCATGGCGTGTGTTAACATCTAATGAGATACGAAAAAGGAGCGAGCCGTTGTTATGCAGTATCACTGCATAACCGGGAAAGCAAGAGTGGGTGTCTCTGAGTTGTCTGTAATTGTACCATTATAATCGAAAACAGAGATTGGTCTATTTTTTGAAAGTACAGGAACTACAAATATCCTACTCATAATATGATAAATGCGAAAGTTTGTGAAGATGGATGGATGTTTGTTACTCTTTCACGCCAAAACTACTGAATCTATTGGGCTGAAATGTTGTAGTAAAGTACTCCCATGTCTTATTCCAGAGTCTAAACTATCTACATTCTGAATTTCAGCCCAATGGGTTCAGTAGTTTTGGAGTGAAAAAGTAACAAACATCCATCCATCTAACCAAAACCGCGCTAGATGGCGCTGGAGTCGAGTTAGAACTCGCTAGCATTTTGTTCGTAACTTTTTTACCGTTATCATCACAAAAATTATGAAATAATTTATGTTATTATATATATATTATATTGACATTAATTTAAAGAAAAGGGGAGATAGGGTGCGTTCTCTCAGCGCTTACTCAACAACTGGCGCGTGCAATTTGAAACAAAGATAGAAAGACGTACCTAAGACCGAAGTGCGAACGAGACAACAATTAACTTTACTGACGTACGTGGACCTAATGGGACCTAATTTGAGCTTTCCATTTTCGAGAAGCCAGTACCTAATCTCCCCTTTTCTATAAATCGATGGTTATATATTATTTTAACCCCGATCGAATAAGGAAGGTGTGTTATACGTTTGACGTGTGCAGTTTTGATGAAGTTTTTTTTTTGTTTAAAAGCTGACTTAATCGAGGTAGCTTTTATATTTATTTTCTATTGACTTATTTAAAATTTTTATTTTATATACTATTGTTGTTTCATGTACTTTCAAAGAGAAATTCCCGTAATTTATATGTAATAAAACTTTATGTCTACGATCATAATGAGTGCGGCTGAAAATATTACTAACTTTTCGACATAATGAATAGATGTCATAACGGGGTAAGGAATAGACAGTGGCGCCCTCACATAAATTATGGTCTTAAAGGGGAGTAGAATGTGATATCATGAAATCTATATGTGTGTTTGTCCAATAAAATTTGAAATTATATAATATCATGGATTATTCATGACAAAATTATACAAAATATACATTTTATGTAAATTAGTTTATACAATATGTAGGTAGATTTAAGTGAAACATGTTATAGTAAGACGTATGTGATGTTGAGTTTTAATAAATAATATTAGTTACCCAATTTTTGGATTATTTATTTTATTTTATTTAATGGTAGATGATTTTTCTTAAGTTCTAGTAAATTCGTACGACTTTGCAAAAAAAAAAATTCTAGTCATCTGTTGGTTTTTTATGGTGCAAAATACAAATAAAATATATAGTTATCCAATCTTAGAGCATAGCAAAAAAATTGAGATCAAAATCAATGACTGCCATCTGTTATTTGTTTGATGAACTAAATACGATATCGATTTACAAAATATAGTAAAAGTTATGCTACTCGACAATAGATGTCACTTAATATTTTTTAATATAGCAACACTGAGATAGCGCCCCCTAGCGGTTGAATTGGTAAACAATCCTTTTGTCTTTTCAATCCAATATGGCGGCAAATCGCGTATGAAAGGTGCGGATTGTTTTGATTCTAATCGAACATCAAAAAAATAGTAAAAAACTGAACGTAATATGTAAAATGTACGCGACAGCCGGTGCCGTAACAAGAGCAACGTGTTTGTGATACTTAAAAATCGATCTCATCAGTGGTGTTGTGTCAACATTAGTGAAAAGTGGAGTGTTTTTTTATGTATGTGTTTTTGGGGCTAAATGTGGTCGATTGTGATAATATGTGACAGTAGTACATACATTAGATATGTCTGTCGATCCTGATAAAGACACGGCATGCCCGAAAGATGATTTACTCGTGAATACTGGCTGTGAGGAAAGTAGCCAGTCAGATACTGATATACTGAAAAAAACTGGTCGTTCTGTGTGTTTTCCTGATGATGACGAGCTGGTCACACAGTACTTCGAACCTGCGAACCCTTGGCAAGATGGTAAGTACACAAATCGATAGTAAAAATACCTTCTTCGAATATGAAGGCAGGTGAACAATATTGGCAAATATTCAAGTTTTCAGCCCTTCCGTCCTATGAATCTTTGTTTGATGGCTTTTATGATGATTTCTCATTGTGTTGGATCTTTGTTTAGATTATCAACACATGAAAATCTTATAAAATACATGCACTAAACAAGAATTCATTAGATAATAAAATTGCCTTCAAAAGTCCCTAATTTATTAGACAAATCTTAATGACTAAACGTAAAGGGCAGAAAAAAAACGTATAATTTATGCTACATATCCTAAAAAGATATTATTTACAATTTTTTTTTGATAGCAAAATGTTGAATTTGGGCTTATGCATAAGTACAAAGCAAGTGAATTAAATTAGGTACTTTAGTCCCTTTAAAAAAGGACTTGGATTTTTTATAGGCTGGCATCTTGGCCTATGGATTTTTAAGTGTTCTATAAACATTGTAATTTATACTCTAATAGAATGGGCTTTCCCAACATACAAAGCTAGTCTGCACATAATTTTTAATCACTAAGTTCATATCACAAGAATCATTCATCCAAGGCTTTGACATAAGCAATATGACTGCCCCCTATCTTACTAATATTATAAATCTCAAATTTCACTACAATGGAAAAAAGTTACCTATGTAACAGGTAAACAAAATGCTAGAGTTCTAACTCGACTCCAGCGCCATATAGATGGCACAAAAAACAGCCAAACTTTTTGTGTGTTTGTGTGTATAAAACTACTGAACCAACTGGGCTGATATTCGGTATGTAGATAGTTTAGACCGTGGTAATAACACATAGGGGACTTTTTATCCCAATATCCCCATAAGAACAACGACTATGCGGGTGAAACCGCACGGCATAGTTAGTAAATCATATAATGAGACCACCACCAAAACTAAAGTTTATCGTGCCATCCAAAATGTACATACATACATACATACAGTCACGCTTTGTTCCCGTTGGGGTAGGCAGAGACTATTTCTTTCCACTTGCTACGATCCTGACATACAATTTTCGCTTCTTCCACTTTCATCACATTCTTCATGCATGCTCGTCGGTTGTTGGTACTTACATCCAAAATATAGTATAGCATTATAATATTATGTGACAATAAAACACTAATTTAACTAAATTCTTAAACTAAGATTAATTTTTTTTTTTTTTTATGATAGTGAGTGACAAGACGAGCTAATCAGGTGCCTGATGGTAAGCATCATGATTGCCCATATCAGACACAGTGCCACCCAGTGTTTTAAAATTCAAAATTCTGCGCGGCACGGCACTGCACCTGTCACCCTGAGATATGAGTTGTTGAATCTCATCATGCCCAGTAATTTCGCTGGTAACATTGCCCTTCATACCGGAACACAGTAATGTTTGCACATTACTGCTTGGCGGATGAATAGCTGGCAAAGGTGTGGTACTTCTCCAGGCGGCCCCCTGCTAAAGAGGCCTACCACTACAAACAAAACAAATTACTAGTCAGCTTTTTCAGGTCACACATTAAGATTTATTAGTTATTATCTTTCATCTTAATGACAGCCTCGTTGGCGCAGACGGTAGTAACTCTGCTTTCTGTGCCGCAGGCCCCGGGTTCGATCCCCGGCCAGGTCAAACATTCCGGTATGAAGGGCAATGTTACAAGCGAAAATACTGGGCATAACGAGTTTCAACAACTAATAACTCAGGGTGACAGACGCAGTGCAGTGCCGCGCAGAATATTGCATTTTAAAACACTGGGTGGCACTGTGTCTGATATGGGCAATCATGATGCTTACCATCAGGCACCTGATTTGTTCGTCTTGTCACTCACTATCATAAAAAGAAAATTTGTAATTCTCTTTGGTAGAAAATGTACAGAAATTCACATAGGTTAATTAAAGAGCAATAATTCCTGAATACATGTTTTCATATAATTATATTAGTTTATGAAGCACAACAATATAGCTTCCAGTTGGAGTGATTATTTTCGACCTCTTCTACTTTTGTAATCTTCTTCTTGGCAATCTGTCTGAGCAACATCCAAACTGCTGTTTGATTGATGATCTCAGAGTGTCATATCGTGTTTATCAGGAGATTTGTCCATTGAGTCATCTCTCATTCTCTGTGCACGAATTCAGGCGCGAGATTATGAGACTCCCTGGTCCCTGGACCTTGTAGTTGAGCAGCAAGCTCATTACTAGGCCTGAGAAGTCGACTTTGGGAGCCTCTGCAGTATAATCTTTATTCAACATTTATCGTCATATTTCGTCATAATCACACCCCGGACACTCGACTCAATTCCATAAAAAAGTCGCGATATAACTACCTACTACACAGACACTGCACACATGGAGTTTTGTACATGTATATGGTTGAGTGCGTAAAAATTTACATAAATTAAAATTAAATAGTGACCTTCATAATTTTAATACTAGGAATAAAGACAAAATAGCTGTACCTAGCTTTAGATTATTTAAAACAAATAAAAAGACATTTTTAGGAAATCGTGTATGTTTCTATTAAAATCCCAAAAGAGATAACTGGGCTCTCAGAGGGTAAATTCAAAACCTATTTAAAATCTACTTTACTAAGGAAGGCTTATTATAAAGTCAACCAGTACATAGAAGACAAAGATGCCTGGAAATTTCTGCATAGCCGCCTCGCGGCACCTTCAAAGAAAACGTTGAGTTTGAGTTTTCATGCAAGAGTGTGCGTGAGGTGATTTCCCAGCGAAGCGGGGCTCGTGGAGAGCTCAATCTCGCTCGCGGGGTGAGGAAGGCCCGATTGGTAGGCGGATGACAGATCTATTCAGGATGATTTAGACAGAAGAGCCACTCCTCAAAATCATTTAAATAAATAGCGAATCTAGCTCCGACGCAAAAAAGTGCAATTTTGATTGTACAGCTAACTAATTTTCGTTATGTTAACCTACAAGCTGCCTCTCTTTCTATCGCGTATCTCTCTATTTGTTGTCTCTGTCTAGCCCATAGAAATTTTACCGTCAAGACGGACGCCCCGGGTACTTGTAGCGTCATACCTCTAATGCGGAGTGTCTTAGGCCTCATTCTAGTTTAAAATGTTCAAGTCAAAGACCTTTATTATGTATCTATATTAAAGGTAGTTATTTTTCCACTCTATATTTCTATTTTTTACTTATAATTGGCTAGAAGCCATTGTCAATGCCAACTATGTTCTCAGAATTACCGTTTTGTCTTATTATAATATCTTCTTAGGCTGGTTTCAACCAATACTTTCTATACCTACTATTATATGTACTATTATGTGACTGCCTCGGTGGCGTAGAGGGCGCATGCTCGACTGCCAATCAAGAGGTCCCGGGTTCGATCCCCAGGTCAGGCAGTGTTAAATATTGGATTTTTCCATTAGGAATTGTCTCAATAATTGCCTGGAGTCTGGAACTGTGCCCGGTAGATGGCAATAGACTCGCCCCCATTACACAGGACCAATAACATATTGGCGAAATGTGGGTGTATCTACTATGGGACTGAGTCCTGGGTACACCTCTGCCTACCCCTTCGGGAAAAAGGCGTGAATGTGTGTATATGTATGTTATGTATTCTGTGCCTTTATGACAGTCCTGAGGAACCCTGAAATAGGGTTTCTTTTGGGTGGAAAGAATTATATTATAATATAGGTTAGGTACCTAGTAGTGTACCGTTTTTTGTAGTGGTAGGCCTCATTTGCAGGAGCTCGCCTGGGGAAGTACCACACCTTTGCCGGTTCTTCATCCGCCAAGCAGTAATGTGCAAACATTACTGTGTTCCGGTCTGAAGGGCAATGTTACCAGCGAATTTACTGGGTATGACGAGTTCCAACAACTAATATCCCAGGGTGACAGGCGCAGTGCAGTGCGGCGCAGAATTTTTAATTTCAAAACACTGGGTGGCACTGTGTCTGATATGGGCAATCATGATGCTTACCATCAGGCACCTGATTTGCTCGTCTTGTCAGTCACTATCATAAAAAAAGAGACTAGCTGTGCCCCGCGGTTTCACCCGCGTAGACATTATTCGGATGGGAATATAAAGAAAAATGTACCTTATGTGTTTCCGGGGTCTAAGCTATCTACATTACAAATTTCAACCCAATCCAGTTTTTGCATGAGAGAGTAATAAACATCCATCCATCCAGGGTAACCGTCAACCGTGTTGCCGTCAACCGGACACAAATACAGACTCCACGGTTCAAATGGAAAAATCCAATAACTGTGCCTGACCTGGGAGTCGAACCCAGGACCAGGCGCAGCAGTAGCGTTTTTTACAACACCACAGAGGCAGTCAAATTGTTAAAAGTTTCCAATTTCCTGCATCAGGAATATACCTGCACTTGTAATGACCTAGTCAACATCTAAGCCATTGGTTGGTCATTAGTCATAATAACCATATTTCAACTAGCCATGACATCACACATGACTCATAGTGCTTAAACAGTTTTAGCACTAACATATGACCTAGAAGCTAGAAATAAATACCTAACTTAGGTACCTATAAAGCACGCTAGAAACCTGGCTTCATAGCATATCTTATTATATAATATACATACATAGATAGATAGATAGATAGATAGATAAACACTTTATTGGTACACCACAACAAGAAGTTCTTAAATCTAATAACAATTAATAATAACTAGTGTACCAATGGGCGGTCTTATCGCTAAGAGCGATCTAAACTACATACTTGGTCTATATACCTATATACATACATACACATAAACCCTAATATTACACATATATCTATTTAATACATACTTATATAAACTAATATATATATTTCTTAATATTGTGTGTAAATATGTACAAAATAATATGTTACTAACGAGGTAGAATGTAGTGAATGGACAAAAAAATATGAACAACAGCTAAAGCTTATTTTACATACATTCACGCCTTTTTTCCCGAAGGGGTAGGCAGAGGTGTAACCAGGACTCAGTCCCATAGTAGATACACCCACATTTCGCCAGTATGTTATTGGTCCCATGTAATAGGGGGCGAGCCTATTGCCATCTACCGGGCACAGTTCCAGACTCCAGGCAGTTATTGAGATAATTCCTAATGGAAAAAACCCATATTTAACACTTTGCCTGACCTGGGGATCGAACCCGGGACCTCTTGATTGGCAGTCGAGCATGCGCCCTCTACGCCACCGAGGCAGTCATAAGTAATATGCGAAAGTTTGTTAGGATAGATGTATGGATGTTCGTTACTCTTTCACGCTGAAACTACTGCACCAAATGCAAATGTAAAGATGGATGTATTAATACCAAAACTACTGATCCGCTTGGGCTGAAATTCGGTATGTAGATAGTTTAGTTAGGTCCTGGAATAACCCATAGGGTACTTTTTATCCCTATATTCCCACGGGAACGAAAACTATCACTACGCGGGTGGAACCGAATTTGAACCAAAAAAAAAAAGGTTTGGTTTTTTATTTTATTTTTATTAAAAATTCCCCCTGCTTAACTTAATTACTTAATACGTTAATAATAAGTAAATAGGTAACTGAATATTTAATGCTATGTATTTTACAGAGTTTATAATATTTTTTAAGATTATAAGGGTGCTGCATAAACAATAGCAGCAGGTTTTGTAGGTCCCTCATTGTGTGGACAATAAAAAAAATAAAGTCAAAGTCAAAAAGATTTATTCAAATAGGTCACAATCTGACGGTGCTGCTTAAACAATAGCAGCAGGTTTTGTAGGTCCCCCTCATTGTGTGGACAATAAAAAAAATAAAGTCAAAGTCAAAAAGATTTATTCAAATAGGTCACAATCTGACACTTTTGTACGTCAATGAAAATAAACAGTAATGAGTCTACCGTGCGTTCGGAAAGATACCTTTACAAGAAGAACGCACAAGAAACTAATAATAAATAAATAATAATTCAAAATAAGTAGGGGAAACTTGAAAATAGCGTGACTATAAAATTTATAGTATTTAAATATCCGAAAGCGGAGCTAATATGCAAACCTCGGTAACGGTTGCATATTCGAACCGTTTGGAGTCGAGACTCTGGGACCGTGGGGGCCGGGAGCTCACCGCATTTTCAAAAATCTATCTGAGTGCTTGGTCAAAGCGACGCGTGATCAAAATGCTGGCGTTTATCTGGCTCAACGTGTAAGCATTGCTATGCAACGTGGCAATGCCGCCAGTATCTTGGGTACTCTGCTATCTGACAGTGGTTTAGAGCACTTGGATTGTCTATAGGCTGACATGTCGGCCTGGATTATAGAGGTGTTCTATGTATTTAGTTAGGGTAGATAGTAAGCAGGTAGCTCTATTGTTTAGTCTTTTTTCAATAAAGGCATTCTGCCCTGTCTAATCTCAATATTATTATTATCTAAAGAAAACTGCCTATGTCACTCCCACGTATCGGTGGTTTTCCACCGACCGGTCGATAATTTTGTAAACAACTATTATAATACACATAGAAAAACACCATCTGTCTGTAAGACCGCTTCAACCCTAAACGTCTGGGCGACCGACACGGCAATATTTTTTAAAAATAATTTCAAGCTTACGTAAATAAATAGGACGTATTTTTTTAGGATAAAACAAACATTTTCGACTAGGTAGGTAGTAGGTACCAACGAGTACATAATTACAAGTAAAAACTAAAAATTTAATTAAATTTATTTGTTTTCTTTTTTTTTTTAAATAAATTATTTGATTTCATTTCATTATTATATTTGAATATTAAGTGATCTAAGTTGATCGAAATAAATGTATTTGAAAATTTTAACTAAGATTTTTTTATGATAGTGAGTGTCAAGACGAACAAATCAGGTGCCTGATGGTAAGCATCATGATTGCCCATATCAGACACAGTGCCACCCAGGGTTTTAAAATTCTAAATTCTGCGCGGCACTCCACTGTCACCCTGAGATATGAGTTGTTGAATCTCATCATGCCCAGTAATTTCTCTGGTAACATTGTCCTTCATATCGGAACACAGTAATGTTTGCACATTACTGCTTGGCGGATGAATAACTAGCAAAGTTGTGGTACTTCCCCAGGCGGGCCCCTGCAAGAGGCCTGCCACTACAGATAAGCTCTGAATCAATTTCGATAAAATTTATATGGGATCTCTAAAGTACCTACCTTATACCTTCGAAAAAAATCATCAAAATCTATCCATTACGGAATAATTCCCTAACAAACATACAAAACAAACTACAGTTAAACTTATAATCCTCCTCCTTTTTTGAAGTCTGTTGAAACACCTTTGATTTTTCCATTAGGAATTTTCTCAAAGACAAGAGTCCGGAACTGTGCCCGGTAGATGGCAATAGGCTCGCCCCCTATTAAAGGGACTAAAAATTAAAAGTAAACAGGCGGAGACAACTTATCCCCATCTTCCGTGCCCGAACTTTGCATATCTGCTGACTTGTTCAAACCCCACTGGAACTGGATTCCCTTGGTCACTGTGCTAGCAGGGCTGGCAGGTACCTACTATGGGACTGTTTCCTGGGTACACCTCTACTTACCCTTCGGAAAAAAAGAGTGATGTTATGTTATGTAAAAACACCCTTTAAGTTTATAAAACTTAAGAAAGCCAAACCTAATCTTAGTACAAAAGTTGACATTCGATAGTTACCGATCAACAATAAAAACATACACACCAGCCTTATATAAATCTCTTTTGTTAATCCTTTCATCCATCCTCTCCACACCACCTCAGCAGTCCTTTCTCTATCTTTGTTCACTACATCTTCTAACACGCCACAGCGTTCCCTTATCGCACTATTCCTAAGCGTACGTTTCATGAACAAATTGACGTTCTTAGGAAAGGCCAAGTCAAAAGTACCTACAACCGACGAGCATGTATGAAAAATGTCATGAAAGTGAACGAAGCGAAAGTTATATGTCAGGATCGTAGCAAGTGGAGGGAAATAGTCCCTGCCTACCTCACCGGGAACAAGGCGTGACTGTATGTACGTATATAAACATAATATAATGCGAGAAGAACATAGTAACATCGTTTTCTGAAGTCGGTTAATATTATTTTCGTCTAATACAGTCTTGATTCTAATGCCTAATCAATATTTCATGTCCGTTGATCATGTTCCGTTGATAAAAAAATTCTAATATAAAATACAACAGTATGGGCATATCGATATTAATATTACGAATGCGAAACTCAAATCATTCAAGTCTCAAAGTGATACTATTGAACTTCAATAACTAATAATATGACAAACATGCAACTAAACATACAATCACGCCTTTTTCCCAAAGGGGTAGGCAGAGGTTTGCTCAGTTCCATAGTAGGTACACCCACATTTTGTCAGTATTTTTTTGGTCTCATGTAATAGGGGGCGAGCCTGTTGCCATCTTTCGGGCACAGTTTCATACTCCAAGCTGTCATCGAGATAATTCCAATAACACTTTTTGGCTGACCTGGGGATCGAACCCGTAACCAAGCAAGCTCTACTGCCATCATGAGATCGGCAGTAGAACTTACAAACACTACGCTACCGAGGCAGTCGCAACATTTGACAGCCTAGTTGGCTCAGATGATAGTAAGTAGTAACTCTGCTTTCTGTGCCACAGGCCCCGGGCTCGATCCACGGCCAGGTCAAACATTTGTGTGCATGAACATGTCTTTTTGATCTGTGTCTGGGTGTTATAAGCTTATATAAGTATGTATATCAGTCATCTGGTTACCATAGTACAGGCTTCTAGCCTAGGACCAATTGACCGTGTGTGGAAGTTGTCCCATATTATAAAAAAAAAATTATAACAGCAAAAAGCATAAGCAGCACATATTTACTTAAATAGTTTTCCCTGTTTTATTTTCGCTCTCGATCAATGCTTAGGTAAATAATATATATGCTGTCTCGTTCTAGTCTGTGCTAAGGCCGCGGGTTTTAATTGTTAGAAAGTCCATACTGCTTTTGGTTTCTGTACAAAGTCAAGTGCGGCAAAAATAACATTGTTGTTATCAGAAAGTCTCGTGCTTTTATAGTGATTATTATCTGGATTAGATATATCGTATATAACCACTTATTACTGGGTTTTATGTGTATAAAATAGCGAATAAGATAGGACTTTGTCAAAGTGACAGCCTCGTTGGCTCAGTTGGTAGTAACTCTGCTTTCTGTGCCGCAAGGCCCGGATTCGATCCCCGGCCAGGTCAAACATTTGTGTGCATGAACATGTCTGTTTGATCTGTGTCTGAGTGTTATAAGCTTATAATAAGTATGTATATCAGTCATCTGGTTACCATAGTACAGGCTTCTAGCCTAGTTTGGGACCAGATGACCGTGTGTGGAAGTTGACCCATATTAAATAAATAAAAAAGTCTTGCTGGTTAGATGGAGTTTACATTAGTACACTATATATTACAATTCTTTGAGGTATATAATAGTTTATGTGGTTTCAGAGAACACATCGTACTAGCAATAATTAACGTTCATTACTCTGAATTGACGCTTAATGACTTGTCATAATTTGTTTGTGTGAGCGTCACGTGAGAAGTTGAAATATGTCATGTTGACAACTAAAAACCCGCCCTCTTGCATGGTATGTTGTTCAGCAGAGAATATAGAAGGCAGTACCCTGACCAAATAACCTTGAGCGTTCGTTTCCCCTTCGCCGCACCTCCAGATTTTAAATTAAAATCTATACTAAATTAATTTTCGTCTTTAAAAAAAATATATTCTAGCATAATGTTCATTGTTATATTGCCTATCTATTAAATTGTAAGTAGCAAATCAAAATGGTTGCTTTACGAGAAGATGAATACTATTAATAATCATTTCTCATTTCTGTAAAGCTTATAGAGACTCAGCTTTACAGCTTCTATACGAAATCTCACTCACAAATATAATATAAAGATTTAGGGAATAATTTTAATCAATTGTTTGTGGTTGGCTCTGGATGTGCCCTTTATTTGCGCCAAAACATATTTGGTTAAAGAAAACCGTTTGGCTATTTTTGATATTTAAAAAAACCATTATTTTAACCTGATAACGTATTTATTTTAATCTTCATAAATATGAAAAATACCGTAAGGTTTTCTTTCACCAAATATGTTTATATGCCGCCAATAAAGGGCAAATCCAGAGCCAACCACAAATAATTCATCATCATCTAAGTGGCCTGCATCTAGCGTGTTCCTACCGTCCTTATCAGATCGTCTGTCCACCTTGTGGGTGGACGTCCTACGCAGCATGGTCCGTGATCTCGATTCGAGAACTTTACAACCCCATCGGCCATCAGTTCTACGTGCTATGTGCCGCCCATTGCCACACGCAAACAATAGACACGGAATAATATTTTGTTCCCTATTTCTTCATATATGTATTATCATTTTATGTGGAAGTCGAACGCCCTTAAACTGAGTTGTCTGTCATGCACTTATCATGTATGTAGCACATATCAATTTTGCATCAAGGCAAACTTGCAGTAAATATGCTTACGTTTATAAAAAGGTTTAAAACGTAGGAGCCGCGCCGCGCTGTCTGCGGATCGATGTCACGTGCGACGTCGGACTTCGAACCTAATGCAATATTTATGAATGCAGATCTAGATTAGTGCATCTATCTATTATTATTAGGCAAGGTAACTAAGGTTTTACCGTGAGGCCATGTGCTTCCCGGCTATATAATTGGGCCAACCCTTTCTCATCCAGGCAGAGGGACATATTCGGAGAGTAAGCAGGAGCGCTCTCTGGCACTAACCACTCCGATCATCATGCTGCACAAGCGTGCTGATCTAAACAAATTGTCCCCATGTTTTTAAGATAGTGAGTGACAAGACGAGCAAATCAGGTGCCTGACTGTAAGCATCATGATTGCCCATACCAGACACAGTGTCACCCAGTGTTTTAATATTCAAAATTGTGCGCGGCACTGCACTGCGCCTGTCACCCTGAGATATTAGTTGTTGAAACTCGTCCAGCCCAGTAATTTCGCTGGTAACATTGCCGTTCAGACCGGAACACAGTAATGTTTGCACATTGCTGCTTGGCGGATGAATAACTGATAAAGGTGTGGTACTTTCCCAGCCGGCCCCCGCAAGAGGACTACCACTACAATATATATGAATACTTTAGGGCGTTCTGGGGTTGAGGCCTGTGTTCAGCAGTGGACCTCTTCCCGCTGATGATGATGATGATGGTGATGTTCTACCACTGAAGTTGCCGAACTACTGTCACTATAATCAAATGCCCTGTCTATGTCGGATGGCGTCTTAGACGACTATATTAAAGAGTTATTGCCCACACAAATTTTGATTGCAGACATTGAAATTTTGCCTGTACTTTTGATGTAGCAATGTTTAGGTGTGCATTGTGATGATATGGCTCCCCCAGTAAATGCGAGAACACACTGACGTATTATATTATTTAAAATTATGTATATTTAAATGTGGGTTACATTTAGATCAGTTAGGAATCTTAAATAAATAAAATAAAAAATACAATTATAATTGCTGCATCGGTGAAGTGGTAGCAAGGGCTGCTGCCGTGCCTGTGGGTTTGATTCCTGGGTCAGGCGACATGTTGGATTTTTCACATACTTACTGGTTGTGTCCCGCGGTTCCACCCCCGTAGTCATCGTTCCCGTGAGAATATCGGGATACAAAGTACCCTATGTGTTATTCCAGGGTCTAAACTATCGAGGTACTTTCAGGGTACGTTACGAGGTACGTTCACTCTCAGTAGTTATGGCGTGAAAAAGTAACAAACATCCATCCATCCTCGCAAACATTCATCCTGCCGTAGGAAGTAGTATTTTGATGATTGTTGACGACAAGGAAGCTATAATATTATTATATACCAGCACCTTGCATCTCGGACTAAAAATGTATAAAAACTAGGATAAGGGAATAATATAGGTAATCTAAGATTTACGTCTGATTCTTGTGCGCTGAAATAAATCATTTTTCATTTTTTTTTTTCATATAAATTAGAAATAAATTAAACATAATTTAATGGTCTCGGCGGTGTAGAGGGCGCAAGCTCGACTGCTGTTCATGAGTTGCCGGGCTCGATCCCCAGGTCAGGCTGACTTTTATTAGATTTTTTCATTGAAAATTTTCTTAATGACAATCTGCCTGGTAGCACCAGGGAAAACGAAGTCCCAGGGGGTTAGAACGAGACAGCAGATATGCAATGCTCAGGCGCGAAAGAGAAAAAAGACGGGGAAAATAGGTTATCCCCACGCTATGCTAGTCTGGAACTACGCCCGATAGATGGCAATAGGCTTGCCCCTATAACATGGGACCTAAAACGTGGCTACTACACATCTGCCTACCTCTTCGGGTAAAAGGCGCGTAATGTTATGCAAGCCCTGCTGTTTTCAAACTAGTAATGGTGTAAACGAGGCGTCCTTCCTATTATCACCCAATACTATTTCTGACCAATCCCCCATCGTTTTTGGCCCTAAGCCAAGCACAGCACATTAGAACTATGACTGATGGCGATCTAAAGTGGATACCTGTTTACGTTTTCACACCTTCGCTTCGGAATTGTGTCCAAAAGAAAATGTATATGGATAAGTGGAAGATTTGAAGATGTCGTGGGGTTTCCGGATATATAATAGTGCCACCCCTTTCTCATCCCGGGGGGCCATAAGACCAATCAGAGGGATATATTCGGAGAGGGCAACAGCGCTCTCCGGCACCATGTATTCCAACTACTGCGATCACCAAGCTGTTTGCCAAGCGTGGTGATTACGGCAAATATTACGCCCCATATGAATCGTTTATGGTGTTCTATGGGGGAGGCCTATGTTCAGTAGTGGACGTCTTTCGGCTGATGATGTGTAGTGTGATGTAGGGTTACCGGTTTTAGAAAGTATAGCTTCTGTACGCGTGGTTGCCGTAAGAGCCGGCTAAGAGTTATACAGAGGATGGACAGCGGCTTCTAACTCAACAACTGCGCTCGCAATTGAGATTAAGAAAAATCCAATAACACATTGCCGGACTTGGGTATCGAACCCAGGACCTCATGATTAGTAAAGCGACCATTACGCCACAGAGGCAGTGAGCCGTTCGAAATGTTCGGTACTTTAGTTTAAATAATGTGGGTAGTACCGAAAAATTACATTCTAACTTTCTGTCTCACGATTTCACGTCTAAACGGCTTAACCGATTGTGATAAAATTTGGTACAAACATAAGTATAATCTCGGAGAAGGTCATAGCGTACTTTTTATCCCCTATACTCCCTCGGGGGACGATGCCTATGCAGGTGAAACCGCGGGGCACGACTAGTAACAAAACAAACTCGATTATTTCCGAGTAAACACTAATTATTTTGCCAGGACAGGAATAGTCTATTCATAAACCACAAATAGAAGTGTGACCAGTCCGTCACCTCATAGTCAAGGTGTCGGCTGATTCATGCAGCAGTAGATTAGAGCATAGGTAATGGGAAGTGTCCAACGCTATTTCCAGTAGGTACTTACCAACGTACAATAAAGATTATGCTGTTCTGTATCCGGCAGTTGACCCGCGTAAACTCTGTTCCCGCAGGATTATCGGGATGAAAAGTGCCCTATCTGTTATTCCAGGGCCTAAACTTTCTACGTACCGAATTTTAGCCCAATTGATTCAGTAGTTTTGGCGTGGATAACAAACATTCATCCTACTAATAATATTACAAATGCGAAAGTTTTTGAGGATCTATGGAGGAGATTAAACGTCAACACAACAAATTAATCATCAGATCCCCACTTGTGAAGAAAAAAAAAAAAATTGTCACTAATGAGAAACTGAGAGGTGGGACCAGTGTGATAAAGACCCTTTTGTAAGAAAACTGGCGATGAATAATAATATTTATCAAAGTAGACCAGAAGACCTTGGCATCGGTCAAAAATCTTCCACGACGTTACCTTTCTAAACCTTGTGTAAAGGCAATGACATCATCCATGGAGAAGTTGAAATCTTTGGCAGATCGCCAACCACACGTGAACTACTAATATTATAGTCTGTTGTTTACTAATTGCCATCACGGAGTTCCAGTCGTTCCATCATGGCTCCATCATCAGATGGCTCAATGGCACCATGATATTGCATTGTCACCTTATTGGACTTATATGCAGTTTCAGCAAAATCGGTTGAAGCGAAATGCTTCTGTTGCAAGATTTGTAACAAACATTTATACATAATATAGGTACCGACATTGGTACATTGCAAGTTTGCAAAGCTTGTAAAAAAATCCTCTCCTCTTCCTGCTCCATCATTGCCCCTGGTCTCCATCTATTTGTACCATATCCATTGAAACGATTCCAATGAGCCCAAACACGATATATTTGACTACTGGTCAAACTACTGGTCGATATATTTGACTACTGGTCAAATTCCTTTTCACTTCCTTTTCACACTCATATTACTGAACCGATGGAGCTGAAATTTGCAATGAAGATAGATAGAACATAGATCCTGAAATAATACTTAGGGTGCTTTTATCCCGATATTTTCACGGTAACGAAGACTGTGCGGGTGAAACGGCGGGGCATTGCTAGATATTATAAATGCGAAAGTTTGTGAGTATGGATGAATGTTTGTTACTCTTTCACGCCAAAACTACTGCACCGATTGTGCTGACATTCGGTATCTAGATAGTTAAGACCCTGGAATAACACATATGGTACTTTTTATCCTGATATTCCCACGGGAACGAAGACTGCGCGTGTGAAATATCGGGTCACACCTGGTGTGGCTATAAAAAAGAGTTTGCTAGAAGAATTCGAAAGTTTGGTTTTAATAAATAGTTAAAAAATATATAGAATAGAATACTCTTTATTATCAACAAAATAACATAATACATATTAAACTTAAATTTTTTTTATAATGGGCGGCCTTATCGCTTTAAGCGATCTCTTCCAGGCAACCAACCTGGACGGATAGGGGAATGATAGGATGAGAAGGGACGGGAAAGGGTACACATTTTATTTCTCTTAAAACAAAATCTTATTATACTAAACTATATTATATATTTTATGTATACACATACATAATATACTTATACCTAAAATATAATTAACAATATATATCGCGTAAGATTAATAGTAGATGTAGTGAAATAAGGACAAGTAAGATAAGTAAGACAGATCCCTCAAACTATAGGCCAATCTCTGTTTTGCCAGTATTAAGTAAAATCTTTGAGAAATTGATGCTAAACCAACTGCTGTCACATTTCAATAGAAACAGAAAACTGCATTCAAACCAGTATGGTTTCACCAAATGCAGATCAACAATCGATGCGGGCTGTCATCTCATGACTCTTGTCTTGGAGGCTTGGGAGAGTTCACAGGATGCCATTGGAGTGTTTTGTGATCTTTCCAAAGCATTCGACTGTGTAGAACACTGCACGTTACTGCGCAAGTTAGAAGTAAATGGAATTCATGGGAATGCCCTGAACCTGGTGGAATCATACTTGTCTAGTAGGCAGCAGAAGGTTAGCGTCAATGGTATCACATCTGCTAGTTCTCCTGTCAAGATGGGAGTCCCACAGGGATCAATTTTGGGTCCTTTCCTGTTTTTGGCATATATTAACGATTTGTCTTACATGGTCCACGGTCTAGCAGATATAGTTCTATTTGCTGATGATACGTCATTGATTTTTAAAGTTGATAGTAAGGATACTTCACTAGTACATGTTAATAATACTTTAGCAAGTATATCCAGATGGTTCACAGCAAACAATTGTTATTGAATGCGAAAAAGACTAAATGTTTGAAATTTTCGTTGCCTAACGTCAGAAGTATAGAACCAATCATAGTTCTTGACGGTGAAAGACTCAATATTGACAATGCAACTTTGTTCCTTGGCATAATTATAGACTCTAAACTGCAATGGAGCACTCATATCACCGAGCTCTCAGGGAAACTAAGCTCTGCAGCTTACGCGGTTTATAAAATTAGGCAACTAACAGATATAGCCACGGCGAGATTAGTGTACTTTGCATATTTCCATAGCTTGATGTCTTATGGGATTCTGTTGTGGGGGTCAGCCGCAGATATAGAAACTATCTTTATACTACAAAAACGTGCGATTCGTGCCATCTATGAGATGCGTCCACGCGAATCCCTGAGGGAATTATTAAAGATATAAACATACTGACCCTACCATCCTTATACATTTATGAGAACATCATGTATGTGCGTAAAAAATTACATAAATTCAAATTAAATAGTGACCTTCATAATTTTAATACTAGGAATAAAGACAAAATAGCTGCACCTAGCTTTAGATTATCTAAAACAAATAAAAAGACATTCTTAGGAAATAGTGTACGTTTCTATAATAAAATCCCAAAAGAGATAACTGGGCTCTCAGAGGGTAAATTCAAAACCTATATAAAATCTACTTTACTAAAGAAGGCTTATTATAAAGTCAACCAGTACATAGAGGACAAAGATGCCTGGAAACTTCTGCATAGCCGCCTCGCGGCACCTTCAAAGAAAACGAATGTAACCAAACCAAATATTGTAAAACTATCTGTTGAAAAAATTAAGCCCTACAAGTTTCTTGTGCGTTCTTCTTGTAGAGGTATCTTTCCGAACGCACGGTAGACTCAGTACTGTTTATTTTTATTGACGTGCAAAAGTGTCAGATTATGACCTATTTGAATAAATCTGTTTGAGTTTGAGTTTGAAGGTAGTATACATACATACATACAGTCACGCCTTGTTCCCGGTGGGGTAGGCAGAGACTATTTCCCTCCACTTGCTACGATCCTGACATACAACTTTCGCTTCGTTCACTTTCATGACTTTTTTCATACATGCTCGTAGGTTTTAGGTACTTTTGACTTGGCCTTTCCTAAGAACAACGTCAACTTGTTCATGAAAAGTACGCCTAGGTCGACCGCTACCGACTTGACCATTCACACTAGCCTTATAAATCTCTTTTGTTAATCTCCTAGGTAAGGTAGTATAGCATGTGAAAAAATACTATGAAGGCTACCATCGCCGCCGTAACATAGCTATTTACCAAGAACTTAACTAATGAGCTGTCCAGGTGTAGCGTGATTGTACAACCATTACGGCACTGGTATTTTCGCTCGTTACCTCATAAGTTGGAAATCATAGAATATGGGTCGTTATAATACTAAAATACTATTACATGTGTTGAATAGTTTATTTAAAGCTTCACTTAGGGCCGGTTTTTTTATTGTTGGTTACGGTTAAGTTAACCATTTTTCAAACTAACTATAGTTAAATTTCTAACCAATGGTTAAATCGTATAGAAAAAAATAGTTAACCAGGGATGAAAAAACGAGTTTTGTCGAATTTTAACTATTTGTCAAAATAAATTAACCATTGATCGACTTAACCAGTGATCAAAAAACCCAGCCTTATTAGAAGGCTATTTAATGCCTAGGTTATACTGACGCTAAACTCCTGCACTGTTATTAATAAACGTGCACTAAATTTACTCCGAGCTATTAAATTGGTGTAATAAGGAGTTTCAACAGAAAATTCCTATGGAAATAGGAGTGTTAAATTATAAAGTGAAAAATGCAATACATACAATAATATATTGATAATTTTCAGTTCGTCGCACGTCAATTTCTATAAAACATAACATAACATACATTCACGCCTTTTTCCAGAAGGGGTAGGCAGAGGTGTACCCAGGACTCAGTCCCATAGTAGATACACCCACATTTCGCCAGTATGTTATTGGTCCCATGTAATAGGGGGCGAGCCTATTGCCATCTACCGGGCACAGTTCCAGACTCCAGGCAGTTATTGAGATAATTCCTAATGGAAAAATCCAATATTTAACACTTTGCCTGACCTGGGAATCGAACCCGGGACCTCTTGATTGGCAGTCGAGCATGCGCCCTCTACGCCACCGAGGCAGAGAATTTCTATGGATAGGTATATTTATTAATAATAATAACATTATTAATAATTTTGCCAGGTTAATCTTATCTTATATCTTTAAATGAGCAATTCTTGTATATAATTTGAATCTCGGAATCGGCTCCAACGATTTTCATAAAATTTAGTATATAGGGGGTTTCGGGGGCGATAAATCCATCTAGCTAGGACCATTTTTAAAAAATGACATTTTATTAAAAAAAAAAAAATATACCGAGCAAAGCTCGGTCATCCAGATATTTATTAATTAATAAAGGATGTGTAGATTATTGCAATTTTCCCGTCAATCAGTATATATATTTAAAACATTATAATTGGATTTTTCCATTAGGAATTATCTCAATAGTTGCCTTGAGTCTGGAACTGTGCCCGGTAGATGGCAATAGGCTCGCCCCCTATTACATGGGACCAATAACATACTGGCGAAATGTAGGTGTATCTACTATGGGACTGAGTCCTGGGTACACCTCTGCCTACCCCTTCGGGAAAAAGGCGTGAATGTATGTTATGTTTATGTTATAATGTTACCAGCGAAATTACTGCGGGTACGACGAGTTTCAACAACTAATAACTCAGGGTGACAGTTCGATCACCAGGTCAGGCTAAAAGTGGTGTTACCTATCTCAATGACAGCCTGGACTCTAGAACTGTGCACGGTATAAATAGCAATAGGCTCGCCCCCTTTTGCACGGGACTTAAAAACATTACTGGCGAAGTGTGGGTGTAGGTACTATGGGCCAGACAGTAGGTATTAGGTAGACTTGTACCCAACCTGGGTACACGTCTCTTGTCCCTCGTCGCTTTTATTTCCTTGTTTGTGGAGGGCGGCCTTTATAGCCCGTTAGTGAGCCTGGGTAATGAGCGGCGTGTCTTCGCCTGCCATAATATTTCACCATGAGACGGAAGTGGCAGGTGCCGGAGTCTCTAGCAATAGCCCGGTTACCATCCATCTAGAAATCACACCTATAGACTAATCAAGTAGTATCCATCCATTCACAATAGTCCTTGCACCTAGCGGGGGCTGTCTTTGAGCTCATCTTCTGTAGATGGTTTCAGAGATGGACCCCGATAGGTGATATCCTTTAGATTTAATCCTCAAAGAGACTTCGAAAAATGTCTCCGTGTACGCCTATTAAAATACTGGGTATAGCCCGTGTTTTCGTTTTTCATTAATATCTATGAATACCTTCGAGACCTTTTTTTGGTCTCGCTTAGCAACAGAACAGCATGCCTTCGGTCGCCAGGAACGTCCCCCTATATAAATAAATAAATAATAAATAAATTCATTTATTTCAGGCAATAGTACGCATAACAAATTATACGCACCAGAGGCCCATATTAATAAATACCTTACAGACTAACATACATAAAAAACACAAAATAACATTATTATATTAAACATTAGGTAGGGATTATTTTCGGTCTCGCCTCCCTGAAGCGCCGGAACACAATTCCTTCGGGCCAAAATTCGGGTGCCAGGTATATATCACAGCCGGAGAACGTAAGACTGGAAATAGTTCGTCTTCGTATTCATCAGCCTCTCATTAAATTAATTAATTAGTAAATTCTATCATGCTATCCCAAGCGATGCCCTTGATTCGCAGAAGGTCGTCCATGTTTCCGCGTTCGATAGTGATAAGGGCACAGTTGCTACAATAACATTATGTTGCAACTTGTTTACCATTAAAACACGATAGGTTGGTATGGGGCTTTATCACAGAATACAGACTCAAAGCCGAAATTTACAGAAGGGTCATTCCTACAATTTATAACATAACATAACATACATTCACGCCTTTTTCCCGAAGGGGTAGGCAGAGGTGTACCCAGGACACAGTCCCATAGTAGATACACCCACATTTCGCCAGTATATTATTGGTCCCATGTAATAGGGGGTGAGCCTATTGCCATCTACCGGACACAGTTCAGACTCCAGGCAATCATTGAAATAATTCCGAATGGAAAAATCCAATATTTAACACTTTGCCTGACCTGGGGATCGAACCCGGGACCTCTTGATTGGCAGTCAAGCATGCGCCCTCTACGCCAACGAGGCAGTCAATTTATGTATACGTATAAATAGGTACTCTGGCTGCGACGCAATAAATTAGTTATATTATATATTATTGTAGTGGTAGGCCTCTTTTGCAGGGGGCCGCCTCGGGAAGTACCACACCTTTGCCATTTATTCATCCGCCAAGCAGTAATGTGCAAACATTACTGTGTTTCGGTCTGAAGGACAATGTTACCAGCGAAATTACTGGGCATGACGAATTTCAACAACTAATATCTCAGGGTGATAGGCGTAGTGCAGTGCAGCGCAGAATTTATAATTTTAAAACACTGGGTGGCACTGTGTCTGATATGGGCAATCATGATGCTTACCATCAGGCACCTGATTTGCTCGTCTTGTCACTCACTATCATAAAAAAAAACATACTTTAGCATTTATAATTTAAGTAGGATTAGTCCTTTCTGTACCTTAAGGTTTGTATTCTATGGTATGGGTACGAAAGGATGCTAACAAACCGCCAGTAACTCCACAATACCTAGGTATAATCTAAGATCTTTAGTAGGTGCCCCATAAACCTCAATCGTAAAAATTTCCATTGAATCTAGAGAAATGATGTCACACGTCTTAAGTCCTTAACCCACTTCAGCTTAATGCTGCAATCTACGTCATCCTTGACCATTTTACCATATAAAATGCTCAAGGATGACGTCAAAATTTAGAGCTAAGATATCACTAATAATTATTAAGTACCTGGATGACCTTTTTTTTAAATAAAATGACATTTTCAAAAAATGATTCCTAGCTAGATCGATTTATCGCCCCCGAAACCCCCTATATACTAAATTTTATGAAAATCGTTGTAGCCGATTCCGAGATTCCAATTATATATATATATACAAGAATTGCTCTCTGAAATCTGAAAGATATAAGATAAGATATAAAGTGCCCCCGTGTTTGGCGCCCTTTGGCACAATAAGCTCTAAATCAAAATCAAATTTATTTATTGCTAGAATAAAGGTATACATATACAGGTCTTATAGGTCTTATAAATAACAATAACAACAACAATGACAGCCTCGTTGGCACAGATGGTAGTAACTCTGCTTTCTGTGCCGCAGGCCCCGGGTTCGATCCCCGGTCAGGTCAAACATTTGTGTGCATGAACATGTCTGTTTGATCTGTGTCTGGGTGTTATAAGCTTATGTAAGTATGGATATCAGTCATCTGGTTACCATAGTACAGGCTTCTAGCCTAGTTTGGGACCAGATGACCGTGTGTAGAAGTTGTCCTATATTATTATTATTATGTCGCTTCAAAACACGGCATGTACCCGGTCTTTTGATAGGCGTGCACGGAGACCTTTTTTTTTTAAGTCCAACGTGCAGAGGCCCCTTTGAGCTTTTAATCTAAAGGTAATATTATTATTATAATAAAGTGCTAAGTATATTCTACTCCTTTTTGTAGTGGGCAACATACGTTTTACTTATTTGACAATGTCATGCATTAAATGTACATATTTTATGTCCGTTATTTACATTCTTATAAAATTCTATAATATTTTCTAAATCTATTCTCTAAATAAAACTCAATAACCAATACTTTTTTTCATTAGTCAATCAATACAGGACAAAGATATAATAAGAAAACTTCTGCGTAGCCACCACCCGGCACTTTACAAGGAAACAAATGTAATCAAACCAAATATTGTAAAACTCGCAGTTGAAAAAATTAAACCCTCCAAGTTTCTTGTGCGATCTTGTAAGGTTTATTTCCGAGCGCTCGGTATATTAATTAGTTATTATCGATGTTTATAAATGTCCTCTCTAGACTTACTTAACAGGACCTCTTAGCAGTTTGACACAATCCTATGGAAAATTTACGAAATCGATGTTTTGTATTCCCGTGTTTCCTCCAAAAATAATTGATTTTATCCATAAATTTATATCTTGAAAATTAGAAGATGAATTAGGCTATGTCCCTGTTATTTTATTTTTGTTCCTTAAATCTTCATTTATTTCTAGTGAACGTCTAACTACACGAGTAAAACTGGGACAGTTTTTCATGTTTTTAAAGGGTCATACTTCATTTAACAATGAGTTTGTAGAAAAATGAAAATGACAGGGACATGCTCACTGAAGACCTAGATTGTATAAAAAAATGCCATTGCTCTGACGCAGTTATCTAGGGAGGAAACACGGGAATACGTTTGTATGGAAAAATCACCCCTCATGTAACCTCTTACGGTGGTTAAATTTCCATACAACATGAAATCATACAAATAAGAAGAAAGAGACAACAAGTTTCCACTCAGTTGTTTGTGGTTGGCTCTTCAACCTGGCACTTGTATAAGAAAAAATCCCAAAACCATAATTTTGTTTCAAAAACCATACCTCTGTCATATACCTATATATCTGTTATTTTTTTACTCGCCACCTATTACATGGGACCAATAACATACTGGCGAAATGTGGGTGTATTTACTATGGGACTGAGTCCTGGGTACACCTCTGCCTACCCCTTCGGGTAAAAGGCGTGAATGTATGTTATGTTATTTTTCTACAAAACCAAAATCTAACATGTAATATTTTGATATGTTTAATATAAGTATGATGTGGAATGCTAACTAAATTAAGGATATATGTATGCAATGACTAACATTGTGATTAATGGTAGAGGCGGGCAAGTCTTATTGCTATCTACCTCACGCTTGACCTGGGGATCGAACCCGGGACGTCTTGATTGAAAGCGATTGCGACTACTATGCCACCGAGGCTTCTAATTATTAACAATCACATAAGACATAAAAGTAATTAGGACCATAATTATATCCTACTGATATTTTAAATGCAAAAGTTGTTTGTGAGGATTGATGGATGTTTGTTACTCTTTCACGCCAAAACTACTGAACCGATCGGGCTGAAATTTGGTATGTAGGTAGCTAAGACCCTGGGCTAACACACAGGATACCTTGTATCCCGATATTCCCACGGGAACGAAGACTACGCGGGTAAAACCGCGGGGCACAGCTAGTATTATCCACTAGTATAGTATAGCTAGTATCCACAGAGTTATTTTAATGCGCTTTTTTTATGGTTCTTTCAGTACGTACTGAAATTTTATATCCAATGAGTCATGAGTCCAAGCTTTTTATAGGTCAAGTGGATGTTTACTGCGCGATTTGTATGGACTGTTATAATTATTGACGTTTATTCTACGCTCAGATCATTCAAACAAGGATTCTACGATAGACAAGAACTTTCTTTAAGAATATTAGCTCAAATTTTGTAACTTAGTTCCTTAAAGATACATACACATACATACAGTCACGCCTTGTTCCCGATGGGGTAGGCATAGACTGTTTCCCTCGACTTGCTACGATCCTGACATACAACTTTCGCTTCGTTCACTTTCATGACATTTTTCATACATGCTCGTCGGTTGTAGGTACTTTTGACTTGGCCTTTCCTAAGAACAACGTCAACTTGTTCATGAAAAGTACGCCTAGGTCGACCGCTACCGACTTGACCAGCCTTATAAATCTCTTTTGTTAATCTCCTTAAAGATCCTTAAAGATGCGTTTATTCATTAAGGTTAAATACGTTAACAATAGTTTGTTATCAAATCAAACGACAAATAAATACTCGAATTGTTTTCCCGTAATATTAACACACGTTCACACTGCATGAATGTCGATGCTACACTACAGTAAGGTGTACTGATTGCAGTGTAAGCCACAAGGGACAGCGGACAGCTGAGTATTTGATATCAATTTCAACTTGATGCCTCCACTCGTTCCCATGAAAAAGTGTCTTGACAGACAGACAACAAAGTGATCTTATAAGTGTCCTCCTTTTGATGTGCGGAACCTTAAAAAGAGCCCATATGACAACTTATAATAAAAGCCTTTGTTTCTGAACTTTTTTTTGCTCTTGGTGTTTTATAAATAAATGTTCGTCATAGTTTCGTGTGTCTCTTGGCCTTTACCTCCTTTAGCGATTTCCATTGTATTCTGTCTTGGTAACCCTTTTCCAAATTGGACCAGAAGGTCCATACCATAATATGACCGTCTATAATAGCCCATCAAATCTGAGAGGTATCGTTTGACAGTTCTCATATGGTCTTATTTGAGAGATTTGTATTGAAATTAGTATGATAAAATTCATAATTTTACGGCGAAAGTTATTGAAGTTGTGTAAACTACGCCAATGGAAAGTCGGCTTGATAATTGCTTGAAAAGATGAAACGTCAAACGGTACTTCGTAGATTTTATGCGCTGTAGTTGTCCGTTTGTCTGTCTGTCTGTCAACATGCTTTTTCTTGGGAACGCGTGGTGGTATCCAGTTGAAACTGATATCAAATACTCAGGGCTACGGTCTCTTGCTGCTGTATAAAAATCAAACTTCAAGTCCACGCAATCAAAAGTGACGGATTTTTTTTCATTATTTATTTTACCACATGTTTTCATACTTTGCGGATGGACTGAAAACCCGTAGGCCTAGTAACTCTCGTTAGCCTAGAATCATTAAATTTGGTAAGAAGCAAGACCTTTATGTGAACTAAGAACATTGATCATTTCTATAAACGGAGGTAGATGCGTTTTACCCTGCTTTACGTGATGAACTCAAGTCTAGCTAACTGGCTTGAGTCAAGTCAGTTGGACCTTGTCTTGCGCCGATGTTACACGTATAATAAGGTTTGCTGCTCACGTAGCTGTGAACCTGTGTCTATCTCTTTCTGACAACAGGGTTTTATATATCTCTGCTATCGTTTACAAAAGTGTCAGATTATGACCCATTGAATAAATCTGTTTGAGTTTTTGAGTTTAAGTTATTTAGTGATGGCAACAAAGCTGCCTATATTCTACATAGGTACAACAGAATTTCGCCACGTTTTAGCGCCTTTTTTTAATGAGTATAACGTCTCTGTATGAAAGTAGACTAAGAAGGGCTTATTTGTTTCAGTGCCACATACGACGCGGGCGCAGCTCGCCGCTGAATACCTTGACTCGTGCCGACGGCACAACACGATGCCTATTGATACTGTGCTGCAGCAGATACGGGTTAGTACCTACAATTCTACAATATACACTTAGAATGCTCCTTACAGACTCACAGCGAGATGGACTCACATCAAACGATAATAGATGATTGATATCAAAATTAACCACCGAAAACCACCACCGTCCCTTCATATATGTATTTCCTTTCCCTGCATGGTTGCCTGGAAGAGATCGCTCTGCGCGATAAGACCGCCAGTTGTTACTTCTTTCTAGTTTTAAGGTTTTCTTCTTTGTTATTTTCTGTTATATTGGGGTAGCAATAAAGAGTTTTCATTCATTCATAAAAAGAAAATTATACACAATGAATCTAGAAAAAAAGGCGGACGGAGTCTTCTAAAACAACGAGTGAAGCACCATAGTAAGCTAGCTTGCCGAGTTGTTTGGGAGGTCTACCTGCCTTGAGTGGACGGAAAGGATTTTTGTACTAAAAGCTCGATCAGTAACTGCGCTCGCCAACCCGTCTGCCAAGCATGGCGAGTATTGGAAAACCCCCTTTGTGGAAGAGGCCTATTATTTTTATTATCCAGCAGTAGACTTCCTACGAATGAGATGATGATGACGATGATGAATGTCATGTGCAATCGTCATGGGCGCATCACATCTCCAACATGTCGGATGAGCAGTGAGCCAAAAGCTCTACGCTATGGCCTCCGCAGCGAGGCATCGCGACAGGCCTAGACGAAGATAGCGGGACGAATCTGACTCATATTGCAATAATTGGACTACCATAGCACTCATCCGGGATGAATGGAAGGGAGGTTTTTGCCCAGCTGTGGGACAAACCAGGCTGATAATAGTAATAATGATTTACCTCTACGTTTTCAGGAGCTACCAGAAAACTCCATCGGCGGTGGCAACCGTGCCTCTCGTTTGTTACTCGCCGACTGTTGCCTCAACGGGGCGGCGCCGACGGACGCGCTCGAGGCCCTACTCAGTAAGGTGCAGTTCCGACGCGTGGAGATAGACCACGCGGAGATCGACGATGAAGCAGCGGTGAGTTCTACTAGTTCACCTTCGACTTCCCAACAGACGCGAGCATCTAGTTATTAAGGTGCAGTTCCGACGCGAGGAGAAAGACCACGCAGAGATCGACGATGAAGCAGCGGTGCTGTACTGGTTCACCTCCGACTGTCTCAACGGTCTATCGAGAGTAAAAACCCGTACAGTGACGCGCTGTAATCGACGTTCTTTTTAGCCTTAGGATATCCACTGCTAGACATAGGTCTTGTTCCATGGATTTCCATCTGTATATTATCAGTCTGTATATTAGCGGCTTGCATACAGCGTGTTCCTGCTGTCTTTATTAGGTTGTCTGTCCACCATGTGAGTGGACGTCCTACGCTGCGTGTCGGTCCGTGATAGTATGATCGACTTAAAACAGATCACAGAATACGAAGCTAAACGTACAGAACGGACACTCCTAAAATTCGTGTATATGAATATCTACTCTGGCTGCAACGCAATAAAGTTCAATTCACCTCGCACAACGCTAATAACCTACAGTTATATTCACCTACAGATTGCCTCTCTTTCTGTCGCGTATCTCTCTAGCAGTCCTCTTTCTCGCCCGTTAAAGTGTACCGTGTTGTCGGGCGCCTCGGCTACTTGCAGCTTCATACCTATACTGCGGAGTGTCCCAGGGCTGCCTAATCATAGCTTTAGCTAAGAAGATTGAGAATGTCTGCGTTGAATTGCATTATTCTTGTTTTTTTTTTTTATGATAGCGAGTGACAAGACGAGCAAATCAGGTGCCTGATGGTAAGCATCATGATTGCCCATATCAGACACAGTGCCACCTAGTGTTTTAAAATTCAAAATTCTGCGCGGCACTGCACTGCGCCTGTCACCCTGAGACATTAGTTGATGAATCTCGTCATGCTCATCATGCTCAGTAATTTCAGTGGTAACATTGTCCTTCAGACCGGAACACAGTAATGTTTGCACATTACTGCTTGGCGGATGAATAACCGGTACAGGTGTGGTACTTCCCCAGGCGGCCCCCTTCAAAAGAGGCCTACCATTACAACATGTATTTTACAACATTGTGGCATATACTAAGACCAAGGATGTGTTTTCAGGAGGCGTTGTTCGACATGATAGAGTACTATGAGAGCGCAGTGGTGGTGAGCATCACTGGGCCGCGGCAGTTTGGTATAAGGGGATGGCAAGCAGTCTCCAGGCTTATAAGGAAGGTATGAAGAATATAATATTATGGCTTATGGATTTGCCGTACCCGTTGAAATCAAGCGTGCCCCCTCACTAGGCGTTTTTAAATCGCGTGTGTTTGCCCATTACTTTTCGCTTTCTCTCTATTCACTACATTCAACCTCGTTAGTATCATGTTATTCTGATCATGTTTTTATACTATATTAGGATTTATATATATTAGAATATATAAGTATATGTGTTATATTAGGGTTTACGTTTATGTGTATATATAGGTATGTAGACCAAGTTTGTATAGTAAGTCATTTTTATGATTCTATATTTATTTAATAAAATGTTTATTACGGTCCTCCTCTCCCTGCACGGTTGTCTGGAAGATATAGCTCTTAGCGATAAAATCGTCCATTGTTACACTAGTTATCATCATCATCATCTCAGCCGTTGGTAATCCACTACTGAACATAGGCCTCCTCCATAAAAGGGGGTTTCGCCGTGCAAGACCGAGACAACAATATTAGTCTCAGTAAAGTCAAAATTAGACTCAGTAATTAAGCAATACGTAAGTTATCGTTAATTTATTTGTATCCCATTGTACTTATAAGAAATTTTTTGCCTGAAATACAGGTTTGTTAAACCTAGTTCAGGCTATATTCATATTAGGTCTAAGTTTTTACAATTTATTTAATTATCAAAAATGTGAACTTATGAAGAAATAAACGATATTATTTATTTATTATTTATATATTATTTATTAGTCGATCTTTATTACTGACGTACGTGAACCTAATGCGATCCAATTTGAACTTTCCATTTTCGAGAAGTCAGTACCTCATCTCCCCTTTTCTTTAAATCGATGTTTGTAATGGTATAGAGGTATCTTTCCGAATGCACGGTAGACTCGTTACTGTTTATTTTCATTGACGTACAAAAGTGTCAGATTGTGACCTATTTGATTAAATCTTTTTGACTTTTACCTTGGGTCTTCATAGTTATATAAGCTGAGTCTGCTCCTTTTGCTAATCATTAATAAGATTCAAGTGATCATTATATTATGTAAATTAGTTAAATAGGTACTAAGCTTTTGACGTGACAACGTCATATAATTCGATAGAGCCGGCTGCACGCACGAAAAAACATGACTCATGCGGCGTTACCTCGCTCTGAGGCGTTCCATGTAAGGCTTGAAGTGCAAGCGAGAGCGCGGAAAGAGCGACAAAGATGCACAATCGGCCTTTGCGTTCGGCAGCGTTCGACATCCGTCTCTCTCCTACTTGAGTGAGCGCGTTGTCACGTTCAACTATCGTCAGTAAACCGACTTTACAGACAACCAATTTTTTTTATATGCAACTAGCTACAAGGTTCAATGATTGAGCAATAAACTATTTCTATTGTATTATATTCTATTCCTCATACGATACTATAGTGAGTCGGTCCCCCGTACAGAGCGGCGCTGTGCGCGAGGTGGAGGTGTCGCTGGGCGCGGTGCTGGGCGCGCACGCGCACGTGGTGGCGCGCGCGCTGCGGCCGCCCGCGTGCGCGCTGCGGGCGCTCTGTCTGCACCGCGCGCAGCTCTCCGGGGACGCGCTGCTCACGCTCGGTACTTATACGCTTCTAACTATTACCAAGTCCCCGTCACTCCATACAAACGCTCGCATTTTTTCTTCTTCTATGGACCCACACGATTGTATTGCCAGTGTCAAGTTTTGTATTCATAGCCTGCTTACACGGGACATCCATGGACTCACATGTTAGTGTATTTGCCAGTGTCGAGTTATATAAATTTTCAAGTTAATATGATCAATTAGTCAATTCAGAGTCAGGGAAAGCCCAGTCACAGCTCTAGTAAAGTGGTGGTCTTTACAAGAAGCTGCCGGAATTTTGGTGGGAACACGATAAATCACATTTCAACTCTCGCATCACTCGCCGAGAGACTTGTGTATCTTCGAAAACACTCAACACGTGTAATATTCCACCATTATTACACGTTAAACGCTCGAAAATGCACCGATAATTGATAAAGATACTGGAACCAAACTGTACTCTTCGATTTCCCCCCAAAAACTCCACGCTCTCATAATATAATAGCCTCCTACTACTACATAGAACACATAACGTGTGTACAGTGTACAACACACGTCGAACGTAACTATGTGGGACCGTAGTGTCGCCGTCCGCTAGTGGTACGGATTGTATCGACTAGATGGCCCAGTCATTTTAGGGGTTTCACCTCGGAATGAAAGATAATAAGCTGTAAATTGGTATAAACCTTTATTTTGTCGTTCTAAATGTTGTCTCAAAAGTCACAAGTGCTATCATGTCCGCGTCTTAAGATATTGAAGGTCAAAGGTCGTAAAAATTGGGTTTTCGTGAATATCTCGCTTTCTATTGCTTACATGAGATTTGCACCTATTATAAAAGTTGTAGAGTATAAAATTCTCTACAACTTTTGTTTGAACTATTTTTCATACGATCAACCGTTTTTGCGGTAGACCGCGAAGAGTGCGCCGCGTACAGTCATAAAAATGACAGGCCTAATGCAAGGTCAAACGTGAGGTACGGTTATCAGTACTTTTTATAAAGTTAATTATTTACTAAAAAAATATAATTATTAAACAATGCCCATTATTTATGTACTAATTATTAATTATTTATATTAAATTAAAATAAGTAAGTATTTTTTATCTTTCATTCCGAGGTTGACCCCTTATTTTAGCTAAAATGACTGGGCCAAGATGGCGTACGTACATATTGATTATAAAAGTAGGCATGTATAATTTGACATTTTGATTTCGTTTTAAAACCATTTTGACCTCTATTTTGACGTTGTTAACTGATATTCTTAGTTTATGATTTGACATGCATGTATTATTACTTAATTGCTTTCTTAATTTTTATTATTATCAGTTTTATAATCTTAATATAATTTTAATATATATTGTACGCCAAAAGGCATAAACATGTTGGGACAATTTTAGAACCTTATGCAATTTAAACAGCAAGACATTTCAATAACTGTAATGTTTAACACATGTTTAGATAAAATAAATATATTTGAATCTCTGAATCTTTGAGACCATTCAACACGAGCGATTGTATGGAGTGACGAAGGCTTTCTTCTACATTCTATAGGTACACTCCTTAATTGTAAACGCACACATATCCGAGCCGAACGAAATTAATCGTCGAATTTTATATATTACTAGCTGTGACCCGCGGTTTCACCCGCGTAGTCTTCGTTCCCGTGGGAATATCGGGATAAAAAGTACCCTATGTGTTATTCCAGGGTCTAAGCTACTTACGTACCAAATTTCAGCCCAATCGGTTCAGTAGTTTTGGCGTGAAAGAGTAACAAACATCCATACATACATCCATACTTACAAACTTTCGCCTTTATAATAGTAATTAGGATGAAATCCTATCAAACATCACACACGTCCGCGTTGAATCGGCCGTATCGGTGGTGTACGAGGTTTCATGGGTTTTCATGTTATATATGAATTCTAAAATCCTTTTTGTTTGTAGTGGTAGACGTCTTTTGCAGGGGCCCGCCTGATGAAGTACCATACCTGTGCCAGTTATTCATCCGCCAAGCAGTAATGTGCAAACATTACTTGTGTTTTGCATTGTTACCAGCGAGATTACTGAGCATGACGAGTTTCAACAACTAATATCTCAGGGTGACAGGCGCAGTGCAGTGCCGCGTGGAATTTTGAACTTTAAAACACTGGGTGGCACTGTGTCTGATATGGGCGATCATGATGCTTACCATCAGGCACCTGATTTGCTCGTCTTGTTACTCCATGCCATAAAAAAAAATATATATTCCTCACCTCGGGCTTCGATAGCGTAGATCGGCTCGACTGCCGATGAGGTACTGGGTTCGATCCCCAGGTCATGGGAAGGGTTACTAAATTTTTTCCATTAGGAATTATTAAATTATCTCAATGTCTATGCCATCTACCTACATGGCAATAATCTCCCCCTATTACATGGGACCAATCACATACTGGCGAAATGTGGGTGTACCTACTATGGGTCTGAGTCCTGGGTACACCTCTGCCTACCTTCGGGAAAAGACGTGATTGTATGTTATGTTATTATGACATTTTCAAATCTGTTTTGTTACAGTGTTAGTATTAAAAACGAACATGTCCGTTCGAGAGCTACGACTGCCGGACAACGAGTTGATGCCGAGCGATGCGCAACAACTGGCCACGTTGTTGCGTTTCAACAACAACATACAACTGTTGGACTTGTCCAATAACAGCATACAGGTATGTATAATACTTCGTAAAAAAAAATTGCAAGAAAGACAAAATTATTATCCATACACTAGGGATCAAGTGATCGGCGAATTTTTGTATTTTTCCAAATTTCCTGATTCTTTTGCAATTTCAAACTCAAACTCAAACAGATTTATTCAAATAGGTCATAATCTGACACTTTTGTACGTCAATGAAGATAAACAGTACTGATTCTTCTTCTTTTCGAGTCAAAATGGCTAGTTTTCTACTTATAAAATTTTGGTCCAGTATTTTGCCAGATCCACGGCGTTTTGGTTTGCTTCGAGAAGGTCCGTCGTTGTATCTATCGTGGGGCAGTTAGGGTACTGCAGGAGGTGAGCCATTGTCTGGACAGCCCCACAATCACACTTGTCGCTTGAGAAACCCCACCTAACCCGCGGGCTTATTACGGACGCAACAGAAGTGTGGAAAGCGTTTAAGATTGCTCAATTTCTGCTGTCAAACGGCATGTTTCGAATTACCCAAAAAAACTTGCAATTGATTGCTAGCTCGATTCAAGACGCCCTCTGACCGTCGGGAAAGGAACCAAAAATTGGTCGTTAGTGAAGAAATCTTTGTGGTCTGTGGCAGAAATTGCTGCTAAGGCTGAATTTTCGGAATTACCGAAGCGTTTCAACAGCAGAGCGATAGAAGTAGCAGCGCGAAATGGGACTGACAGAAGGCGACTACTATTTGCTGATTGTTGTTCAGATTGTTAACCAAATCAAAAAAACTCTAACCAAAATCGTGATGTTTTACCTGCATAAACTTATTTACAAGACCCATAAAACAAGAGTCCAAGTCGTTGAGTCGAACTCAAACACCTTATTTTGGTTATTGGTGTGTTTACAGCTTCAAAAACCATAATATTACCCATTGTGAAAGTTGAGGATTAACGAGAAATTAAGTATTTGAATCTCAAGACACATCAGAAAGGTAATTTGGCCTTATTTTTTATTGTTTTAATGTGTCTAGGTAGGTGCCTATAAATAATTATTATTGAATGATTAAATTCATAACATGCAAACGTTTATTGTGATAAAACACTAACTTACCAGGTACCTAATAAATTATCTTCATTCAGCCTAGATATGTACCTACCTAATATCATAAAATATCCTTCTGTTGAATAAGTATGTCTCGAGGTGTATGGTCAAACCAAACCTGCGTCTTGCTGCGGTTGCAAATCAAACTGCTGCGGCCTAAATTTACCAGTTCGCAATCAATCACTTCATCATTTACATGCGACTCATTTAGTATACCTATTAAACAATTATATAACACTCGACACAACAACTTCTCTTTCAATCAATAACATCCTCAAAGATCCATACAGGAGGTCTAAGAATCTCTTTCATTTTCAGCCACTCGATTCTTTCTTGTGCTTGTGTAGGTTCGATGCAACTGGACACAGCTTATATTTAATTCCACCCAGTGACTGGTGTAGGTATTTATTATTCTTATTTTATCTCCATGTTATACATAATAATTATATGGGACAACTTCCAGACACGGTCATCTGGTCCCAAACTAGGCTAGAAGCTGGTCTATGCTAACCAGAAGACTTATATACATACTTATGTAAGCTTATAACACCCAGACACAGATCAAACAGACATGTTCATGCACACAAATGTTTGACCTGGACAGGGTTCGAACCTGGATCCTGCGGAACAGAAAGCAGAGTAACTACCATCTGAGCCAACAGGCTATCGGGCTGTTTTAAATATTATTTATTTAGTAAAATTTTATACTTTTGCAGCTACAAGAGATGTCCACTTAATAGATGGAGACAAGTAGACATGAGAGAAGAGACTGTTAAGAAGACTCGTCAGACCCATAATTTGTACTTAGGGATTGAGGGTCCAGAACTAATTACTGACTATCAATAGAGCTGTTCATAGTTTATTCTGTTTTGCTATTATAAATTGAATTTCTTTGATAATAACCATATTATTTTTTACTTATTATAGAATTTATAGATTTATTCAACATAATTATTGTCATTAAAAGAATAATAAAAAGGAAAGTAAGAATATAATATACTTATACTACCTGTGTTTTATGCGCTGGAAAGTACCCTAGACTATGTGTTATTTCAGGGTCTAAGCTGTATTATAGTGAAAGGTAGGAATAGCTTGCAGTATTAGTAAGAAGTAGGATTTATAATCCTACTTACATGTAGTTAACTACTATTGCCAATAACATAAAATAACTAGCGTAATTCCAGAGTCCATTATCATCTACCGGGCACAGTTCCAGACTCTAGACTTAGACTGTCATTGAGAAAATTCATACTTAATAATAACACATTTTTCCTGACCTAGGGATCGAACCCGGGACCTCATGGTCAACAGTAGCGCTCGCGACCACGCATCTTATATATGCATATTTTTTAACACCCAGACACAATCAAACAGACATGCTCATACCTGTTTAACTTGCCCGGGGATTGAACCCAGGGCCACCATACTATTATGCTTACTTGTTATGTTAAAATATGATCACACTAACTAAAAATACACTTATTTATTATTACACGCGCGTACTTATCTGTTTCTCACACCTAAGTAGGAGAAAATAAAAGATTTTGGAGCTTTATATGTGTTTTATTATGGGCCAGTTTCAATGAGTTACTTGCACACTTTATTAGTTCCCTAGGGTGCTCTCTTTCGAGATAGTTAGTAGGTATGCGTCACAGCCACTATTTCTAGCACGTTTACAGCCAAATCAAACGCGAGGCCTATGCCACAACCTCTCAGACTGGGTAGGTAGGTGTTTACGTTCCGCCACAGTACGACGGTGATAAGTACGACATCGGCCCCTGGTTTCTGCCTCATCCTTCTGTATATAGTTCCATCTGGCTACTGGAGCTTTACGTTTGGCCTGTTAACAAGCAGTAATATTAGTTTCGATAATATGTAAACAACAACAACAGTTGGAGTAGGTATATGCAATCTATGCGTTCGTAACTTACCTTCTCTCGCAGCTAATATGGGTGAAATATAGTTCAAGTGAGATATTATCATATTAAACAAGGATATAAGTAATTAATTATGACTGGACATTATTATGAATGGATAACTTTATTGTTGTCAGATTTAGAATTTAGGTAATCCATCAACGCTGCCACATAATATAATCAAACAGAAAGCCGGCTCTACCAGGGCTTCGATTTTTATGTATATTTAAATATAGAAATTGGAATCGAATAGCACAAAATTGACTAGTATGTGGAGAAGGGAGATTACCTCCTACCCTTCCCGCCCATCTGCCGAAGAGATATTATTTTTGTGCCGCTACTGTGACTCAAGCCACGAATTTAGGGGGAAAGGGTAAGGAAAAAGAAGAAAAGGTATATTTTTAAAGTTATGTTTTGTTTTAATCCATTTAACTTGACCTAACCACTTTTGGGGGATTGGAGATTTCCCCCGCACCGAAGATATTATTACATAATATTGTGTCCGTATTTTGATATGAATAGATTGGATGTTAATAGGTAATATGAACTTTAATGTAGTACAGACTGCGGACTTCTGTATGAAGTTTATACTATAAATAATATTTAACTAAAACAATCATAACATTTATGCACCCACTTAAAAATAAATGTAGTGCGCTTACTCCAAGTTGAAAATATATTACTCGAATATCTGGTGATATAGTAACCGTCCTTCTGTCTCATTGATTTAGTGGCCCGTGCCCATAGAAGATAAATAATTTGATGAAATCAAAGGTAAAAATAGAACAGACTATAGCAGCCTCCCACAGATAAAAAAAATTAAACCGCAATAATTAGTTCCATTTACTGCTAATATTCCATTAGGCCGCTAGTGTGCCAAAGCGACAAAACAGCAGTGCAGAAAGCATGCGTAATTCGAATTCAAAGTGACATTTTGCAATTACTGCTACTGCTACTTCACTGCTTCTGCTACTTTTACTTCTATCGCTTGACCATGCATAATAGGGGCGCCGATTTTCTTTACATCTTCCGACACCAGCTCGAAGTCTGTTTAAGGATTTCCAAACTGGCCAGGGAAGATTGCCACCGTGTATTTATTTATATAAACAGTACTGAGTCTACCGTGCGTTCGGAAAGTTACCTCTACAAGAAGAACGCACAAGAAACTTGTAGGGCTTAATTTTTCCAACTGATAGGATTGCATTATTTGGTTTGGTTACATTCGTTTGTTAGTGTCGGTGCCGCGAGGCGGCTATGCAGCAGTTTCCAGGCATATTTGTCCTCTATGTACTGATTGATTTTATAATAAGCCTTTTAAAGTAGATTTTATATAGGTTTTGAATTTACCCTCTGAGAGCCCAGTTTTCTCTTTTGTGGGATTTTATTATAGAAACGTACACTATTTCCTAAGAATTAATTTTATTTGTTTTAGATAATCTTAATCTTATTTATGTAAATTTGCACGCACATACATGATATTCTCATAGATGTATAAGGATGGTAGGGTCAGTATGTTTATATCTTTAAATAATTCCCTCAGGGATTCGCGTGGACGCATCTCATAGATGGCACGAATTGCGCACGTTTTTGTAATATAAAGATAGTTTCTATATCTGCAGCTGACTGCTATAACAAAATCCCATGTGACATTATATATGTAGTCCATTCTATACGTAGTATTATGATGTTATGTGTCAGGACCAAGGCGTGGCGTACATATCGGACGCGCTAGTGTCCCAGGCGGCGCAGACTCCGCCCTCGGCCGCCGCCTCTCCTCTCTCCCCACATCACTACCCTCGTAAGTAAGAACTCTCCTTTTATCTCTTAAGCTTACATTTGAGTCTCACTGCAAATTTATGTAAAACTATTATGTAAAATAATTCTCTGTATATTGAAATTATGTTTATGTACTTAATCTTTTTGGAAATAAATAATTCTTGTTCATATTTTTATCTCATCTCTCACTGTTTCTCTTTGTCTGGGACTAGCTGTGCCCCGCGGTTTTACACGTGTAGTCTTCGTTCCCGTGGGAAAATCGGGCTGAAAAGTACCCTATGTGTTATTCCAGGGTCTAAAACTATATTGGACAGCCTCGTTGGCTCAAATGGTAGTAACTCTGCTTTCTGTGTCGCAGGCCCCGGGTTCGATCCCCGGCCAGGTCAAACAATTGTGTGCATGAACATGTCTGTTTGATCTATGTCTGGGTGTTAATAAGCTTATATAAGTATGTATATCAGTCATCTGGTAACCATAGTACAGGCTTCTAGCCTAGTTTGGGACTAGATGACCGTGTGTGGAAGTTGTCCCATATATATATATATATATATGTCCCATATATACTTTTTTTTATGATAGTGAGTGACAAGACGATCAAATCAGGTGCCTGATGGTAAGCATCATGATTGCCCATATCAGAAACAGTGCCACCCAGTGTTTTAAAATTATAAATTCTGCACGGCACTGCACTGCGCCTGTCACTCTGAGATATTAGTCGTTGAAACTCGTCATGCCCAGTAATTTTGCTGGTAACATTGCCCTTCAGTCCTGATGTTACTATTCCAAGTAAAATAATATGTTTGTAAATGTTCACAAGTGAATCAATAACACAGTCTTGTTCAACAGTGGGACTTCAAGACAGCAGAGGGTTGGCAGTCCTGGTGCTGTGGAATAACCAGCTCACCAAGCACTGCGCTCCGTATCTGAGTAGGGCGTTGGTAAGTTCATTTTATACTGGTTTTTGGACTGTCTCTTTGGCGTTGTGGACGCGATCTTGACTGCGGATCATAATAATAATTTTGAAATTATACTCTAACAGAACAGGTTACCCCAATTACACTGCTCGAGTCAATTCATATGTGTTATGTGGACAACACATATTGTCACAGTTCCAGGTCGACAAGATTCCTCCGCGGCTCCGACATGAGCTAACGACTGCCCCCTACATATCTTATACGGAACTATACGGACAACTACAGTTTAACGTGACATTCGATGATGAGGTCCCAGGTTAGATCCCCAGGTCAGAGAAAGTGTTGAATATTGGAGTTTTCCATTAGGAATTATCTTAATAACTGCCTGTAGTCTGGAACTGTGCCCGGTAGGTGGCAATAGGTTCGCCCCCTATTACATGGGACCAATAAAATACTGGCGAAATGTGGGTGGGACTGAGTCCTCTGCCTTCCCCCTCAAAAAAGGCGTGATTGTATGTTATGTTACGAGCCCTAACTCAACTATCTTATTATTTTCCATCACGTAGTTCCAGTAGCTACATCTTCAGCTTAGCTCAATAGCACCATAATATTGCATTGTTACCAGACTTAAGTATGCAAAATTTCAGCTAAATCTGTTGAGGCTAACTGCTTCAAACGTCTACGGATCTACTCTTTCCTGATTCGATCTCGCAGAGAAATCCCGAGCATAGCTCTCTCAATAGCTCGTTGTTCTATTTCAATCCTGCTGATAAGATGTATCTTATACTTTATATACCTATATATATATTTACAAGATATTTGTGTATGTATATATTTGAGTGATTATTTATGTAGTTTATTTATTATATTAAAGTGTTGTGTATATGTATAGTAAAATGTTTTTTATGTATGTATGTTTGTATGTATGTAGTTATTTCGACATTATTTCAGTCACACCACCGACCAAATGTGAACTACTTTACTCTCCTCTCCTTGCTCGGTTGTCCGGAAGAGATCGCTTTTAGCGATAAGACCGCCAATTGTTACACTAGACATATTCCTATTGTTCCTTTTAAGTTTTTTAAGATGTGGTGTTATAATAAAGAATTTATCTATCTATCTATCTTATCTTCCACGTGTTTATTCCAGCGTTCGTCCCACTCACTATGCGTACTGAATATTGGGCGAAACCGTTTGGAAGCGGAGACGGCGGGCGCTCTGCCCCGCGGCGTGGCGCTGGTGTCCCTCGGGCTGCAGTGCTCCGCCCTCGGCAGGGACGCCGCCGGGCCGTTGGCCGCGCTTCTCCGACATAATACCTTGCAGGTGAGATTCGATTATACAACGTGTTAATACTTAAAGCGGTGCATCTACACGTCAAACTGAAAAACTTTCAAAAGAAAAAATTGCGAATTTCGCAAAAAAATAAATTGACTTCCCGTAAAAAATGGATCAGCTGATCAAGAATTGAGTATTTGAAAAAAATATAAAAATGTCGTATTTATCAAGTTATTTTGTAAGTTTAATGGAAATTATGTATTATCCGAATCAAATCTCACTTTAAAAATTGTTTTTTTATCTATTACAACCAATTCAAAATTGATACAATTCCAATAGGAGTCACTTGTTCACGAACGCGCTACGAGTGGTCGCCATGATTGTGACGTCATTATGTTATAGTTATATTATATGGTGCTTTATAACATTGTGACGTCACTACAGGTCACGAGCTCGTTCGGGTACTATCGGCGTGTTTTCGGTACTGGATAAAAAATGATTTTTTAATTTGATATAACTTTGTAATTATAGCGAATAAAAGAAAACTAAAAATAATTTTGGTACGAATCCTACGAATAATAATAAGTCACGAATCTTATGTATGATCTTTCAATTTATGCCAAAAGAAAATAAAATTCAAATACTCTATTTGTATGAAAAGGCGAAATTCGCACCCCCTTAAGTAGCGAGCTATGGGTGCACCCTTAACCCTTCGGGGAAATAAGGCGTAACGTTATATTTTACTAATCACTATATATTATCAAATCCTAAATGACTCGCCGACTGACATGCAACGCAGAGCCCAAACCACTGAAGCTAGAGACTTGAAACTTGGAATGTAGGTTCTTTTCGCTGTCTGGACGTGTGCTAAGAAAAGATTTTTGAAAATTCACATTCTAAGGGGACTGCCTCGGTGGCGTAGAGGGCGCATGCTCGACTGCCAATCAGAGGTGCCGGGTTCGATCCCCAGGTCAGGCAAAGTGTTAGATATTGGATTTTTCCATTAGGAATTATCACAATAACTGCCTGGAGTCTGGAACTGTGCCCGTTAGATGGCAATAGGCTCGCCCCATATTACATGGGACCAATAACATACTGGCGAAATGTGGGTGTATCTACTATGGGACTGAGTCCTGGGTACACCTCTGCCTACCCCTTCGGGAAAAAGGCGTGAATGTATGTTATGTATGTTTTTTATATAATATTATCAAATCCTAAATGACTCCCCAACTGACATGCTACGCAGAGCCCAAACCACTGAACCTAGAGACTTGAAACTTGGAATGTAGGTTCTTTTCGCTGTCTGGACGTGTGCTAAGAATTTTGAAAATTCACATTCTAAGGGGTTCAAAAAGGGCGTCAAAGTTCTGGTATAAAACTCCAATGTTAAAAATTGCGAGCGGGCGAAGCCGCTTTGTTAGATAGATAGATAGATAGATAGATAAACACTTTATTATTGACACCCTCGTTGGCATAGATGGTAGTAACTCTGCTTTCTGTGCCACAGGGCCCGGGTTCGATCCCCAGTCAGGTCAAACATTTGTGTGCATGAACATATATCTGTTTGATCTGTCCCTGTGTGTTATAAGCTTATATATAAGTATGTATATCAGTCATCTGGTTACCATAGTACAGGCTTCTAGCCTAGTTTGGGACCAGATGACCGTGTGTGGAAGTTGTCCCATATTATTATTATTATTGTACACCGTACATCGGACACAAACATAAAGGAATAATAATTATATTAATATTAGGCTAGTACAAGTGGCGGTCTTATCGCAGCCTTAGTTTTAAAAGCATGAAGTGACTGAGACTGACGAATTTCTGCCGGTAATTAGTTCCACAGCCGAGCAGCCTGTTAACACTAGTCAATACATATTTGTTGTATTTCAGAGGCTAGACTTGCGGGACAACGACCTAGGTATTGTTGGTCTGCAAGCGATATTGGACGCTATGCGCGAGAACACAACGCTCACGCAGATCGACTTAGACGACCCTCAAGTAAGCAAACTATAGTCCGCACATAATAATAGAATAGAAAACTCTATTGGTATCACAATTTTGTAGTGGTAGGCCTCTTTTGCAGGGGCCGCCTGGGGAAGTACCACACCTTTGCCAGTTATTCATCCGCCAAGCAGTAATGTGCAAACATTACTGTGTTCCGGTATGAAGGGCAATGTTACCAGCGAAATTACTGGGCACGATGAGATTCATCAACTCATATCTCAGGGTGACAGGCGCAGTGCAGTGCCGCGCAGAATTTTGAGTTTTAAAACTTTGGCTGGCACTTTGTCTGATATGGACAATCATGATGCTCACCATCAGGTAAAATCAAATATTAAAACTAGAAAAATGTGTAACAATGGGCGGCCTTATCGCTCAGAGCGATCTCTTCGAGGCAACCATGCGGTGACAGGACTTATACTAAGATGCTGGAAGGACGGTGGTTTCACACTTCAAACAAATTAATTTATAGTCTTAAATTAATTATTTTGCCCATTTTTTGCGCGCCCTCTTAATAGGAATGTATTCGTTCCAGGAATCAACAAACCTATCAGAGAACAGTGAGCTGGCAACAATATCTCGGTTGACGCGTGAGATACGCGCGGCATGTCGCAGGAACGAACCCCCGGCCTGCGAGCCAGAGAAACGGGTGCACAGGAAGATCAGCTTGACTTGCCACACCAATATCAGGCATAAGGTAAGATAACCATCTAATTATATAAAAATACAATATGAATATAGAAGAATATATTGTTAAGCTATTGCATAGCTTCTATCGCGGGCCTTGACCGTGGAGACCGAATCCAGAAATTCCGTAACGAAAATAACCTAACACCCCCCACTCCGACCGGCACAGCGGTGATACTTTTTAGTTTTGCCATCTATCGGTGAATAGCAGAACTTTTAATGACTTTTTTGAAATATCACGCTTGTCTCTTTAGTTCAGCAACTCGCCTCTAGGTGGCATTGGTTGTATCGGCGAATTTGTTTTCTTATCGGTCACCACGCTCATAAAGTGTAACTTGAATTAATATCAAAGAAAAAAAAACAAAGGAAAAAAAATACTGCATAAATAAAATAAATAAAATTATAATTGCATAAGTTGATAAAAAATGCTATGCAATAGCTTTACCGCGGCAGTCCCCGAGTGCCACACGTCTTTTTTTTTCTCTTTTTATTAATGTGTAGGACTGAAGTTCAGAACAGATAATAATACTACGGTATAGAATGGACACTGTCATCCGCCCACCAATCGGGCCTTCCTCACCCCGCGAGCGAGATTGAGCTCTCCACGAGCCCGCTTCTATGGGAAATCACTTCACGCACACTCTTGCACGTGTACAAAACGTGTATAAAACCATGTGTGCAGTGTCTGCTGGTTAGCTAGTTAGTGTGTATATAATGTTTAACACGTTTATATATAGTGATAATATGTATTGTTCCAGAACGGTTGCAGTGAGAGTGTGCGAGGCCCGCGGCTGCGCTCCCCCGCGCCCTCCCCCGCGCCCTCCCCCGCCGGCTCCCCCGTGCCCCCGCACGCCAACAACAACAGGTTCTCTGTGAGTATCTCTCTCTCTCTCTCTCTCTCTCTCTCTCTCTCTCTGTCTCTCTCTCTCTCTCTCTCTCTCTCTCTCTCTCTCTCTCTAAGGGCCGGTTTTATGATCGCTGGTTAAGTCAACTAATTGTTAAATTTCTTAACAATTTGTTAAATTACGAAAAAATTCGTTTTTGGATCCCTAGTTAGCTTGACAAATAGTCAAATAAGTAACCATTAGGCTGGGTTTTTTAATCACTTAAGGGAAAATGCTGCACCTTTTGGAGATTGTGGGTTCACGCACTTGTTCCTCCTAGATCTTAACGGGCACAGTATTCTCGAGGTAATCCTTCTGGAGACCAACAGCACATAGCATTTCTTACGCGTATAATGGCGCGGCGCGAGAGTCGGTTAAAGATGCTTCAGGGAGCGCGGGTGTTGCGTATGGCGTGTAGAACCAGACTATTGGCCCGATTAAGGTCACAGGCCGATGCGGTGCGATGTTGCGAAGAAAATATATAAAAAATGAGGGTAGCCTTTGGAATATAAAGGTTACTTAGAAAATAAATAATAATTGCCATATAGTGGCGCGAACAAACACTATAGAGACAACTTTCCACACACAATCATTAATATGGCAATAATTGTCAAAAGGTAACCAGAGTGACTCCGGAGCGAGAATCGTCGGGTGAGAGCGTTAGTCCATCCACTCCGACGAGACCTACTTATTGTTCAACGCCATCTAGGTTTAAAGTTATGCAAGTAAGTTGTACTACTGTCTAAATTGCCAACTTATGTATTGTAGTGAATGTTGGGTCTGGGAGAAGAAGAACGAAGTAAGATTAATGCTGTGGAGATGAGAAGTTTGAGAAGTATGAGTGGAGTGACCTTGATGGACAATGTGAGGAATAGTGTGATAAGGGAACGCTGTGGCGTGTTAGAAGATGTAGTGACAAAGATAGAGAAAGGAATGCTGAGTCTCCACATGTTCGAACCACCTCCTCACCTCCACCTGTTTCGTCCATCCTCTGATGGACGAAAGGAGATTGACAAAAGAGATTTATAAGGCGAGTATGAATGGTCAAGTCGGTAGGGGTCGACCTCGGGCGTACCTTTCATGAACAAGTTGATGTTATCTCAAGGAAAGGTCAGGTCAGAAGTACCAACAACTGACGAGCATGCATGAAGAATGTGATGGAAGTGGAAGAAGCGAAAGTTGTATGTCAGGATCGTAGCAAGTGGAAAGAAATAGTCTGCCTACCCCAATGGGAACAAGGCGTGACATATGTAAATTGCTAACACGGGTCTTGCAACAAAGCCTAATTTCAGATATGGCTGTGATGATGAAATATTAAAGAAAAGCTTGTTTTTAAATATATATTTTTTGTTTCAGGTAGTCGAACCACCTCAAATACAAGTGCATCCGGCGCAAAAACGTTCATCATCACGATTTTCAGTCACAAGAAATTACGACTCGATATATAACCCATCGCCAACGCCCAGCGTTTCACCTGTACCTGTCTCGCCCACTAGTCAGTCACCAGTCATGACTAGTCAGTCACCAGACATGACTAGTCGGTCCCCAGTCATGACTGCACGGTTGCCTGAAATATTGACTGATGTATCTATCAGTCAGTCAGTCATGACCAAGTCTCCAGTGATTAGTCAGTCATCTGAAGTGTTTAGTGATTCGTGTATTGTGACTCAGCCATCAATAATCACGTTAACTAATGAAATCATGACTAGCGCGTCATTATCAAGTGTGACTACGTTATCCGATAGTCGTTCAGTCATGACTGAGCGTGGCATGCAGTTTTTAGATAAAAGTTTAAAGGAAGAAGGAGTCATGACCATTTTGCCTCCTGTGGCTACAAATGTGACTGAATCGTCTACTCCGGAGACAAATTCTGGAATATTCGACCATTTTAGTGTAAGTGTCCCTGAAATGGTAGATACACTAGAAAAGAACCAGGAAACCAAAACTGGGACGAACGTTAGTCCCATTTCCATAAGTGGTACGCAGACAAACGTTGATTCAAGCCATGAAAAGTTAATTAGTGAAAGTGGGACAAAATCCAGTGAAATTGCGACGAAATCGAGTGAATTTGAGACAAAATTGAGTGACACATTTATTGAAATAACCGGGACATGTGAAATTATAAGAAAAGATAGATTATCTGATGTAATTCATCCAAAAAAAGAGGTTGACAAAGTGAAAGATGAAGCAAAGATTGTGACCAAAATTGAAGCCAATGAACTAATAAGTAACTACCAATTTGATTCAAGATTCGGCCCTGCAACACAACCTAGTGATTGTACACCCATAGTAGTACCTCATACTAGATTTTCTATATCTCCTATTCCTCCTGACAATGATTATTCCACGGAAAGTATTGATAGTGAAATTGCTAGACCGATTGCTATGGGATCTCAAATTAATGTAGCAATCGGTGGTAAAGTTAATAAAAATTATGGACCAAAAGAGATTGACATCAATCCAAAAGAAAACAAAAAGGCAAAAGGTCATGCAACAGAAATTGCACCTATCAAAGATTTTAATACTCAGACTATTGAAGAAAGTGATATTAGTAAATTTGTGGACAAAAAAGACAAAGAAAACAAATCGACAGTAACTGAATACTCGCAAAGGCAATGTGAAGATAAAATATTTACAAAGGATGAAAAAGAAACAAAGATAAAAGAATCAAATGACTTTGAAAAGATCTCAATAGATAAAGTAGTAACTGACACATTTAAAGAAGTCAAAAATGATGTTAGGAACAAAACTTACAGTGACGTGGTCAAATCTGACACAAAATATAAGGACAATGTCGAACAATTGACGCATAGTGAAGAAATTAGTGATATACTAGTGAAAACAGAAACTAAATTAGTTAAAAATAGTGTAAAAGTTAGTGATAATGAAAAAATAGACGTCCAAGTCTCTGTAAAGGTTGTAAAAGAGAGTTTGAAAGATGAAAAATGCGACAAAAACATCGAATCGATTAAGAAAGATAAAACAACAAAGCAAATTGAAGAGATAACCGAAGACATAGGCAACCTTATAAAAGAGATAAAAGATATATCTTCTAAAACGAAGAAGAAATGTACAGTAGATATTAAAGATAACATAGTACCTGGTATAAATAGGGATGTAATACTTAAGAAAAATAAGAGTGAATCAAGTTTGGACAGTCCTGATTTAGAAGTATCTAGATTAATGAACAAGAAACTGATTGGAAGTCCGTTTTGCGATAGCAGCTCATCTTTAGAAATATCTGGAAGTTCAATGGAAAGCTTATACACGGAAGGTCAGAACCCACCAATCCAAAGACCTATAGTTATACAAGAATCAGTAGAATCCGATTCGGAATTGGATAGAAGAAAAGATGTAGTGCTCTCAACGGAAAGTAGCATGGAGAACGATGTGACACCAGTGAATAATTTCCTAAACATGTCTGTAAGTTCAAACGAAAGCGTATCTCCTATAATTTTTGGGAAGAAGAAGAAAATTCATGATTCACTATCGAGTTTGGAAGCTAGCATGAGTTCTATAGAATCGAATAGACAAGAAAAAGTAATGGTGACGTCAGCAGATTCTGGAATAGAGTACTCATTGCAACAACAAACAGAAGATACCTCAAATGAAGGCACATTGACGCATAATTCTAGTTTGATAGAAACAGTTAAGAAAGACCAGGATACGCTTACTTCACCTAAAAGAACGTCCAGCTTGCTAGACGTGCCGGCGTTGAAAACCAAAGGCTTGGACCGAATGAGGAAAATTTCGTGGGTAGCACCGTCTTCTAGCTTCCACATACCAAGAGTTGAAATGGAAAAAGATAAGCCATCACATTTAGAGAAATTGCTAAGTCTATTTCAACATCCAACGAGTATTTTCTCGAGGTCTCAAAGCGAAGAAGAAAGGAAGTCAGCTTCAAATACTCCACCTAGAAAAGACTCTTCTTTGACCAGCTCGTTTTGGTCTTGGGGTAGCACAATAGAGAAAGAAAAGGATGATAAAGAGGATTCCTCTGAAGCAACGGATTCAACTCTATCTGAAAGAGTGCAAGTGTCTTTCGTAGATGAATCTTTTTCCAAAAAATTGGATAAAACTCCGTCGACCGATACGGAGAACACGCTCAGTGAAATTCAGAACGATGATAAGAGAGTTACCGATTGTACCACCGATGTTTTAGTACAAAAATGTAGTTTAACTAGTATAGTTACAGGCGAAGAGAAAGCCAGTGATAACACAGATCTCAGTAAACCCAACGAAAACAAAATCGACGATGATAAAAGCGAAAGTAAAGAAGTAAAAATTGAAGCGATCAGACCGAGATCATTCGCAGCGGTCTTAAAGTCTTCCGGATCGGAGAATTCGCTTGATAAACAACCGAGTCCAGATTCCGGACAACCGGTCGACAAACTACCCAGCAAAGTTATAAGAGGCATCAAAGAGAACATAAGCCCGGAAAATACTTTAACTTCAAGTATAAATAACATCATTTTAGCAACTGAACTGATAGAAAAACAAGTGAAAAGTCAAGTGGTTGGGTCAGACAAAAATGAAACTAGACCCGATGAGAATAAAAGTGATTTGGCACCTATAGCGACGATTGAGGAAACTTGCGATGAAGCGGCTGACAACACAGTTAATATTCCTTTGGAATTCATCGACGATGTCAAATTAACGGAAGATTTGGTTGTGTACGGACCGGAACCAGAACCGAAACAAATTGAAGTTTCTCAACTAGAAAACGTAGACTTCGGCAAAGATGCATTATCGTACTTAATTTATGAAAATCAAGAACATAATATAGAAAAAGCTGACTCTTTAGCTCAAGAACTAAAAGATGCAGAGAAAAAAGAAATGGATTTATCACCGGAATTGGTGATAGATGCTATAGAAATACCAGAAGTTTTAGAAATGAAAGGCGTGAAATCGCCGGTGATTCCAGAGCGAGCCAAACTGAAAAAATCAAACTCCTTAGAAGATTTGACTCAAAGGCCGAGTGTGGCAATCGAAAAAAACCCTAAAGCTAAAACGATAGCGTTTAAAATCCCCGAAACGACTTCACCTAGAGATATACCAGAACGTCGACCGAAATTACGAACAATGAGCGGGTCCAGTCCGAAATCATTGCCGGAAAGTTTAAACAAGCCTTCACCTTTATCAAAAATCGACTCCGTTCTGAGAAAACGTAAAAGAGTTTCGTCTCTAGGGAAAATGGCCAAAGACTCACTTTTAGCATTGAACATGAGCGAGGAAGAAATCGCGGAATATCGAAGATCTTACGTAACTTCAGTTGAAAGTCTAAGGTCGCTGGAATCGGTTTCCGAAGACGCCAACTCCCAAAGTGGTACATCAGTTGATTCTCGATGTAGGGCGTGTTTGCGGACTTCGCAGGAAAGTCTTATGTCTTTAGATTCGATAACAGAAGATTGTAGGTGCGGTGCGGACAGTGATAAGCCGAGGTCGGCTAGATAGGGACTCAAAAATGCTCAATTTCGGTGAAACGGGACTATTTTGGCGTTACGCTCGGTCACCTTAGCGCGTACGTTCGCATGTTCTTCACGAGGTATTCGGAATAATCTTTTCAATGAATAATTTTGACGTAATTGGACAGCATAAAGATATAGACCAATTTTATAGAACGGATTTTATGCAATAACTCCTTGAGTCAAACCATTGTGGTGTATGTCGAAGTAGTCAAGCCATAAGCCCATGAGCTAACGACTGCCCCCTACATATTATGTATTCGTAAACATTTTTAACATAAACAAAACGTAATCGCTTAGAATCCTCTTAACGGGAAACGCCATTTGACGCCATTATATGAAAAACTTACCAAATCGACGTTTTGTATTCCCTTTTTCTTCCGAAATTTATTTAACTACTTGATAAATTTTTATATCTTGATATTTTGAAGATGAAGTCAACTATGTCTCTATAATTCTATTATCTCTTAAAAACTCTTAATTTTTTTGGAGTTAATGTTAATCACGCGAGTAAAGCTGTGATTTTTAGTAAACAACCGTGAGTTCATAAAACAGTCTAAAATGATAGGGACATTCTTTACTTCACTATACAAAAATCAGGATATAAACTTATGGAATGGATCAAATTATATTCGAATGGAAAAAACATCGATTTGGTAAATTTTTCAAAGGATTGTCAAATTTCTCGTAATTGTTTTGGACAACTTTCCTATGTCAACTCAGAAATCACTAAAGATATTCTTAAGGAACTGTTTTTTGTTTTAATATTTGGAGGTTGTCACGAGAGTTGCAGTTGCTAAATGACCAGTAATCCTGTTGAATTATTAAAGAGATTGAGCATTTTTATTGGTTTAATATTCTTTTGTTGTTTGAGGGTACATTTTTGTAATACGTTAAGACTTTTCGCTTATCAACTTCTACCTTAAAAGTTCTAGGCTTGGTTTGGAATGGATATCATGAATGACAGAAAAATATGAATATATCAAATACTTATGTACTGGGAAAGTACAATATTATAAATGTATGCTTTTTTGGCATAATTTAATTGGCTCGGAATTTGTTGATTTTAACAATTAAAATAATTTATTATTCTCTGCTATACATAATGTATTCAGAATAAAAGCAATTATTTAAAGCAAAAAATTCTAAACACGTTGAAATGACAAGAAATTCTTTGAAGAAGAATTTTGTTAGTGTTTACTGACATCATAATATTTATTATAAACGTAATGTACGTTTGATGACAAGGAATTTACGACACAGTGTGACAAATATGATATTTTATTGATGAAAATGTCGACGCCATTTTGAAAATGAGATCGCGAGCTCGCGAGGAGTATGTTAATAAAAAAATCTATACATAATTAGATTATATTACTATAATACCAATGTACCTTTTTTGATGTGTTTTTCGGCTTTTGTGGTCTATTTTATGAACGCGGATTGGTCTTGCTTGTGTGTGTGTGTTTTATATACACATTGTGTCTGTGTGCATAAGCGATTACGCACACAAACGATGCACAGTCTCGTGATAGCTAAAATGTAAACGTTTCAAATATTCTAAATTTGTATCAATAATAATTTAATGCATTGATTCAGAATCATGGTTGTCTTGGTGAGATCGCTCTGAGCGATAAGGAGGTTGTTTTTAATTTTTGTTATTAACGTTCTTGAAATGTGTTAATAATTAAAAAAGTACCTATCTATCAAAAATGTGTGTATACACTTTATCATTTCATTGTAACCAAAAGTGTTTACATATTTTTCATCCAGTTCACCGATTACATGATCATTGTAATAAACATCTTTTAACCGACGACTTGTAGAGACATGATGTCTCTAGTCTTCCTGTGACAGCAAACGCAAAGACCGCACTGCAGTGTTTGAAAAGTTAGATATAAATAAATTTTATGTAAATATACGCGATAAAATGTGTTAAAAGTTGTATAATGAAATTATGTAACCGGATTAGAAATATGTATACATTTTTGGTTACATAAAAAAAACATACAGTCAAGTCTTTTTCCCGAAGGGTTAGGCAGAGGTGTACCCAGGACTCAGTCCCATAGTATTATACATTTATTACATATTTTTGGTTACATGATTGTAATAAAAAATGTTTACATTATAATAATGATGGAAAGTGTGTAACCATATTTCAGATAGATAATTTTTTTATAAAGTAATTATCATTTTTTTTATAAAATTACAAAATTTGATACAATTTAGTATTCCTAACCATATCACACACACAACCAAATCAACTCGACTTCGTAAAATTTTTAGACTTTACTTACGCTATTAAGGCTGTTGTTGCACTGTCGGCGATGAGCGATGGATTTTATCCATTACATAACATCACACCTTTTTTCCAATGGGGTAGGCAGAGGAAGAAAATCTCTTTAAATTGTATACGAAAATATTATGACGTCCAGACGGACGCCCCGGCTACTTATAGCTTCATACCTCTAATGCGGAGTGTCCCAGGACTGGTTACGTTTTGTATACAAAAATACATAATTCTTTTGTATACAATTTTAAGAGAAGGTTGGTATAATATATCTGTCTCTTTTACTCCTATAGTATCTATATTTACTTTATCGTTTCCCATCCCTTATCGCCGACGGTGGAACGACTTCCTAATAAGACGTAGTGATACGAAAATGTATGTTTCACATAATATTAAAATATGACATATTTGGATCGGAAATTTAATTTTTAATAAATACTTTTATGCATACATTTCTGTATGACTACATCCAAGAACGTGTTCAGTGGAACTGAACCAAGATGTATTGTAAAAATTAAAATAAATCTTTTTTATTACAAATCTTGTAAATTATAATCAATATTGTAAAATATTGTTTTTTTTGTGATTTAAAAATATATATCTATGTGACGTTGTAAAATATATTATTAAGTATTTTTCAATATATCAAATTGATGTATTGATGTTTTGTCTTTGAAAAACATGGTTACAGGTGATTAGTTAGCATTCTCTGTTAAGGCGGTCGCTCTTCCATACAAAATGACATTTCCCAAATATGGAAAAAGAGAGAATAATTTTCCACTCAATTATTGTTTGGTTTTTGATCTGGCCTTTATGAGCGCCAAAATATATTTGGTTGAAGAAAAACGTATGGTTTTTCATATTTGTAAAAATTGTTTAAAAAAAATTATGACTGCCTCGGTGACGTAGTGAGCGTCGACATGGTCGACTGCCAAACATCAGGTCCCGGATTCGATTCCCATCTCAATAACTGCCTGGAGTATGGAACTGTGTTTGGAACTCGGTAGATGGCAATAAGCTCGCCCCCATTACATGGGACCAATAACATACTGGCCAAATGTGGGTACCTATCAATGGACCGAGTCCTGGGTACACATCTGCATACCCCTTTAGGAAAAATCTGCATACCCCTTCAGGAAAAAGGCCTGATTGTATGTCTATAAAAAATATATATTGAGGTTATTATAAAGTTTTTTGTAAATATGGAAAAATCATGCGGTTTTCTTAAACCCAATACATTTTGGCGCAAATAAAGGCCAGATCAAAAACCAACACGAAACAATTGAGTGGAAAATTATTTTCCCTTTTTCCATATTTGGGAATTTCATATTGTATGGAAGAGCGACCGCCTTAAAGGGTGATAGCTAACTGATAACGAAGTAACACTGTTTATTTAGTGTCTTATGACAAATTAAATTGTACATACCAAGTCTCAAAAATGGTGTAGTGATACTTGAATATACAGTTACAAAAAGCTTAAGTAATACTTGATTGAGAGCGTTCTTGGCCTAGGAATTTGACACAATCCTATGAAAAATATACTAAATCGATGTTTTGTATTCCCCTGTTTCCTCCGAATATAATAAACCCATTGAAGTGACCTATGTCCCTGTCATTTTAATTTTTCTTATAAATCCTTGGTTTTTTCATAGTGAACTTAAAATCGCAGTTTTACTCGCGTGATTGGACGTTCACTACAAAAAAATGTAGAGTTTATAAACAAAAATAAAATGATAGGGACATACTTTACTTCATCTTTAAAATATCAGGATATAAATATATCAAATAGGTTTGTTATATTCGGAGGAAACAGGGGAATACAAAACATCGATTTAGTATATTTTCCATAGGTTTGTGTCAAACTGCTAAGAGGTCCTGTATCCTGTTAAGTGGGTGTAACTACGCGTCAAACTGAACAACTTTCAAAGAAAAGATTTTTTTTCCCATACAAAAGTGAAATGTAAAATTTTTATGGATTATCGATTTTTTTATTATTCTTCCTTTTGCAAGTTGTCTAGGTTGACGGGTAGAACCCCTTAAGTATTCACGTTTTTGCAACTTGTTGTATTATACGTAATCTACGCATCAATTTGAATCATTAGTAAAAAGAAAATTCTAAACACGCGATAAACCAAATTCTACATTTTATGCAGAAAAGAACAGCGGATCGATTTTAGTTGTGACATTTTAACTGCCTCTGTGGCGTGTTGGTAAAAATCAAATAACACTTCGACTGACCTGGGGATGTCCTGGGTTCGATCCCCAGGTCCTCCTGATCCTGATATGTTAAAAATCAAATAACACTTCGACTGACCTGGGGATCGAACCCAGGACCTCGTGATCGTCCACCACGCCACCAAGGAAGTAATTTATACTAACATTATGGACTCTGTCCGGAATAAAAACTTTTTGAATTTGAATTTTGAATTTGATGAGATGTTTTCTTAACGAATATTGCAAATCTGTCTTTTAAAAGTTATTAAGTTTGATGCGTAAATGAACGTCTTTGAGTCTTACTACACTTCTTTGAAACACCTTTACCTGTATCTACCATTTGTATGTAAAATTTCATTAGTATTTGACGGATTTTATGCGCAAGACTTAAGGTGGTTGGTCCGACATTATATCCCATACAAACTTTGAGGAACCGATGACTATGATAGAAGATATATAATTTCTTCGTCAGTGTTTTTTTTAAGTGACAACTAATTATCCGAATTGAGTATTTAAAAAAATAAATAACGTAATTTTTAATTTATTTTGAAAGTTTAATAAAAATTATGTATCATCTGATTTAAAAATCACTTTAAAAATATACTTTATAATTAATTATAAGCGATTCAAAATTGATAAAATACCATTACGAGTCCACTTGATTACGAACGCGCCACGATTGATCGCCATTTCTGTGACGTAGTAATGTTATAGTTACGTACGGTACTTTATAACATTGTGACGTCACTACAGGTCACGAGCCGTTCGGGTACTATCGGCGTGTTTTCGGTACTGGATTAAAAAATATATTTTAGTTTGATATAACTTTGTAATCATAGCGAATAAAAAAAAAAGTTTTCTTACTAATCTTATAATGTAAAAATCTTATGATCTTTCCATTTATGCAAAAAAAAATTCAAATAATTATGGAATTACTAAGGAAAGACTTTATATACCTATTTGCAGTTTTAAAACGTATCTTTTGTAGTATAACTGGATAAATGCCACTATATAATTATTTGTTACTTAAAATAAAATAATAAGTAAGAAATTATATATCTTTTATCACCAATAAATAAAATGTTTGATGACTACACTATAGTATCATCAACTTAGTTGGGGAATTTTGGACCTCGGCCTGTCAACCGCCATTTTAGAATGTCATTACTTAAGAGGCCGGCGAGCGACGTATTCCCCATACAAACATAATACCTAAATTATTTACAATCAGAGCATTTTTTACACAATGATGTTATTCGGAATCAGATACTAGTTATCTGGGTTCCTAATTATATTTTAATCCACACAATAATACTTAAATTACACCTTTTTTCACGTTGTATACTTAAATTTGTTTAGATTTTCCGTCTAGTTTTAAAAAAAATGTAAATGTCACTATTGTTAATTATTGTTCGCCATTAGTCGTGTTCAAACCGAACGTAGCATAGTCGAATCATTTTCTAATTATTGTAATATTGAATAATAATAATGAAAATAAAATTTATTTAAATGTATGGTCTGAATTAAAGTTATTTGAATTGAATTGAATTTTCGGATTTTCAACATATTTACAGATTTTCAACATATTTACAGATTTTCAACATATTGCTCATATTCATATTTTACCGCAAAAGCGTCGCTAAGACATTTATTTGTAGCTTGACAGAAAAGAGTAGAGAATAATAGTAAAAACAATTGAACCAACTCGTACATTTTAAATTAGTTTCAAACTTTTCTGTCACGCACCTTCACGTTCTGATTAAATTGCATTAGCGAGAAGACGTGCTCCGTTCGGTGTGAACACGGCTTATAAAAAAAATTAAGTCTTGCCAATATATGACCAAAATGCATTAACGATACATAATAAATAATAGACCTTAATACTGTAACTTAACATGACTTAATAGAACTGAAGAATTCGACACAATCCTATATGAAAAATTTATCAAATCGATGTCTCGTTATCCCGTTTCTTTCTAATACAATGAAACAATCCGTAAAGGAGTTGTTGGTTTTTGGACCACGACGTCCTTAGATTTGTAGGGTTGATGTTATTTTGTGACGCGCATGCTACGGATTCTGTGAACGTTTTGGTGGTTTTATGTAAAGTATTAATGACAACGTGTGGTTTCACGAAGATCTATGGCATGTGCGAGGGCGCGATGGCAACACAGGGAGGGGGATGCCAGCGACAGATGATTGTAGAGCGAGATTGAAGATGGTGGGCTTGGAATATCGAATAATAATAATAAATCATTGGAATAATAAATCATTTAAAATATGCTGAAGTGTTCGAGTATTATATATATATATATATATATATATATATAAACACCTCCCTGGGCACTTAGTTGATCCAGCCACGAATCCGTGCATTATAGACTCCACCTTTAGGCGCGAATAACTCGACTCCGTTTGTACCTATTGCGACCGGAGTGGCAACGTCGCCCTCTGCCGCGCGATGTTGCTCTTTATATTCGTTGAAAACGGTATATACTCCATCCTTTCAGTGCCCAAATTTTGAACGGAACTGAATCCGCAACGGCCAAATTTTTTATACCCATGAGAACTTTCTGGCTCCGGAATATACTTTCTTCTTAGAACACATTATTGGCTCCATCGATTTAAAATGGGATTATATTCTTAGCATTGGGTAATAACTTGATCCATTTACATATATAAAACCGTATATACTCCATCCTTTTAGTGCCCGAATTTTGAACAGAACTGAATCCGTAACGGCCAAATTTTTTAAACCCCAGAGTACTTACTGGCTCCGAATTATACTTTATACCTTGAACACCTTATTGGCTCCATCGATATAAAATGGGATTATATTCTTAGCATTGGGTAATAACTTCATCCAATTACGTATTTAAAAACGGTATATACTCCATCCTTTTTGTGACTGAATTTTGAACGTAACTGGGTCCGTAGCGGCCAAGTTTTTTTATATCCAAGAGATCGTTCTGGCACCGAATTATAATTTGTTTCAAGAACACCTAAGTGGGTCCATCGATATAAAATGGGATTATAAAAATTCATAAAATCTATTTTATGGATTTATAATATAAAGATGCATACTTAACAGATCTATGACCCCAAATTGAGTGCTGCAACATTCGTATAATTGCAGTTCATGAAACTCTCATTGTGAATCTAATCATCCAGGAATAGGTAGAGGTGTACCCAGGACTCAGTCTCACAGTAAGTACACCCACTTTTTGCCAGTATGTTACTGGTCCCAGGTGAGGTGAGCTATCTACCAGGCACAGTTCCAGACTCCAGGCTGTCACTAAGATAATTCCTAATAGAAAAATCCAAATAACACTTTGCCTGGCCTGTGGTTCGAACCCGGGACTTCATGATTGGCAGTCAAGCTTGCGCCCACTACACCACTGAGACAGTCGATGTTATGATAATATTATCTTCTTAAAATATATTGAAAATAATTTCAATGCACACTTGCATCACTGATCTGTTTTTGTGTTTGGTTCTGGTTTTGTGTTCCTATAAGTAAAATTACGGTACTTAATCAAAATAATGAATGTAACTTGTGAATAATAATAGAACCTTTGTGGTTCTTTTGTTGGTTAGAACTACTTTTGCAATGTTTCATTTCACACATAATGACTTACCTAATAATGTCAAAAACTAGTGGGAAACATAATGTGACCATTTGTGACGTATGACTTATTCGACTCGACGCTCTGGTTTTATTACTACCTACTATTGTCTGTGTTTGATTATATTAGACTAATAATTGGCACTTAGTGGTTCCGTTTTATATATAATTTTTAGGACAAACTCGTACTTATTTGATCCATTTTAATTTATATTCTTAACACTCCCAACATTGTTTGATCCACTTCTTACAACAATCTGAAGTAGGAATGGTTCGCAAAGGGAGGAACTGCCTCCCGAATCCCGCGCTCTCCTCTATCGCTGCCTGAGCGCCGCCGTGCGTTTCGTGATTTATTCCGCATCGATTACTAGTGATATTGAATTACAGTTTTCTCTTTATTTTTGTATGAATTTGGTCAAAACAGTTTTTTTATGTAGTACAGTTTTTAAATATATTTTTGAGCTCAATACTTCACTCTTACACTCGAGGTTCTTTTTTTAATTGTTTATTTGTCAGTGATCATCATTTAATTGTAAGTTTTAGATATTATAATTTATTATCCATTAAATTTTACTTTATTGCAATATTAAATAAATATGAGAAATTGTGTAAAATGTCAATAGAAAAAAAAAACTGTTTTACTTTGGTATTGATTTTGGTCATATTGCATACAAGTTTATCTTATGTTTGTAAAGTAAGTTTTAAAAGACGGCAAAGTAAACGAGCCCATACTCGACTATATTATTAGCACTTATCATAAGGTAGTTCCAATGTCGACAAAACGAGCCTAAACTTGACTATTATTGCAGTTTTCATAAGGCAGTTCCAATAGTTATCTTTCAGCTCCATCATGAGACCCTCGTCATCATGTGGAATGAAAAGTCCCCATAACAACAAAACAAACGAGTCCAAATTCGACTGTCTTGGCACATTTCGTATGGCAGTTCCAATGGATATCACTCGACTCCATCATCAGACCCTCGTCATCATGTGGAATGAAAAGTCCTCATAACAACACAGCAAACGAGTCCAAATTCGACTGTCTTGGAACATTTCGTAAAGCAGTTCCAATGGTTATCTTTCGGCTCCATCATCAGACCCTCGTCATCATGTGGAATGGAAAGTCCCCATAACAACAAAATAAACGGGTCCAAACTCGACTGTCTGGGCACATTTCGTAAGGCAGTTCCAATGGTTATCTTTCGGATCCATCATCAGACCCTCGTCATCATGTAGAATAAAAAGTCCCCATAACAAAACAGCAAACTTTTTTTACTATGAGGACTTCCCATAGCAAAGAAGCAAATTAGTCCAAACTCGAATGTCTTGCCTCGGTGCCTCGGTCAGACTGCCTCGGTGGCGTAGAGGGCGCATGCTCGACTGCCAATCAAGAGGTCCCGGGTTCGATCCCTAGGTCAGGCAAAGTGTTAAATATTGGATTTTTCCATTAGGAATTATCTCAATAACTGCCTGGAGTCTGGAACTGTGCCCGGTAGATGGCAATAGGCTCGCCCCCTATTACATGGGACCAATAACATACTGGCGAAATGTGGGTGTATCTACTATGGGACTGAGTCCTGGGTACACCTCTGCCTACCCCTTCGGGAAAAAAGGCGTGAATGTATGTATGTATGTCGAATGTCTTGGCACATTTCGTAAGGCAGTTCTAATGGTTATCTTTCGGGTCCATCATTAGACCCACGTCATCATGTGGCATGCAAAGTCCCTAAACAACAAAGTAAACGAGCCTAAACTTGACTATTATTGCAGTTTTTGTAAGGCAGTTTCAATGGTTATCTTTCCGCTCCATCATCAAACTCTCGTCATCATGTGGAATAGAAAGTCCCCATTACAACAAAATAAACGAGTCCAAACTCGACTGTCTTGGCACATTTCGTAAGGCAGTTCCAATGGTTATCTTGTGGCTCCATCATCAGACCCACGTCATCATGTGGAATGAAAAGAACTTATTAAAACCTAACATTCGAGCCCAAATTCAACTATCTTATCAATGGCCATCGCGGATTTCTAGACGCTTCATAATGGCTCCATCATCAGATCAGGTCAAGAGTACCATAATATTGCATTGTCACCGGACTTTTATATGTATGCAAAATTTTAGCTAAATCGGTCGTCATGTGGAATGAAAAGTCCCCATAACAACAAAGCAAACGAGTCCAAACTCAACTGTTTTGGCACATCTCGTAAGGCAGTTCCAATGGTTCTGTTTCGGCTCCATCATCAGACCCTCGTCATTATGTGGAATGAAAAGTCCCCATAACAATAAAGCAAACAAGTCCAAACTGGACTATCTTGGCACATTTCCTAAGGCAGTTCCAATGATTATCTTTCGGCTCCATCATCAGACCCTCGTCATCATGTGGAATGTAAAGTTCCTAAAACATCAAAGTAAACGAGCCTAAACTTGACTATTATTGCAGTTTTCGTATGGCAGTTCCAATGGTTATTTTTCGGCTCCATCATCAGACCCTTGTCATCATGTGGAATGAAAAGTCCCCATAACAGAAAAGCAAATGAGTCCAAACTCGACTGTCTTGGGCACATTTTGTAGGCAGTTCCAATGGTTATCTTTCGGATACATCATCAGACCCTCGTCATTATGTGGAATGGAAAGTCCCTAAAACAACAAAGTAAACGAGCCTAAACTCGATTATTATTGCAGTTTTCGTAAGGCAGTTCCAATGGAAATCTTTCGGCTTCATCATCAAACCCTCGTCATCATGTGGAATGAAAAGTCTCTAAAACAATAAAGTAAACGAGCCTTAACTCGACTATTATTGCAGTTTTTGTAAGGCAGTTTCAATGGTTATACTTCCGCTCCATCATCAGACTCTCGTCATCATGTGGAATAGAAAGTTCCCATTACAACAAAATAAACGAGTCCAAATTCGACTGTCTTGGCACATTTCGTAAGGCAGTTCCAATGGTTCTGTTTCGGCTTCATCATCAGACCTTCGTCATCATGTGGAATGAAAAGGCCCTAAAACAACAAAGTAAACGAGCCTAAACTCGACTATCATTGCAGTTTTCGTAAGGCAGTTCCAATGGCAATCTTTCGGCTTCATCATCAGACCCTCGTTATCATGTGGAATGAAAAGTACTTATTAAAACCTAACATACTAGCCCAAATTCAACTGTCTTATCATTTGTCATCGCAGAGTTCCAGTCGCTACATTATGGCTCCATCATCAGATCAGGTCAACAGTACCATAATATTGCATTGTCACCGGACTGATATAAGTATGCAAAATTTGAGCTAAATCGGTTGAGTGCTTCAAAATTCAGTTGCAAGATTTGTACCGGACATACATATCGGTACATACATACATTGCAAATTAAATAAAAATGCGAAATAGAAATATCTCTCAAAGTGAAACATTCACAATTCTCCTAAAATTAACTTTTACATTGATGAGAAGAGCTATAGTATTGTACTTATTATGTTTCTGTCGAAGGCAACCAGTGACAGAAGCTTGTGAAAATGGTGCGCCCCCATTGGCCCATTTGAATTGGAGCAACAACTGTCTGAATGCCAAAAAGGTGGATTCGTATAAAAACAGCGTAATTATTATTATTACTCTGTAGATTCAGATGGAGCCACATGTGTGACACGTGTGGCTCCAGCTGGATCCACAAAGTCATACACAACTGGCAAAGGATCAAGTAATACTGCCCCGGATCAACTTATGAAAACGGATCAAATAATAACTACTTCTACGACCCGCATGATCAACTAAGTGCCCGTGGGGATATCTATATATATATATATATATATATATATATATATATATAGTATTATATATTTAATGGAAAAGGCACGGCTACACATTATAATTTTGATTTGATTTGATAGGCCTACTGATAACATTTTCAAATGTGCATAAATGATATTTTTAGTAACCGCCATTAATTATAATGAAATAAGCATTTTTTTTACTAAATCAGAACGCGCGTCGCCATTAAAAAATACTAAGTTCTTAACTACATCAAATTATAAATTAAACGGCGATAATAAGATGACTATTATCTAATATTCTATCCCTCAATATAGGATAGAAACAGTGTAAGTTTTTCTGGGCCCATCTTCTTGGATTCTAAGTCCGTTTCCTTTATCGAATGGGTTGATATTATTCGGAGGAAACGGGGAATTACGAAACATAGATTTGGTAAAATTTTCATAGGATTGTATCAAGTTCTTCGGATCTAGTATGTCATAAGTTAATTTAATATTTCAAATTTTGTATAAAAAATGGCTTACATTGTCTTAAATGAAAAGTTAGGTGTTATTATCAGTACTTATACTTAAAAATATTGAATAAATATTATATAACATTATCTTGAATTTATTATTTTTGCGTGAAGAACATACATTAAAACATTCTCATCCTTAAATAGTATAAAATATAAAACAAATTCATTGTCCGCGTCTGTGTGTCTGTCGGTATTTTCGCCAACGTCTCCCTTAATCACGCAACCGTTTTTGATGCGGTTATAACCAATAGATAGAATGATATCATTGGAAGGTTTATGTGTATAGTTGAGTTACATTTAGATTTTTGTGTAACTTGGCTGAAAAATTCACATTTGCCACCGGGTGGCGACTGGGAAATTATTGCTTCCACTTTAAATTGCTGTACACAGCTGCGTGGATCGCCAGAAATTGATAATTTCTAACAAAAAATGTAATGTTACAATTATGTAACATAACGTTGTTTGTCCTCTATCTTCTGTCTGCATCTAGATACCTAGCCTAAAATGACGTTACAGGTTCCCAGTCGCCACCCGGTGGCAACTGTGAATTTATTCCGGATTACCTGGGGGCGACTAAGGAATGTTGAAGAGATTTACGTTTACTGCGTGAACACAAAGAAGAGTTATATTGAAGCAATGTACTGCAGAATTATTCCACTTATAACGATCTAAGTATTCAACTAGTATTTATCGGTGGGAAGCCGGAACTCTAGTTTAAAATCTTAAAGACGCCATAATGCTAACAAATTTAGCCATTCAAATTGTTATCTAAATAATTTTCTTGTTTAAAGTCGAATATTATATATCACAGTTGAAGGCGAGTTGAGGGCTTATATTTTAGTAATAGTTATTATTCTTTGGCTGTGAGCTCCGATCTTCCTTTTTAACAGGGTTTTTATTTATTTACTCAATATATAAACAATAAATAAGAAAAAGATATTCATTACTCCATTATAATATTAGTCTGGCTATTAAATTCATAAAAAATATAGTGTTGTCGCTGATAATTCCGATCGATTTAATAAAAACAGTAATTATTGTGGGTTATTGGAGTTTTTTTTTTGTAAAGAAACGGGATTATTTTTCAAAATTCTATTCGATTACCAGTTCTACAGGATTGTCCCCTACCTATAGTACATTTTCAAACTGGAAATATACAAAGTTTTCTTCGTTTAAAAATACACCTATTACCTGCCATTCAGTTAGCGGCCTCTTAAGATGGTCGTATTTTATAAACAAGATTATTATGGACTATTAAAAGGAAATGCGTATTTTGTAGCACTTAATTAATGTAGTTATTATGTAATATTGTGATTACACGCCCGTTGAGGATGTCTTGGATCGTGTTAGTAATTTTTATCGGTAAGTGTTGAATAAAATATGCAAAAATCGTGTTGTTTCCATCTATAAAAATAGACGTGAATAATACTTTATTGCATACCGAAAAAATAAACAATTTTACAAAAGGCACGATATAAAAGACGCTGATAACATTGCCCTTCAGACCGGAACACAGTAATATTTGCACATTACGGCATGGCGGATGAATAACTGGCAAAGGTGTGGTACTTCCCCAGGCGGCCTACCACTACAAGAAAAAGGTTTACAATAAAACGTTTATATATCTTCAAGTTTATATCAGGTTACCTTCGACTAACGTGGGAAGCTCAGGACTTCGACTTCTATCGTTACCGCGAGACATGGAAGGTTAAAGACGTCGCCGAGAGGATCCTCGTGCAGATGTGGACGTACCATATAGAGGCGAATAGAAGAATAGCCGAGCTCAACCCGATGAGATTTATGTACGAAGAGTCGCCGCATTATGAGCAGGGATATGTGTTTGCAGAGATTATCGAGAGGTTGTATACTCGCACACATGCTCTTCTTAAATCACGCTTTTTTCCCGAAATGGTAGGTGCAGAGTAGGGTTGCCACCCGTTTTTAAAGCAAATAGAGTACATAATACCTACATTTATAAGCTAAAAAATAAAGTACGACACATGAAAATAAAGTATCATTTAGAGGCCTTTAGTAATGGGGGAGGCCTTTGTTCAGCAGTGAATTTCCTAAGGCTGAGATTTTTTTTATGACAGAGAGTGACAAGACGAGCAAATCAGGTGCCTGATGGTAAGCATCAGGATTGCCCATATCAGACACAGTGCCACCCAGTGTTTAAAAATTCTAAATTCTGCGTGACACTGCACTGCGCCTGTCACCCTAAGACATTATAAGTTGTTGAAACTCGTCATGTCCATTAATTTCTTACAGATACAAAAAAATGGTGGAGCATTACAAAAGGCTGATACTCATGAGAAATGCTAATCTGAACGACCATCTTGACAAACTGGAGCGAATGCATAAGAACTACTTAGAAATATTGCACCTGGTCAGCATGATGCACGAGGTGAAACTGAAGTATCGAATGGTAGAAGAGTTCAAGAAAGATACCGTGGCGGATCCAGGTTGGGCCTAGTCTTCTAATGTAACACACGGCGCTAAAACCCATTATAACTCGGTTACTTTCTCGCTACAGCTCGAGAGTAAAACTACCGAGCTATACAATAGGTTAACAGGATACAGGACCTCTTAGCAGTTTGACACAATCCTATGGAAAATTTACGAAATTTACGCAGTTCATTCACAGAGAATTAAAAACATACAGAGACATTTCACACGACACATCAGCTTCAACTACAAAAGCATATTCTACCGTAAATCATATAACGACAGACTAAATATTTCCAAATGTTAACATTACGCCATCGCCGCAAATTACATGACCTAAGTACTCTTTATATATTATAAGTGTGTCAACGGCCGACTTGATTCAATTGATTTTACAGAACGCATCCTCAGTTCCATCTAGACTCCCGAGATACCCTATCACTAATCTTCTTTTTACTCCAACCTGTAAAACAAACCTAGGACTTAATTCACCAGTTATAAGAATTTGCAGAGAATATAATTTAATTACGAAGTACTCCCCTGATATCGATTTATTTGGTGACTCTTTAAAACAATTTAAAAATAGTATAATCGCAGTTTACTCTACATCTCATCATAATTTGTAATATCTCATAAATAACATCTTCTATTTTAACTTTTTCCCAACTTGTACAAGTTATATTCTGTTTTTAGTAATTATTATTTAATAAGACGTCAATCATACGCGCGAATGTTGTGGCTACCTTTAATTGGATAAGCATCTTGAATTTGTTTAATTATATAACTATTTTTGTATATGTGATAGTTGCTTATTTGTTGTTTGCCCTTAATAAATAAATAAATAAATCGATGTTTTGTATTCCCGTGTTTCGTCCAAGAATAATTGATTTTATCCATAAATTTATATCTTGAAAATTAGAAGATGAATTAGGCTATGTCCCTGTTATTTTATTTTTGTTCCTTAACTCTTCATTTATTTCTAGTGAACGTCTAATTACGCGAGTAAAACTGGGACAGTTTTTCATGTTTTTAAAGGGTCATACTTCATTTAACAATGAGTTTGTAGAAAAATGAAAATGACAGGGACATGCTCACTGAAGACCTAGATTTTATAAAAACCATTGCTCTGACGCGGTTATCTAGGGAGGAAACACGGGAATACGTTTGTATGGAAAAATCACCCCTCATGTAGGTAATCTCTTAAGTCCACTTGTGTAACAATCTACTAAACCATTGATATAAAGAAAAGGGGAGATGAGGTACTGGCTTCTCGAAAATGGAAAGCTCAAATTAGGTCCCATTAGATCCACGTCAGTAAAGCGCTAAGGCTTTAAAATCATGTAGATTAAAGATAATATTTGATTAAAATAATGATGAAAACTTTGAATGTTTTTACTTTCTTTCAAATAATTTATTTATTTTCAATTATAACGGCCGGAACCAATTACAATAATTGACATCTATGAGTAATAAATTCTAAAAATAATATTATGCTAGGAACATTAAAACTAAGTACAATAATAATAAAAAAAATAACACTAATAAAAATAGAATCAAAGTTTTAACATAAAATAATAATAATAATAAATATACTTACAAAATACTAAAAACATAGCTCACAGTATGTGACACATGGACAGATGTGAGGTCCATCTGTCAGCGAACACATCACACTCAGTATTTTGGTCCAGGAGAGCATTGAGTGCTGTGAGCATGCGAGGGAAAGGAGAGGAGAGGAGAGGAGAAGAGAATAATGTTAATTACACTTGTCCCTTTTGTAACCCTTTACATAATTCTAGGAGCGGACGTCGGGGCAATGTTGAAAGCTCAAAGCGAATTCCTACAGCAAGAAAGAGAAAGGGAGAGAGAACGTAAACAAGAACTGAGACTGATGAGTAAAATTAAAAACAAAGGTCCGATTAACATGTCGGTTATCGACCGAGTTCCTGGTCAAAAACGCCAACCTTATAACACCCGCTTTCCTTTAGACTATGGGTGGGATATTGACTCATGGTAAGCTTTCATACTTGTCGTGGGGTTTTTTTTTAATGATAATGAGTAACAAGACGAGCAAATCAAGTACCTGATGGTAAGCATCATGATTGCCCATATCAGACACAGTGACACTCAGTGTTTTAAAATTCAAAATTCTGCGCGGCATTGCACTGCGCTTGTCACCCTGAGATATAAGTTGTTGAACATCGTCATGCCCAGTAATTTCGCTGGTTACATTGCCCTTCAGATCGGAACACAGTAATGTTTGCACATTACTGCTTGGCGGATGAATAACTGGTAAAGGTATGGTACTTCCCCAGGCGGCCCGCTGCAAAAGAGGCCTACCACTACAAATATAGTTACTGGCTTTAGAATAATTCTCCACCCTTTCTACCCGTGGTTGCCGTAAGAGCCGGCTAAGGTTTAACAGATCCAGAGGAGGCAGCAGCGTCCTCTCCAACAAACCATCGAACTGCGCTTGACAACCCGCCTGACAAGCGGTTCGATTATTGGCAAAACCCCCCTTTATGGGGGAGGCCTATGTTCAGTAGTGGATTACCAACGGTTGAGATAATGATGATGAAGCTTTCATACCCACTCACAAGGTGGCACCCACAAAGGCCACAAAGGTCTGCATCTACAAGGTGGACAGACGATCTGATAAAGGCGGCAGGAACACGCTGGAGGCGGGCCGCTTACAACCGGACTGGATGGAAATCTATGGGGGAGGTCTATGTTCAGCAGTGGACGTCCTATGGCTGAGATGATGATGATGAAGCTTTCATACAAAAACACATTATTATTAATATAATATTATAATCTGAAATGGGAACAAAAATTTCACCTACGGGCGGGATTCGAACCACCACGCACCCTCCGCACCATTTTCACATGCCAGTTGTTGAGTAAGCGCTGAGAGAACGTACCCTATCTCGCCTTATCTTTAAATCAATGACTATAATGAATTATTTTTGTTTCAGGTAGTAATGACATCCGTCTGCTACTATTTATATTATACAAGTGTTTGGTAAATCCTACATATTTTACAAAAATAAATAAAAAATATTATTTGTGAATATTTCTCCTTATTTTTATTTTATATATTTTCAAAATCCACAGCCCTTAATTAACATAGAGAAATTTTTACTAACTATTACGGCCAAAACGGTTTTTTTTTTTATAAAAGTTATTCACTTTTATAGCCTTGTTAAGTTATTATTATTTATTTATTATCAGCCTGGTTGTCCCACTGCTGGACAAAGGCGAACCTTCCCTCTCTCCATTCATCCCGGTTTAGTGGTATGGTAGATGTGCATTTTATACCGGAAGTCGTTTTTTTTTGAAATTTTTTTTTTCTAGTTGTTAAGGTTGACGGCATTGTCGATGGTTAACGGGTATATTTATGCATCCCCTTAAGTATTACTCCTATATGAACTTGTTCATGCATCTCGGCAGAGGGGGAGAACGCTTAACAACTCCGTTCTGAATGCTCTAAGAATTTACTCATTAAATTATATAGACTACTAGCTGCGCCCCGCGGTTTCACCCGCATAGTCTTCACTCTCGTGGGAATATCGGAATAAGGAATATTTCAGGGTCAAAACTATCTACATACCGAATTTCAGCTCAATCGGTTCAGTAGTTTTGGCGTGAAAGAGTAACAAACATCCATCTATCCTCACAAACTTTCGCATTTATAATATTAAGTAACCAGCTACCTTGGACTCGATAGAACGGAGAGCCAAGATACTTATTGGTGACGAGTCTTTAGTCGAAGCTCGGCTCCAAATCCTTGAGCATCGGCGAAGGGTTGCCAGGCTCTCGGTTTTCTACTGGATACATTTCGGAGGGTGTGCATTGGGACTACATGAACTAGTTCTCCCATGTCCGTTCTATAACTGAACATCCAGGGAAACGACAAGACGCCATCCTTGCATGGTCGATATTCCACTTAACCGTACCAAACGCCACGCGGCTTCTTTCATCCCGAGGACCGCTAAGGAGTGGAATTCTCTGCCAGCGTACGTCTTTCCACCTGGTTACTATCTTGGGGTCTTCAAGAGAATAGTGAATAATTATCTTCTAGGAAAGCGTGCTCCATCTTAGGCCTCATCTTCACTTCCCATCAGGTGAGATTGGGGTCAAACGCAGACCTTATATAAAAAAATAATATATAATATATAATAGTCAAACATAATATAAAAAAGTAGGATAGGTAACATAAAAACAACATACAATCTCGCTTTTTTCCCGAAGGGCTAGACGGAGGTGTGTCCAGGACTCAGTCCCATAGTAAGCACACCCTCGTTTCGTGTAATAATAGGGATCCAGCTTTTTTTTATGATAGTGAGTAAAAAGACGAGCAAATCAAGTGCCTGATGGTAAGCATCATGATTGCCCATATCAGACAGTGCCACCAAGTGTTTTAAAATTCTAAATACTGCGCGGCAATGCACTGCGCTTGTCACCCTGAGATATTAGTTGTTGAAACTCATCATGCCCAGTAATTTCGTTAATCCAGTAATTCCAGTAATTTAGTATTAGTAGGATAGTAAAAAAGACAACGCTTCGAAACAATACGTTTATTCTAAGCCATAGTAATGATCTAAAGTCCAATTACTATCATGATGTCCGTGTTCCTTATCGTAATTGTCTCTGTAGAAAGCTTTCAGTTCTTGGTCATTAGTCAAATTTCGTTCGGGGTTTGCTGTAACGGTTTCTGTAAAACAAATCTACTTTATTACTATCAATTGCATATCATCCGCACGAATGACACGTGGACGTCGCACACTGGGCGATTTACCCGCTCTTTTATAATACACTAGAAAATATTAATCCTTAGTCCTTTAACTTGTCTAATTTAGCTTGATCAATGACAGCTGGCCGGTCGCCGTCGAGTTACCGACTGTAGTATAGTGCTCCACCTCTCTCCCCGTGGTTGCCGTGGCGGCCGGCTAAGGGTTAACAGATCCAGAGGACGGGCAGCAGCGTCCTCTGCAAAAAACTATCGAACTGCGAATTTTTGGTCATATTTCCATAAATTTCGTACATAAATAGTATCTTATCAAGTAATTTAATATTCTATTGATAAATTAATAACCCTCTTAGAACTTAATTTACGGAAATATGGCCAAAAAATAGATTTTTGTTCAGCTGTCATTGATCAAGCTTTAACTGACAAAGCGTAGTTGTAATTCAAACTCAAACTCAAACTCAAACAGATTTATTCAAATAGGTCATAATCTGACACTTTTGTACGTCAATGAAGATACAGTACTGAGTCTACCGTATTAATTGAATTAATTGAATTGAATTGAATTGAATTGTAATTAATATCATTTTGATAGTTGTTACTGGAGTGTACTTCTGAATATCGACAGTTCGTTGTTTCGACACGCCTCCAACTTCGAATAAACATAGTTCGACAAGTCATTGCTTCGTGATATACATTATATAGTTCGACACAAAAGAGTAGAAAATAATGGGGGCGCCACTGTCTTTTACAAGAGTAAAAACAATTTCATCAACACATACACTTTAATTTAGTTCCGTTTCTACTCTTTTGTGTCGAACTATACCCAAATTACCTATTAATAATATTTTATAATCGTATAGGTACCTATTATACTTATGTTAAAAATTACTATATAATTTAGGCGCTGTGCCCATCTAAGCAACGCGACTCGTGATCGGACCAGTTATCTGGCATGTAAGTTAATGCCAATAGCATCAACATTCAAAGTAATTGATACCGCTGTCATACTTTTCAAATGCGGCAACTAAGGCTGGATTTTTTGATCACTGCTTAAGTCGACCAATAGTTAAATTTTTTGACAAATAGTTAAAATTCGACAAAATTCGTTTTTTCATCCCTGGTTAACTTTTTTTTCCTCACGATTTAACCATTGGTTAGAAATTTAACTATAGTTAGTTTGACAAATGGTTAACTTAACCGTAACTAACGATCAAAAAACCGGCCCTTAAACATCGCCGAAATACCTGCCTGTCTAACACAATATTTTACGCACACTAGAACTCGTTGAAAGCTGTGTTTTAACCACAGAACAGATCTTTTGTAATGTGTTTTTATAAATATTATTATGATTTGTTTTTTTAGGATAAGGCTATGATGGGACTGTCATACCCATTAGGGTAAAAGCCCCAAAAATAAATTTCAGATTAAAAAAAAAAAAAAAAAAAACCACAGAACAGATACTACGTATAGAATGGGCACTGTCAACCGCCCACCAATCTGGCCTTCATCACCCAGCGACTGAGAGATTGAGCTCTCCACGAACCCCGCTTCTATGGGAAATCACCTCACGCACACTCTTGCACGTGTACAATACTCCATGTGTAGTAGGTAGTTATAAAGCGCCTTTTGTATGGAATTGAGTCGAGTATCCGGGGTGTGGTTTCAACGCTCACAATTTGAAAGTTGCCGCACGCACTTTGGAGCTATTGTTTGTAAGTAGTGCGGTATCTGGTCGAGGCGCGCGTGGAGATCTATAATCTAAGCTATTTACCATATTCTGGTCCCATTCTGAGTATCTTGAAGAAGAAAAATATTATAACATAAGTACCTACATATACATTCACGCCTTTTTCCCGAAGGGGTAGGCAGAGGTGTACCCAGGACTCAGTCCCATAGTAGATACACCCACATTTCGCCAGTATGTTATACTTGTTGTTGTTGTTGGTCCCATGTAATAGGGGGCGAGCCTATTGCCATCTACCGGGCACAGTTCCAGACTCCAGGCAGTTATTGAGATAATTCCTAATGCAAAAATCCAATATTTAATAACTTTGCCTGACCTGGGGATCGAACCCGGGACCTCTTCATTGGCAGTCGAGCATGCGCCCTCTACGCCACCGAGGCAGTCAACACACACAGTCATAAGTACCTATATATATAATAATTCAACTTAACATTACATAACATACATTCACGCCTTTTTTCCCGAAGGGGTAGGCAGAGGACCCAGGACTCAGTCCCATCGCTAGTATGTTATTGGTCCCATGTAATAGGGGGCGAGCAACGCCATCTAGTATCGAGACAGTCATAATTATTGGGCCGATTGGGCTGAAATTCGGTATGTAGATGGTTTAGACCCCGGAATAACACATAGGGTACTTATTATCCCGATATTCCCTCGGGAACGAACACTACGCAGGTAAAACCGCGGGGCACAGCTAGTCCTACTTCCTACTAATATTGTTATGTGAAAGTTTGAGGATAGATGATAGATGAGGGTGGATTTTTGTTTCCTTTTCACGTCAAAACTACTGAATGGATTGGATTGAAATTTAGTAGGTATGCCCTGGAATAACACTTTTATCTCGATATCCCCACGGGAACGAAGACTACGCGAGTAAATCCGCGGGACAAATGTCGTATATAATTACCCCAGGCGCTTGTCCGAACATTCTCTGTTCTTTGTTCAAAGAGTCATCGGGTATAATTTCTAAAATGTGAACCTGTTTTACAAATAAGGAAAGACATTAATAAAGACAAGAGATATCCCAAAAGATAACTGGGCTCTCAGAGGGTAAATTAAAAACCTAGGTAATTCTAATTCAATAGATGGCCATAAGAGATAAACATAACACATAATCACGCCTTTTTCCCGAAGGCACAGAACAGATAATAATACTACGTATAGAATGGACACTGTCATCCGCCCACCAATCGGGCCTTCCTCACCCCGCAAGCCTTGCTTCTATGGAAAATCAACTCACGCACACTCTCGCGCGTATACAAAACTCCATGTGTGCAGTGTCTGTGTAGTAGGTTGTTATATCGCAGTTTTTGTATGAAATTGAGTCGAGTGTCCGGGGTGTGCCGAAAGGTTATAGGCAGAGTTTGTACCCAGGACTCAATGTAGTAAGGGAGAGATGGCCCACAATATATTTCAAGGACCCGTTGACTAGGTGTCGCTGTTATAGCGTTTAGTTAGTTGCGCGTCGTGTGTGAGGCCAACCGTACGACAGAAAATTTGACGAAATAAAAAGAAAAAGTCTCGTCCCAGATGGATACTTCTATTGAACATGAGTGACCCGCATTCACAGAGGACGTGCACAGCCGTTTTAGTGTAGTAAATGAACGGATTCTTTGTATGGGGACCCATGCATTAATTCCTCAGTCGATGAAACTTTGCAGGGTTATAAAATAGTATGAACCAAGACTTATTTTAAAAAATCCAAAAAAAAAACCACACGGAAGTTAGGTATTTAACCTAAAAACACAAATCTGTTAATATATTGAACCGAGTAATTTCTCAGTCCAAATTTATTTTACCAAATGAGTTATACCAGTATGTGATACTTGATAAAAATCCAAAACTTTTGTCAAGTATTATATTGCTTTTTTAATACAATTCCTTTTTATGGCCCTCATTTTCATCGGAAAATTTCTGTCCTTTTTTTTTTTCTTATATGATCTTAGAATGTTATTTAGCGTTACGTGTAAGAAAATCCAAAAAAAAATGCATTCCAATATTGTTATATGTTAAACTATAAATAACACTGTATGGAAAATTTCTCAGCATTATTTTATTTTTTAAATATGTTAAGTAGTCACACAAACACACAAATCCGAAATATCCAAAAAAAAATCCATCCAGAACACCAAGATTTTGGAAGCGAAGATAAATCTATCCCGCGTTTATACGCAATAATGTGCCGTCTTGCTTTACCAGTTGGGTGCAGATTAGCGTGCTCGCGTTAATAGTAAAACTTTTGACTCGCTTTTCAAGACATTAATACAGAATTATTTATTTTTTGTGTTATATACACTATACTATAATGCATCTATGTACGTAATTACATATCAACACTAGCTGTTGCCAGCGGCTCCGTCTGCGTGGACTTTGGTTATCGCGCGTTATCCATGCGGGTGGAGCTATGTCCTATGGAGCTAAGTAGCCTATGTCCTATTCCAGAACCTAATCTACATGATGTGTGCAAAGTTTCATTCCGATCCGTCCAGTAGTTAAAGCGTGATTGAGTGACAAACAACCAAACTTTCGTTTATAATATTAATAGGCTATCTCTGTATATAATTATAGATATATAAAATGATATTGGTTGATTTATTTATTTACATTAGCAAATCACGTATTTGAACTAGAAATGAAAAGGATAGATGTTTTGCCGGATACCGGATACCGAATATTCGGCAAACCTAGAAGCCGGATGGACAGATATCCGGCCGCCGAATATCCATCCGAACATAGCCGATTGGCGAATTGTTACACGAGCAAACCGTACGAACGATCGGGTGTGTACAAAGTGGGATACGTAATACCGTTTATTCTGGCTATCGATTATTACTAATTATTAATTACTAAGTGGTGATACAGACGCTTGCGAGTTTTAATGTATGGAGGCGCCATCTATTGAGACGAACTTAAACTAAACTTCTCATACATACCGCCCACCAAGGACAAATGCAATTTGGCCTTTAATATTAGCCGCCGCCCACCGTGACTTTACCTAGGTAGGTCAAGAGTCCTACGCACAGCACAAGTATTGTTCTTGGTGAGGTATTTACAATCAATCCTTAAATATTAAAAATCTAGCTTATATCTAATCCTACATTTCACAATCAAACCGGCAACGGTAACATACAGAGTTTGGAAGTAGGACGCTTATTTCACAATTGTTTTTTGTCCGCAACGTAACGACGCGAGTAACGTTCTCGGACCCTGTATGTTTGGCAACCACCCGTCTAAGTAGCCATCTACATGGTGATAAATTCTCCTCCTTGATTAAAACCACATCCCCAATCCCCGGTTCAGGTTGCTGGTAAGCCCATCTATAACGATGAAAAAATTTGTGTGTGCTGTGCATCCGCGAAAATTAGATCAGTAAGCGCAGATTTCTTCGGCAGCAGTATATAGGATACCTAACATCTTCATTGCCCGAGATGTTATTCAATCGACCTTCAACTCGCAATAAACCCTCACCATCAACATAAGGATTCAATGATTTCAGACGTCCCTTGATTTTAATGAAATGGTCGTTCCTTTTAAAAAGATCCAACTCCGCCTTGAAATGTTCACCTTGACATTGTTTTATGCAAGTCTGAAGCTCATATGATAATTCTGCTGGCGTGAGATGCTCCTGACGATTTCGTTCATTAGCTGGCTTTTTCAGTTCGAGAAAGCGTCGACGATAAACTATAACTCGTATCAACTTCGTGAGTGATGAGTATCTCTTCCAATTTGAGACGTCCGGTATCGCTAAATTAACTTTAATCTCTACCATTTTTCTTCAAAAAAAGGTGATAACACCTTGTTGAAGAATTACAGACACATCTCGCTTCTGAGCCATGTTTATAAGTTGTTTTCGAGGGTCATTACGAATCATCTCAGTCGCAGGTTCGATGACTTCCAGCCGTCTGAGTAAGCAGGTTTCCGAAAAGGCTACAGCGCCATAGACCACATCCACAAGCTACGCCAAATTATACAGAAGACCGAAGAGTATAATTTGCCATTATGTTTAGCGTCCGCTGGCTGTCCATAGAAGGGTACTGATCCCTGCACTTACGTATGGTAGTGAATGTTGGGTCTGGCAGAAGAAGCATGACAGTAAGAAAAATTCTGTGGAGATGAGAAGCCTGTGAAGCATGACTGGAGTGACTTTGATGGACAAAATGAGGAATAGTGCGATAAGGGAACGCTGTGGCGTGGTAGAAGATGTAGTGACAAAGACAGAGAAAGGAATGCTGAGGTGGTTCGGACATGTGGAGAGGATGGATGAAAGGAGATTAACAAAAGAGATTTATAAGGCTAGTGTGAATGGTCAAGTCGGTAGCGGTCGACCTAGGCGTACTTTTCATGAAGTTGACGTTGTTCTTAAGAAAAGCAAAATCAAAAGTACCTACAACCGACGAGCATGTATGAAAAATGTCATGAAAGTGAACGAAGCGAAAGTTGTATGTCAGGATCGTAGCAAGTGGAGGTAAATAATCTCTGCCTATCCCACCGGGAACAAGGCGTGACTGCATGTATATATGTATGTTTAGCGTTTGTGGACTATGAAAAGGCCTTTGATTTGATCAAGACATGGGCGGTGCTCGAGTCTCTCCAGCGATGCCATATAGACTATCGGTATATCGAAGTGTTGAAGTGCTTGGATAGGAACGCCATTATGTCGGTTCGAGTACAGGACCAGAGTTCGAAGGCGATCACGTTGAATAGAGGGGTAAGACAGGAAGACGTCATATCTCCGAAACTGTTTACTGCCGCAATGGAGGACGCCTTCAAGCTTCTGGAATGGCAAAGGCACGCCATCAATATTAATGGCGAATACATCACTCACCTTCAGTTTACCGACGACATTTTAGTCATGGCAGAATCGATGGAAGATCTTAGCATGATGCTCGAAGACCTCAATCGAGTTTCTCAACGGGTCGGCCTTAAAATGAACTTGGACAAGACGAAGGTGATGTCTAATGCCCATGTTGCGTTGACCCCAGTACCGGTTAGTAACGCGATTCTAGAAGTTGTTGACTCTTACGTCTACCTTTTTTTTTTTTTTTTTTTTTTCCCAGGGAAATCTGCATACAGATACCCGGCCATGCGGGGACAGGGCCGGGTTATGTCAGGATGGGAAGTCCCTGAAGGGGATCTTCCCGACTGACTAAAACCCTGGGGTGTTCCTCTGGTCGCCATGAGGGACGGGCCACGGGATCGGAAACGCAACCGCGACCCGTCGGCGACTGTCCGCGTACGGACCCTCTCCGAGGGGAGCTAAGCTCAACCCCTGTATTCTCCGCATGGTGACGCCCCCGGAACACAGCGAGGGCGTGCACCAGCACCAGACCTGTTGAGTATGGGTGGCAGAAGTCCCCGTCCACCACCCAAAGGTCTCGGTCAAACAACTTTGTTCGCCTGCCTACTGTGGCATTGCTGCCACGTAGGCGCGACGTCGTCGACCAGCTCTCCTTCGACGCATCGGGAGGGAGTAAAGTTCTCGAATAAAGACCACGGACTGGTAAGCGCAGCTTAGGACGTCTTCCCACATGGTGGAACAGACGATCTGATAAGTACGGCAGGAGCACGCTGGATGCAGGCCGCTTACAACCGAACTGGATGGAAATCTAAGGCCTGTGTTCAGCAGTGGACGTCCTATGGCTGATATGATGATGACAATGATGATGATGGCACCTTTTGAAGAGGATAAAACGCGATTGCACGTGATAATAATTCTTTTCTCAATTCAGTACGCATTGGTCGCGATCGTGAAACGTGATCCTTATGGTGGTCAGTTAATTCTGTACAATACCTAAACTTAACAAATTTTGCTAGTATTTATTTTTTAGCACCCTGCAGCAGTATATACAGCGATAGACTTTTTTCGGAAGCTGACCTTGTATACGAAGATAAGTGAAACCGTTTGTTGCAGCATAATTCATTTAATACCTATTAAGTAGCCAGCTTTACGGGGGAAAAGATAAAAAAATTATAAAATAAAAAGTATTTTCAGCAATATCCGCTTTTGACTACGATAATATGAGCCGTATTGGCCGTGGAGTTACCAGCTTGAGAACAGTGCTCCACCCTCTCTACTCTCTACCCGTGGTTGCCGTAAGAGCCGGCTAAGGGTTAACAGATCCGGAGGACGAGCAGCAGCGTCCTCTGCAAAATACCATCGATCTGCGCTCGACAACCCGCCTGCCAAGCGTGTCGAGTATTGGCAAAACCCCCCTTTACGGGGGAAGCCTATGTTCAGTAGTGGATTACCAACGGCTGAGATGATGATAATGAATATGAGCCACCATGATAGTTTTATTTCCTCGCCACACACCCTCGCCACGACACGACAGCCTCGTTGGCTCAGATGGTAGTAACTCTGCTTTCTGTGCCGCAGGCTCCGGGTTCGATCCCCGGCCAGGTCAAACATTTGTGTGCATGAACATGTCTGTTTGATCTGTGTCTGGGTGTTATAAGCTTATATAAGTATGTATATCAGTCATCTGGTTACCATAGTACAGGCTTCTAGCCTAGTTTGGGACCAGATGACCATGTGTGGAAGTTGTCCCATATTATTATTATTATATTATTATTTCTCAATAGCACCTAAGGAGTTTGATGAAAAAAGTTTGGTCATAAAAGTACTCAATTAAAAATTAACAAGCGAATAAAAACGTTTTGGTTGAAATGAAGTTTGTTGGAATGGCGGAATATTTTCAAATAGTAAATCGGATAATGTCGTTTTACATTTAATTAAAAGAAATGTTTTCGGTTACTACTTTTTTGATATATTATTACCGGCAAAAAAGTGTTATTTTATTTTATTATTAATATTCATATACGTCACAAGTTTGTTCATTCGTGGCCGAAGGCTCATAGAAAGAGGACAGAAGCCTTTATATTTATTTATCATAATTTGCCTGTAGTGCAGTTTGATTATCAATTTTGTTCTGTAATTAAAAATTGATATATGATAATTTTCTTAAATTTTTTTTAATCCGATATCGGGTATCTGGCCGGATACTTGTCCATTATTCGGTAACTGGCCGAATATTAAATTCGTGCCGGATAGCCTGGATACCGGAAAGTTACCGAATATCCGTTTCATCTCTAATATTAACATTATTGTTTTGAGGATGTATTAAATTCCCTATAAGTCTCGGCGCAATCGGACCATCGACCACAACCACCGGTGGTCGGCAGTTAAGAGCAGTTTACACACGCATTTTCATACGTATTGTAAAGCACCTTTGCGCCAAGCAAGTGTCGTTTACTAAAAAATTAAAGTGATGTAATGAAACTTCAAACTATTCCCAAGGAATATGTACAAAATTACAAATTAGCGGCTAATCAAATATAAATACGTGAATAGTAAGTAGGTATATAATAATGTCGCGCGGGCGGCCAGTACCGCTCCCGCGCCCCGCTCCTCCACCCCGCTCCCTACTCACGGCTCCCGATAGCTAGATTCAAATCTGTATATTATGTAAAATGTTTTTAGTTATTAATCCGCTTGATTTTTTTTTGGATTTTTTGCTAGTTGAAAACAAAGTTAACGGTGTACTTAAATCAATAAAAAAAATAGACTGAGAAATTTTCCACTGCAAATAAAGAGACAATTTAAAAAAAATATATAATTACATGGTTTATTTTTTGGATTTTTATTGTGTGGTTATATGACTTCGATAAAATAGCATTCCCGTTAAAAAATTCGACTGAGCAATTTTCCAGTCTAAGTTACACCAAGAAACATATGTTATAAAAAATTTGGCGATTCTGCTGGGAATTTTTTTTGGATATTTCGTGTATTGTTTGTATAGATTACATGAATATGTCCTGTGAAGAAAGTTCAAACGGAGCATTTTTCCTAAAAAAGATATCATAGAAATAAGATTTTAATTAAAAAAACCTAACTTCTTAAATTTTTTTTTTTGGATATTTATACAATACCTTAATTTATTGATACTTAATCATGCTATAAAGTTTTTACTGACTGAGGAATTACTGTGGGGGTCCACTATGTTCATTTCCTACACTATTTCCTCTTCATCATGGCAGAATTTGCACACGGCTTCTTGGTCTATCCCCATGTTCATCATAAGTGTTTATTTAGTTTACAGTGGCCTGTGAGAATTCTGATTACTGAACAGGTTTTATATCGAAGGTCAAATACGTTAACAATAGTTTGTAATCAAATCAAACGAAAAATAAATACTCGACTTGTTTTCCCGTAATATTAGCACAGCTCCGTGCGCGTTCACACTGCATGGATGTCGAAGCTACACTAAAGTAAGGTGCACGGATTAAGGTGCACTTTAGTCGAACAAGGTGAGATTCGGAACGGAAATACCACACCGGTCTGAAGGGCAATGATACCAGCGAAGTTACTGGGCATGACGACTTACAACAACTAACATCTCTGGGTGACAGGCGCAGTGCAGTGCCGCGCAGAAAATTTAATTTTAAAACACTGGGTGGCACTGTGTTTGATATGGGCAATCATGATGCTTACCATCAGGTACCTGATTAGCTCGTCTTGTCACTCATAATCATAAAAAAAAAAAAAACGTTGATTCTTACTAAGTGGTCAATCTCCATTTCGAAAGTCCTCATGTACTCGACGCCTAGAACAGCATGGTAAGGCTTGTTCCACCACATGCTTGGTCTGTACACTCTGATGTTCCACTCGAACCGGTCCACCATTTCTCTGTAGTAGTCCATCATACGTTGATACCGGACTCTAATTCTGCCTATAAGTTAACAAGAGTTTACTATCATTTTTAAGGGTTTCGTAACCAAATGGTGCCGATGGAACCCTCCGCTGTTTGTCAGTCTTTCACAGGTCAATAAACCGTCACTTGGTATTTCTACAAAATATGTATATTCATAAGAATTCAAAATGGCGGACCTGGTATAAAATTGGAATACTGTAAATCGAATACCCGTTACAAAGCTATATAATAAATTAGTTCCGTAGTTTTATTTATATTTACCCCAGTAAAACACTCGAAATAATAATATATGAATGTTATCATGTGGAACTTTGTTAATTTAGGGTAGTGGATTTTGAAAATAAATAAAAAAAATACATAGAAAAACGGGCACCTTACCAATAATGAGTCCAACTTCGAAAGGGACTCTAGTTTTATGCTTTTCTTGAATGGTCAGCACTTGACGGATTTTCACCTAAAATTAAATAAAAGTAAGGTTATTTTGAATGAAAAAACAAAAACTGACTTCTAGATAACATACTGTCCAGGATAATCGGAAATAACGGATTATCGATTATCGATCCGAAAAACCGGATACTAAATAAGGTGCAATGAAATAAACGCTATGGGTATTTTTGCCAGAAATAAATAAATTTAAGGGCCGGCATCATTTCCCATAAACTTTGAGGAATCAATGTCGATTATAGAACAGATATATTTTCTTCATTAGCATTTTATTTTAAGTAACAACTCATTAAAAAGTGGCATTCATCCAGTTCTTTTACAAAAATACGTCTCAAATAACTGCAAATAGGTATATAAAGTCTTTCCTTGAGAATTCTATAATTCTGATAAATACCTATTTGCTGTTCTAAAACGTTACCTTTTGTAGTTTTATAATTAGTTGACACTTTCTCAATCTTCCTTACTATTTTATGGATCTATGCGAAAATCTAAAGCCGGGTCCGCAGCGGCATGTTTTTGTGTTAGCTAACACAATATCATGTTAATAACATGAAAAGTGGGCGTGGCTTTGGTGTTATATAACAGAATATTGTTATATAACACGCTAACACGTTATCCGTTGCGGATGGAAAACATCACCCGGTTTCGCCTGCGGGGGGGGTTCGTAGTTCATTTTTTGTTAGCGCTCGTGCCGTTACCATCTCTGCTGGATTTTTGAAAATCATAATCTCATTTTGTGGCATACAATATTTAGCAATTTTCTATTATTTAGACTGTAGCATATCGTGAGTCGAAATCAATGGATTTTGAACAAGAAAACACTTGCCCTTGTACGGAGCTTATTTTAGAAAATGATAATTGCTAACAAAAACATTTTCGGTGTCAAGTTGCTGTGGACGGGCTATTATATAACACGTTTTGTTACTAACATTAGCTATAGACCCGGCCTAATTGTCAGTACTTATTGAACGTCTAATCACGCGAGTTAAATTTGGATTTTTTAAGTTCACTGTGAAAATACCGCGAGTTTTATAAGAGAAACTAAAATGACAGGGACATAGTTTACTTCACTGTAAAAATATCAGGATATAAATTCATAGAATGGGTTAATATAATGTTTTGTATTCTCCTGTTTCCTCCGAATATAGTAAACCTTGATTGTGTAGGGTTGATGTTATTTTGTGACGCGCATGCTACGGATTCTGTGAAAGTTTTGGTGGTTTTATGTAAAGTATTAATGGCAACGTGTGGTTTAAGGAAGATCTATGGCATGTGCGAGGGCGCGATGGCAACACAGGGAGGGGGATGCCAGCGCGACAGATGATTGCCGACTGAGACCTAATTGTTCCTAATTGTTTGAATACTTGAGTCTAGCCACATTTTTTACGCCTCTTATGCCATGGCGACGCTAAAGTGCTGTGTTAGTGGTTGCGATGCAACAAGCGCTACTCACCGCTTATTTAACATTCCAAAGGACGATAAATTTAGAAGCTTGTGGTTGCAGTTCTTAGTGCCAACTAATCCCCTTCTCGTCGGACTTTCCAAGGAGCAGCTGATAAGAAAGAGTGTGTGTCACAGACACTTCGAAATACGCCAGTTAGATAGACAAGGACGAAGGACACGCTACCCCTGCTTGTTTACAGCTAAAGAAATAGAATATGGCATGCCCCTAAGTTCAGAAGGTATTGGTTGATCACTAATTGAGTAAAAATGCGATTTGAAACTCATAATTTTTATACACGGGATACTTTTTTTCTTTTAACCCTACCTTGGCAAACCAAGTGTTGTTTTTATAAAATTATAACATTAATAATTTACGTAACTTTATTTTTCAGTTTTTAAAAAATTATTGGGAGACCTATAGTGATAGTGATGGTAATTAATGTAATTTAGCATTAATTTTATAAGCATGCTTATTATTGTTATTTGCTATGCTATTTGCTAATATGGGTTTATTATTGAAAAATAACATGCATCAGTTATATATGCTGGGGCCTGAGGATGCAGGACGCAGGAGAAGCCAAAAACTATACTAACTAAAAGCCAAAAATTATTGTGACTAAACCAAAATAGATGAATACAATGTTCGTTCACTATTTTGTAGATATTGATAATTGATACGTTCTACAAACTATTATTTTTTTGTTTATTATTATATTTATTATTATTTTAATCTACTATCAATAGTTTTCACACCGCATGAAAAATAATGACTCCTTCAAAATAGATGTATATAATGTTTGTTCACTATAATGTACATATTGGTAAGTACTAAAAACCCCTAGTACATTATTTTTCCCTACCATCAATGGATTTCATCCAGCGCACGCAAATTAATGAATATATTTGGTAATAATGTGACACCTTGGTTCACCATAAGGTAACTGCACCTTACGGATCCCTATTTTTTTCGAAATCTCATATAGCCTATATCACTCACACCGAATTGAGAATTGAGCAGAAGTTTCGGAGCCTATTCGTTACAAACAAAAAAAAACAAAGTTTATAATATTATACATAATATTATTATAATTTATTTATCTACTATGGGACTGAGTCCTGGGTACACCTCTGCCTACCCCTTCAGGAAAAAAAGGCGTGAATGTATGTTATGTTTATAATATTATTTATTATAGTAAGATTTATTTGGATTATAATAAGTGATTAAACTCTTTTAAATAGTAAAAAAGCTAATTTTATTTCAGTCATAGGGAAATACAGATGGTCAGCAAGTCATGACGGCTACAACTTTTAGGACCTCTAATTCAGAATCTTCATATCCATACTATTGATAGCTAAATACAGCTGGTTACTGTTTAACTGTAGCCGGAACTCCATACTTATCCGGTCGATCTATGTATGTTTGTTTTATTTTTTACTTTAAAATTAAGTTTTCATGTAATACAGGACCAAAAGAGTGACGTCACTAATTATGTATCGATAAAAGGGACATCACTAATTTAGTCGATACCTAGTGTAATATTTTCACATCACTAGTTGTCACATTGCAATGAATTATAAAATGTCAATGCCATTCATAAATGTGCAAAACTCCACCGAATGAGATTTAAGAACTCTATGGAGTTAGAAAGAAAAAAAATTGTAGATGTGCGACAACAGCGACAAACGCACATATTGCAAAACTTTCCGGCGCCGTTCCACTGTCGCATCTGTACGTAGTACTAATTATAGTGATCTGTGGATGATTGTAGAGCGAGATTGAAGATGGTGGGCTTGGAATAAATTATTTAAAATATGCTGAAGTGTTCGAGTATTATATAGTGGAAAAGGCACGGCTACAATTGATATAATTATATCCTGATGTTTTGTAGATGAAGTAAACTCTATCATTATCCTATAATTTTATTTTTATTAAAATACTCTTAACTTTTTCTAGTGAACGTCTAATCACGCGAGACTGGGACTTTTAGAAGTTCACTATGAAGACACCGAGACTTTATAAGACAAACTTTAATGACCGGTACATAGTTTACTTCACTATAAACATATAAGCAAAAGGATACATCGATTTCCTAAAAAAAATCATAGGATTGTGTCAAATTTCTCATAGCTAGGAAATTTTGTGAGGAAGGAAGTTTGTTACTCTATAATGCAAAAACTACTGAATGGATCTGGTTGAAATTTGGTATGTAGGTAGCTTAGGCCCCAGAATAACACATGGGGTACTTTTTTCTTGATAATATAATACAATTAATAATTCTACCTTACTATCTTGTATGAGTTCCTCTGCTAACGCCAATAATTTTTCCTTGTCTTTTCTGCCCATTAAATCAGCCTCGTAATGTGGATGATGGGAGTGCTCGTAGCCGTGGGGAGTGTCATCGTAATACTCTTTGGATGTCACTAAATCTACGGTAATTACTGCAACAATGCAATGGGGATTTTTAATTTTATTTATTTTGTATTTTTTTATTTCTTAATTAGATTGGAATTAATTTTATTTAGTAATAATTAATTATAATTATTATGTCGATTCATTTTATTTAGATTTTTTTTTTTTTGTTAATTTGTATTTTAATTTAATTAACGTTGAATCGCTTCCTTCTACAGACACACAATCCCTGAACAAGCTTCACAAAAAGGTGTCCATCACTGACAATTACGCGCTTTGACATCTACTGAATTTTTTTTTTTTTGTTAATTTGTATTTTAATTTAATTGTAATTAATATTGTGTACCGATCTATGATCCATGTTGGTCGAAATAAACGATAAATAATAATAATGATTTTTATTTGAATGATTTTATTATGTTTTTGACATTTATGTTTCTGTAATTTGATTTGACTGCCTCGATGGCGCAGTGGGCGCATGCTCGACTGCCAATCTAGAGGTCCCGGGTTCGATCCCCAGGCAGTGTTAAATATTGGATTTTTCCATTAGGAATTATCTCATCGCAGTTAGGAATTTTGAATTTTAAAACACTGGGTGGCACTGTGTCTGATATGGGCAATCATGATGCTTACCATCAGGCACCTGATTTGCTCGTCTTGTCGCTCACTTTCATAAAAAAAAAACCTACTATGAGACTAGGTCCTTGGCACACCTCTGCTTAACCCTTCGGAAAAAATGTTATGTTATGTTAAAGTAATTCTAATTGATCGATGTCCGCATTATCGCTTTAAGCGATCTCTTCTAACCAGGATGAGTAGCTGAAGTACCTACTTACGAATAGCTAACTTGAAAACGGCTGTGTCCCACAACTTCATTTTACACAATAAATTATGAAAGTTTGTATGAAAGTAATGTACTTATATTGGTGCGAATACCTAATTATATTATTTTATAAGTAATAAAAATATAATTACGATTAATTTCGTTTTAAGACCTATTTTTAATGTTCCGTACCTCAAAAGGAAAGGAGGAACCCTTATCACTTTGTTATCTGTCTCTCTGTCTGTCCGTCCGTCAAGACACTTTTTAACGGGAACGCGTGGAGGTATCAAGTTGAAATTGATATCAACTACTCAGATCTGCGGTCTCTTGTACTGTAAAAAATCATACTTCCAAGTTAACGCAATCAAAAGTTATGGCCATTTTAATGCATATTTCCATACTTTGCGCAAGGAACTAGTAGATGGCGCTGTATGTTCTTGGTATCTAGGTATGGAACCCTACACTATGCATACATACGTATGCCTTAACATTTTTTATTGATAAGGATTTTTGCGACATAAATTAAGTATTTTAATTAAAAATTAAGTGAGGTGGCAGGAGCATTACATAACATAACATACATTCACGCCTTCTTCCCGAAGGGGTAGGCAGAGGTGTACCCAGGACTCAGTCCCATAGTAGATACACCCACATTTCGCCAGTATGTTATTGGTCCCATGTAATAGGGGGCGAGCCTATTGCCATATACCGGGCACAGTTCCAGACTCCAGGCAGCTATTGAGATAATTCCTAATGGAAAAATCCAATATTTAGCACTATGCCTGACCTGGGGATCGAACCCGGGACCTCTTGATTGGCAGTCGAGCATGCGCCCACTACGCCACCGAGGCAGTCTTACATTACAGATTATTCTATACTAAGCAACCGGCTTCGTCTACCATACGAAATTAAAATAAGTACACAGTACACAGATATCAAGAAATAGGGTATAATTTTTCACTCAATTGAGTATTTGAACAAAATTAAATAAAATTTAATGAAAATTACGTATCATCTAATTCAAAAATCACTTTAAAAACATTTTTTTAAATTAATTATAAGGGATTCAAAATTGATAAAATTCCAATAAAAGTCACTTGATTACGAACACGCCACGATTGAACGCCATTTTTGTGACGTAGTAATGTTATAGTTATGTATGGTACTTTATAACATTGTGACGTCACTACAGGTCACGAGGTCGTTCGGGTACTATCGGCGTGTTTTCGGTACTGGATTATAAATGATTTTTTAATCTATACTAATATTATAAAGAGAAAATCTTTGTTTTTTTGTTTTTATGTTTTTTTGTTTTTTTGTTTTTTTGTTTTTTTGTTTGTAACGAATAGGCTCCGAAACTACTGGACCGATTTTAAAAATTCTTTCACTTATGGATAGCTTAATTCAGTGTGAGTGACATAGGCTATATGAGATTTTGAAAATTATTAGGGATCCGTAAGAAAACTGCAATATTGTGAACCAAGGTGTCACATAATATAATTACCATATTCATAAATTTGCGTGCGCTGTGAAATCCATTGATGGTAGAATAATATAATGTACTAGGGGTTTGTAGTACTTATCAATATCTACAAAATAGTCTACGGAAATTTTATCCATCTTTTTTGGTTTAGTCACAATAATCGAAAAAGTGATTATTTTTCATGCGGTGTGAAAACTATTGGTGGTAGATTAAAGTAATGTACTAGGGGTTTGTAGTACTTATCAATACCTACAAAACAGTATACATAGATTATATCCATCTTTTTTGGTTTAGTCACAATAATCGAAAAAGTGATTATTTTTCATGCGGTGTGAAAACTATTGGTGGTAGAGTAAAGTAATGTACTAGGGGTTTGTAGTACTTATCAATACCTACAAAACAGTATACATAGATTATATCCATCTTTTTTGGTTTAGTCACAATAATCGAAAAAGTGATTATTTTTCATGCGGTGTGAAAACTATTGGTGGTAGAGTAAAGTAATGTACTAGGGTTTGTAGTACTTATCAATACCTACAAAACAGTATACATAGATTATATCCATCTATTTTGGTTTAGTCACAATAATTGAAGCAGTGATTATTTTTCATGCGGTGTGAAAACTATTGGTGGTAGAGTAAAATAATGTACTATGGGTTTGTAGTACTTATTAATACCTACAAAACAGTATACATAGATTATATCCATCTTTTTTGGTTTAGTCACAATAATCGAAGCAGTGATTATTTTTCATGCGGCGTGAAAACTATCGGTGGTAGATTAAAGTAATGTACTAGGGGTTTGTAGTACTCATCAATATCTTCAAAATAGCCCACGATAAATTATAACATGTGTTAAGGTTTGGTCATTGTAACAGAAATAGTCATTAATTTGCGTGCGCTGCGTAAACCATTAGGGTTATATTTATTAAAATACAATGTATCACGAATTTACTCCTGATAAACGTCCACTATACCTACTTCTGCTACCCGTGCGAAGCCGGGGCGGGTCGCTAGTTTGATATAACTTTATAATTATGGCGAAAAAAAAAAAAATAAAAATAGTTTTACGAATCTTTATATAATAATATGATCATTCCATTTAGGCAAAAAAAAAAAAAAATTAAAATATACTCAATTGTTTGTGGCTCTGGAATTTGCCTTTATTTGCGCGAAAACATATTTGGTCAAAGAAAACCGGTCCAGTGCGTTTAAGTTTAGGGGCATAGACACACAGGCATACAATGCCATAGACACACACAGACAGGTCAAACTTATAACACCCGCCGCTTTTTCGGTCGGGGGTTTAAAACTACTGAAAGATACTTATTTATTTATTTAGCATTCCACATCATAATATGACAGCCTCGTTGGCTCAGGTGGTAGTAACTCTGCCTTCTGTGCCGCAGACCCCGGGTTCGATCCCCGGCCAGGTCAAACGGTTGTGTGCATGAACATGTCTGTTTGATCTGTCCCTGTGTGTAATAAGCTTATATAAGTATGTATATCAGTCATCTGGTTACCATAGTACAGGCTTCTAGCCTAGTTTGGGACCAGATGACCGTGTGTGGAAGTTGTCACATATTATTAATATTTATATTAAAGAATTACATTGTAAGTAGATGTTGGTTTTGTAGATAACCATCTAAATGTGTGGCGAAGCGTAATAATCCAAACATTATAATAATCCATCAATATCCAATTTAACAAAATGACTACACGACATTCCACCGTTTGGTCTGGTTTAAACGTTTTGATGTGTGACTTGGCTAGTTGTTCTGTGCCGGTGCTTAATGAACAGCCTGGGCGTCGAATTAACTGGCTATTTCAACCAGATGGCTTTGACATATATATAAGGTATCCATTCGAATAGGTTAAATATATTTCAAGGGAACAGGTGAAGATGAAACATCGATTTGGTAAATTTTTCATAGGATTGTGTTAAATTCCTGAAAGGTGGCGTATTCTCATAACTTCGTGAAAACAATAGATAAATTAGAATCCAGCACACATAATTATTTATTTACTCAAATACATATCAATGCATTACTAAGATATTATAATTAAGTTCAATAGTCGACTGACTGTCGATAGAGGGTCGATTGAATGGAAATTGTAAAAAAACATAACATCACGTCTTTCCAAAAGGGGTAAGCAGAGGTGTACCCAGGAATCAGTCCCATAGTAGGCACAGCCACACTTCGCCACCTACAGCACGGCCGCCGTAACTTGGCGAGTCTGAACATACTTAGGCTCTGCGAACTTTAGCGGAAGAAAACTCGTGAACAAACATAACATACTCGTACATTCACGCCTTTTTTCCCGAAGGGATAGGCAGAGACCCAGTGTACCCAGGACTCAGTCCCATAGTAGATACACCCACATTTCGCCAGTATGTTATTGGTCCCATGTAATAGGGGGCGAGCCTATTGCCATCTACCGGGCACAGTTCCAGACTCCAGGCAGTTATTGAGATAATTCCTAATGGAAAAATCCAATATTTAACACTTTGCCTGACCTGGGGATCGAACCCGGGACCTCTTGATTGGCAGTCGAGCATGTGCCCTCTACCCTCTACGCCACCGAGGCAGTCGTGAACAAAACTGATATTATTATGATTGAACTGAACTGAACATTACATTTACAATATACCTATATTTGTTCGTTTATGTTTTTCTGACAATAACATTTTTCTTTACGAGTTGACTCGTCAATAACAAAAATACGGATGTGCAAACTCTCGACACCTCTGCTTAACCCTTTCGGGAAAAAGGAGCGATGTTAGTACATCTCTATCGAATTAAGATTTCATTGCCAGTCAATAGCCATTCAATATAATTAAAGTTTCAAAATCATCTTTTAAATTGTTGAATTCTTCTTACTAACAACTCTGACCAACTCAATCAAGTGATTTATTTCGATAGCTTGATTCGCTATTTGCTCATACGCGTTTATATGTTCTATAGGCTTCCATTCAAGATGAAATCTCTGTAGAGTTATAGATATATCTGTGATTACACTGAATTTATCAGTTATATCTCCCATCAAATAACCGATTTCAAAAATTGTCGAATTCTTGTAGTGCTCTCGAATTAACTCGGCTCTTTTCGCTTTTAAATCGCTGTCTCTTACAGATTCGTACATAAGTTTGAATAGTTTCAGTCTCATATCCGTGTCGTCGGCTTTCGTTGGAACTTTATCTAGGTTCTCGCGATCATCTCTTCTCATGACTAATGACTCAAGTCCTACAGGTCGTGTCGCGTCTTCAGTTAGGTCTAGACCAGATCTCAATTTTAGTTTGACAGCCTTTGGTGCCGATTCATAATATGTTATATTGTTATCAGTAACCGTGGTTTGTGTATTGCCTTGTGACCCGTAGGGCTTTAGAAGACGGAGTTTCAGCGTCCAGGATAGCTCGTCGAGCAAGTCTTTCATTTCCAGAGTTTGTGATGATGTAACTGTAACAAAATCTCAGGGATTTAGAACGTTCACTAGGCTTACTTTACTAAAGAAGGCTTATTACAAAGTCAATCAGTACATAGAGGAAAAATATGCCTGGAAACTTCTGCATAGCGGCACCGACACTAACAAACGAAGGTGTTAGTGAAAATACTCAAGTCCATCATGGACTTGAGTATTTTCGCGAGCAGAGAACATCTCGAACAAAAAGCATTGGCCGTTTTTCAAATGAACTGAACATTGAGCACGACGCTCGATGTTTGGCTCACTAAACATTTTGAATTTTTTGTGAGCATAGGTCAGTGAGACGAGCATTGGGCATTCACAAAAACGACACATGTTTGTATGGATGGATGATATACTTTTACGCCAAAATTACTAAACCGATTGGGCTGAAATTCTGTATGTACATAGTTTGGAGTTTAGACCCTGGAATCAAACATAGGGTACCGTTTTTATACCGACATTCCCGCGGGAACGAACACTACGCGGTTGAAATCGCGGGGCACAGGCGGTAACTAACATTTTTCGTTATTTCTAACTTACCTCTACAGTGAAATATTGAGAGCAATGTCTCTTTTAGAGGATGCTAACTGCTAACAGATATTATACAATCGCGCCTTTTTTCCGAAGAGTCTGAAGGAACCCAGGACTCAGTCCCATAGTAGGTACACCTACACTTTGCCAGCTATGTATGTAGTCCCATGTTTTAGGGGAGTAACACTATGACCAAAAGAAATTCTTTAAAAAATCTGATCTAGACACACGGAAGTGTGTCCGACAAGTTAGCAATAGAATTATCTAGAAGTACGATAACAAATCACAAGGTGAAGAGTAAATAAAACAAATATGATTTTACATTCGACCTTCTTTAATGTTATTTAAATACCATAATTCAATAAATATAATATAAAATCTGTTGACATAGTATAAAGGAAAAAAATCTTAATAATAGACATGAACTTAGAATAAATGGCGGACGAAGTCTTCTTAAACAAAGTGAAGCACCATAGTAAGCCATTGGTGTAAGGGTCCCACAATCATCTTCAGGACCCAAAGCCAACCTCACCTGCACGTGTACCCTGCTAGCATACAAACGAGGCTCTGACAAGCCACCGTATACAACATCTAGGTGGAAATGGTCTGGTTACTTTTTAGACCTGCAACCGACCCGACACCATGTACACGTATTGTACTCGATATTCCTGTGGATCCTGCCGGTTAGGTTGATGGAGTAGTTATTTCTGTCCCAGGCGATGCAGCGTCCGTGGAAAGGACACTTCACCCACTTCAGCGCAGCTAAGTGGAATCGGCCGTACTAGTCAAGTACGTAAGTGCCGATCCTCGAACATGGACGCTGTTTGAATCATCTTCTATAGATGTTAAAGGCTAGTGATGATAGTAAGTCAATTCGCACACTTGTGACTTGTGAGGTCTACTTTGAGTGGATGGCAAGGTTTTTTGTCCTAAAAGTTCGATCAGTAACCACATTGACACCTAACTGCATGTGTGCACGCACACATTTACATTTACCTTTCTCTTTAGGTTCATGGATGTGGAGTGTGCCGTCATGTTTGTATTAGTGAGCTGGCTTACTATGGTACTTCACTTTTTGGTTTCGAAGAATCAAAGTACCTATATCAAGTTGTAGTGGTAGGCCTCTTTAGCAGGGGGAAGTACCACACCTTTGCCAGTTATGCATCCGCCAAGCAGTAATGTGCAAACATTACTGTGTTCCGGTCTGAAGGGCAATGTTACCAGCGAAATTACTGGGCATGACGAGATTCAACAACTGATATCTCAGGGTGACAGGCGCAGTGCAGTGCCACGCAGAATTTTTAATTTTAAAACACTGGGTGGCACTGTGTCTGATATGGGCAATCATGATGCTTACCATCAGGCACCTGATTTGCTCGTCTTGTCACTCACTATCATTAAAAAAAAAAAATCGCGTGCGGATTTTTTGTATGATAATATGTCTAAACGAAACATTTAGAAAACAGAAGACAGACATTTCTTAATAACATGATATGATTTTAATACATATTACAGATTGTCAATGAGTTCCTTATTCGAAGTTTAAATACATATTTTATTGGCTGCTTTTTTTATTGGCGTACATATTCTAAAAACTGTCAGTATGCCCCTTGTATCTACATTATCACCGTTATTTTACCATTCATAAATATCCCATCCGTAGTTCATCGGGAATCGATTCCTCATCTTAGTTGTGGTTGGTCGATTATTATATTCTGCTATAAATTTATCTATATTAAACTTTGGCTTTTTCTTCGTCGTCATTCTTTCTATATATTCTGGACGTTCTCCGGCCTTTAGATTATCAAACCAGGGATCTTCGTAAGACTCGTTTAGGAGTGAGACGACTTTGTACTTCCTTTCGGTTTCATGCAGCATGTTGCTTATGTGTTCTATTTCCCTGAAATGTGCACATGAAGTTAACATCGTCAGGCTTGTACGTTGCGTTAACCGCAAATATTCTGTGAAGTATGGAGTGTCACAGAAGTACGCCAATTGCGGTAAAATAAAGTCACAGAACAGATAATAATATTAACAAAGTCTTAAAGGCCATAATGTAGAATCTCAGAACATATTATATTAAATATATTATATTTCAAAAAGTAGCCTGCATTGTATGACGAACTCAATCCGTGTCTATTAAAAAAATTATGACATGATGTTTCATTAAGGGAGACAAACCCATTGTTGTGTTGTCAATTATTTATGTTGGTACGTCGTGTATGATTCCTTAATAGCTTGCTTGTTTTTTTAATTGTAGCTTATCCGAACGATCCAAACTTAAAAAAAAGAAACCTGGTTTCCAACCAAAAACAGCACAATATGCTCGTCTCACTTTGAGCCATAGTGCTTTCAACCGTTGAAGAAGTTCAACGCCTCTTCGAATGGTCGATACCCATATTGAAAATACGTATGGCAAATACGTTATTGTGGCAAATATTTACATTTTACGGGCCAGTAATAACAATTAATTTTATCTGATATACTTAACTCGTCTCGACTGCCTCGGTGGGGTAGTGGGCGCATGCTCGACTGCCAATCAAGAGGTCCCGGGTGCGATCCCCAGGTCAGGCAGTGTTAAATATTGGATTTTTCCATTAGGAATTATCTCAATAGCTGCCTGGAGTCTGGAACTGTGCCCGGTCGATGGCAATAGGCTCGCCCCCTATTACATGGGACCAATAACATACTGGCGAAATGTGGGTGTATCTACTATGGGACTGAGTCCTGGGTACACCTCTGCCTACCCCTTCGGGAAAAAGGCGTGAATGTATTATGTTATGTTATACTTAAAAAAATATTTCCCGTTGAAACGTACCAATAGAATTTCTCGATATCGTGTAAATGCAGAACGTACTCCAACACATACAACTTCGGACCCATTATGACAGATATATTGTATCTGTCAACCATTCGTCTATATACTTCTATTAGATGGTATACTATATACCCGACTTCGAACGCTGGGGTGCCGTGGTTGTCTTGCCTCACCTACAAACATTATAGGCCTCTTGGATATCGTGGCGGAGCTACGGCAGCGCCATCGGTCGGTAAGCGGCGGCAATTCGAGGTCGTTTTTCAATACGAGGGAACATATGATTTGCATAAAGATCACTTCACGTTTTAGAGAATTGTTTATTTTAACCCAGTAAAACGTGTTCAATTAATACTATGAGCCAAACTATTATTAAGTGTGGATTTCAAGAAATTTATGCAGACTTTTTTCGCGGAAAATCTCTGTCGAAAGGTAAGTAAATACATGAACCATGTACATTCTTTCAGATTGATAGTATGAAATTTTTACTACGTATTTATTCATTTATGATAAGATAATCGCACTACTAAAAACAGGATGTTCAATTAATTAAAAATTATAGGGCATAAACTATTCCAAAGCCATCATGTTCAGGAGGTCGTCGAAATTCATGATGGTGGAGAACGAATTATCCGCGGAAAAGTTATACCACAGACGAGAGTAAGTAATGGACCGTACGACGTGAAAGTGGAGGTATGTATTAATTATAAAATGAATTAATAGTTGAATAATAACCTAAACAAACTTATTTTCAGCAACTTTTCAACCACACATCCAAAATAGTAATGGAAATTAAATATATATATATATTTCTTTATCAAAGAAATATATATCGAAGGAATAAGTATATGTTCTGTTTCTTCATTTAATTATTTATTATTTCATCGTTTTTATCTACAATATAGTATAGATAATAAATCAATGAAATAAAAAATAACTTGCACGTGACACTATAAAAATGTTCATGCGAGATTTATAATTAAACACGACTAACATCCTGCATGTTGGATTCGATATTTTTTTGTGCTGGTTTTGGTACAACACAACAGTACCTCGTACCACCCATTTTTTTTTAAGCACTTTATAACGTTTTTAACTGCTGATTAAATAACGTAAACCGTACAGCTGATCGCACTCAAACGCCCGTGTTTTGCCTGAATTTGCCACTACGCCGCGCCACTAGCGTTGTCCAAGAGGCGTATTGAATCCTATTTAGTCATGTTGTTATATTATATATACTAGTGTATGAACTGCGGCTTTGCCCGCTCACAATCATATAATACTGTTCCGCGGTTTCACCCGTCTTCGTTTCCGTGATAATATCGGGATGAAAGAAGTAATTTTTGACGTGACAACGTCTTATAATTCGATAGAGCCGGCTGCACGCACGACAAAACATAACTCATGCGGCGTTACCTCGCTCTGAGGCGTTCCATGTAAGGCTTGAAGTGCAAGCGAGAGCGCGGAACGAGCGACAAAGATGCACAATCGGCCTTTGCGTTCGGCAGCGTTCGACATCCGTCTCTCTCCTACTTGAGTGAGAGATGCGTCTGCGTGGACAGCTGCTATACTATAGTACATTTACATGTTTTGATCGAGTATCAAGTGCAGTGAAAAGTGAAACAAATGAAATTAAAATTTTCTTTTGAAAAATGCTACCATTCCATCAGTATTTTCTTAAGACGTTGTCACGTTCAACTATCGTCAGTAAACCGACTTTACAGACAACCATTTTTTTATGTGGAACTGGAACTGTGCCCGGTAGATGGCATTAGGCTAGCGCCCTATTACATGGGACCATTATCATACTGGCGAAATGTGGGTGTATCTACTATGGGACTGAGTCCTGGGTACACCTCTGCCTACCCCTTCGGGAAAAAAGGCGTGAATGTATGTCTTTGACGCCATTTTTGGACCCCTTATAATGTGAATTTTCAAAAATCCTTTCATAGCACACGTCCAAACAACGAACAAAACCTACATTGCGACTGCCTAGCAAACTACATTCTTCTACGTACACACATACACGGAATTGCACGAGCAGTCGCAACTGCTTCAGGCGGTCGGAAGCGCATTTGAATTTGACTGCACGAGCAGCTTTATTGAAAAAAGACTAAACAATAGAGCTACCTACTTACTATCTACCCTAACTAAATACACTATTTATGCCATAGAACACTTCACACTTCTATAGAAGTGTTCTATGGCCACAGGCCGACATGTAAGCCTATAGACAATTCAAGTGCTCTAAACCACTGTCAGATGACAGCGTACCCAAGATACTGGCGGCATTGCCACGTTGAATAGCAATGCCTATACGTTGGGCCAGATAAACGCCAGCATTTTTATGTATTAGATCTAAAGTCTACAATTCGAAAGTCTCTACGAGAAATGAACAATAAAAGGCTTACCTTATAAAGCGTGTTAGCTTGTATAGTTCCATCTTTTATAATATCATCCATGAGCTGTATGAGCATCTTGGCTTGGTCATGATACTTCTCCTCCAGTTCATTACCAAAATATTGGGGATTAATCTCAAAAATTATACCTAGAGCCAAAAATACAGGCTTTCGATGGTTTGTTTATTGAATTGGCAATTGAAATTGAAAACGGACTGCTCGCTTCGATAAGATTAAAAAAAAAAAAAATTATTTAAAAAAAAAATAAACCCGATCTATAATCTGTGAGCCAAAAAGCTTTAGAAAAATATGAACTGAAAATCAAACAACGAGCTTTCTGTACGGCAGACGTGGATACCATATGTGTAGAGCGTAGAACTAGTATATAGTGTAGGAAATGACCCTAGTGGACCGCCACAGTAATTCCTCAGTCAGAAAAAACTTTATATCATGATTATGTATCAATATATTAAGATATTGTATAAATTTCCAAAAAAATTAATAATTAACAAGTTAGGTATTTTTAAGTATAATCTTTTTTCTATGATATGTTTTTTAGGAAAAATGCTCCGTTTGAACTTTCTTCACAGGACATAATATTTATGTAATCTATACAAACAATACACGAAATATCCAAAAATATATCCCAGCAGAAACACCAAATTTTTAATAACATATGGTTATTGGTGTAACATGGAGTGGAAAATTGCTCTGTCGAATTTTTTTACGGAAATGCTATGTATTCTATTGAACCACACCACAGAGGAGATGAAATCCTGATCTGTGAACCACACAATGGAAATCCAAAAAATAAACCATGTAATTAAATATTTTTTTAAATTGCCTCTTTACTCGCAGTGGAAATTTTCTCAGTCTATTTTCTTTATTGATTTAAGTACATACTCGTAGTTAACTTTCTTTTCAACTAGCAAAATATCCAAAAAAATATCAAGCTTATTAAAAACTAAAAACATTTTACATCATATACAGATTTGAATGCAAGATTTGAATGCCGTGTGGGTTGCAGGTCTAAAAAGTAACTAGACCATTTCCACCTAGATGTTGTATACGGTGGTTTGTCAGAGCCTCGTTTGTATGCTAGCAGGGTGCACCACGTGCAAGTGAGGTTGGCTTTGGGTCCTGAAGATGATTGTGGGACACATACGAGGTGTATGGGTCCCACTTATTATATCATACGCTATACTTATAACATATGTTGATATTTTTCTTCTCATATTAATTTTATTTAATGCCTCGGTGGCGTAGAGGGCGCATGCTCGACTGCTAATCAAGAGGTCCCGGATTCGATCCCCAGGTCAGGCAAATTGTTAAATATTGAATTTTTCTATTAGGAATTATCTCAATAACTGCCTGGAGTCTGGAACTGTGCCCGGTAGATGGCAATAGGCTCGCCCCCTATTACATGGGACCAATAACATACTGGCGAAATGTGGGTGTATCTACTATGGGATTGAGTCCTGGGTACACCTCTGCCTACCCCTTCGGGAAAAAGGCGTGAATGTATGTATGTTTATTGTATAATATCAAGCGAATACACCGCTGAGTCTATAAAATTCTTAAATAGAAAAAAAAAAACTTACAAAGCAGAATTAATCCAAGAAATATGAAGAGCATGTTTCGATAGAGATATTATTTTGACCCCTAAAATAATTTGAATTATTAAAAAATATTTTTAGTATCCTATGCCTAAGTCTTGTGAAGTAATTATGAAGAAAGTATTCATTAATACTTTATTACATTTTTATTGGTTTGAATTTAAGATAACAAGGTGATTAAAATGTTTTAACCAATGTTCAGTTCTGTATTTATTACACAATATTAACATTAATTCAAATTAATGGTGAAAATAATAAAACATTATTGAGTTTTTGTTAAATTATCATTATTATTATCTATAATCAATCAAAAAAAGAACAGTAAATATGAAGTCTGCTGAGAGAATTGTATTTTTAATATTACGTAAGTGTTTAAATTATAACCTTCTAGTCTTTCCTTCAAGGATCACATAACATAACATACAATCACGCTTTTTATCCAAAGGGCTAGGCAGAAACTCGGTCCCATAGTAGATTGTACACCCACATTACTGTAAAAAAACACGCCTGCCAAAGCTATGTTGAGCAGTGGACTTAGAAAGGTTGAGCTACTGATAACATAACATACAATCACGCCTTTTTCCCGAAGGGGAAGGCAGAGGTGTACCCAGGACACAGTCCCATAGTAGGCACACCTACATTTCACCAGTATGTTATTGATCCCATGTAATAAGGGGCGAGCCTAAAACCATCTACGGGGCACAGTTCCAGACTCCAGGCTGTCATTGAGATAATTCCTAATGGAAACATCTTATATTTATGAACACTTTGCCTGAGCTGGGGATCGTACCCGGAACGTCCTGATCGGCAGTCCAGCTTGCACCCACTACACCAGCGAGACATTGAGATGATGATGATAATTTTAAATCCCTAAAAATCATGATTTAGGGTTCCGTACCTCCAAAGGAAAAAGGAGCCCTTATAGGAACACTTTGTTGTCCGTCTGTCACGATTCTTTTTAAAGGGAACGCGTGGAGGTATCAAGTTGAAATTGATATCATAGCTGTAAAAAATCGTACTTCTAAGTTAACGCAATCAAAAGTTATGGCCATTTTACTGCATATTTCCATACTTTGCGCAAGGAACTAATAGATGGCGCTGTAAGTCCTTGGTATCTATAGGTATGGAACCGTACACTGCATACATGCGAATGAATGCCTTAACAATTAATGTTTTTCAGTGTTGTATGCGTACGTCAGTAAAAGTCAAAAGCTTAATTTCCCATTACTGCCACCTCCAGCGAGACTGAGATTTCCTAAATACTTCACGAGATTTATTAACAGATACATAATAGAGATGACAGAAGAACTTGTGAAAGGTAACAAGAATTCGTTCGGTAGGCAATTATCCCACTAGCAACGCGTCCTTCTTCTAGCAGGTCTTCTACTCCGGCACGGCGAAAGACTGCGTTCCTTGAAGACGTGCACAGAATAAAAACATCAGAAAGTCAATCTGGTTCTTGATTGATTATAACACAATAACATACCCCAGGGGCCGTCTATTAATCACGTGATGTGTTTTTAGCATTTTTAAGCCCCTTGGTGATACATGGTGAGATTTAAGACTAACCCCCCCCCCTCCAAAATCACGTGTAATTTTTAGTACCTACAAAGAATCTTAAAATTTTTAGAATATTATCTTTAAATACAGGTATAAAGTATAATCTAATTTTATAGAAAACTAGCGACCCGCCCCGGCTTCGCACGGGTAGCAGAAGTAGGTATAGTGGACGTTTAACAGGAGTAAATTCGTGATACATTGTATTTTAATAGATATAACCCTAATGGTTTACGCAGCGCACGCAAATTAATGACTATTTCTGTTACAATGACCAAACCTTAACACATTATGTTATAATTTATCGTGGGCTATTTTGAAGATATTGATGAGTACTACAAACCCCAGTACATTACTTTATTCTACCACCAATACTTTTCACACCGCATGAAAAATAATCACTGCTTCGATTATTGTGACTAAACCAGAAAAGATGGATATAATCTATGTATACTGTTTTGTAGGTATTGATAATTAATCCAATCCCCTAGTACATTACTTTAATCTACCACCGATTGTTTTCACACAGCATGAAAAATAATCACTGCTTCAATTATTGTGACTAAACCAAAAAAGATGGATATAATCTATGTATACTGTTTTGTAGGTATTGATAAGTACTACAAACCCCTAGTACATTACTTTACTCTACCACCAATAGTTTTCACACCGCATGAAAAATAATCACTTTTTCGATTATTGTGACTAAACCAAAAAAGATGGATATAATCTATGTATACTGTTTTGTAGGTATTGATAAGTACTACAAACCCCTAGTACATTACTTTACTCTACCACCAATAGTTTTCACACCGCATGAAAAATAATCACTTTTTCGATTATTGTGACTAAACCAAAAAAGATGGATATAATCTATTTATACTGTTTTGTAGGCATTGATAAGTACTACAAACCCCTAGTACATTACTTTACTCTACCACCAATAGTTTTCAAACCGCATGAAAAATAATCACTTTTTCGATTATTGTGACTAAACCAAAAAAGATGGATATAATCTATGTATACTGTTTTGTAGGTATTGATAAGTACTACAAACCCCTAGTACATTACTTTACTCTACCACCAATAGTTTTCACACCGCATGAAAAATAATCACTTTTTCGATTATTGTGACTAAACCAAAAAAGATGGATATAATCTATTTATACTGTTTTGTAGGCATTGATAAGTACTACAAACCCCTAGTACATTACTTTACTCTACCACCAATAGTTTTCAAACCGCATGAAAAATAATCACTGTTTCGATTATTGTGACTAAACCAAAAAAGATGGATATAATCTATGTATTCTGTTTTGTGGGTATTGATAAGTACTACAAACCCCTAGTACATTACTCTACCACCAATGGTTTTCACACCGCATGAAAAATAATCACTTTTTCGATTATTGTGACTAAACCAAAAAAGATGGATATAATCTATGTATACTGTTTTGTAGGTATTGATAAGTACTACAAACCCCTAGTACATTACTTTACTCTACCACCAATAGTTTTCACACCGCATGAAAAATAATCACTTTTTCGATTATTGTGACTAAACCAAAAAAGATGGATATAATCTATGTATACTGTTTTGTAGGTATTGATAAGTACTACAAACCCCTAGTACATTACTTTACTCTACCACCAATAGTTTTCACACCGCATGAAAAATAATCACTTTTTCGATTATTGTGACTAAACCAAAAAAGATGGATATAATCTATGTATACTGTTTTGTAGGTATTAATAATTACTACAAACCCCTAGTACATTACTTTATTCTACCACCAATACTTTTCACAGCGCATGCATATAATGTCTGTTTCGATTATTGTGACTAAACCAAAATAGATGGATAAAATTTCCGTGGACTATTTTGTAGATATTGATAAGTACTACAAACCCCTAGTACATTATATTATTCTACCATCAATGCATTTCACAGCGCACGCAAATTTATGAATATGGTAATTATATTATGTAACACCTTGGTTCACAATATTGCAGTTTTCTTACGGATCCCTATTTTTTTTCAAAATCTCATATAGCCTATGGCACTCACACTGAATTAAGCTATCCATAAGTGAAAGAATTTTTAAAATCGGTCCAGTAGTTTCGGAGCCTATTCGTTACAAACAAAAAAACAAAAAAACAAAGTTTCTCTCTTTATAATATTAGTATAGATTAAGCCCATGATAAAAATGTTTAGACAGAAATGTGTACATTGTTGGTTAATGTACATTGTCCTCGGACCACGGATTAGCAAGACTTTCTACAACACTAACAACTGGATAAACATCTTGCAAGTCAGTTGTTGGCACTGTGCTTTGTTGAAGATCAACGTCGGTTTCATTGAAAAAATAAATAGGTACACGTGATACTATACCCCCCTCCCCCTTTATGATATTTCGTGATTTTTGCCAACCTCCCCCCCCCCCCCTTCGAGCCTCACGTGATTAATGAACGGCCCCCTAATTTAACTCATATTCGTCTACAAATTGAATCTATCTGACGCATATCTCTAGCTTGTCTATCTTTCTTGACACAAGCCTTCCATCTCGCTCGCTCGCTAGTACATAGGCATGGAATTTCCAAAAATCATATTATGTTGTGTTTCTCTTAATCCAACCAAAATATATTCAAGAAAACTTAGTTTGGATATCTTTTAATTTAACAGAAGAGATCGAAAATAACGTTATTTCCTTTTTATTTCGATCTACTCCATCAAGAAAAAAAACTAAATATACTTAATACATTCATAATCTAATGATAAATAAATGCAAGGTTTATTTTTGGAAATGCACATTTAGTGATTCTTTATCTTCAATGATAAATTGTGCGAGCGACATAGGTTTGGTTGCTACAGAGTGTACATGGCCTTCTAGGAATTTGACACAATTTTACCAAATCGATATTTTGTATTCTCGTGTTTTCTCCGAATATAATTAACCCAATTCTATAAATTTATATCCAGATGTTTTATAGTGAAGTAAACTATGTCCCTGTCATTTCAGTTTTTCTTCTAAATGCTTGGTTTTTTCATAGTGAACTTTCAAAAATAGCAGGTTTACTCGCGTGATTGGACGTTCACTACAAAAAAATTTAGAGTTTATAAGCAAAAATAAAATGATAAAGACATACTTTACTTCAACTTTAAAATATCAGGATATAAATATATCAAATAGGCTTACTGTATTCGGAGGAAGCACGGGAATACAAAACATAGATTTAGTAAATATTCCATAGGATTGTGTCAAACTGCTAAGAGGTCCTGTATTATGTTAAATTTTTTACAGATGCCCATATAAAGTTAATGCAAACGAGATCGATTCAGGTGACGTACAGGGGCTCCTTACCTTATGAGTTAGGGACAGTAGCTGCGAGCATCGAGGGTAACTACAAGCGAATGCTTAAACTATACCGACATTACTCCAACATGTCATCTTTTACACTGCCCGAAGAAGATAGCGGTTATCATTCGTACGAGAAGATTTTAAACGCTTTATTCATTGTTCGTGAGTATGTTTTTAATCATAATCATCATCATTATGGTGGATCTTGGACTCTGCGCGCGATTTTCCTGTTCTTTTATGCCGCAAATCGATGTTTTGTAGTCCAGTATTCCCTCCGAGAATGATTTACCTGATCCATAAATTTATATTTGAAAATTAGAAGATGTTTAATTACGCTATGTCCCTGTTATTTTATTTTCTAAACTCCTCAGTTTTTTCTAGTGAACGTCTAATTACCCGAGTAAAACTGGGACAGGTTTTCATGTTTTTAAATGGTCATATTACATGGAATAATGAGTTTTTATAAAAATTAAAATGAAAAGGACATGCTAACTGAAGACTTTGAATTTATGAAAAAAAAAAACATTGCTCTGACAATGTTTTTAAGGGAGGAACCACGGGAATACGTTTGTATAAAAAAACACCCTCCGAAGGCGGCGGCCAATATTTCATTCCAACCTTTAATTTAGGTATTTTTTTTTTACTTTCAGAGGGTGAATATAATAAAATCCGATTAGAAAGAGATTTATACATAGCCGTCAAGGAGAAGCATCTCAAAGCCAGGGCAGAAACCAAGGCAATGATGAAGCAGAAGATGGGAGCACCAGTTGGATCAGTAAAAGACGATCACTATAGACCAGGGAACAAATTCAAACCGACCAGACCACCCAGGACACTTAAACCTGACAGACGGCATTTGGAAAAAATTAACTCGACGCCGGCGCCAATAAAATATAAAAATCTCTTTAACCCAGGCAGCGAGGTGGATGTAGCTAGAAAATATGCAAATAAAGATATTAAATTTAAGATATCTGATGCTGACATGTCAACAGATACTGATATAATGAACAAAGGTGGCAGAAGATCTATGCAAACAGATAACACGAGGCCGATCGACATGCAGAATGCTGACATGGAAACTGCTGCCATACGAACAGATATAAGAACTGCTGACATGGAAACTGCTGCCATACGAACAGATATGCGAACTGCTGACATGCACTCAGATTATCGACAGCCCATCACCCGATATCGAAATCCTCTTCTAGGTAGAGCTGATACAGACATTTCCAGATTGGACGGATATCAAGGGATGAGGCGTTTTAACCGACGTTCCACAAAGAAACCGCTGTGGCGGGCTAAAGTTGATTGATTTATATATTTTCATGCAAAAATCATTATCCATCCGAGTTTGTTTTTTATCGCCTCGGTGCCTCGGTGGCGTAGTGGGCGCATGCTCGACTGCCAATCAAGAGGTCCCGGGTTCGATCCCCAGGTCAGGCAAAGTGTTAAATATTGGATTTTTCCATTTGGAATTATCTCAATAATTGCCTGGAGTCTGGAACTGTGCCCGGTAGATGGCAATAGGCTCGCCCCCTATTACATGGGACCAATAACATACTGGCGAAATGTGGGTGTATCTACCATGGGACTGTGTCCTGGGTACACCTCTGCCTACCCCTTCGGGAAAAAGGCGTGAATGTATGTTTTTGTTTTTTATTAGAACGTATGTTTCACTAGCATGAACCAAAACCAGTATGTAAGGGGAAGTCTGAAAGCACCGCAGTGACTGAAAAATTAAAGAATGGGAGACTAGCTTGGTATGGAAATGATATGGGCAGGTAGATGATGATGATGTTTCACTAACAAATCAAGCTGGCACAGATAGCAACGGAGGATATACTTTAAAAGACTTTTTGGCCATATTTCCGCTAATTAAGTTCTAAGAGGGTATTTGATTAATCATTTAAATTATAAACTACATGATATGATACCATTTATGTGTAGGTTTTTATTTATGATAGTGGGTGACAAGATTAGCTAATCAGGTGCCTGATAGTAAGCATCATGATTGCACATATCAGACACAGTGCCAGGGTGCCACCCAGAGTTTTAAAATAAATTATTCTGCACGGCACTGCACTGCGCCTGTCACTCTGAGATATTAGTTGGTGAATCTCATCATGCCCAGTAATTTCGCTGGTAACATTGCCCTTCATACTGGAACACATTAGTTTGTAGTGGTAGGCCTCTTTTGCAGGAGGCCGCCAAGGGAAGTACCACACCTTTGCCAGTTATTCATCCGCCAAGCAGTAATGTCCAAACATTACTGTGTTCCGGTATGAAGGGCAATGTTACCAGCGAAATTACTGGGCATGATGAGATTCAACTACTCATATCTCAGGGTGATAGGCGCAGTGCAGTGCCGCGCAGAATTTTGAACTTTAAAATACTGGGTGGCACTGTGTCTGATATGGGCAATCATGATGCTTACCATCAGGCATCTGATGAGCTCGTCTTGTCACTCACTATCATAAAAAAAAAAAAAAAAACAGTAATGTTTGCACATTTCTGCTTGGCGGATGAATAACTGGCAAAGGTGTGGTACTTCCCCAGGCGGCCTCATGCAAAAGAGTAGGCCTCTTATGCAGGAGGCCACCTACGCCACTACAAAATGTATGCGAAAACGGGATAAAAAGTACCATGGATAGGCAGGTGTACCCAGGACTCAGTCCCATAGTAGGTACCAGGTACTAGTTACCCACACTTCGGCAATTATGTTTTTTAAGTCCCATGTAAGAGGGGGCGAGTCTATTAATAAAAATCCTCATGGAAAAATCCAATTAGACTTTTTGCCTGATCTGGGGACCGAAATGATCGGTAGTTGCGCTTGCACTCCACTACGCCATCGAGACAGTCTATTTTATGTCAGTTTTATGACCAATTTTACACTAATTTGCATGTAATTAAAATTATCAATTTTAATTAATAATTTGGCCATAATTATACGTACTTACTACATGCGTCGCCTATATATGCCAGCAGAAATAATTGAATAATACACATGCGTGATTTATCAAAATGCATTTAGTGCACATTCTATTATTTTTAGGTAAGAATGTCAAAAAATATCACTTCAATAATATTTAACCCTCTCTTGAGCCATGGTTGCCGTAAGAGCCGGCTAAGGGTTAACAGATCCACAGGACGAAAGGGCAGCAGCGTCCCCTGCAACAAACCATCGAACTGCACTCGACAACCCGCCTGCCAAGCGTGTCGAGCATTGGCAAAACCTCCCTTTATGGGGGAGGCCTATGTTCAGTAGTGGATTACCAACGGCTGAGATGATGAGGTAAGATGATGAATATATATAACTCCTTTAGGAACGTAGCAAGTGGAGAGAAATAGTCTGCCTGCTCCAACAGTAACAAGTCAAACAAGTCATTTTTACCCCCTTAAACAATGACGTTGAATCGCTTTCACTCTGAGCCCTTAAAGGATGATTTCTGTCCTTTCCCGGTACTCAAACTATCTTTATTTCAACTCTGAATCGGTTCAGCGGTTTAAGGCACTGTCCAAAGGAAATTCGCCCTCTCTCTCACACATGGGTACGTGGGTGCGTACATTTTGGAAGATCTAAAAAATATTACATGTAATTACGTAAAATAAAGACAAGTGTGCGAGTACAATGACTTTCGTTGTTAGTTCTTACAGGTAATTTCAAATGTGCGAAAACTGTCACAAAGAAAATTCCTCCGGGAAATGAAGAGGATGGTGACAATAAACGGGGTGGACGGCGACAAGCTGTGGTGAAAACAATATAGTTATTTTTTGGGTTTTTTGATCACTGGTTTAGTCATGCATGCTCGACTACCAATCAAGAGGTCCCGGGTTCGATCCCCAGGTCAGGCAGTGTTAAATATTGGATTTTTCCATTAGGAATTATTTCAATAACTGCTTGGTGTCTAGAACTGTCCCCGGTAGATGGCAATAGGCTCGCCCCCTATTACATGGGACCAAGAACATACTGGCGAAATGTGGGTGTATCTACCATGGGACTGAGTCCTGGGTACACCTCTGCCTACCCCTTCGGGAAAAAGGCGTGAATGTATGTATGTATGGTTTAGTCATTAGTCGACTAATGGTTAAATTTTTTGACAAATAGTTAAAATTCGGCAAAATTCGTTTTTACGTCCCTATAGTTAACTTTATTTTCCCACACGATTTAACCATTGGTTAGGAATTTAACTGTAGTTAGTTTAACAAATGGTAAACTCAAATAGTAACCAACGATCAAAAAATAGGCCCCATCACTCTTGACAGAGTAGTCGTGGCCGTTACCATGGCACAGAACAGATAACAATACTACGTACAGAATGGACACCTCGGAATAATAACTAAAGCATGGAACTCGGGCTAAAATAAGAACCGAGTACCTATAGTTTATTCGTTTATATCAGATAGCATGTCATAAGGTGTGAGTGAAACAAAACATGGCTTTTTGTTTTATTATTTTTGAACGTGTCTCGAAGCAAAAAATGAGAAATGTCAAATGGTTACCTTTGGTCACCTTATTATGCTAACAAATACAAAAGTTTCCAAAGCGTCAAAATACTTTAAGTCTGCTATCAACTTAATTTTGTAGTATTATGTTTTGTTGATACATGTCGGGACTTTGACGAATTCACTGAGTGAAAAAAGCGTGATAATTATTAATTTCTGTCTGATAACGTGGCCAGAAAGTTTATACTTGAGGTGTACTGTGCTCTGGACAAGATGTCTTGTGTTGTTGAAGGGTGTAAAGCCCATAGTTCGAGAAAAGAAAATGAGGACAATTCGTTATCATTTCATCGGTAAGTTTAGAGATATATTTTTCAATAATGGACAAATAAAAGTGATAGATGGTAAGATAAAATAGTACTGTATGTCTATCTACTCAAAAGAATACACGTATTTGATTTATTTTATGATTTTTCTGAAAAAAAAGCGGCAAGTACTTATAGGTTACTAGTGATGTAAAAATGGTTGTCGATAAACATTTCAATACTGTTGCAGATTTCCTAACGATGATGAAATGAAAATTAAATGGATTCATTGTATCAATAGGTCCAACTGGACTCCAAAAAAACACAGTAGAATTTGTTCGAAGCATTTTAACGAAGACTCATTTGTGTCAAATGACAATAAAAAATGGAGACGACTGAAATCCGACGCTGTTCCTATATTAAATATACCAAAAGAAACATCCAGCTTCATCGTGGTATGTAGTAAATTATGTATTAAGTTGATGATTTATTAAGTAATTTAGTGCATGCTACTGCTGCGGGCTACTTTAATTACAGAAAATTAAAAGTAGAAACATAGGTTCTTTATTAATGTAATATAAATATAGTCTTTTATCATTTTATTCTTACTAACAAAATCATATATTGTACTTAATGTTTTCAGAAAACTTTATCATCAACTGAAACAAATCATAGGTTAGCAGACCCGGCCACAAGTTGTCAGTATCAAAATTAAAAATTATTATTCTGCCTTCCCCACCAGGAACAAGGTGTGACTGTATGTATTGATGTAAGTCAGATGAAAATAAAATATTATGAAGTCGTTGAGCTGATCTGATGATGGAGTTGAAAGGCGGCCATAGTAAAAGCTTGTATTAAAAATTAAACTTATCTTGTTTTACTGATTGACATCACCTTCCTTATATTTAATATTTGGTTGCTGATAATCAAATAATATAGGTAATTGAAAATCTAATGCTATTTGAGATTTGACATTTTTTGTACTTGTTTTAGGAACCGCTGACTACACTCAACATGAATACATCAATTAATTTAAAAAGAAAAATATCAAGCTTTGATTGTAGCACATCTGCTGATAAAGATGAAATAGAAGCTTCAAGTGAAAAAAAAATCAGATTGTTAGAGAAACAAGTTGACAATTTGAAAAATATTTCAAAACGCCGTCTACGACGGATTAACACTTTGACTAAACGAATTACACGACTTTCAAAAAGAAATGCGGATCTCTACACAGTCTTACTAGACAAATTAAGACTAGAAAATGTCGAAACGAAATACATTAACATGTTGGAAAGTATAAATAAAAATGATATTATAAAAAGGTTTCTTCAAAAACAATATGATGAAGTACTTACTAGGGAGTACAGTCTGGAAATTAAAAAATTTGCAGTTACATTGCATTATTTATCCCCAAAAGCATACTTATTTGTCAGAGAACAATTTGAAAACGTATTGCCACACCCAAAAAGTATTTCAGCATGGTATAAAGGTTTGGACTGTAGACCTGGATTTACAACAGAGGCTTTGGACTCATTGCAACTAAGAGCACAAGAAAATCCAAACAAAACTATATTTTGTTCGCTAGCTATGGATGAAATGGCTATAAGGAAGCAAGTGGAGTGGGATGGTAAAGAGTATTTTGGCTATAGTAATGTTGGTTGTGATCTTGATTTAGATGATGCGCCAGTAGCAAAAGAAGCCCTGACATTTATGGTGACGTCATTAAACGATACATTTAAAGTGCCTGTTGGATATTTCCTAATCCATTCTATCACCGCGCAGCAGAAAGCTGCGCTAGTCGAACATTGCCTTACGCTTTTAAAAAAATGTGGTGTTAATGTCGTAAGTCTCACCTTTGACGGTGCTGCTACCAACAAAGCAATGTGTGCACATTTAGGCTGTGATATTAAATCGGAATCGTCTTTCACGCATGACGGGCAGGAAGTATTTCTGTGGTCAGACCCCTGCCACAATAAAAAATTAGTCCGAAACACTTTCGGAGACAAAAAAAATTTCATAGATTACCAAGGAAACACAGTATCGTGGTTTTATATAGAACTCCTTAATAAAATTCAAAACGAAGAAGAGCTTCACTTAGGAACAAAGCTGAAAAATGAACACGTGAATTTCGTGAAACAAAAGATGAAAGTGCGCTTGGCCACTCAGTTGTTAAGTGAGTCTGTGGCTGATGCTTTAGAATTTTGTAAGCAATTAGGCATACCAGAATTTGCAGACTGTGATGGGACCGTCATGTTCATCAGGATATTTAATAACCTGTTTGATATAATGAACAGCCGCAATATGAGAGCACGTGGATGGAAAAGAGCGTTAACATCTTTCAATATAGAGGAAACCATTGAATTTTTTGCAGTAGCTGAAATTTATATAAAAGGTTTGAAGCTTGGAGATGGAACTCAAGTAATTCACTCAAACAGATCCACCGGATTCTATGGGTTTCTGACATGCATGTCATCTCTCATCAAACTGTACAATATGTACGTTGTTACAGATACTTTGAAGTACATAATATGTACTTACAAAATGAGCCAAGACCACCTTGAGTTATTTTTTGGGGCCATCAGATCAAAATGTGGCTTCAATAACAATCCTTCGGCACGGATATTTTGCGCTGCTTACAAAAAACTACTAGTTCATGCTCAGTTCAAAGAGAGTGCTGCCGGAAATTGCATTCCTCTTGACAAAATAACGGTTTTGAACTGTACTCCTAATTATAAAAAAGCTATTGACGACAGCACCAGTTGTAGGCGACGCTTAGAGCCCGAGACACACGATACCTTTGATGACATAACTGATCATGACTATATTTTGTGCCTATCATCCCTTTCAGAATATCATAAAAATGTGGTAGAATATATAGCCGGTTTCATTGGAAAGAAATTGAAGAAAACACTAAAATGCGAAAAATGCATAGAAAGTCTTGAAAACACCGAACAATTTCGTGAAAAATCCTTGATAGCTATAAAAAATAGAGGAGGTCTGTTCAACCCAACATCAGATTTAAACAGAATCTGTCAAGTCTCTGAAAAAATTGTAAGAGAATATCAAGTGCATATTGGTTCAAAGTGTCTTGGCCAACCAAGAAATTTGTTAGAGATGATCAATAAAGTCTCAGCTAAGATATTGCAAACACAGATTTTTTGTGAATTAAAAGATCATTCAATAGAGCAATCTTTATATGATGACCATAGGAATCTACTCATTAAGTCTATTGCACAAAATTATTTTAAAATCAGGATTCATTACATAACAAAACAGTTGAGTGTGCCTACCGAAAAAATTCGCACATATTTAATTTAAAGGTCAATGATTGGTTGTTAAACCTTTTAATTAACTGTAACATATACATGTCATAGGAAGATTTCATAAACTAATTTTTGGCAAAAAACTAGGACTGATTAAAAAACCTAATCTGAGCTAACTTTTTTCAATAAGATTGATTAAATATTATCATAGCCATTGCCTAATTTTCCGTGTTCCCGAAATCTTTCGTTTTTTTTGCAAAAAAATGGTTTATCAAACTTCCTACGGTATATACAATTCATATCAAGGCTCTTTTTATTATATATATTTAGTTAGCTGTACTTATTTTTATTTTTGTGTTTTTGACATTGTTTCATTTTTTATTGCTTATTTCTTCGCATATCCGTGAGGACCTTTTATTGGCTCTCTATTGTTATAATGTTACTTAATTTTTTTGTTTTTAAAGCTGTTGGTCCCCCTAACAAATAAATAAATAAATAAATATGATGCACGGCCGGATATTTTGTATATTTTATTAAATTAAATACATGTTTTTCATCGAAATCGACACGACAATGTCGATGATTAGCTCATCACTATGCAAAAATTAACTTGTGACAACCTGCATGATAACGAAACAGAACGGTATTATATGTCTCTTTTCTACACACTATTATCATCGTAAGTAAAAGAAAGAAAAACATATGTATTCCTTTCTTATTTTAGCCCGGGTTCTATGCTTTAGTTATTATTCCGAGATGGACACTGTCATCCGCCCACCAATCGAGCCTTCCTCACCCCGCGAGAGAGATTGAGCTCTCGACGAACTCCCTTGCACTGGGAAATGACCTCTCTCGCGTGAACAAAACTCCATGTGTGCAGTGTCTGTGTAGTAGGTAGTTATATCGTGACTTTTGTATGGGAATTGAGTCGAGTGTCGAGTGTACGGGGCCTACTGTATTTCTCCAAACTGAACATTTACGTTTTTAGGTTTCCGGACCTCAAAAGAAAAAGAAACCCTTATAGGTTTACTTTGTTGTCGGTCTGTCCGTCTGTCAAGACACTTTTTAACGGGAACGCGTGGAGGTATCAAGTTGAAATCGATATCAACTACTCAGATCTGCGGTCCCTTGTGGCTGTAAAAAAATCATCTAAGTTAACGTTTTTAGCAATTGACATTTTTAGAAAATAATTGTGATAGACTTAATAATGACATGGAATTTAGATCTACAAATGCAACCGAGATTAGTGTAATTGTAAAAAAGATGGCGGTTAAACATTCATGCGGATATGATGAAATACCTATCACTATTATTAAAGAAAACATCGATATCCTCGCCGAACCCTTGTGTAATTTTTTTAATAACTGTATAAAACTGAGTATATTTCCGGAGCAACTTAAAATAGCAAAAATTATTCCAGTACATAAGAAAGGTGCAAAGAATGATCCTAAGAACTTCAGACCCATCTCCTTATTACCTATCTTTTCAAAAATCTATGAAAACATTATTAAAAATAGATTAGTGTTACACTTGAATAAATATAGAATTTTAAATGAACGACAATTTGGGTATCAAGCGGGCGTTGGAACGGCTGATGCAGTCGATTTTTTAATAAACGATGTAATAAGAAACTTGACGAGTAAAAAGAAAGTGGCTGGAATTTTTTTAGATCTCTCGTCTGCATTTGACATGGTGGACCATGATATTTTGCTCACAAAGCTACAATACTATGGGGTTAGAGGCAAGTCGCTAAATCTTCTTAAATCGTACCTTACGCACAGAAAACAGTTTGTTGAACTAAAGAATATAGTAGACGGACAAGAAGTTGTGACCAAGTCTAAAGTATTAAATGTAAGACGCGGAGTGCCACAAGGCTCAATTTTGGGACCTATATTTTTCATCATATTTCTAAATGACTTAATTAATTTTATGAGTAATTCCATTCCTGACATAAATCTCGTAGTTTACGCAGATGATACAAATGCAGTAGTATCAGCATCCTCTATGGAAGAACTCGAAAGCAAAGTAAATGGTGCTCTCGAACTGTTTAACCTATGGTTTAGTGCAAACCATTTAGTATTAAACGCTAAAAAGACACAAGCAGTGCTATTTAGAACCACCGCACGTAGACAAGAGACAATTGATGTACGGTGTAAAGGAGAAAAGGTAGACCTGTCCAGAAGTGTTAAGTTTTTAGGAGTTCATATTGATGATGCCTTAAACTGGAAGGATGAGTTAATGCACTTAGAGAATTCGATCAGCTCGGCCTGTTATGCGATAAGAACACTAAGGGATGAGGTAACAGTGCCACAGCTGGTTATGGTGTATTATGCTCTTGTTGAGTCCAAACTAAGATATAGTGTTAAGTTTTGGGGGAAAAGTTACGCCTATAACATAAAGAGAGCGTTTATTATGCAGAAACGAGCAATCCGGACCATGATACGCATACCACCATGGGAATCCTGCAGAGAGCACTATAAAAGATTAGGTATACTGACTGTCCCCAGTTTGTATGTATTAGTGACTCTCATGGACGTTGTTAAAAACTCAGTCAGGTATGAAAGTGTTGTCCAGAGGGAAGAGAGATTAAATACACGACGTAAAGATCTTGATACCACATCTTCCCTAACGCTAAATATAGCTAAGCACGCATCGCGCTATCAAGCGGTAAAACTTTTTAATATTCTGCCTACCGATATGAAGGTCATAGACAAACCTCTCGAATTCAAATACAGACTAACTAGTTTGTTGTTGAAAGGGTGTTTTTACACAGTCGAGGATTTTATGAAATGTAATTTGAATGATTTATAATTGACATGTAATTTGTATTTAATGATATATAATTGACATTTAATTTATAATTTTATAATTGACATGAAAATTTTTATATCACGGACATAATTTGAATCCAATTATTTTTGACATATTAATGCATAATTATTATTTATATTTTAGAATTTAGAATTATATTTTAGAATTTTATGGAATTGGGTTTTTATAGATTTAATTAACTGATTGCATTTTATTAATATGTTTTGTTTTCCATTTGCCATTTAGAATTAAGTTTAAAGTGTACGTACCATAATTTCAAATACGATCGAAGATTGTTAATGAATAAATAAATGAAATGAAATGAAACGCAATCAAAAGTTATGGCCATTTTACTGCATATTTCCATACTTGGGACTGTATTCGGAGGGAACAGGGGACTACAAAACATCGATTTGTTAAATATTTCACAGGATTGTGTTAAATTCCTAGAAGGCCGCGTACGCTGTTACAGATACCTGTGTACCCATCGCGCAGGCCACCTGCAGGCCCTCCGACCCACGCTATGCTGTCTACCACAGCTGATATGTCATTGGAAACGCTAAGTGCAGTTGGCTACGCTGCATTATTAGATTCCAAAAAGCCTTACAAAGGTAATATTTTTAATTAGCTGTGCCCTGCAGTTTCACCCACACAGTCTTCATTCCCGAGGGAATATCGGGATGCAAAGTACTCTGTCTGCTATTCCAGGGTCTAATCTATCTACATACCGAATTTCGCCCAATCGGTTGAGTAGTTCTGGTGTGAATGAGTAACAAACATTCATCCCTCAATCCTTCCTCATAAACTTTCGCATTTATCATATTACTAGGGTTTTGTGATGTGATTCATGATGTGATGTCAATATTTGGTTCGTGAGCAATCAAAGCATTGAGCAGAGCGAGTGCTCGAGTGATGTGATTCATGATGTGATGCGTCAAACGAATTTTGAATATTTTAGACACATAGGGTACTTTTAGCTTTTTTGTAGCTTTAGGGAGGCGAGACCGAAACATATCATCCCTAAAGCATAGTTAATATTATATTATTATGTATGTTAGTCTGTAAGGTATTTATTAATATGGGCCTCTGGTGCGTATAATTTATTATACGCACTATTGCCTGAAATAAATGAATTTATTATTATTTATTTTCATCTCGATAAGTAATATTACAAAAAACGATTGTAACTCTGTCACACTGTCAGTTTGTTAACTAATCACGCCTAAACCGCTAAACCGAGTCAGATGAAATTTGGTATAGAGTAAATTTGAGTCCCGGGAAAGGACATAGAATAGTTTTTATCCCAGAAATCATCCTTAAAGGTGCCTCATGGTAAGCATCATGATTGCCCATATCAGACACAGTGCCACCCAGTGTTATAAAAATCAAAATTCTGCGCGGCACTGCACAGCGCCTGCCAACCTGCGATAATAGATGTTTTAACTCAAGCCCAGTAATTTCGCTGGTAACAATGCCCTTCAGACCGTAACACTGTAATGTTTGCACATTACTGCTTGGCGGATGAATAACTGGCAAAGGTGTGGTACTTCCCCAGGCGGCCCCCCATACTAGAGGGATATTACCTGTGATAATACTTAGTATTCCTTGGTATTGTTCTTGAATACCTAAGGATGATAGCGTATTGCGGTTTTCAGGGAACAGTAAAGAGTACGACAAAGATTTCGTAGATGCGCAGAACGAAATATTGCAGAAACGCATAGACGAGGAGACAGCGGACTGGCTAAAAATCAGACACATTCAAACAACAGACGATGTAAAAAGAGTCTGTTATTGCATGGGTGTCACGTATTTGAACGCGTATGTTGATTATTCTGTCTCTTTGGTCTTTGTAAAGTCCGTGGCCCAGCCGGAATCCCTAGATCGGATCTCACTGTTCCGTTATCATTATAAGTTATTATTTTGAATTTTGAGTTCATTGAATCGATCGGCAGATGCTGCCAAATTAGAACGGCGCATGCAATTTCACTCGTAACAACCGGTGTGGGACCCCCAAGTTCTCTGTGGCGACCCCCGAGAGTCCACAGAACACCGAGAGTCTTCCGCTGACCGCCGCGCGCTCTGCACGTTGCATCCGCGAATTCGGAAAGCTGAGGCTGCCCACAGAGCAACAACCTCTTTCATCTGCTCTGTGAGGCTACCCTTGTGTGACCTACCGAATATTAACCCAGTGCCTATCTAAACCAAACACAACATTCATAAGCTGTGAAATCCGTACACGAAACCTATATAAAACCTACGTTCAGTGCGTGATAAACCATAACCGAAGGTGGATGCTCAGCAGGCGGTGGATTAACAATCCAGGTGAGTTGGCATGTCTTCAAATGGACATGCCAACTCACCCCTCACAATTAACTCTCATGTTACAACTACCATCCTATGTATCGTAAATTGGTTGGTTTATTTATCTGAGGTCTGCCATGACTCTTTTTTCCTTTTTCTCTACATGAGATCATTATACATAGATAGGTAAGTCTTGTCTTGGTAACATTTTACATGGAAATATTTTCGATGTGATAATATATTTGAGATACATTTCAGAATGCAAGATCTCCGCAAATACTTTAAAATTAGATATTTATATTACAACACCTTGGAATATGAAGTCGGTTATATGACGCAACAGATTGTTTTCAAATATCAATTAGTTTTGGAACTATTTCATATGGTTCAAGCAAAATTTGTATGGTAAGTTATATATATATTCAGTAATTATTAGCAGAATCCATAGAATTATTGCGGCCATTGACGCTGGTGAGCACTGTGATCCGTACCTGTCCGGGGCTATTGGCGTTCTCGGTGACTATCACTTTAGTGACTACTTGATTTGACATTAACTACAAATGTCAAAGTCCGGTTACTAACCAAAGACATTATGATAAACTTACTAAGTAGACTATGCACTGTGTCGGTCCTGAGTGAGAACCACTCGCAGTGTCTATCCTTTTCCTTTTCTCTCCACCAAATTTGACAGTGAAGTCCTGTTAGAAAGGTAAAACGTCTTTGTAACTAACTCAAACCACAGAACACAAAGACTTAAGCCTGACAGCGACTGGTGATCATGAAGAACGCCAATAGCCCAGCTGGCCGAGTCCGGGAGTGCGACGGCTTTAGAATGAGCTCCAGGGGCCTTTCTCAGGCTGATGATTCAGGGGTCGCGAACGACGCGATGTTTCAAGACAAGACCTTCAAAATCCGATTGTCTATAGGTGCGGTATTTCACAGCACGCGCGAAGACCCACGAGACTGGTCTGCCGCTCTTCCAAATATGGCGTCAGATGATCGTGAAAACTGAAGGTCGGCGCGGCGCGAGTATAAAAAAACGTGTGTTAATTCAATGCACTCTAATCTCTGGTCTAGTCAACTCGAGGGGATGGTCGACGACGCGCTTGGGAGGAGCTCGGTACAACTCCTTTGATAATACAAACAAAATACAATTCAATGTATGGTCACGTGACAAAACACGAAATAATGCCGGGAATCTGTTTCGGTACGAAACAGACGTGTTCTACGATAGACATGAACGTTCGTAGAAATATTTGATCAAATACTTTTTAATTAGTTCATTGAAGTGTGTTCGGATCGTAAGTAGTAACAATACGTATAGTTTGAAATCAAATTAAACGAAAAATAAATACTCGGTTCGTTTTCTCGTAATATTAGTACAGCTCCATATCTATTAATAAATTTAATGTTCTACTAAAATAAGAACGCGTGTCGTTATTTTTAAAATCCTTAGTACTTAACCTCACTTTATTCAAATCAAAATATTAGAGGGCTGTGTTTGGGAATATTATTGCGAATTACATTCTCTTCGCCGGTAATTTCATTTGCATCATCATTAGCTGGAAGATGTCTACTGCTGAACATAGGAAAAGAATAATAACTCCACACAGGCCTCCCAGAACGCCTTAAACTATTCACACGAGGAGATTTTGCCGTAATCACCACGCTGGGGGCAGGCGGCTGCCAGAGAGCGCCCGAGAGTGCCAGAAAGCGCTTCTGCCACTCTCCGAATATGTCCTTCTACCGGGTCTCACAGCCCCCACGGGATGAGCAAGGGGGTGACCTTATTATATAGCCGGGAACCACACGGTTTCCTTATTACATGTTGAAATGTTTTTTTGCTAATTTACAATTCTTTCTTTTGCAAGTTGTTTAAGTTGGGTTTTTATATATTGTAACGTTTCTAATTTAGTTACGCACAAACAAATACAAATATAAACGTTACACCAGTTTGGCCCCACGTTGGGCGCCAAACTGTAAACTAACTATACATTTTTATTGAATTTTGGCCTTAAAATATATTTTGTGCATTGTTTACAATTTTCTTATATGATATTCTTAACGAGATAAAATACCTAACATATAGGTTTCGAGTTATTAAACAATTACAGGATGATTCGTTAAAAACATTAAAATGAACAAGGAATGAAGGTAATATTTATAACTAGTGTAACATTTATGAAATATGGGAGTTTTATACCAAAACATTGACGCCTCTTTTGGACCCCTTAGAATGAATTTTCAAAAATCATTTCTTAGCATAGGTCTAGACAACGAAAATAATCTACATACATTCTAAGTTTCAAGTCTCTAGGTCAAATGGTTTGGGCTCTGCGTTGCATGTCCTCAGTGAGTCATTTAGGATTTTATACAATATATAATATATATAACAATATTGATTTACAGGTACCGTAACTTTGCTCCGCCAACATATATGTTTTATATGTACACAAATATATTGGACCAATGTAGACATATCATACATTTGTGCAATATGATGAACGAGTTAGAGAATAAATACCAAAATCCTAATCTCACTATATTTGATGATTATCCTGAAGGCTGTGAGTAAAATTCATCTTACTAACATTATAAATATCTCAAATCTCAGTACAATCAGTCCTGGGACACTCCGCATTAGAGGTATGAAGCTACAAGTAGCTGGGGCGTCTGTCTTGACAGAAACATTTCTATGCACTAGACAGAGAGAACAGCAGGGCTATTGTCGTTCTTCATAATTATTAGTTTCGCCATCAGGAATGAGTCTTTTTTTTTTCTTCTTTTATGGGACCCACACGAATGTATTGCCAGTGTCAAGTTATGTATTTATAGCCTGCTACAAAATGTATGCGCCATTTTGTAAATACCGACGCCTCGTACACGCCGTACGCTCCGATTCCTACGCGGTGGACGCAAAGCTATTGAATCTGTAATGTGTATTTAATAAAATAAAAACTAATGACATGAATACATGTCATTTGTTTTTACTTTAGAAGCATTTAAAAAGTGTCTGTCAAGGGTCAGAATGCAATTGATCTGTCGAGGGTCAGAATGCAATTGACTACGAATCGGAAGTAGAAAACGAATCGTGCCTTACTCGGAAAATCCATCTTGACGTAGACAAACATTTTTCAAATTGATGCTAATTTGTAAAAACAAATGACATATGAATTGAATACACATTACACATTTCCAAAGAGTTCCTAATTCTAGAGCTCACCGTCCAGAACAAGTCATTTATGAGCAGGATGCTACTTAACTAATAGACAGTTATACCAGAAGATCTGTATTTTCACGAAATTATTTTCAATTTAATATATTTGCAGCCAGCCAAAAGTTAAAACCAAAAGTATGTTCCTAATATCCGCTTTAGACTTTATAATAGGAGCCACCATGACAGATTTTATTTCTTAACAGCATCCATAGAGTTTGGTGAAGAAAGGTTAGTAATAATAGTACTCAGACGAATGAAAACTTTTTGGTTGAAGTATGCTGGAATGGCGGAATATTTTCGAATGGTAACAGTAATAATGTCGTTTTACATTCAATTTTAAGATATTTTCGGTTACTAACTACTTTTGTGCTATACTACCAGTTAAAGTGTTATAATAGTCAATTATTAATATTCATATACGTCACAAGACTGTTAATTCGTGGCTGAAGGCTCGTAGTAAGTGTACAAAGGCCTTTTTCATCGCATGCTTTTCTTACCGGCCTATTCTAAAAACGTTCAGGTATATCCTTCCTGTTCTATATTATGATATCAATAAAGAGATATATCTATCTATTTCCATTTCAGTATTAAAAGAACATCGAGAACAAAAGCCCCGGCTATATAAGAACAGTGCAGAAGAACGGCGAGTCCAACAAGCCAAGATGATGAAGAGACAGAAGAAAAGAGAAATGGCAGGCATGGTCAATAAGAAGAGTTTCACTACAACCGAGAGGACTAGGTCGCCAAGATCTTCTGGGTAAATAATACTAGTCACTATCAATAGTTATCACTATCAATCATCATCAACATCATCATCTCAGCCATAGGACGTCCATTGCTGAACATAGGCCTCCCCCATAGATTTCCAACCAGTCCAATTTTGTAGTGGTATGCCTCTTTTCCAGGGGCCCGCCTGGGCAAGTATCACACCTTTGCCAGTTATTCATCCGCCAAGCAGTAATGTGCAAACATGTGTGTACTGTGTTCCGGTCTGAAGGGCAATGTTACCAGCGAAATTACTGGGCATGACGAGATTCAACAACTCATATCTCAGGGTGACAGGCGCAGTGCAGTGCCACGCAGTATTTTGAATTTTAAAACACTGGGTGGCACTGCGTGTCTGATATGGGCAATCTTGATGATTACCATCAGGCACCTGATTTGCTCGTCTTGTCACTATCATAAAAAAACTCCGATGTCTTTTTTTTCTTATTTTATGGACCCACACGAATGTATTGCCAGTGTCAAGTTATATAAATTTTCAAATTAATATGGTCAATTAGTCAATTCGGAGTCAGGGCAAGCCCAGTCAAGTCGCAGCTCTGGTAAAGTGGTGGTCTTTACAAGAAGCTGCCGGAATTTTGGCGGGAACACGAAAAATCACATTTCAACCCTCGCATCACTTGCCAAGACTTGTGTATCTTCGAAAACACTCAACACGTAATATTCCACCATTATTGCGCTAGAAAATGCACCGATAATTGATAAAGATACGGGAACCAAACTGTGTTCTTCGATCTCCCGCCAAAACTGATCCGATGTCTTTGACCTTTGTTCGGTGCCGGATTTCGGTATTACGGACTCGATTTTGAAGTTTGATGCCGATGTTTGTTTGATTTTAACATATTATTGTTTTATTTCCAGGCGCTTCAATCTTCACTACGGGTGGTCTATAGAAACTTGGTAAAACCAACACTGCAACAGAACTCGTTATATGGTATCAGTAATCAGCATACACCAAGGGATACTTCCCTTCCCATGGGGTTAGGACGAGACACCAGATATGCATTGTGCGGGCGCGAAAGGGACAAAATAGGAAAATTCTAGCTATTTTCGTGATATGCCAGGCTGGGCCGTGATTATACCTTGCAAAATATAGCTTGATACCTGTTATAACATAGAATCACGCCTTTTCCCAAAGGGGTAGGCAAAGATGTACCCAGGATGTACCCTCGGTCCTATAGTACACCTACATTTCGCCAGTATGTTATTGGTCTTGACAGCTGAACAAAAATATTTTTTGGTCAATTTTCCCTAAAATAAGTTCTTAGAGGGTATTTGATTAATCATTTGAATTATAATTAACTGGCGACCCGCCCTCGCTTCGCTCCAGCCCCGGTAGCACAATGAGCAGGGAAAAAGAAGCCCCAGGGTGTTAGAACGAGACAGCAGATATGAATTGTTCAGGCGCGAAAGAGAGAAAAACGGGGGTAAACTAGTCATCCCCGGGCCATGGGGCCATGCTAATGGGGGCATTGCAAATGATAAATGGTACCCCATTGTACATAATATAAACCTTTCTCTTGAATCTATACAATATTCTTTATTGAGATCATAATTAATATATAACATACAAGTTTAACTTAAAATAAAATAACATAATTATAATTGGTCGACAATGGGCGGCCTTATCGCTTTAAGCGATCTCTTCCAGGCAACCAGCCTTTGGATGGATAGGGGAATGATAGGGTGAGTAGGGGGTGGGAATGGGTGCAAATCATAATAGAATAGAATAGAATAGAATACTCTATAATATCACCAAAAAGAACATATTACATATTAAACTAAAATAATATAAACATAATTCTTGGTTGACAATGGGCGGCCTTATCGCTTTAAGCGATCTTACCAGGCAACCCTAATATTACTCTTAAACTAAGATCTTATATTTATAAGACTTAAAATTATAATATTATGAATTACTTACTTAAAATATATTACAAACACTATACAATATGGCTACAAAAATTATAAACCTATACATACATACACAATATACATATACATAAAATATACACACATCTCTACATACATACATACATAATATTATTCAGAGAAAGGATAACACTAAGATTGCGACAAATAGTAATCTCTTCTCATGCATTTAAAGCCTTCAAGAGTCCTAGCACATATAATGATGATCACTCTATCTATTGATGAAAACCACATTAAAATCCGTTGATCTAAGCGACCAGACAGCGGAAGCGACTTCATTTTGTACCATGTAAAATGTTATCATATCACAGATAATAAACCTGATATGATATTTATCAGTACCTAATTTATGGAAATATGACCAAAAAATATATTTTTGTTCAGCTGTCATGTATCAAGCCATATTTTACAAGGTCCTACTTTCTTAAAGATTTCATAAAGTAGGTCATTAGTCACCTGTGCGGCGACAAGGACGCGGGCGTATGTGACGTCTCTACACCTTATAATGAGTTCTATGAACATACTAATTAACATTTTCTATGGTAAATTTAAAATTTGCTAAAACCTATAAATTAAATGAAAAACTGTTTTGTTATTAACTTATTTATTTTTGTTATTAATTTAAGCTAATCCTATCAAAGGTATTTTTTTTTATGATAGTGAGTAACAAGACGAGCAATCAGGTGCCTGATGATAAGCATCATGATTGCCCATATCAGACACAGTGCCACCCAGTGTTTTAAAATTAAAAATTGTGCGCGGCACTGCACTGCGCCTGTCACCCCGAGATATAAGTTGTTGAAACTCGTCATGCCCAGTAATTTCGCTGGTAACATTGCCCTTCAGACCGGAACAGTAATGTTTGCACATTACTGCTTGGCGGATGAATAACTGGCAAAGGTGTGGTACTTCCCCAGGCGGGCCCCTGCAAGAGGCTTACCACTACAAACTACTTAATATAGCTACTTCATAAAACCATACATTAAACCAATACATAGGTACTAAACATAACATACAGACACGCCTTTTCCCGAAGGACTAGGCATCCCAAAGTAGGGGTACCCAGAACGCAGTCTCATAGTGGGTACGGTACACCCTCATTTATTCGCCAGTATATTATTGGTCCCATGTAATAGGGGGCGAGCCTATTGCCATCTACCGGACACAAACCCAGACTACAGGCAGTAATTAAGATAATTCCTAATGGAAAAACTTTGCCTGACCTGGGGATCGAACCCGGGACCTCCCGATCGGCAGTCGAACTTGCGCCCACTACGCCACCGAATCAGTCCAATTTTTCGAGACATATCGAGTAAATATTTTAAAGTAGTTACCAAATTATAGGTATAATTTATTGTTATTATTATTTAAAATAATAATTTAAAATCACGCCATCTATCGAAATGTCAGAAAATTACAATTGCTTTATAATTTACACCATACCATGCCGATCACTGCTTCGGTGCGGTGGCGTAATATGGTTCGCAAGGCCTACTGCAAACTGTGAGGTACTGGGTTCGAACCCATTCCCAGGTCCATTGGAGTCCAAGTGCCATTGGATTAAAAACATAACATACATTCACGCCTTTTTCCCGAAGGGGTAGGCAGAGGTGTACCCAGGACTCAGTCCCATAGTAGATACACCCACATTTCGCCAGTATGTTATTGGTCCCATGTAATAGGGGGCGAGCCTATTGCCATCTACCGGGCACAGTTCCAAACTCCAGGCAGTTATTGAGATAATTCCTAATGGAAAAATCACCATTGGATTTATTATTTGGATGTTTATTGGATTGGAGCCATTGGATTTATTTATTAGAATCTTTCAAAAATATATTTGATGAGATCCTTAATCATAATCATTTATTCCCAAGATTTAAGGTTCATATAGTTCACATTTACATAACAGGTTCAGCTCAAATCTGCCTTTTCAGGCGTTGGACATTTATATATGTTATACAATTTATTAATTACCTTTACATAAAATATTAAGTATTTGAATAATCATTAAATAATTGGTATTAAATCTTATAATCAAAAAATTCATTCAAACTATAAAAACATTTTTCGGCAAGCCACGTCAGTAAATTCTTAAATCTATTAAATGTCATATCTTTGAAAGAGTCAGGGATTTTATTAAATATTTTAACACACATTATATTACAATTATTCGATGTCAATGTCAGTCTAGTACTTTCACGAAATAATTTCTCCTTAAACTGGGCCCGAGTGCCATGGTGGTTACTCAAAGTGCTGGCTAGCTGAAACATGTCTTTATGTTTAAAAACAAATAAACCAATTTCCAGGATATACAATGAAGTCACAGTTAGAATTTTATGTTTCCTAAAAAATGGTCGACATGAATCCGTCTGTCTTATCCCAAATATTGCACGGATACATCTCTTTTGAATGAGAAATATTTGGTCTAATATTATCTAATATTTGGTAAAAATATTTGGTCCTTGAGACTGGAATTGCGCTTTATAGATTGCAATAGGCCCTCTAATACATGTTACCACAGAACAGATAATAATACTAGTTAAAGAATAGACAGAGATGTACAAAATGGTTCTAAAAAAGAATTTTAATATAAAATGCAAAATACTTTTCAGATTTACTATTTCAAATGCAAAATATTAAATAGTTTTGTGTTTTGTATTTCAAATTCTAAATGCAAAATAGGTATTTGCCAAATACTTTTCAAAATAATATACCTTTTGACCAAATCTCAGTTATTTTTATATATTTTAAGTATTTATCATGACAAATAGAGACAATGCCGAGCCGAACAAAAACGTCTATTATCATGGCACCTAATGAATGATATTTTGGTCATATTTATCAGTACGGGTATCAATAAATTCTGTTGTTATTATTAATAATAATAAAACTCACTTAAAATAATGTAAAAAAAACTAGACTAGGTAACGAAAAGAGAGCCATGGCTCCATTTTGTGAATTGAGTGGCCATTTATATCGTTTGATTGTGCAATTAGTTCTTATTTTATTATTATTACACTTTTCTTTTATTAACAACTGGACTGGTATTGTTAAAAAGTGAGAAAATAAACATCAATTTTTAACAATACCAGTTGTTCGACCAAAGAAGAAAAAAATGGCGCGCATGGCTAGCAGGCGCCTCTATCGGTCAAATTCGACAATACAAGCGTCGTTTGTCCATTTCATTTTGTTTGACTGGTAATGTTGGCTAAACTTAATCACAAATTATTTGCATTTTGAAATGAATATTAAAAATGCAAAATACATCTCGAAAAGTATTTCAAATAAAATACAAAATGTTTTTTTACTAAAAGGCATTTAAATGCAAAATACAAAATAGGTATTTTGCATTTTATATTTGCATTTTAAATAGAAGTATTTCAAATGAATCTCATCTCTGAGAATAGACACTGTCATCCGCCCACCAATCGGGCCTTCCTCACCCCGCCAGCAAGATTGAGCTCCGATGAGAGCCGATGGAGCTCGTAACGCACCTCATGTACGCTCTTACGCATGTACAAAACGCCTGTGCCATTATAACGCGGCTTTGGTATGAGAATTGAGTCGAGTGTCCGGGGTGTATTTTAACAAAATATAGGTATTTTCAAATACATAATTCCCAATTATAAGTATTTTAGATTAAAATATAATTAGAAACCTAGATAACTAGTGTCTCATTCCGAATAACGTCATTAAATGTTGGAAATATGCTTTGAATTCAAATTATTTATTTTTTACGTTTGTATGGGGAGTTCTCCGGTCGCCGCTCCGTCAATTATTAAGATTTAATTATTTGGGGCGCCACTGGGAATTTCAATAATAAAAGCAATTTAATCAACATTTATTACACCTCTTCAAATTAGTTCCATTTGTAGACTTTTCTGTCAAGAGAGCTACATATTATATAGTAAACATCGAGATAACGGTTATAGATAGTCTATAAATGAACGCGACGAATTCTTAACAAAAAATCTCCAAAACCAGCCGATAGCGTGTTATCATTCATTATCAAGTTGTTATTATTATAGAATTGCGTCACACGCTTTAACCATTCGCCAGTCAGTCGTTCCCGAACTGTGTTCGCGCGCTGTCACTTGCAATTGCAACCCGGCAAATTAGAAAACCACCAACTGTCAAACGTCATTACGCATTCCCGCGGATTTTCTACTTTTCCGTATTAACTTTGATGTACTTCTGATTAGTGTAGTGTTTTTATCGGATTTCATAATCTTATCTTTGGTACGTATTTCTTGTAAATAATTAGATAATAGGAACTTAATATTAATTTTATTTTTAAGTCCATAAGAATTTGTCACTTGGCGAATATTTGAACTAAACATTTGTAAGGACGGTCGCAATTTTTACATAGAAGCTAGCGCAGCGGCGGGTCTGAGTGATTGGTGATATGGGACCTCTTATTCTAGTATTATTATCTGTTCTGTGTTAGTGAAAGTTTACAACAAAAAAGCGCAATTTTATATCTATTGACATTTCGAACTTTGATAGATAGATCTGACGTCTCGCTTGCTCTGTGAACGATATTGTTTATATTTATGTCGAACTAAGATGTCGACACTGTCTATTCGCTAATGTTTTTTGACAGTACTCATTAAAGGCAGAATATTAGTTCTATATTATACGTCCGTATCCATTAAGATCGTAGGTTACGTCTACAATCTAAATGAAGGTGCCAAAAAATTTAACTACATTTTCTGCCATATCGAGAGGTCATTAAATCGTCCTAATACATAGACACTAGCGCGTTCGCGCGTATTAATTTAGATCGTAGTAATATTGCTTTCCTAGTAATGGTTGATCAATGAAAAGGTCAAATTATTCTAAAGACAAATATTGCAAATCATGACACAGTTATGACACGATGTCTGTGTACTGTCTACGATTTGTAGCAATCAGGGTCGCCACTGTCTATGCGTTCGTGTTTTGACAGCTACCAATTAAGGCATTACATTAGTTCTATATTTTTCCGTATATTCGCAGACGGTCATTAGAGATGAGCTAATAGTCATAGTTAACAGGAAGGAGGACCTCTTAGCAGTTTGAAACAATCCTATGGAAAATTTACTGAATCGATGTTATGTATTCCCCTGTTTCCTCCTAATACAGTAAACCTATTTATAAACACGGGAAAACAAAACATCGATTTGGTCAATTTTTGATAGGATTGTGTCAAATTCTTAGAAGGCCATGTACGCTCTTAATAGGCCTTGATTGGCAATGAATATCGCATAGAGAGTTTAAAAGGAGGAACTTAAGTGCACTTGATCATTTGCTAGCAATGTAATATTCTGTTAAAAAAAAAGCTGAACAGCTAATTATAACAAAAAACATTCGAATGATTTCAATCGATATTTATAAATGAAAAGATCCTGAAAACAAATATTACCCCAACACTAAGAGTAAAGCAATGTATAAAGCTTTTATAATAAAAAGTAAAGCATCGTAGTAAACCAGCTCGCACACTTATTTGCTTGGGTATCTTAAGTGGACGAAAAGGATTTTTGTACTAAAAGTTCGATTACAAACCACTTAAGCTGACCCCTGACTGCTTGTATGCAAGAACACAAGTGTGTACATGCCGTCATCTTTGTATTAGCTTACTACACTAAGAACAGTAGTTCATCTTCATATACATTGGCCGCTGCGGTCTGAATGATGAGAGCCGTGTATGCACGCACTGTCACGCACACATTAACATAATCTGTGGAGGACTCGGGTGTCAGCAGTGAGGGCTGTGCCGAGAGTGTGATCGCGCGTGTTCAAGCCTCAAAAGTACGCTGCACGCCCGACCGCATTCGCCTGCTCTCGCCGGCCAATTTATTTAGTTATTATTAAAAATTGTTAATTACTACTGCTCCGAGCTATGGAGAGGGCTATGCTATCGAATCAGAAATGAGGAGATCCGTAGACGAACGAAAGTTATCGACATAGCCCAGCGGATTAGTAAGTTGCAGTGGCAATGGGCAGGGCACATAGCACGTAGAACTGATGGCCGATGGGGCTGCAAAGTTATCGAATGGAGACCACGGTCCGGCAAGCGCAGCGTAGGACGTCCACCCACAAGGTGGACAGACGATCTGATAAAGACGGCAGGAACACGATGGAGGCGGGCCGCTTACAACCGGACTGAATGGAAATCTATGGGGGAGGCCTATGTTCAGCAGTGGACGTCCTGTGGCTGAGATGATGATTATGATGATGAATTCAAACTCAAACTCAAACACATTTATTCAAATAGGTCATAATCTGACACTTTTGTACGTCAATGAAGATACAGTACTGAGTCTACCGTGCGTTCGGAAAGATACCTCTACAAGAAGAACGCACAAGAAACTTGTAGGGCTTAATTTTTTCAACAGATAGTTTCACAATATTTGGTTTGGTTACATTCGTTTTCTTTGAAGGTGCCGCGAGGCGGCTATGCAGAAGTTTCCAGGCATCTTTGTCCTCTATGTACTGGTTGACTTTATAATAAGCCTTCTTAAGTAAAGTAGATTTTATATAGGTTTTGAATTTACCCTCTGAGAGCCCAGTTATCTCTTTTGGGATTTTATTATAGAAACGTACACTATTTCCTAAGAATGTCTTTTTATTTGTTTTAGATAATCTAAAGCTAGGTACAGCTATTTTGTCTTTATTCCTAGTATTAAAATTATGAAGGTCACTATTTAATTTTAATTTATGTAAATTTTTACGCACATACATGATGTTCTCATAAATGTATAAGGATGGTAGGGTCAGTATGTTTATTTCTTTAAATAATTCCCTCAGGGATTCGCGTGGACGCATCTCATAGATGGCACGAATCGCACGTTTTTGTAGTATAAAGATAGTTTCTATATCTGCAGCTGACCCCCACAACAGAATCCCATAAGACATCAAGCTATGGAAATATGCAAAGTACACTAATCTCGCCGTGGCTACATCTGTTAGTTGCCTAATTTTATAAACCGCGTAAGCTGCAGAGCTTAGTTTCCCTGAGAGCTCGGTGATATGAGTGCTCCATTGCAGTTTAGAGTCTATATTTATGCCAAGGAACAAAGTTGCATTGTCAATATTGAGTCTTTCACCGTCAAGAACTATGATTGGTTCTATACTTCTGACGTTAGGCAACGAAAATTTCAAACATTTAGTCTTTTTCGCATTCAATAACAGATTGTTTGCTGTGAACCATCTGGATATACTTGCTAAAGTATTATTAACATGTACTAGTGAAGTATCCTTCCTATCAACTTTAAAAATCAATGACGTATCATCGGCAAATAGAACTATATCTGCTAGACCGTGGACCATGTAAGGCAAATCGTTAATATATGCCAAAAACAGGAAAGGACCCAAAATTGATCCCTGTGGGACTCCCATCTTGACAGGAGAACTAGCAGATGTGATACCATTGACGCTAACCTTCTGCTGCCTACTAGACAAGTATGATTCCACCAGGTTCAGGGCATTCCCATGAATTCCATATACTTCTAACTTGCGCAGTAACGTGCAGTGTTCTACACAGTCGAATGCTTTGGAAAGGTCACAAAACACTCCAATGGCATCTTGTGAACTCTCCCAAGCCTCCAAGACAAGAGTCATGAGATGACAGCCTGCATCGGTTGTTGATCTGCATTTGGTGAAACCATACTGGTTTGAATGCAATATTCTATTTCTATTGAAATGTGACAGCAGTTGGTTTAGCATCAATTTCTCAAAGATTTTACTTAATACTGGCAAAACAGAGATTGGCCTATAGTTTGAGGGATCTGTCTTACTTCCCGATTTAAAGATAGGAGTGATTTTACTTATTTTCATTAGTTCTGGAAACGTGCCTTTATCTATGCATAGGTTAAATAAGTCTGCTAAGTAAGGAGCAATTGTGTTTATTATAGAATCTAGCATTTTTACAGATAGACCCCATAGATCTTCAGTAGCTTTAACATTTAAACTCTTGTACGTCTTTTTGATATCAATTAATGAGATGTGTTCAAACGAAAATTCAGGTATGGTGCGTTGGAAGTTTTCTTTAAGAAAAGCCTCCGCCAAGTCTGGGGATGAATCAAGTTGATGAGGTCGCGTTCAGGGCTATGTTAGAGAAGAAATCGACAAAAATATTAGCGACTTCCTCAACATTTGTAATGTGTTCATTATTAATTAATAATTTATATTCAGAATCTCTACATTTATCTTTACCTGTTTCTACGTTTATTGTTTTCCAAACCGTCTTAATTTTATTACTTGATTTGCGAATTTTGTCTCTAATATTTATGGCTTTTGCTTGGATGCACACAGCTTTAAAAATTTTTGAATAACATTTAACATACTCATGAAATGATTCTGAATTGGAATGGGCTTTATTATCCCTATATAACTCATACATATTATCTCTACTTTTCCTGATACCCTTGGTAGCCCAATCACTAAATTCTAGTTTCCCATTCGAGTGTAATTTCTTTTTGGGACATATCTCATTGAACTCCTTACTTATTACAGAAAATATGTTTTCATAATTGAAATTAGGGTCTTCCTCAGAGACAGCGACATTTTCCAGTTTTAATTCTATATTATTCCTAAGCTTTTCGAGTTTATATGTTGTTAGGGGCCTATGTTCAATTGTTGGTTTTTCTTTTGATTTTTCACTTATAAATTCTAGTGAGAGACCCTTGTGGTCAGACCTAACTCCACCCGTTATTGATAACTTCCTACTTTCGAAATTGGTAAATTACTATTGCGAACAGAGTTTAAAAATATTGCAGTATCTTTAGGTGCCTCAAAAAGAACTCCTTAAACCCAGACTTCAAAATATCTACTGAACAAGAAAAATAAATATTTAAAGGAAGGCTTTTATGTGGTCGTGTCTAAGCAGCCCTCGCACCACTAGCAATCCACTTGTTGCGGCCTTCAGCGTCTCGGGAACTCTGGACTATGGATGTTTGTGTCGTGGCTTTGTTAAGGTCTTTCTAATGCCTTAATACTCATTTATGAATTGGAATTGGTAAAACATTTCATTATATTATGTAAATAAAAATCAAGTGCTTGCTTATGAGCAACGCAAATAATATTAAACTAAAAATATGAGTGACATCCATTAATGTCAATGCAAGAGTTGGCTATTATATAACTCGCCGACCGGCCTTAGATGAACTACTGTTGTTAGTGTACTGTGAGCTGACCATAGTAACCTAGTGAGCTGGGTTACTATGGTGCTTCATTCTCTGTTTTAGAAGACTCCGTCCGTTTTTTCTACGTTCATGAGTAAATAGGAAAAAAAGAGTACCAAGAAAATTATGCTGTATTCTTCACCAACAAAAACTGAATAATCACTTAAATTAGAATTGGTTTCCTTTTAAAACTTCTTGCTAAAGTGTAATTACAATAGGTACCATATCTATTTATTATGGTTTTTACCTCTTGCGTCATAATTATTGACTCATGATCGAGTACTTAGTACTCGCTTACTTATTGTAGGGGACAAGGAACTACTTACTATGTGTTTAGTGTGAGATCTGGCGATCTACGCTCGCGCGCCGCACGCGCTTAACAGGATACAAGACCTCTTAGCAGTTTGACACAATCCTATGGAAAATTTACTAAATCTATGTCTTGTATTCCCCAGTTTCCTCCGAATACAGTAAGCCTATTTGATATATTTATATCCTGATATTTTAAAGTTTAAGTAAAGTATGTCTGATATGGGCAATCATGATGTAAAGCATCATGATTGCCACCATCAGGCCATCAGGCACCTGTTTTGCTCGTCTTGTTACTTATACTTATACTATCATAAAAAAAGTAGAGTTAAGTATAATATATGAACAATGTACCGCAGTAGTTCCAAATTATTACCCTTGAAATGACCTATAAGGTATGCAACGCAGAGCCCAAACCACTGAGAAACCTAGAGACTTGAAACTTGGAATGTAGGTTGTTTTCGTTGTCTGGACGTGTGCTAAGAAAGGATTTTTTAAAATTCACATTCTAAGGGGTCCAAAAAGGGCGTCAAAGTTTTGGTATAAAACTCCCATATTTCATTATTGCGAGCGGGCAGAGCCGCTGTTCATGCACTAGTAAATAAGTAAGTAATAATTACATACCTCTATTACACCTATTACAGCCTCGTTGGCTCAGATGGTAGTAACTCTGCTTTCTGTGCCGCAGGGCCCGGGTTCGATCCCCGGCCAGATCAAACATTTGTGTGCATGAACATGTCTGTTTGATCTGTCCCTGTGTGTTATAAGCTTATATAAGTATGTATATCAGTCATCTGGTTACCATAGTACAGGCTTCTAGCCTAGTTTGGGACCAGATGACCGTGTGTGGAAGTTGTCCCATATTATTATTGTTGAAATATTGGACTAACAAAAATAATAGAACGTATTATGTAATGTGTTATATCTTAAGTAGTATATAAAAATAATCATAATTACAACGCAATTAATGTAGGTACCTAAAGTTGATAATCACTATCTGATATCATAGATTATAGATCATAAATGATAGAACATAGGAGCTTCGGAAGTGTCAAACATTATCCAAATAGAATACAGGCTGATTAGGTGAAAACATCGAAACCAGAATAACTACAAAACTTTTTTTATGATAGTGAGTGAAAAGACGAGCAAATCAGGTGCTTGATGGTAAGCATCATGATTGCCCATATCAGACATAGTGCCACCGGCCACCCAGTGTTTTAAAGTTCAAAATGCTGCGCGGCAATGCACTGCGCCTATCACCCTGAGATATGAGTTGTTGAATCTCGTTATGCCCAGTAATTTCGCTGGTAACATTGCCCTTCAGACCGGAACACAGTAATGTTTGCACATTACCGCTTGGCGGATGAATAACTGGCAATGGTGTGGTTCTTCCCCAGGCGGCCCCCTGCCAACTAATAATTCTAGACAATAACTACTTAATTCCTTGTATAAAACTCTTGAACGAATAAGGGCTGTGTTGCTGTGACTAGTTTATGGACAACTTGCTGTCCAGCGGTTTCACTCGCGTAGTCTTCGACATCGTCTTCTTAACTCGACTCCAGCGCCATCTAGATGGCACAAAAAAACAACGCTTGCTCTGTTTTTTTTTTTTTGTGTGTATGATTGTTCAGTTTTCACGCTAAAACTTCTGAAGCGATTAAACTGAAATTTTGTACGTTTTATCCTGATGTTCCCACGGTAACAGACTACGCGGGTGAAGCCGCGGGGCACAACTAGTATTTCATGCACACAGAGTACCTATAGCTAGGCTTACCATGACCGTCCCGGTCCCGGTTTGAACCGCCTGTCCCGGCGTCCCGGCCGGTTTGCAACAGCGTCCCGGTCAAACTAGAAGCGAGCGCCCGCACCCAGTGTTGCCAACAGTTTAATTTGCTTTCCACCAGATTTTACTTTTAAAACCACCATAAACTAACAAAAATCGGCCCTACTCTGAAAATCACAAAATTTTCCACTAGACTAGTTTTTAACTCATAATTCAGCCGTAGGACGTCGCTCGTTGCGCTACTTTGAGCTTATCGACCGAGCGAAGCGAGGTCTTAGAGTCGACAAGTGGGAAAAACCTGCGCTTGTACCAGCTTAAGGGTTGACCTCTGGCATGTAAGTTTGATCGACGATAAATTGAGAACTGTTGGTCCGATCTTGATGAAACTTTGCAGACATGTAGTTTAAAGTGATAAAATTTTTTACTTTAGATAATGAGCAAAATCGGCCGAGGGGTTCCGGATATATAAGAGTCACGAAGTATTTATGAAAGGTCTGACGATAATTTCGAAACCGATGGTCCGTTTTTTTTTTTTTCAAATTTAGACACATAGTTTAGGACTTGCATAAAAATATTAGCCAAAGTTTGTATGTATGTATGTATGTTTGTCTTGCGATTACTCGAAAGCCGATGATCCGATCTTGATGAAACTTTGCAGACAGGTAGTATAAAAAAAAAGAATTTTCAAGTTCGAACATGAGCTAAATCGGTTTTGGGGTTCTAGAGATATAGGGATTACAAGATTTCAAGTAGGAGCGCGAAAGGCCTAGTACATACCTGCGAAGTAACTATTATCTAATCTGTGTTTGCCTGCGGGTGACTATAGTCCATCAAATCTAAAAAGTATCGTTTTTTTTGGTATTGCCTTAGGGTTTGAATTTAAATTTAGTGATTAAGAATATTGTACATCTTGGGACAAATTTCTTGATTCCATGGTTTTACGGCAAAGGTCAATGAAATTGTGTGAGTTACGCCTATGCAACGTTATTAAAAGTATGATAGTGTATGAAATGTCAAACGGGATTTCTTAGATTTGATGGGCTATAGTTATATAGCTTTATGAGTAAGTATCTACTATTGATTGGCTCCTTTAATTTGGATCCACAGCTTGAATACTCAAATACTCATCCTAGACCAGGAGTTTCTTCACAGAAGTGATAGTGTCTCATCAAGATCTTTATATCAGACTAGTGGCCCGCCCCGGCTTCGCACGGGTAGCAGTAGTAGGTATAGTGAACGTTTTAACAGGATACAGGACATCTTAGCAGTTTGACACAATCCTATAGAAAATTTACGAAATCGATGTTTTGTATTCCCCTGTTTCCTCCGAGAATAATTTATTTTATCCATAAATTTATATTCTGAAAATTAGAAGATGAATAAGGCTATATCTCTGTTATTTTATTTTTGTTCCTTAACACTTCATTTATTTCTAGTGAACGTCTAATTACGCGGGTAAAACTGGAAGAGTTTTTCATGTTTTTAAAGGATCATACTTCATTTAACAATGAGTTTGTAGAAAAAATAAAATGACAGGGACATGCTCACCGAAGACCTAGATTTTATAAAAAAAAACATTGCTCTGACGCAGTTATCTAGGGAGGAAACACGGGAATACGTTTGTAAGGAAAAATCACCCCTCATGTAACCTCTTAACAATGTGGAGTAAATTCGTGCATTGTATTTTTATAGATATAACTCTAAGGGTTTACGCAGCGCACGCAAATTAATGACTATTTCTGTTACAGTGACCAAACCATAACAGATGGAAACATTTTCCGAGGCCTTTTTTGATGATATATAAGTACTACAAACCCCTAGTACATTATTTCTACCACCATTAATTATATATATATAATTATATATAATACATACCGATTATTGTGACTAAACCAAAACAGACGGATATAATGTCCGTGGACTATTTTTTGTAGATAGTGATAATTACTACAAACCCCTAGCCCTAGAACATTACTTTATCCTACCACGAATGGTTTTCACCGCATGCATATAATGACAGTTTCGATAATTGTGACTAAACCAAAATAGATGATTATACTAATGTACGTTCACTATTTTGTAAATACTAAAAAAACCCCTAGTCAATAACTTTATTCTACCACCAATACTTTTCACAGCGCATGTATATACTCGTAATAACTGTTTCGATTATTGTGACTAAAAACCAAAATAGATGGATATTTTGTCCGTGGACTATTTTGTAAATATTGGTAAGTACTACAAACCCCTAGTACGTTATTTTATTTTACCATCAATAGATTTCACAGCGCACGCAAGTTAATGAATATATTTGGTAATTACGTGACATCTTAGTTCACAATATTGCAGTTTTCTTACGAATCCCTAATATTTTTCAAAACCTCATATAGCCTATGTCACTCAAACTGAAATTCATCACTGAATTAAGCTTTACATAAGTGAAAGATTTTTTTTAATCGGTCCAGTAGTTTCGGAGCCTATTCGTTGCAAATGAATACAAAGTTACTTTCTTTAGGATATTGGTATCTGGTATTGATTGAATAATCTGGAGACATTATACGGATTCACTGAAAACAGTAAGAGCATCAATAATTCGATGTCGTTGCAACCCAGTTTAGAGGGGCTAAGATAAAGAGAAGCGAAATAATCATAAGCGCGTGTTAATTATTTGCAGAACGCCATCTTATATGCAATGTTGGAACTAAATTACCTAAAAATGTTGTCTTAGGGTAGTTATGTCTTGGAAGATAATATTGTCAGCGAGTTCTAATTTATTTCTGTAGCGCCATCTATTGAGCATTGTTGGAACTAAAATATTCATAACAAACTTTAAAACTTTATTATTCCTCAAAAGGGTTGAAATTTTTGAAAACGCTGAAACACATGTTTAATTATTTTCATTTTAGAATGTTTCTACAAAATTTGAAATTAATCGGCCGAAAAATTAAGTCTACTCCATACAAACTTTCAACCCCTATTTAATACACTTAGGGGTAAAATTTTGAAAAACCCTTTCTTATTACTTGTCTAGACTGTAAAAATAATCTATTGTCAAAATTTCATCATCATCGGTCCAGTAGTTTTGGCTCTGGGTTGATGAGTCAGTCAGTCAGTGAATCACTTTCTCTCTTTATATAATAGTATAGATATATAATAGTATAGATGACAGCTGCCAAACTAAAAATGGCATTACCTCGGAAACTATTCATCTTAGACCAGCATTTTCTTTACAGAAGTGATAGATTTCATCAAGATCTTTGTTTCAGATGACAGCTGTTAAATATTAAAATGATTTTACCTCTAGGATCACTTATTACGGGATATTTAACATGATCTTTATCTCGGTATTACTATTTATCTTAGACTAAGAGTTTCTTCACAGATGTGATAGATCTCATCAAGATCTTTATTTAAGACGAAAGCTGCCAAACTAAAAATAGCATCACCTCGGAAACTACTCATTTTAGACCAGTACTTTCTTTACGGAAGTGACAGATCTTATCAAGATCTGATGATAGCTATCAAAAGAAAAAAGGCATTATCTCGGTAACTAATCATTCTAGACCAGAAGTTTAAAACCAGGAATAACCAAAACTGTCAAACTGTACTTCGTATATTAGATGGACTATAGTCATCCGCAGGCTTTATCGAATATTAAAGATAAAGTTGCCATAACGATTTTATTATTAAAGTCTCAGTAGCGAGGTCTCAGTTCGCGGCGAACTACTAGTTTATTAAGCCTAGTAAGAAAACACGTTTAAGAACCAAAAATTATCTCACTCTGGTCAAACAAATTCGACTTAAGGTTCGGTGGATTTAGTTTTTTTTTAATTTGGACAAAAAGAGGTTGCGTAGGTTTTCGAATGCTGCCCAGCCGCGTTGGACTCTTTCTCGAAGTTAGACCTACAGATTTGGGCTGCTTGCAACGGCGTTAGGGTAGGGCGCGGTTGGGCGACCGCCCCGGGCGCCAGATATAAAAGACGCCGCAGGCGCCCCTTCAATCTGCTCGCGCCATCATTACTGGAATTTTAAAAATGTTCGCCGCGCTCGCAGTAAGCTCTCGAAGTATTGAGATCCTAAAAATTTTCGTCACGCTCGCAGCATTATTTTGTTCACCCCTAGTTGTTCTGTAATGTGAATAAAACATACTATACATTTAAGCTTGTTGGGGCTCGCTTCATTCTTATATTTTTTCTTTCTCGACAAAGATCCGAGTTCGAGTATTGGAATATGCTGAAAACCAGCATTCCCACGGAGCATAATATTTTAATCCGTCCCATCCAGTCACACTGTGCAACAAGTGTTACTCGATGGGAATTTTTTTTTCCCAACGTGTTACACTGTGAACCCACCATATATGAGCATATCCCTATTGCCATAGATAGAAAATTCATTCAATTATAACGTAATAGGTAGATATTATTCTAGGTTATATAATGTGTATAATTATTATGTAAATAGATGAATAGCAAATATTCTTATATAATATCTTGTTAGGCTTAAATTTTTACCTGCCTAATTCTAATTATGTATGTAATTTTGTTTTTGTGGCAACAAACACTTTTTTTTTAAATTTTGTATTATACCTACCTATATATAGGTAGGTATTGTAGACGTTCCTTTACCATTAAATAATACTCGAACACTTCAGCATATTTTAAATGATTTATTCCAAGCCCACCATCATCAATCTTGCTCTACAATTATCTGTCGCGCTGGCATTCACCTCCCCGTGTTGCCATCGCGCCCTCGCATATACCATAATATATGTTCCTTAAACTACGTTGCCATTAAATACTTTCCATAAAACCACCAAAACGTTCACAGAATCCGTAGCATGCGCGTCACAAAATAACATCAACCCTACAGTATTATATAGATAGACAAACACTATTTTACACCAAAACATGAACTTAATAAAACAATAATAATAATTAAAATAATCTAAAGCTAGTACAAATGGTAGTATTATACCTACCTATATATAGACTACCTATATATAGGTAGATATTATACCTACCTATATATACAATACTGGTAGCCCGTCCCGGCTTCGCACGGGTAGCAGAAGTAGGCATAGTGAACGTTTTAACAGGAGTAAATTCGTGATACAATTTATTTATATAGATATAATCCTAATGGTTTACGCAGAGCACGATGTATAACTTTTCCTAAGGCTATTATGAACATAATATATAAGTACTACAAACCCCTAGTAGGTACATTATTTCTACCACCAATAGTTTTCATACCGCAAAACTGTTTCGATTATTGTGACTAAACCAAAATAGATGGATATAATATCCGTGGACTATTTTGTAGATATTGATAAGTACTACAAACGCCTAGTACATTATTTTATTCTACCATCAATAGATTTCACAGCGCACGCAAATTAATGAATATATTTTATTTGGTAATTATGTGACACCTTGGTTCACAGTATTGCAGTTTTCTTACGGATCCCTAATTTTTTCAAAATCTTATATAGCCTATGTCACTCACACTTAATTAAGCTTACTTTAAATGAAAGATTTTTTTAAATCGGTCCAGTAGTTTCGGAGCCTATTCGTTACAAACAAAAAAACAAAAAAAAACAAAGTTTCTCTCTTTATAATATTAGTATAGATATAGATATAGATTATATAGATATAAAGATATAGATTGTATAGATATAGATATAAAATATATAGGTAGGTATGGTACAAGCACAGATTAAAATCTGTGCTACCTATTATCGTGTACTTTTTATCACAATATTGAAATAACCTTGAGTGATCAGTCGGATGTTTCCGCGTCACATTGTTAACCCCAAGGTTATATAAATAGGTACCTAAGTAGGTATATTTCGTCCGACTGGGTACATAACTATATTTATAGATAAACCGTAAAATACTACTAATAGACAATCGGACATGGTTCGGCCGCATCACCGTACCGTCACTACAGAACAGATAATACGCCGTCACCAGGCCCCCGTCCTTCTATACAAACGCTCTCATTTAATAGTCTACTACTACTACATAGAACACAACGTGTGTACACGCGTCAAATGTGTGCGTGAACTATGCAGGGCTGTCGCGTCGCCATCCGCTAGTGGTACGGATTGTATCCACTAGATGGCGTACACGTATATTGATATAACAAGGAAGCTTACTAATTAAGTATGTAAAACACAATTATTCGGATATATTGATCAAAAATTTATTTTTGTTAAGCTGTCATTCATCATCATCATCATCTCAGCCGTTAGTAATCCACTACTGAACATAGGCCTCCCCATAAAGGGGGGTTTTGCCAATACTCGACACGCTTGGCAGGCGGGTTGTCGAGCGCAGTTCGATGGTTTTTTGCAGAGGACGCTGCTGCCCGTCCTATGGGGCAACCACGGGGAGAGAGGGTGGAGCACTATTCTAAAGCCGGTAACTCCACGGCTGCTATTAATCAAGCTAAATTAGACAAGGTAAAGACTTTTCCCCGCTTAAACTAAAACCTAAAAAAAATCTTCGATTCTTGTTTGAACGATTGTTTTCTATAACGCACCAATTTAATAAGTAAATATTATTTCACCACACGCGCACACAGCGAGAACGGACTGTCAACCGCGTGACGTAAGCACGGCGATACCCTCTCGTGTACCCCCCGGTCGCAGGCGACGATAAAATAGCGGGGGTAGGTGAGTGTCGCTTCTTTACGTACCTAGTAATAGTTACTATTCTTTGCCGTCACAGTAAAGTCACACCCCGGACACTCGACTAAATTCCCCTAAAAAAGCCGCGCTATAACTAAACTACCTACTGCACAGACAGCACACACATGGAGTTTTGTACACGCGCAAGAGTGCGCGTGGGGTGATTTCCGAGCGAAGCGACGCTCGTGAAGAGCACAATCTCGCTCGCGGGGGTGAAGAAGGGCGACTGGTGGGCGGATGACAGTGTCTATTCTATACGTAGTGTTTATTATCTGTTCTGTGGTAAAGTGCAGTACGGTCGTTTTATCTTGACCAGTCTGAACATAGGCTCTGCGAAGTTTACCGCATGTAAACGTGTGAAGATAACTGTTATTCTCATATAAAAAAAACATATATACGAACAATTGTATATGTAATGTTCAGTTTAATCATAATAATAACAGTTATCTTATTTCTTCACGAATTTTCACGCGCTAAAGTTCGCAGAGCCTATGTTCAGACTCGCTATGATAAAACGAACATACTGTAGAGATCTTATATCTATTCACACGAACGAACCGCTTTGATGCGACCATACCACCTGCCGCCTGTGGTTTCACTCAGAGGACGCTGCTGCCCGTCCTCTAGATCTGATACCCTAGGTTCTTACGGCAACCACGGGTAGAGATGGTGGGGTACTTTTCTTTAACAGATAGCACCAAAGCTAATATAGTAACTGTAACTGTTTGACACATTTTTATCTACGTGTTTGCTGCTTCGAGTTATATCTGCCGCAGCCATCTGGTTAAAATAGCTAGTAGGCTAATACTAAAAAGCGCTGTCGAAAGCAAATTCGCTCTCTCGCTCACACATACCCACATTTTTGATCCAAACGAGTTTTCAAGTAGGTATACTCGTAACTCGTAACAACAAAGAAAAAAATCTTAGAAAAATAAAAAGCACTGAAAACTTGTTTGGATTAAATTGGATTTTTTACTGAATTTTTGTATTGTTATTTTCTAGAACCTAGTTGTCTTTATTTTACGTAATAACATGTAGTATTTTTTAGATCTTACAAAATGTGGGTACGTGTGAGCGAGGGCGAATTTGCTTTAGAGAGCGCCTTAATTGGATGCCAAAGACGTTCATTAAACGCCGGCATCCAATTAGATGCCTAGGCCGATAGTTAATTGAGCTGGAATCACTCAACGTTTAATAACTTGACGTATTGAAAGTCAGCCTGCTTCGCTCGCCCTCGCGCTCTCGCGACCTGACTTGAGCTTCTGGTTCCCGCACTTTATAAACACACTCTAGGATGTAAGCCAGAAAGACCACATGACGTCGGGATGCTCTGTGTCAGTTTTGTTACTCGACTCGACTTAACCGATCCAAACTTATTAATCTATAAATAATTCATCAATATCCAATTTAACTAAATGACTATTGACGTGCAAAAGTGTCAGATTATGACCTATTTGAATAAATCTGTTTGAGTTTGAGTTTGAGACTACCTACACGACATTCCGCCGTCTGGTTAAACGTTTTGAACAGTGACTTGGCTAGTTGTTCTTCAGCCATTTGGTGCCGGCGCTTAATGAACAACCTAAGCGTCCAATTTACTGGCTATTTTAACCAGATGGCTTCGACATTTCTATGACATCTGTTGATCGATTGTCCTTGACTGTTGCCTATTCGTTAATAAATTAATGACTCAATCGTAAGGAAAAATCGATAGATAACTTGGTCAAAGGGCAAATAGACTATGCCTAGCTTTTTTACAGCTTATGTAGTTTCAGTTGGAATTGTAACACTGTAAGTAGGTAATCAATATCTTTATAAACATAATAAATTTGGTACTTAGAGATTTATTTTGAATCCCATTGGTTCGAGCTCGAGAAGATGAATCAAAAATTTCTAAAATTTTGGAAAAGAAGGATTGAGCTGAATAAAGGGGGGCCGCAGTTTATATCTGGCGCCCCAGGCGTCTGCTCCTTCAGTGTGCCGCCCGGGGCATGGCCCCCCAGCACCCACCACGCTACGCCACTGATTCCAGGGTCTAAGCTATCTACATACCAAATTTCAGCTCAATGTTTGTGTGCCACCTATAGATCAGATGGTGATTATGTTAAGCCGGGACTACAGCTACGTGTTAGTGTGTTATATAACAATATTCTGTTAAATAACACCAAAGCCACGCCCACTTTTCATGTTATTGTGTTAGGTAACACAAAAACATGCCGCTGCGGACCCGGCTTACCATGGAAAGTGGGCGTGGCTTTGGTGTTATTTAACAGAATATTGTTATATAACACGCTAACACGTAGCTGTAGTCCCGGCTTTACACGTACATTTGCTATTGTCACAGGTAACGAAAAAAGACGGATAGAAGCGTCCATGATGATAGACGAAGTGATGCCCACCATGAGGAGCCTCAGCCCCGACCCTGAGGACATGGCTGCCGTGGGGAGGAAGTATAATAATATGCTGGTATGTTTACGAGCGCACCACATGCTGAGCACACAACCCCTGTTTGAATTTCATTATTTTATTATACCTACATAATAATAATTTGAATTTATACTCTTACAGAACGGGTTACCCCATTTACACTGCTCGAGTCAATTCTTATGGGTTATGTGAACAACCCATATTGCCAGTTTCAGGTCGCCAAGACTCCTACAAGGCCTCCAACATGGCGTAACGACTGCCCCCTACATATCTTATAGGAATCAGCTGGGACCTACAGTTTAACATGCCATCCGAAACACAGTAGCGCCCAGGCGAAAAGTCCACATAGTGAGATTCGATCCAGGGACTCCGGATTTAAAGCCGGGTATATTCCCGTTGGACCACGGACGCTACAAACGTATAGTGAGTGACAAGACGAGCATATCAGGTGCCTGACTGTAAGCATCATGATTGTCCATATCAGACACAGTGCCACCCAGTGTTTTAAAATTCAAAATTGCGCCAGTCACCTTGAGATTTTAGTTGTTAAAAGTCGTCAAGCTTATTATACTCACATAAGAGATGTAAAATTACGTGTTGTTGGGTAATAAACGTATTGCTCTTTCTTTCTGTCTTTCTAGGGTATCTCTAGGTATCTCTAGGGTAGTCAAAACAAAGTTTATGCAAGCTTAATTTATCCTGGCACTTCATTTTTTTTTATGTTTGTGAGTGACTAGACGAGCTTGTTAGCTATATATATATATTATGTAGAGAGATAGAGAGTATATACCTATAGATAAATGTGTTATGTTATGTATTGTATACAGTAGTATATATAACTACTATATATGTAAGCCAATTTCATACCTAGGCAATAATAGTTTCTATTTCCTAAGGAAATTGTTAGATCGTTAGGATCTTCATTAACCTGCCTATATTATTCAGCTAAGTAAAGTAGGTATCAGGATGGGAAATAAAAATAATATTTGGCAATCTAGTTAATTTAATTAGCTGTTCCAAACTACAGCGCCATCAAGAAGAACAACCAAGAAACTTGTGGCGACTAATCTTTTCAATAAATATCAACATCACAATTTTAACACACAAATTATAGAATCACAGCTATAATTACCATTAAATAATGTAAAGACATAATAATACTTATTATTTTAAAAACAATCACCAACTATGAGAAGGCTCATTTTACAATTTACATTACACAGTATTATTATATCAAGTACACAATTAAATAGAACAATGAACAGAGTAACGATATAATACTTATCTCAAATATTATACGGCACCAAATGTAGTCCCCCAAGTAGAAATGGTATGAGACTCAGCAAGAGTTGCAGAGGTAAGAACGGTAAGAGAGCCAGAAACCAGAAGCATCTGTTTATATAGCCTCGCCATTTTCACTTTAGGAGGGAAAATGTATGAGTAACATCCAATCCGGCAACACGACAAAATAATTGAAATCAATTACAGTACCTATTACAAATTATTTTATACGATAACATATTATAATTCTAAATATTAATTATAAAAATAATAATTACCACTTATCATATTGTAAAACATTAATAGTTATTAAACAAATATTGTGACTAGTCATTAAAACATTGAATATTATTTTACAAGTCTAAAATGACACAATAACTATATAACAGTAAATAACAAAATGAATTATAAATATTTCATAGTATTTCGGATGAAATAATCTGCCATTACTATTATACCAATTAAATAGGAACAGAATTTGACCTTACACGATTGGTTGATTTTTCATTGGTCGAGTTGTTTTTGAATATCATAACCATAGATTCAGAATAAAGATACAGTTGCCAACTTGTAAGGAAATGTTGCTATTCTTAATAATGAACGTGAAATAGTAATATTTAACAAATGTTGCCAATTTGTAAAGAAATGTTGCTATTCATAATAATAAATGTGAAATGACATTTTTAAATAATATTAAAGCTTTATACTTTATAAAAATTTACTATTGAAATATCCTAATCTAACACGGCCATACTGACACGTACTTCGTTCTCGAAGTACAAAAGAAGGATAGTACACGACATGTTACTCATTACCGTAATATTATACTTTCTAATATATCGGACAATATTCTCCTAATACGACGGTTACATAATATCACAGACTTTCCAATAACAGATTTGTTGTATAGTATTTACAATTAAATATTTCATAATGTTCATAGGAACAACTAAGCTAGAAATATAATATCTATGCAATCTGCCTTTTAATAATAACATTTATATAAAACAGTACAATAAAGTATCGACAGATTCTATTAAGGCATCAGAGAAATAAAAACGTCAGTAATAATCATATAACAATAATATCAAAACAGTAAGCATCACAAAAAGTATCATCGGTGAAATAAATATAAGTAAGTATATGTCATCAAAATAAGAACTATTAAAAATATGACAACATTCGACATCCTCTATTCTTCATTGATATTATAGTATCTAGATTAAAAAAATGAACAAACAAATACGTGCCGCAAATTTAAAACTAAAAAAGTACATTGCAATAATTATAACATATTTTTTGAGTAGAAACGAATAATATTACCAGTGGATACGAATCGCCATTAAGTATGTGCTAATATGACCTGATCTTGATTTAAACATGGAAACCAACCCATTACGTATCGCAAAATTTAAACTTCATAAACAAATACTTACAAATAATTATAACGTGTCCAAAATTAATATTACAATAGGACAAATTTTGAAATATAACAGAAACCATACATAGTGACATTAAATAAACAATAGTATCCATTATTTTACCTTCAGTTAAACATTAGTATAGTGTTGGTCCAAAATTGCATCTTATATAACGTATTATCATCAACGTGTCTTTTGACGTCGCCCCGAGGACCTTCGGGCGCTATAAAATATACTCGTCATCATCGGTAGATCAGCATCTCATCATAACATATCCAGATCATCAACTGAATTGAATGGCTGCCATAATATTATAATGAATATTTAAAATAGTTGTGTACAACAAACAGACTATGTTATCACAACATCAACACTAAAGCTAATTGCCTAGATATAGTATAAAAATTAAAACCGTTTATACCTAAAAATTTAATGATCAAAATACCTTACACAACGGTATTCAAGTTTTCTTCAGAGAAAATAAAATTAAAAAAAAAAACAAATAGGTATTATTTTTAAGAACAAGAACTAACTATATAAACTTTCACACATGGCTATCTGGTCCCAAACAAAAATGTTAATTTGACTAAAACTTCACCCAAAAATAATGCAAACCAAAGATAAATGTTTATGGAGTAGTTAAAGAAAAATAAAAAACTTACAGACATTTTGAAAGGTTGAAAAAATATGTAAATATGTAGGTACTCGGATAATCTGGATAGTAAGTAACTGCAAGTAAAAATTTATGATTAAACAAGTAAAAATGGCATAATAATTAGCTCAAATACTGCAATGACTATCTATTCAACTATTACAGTTTCATTATAATATTATCTAGATCCTCACTCAAGACAGATGGATTTCAGAACATCATCCAAATAAGATGGATCGCTCATCATCCAATCAGGATGGATCCAAGTATATCTCAACTAAAACTTGTAATTTCTAGTCATCATCAATAAACCATTTTGAATAGACGCCTAATATTAGCGGCGACATAATATTATTACGTTGGTTTCTTTTATTTTTTTGTTGTGAACTAATAAACTTCTGTACCGACTTTAAGATATTCTTTCACTTATGACTCTCTCACTTATCTAAATCATTTATGGACTACAAAGGCTATTTTATTTCTTTTAAACTGAAAGAATTTCTATATTTATAAGAAAACCTTGCTTATTAGCAAAATATTGTCGTTATAAGAAATCTTTTTTTTTTTCATTTGCAGATTTGTAACAATAACACGTAAATTGTGTGTATTTAGATGTACATATCTACCAACTAGTAATTAAGTCCAGATTTATTATATCTTTTAATATGACCCAAAAAAAAGCTACATTATATCATAACACCATGGAATTTACCTTTGCTCAAAAAAAATAAATTATCAAAATTGTATATTATAATTTCGTATTTAGACGTTATTCCGATTTTATATTTACTTATGGATGAAAGATTAAGCAGAGATATTTATATGAAAGCCAATAACAACAAGCAACACATACCACATGCCATAACCAGTCTGTACCAGCACTATACTATACATTATACATATACCTACTACAGAATACCAGAATTTGTTATTATTTCGTTCGGCCAATCTGACTATACCTAAGCGTAGAAATTAAGAAGTGTTAAGTTCATACAGTCCTACAGTCTGTAAATACACACTTTATATGAAAACTCCGATAAACTTTACTCTCTAGCTAAATCAATCGTTAATAATTGTTCCGCTAAAATGCATCTACCCTCAAAGAAGTCTGAAAAAACGAAAAAAAAAATGATAGCCAACATTTCAATCAGAATGATTGGCTAAAGCAAAAATGCAATCTAAGTAATTAACTTTGTATTTTAGTAGCAAAGTTTTAGCAAAAGTACCCTAAGGGTATTATAATATTATTATTGATTCTGTATCTATAAAATAAATTAATCCTAATTATGATGAATCTAGCGGGCTGTTTTTATGACTTCTAGCACTGAAAATCTAAAATTATATAACTACAGTCAAATAAATAACACTGAAACTGGATAATTTAAAAAAACTTTTTTTTGTCCTAAAATAAAATAAACAGCTATTTAAATAATGTATAACTGTAATATAATATTCTATTACTGTAGCTGATAAATGGCTTTTTAAAACCGCAATCTATATAATATGTAAAAATTTAGTCGGACGAAAAAAAAACATAATATGATAAAGACAGCAGGATCACGCTGGATGCAAGCCGCTTACAACTGGTTAAGATGAAAATCTATGGAGGAGGCCTATGGCTGAGATGATGATGATTAATAAGAAAAACATCCACAAAAACAAAACTCACTTAACCAACTGTCGGTTAATATACCGACAACTTGATACATTTTCATACTTAATATACAGAAAGGTATGATTCCCTTTAGTCGAAGCCCCTTTTTTTTTCTTCAATTACTGTTTGTATTTTGATTGAGAGAAAAAAACCACAAAACTTAACGTTTTTTACAGCTCTTACCATCCATCAAAGATTCTCTTAGCAAAAACAAAGGCAACAATTTGCCACCGCAACTAGCTGCACCGGGGAAGTAGATGTAGTAATCTTCTTCCACAGCCTCGTAGCTTCTCAGGCGAGATAGGCGGAACAGCCGGCAGCCGGTATGGGCGATAGCTCGCCACTGCACCACACCAACAGGGCAAAGGGTTGAGCAATCGATTTTTCACAGCTTCTGAAATCACGAAATATATTAGAAATTGCTCAACTATCCCACTTCTGATGTTAGCTATATATATATATATTATGTAGAGAGATAGAGAGTATATACCTATAGATAAATGTGTTATGTTATGTATTGTATACAGTAGTATATATAACTACTATATATGCAAGCCAATTTCATACCTAGGCAATAATAGTTTCTATTTCCTAAGGAAATTGTTAGATCGTTAGGATCTTCATTAACCTGCCTATATTATTCAGCTAAGTAAAGTAGGTATCAGGATGGGAAATAAAAATAATATTTGGCAATCTAGTTAATTTAATTAGCTGTTCCAAACTACAGCGCCATCAAGAAGAACAACCAAGAAACTTGTGGCGACTAATCTTTTCAATAAATATCAACATCACAATTTTAACACACAAATTATAGAATCACAGCTATAATTACCATTAAATAATGTAAAGACATAATAATACTTATTATTTTAAAAACAATCACCAACTATGAGAAGGCTCATTTTACAATTTACATTACACAGTATTATTATATCAAGTACACAATTAAATAGAACAATGAACAGAGTAACGATATAATACTTATCTCAAATATTATACGGCACCAAATGTAGTCCCCCAAGTAGAAATGGTATGAGACTCAGCAAGAGTTGCAGAGGTAAGAACGGTAAGAGAGCCAGAAACCAGAAGCATCTGTTTATATAGCCTCGCCATTTTCACTTTAGGAGGGAAAATGTATGAGTAACATCCAATCCGGCAACACGACAAAATAATTGAAATCAATTACAGTACCTATTACAAATTATTTTATACGATAACATATTATAATTCTAAATATTAATTATAAAAATAATAATTACCACTTATCATATTGTAAAACATTAATAGTTATTAAACAAATATTGTGACTAGTCATTAAAACATTGAATATTATTTTACAAGTCTAAAATGACACAATAACTATATAACAGTAAATAACAAAATGAATTATAAATATTTCATAGTATTTCGGATGAAATAATCTGCCATTACTATTATACCAATTAAATAGGAACAGAATTTGACCTTACACGATTGGTTGATTTTTCATTGGTCGAGTTGTTTTTGAATATCATAACCATAGATTCAGAATAAAGATACAGTTGCCAACTTGTAAGGAAATGTTGCTATTCTTAATAATGAACGTGAAATAGTAATATTTAACAAATGTTGCCAATTTGTAAAGAAATGTTGCTATTCATAATAATAAATGTGAAATGACATTTTTAAATAATATTAAAGCTTTATACTTTATAAAAATTTACTATTGAAATATCCTAATCTAACAAGCTCATCAGATGCCTGATGGTAAGCATCATGATTGCCCATATCAGACACAGTGCCACCCAGTATTTTAAAATTCAAAATTCTGCGCGGCACTGCACTGCGCCTGTCACCCTGAGATATGAGTTGTTGAATCTCATCATGCCCAGTAATTTCGCTGGTAACATTGCCCTTCATACCGGAACACAGTAATGTTTGCACATTACTGCTTGGCGGATGAATAACTGGCAAAGGTGTGGTACTTCCCCAGGCGGCTCCCTGCAAAAGAGGCCTACCACTACAAAAGTAAAAAAGTGGTAAGATTATCGGCTGTTTATGTGGACTGTACTTTAATATTTAAAACCGGCTGAGAAAGTAGTTAATATGCATTGTTCGGCCGCGAGAGAGAAAATAAAGTTATGAGCATGATAAGCTTGGCATCGATGACTTCGCCAGATGCATACGGCTGTAATAATTTTTATAGATTACTAGCTGACCCGGCGAACTTCGTACCGATATATTTTATTTCTCTAATCGCAACTGAGGAAATAAAACCCTTCCGGTAAAATCGAATTACCTAAATTTAAAATAAAACTGGAGTACTCAATTGAAAAATTCATATTCTTGTTCAAAATGCGTGGAGATTTTACTGAGACTATCACTTTCCGGGAGATAGTATTAATTCACTCGTTTAAAAAGGAACTGAACTGCGGTGACCGGTGACACTCGGCGCCAGTATTTATACCTGAACCTTGAATTTCCCGAACGTTCTAGTTCGCATGCTTCGAGAAGAATCGATTGATCGATTGTTCGAAATAGTGGGTCTCGATGGTTCGAGAGGGAGCTTTGTTTACGCTCAGAGGAGGTCTCGAGAACGAATGAGATACCAAAGCTTTGGACATTCAAACCAGAGATGGCGACTCGATAGAATTTGATGGCCAGATCTTGAAACTTTGATTAAAATTTGGCGCCAAGACTAATAATTCTCTAACAAAAATAGTACATTTTTTTTTTTGTTATTAATGGTAATAATATTGTAACATAATACGCAGTATAATTATAAAAATATCAGTCACAAACCATTAAAATAATACGGTTATATCGTGAGCATAAATAAATATAACGTGAAATAAAGTAATAGAATTTATATTCTATGAAACAGAACACAGCGCCATCTATTGGGTGTATTTGCAACCTAGATGTCAAACAATATTGAAGAATTTTATCGTTGAATCAACGTACACCGCCATCTATGAGAACTTCATAAAACTAAACAGTAAATAAACACTTGCTTGAGAAACAATTAATTGATACATTTTATTCGTTAACATTCACGACTTAAGCGAATAATTGAGATGATAACTATCCTATCCAGTAATACCAAAATACGGACCAAAATACGGGTACATGTGAAATTTGATTGAAATCAGTTCAGTAGTTTTGGAGTTTATTCGTGACATACATCGTGACACAAGATTTTTATATATATAAAGATATAGATTATATTTTTAGATTATTTTAGAGATTATACTTTCTTCTTATTCGTTTCGTTCTTGACAGAACGGTCGTGGTCGTCATGATGAGTCTGTGGCATGGGCAGATATCGTTCGCCTCTCACTAAATCGCCATTTATTAGAGATTTATACTTAGATGCGGCTAAATTACATAATATAAATTACAAGGTACGAGAAGTGTCAAGTCACTTATTACAGTACGGCCGGCGTGACTTAATGAGTCTGAACATAGGTCCTGCGAACTTTAGTGGTGCATGTAAACTCGTGAACAAAACTGATAAGGGCCACTACTAGTTAATAGAGCGACACAATCCTATGAAAAATTTACCAAATCCATGTTGTCTATTCCCCTGTTTCCTCCGAATGTAATTAATCCATTCAATAAATTTATATCCTGATATTTTTATAGTGAAGTAAACTATGTCCCTGAGCATTTTAGTTTTTCCTACTGTTCCTTGTGGCTGTAAAAAAACTATATTTATGTTAACGCAATCAAAAGTTTTGGCCATTTTACTGCATATTTCCATACTTTGCGCAAGGAACTAATAGATGGCGCTATAATATGTTCTTGGTATCTAGGGATGGAACTCCACACTATGCATACATACGTATGTCTTGATTATTTATTTCAAGAACTTCTTAAAATCTCAGTTTTACTCGCGTGATTGGTCGTTCACTACAGACTACAAACATACCCAGTTTGCTTACTTCATCTTTAAAGTAGGTATCACAATATAAAAATATCAAATAGGTAAGTACATAACAACAAACATTCAGGCCTTTTTCCCGAAGGGGTAGGCAGAGGTGTACCCAGGACTCAGTCCCACAGTAGATACACCCACATTTCGCCAGTATGTTATTGGTCCCATGTAATAGGGGGCGAGCCTATTGCCATCTACCGGGCACAGTTCCAGACTCCAGGCAGTTATTGAGATAATTCCTAATAGAAAAATCCAATATTCATCACATTGCCTGACCTGGGGATCGAACCCGGGACCTCTTGATTGGCAGTCGAGCATGCGCCCTCTACGCCACCGAGGCAGTCAGAGGTAAGTAGATTTACTATATTCGGAGGAAACGGGAATACAAAACATCGATTTAATAAATTTTCCATAGGATTATTCTAATTGCTAAGGTCCCCTTTCCTCTCAAGACATCAAGATAAGTTCCTATTAGGTAATCTGTGGTACTACCAACATAGCAACATAGCTGTTCCGGTGGGCAAAATTGGAACTACGACCTGTTAACATAACAATATGGTGGTAACTTTGTCACTCTGCTGTCAAACGGCTAACGGCATACAAAAAATGACGTTTGACAGCAAAATTTACTGCTGTTGTTACGCGATTGCATGTTCGTAATACCTGCTGTATTAACATCAAGAAATGTCTACCCATAGGGAACGCACGCTGTTAAACATACGAACGAGCCGAGCGAGGGTCACCTCGATATTATGTCCTTTGTCTCTTTCTAATATTAACACATAACCACAATTTTATATGGGTAGAAATTTCTTGATTATCATCTTAAAAAGCAAAAAAAAAACCACGCGAAGCATCGAAATATATTCTTACGATACATTAATATCTTTGACACGAAGCTAGATCTTTTTATGTAACAATAGATAGGTACCTGTTTAATACAAAAAATAAAATTCAATGAGTGTTGAAGATTTTATCCACAAAAAAGGTCTTAGGTAGTTATCTACCTAGTTATCTTTATGTCATGACATAATAACATCTACTGTCCATCAAATATGAGAAGTACCGTTTGACGTTTAATCAAGACGTAATAACTTTGCATAGGCGTAACACACATTTGACCGTGTGGTTCCCGGCTATAGGGCCACCCCTTTCTCATCCTACGATAGCCGTGGACCCGGCAGAGTGACATTCGGAGAGTGGGCAGCAGCGCTCTCCGCTTCCAAGTATTCAAAATACTGCGATTACCAAGCCGCCTGCCAAGCGTGATGATTACGGCAAAATCTTCCAAATGAATAGTTTATGGCGTTCTATGGATACGTTTTTTTTTTTTTTTTTTTATGATAATGAATGACAAGACGAGCAAATCAGGTGCCTGATGGTAAGCATCATGATTGCCCATATCAGACACAGTGCCACCCAGTGTTTTAAAATTAAAAATTCTGCGCGGCACTGCACTGCGCCTGTCACCCTGATATATTAGTTGTTGAATCTCATCATGCCCAGTAATTTCGCTGGTAACATTGCCCTTCAGACCGGAACACAGTAATGTTTGCACATTACTGCTTGGCGGATGAATAACTGGCAAAGGTGTGGTACTTCCCCAGGCGGCCCCCTGCAAAAGAGGCCTACCACTACAAATATATGTTTAACAGGTGACTTCTACCGGCTGATGATGATGATGATGATGATGATGAACTCACACAATTTTAATAACCTTCGCCGCAAAACCATGGACATATGAATGAAAAGAAAAAAAATATCACCCACGGGTGGGTTTCGAAACACCCATGGGTGACATTTCCTCATATCAAATTCTAGTTCAAGCGATAAGACCGCTTAGTCTATAAAAATATAAAAAATGTATTTTTGTGCAGCTGTCATTGATCAAGCTACATATTATGCAATGGCGGATTTATCAGCAGGCTGAGTAGGCTGGAGCCTAGGGCGGCAGATTCAAGGGGGCGGCAATTTTTAATTATAAAGATTACATTAGTACCATCTACGTAGGATAAAGTATTAGGGCTAGCTTCACACCGCCTGTATAGCAGTATATCTAATATTTTTCACCGAGCTTGCAGCAAGTTTCTCGCACATTTAGTATCAAAATTCTACAAAATTTTACCGCACTCGCAACAAGCTGTTCGCGCCTTCATGGTTAATATTCTAATATTTTTGTACTGGCGCATTCATTGTCAACGTACAAAATTTTTCACCGCTCTCGCAGCAAGATCACACGCCTATTTTTGGCCCTTGCAGACCTTGGTACCTTATTGAATTTTCGTTAGCGCAAACGCTAAGGGGCGCCCAAATATGAATAGCCTACTGGCGGCAAATGTGTAAATCCGCCACTGTACATATTATGACAAGGTATAAATCATTCAAATCCTTATTTGAAACTTTACCTTGTTTGAAACAAGGTAAAATAAGAATTGTCAAACGGTACTTCTTAGATTTGATGGACTGTAGGTATTTTTTATCGTGTATAATTTGGCTTCACATTATGCTCAAAGCATAAATATTACGAATAATAACAATACCTAATTAATGTCTATGAGAAGGACAGTTTATAAAAAAAAACAAATAAATCAGTGCCCTCTATAATGAAAATTCTACTAAGCTTTCCTACATCGTAAGCAGTTGATAAAGAGCTGCTAACTCAGGTCTGGTGGGCAAAATTGGAACTACGCACTGTCAACCTTCATAGTGACCATGACCATTGGTAGGTAGATATCACTAGCGACACTCCTAACTGAACTGATAGTATGGTTGGCTACTAATGGGCTTTAATAATATCGTTTTAAAAACATATAAACAACATAAAAACATACAAATTAAAACAATAATGAGTGTTATTCTTAATACATAGACTTCTTATATTTATGTGTTTCCTATACTTCTTGTAAACAGACAAGATAATAGATAAATAATCTCGAAGCAATAAAAATTATTGCGCAATAATAAATTATTATTACGCCATAGACAAGACATAACTTTTAACTTGTTTACTTATCTCATATTTAATGACAATAAAAATAAGCTATTACGCACTAGAATAAAAAGTTAAATATATATCAATAATATTTTTTTATTAATATTTAGTCAACAGTGACACCTAGCGTGCGTGAATATTTTTAGTTAACTTGCAGTTATGCTACTCCACGGTAGATGGCGCTGTTTAAATGTAAGCTGATTTTTAAATCAGCATAGTATGTATGTAATTAACTAAATTGATTTATTGGAATATTGATAAATAACTTCATTTATGATTAACTTTTTACTATTGAAGACAAAATTGATTCGTAATCTTATATTATACTATCGCCTCTCTCGTTTCTGTTCATAGCGCTGTCATTTTCTATTTGACAGCATGACGTGCGTGTGTGATTCATTTTGACGTCCGACCATCGGCCATCGATCGGAAGTCAGTCACAAATAGAATTCGTTGTCATACGTTCTTGTTTTTCGCTAAATTATCGTGAAACAAATGAAAAGCAGTTGATTTTATCGTGCGGTTATCAAAAAACTAGCATTAACGTGCTACTTGCCGGAACTTTAAAGGATTTCAGTGTACTTAAAGTGTTTAAAGAAGTGAATTTAGTGAAGCAAAAAAAGCTGTGTACTTTCGGTTTACTCGTGATTTTACCTCATTTATTCAGCATTTCGTGTGTAATAACTGAAGGTAGTAGAGTGGAACGTGTTTTTACTGCAGCAGTCTTCAATTAAAAACAATAAATATAATATACTGAAACTTAACCTCTTTTGTCGACCTTGCGACAAAGAGGTTTCGTAAAAAGAGGCCTCTAAACTTTAAACCTATTGTTTCTACCAACGAATATTGTTTTTACTTTAACTTCTATACCTACGTAGCGATTTACCTACTTTAGAATTATTTAATTTAGGCAGAAATTTCATACTGTTTTTTAGATAAGAACAATCTAATCAGATTCTTATTAGCCCTTACTTTTTAAAACAAACAAATCAAATAAATAATAATGATTAAGTATAACTATAAACATCTGTGGTTTCACTGAGTTTTCTTCAAAAGTATTAAAAAGGTTATTTACAATTCATTTACTACAGCAAAGCATTTTTTAATGAAGTACCTACCTAGGAACCTAGTAGGTACATAATATTATGATAATGGGTACATAATAAACAATATATTAACAACATACATTCACGCCTTTTTCCCGAAGGGGTAGGCAGAGGTGTACCCAGGACTCAGTCCCATAGTAGATACACCCACATTTCGCCAGTATGTTATTGGTCCCATGTAATAGGGGGCGAGCCTATTGCCATCTACCGGGCACAGTTCCAGACTCCAGGCAGTTATTGAGATAATTCCTAATGGAAAAATCCAATAATTAACACTGCCTGACCTAGGGATCGAACCCGGGACCTCTTGATTGGCAGTCGAGCATGCGCCCACTACGCCACCGAGGCAGTCACAACAATAGTCAATATATTATATATACATTTATTGTAATTCCCTACTATTGTGGGTTTACTTGTTCAAAATTCAGTAGGTATAATATTTCTTTTTAAAATCCATACCCAAAGAGTGTAGAAGTAACCCTGTTACTACGCTTTCACTGTCTATCACAGGGCTCTATCTCGTAAACCTTAATAGCTAGACACTTGTAATTTTCACAATATATGTATTTCTATTGCGGCAATAACAACTAATAATAAAAATAAAATAAAATTCATAATTAAGGTGCTCTCCATACAAACAACATGTTTAACAAATTGTTTTCATAATTTTTATAAGACTTTTTGCTGCAATAACAATAAATTCTTATACTAATAAGTTTATTATTATATAATTATGCCCTAGCAGCATTGTCAAAAACTTTTTGACACTAAAAATCTTTTGACACTAAAAATCGGAACTAAAAACTAAATATTCTTTTTCCAGGATTGATACAAAGACCTATAGTAGTTTAGGTGGACTACTGTCCTGTAATATGCAGAACTGTCCCATAATGCCAGAAGCCTATAATGCCAGGAACTCCATTGTAAACTCCTGGAATAAGTTTAGTGTTTAGTTCTGATTTTTAGTGTAAAAAAGTTTTTGACATTAAAAATGGAACTAAAAACTAAATATTCTTATTCCAGGATTGATATTAAGACAACTAATATCTCAGGGTGACAGGCGCAGTGCAGTGTCGCGCAGAATTTTGAATATTAAAACTCTGGGTGGCACTGTATCTGATATGGGCAATCATGATGCTTACCATCAGGCACCTGATTTGCTCGTCTTGTTACTCACTATCACAAAAAAAGGCCTTCCTCACCCCGTGAGTGAGATTGAGCTCTCGACAAGCACCGCTTTTATGGGAAATCACCTCACGCACACTCTTGCGTGTGTACAAAGCTCCATGTGTGCAGTGTCTGAAGTAGGTAGTTATAGAGCGGTTTTTGTATGGGATTGAGTCGAGTGTCCAGGGTGTGGTTATGGTCTTGATTTTTGAAGGAGCTTTGTACAGTCCTTAGAAAAAAATTATAGGCTTTCAACCCTTTTTAGGATTCCGTACCTCAAAAGGAAAAGAGGAACCCTTATCACTTTGTTATCCGTCTCTCTGTCTGTCCGTCCGTCAAGACACTTTTTTACGGGAATGCGTGGAGGTATCAAGTTGAAATTGATATCAACTACTTAGATCTGCAGTCCCTTGTGGCTGTAGAAAAATGATACTTCTAAGTTAACGCAAACAAAATTTATGGCCTTTTTTACTGCATATTTCCATACTTTGCGCAAGTAACCAATAGATGGCGCTGTATGTTCAGGTGTCTAGGTATGGAACCCTACACTATGCATACATATGTATGCCTTAACAATTACTTAGGGTGGGTTCTCATCCAGTCACACTAAACGAGTCACACTATGACATATTGGGACTTTTTTTTCCCATCGAGTAACACTGTTACTTATTGCAATCTTTTTTTAAAAATAAGTTCCCATCGAGTAACAGTGTTACTTAGTATTATAGTATGTTTCTTAATAGATTAAAACAGTAATAGCACGATAAAATACTTTTTGGTTCACATATTTTTGCAAATAGAACGTTCTTGCTACTGCGTTTCGACGCAGGTCAGCGGCCGTTTGACGCATCTTCTAATATTAGCGGACGTCTTACAATTTGTTTGATTATCGAATATGATTATTTGCCAAATAGCATCATTAAGTATAATAAAAAGTCAGAAAATTGTTTTTTTTTTCATTGCGAGTCCCGATAGAGGTCGCATTTTGAACTAGAAGGCGCTAGCTTCTTTCGTTAATGCAAATCGTTTTTTAAGCCCTTTCCACACGTAGCTATAATATATATTAATATAAATCATAGCAAGGCATATTACGATATATTTTCTATACAAATATTCAACTGACCGCACACACAGCTATAATATATATTTCTATGACGTCACCAACATATACCGTAATATATATTATTGCATATTTATATGAACTACTGTATCAATGAAATGAAGGCTAAAATATATATTATAGCATCGTCTCCGTGTGTGGTAAACAAAACAACATAACATACATTCACGCCTTTTTCCCGAAGGGGTAGGCAGAGGTGTACCCAGGACTCAGTCCCATAGTAGATACACCCACATTTCGCCAGTATGTTATTGGTCCCATGTAATAGGGGGCGAGCCTATTGCCATCTACCGGGCACAGTTCCAGACTCCAGGCAGTTATTGAGATAATTCCTAATGGAAAAATCCAATATTTAACACTGCCTGACCTGGGGATCGAACCCGGGACCTCTTGATTGGCAGTCGAGCATGCGCCCTCTACGCCACCGAGGCAGTGTGTGGTAGCTTGCTATAATATATATTATAGGACGGTATATTAATATATATTATAGGACGGTATATTAATATATATTATAGGACGGTATATTAATATATATTATAGCTGCGTGTGTGACGGGCTTAAGGTTTTGTACCCTTATAGGCTATAGGAACACTTTGTTGTCTGTCTGTCCGTCTATGAAGACACTTTATAACGGGAATATGTGCAGGTATCAAGTTGAAATTGATATCAACTACTCAGATCTAAGGCATAGAACAGATAATATACGTATAGAATGGACATTGCCATCCGCTCACCAATCGGGCCTTCCTCACCCCGCGAGCGAGATTGAGCTCTCGACGAGCTCTGCTTCGCTGGGAAATCACCTCACGCACACTCTTGCGCGTGTACAAAACTCCATTTGTGCAGTGTCTGTGTAGTAGGTAGTTATATCATGACTTTTGTATGGGAATTGATTCGAGTGTCCGCTGTGTGTCTGCAGCCCTCATACTCTTCTAAGTTAACGCAATCAAAAGTTATGGCCATTTTACTGCATATTTCCATACTTAGCGCAAGGAACTAATAGATGGCGCTGTACGTTCTAGGCGGTGTTTTTGGGATTGGAAGCGTTTCGTACAGGTATCTAGGTATGGAACCCTACACTATGCATACATACGTATGCCTTAACAATTTATTTGAAATTGGAACAGCTAGTGTTGCCATAACAAAAAATTGGAACGCTCCCCCAAGGACGTCCGGGCGACCTATAGAATACATGAAGGTTCAAGATCAACGTATTCATCATTTCTTTGTTCCATAAATAATTTTTACATCGCAACTCCTACGCGGCTTCGCAGTTTTAGAGCTAAGAGCATTGACACGTGCTCCGTGGGTCACGGTTTTTAAGGCGCTGTCCAAAGTAAATTCGCCCTCTCGCTCACACGTACACAAATTTTTGAAGATATAAGAAATATTACACGTAATTACGTAAAATAAAGACAACTAGGTTCTAGAAAATAACAATTCAAAGATTCAGTAAAAAATCTAATTTAATCCAAACGAGTTTACATGTATAAAAACCTGCACGAAGAAAAAAAATCTTATATAAATAAAAAGGCACTGAAAACTGGTTTGGATAAAATTGGATTTTTTACTGAATCTTTGTATTAGATTAGATTAGATTAGATTACTCTTTATTCTGACCATTTTCATAAAAATACACAGTACAACATAATAACTTAATAACAAAGCTATATCTAACAAGTGTTTGGTCAACAAAGGGCGGCCTTATCGCTTTAAGCGATCTCTTCCAGGCAACCAGTCTTTGGACGGAAAGGTATATGATAGGAAGAGTAGGGGTGGGATCGGGTACAGAATTTTTATACATATTTATTTATACTATACGTAATTAGGGTTATACTTATATATTATTAATATACTACATACATCCATAATATAATATAAATATACATTATACACATTTATACATATATTATTATTAAAATATACTAAGTATAATATATAGTTAATAAAGTTTAGGTATGGCAATAATACATATATGTGCACACATACATAAAGTAAAATAAAATACATACATAACATTATTCAGAGACAGAGATAGGTACTATGATTGCGACAGAAAGTGTTCTTTAATCAAGCGCTTAAATATATCTGGTGTCTTAGCACACCTAATGGCAACGGGAAGAGAATTCCATAAATGGACGGCATAGTTGGTGAAAGATTTGTGAGTAAACTTGGAGGATATAGTTAGAGTTGTAGACTTAAGAAGATAGTTATTGGAAGAGCGTAAAGAATGAGAATGAGACTGAGAGACGAATTCAAAGCGTTCCTTGAGATAAGGAGGAGAAAAGGGATTAAACAGAATGTTATAAAGAAGTGAAAGAATGTGAGTATCCCGGCGAAGGCGGATGGGCAACCATTTCAGCTTATTGCGGAACTGTGAAACGTGATCATATTTTCTTAGGCCAAAAATGAACCGAATACAAAAAATTTGAAGTCGTTCCAGCTTGTTAAGCTGCTCTTGGGTTAAATCCAGATAGCTAGCGTCCGCATAGTCTAAAATAGGGAGAAGAAGAGATTGTGCAAGAGCAGTTTTGGTGGAGATCGGCAAAAAATTACGCAGCCTGCGCAAAGAACCAGCGGAAGCATAAACTTTCCGACTGACCTCTGCTATCTGAGCCTCCCAGGATAAATGGCTATCCAATAGAACTCCCAAGTTCTTTACCGTATTGCTAACGGGCATGACGGTACCATCGAAGATCACTTGGGGCAGGCGGAACCAGTCAATCTTCGAGACCATCCTGGAACCACCAATGACAATCATCTGAGTTTTGAGAGGGTTAACTTTAAGCCCATAAGATTGGCTCCATTTCAGAATGCGTTGAAGATCAGCATTGGTGGCTCTTATGGCGGTCTCGATATCATCGACTGGGGCCTGAGTATATATTTGTAAGTCGTCTGCGTAAAGGTGGTAGGACGAAGATAGTTGGTGAGAAATGGAGTTTATAAAGATGGCAAAGAGAAGAGGAGAAAGAACGCCGCCCTGCGGTACACCTGCAGTCGTATTACACCAAGATGAATACTTATCATCTATGCGAACACGCTGCCGACGCCCACACAGGTAACTGCGAAACCAATCAATAACCGGAGGAGATATGTTAAGAGAGCGAAGGAGGCTAAGGAGAATATCAAAATCTACGTTGTTAAAAGCGTTGCTGAAGTCTAGCAGCGTCAGCACGGTCAACTGTCCGTTTGCCATACCAAAACGTACGTCGTCAGTTATTTTGACCAGCGCCGTAGCAGTACTATGGCCACGACGAAAACCGGACTGAAATGGATTTAAAAGAGTATTCTGAATCAGATAAGAGTTAAGCTGTTGGTGTATGAGGCGTTCAAGAACTTTAGAGAGGAAGGGAAGAATAGAAATAGGTCGGAAATCAGAGAGAGCAGAAGGTTTGGATCTCTTAGGAAGAGGAATGATTTGCGCCTCTTTCCAAGCTGAAGGGAAAGTAGCATTAGTAATAGACGAGTTGAGTATATAGCAGATGATGGGCAAGAGTTCCTCGAGTACAAGCGTGATCATCTTGCGACTGATGCTGTCACTGCCGATTGCATTTGAAGGGATGGAAGCTATGCTCTTCTTAACATCACTCTCGGAAAATTGAGTAAATACAAAAGAAGGATGGTCAGAATTGGGAATAGTAGAAAGTTGAGTGATTGTAGCAGCTTTAACAGGTCCATCAAAGTTGGAAACAGAAGAAAAATGCTGATTTAGGAGGTCTACATTCAGATCTTTGGGTAAATTTTCTTCACGTGACTTCCCAACTCCTAATGACCTGAGGAACTTCCAGACTTTGGCAGGATCCTCATTTTGAACGGAATCATAAATGTGCCGGCGTTGTGCGTCTCTACACACCTTGTTGCATTTATTGCGACGCTCTGCATACTTTTTCTTATTGTCGTATGTATTGTTATTTTCTAGAACCTAGTTGTCCTTATTTTACGTAATTACATGTAGTATTTTTTAGATCTTCAAAATATGGGTAAGTGTGAGCGAGAGGGCGAATTTGCTTTGGACAGAGCCTTAAGTTTAAAACGCATTGAATCGCGTAATAATTGAAAAAAAAAGGAAACTAGTTTTTTACTTTGCGAACGCGTATGGCGTCTCACAGTTTGCACATTTTCCTGTATAATTAAAATACTTACCTATAAGTAAGTACGTTACTTTAATTAATTTTTTGTTGATCTTTTACAAAAAACATAACATAAAATCACACCTTTTTCCCGAAGGGGTAGGCAGAGGTGTACCGAGAACTCAGTTCCATAGTTAGTACATCCACATTTGGTCAGTATGTTATTGGTCCCATGTAATAGGGGGCGAGCCTATTTCCATCTACTGGGCACAGTTTCAGACTCCAGGCTGTAATTGAGATAATTTTTTGTCTGACCTGGGGATCGAATCCGAGACCTTGTGATCGGTAGTTTAGATTATCTTTAGATTATTATATTAGCTTTAGATTATCTAAAACAAATAAAAAGACATTCTTAGGAAATTGTGTATACGTTTCTATAATAAAATCCCAAAGAGATAACTGGGCTCTCAGAGGGTAAATTCAAAACCTATATAAAATCTACTTTACTAAAGAAGGCTTATTATAAAGTCAACCAGTACATAGAGGACAAAGATGCCTGGAAACTTCTGCATAGCCGCCTCGCGGCACCTTCAAAGAAAACGAATGTAACCAAACCAAATATTGTAAAACTATCTGTTGAAAAAATTAAGCCCTACAAGTTTCTTGTGCGTTCTTCTTGTAGAGGTATCTTTCCGAACGCACGGTAGACTCAGTACTGTTTATCTTTATTGACGTGCAAAAGTGTCAGATTATGACCTATTTGAATAAATCTGTTTGAGTTTGAGTAGTCGAGCTAGCGCCCACTACGCCATCGAAGCAGTCCAATACAATAAAATCGATTAAAAATACGTATTTAAACTAGCTTCAGCTACTCCCTAACTCTGTTTATTAGTTCTATGATTGACAATGTTGTTATCTGATATTCAGTAGTAGTTTGTAGTGGTAGGCCTCTTTTGCAGGGCGCCGCCTGGGGAAGTACCACACCTTTGCCAGTTATTCATCCGCCAAGCAGTAATGTGCAAACATTACTGTGTTCCGGTCTGAAGGGCAATGTTACTAGCGAAATAACTGGGCATGACGAGATTCAATAACTCATATCTCAGGGTGACAGGCGCAGTGCAGTGTCGCGCAGAATTTTGAATTTTAAAACACTGGGCGGCACTGTTTCTGATATGGGCAATCATGATGCTTACCATCAGGCACCTGATTTGCTCGTCTTGTCACTCACTATCATAAAAAAAAATCAGATGTTATTTTAAATGAAATTAGTTTCTACATTCATATTAATCTACATAGTATTAGAACCAATTAATAATCCCTTTATTTTCAAGATTGACTCAGAACTTATCCACCTTTCAGAGATAAACAAAGAGTGCTAAAATTAGCGATGCCGTGGCGAGGCATTAGTAATCGATAAAAAGTTGAATATACATACCTAGTTAATTTTTTAAACCGTGACCCCACGCCTACCTATGTCATTGGACTTCGGGTATAGTCATAATAGCTAACGCGTAATGCTATTACGGGATTAACGCAAGTTTGCGCGAACTTTACGCGTACAAATTCGCGATCGGACATACTAATGACGTCCTGATGTCCTTATAAATCGCGACCACTTCGCGCGTACGCCAATAAACATTATGACAGTAAATGATCAAATAATGCTTTTATGATTAAATCTATGCTGCAAGGATCTGAAAATATTACACAGTTTTAATATTAACGTTATCATTACAATAAAAGGTTAATAGACATACATACATACATTCACGCCTTGTTGTCCCGAAGGGGTAGGCAGAGGTGTACCCAGGACTCAGTCCCACAGTAGATACACCCACATTTCGCCAGTATGTTATTGGTCTCATGTAATAGGGGGCGAGCCTATTGCCATCTACCGGGCACAGTTCCAGACTCCAGGCAGTTATTGAGATAATTCCTAATGGAAAAATCCAATATTTAACACTTTGCCTGACCTGGTGATCGAACCCGGGACCTCTTGATTGGTAGTCGAGCATGCGCCCTCTACGCCACCGAGGCAGTCTTAATAGGCAGATTAATAGAGACAATAAGAATAAGTGTTAATGTACACATTCTTAGATTTACCGTTGATCTAGCAGTTTAAGTTAAATATATAAATTACTTATTAGCCTCCAAAAGGCTAGATTTTAGTTAGATGACATTTCTATCTAAGCATGTCATTAATAAAAATAATAATAATTACAATAAAAGGTTTCTATAAGATTCTACAAACATTCGCCTCGGTGTTCAGTGCCTCGGTGGCGTTGTGGGCGCAAGGTCAACTGCCAATCAAGAGGTCCCGGGTTCGATCCCAAGGTCAGGCAGTGTTAAATATTGGATTTTTCCATTAGGAATTATCTCAATAACTGCCTGGAGTCTGGAACTGTGCCCGGTAGATGGCAATAGGCTCGCCCCCTATTACATGGGACCTATAACATACTGGCGAAATGTGGGTATGGGATTGAGTCCTGTTTTTTTATGAAAAAAAAAATTGTGTTTGATCGCGGATACGTACGTTAAAAATTCGCGTCAACGGGACGCCTATTATAATTAGAATATAACACGGTCTTTTGTCAGTATATTTTGAGTGAATTTTAAAGCAACAAACCTGGCACCTCCAGTAGAAAGCTAATTCTGATAATAAATTTTCCACTACCCTCTAAAGTGCATATTAAAATAACCCACATTTCCACTGTCGGAGGCCATGCCTTTATTTTCACCTTCTGTAAAACAAGGTCGGGTATTTACAGTGAAATTCTCTTCCCAGAACAAATTAAGCTTATAATATGTTTGGCAAAGATTATTTTGTAGATAGGTTATAAGTTCCAAGAACATGTCAAACTTTTGTGTACAAAAACATGTCTAATCTATTTTAACTATGCATAAAATCAGTTGTCGGTTACTACAGCACACGCTCCGTCTTGTTTGCACCAAGAGGACCTGAGTGTGAATATTTTTAGGGTACAGCTCCCTCAGGATCACTTCGTTGTCCGTCTGTGTGTCTGTAGAGTCTCGACTGTTTGGAGACTCTGCATACATTGTTTTATTTGTTAAGTTAAAGTTAGAATTAATAGTTAATTGTTTTAGTTGTTGAGTACGGGTGCGCGACGCCGGGACGCTTAGTTTAAAAATGAAAGAGCAGTGTGCTCTGAACGACGCCTTTATTGGTACTATTTGTTAATTTGTTATAACAAACTTATGGCTAAAGAAATCTGTAGAGTTATGTTAAGTGTTAAGTTTAGCGTGGGAACTCAAGTGCTCTGAATGGTGAGCCCATACAGTATCTTTCCGTCTATTCGTCTGTCCAGAGTCAACACCTTTTTCTCGGGAACGCGTGAATGTATCAAGTTTGAACTGATATCAAAAACTAAGCTCTATAGCCCCTTGCTGCTGTAAAAAAATTAAACTTCTAAGTAAAAGCAATCAAAAGACTCGGCCATATTCCCGCACATATCTATACTTTGCCCAACGGACTGAAAACCTCTAGGGTAAGTATTTCCCGTTGGCCTAGCATCATGAAATGTGGCAAGAAGCAAGATCTTATGTATCATAAGTAGTGATGGATTAATTAGCATTCGCATTCATTGTTAGCTTGCGAATGCTTAATTAGCATATAGCAAATTAATTGAAGTTGCGAAATTCTATGAATGCGAATTTAGAGAATTCATTGCTTCTTACGATCATGCAGCGACAGCGTGCGCCGTATGCTCTCATTCGGCCGTCGGCCGTCGTAAACTCGGGAGACGCGGAGACGGGAATATTGAATACTATGTCTGTTTCACGTGACACTGATTGACCTCGTTGCGTTCGAGAGTCGCGAGTGAAATTATTGGCAATTTGGTAGGCGCGGTTAAGCAATTATTATCTTTATTGGCTTGTACTTAGCGTCGTATATTGAATGAACGTGTTTGATTATTTAATTCGTTAAAATTAATAGCAGGACGGTGTTAAGTGCGAATTATCGTCTTAGCAAATAGCATATTAGCATGCTAAGACAATTCATTATCGCATGCTTATGAAATTAATGTGCAATCGTATTAATTACCATCACTAATCATAAGTAAAAGGAAATATCCCTAAACCGAATATGTTACAAAAACAAAATTGATTACTTAAGTAGTAATGTTTTGTTTAAGTATCTAGGTGTGGAACCCTACATTATGCATATTAATATATTTATATGCATAATGTATTAATATGCATAATAATAAATATTTATTAATATTCTCATTTTAGGCAACACACGGCTTGTGTATTTTGCAACTTTTGAATAAATAAAGAAACAAACATGCGAAAAAGTACCTAGCATTGACGGAATTTAGAAAGGATCAGGATACTAAGAGGAAATCAATAATACCTATAAAATGCTGAATGACTAACTGACTGACATGTAACGCCGAGGCCAAAACGCTGATCCTAGAGACTTGAAACTTGGGAGGTTCGTTTCGTAATCTGGACGTGGACTAAGAAAGGAGTTTTGCAAATATTGCGAGTGGGAGAAGCCGCTGGGTTTTACACTAGTATTATAATAATTACATCATATTAATAAAGAACAAAAGGTTAATAAAATTAAGTATAATACACTGGGTGGAACTTGTCCCAGATTATAATTAAATTAAATGTTGCCACATCTGACGTCTGCTATATTTACTCGTTGCATCGCACATCTCTGGGTTGCCATCTCGCGATTGTTAATGCAAGGTTTCGTCAAGGTAATGCCCCACTTTCCAAGTAATTAATGGTTTTTGTTTAAAATGTAATGTTATAATAATATTATTGAGGTCCTATAAACTTTGTCGTCTGGATTTCGTTGATTCCGGCAAATGGAAGCCAGGCATATTTTTACATCTCAAAAAAAAAACCAAAGAATTTCATTACCCTTTATTAATATTATAAATGCAGATGGATACATGTGTGGGTGTTTGGTACTACTTCACGACAAAAGTACTGAAGGCTGCGCACAGCTAGTAACTTATAAATGCTATAAAACTATTTCTATCTTTGTAACACTAAAACAACCTTGTAACAGTAATCGACTATGTTAAGGACGGTGTCACTGCCGTGCCTTTAATGGATGCTTTACATCTGGTCTTAGGCATCGGTCTAAGTACTAATGTAATGCGATCATCGCAAATTCGCGCGAATTATGTACGAATCCGTAACGATCAAACATTTTACTGTCGTCCAAACGAACGCGACCACATCACTTTAATTTATTTTTATTTATTGGGACAACTTCCACACACGGTCATCTGGTCCCAAACTAGGCTAGAAGCCTGTACTATGGTAACCAGATGACTGATATACATACTTATATAAGCTTATAACACACAGGGACAGTTCAAACAGACTCATGTTCATGTTCATGCAAATGTTTGCCCTGGCCGGGGATTGAACTTGGAGCCTGCGGCACAGAAAGCAGAGTTACTACCATCTGAGCCAACGAGGCTGTCGATGCCAATTACGATACTTATTCGACATCAGTTTACTATCGGTACGTACAGAAAATACAAGTAACAAAAAACAGTTCAAACAAAAACAACATTACAAGTAATTGGGATATTTTATGCTAAGCTTTGTGCTGCGCGAGGTGTGCCTGTGCAGCGCAAAGCTTAGTAGCTGGTATCTGCTGGCTGGTATGTTTGATCGCAGGTTCGTACGACTAAATTGCACGAGAGATTGCTATAATCGCGGAATCTATTAGGACGAGATGAAATTATTATTTGACACCTTGGTTTGGAAATTATAATACACTTTACTGGCAACCTGCCCTGGGGTGGTATTACGAACATGCAATCGCGTAACAAAGGCAGTAAATTTTTACTTTTTTTTTGCAGCAGACATTAAGCAATTAAAAGCTTTCCACACTTCTACTGCTGTTCGTAATAAAGAGGCTGGTTGCGCACGGATAGCAGTAGCAGAGCAAAGAGAACTAAAACTTCCTCATTAACAACAATCCATTGGAGAAAGAAGATTGTTACACTAAGGGCTAAAGAGACCCATTGTTATACGAGCTAGTTTTACTGCCGACTTTTAGCGAAGGAGTGAATAGAAACTGAGTTATAATAGGTTTTAGCGCCGTGTGTTACACACTCCTTTTCGCTACGATTGTTAAATATAAAATTATTAATTTTATTAAAATAATTTGGCTATTCCTTTACGTGTGACACCAAAAAAAATAATCACGTTGGTAGCAGAAAAAAAATTAAAAAGAAATTTACTCTTCTCCTAGAGAACTTTTTGAGCAAGAGGAGTGAAAAAGACTAGTAAATCTGAAAGCAGACAGACGGTTGAGACTTTATTTAATATAATATGTTTAAAAGCAACCCGCATGCATGCGGAAATAGATGCCGTGTGGCCTCCGTATTTCCTGAACATCTGCATTTACTGTTATGATTATGCGCCTCTGTTGCCAGAGCAGAAAAAGAAAATTAAAAAGTTACGTTGAGGCCGGAAACGGAAGTTAGGTGGGGATTTCCTGCTAGGTGACAACTTATATTATAATCGACCACCTAATTATAGGTACTACAGTGAAAAATAATGTCCCAAATCTTGGTGAATAGGTATATGAACGAGATCGCTAACGTCTCATGGTTGAGGGCGTCGTGAAAAACTAATAATTTCGTCAAAAGTCAAATAGTCCATCGGCGGTCAATGTGTTTCCCGCCATTTTGTACGTCATCATGTTTTTTCGGTGTTGACCGCCAAGAGTTCAAGGTTGTTTTCGGCCAGTGTTAGGACATACTTGAAAATAGCACGTTTATGGTTTTAGCAAAACATTGCACGTTCTAATTTTAAATAGAGAAATAGGTTTTAAGCGTATGCCCTGATTCGATTATTATTGTTGGCAAACGTGTTTTGTGGTTTTTTTTTATTATGGCGTCAGTAGTAACTGTAACCTATTAGGTACTAAGTGAGTTCAAAATCTGTGTTGATCAGTGGCTGCGTAGAAATGACAGATATAGTGTAGTATGGAATGGATTTCTTTTTTCGTTTTGTTGCTCATTCGCGCAAGCGAAGGCTCGTCGTGCATCTCTCTCGTTTCTTACTCATATTATAATATTATTTCTAAATTGAGATATACTTCCCATGTTATCCTTGCGGGTTATCCAATTAATTAGTAAATGACCGTCAACAATGTAATTTTGTTTTGCAAAAATAACAATCATATTACCTTTATTGGCAATCGCATGTCGTGCGGCCAAAACAACAAAACTGGGCTGGAGTTACAGAAGAAAAATAAACTGCAATATCCGCTGATCGATCGTTTGACCGGAAGGACTATTATTTGTTTTGGAACTTATTTTGGATCACTGGCAACCACTGGCAAGTGGTTATTGACTATTGATAAGTGATAAGCCACTGGCACATAACACAAAATGACAGCTATGTCATTCATCAGAACCCATTTTTTTTAATTTTCTTCAATAAAATGTAAATAACAAACAAACCTCTTTGAAGTTTGAAGTTGTTATTCTGAATTTTGGCTTAATGATGTGCCCTTGGAGTGTCACAAAGAAAAAAAAATTAATTAATGCTAGTTTAAATTAATGCTAGTTTGGGTGTATAGGTTAAATACTACATATAAAGAATAAAAATAAGAGAAAAAAAAACCCCTTCTCGACTTCTAGCTGGTCCATCACCAGACCTTGATTACCTTCTCACGATAGCTTTGAAAAAAAAAACGCAACGAAATTGGTCCTTTCGAATGATTGGAGCTACGATGACACACATACACGCCAAACTTATAATACCCCCTTCCTTCGGTCTTTCGGGCGAGAGTTAAAATCAACTTCCATTAAAAACACAAAAAAAGAAGTTTTCAGTGCCATTTTATTTTTTTAAGTTTTTTTTTCTTTGTGCAGGTTTTTATACATAAAAACTCGTTTGTATTAAATTGGATTTTTTACTGAATCTTTGTATTGATATATTTTTAGATCCTTGTCTTAATTTTACGTGATTACATGTAGTGTATTTTATATCTTAAAAAATGTGGGTACGTGTGAGCGAGAGGGCGAATTTGCTTAGGACCGCGCGTTAACAACTTCCAAAAGAAACAATTACAAATAAGTCGACTTTGCATATAAATCTTCTTATCATCTAATTGTCCCATATCTGGTCCATTTTGTATGGGAAGTTGAAATTATATTTTACGAAATTTGCAATTCTTTCGATTGCAAGTTGTTTAGGTTGATGGCACACAGCGGCACACTCGCACAAAAGTCGCGACTTAACTACGCTTGTACACGCGCAAGGGTGTGCGTGAGGTTACCCAGCGAAGCGAGGCTGGACGAGAGCTCAATCTCGTTCGCGAGGTGAGGAAGGCCCGATAGGTGGGCGGATGAAAGTGTCCATTCTATACGTAGTATTATTATCTGTTTTGTGCCATAAATACGAACAAAGAACCCAGTCTGTTCATAATTTTATAACATTGAAATAACTCAAGAGCGTTTGCTCGACGACATGGCGACCGGCCAAGACCAGCCAGACCTTCAGATCCTGGGGATTGGGACAAAGAAATTACGTGTCTTTTCAACTGGTCTACTTTCAGATATTTACTCCTGTATTTAACTAGGAATATTGGAATTCGAAGTACCCCATTCTAGGGTCTAAACTATCTACGTCTATGAGATGCGTCCACGCGAATGCCTTAGAGAATTCTTTAAAGGAATAAACATACTGACCCTACCATCCTATATATCTATGAGAACATCATGTATGTGCGTTAAAATTTACATAAATTGTAATTAAATAGTGACCTCCATAATTTTAATACTAGAAATAAAGACAAAATAGCTATACCTAGCTTTAGATTAGCTAAAACAAATAAAAAGACATTCTTAGGAAATAGTGTACTTTTCTATAATAAAATCTTAAAAGAGATAACTGGGCTCTCAGAGGGTAAATAAAAACCTATATAAAATCTACTGTACTAAAGAAGGCATAAAAGTAAATCAGTACATAGAGGACAAAGATGCTTGGAAACTTCCGCATAGCATCAAAATATGTAAATTAGATAATAATAATGATATCATGCGTACAAACCAAATTACACCACACGTACACATACCAAATGTCAGCCCAATCGGTTCAGTAGTTTTGGCGTGAAAGAGTAACAAACATACATCATACATCCATCCATCCTCACAAACTTAGTATGATGTGTTACGTGCTAGAATATGCCTTAATTAGCAAAACAATTAATCTTAACAGGATACAGGACCTCTTAGCAGTTTGACATAATCCTATAGAAAATTTACGAAATCGATGTTTTGTATTCCCGTGTTTCCTCCGAGAATAATTGATTTTATCTACAAATTTATATCTTGAAAATTAGAAGATGAATTAGGCCATGTCCCTGTTATTTTATTTTTGTTCCTTAACTCTTCATTTATTTCTAGTGAACGTCTAATTACGTGAGTAAAACTGGGACAGTTTTTCATGTTTTTAAAGGGATATATTTCATTTAACAATGAGTTTGTAGAAAAATGAAAATGACAGGGACATGCTCACTGAAGACCTAGATTTTATAAAAAAAAAACCATTGCTCTGACGCAGTTATTTAGGGAGGAAACACGGGAATACGTTTGTATGGAAAAATCACCCCTCATGTAACCTCTAAAAAGATTTAATGATTTAAATAAGAGAGTTGTCGAATTATTTGCAGAGAAAGCGTTATCTGCGCCGTTATGGCGATAATGTTGCGTGAAAGTCGCGTTACGCACTTATACCTACAATCTTTATACCATAATGTTATAAATGCAAAAGGCTGTATATGTATTGTTTATTTTCTAGTTTTTTTTTTTTTTATGATAGTAAAAACAAGACGAGCAAATCAGGTGCCTGATAGTAAGTATCATGATTGCCCATATCACACACAGTGCCACCCAGTGTTTTAAAATTCAAAATTCTGCGCAGCACTGCACTGCGCCTGTCACCCTGAGATATGAGTTGTTGAATCTCATCATGCCCAGTAATTTCACTGGTATTTGCCCTTCATACCGGAACACAGTAATGTTTGCACATTACTGCTTAGCGGATGAATAACTGGCAAAGGTGTGGTACTTCCCCAGGCGGCCCCCTGCAAAAGAGGCCTACCACTACAAAAATATTATATAAAACCCTGTTGTCAGAAAGAGATAAACAATAAACACAGGTTCTCAGCTCCGTGAGCAGCAATCCTTACACGTGTAACATCGGCGCAAGTCAAGGTGCGACTGATTTGACTCAAGCCAATTAGCTTGAGTTCGCCACGCAAAGCAGGGTAAAACGCATCTACCGAAGTTTATAATTACATACATACATAGATCGTTCCGTAACATTAACTTTGAAGATTCTGTTTTATAGTCTATCTGCCTATTTTTCTCGAGTCTGCTTTTCGGAGGACGTTCAACTCTCTTTGAATATTCACTATGTTTTTATTTATATATTCGCATATATACATAATAAATACAGTTCAAGGGCGGATTTTATCGTCAATAGAAAGCTAGGATTAGACATAAACATAACATACATTCACGCCTTTTTCCCGAAGGGGTAGGCAGAGGTGTACCCAGGACTCAGTCCCATAGTAGATACACCCACATTTCACCAGTATGTTATTGGTCTCATGTAATAGGGGGCGAGCCTATTGCCATATACCGGGCACAGTTCCAGACTCCAGGCAGCTATTGAGATAATTCCTAATGGAAAAATCCAATATTTAACACTATGCCTGACCTGGGGATCGAACCCGGGACCTCTTGATTGGCAGTCGAGCATGCGCCCACTACACCACCGAGGCAGTCCGAGGCTAGGATTAGAAATGACTGAAAAACATGTTATTGTGTTAGGTAATAACATAATAATAATTCCACACACGGTCATCTGGTCCCAAACTAGGCTAGAAGCCTGTACTATGGTAACTAAATGACTGATATACATACTTATATATACGCTTATAACACCCAGCCACAGATTAAACAGACACGTTCATGCACACAAATGTTTGACCTGACCGGGGATCGGACCCAGGGCCTGCGGCACAGAAAGTAGAGATTACTACCATCTAAACCAACGAGGCTGTCAATAATAACAAAATTAAAACAAAAAATACCGAATCTACTTATCCTACTATAATATAAATGCGAAAGTTTGTGAGGATGATTGGATGTTTGTTACCCTTTCACGCCAAAACTACTGAACCGATTGGACTGAAATTAGGTACGTATGTAGTTTAGACCCAAGACTACGCGGGTGAAACCGCGGGGCACATAAATACATAAATAGACTGTTAAAATAGAACCTTTCATTCGTTTACCATCTTAACCAACACAGTATGTGTACAGGGTCAGACAACCTAGCCATCTTTGGTGAGACGAGGTCTGACTCAGTCTAGGGCATAAGACTGCCTATATAATGACCTAGCCTTGTATGGTAGGCATTATGGCCAGACCCTTCGCCTTTTTAGAAAATTTATTTATAGCGGGTAGGTAATGAAATAAAAAAAAAAATTAAGCTTTTATTAGCTTGCGTTGTTTTCCGAAATAAGTGGACAGATAACATAACATACATTCACGCCTTTTTTCCCGAAGGGGTAGGCAGAGGTGTACCCAGGACTCAGTCCCATAGTAGATACACCCACATTTCGCCAGTATGTTATTGGTCCCATGTAATAGGGGGCGAGCCTATTGCCATCTACCGGGCACAGTTCCAGACTCCAGGCAGTTATTGAGATAATTCCTAATGGAAAAATCCAATATTTATCACTTTGCCGGACCTGGGGATCGAACCCGGGACTTCTTGATTGGCAGTCGAGCATACGCCCTCTACGCCACCGAGGCAGTCAATGGATAGATATATTGGTACCTACTTATACCAATAATTTTCTATCGAAATATATTTCTATAAAAAAATCTATTTATACATATATGTTATTTTATAATTATACTAGCTGTACCCCGCGGTTTCACCTGCGTGGACACCGTTCCGGTGGGAATATGGGGAATAAAAGTACCCCGTCTTATTCCAGTCCATCTATACTATCTACATACCGAATTTCAGCCTAATCGGTTCAGTAGTTTTTGCGTGAAAGAGTATCAAACATCCATCCATCCTCACGCATTTCATATTTTATAATATTAGTAGGGAGTAGGATAATAAATAAATATAATAATTTGCCTGAAATGTCAATTCATATGTGTTATGTGGACAACCCATATTGTCACAGTTTCAGGTCGCCAAGATTCCTCCGCGGCTCCGACATGAGCTAACGACTGCCCCCTACATATCTTATAGGGAACTATACGGACAACTACAGTTTAATTAAAACAACCTTTTTTAAGCCCTTTCCACACGTAGCTATAATATATATTAATATAAATCATAGCAAGGCATATTACGATATATTTTCTATACAAATATTCGACTGACCGCACACACAGCTATAATATATATTTCTGTAACGTCACCAACATATACCGTAATATATATTATTGCATATTACGAGGGGAGGTCAAAAAGTTCGCGGAATGAAAGGGAAGGGGGGTGAATTTAAACATGAAATTATTATTCCTTTTCAATATATTCTCCATTAACCCTAATACACTTTTCAAACCTTTCAAATAATTTGTTTATACCTTCGAAAAAAAATGATTTGTCAAGGCCTTCAAAATAAGCAGATATTGCCGACTTCATTTCATCGTCATCAGTAAATTTCTTTCCACGAACCTCTTTTTTCATGTTTGGGAACAAATAATAATCACAAGGGGCCAAATCTGGACTATAGGGAGGGTGGTTTAAAGTTTCGAAGCCGCACTTGTGTAAGGCAGCCATCGCAACATGACTCTTGTGAACGGGTGCGTTGTCGTGCAAAAGGAGCACACCTCGAGACCATTTTCCCCTTCTCTTTTCTTTAATTGCTACTTTTAATTTTTCCAGTAGTGTAGCGTAGTACTTCCCCGTGATATTGACACCTTTATCTTTATAATCGATCAATAAAATCCCCATGGAATCCCAAAAAACTGTAGCCATAATCTTTCCGGCCGATTGTGACACCTTAAACTTCTTGGGCGGTGCTGCGCCTTTTTTGTGCCACTGCATTGACTCCTGCTTTGACTCAGGTTCATAGTGATGAACCCAAGTTTCATCTCCAGTCACAATTCGGTTCGGAAATTCATCCCTGTTTTCACTACACAGCTCCAAAAACTCGCGCGAACACTCGACGCGCCGCTGTTTTTGAAGCGCTGTGAGCATTCTCGGTACTCATCTTGCACTGACCTTAGACATGCCAAGATGGTCATGGAGAATATTCAAAATGGTCGTAGATGATACTCCAGTCATCTCTGCGATTTGTTTCTTCTTTAGGCGTGCATCTTTTAGAACAAGTTTTTCAACTTTTTCAACAATGTCTGAGGACGTTGCTTCAATTGGCCGACCTGAGCGCCTTCAATTGAGTCTCTGCCTTGCTTGAAAAGACTATGCCACTTGTAAATCATTGTTTTTCCAGGGCAGGAGTCCCCGTAAACTGATGACATTTCTTCCATAATGTTCTGAGGTGTTTTTCCTTGCTTAGTGAGAAACTTAATCACGGCCAGATACTCAATTTTCTCCATAGTTGATATTTTCTACCCGATTGACTTGTTTATCCAGCGATATCTCAAAGGTTTATGAACCGATTAGGCTGAAACTTAGTATTTATAATTGTATTGAGTCAACAAGTAGCGACAGGTAAAAATAACTACCCCCTTCCCTCTCTAAACCCTCCATTCCGCGAACTTTTTGACCTCCCATTAATATAAACTACGGTATCAATGAAATGAAGGCTAAAATATATATTATAGTATCGTCTCCGTGTGTGGTAGCTTGCTATAATATATATTATGGGACGGTAAAGTAATATATATTAAAGCTATGTGTGTGACGGGCTTTGTTTGCTCTAGTAGGGTAAAATGAACAAAGTATTCAAAACTACGTATAACGCTACTTTCCCGAGTGTAAAAATAAGATTCTAAATTATTATTTTTTATGGAATAGGTAGAAACTAAGTCGCACAATGTCACATACGCAAAACGTACGATATTCGCAATACGATATTCGCAAATATAAATAAAGAATCTGTCGTTAATCGTTTATAAACCTTTTTATTATTCGTCTTTTTTTTTTATGATAGTGAGTAACAAGACGAGCAAATCAGGTGCCTGATGGTAAGCATCATGATTTCCCATATCAGACACAGTGCCACCCAGTGTTTTATAATTAAAAATTCTGCGCCGCACCGCACTGCGCCTGTCACCCTGAGATATTAGTTGTTGAACCTGTTAATGCCCAGTAATTTCACTGGTAACATTGCCCTTCAGACCGGAACAGTAATATTTGCACATTACTGCTTGGCGGATGAAAAACTGGCAAAGGTGTGGTACTTCCCCAGGCGGCCCCCTGCAAAAGAGGCCTACCACTACAAAAGTCTTTAGGTTAGAACCTCCATTATCAACTAATCTAAGGCAAAAAGTGAAATCACCATTATCTCTATTATAATCTCTATTATATTATAATATGTCCTATCGCCAAGGTTATGATAATCATAGCAACTGTATCTTTATACTTTATGTCCTCGTGTGTACGAAATCAGCTGGTCAATGAACGCAGCGAGCGCGCAATTTCTCTCTTGTTTGTTCACAGTCTCAGTTCATTTCGGACCGTCTTGACGCACGCACGTGTTCGCGCCAAAACGTAAACAAAGGCGCGCATTTGCATACTGCGTTCTTATTTTAAATACAACCTTTTTAACACGAAAAGAGTTTACTGTATCTTTTGAACTATTGAGTTTTGGAGTTGGAACGTCGAATAAAAACTTTAGTGTGAAGATTTTATTTGGAGTGTTTCGGGACGTCGAAATTTTAAACTTGTGATACGATTCGGATTTTGAATCTTGCAGTGAGACAATTAATAGTGGAACGAAAAGTGGAAAAACTGAAATAGCTTTTTGTGTTTTTTTTTTTGAAATTAGAATCTGTAGCAGTGGTAAATTAATTAAGAAAAAAATGAATGCTGATTATTTATTGCGTGCATTTTTAAAACGATCGAGAAAAAAAGTGCTTTAAACTGAGTCTTCAAATAAAATAAAGGCAAAGAGGTTTCGTGAATAGAAACTTATTCAATTCGTGCCTATTTAAATTTAAAGTATTTAAAAATTCGACTTTCAAATTAATTCCAAACATGAATTCAACGGTACATAAATAACCGTTATATTTTTTTATCTTGAAAGTACCCGGTAATTATTAAAATATTTTGATAAAATATGTTTTATTTACATAAATGAATAATAACATATTTTTGGTACGTTTGTACGTTAATAAAAAAGCCTAACATTATTTTTAAATTTTTTGTAATAATAAATACAAAATTCCATTAGAATTATAGGCACGTCATACTTATAACACCTTTACAACACCTCTTTCAGTCGGGGGTTAAGAAGTGTTGCCAAGATGAATAAGATTTCCCAGAAAGATTAAATCATGTCCATCTTTATTTTTGTTTTCAATGTTAAACAAAATCTAGTTTTTTCATTCGTATGAGTAATCAGATTTCTGATGATTTCACAAAACATTACATTTTTTTTTTATTCGACAAACTTTGTGCTGATGGATGGATGGATTTTTGTTACTCTTTCACGCAAAAACTTCTTTTTTTTTATGATAGTGAGTATCAAGACGAGCAAATCAGGAGCCTGATGGTAAGCATCATATTTGCCCATATCAGACACAGTGCCACCCAGTGTTTTAAAACTCAACATTCTGCGCGGCATTGCACTGCGTCTGTCACCCTGAGATATTAGTTGTTGAATCTCATCATGCCCAGTAATTTCGCTGGTAACATTGCCCTTCAGACCGGAACACAGTAATGTTTGCACAGTACTGCTTGGCGGATGAATAACTGGCAAAGGTGTGGTACTTCCCCAGGCGGCCTCCTGCAAAAGAGGCCTACCACTACAAAATCTGAATCTGAATTTATTTATTTATTTATAATTCAGCACAACGCTAGGACTAACTTAATGTTAGTGTAGCATTTTCTACCAGTTATCCTAAAACTAGAGAAAATGTTACAGAAATATTTATATATATATGAATATTTATATATATAAATTCTGAATGGATTGGATTGAAGTTTGGTATATATGGGACAAATATATATGGGACAAATATGGGACAACTTCCACACACGGTCATCTGGTCCCAAACTAGGCTAGAAGCCTGTACTATGGTAACCAAATGACTGATATACATACTTAAATACGCTTATAACACCCAGACACAGATCAAACAGACATGTTCATGCACACAAATGTTTGACCTGGCCGGGGATCGAACCCGGGGCCTGCGGCACAGAAAGCAGAGTTACTACCGTCTGCGCCAACGAGGCTGTCAATATAGATAGTTTAGACCCTGGAAACATTATTTTCCGATATTCTCACGGGAACGATGTCTCATCATCATCATCATCATCATCAGCCTGTGTTAGTCCACTGCTGGACATAGGCCTCTCCTAATTTGCGCCACTGAGCCCGGTCCTTAGCTCTGCTCATCCAGTTGCTACCGGCTATCCTTCGCAAGTCGTCACGATGTCTACGAACGATGTCTACGCGGGTGAAACCGTGGGTCCATTGCTAGATATATTATATATATTAGGTACTCGGTGCCCCGCGGTTTCACCAGCGTCGTTATCTTTCCCGTGGGAATATCGTCATAAAAATTACCCTATATGTTTATTCCAGGGTCTAAGGTATTATTATATATTCTGTGGTCTGAACTATCTACATGCCAAATTTCAGCTCGAACGGTTCAGTAGTTTTGGCGTGAAAGAGTAACATACATCCATCCATCCATCCATTCATCCATCCTCAGAAACTGTCGCATTAATAATATTAGTAGGATTTTTCTATTATACGACTTTAGGTAATAAAATAAAGTAAAAAAAGGTAATAAAAAAATAAAATAAAGTCTTACTTATTCATTCGTTTAGGAGTTATGATGCCAAAGACACGACAAATTTATATAACGCCTTCCTTTTTCGTCGGGGGTTAATAAAGAAAACTTTGTCAGTATTTCACTTACATTGTTATTATAATTAAGTCAGAATTAGCACAAGAATATTAATTACCTGCTTAAATGCGTAAATCGATTTCAAATAACAATGTAACTGGCACGTGTGGATCGTTGACACGCCACAAAACCATTCCCGCTGAAAAAAAAATACAGTATAATATATGAATCTACGCAATTATAACTAAAAATAGTCTGTTTACCTTTTTATGTCCCGTTTGGCGCGCAATTTCTTGTTTTCTTTTTGATTGATAATGTTGCCAGTTGCCAAATGTTATTACAAATAAAAAATCTCCTTTTTTTATTTTTATATAATTTATTACATTTTGATTAATGAAATGTCAAAGTATATGAGACTACATGCTATAGCGGGCTAGTTATTATTATTATAATTACTTTGTCACAATCCTATGAAAAAATTACCAAAACGATGTTTTGTATTCCCCTGTTTCCTCCAAATATTATTAACCCATTCCATAAATTTATATCCTGATATTTTTATAGTGAAGTTAACTACATCTAGCACACGTGTGCCACGTACGCCGGATCTGGGCGCGTCGGAGCCCATATATTTTGTATGGCGACTAGCTGTTTAGAGCTACATCTGGCACACGCATTAGGCGTTTATGTAATGTAGCTCTAAGCAGCTAGTCGCCATACAAAATGTATGGACTCCGACGCGCCCAGATCGGCGTACGTGGCACACGTGAGCCAGATGTAGTTCTAGCTTAAGCGCTCGGTTTTTTCATAGTGAACTTCTAAAAATCCCAGTGTTACTCGCGTGATAAGATATTCACTCCAAAAAAATTAAGCGTTTATAAACAAAAACAAAATGATAGGGACATAGTTTACTTAATCTTCAAAATATCAGGATATAAATATATCAAATATGTTTACTATACTCTGAGGAAACAGGGGAATACAAAACATCAGTTTGGTAAATTTTCCATAGGATTGTGTCAAACTGCTATGAGGAAGCCTGATCTGTATCGGCATCTCCATCCTCAATTCACTGTTTGCGATCGAGTGCCCTATTCTGCTATTCCTTAGTTCCCTATTCTAATTAGATTTTGTTAAATATATTAATATTCATACTTAAAATATGTATGAAATACTTACTGATATAACATTCAGATTATGTAATTCAGTTGGTTCCTATATGTTACCAACGAAAACACGTCGCTTCGTTTAATTAAAAACTATTTTATATTCCATAGTCCAAAGGTTAAACCACGCAGACTAATTAATATTTTATAATGCTAATTGAACACTGCTGCAGTACAATGTTTACGGTCTTAATGAATGTGTCCAAAAGCGGAACTAAAATTCCGCCAACATATAATGCTGTGTTATATTCAAATAGTGAATAGACGTCAGCGCCCTCATTCTAAAAGATCGTACGCATTACAAATTCCACCTTCCACAGAATAAAAACCCTTAATTACGAACTGTATCAAAATTGGACATTCAAAAGTGAAACTGAACTTTAAACTGTGTGACAAAAATGCTTAGCAAAATGTCGAACCTTTCACGAAAAACGCTAAGATGGGAGTGATCGCCGAAAAAATGTCTCCGGACAAAAGACGGAGGAGGATCAAACTAGAAACCAGGACTCTTTGATTTAGGATTAAGTTTTAAATTGATCTCATAGTGCTCAAGAAGATGATAGCCTTAAAAAAGGTGTATGGGGACGACTTGCTCCGCCTAGCCCTAGTACTAAGTCTGCTTAAGTCTGATCCAAGCGATTATCTCGAAATTGAGACCCAACAATTAGCTGGTCTCCACAATTCAAACGGCTCAGATTGGTCTATCGAAAGAGAAGCCAGGACTTTGATACGTCCTCCACACGTACACCCAAAAAGTCTGGATCATATATTGGTAAATTATGAAAGACAGCTGTTCGAAGAGCTGAACACGCTAGGGAGGTATGGAAACTACTTGGCATACAATGACAGGATGCGTAGTAGTCCACCGATTCATACATATTTAGTAAGCACTGACACAGTAGCGCCCGGACTGGCTGAGGCGACGGACGGCCGTCAAGATGACGTCGCGGCTGATGAAAACGTCGCTCAAGAAGTAAAAGTAGAAGTCTCCGATGATTCCCAAGATGAAGCCGCTTCGATACCAACACCAGATGCGGTCGTCACCCTATCTGCTGACTTTTTGTCCAACCACACCGAATCTGACATATTCCAAGAAATTACGACCAGATCATTCGACGTGAATGAGTTTCTGGTGCGGCCAAACGAAATGCAGATAAAGAAAGAGCCTGAGGAAACTCAGGCTGATCTTCTAGAAGTCAACATAAAGAAAGAACGTGAAAATGAAGATCTATACAGTGATAATGCTATGGATTTGGTGGATTACTTCCGAACGGAGAAAATGGAAGTGGGGGATACAGATTCGGTTCTCAATCAGAACATGGCTGACCTGCAAGAGTACGGCGAAGTTTTCAGCGATGTTAAACAGTTAGGAGACTTTGAATTGGACATGAAACATCAAGAAGAAGATTTGGAAAAGTATCTTTTAGAGAATACTCCTTTAGACACGGAAGTTTATGAGCTAGCTCCGATATTTGAGGAAGAATTGGTGCTTGATGTGAAAAGAGGAAGGGCCAGTACAAGTTTTACTTCAGCAAGTTCGAGTGGAGTCAGTGACATGGATTTGTCATTAAAAGATATGAAGATGGAGGATGAGGGGCATCACACTGGTGACGAGCTGACTCAGGAGGTAAGTGGATTAACGCACGAATTTACTAATCTTTGGGCATGTTTTTGTTTAGTTTGGTGGAGTTTCCATTTTGGAACTCCATCAATGGAATTTGGTCTTAAATTTTAGTATAAAAGAAAGCCACTTCCCGCCGTCTCTGTATAGCCTTAGATCTTCTAAACTTCGCAACGGATTTTAATGCGGTTTTCATCAATAGAGTGATTCAAGAGAAGGTTTATATATGTGTAATGGTACTCGAAGAGAAGCGAGGTCGCTAGTTAATAATGAATTATTATCTTTCATCTATTACTTGATTTGCAATCTCTTTGTTCTTTATTTTACTCAAAGCGATTGTGTACACTGTCCACCTACAAAACAACAAGTGTACAAAAGTCTAGTTCATGTATGTATTTCACTTTTCATACCTACGCTCGGCGGTCGCACTCTGGCTTATGCGAAAGCAAATATCGTGGTTTTGGCACTCCTACCTAGTTGTCTGATTGATTGTTCGGTATAAAGCAGGAAGAACGGAAATAAAAACTAATAATAACTAAAATAATTCAATTTCCACAAAAAACATCACAAGACCCGTGTCTGAATCGGATGTCACTCGCGCTCGCTCTGTTCCCAAACGTTCCGAAATAATGTGTCTGTGAGCGATGTCTATGTGTGCGTTGCTCGAGCGAACGTTGTATGTAGCTTGACTTCTAGTTATTTAATGGTACACCGTTGTTCCTGTATTCAATAAGTAAACCTAGGAGTATCCATTTTGGAATCGTGTTCGTAGGATTATAATTGTAAATTTATGACATTTGACACACGTAATGCTGTCAACATAATGTAAGTAGTTATATTGAAGTTCCTTATTCCTTTTACATAGACTGCCTCGGCGGCGTAGTGATCGTAAGGGCTTTAGATCGGTAGAAGTGCGAAGCGTAGGTGTGCCTAGTATGGGACAGTCCTGGGTACACGTCTTGTCTGACATTCCTAATTGGTTCAGTAGTTTTGGCCGAAAGAGGCAACAAACATCAGATTATACCATTTCATCAAAATTTCCACAGCTATACTTATAATATTTATGGGATTGCCGGATTATTGATAGATTTATTGCAAAAATAAAAGCCATGGCAAATAACAGTACTAATTATAATTCCAAACAAAATCTATAGTCAAATAATTTTTGTACCAGATGCTATAACAGCGCCCTCCCTGTGACACCATTCTCTTTTTGTAGAATAGTTGATGATATGTCACTGTCATTCCAAATACAGTGACAGGTGATGTCAAATGTCCAAGCGACATCTGCTGATCTTTAATCATAAGTATTGGATCCAAATTGGATCCCTTATAAGGCCGCTCTCTGATGTATATATAGACATTATTTATCAAAGGACCGAAAGGAGTGTTATAAAGGAGTTTTGTTAGTTTCTGGGCCACGTCGACCTTATATTATAGCTTTCATTTTATTTGAATAATAATAATAAGATTTTCAAATGTGCATAAATAATATTTTTAGCATCGATTGATTTAAAGAAAAGGGGAGATGGGGCTTGTCGAAAATGGAAATTTCAAATTAGGTCCCATTAGGTCCACGTACTAGCGACTAATATTGTTGTCTCGGTCGCACTTCGCTCTTAAGTGCGTCTTTCCATCTTTGTTGTTCATTATATTGCACTGTGCAAACTGCACACTGAACAAATTGCACTATCTCCCCTTTTCTTTAAATCAATGTTAGCATCGCCATTAATTATAATAAATGTTAACTAAAATTGAATGCGCGTCGCCATTAAAAATACTTAGTACCTAGTTTGGTTTACCTCACTTTATTGACATCAAATTATAAATTTATCGGCGATAATAAGAGGGCTATGTTGAGGAACATTATTGCGAATAACATTATATACCCAACAATTTAGGATAGACAGTGGTTTCCTGGGCCCAGCATTCATGAATTCCGAGTCCGTTTCCTTTAACGTGTATTTCTCTGTGTACATAACATAGGCGGTAGGCAGAAGTGGACACAGGACTCAATCATTTTGTAATTTACACACACATGACAGTTATGTTTTAGAGGTCCCGTGTAAAAGGAGAAGAGCCGATAATAATGCCATCTACCGGGCACATTTGCAGTTTCCAGGCTGTCATTAAGAAAACTCTTAATAGAAAATTCAATAACACTTTTCCTGAACAGGGAATCGAACTCGGAACCTCATGATCGGCAGTAACGCTTGCGAAGCGTTACGCCGCCGAGGGAGCTGTACTGGCGGTCAAAAATGGAACTAAGGCCTGTCAGCTATTAAATTTTTCAAATTCCGCTGTCAAAAGGTCTTTAGCTGATTGTGGGAATATTATCATTATTTGACATTAGACATAGGTTAGGTAATTAACCGATAAACACATAATTTAAATAAACTTTTATTATTATGTTGATAATACTAAAGAAAGTGATAAAGTAGTACATTATGATACAAGTGTGCTATGTTGAAGATTACGCACGAGGTGATATTGTTCGCGCAAGCCATGGGCGAACGTGAATAAGAGATATCGAGTAGCAGAATGTTGTCGTTATATACAAAATTTAGATATTATTTATTATTTTGAAGTTTAAGAATGTCGTTTTAACAGGATACAGGACCACTTAGCAGTTGGACACAATCCTATGGAAAATTTACTAAATTGATGTTTTGTATTCCCCTGTTTCCTCCAAATACAGTAAACCTATTTGATATATTTATATCCTGATATTTTAAAGATGAAGTAAAGTATGTCCCTATCATTTTAGTTTTGTTTATAAACTCTACATTTTTTTGTAGTGAACGTCCAAACACGCAACTGTTATTTTAGGAAGTCCACTATGAAAAATCCAAGATTTTATAAGAAAAATTAAAATGACAGGGACATATTATGTTACATCACTATAAAAATATCAGGATATAAATTTAAAGAATGGGTTAATTATATTCGGAGGAAACAGGGCAATACAAAATATCAATTTGGTAAATTTTCATAGGATTGTGGCAAATTCCTAGAAGGCCGCGTACGCTTTTATTAAATTTGAGATGGACTCCTTTTTAGAGAGTGCTTTTTTACACTTTACACTTGCTATTCCTACTTGATCCATAAAGAATAAAGAAAAAATTTGCGACAAATTAACAGTAACTTTTTTAACAGTGATTTTTTAACTTTTTTAACAATAACAGGTGGAGTTAGGTCTGACCACAAGGGTCTCTCACTAGAATTTATATGTGAAAAATCAAAAGAAAAACCAACAATTGAACATAGGCCCCTAACAACATATAAACTCGAAAAGCTTAGGAATAATATAGAATCAAAACTCGTAAATGTCGCTGTCTCTGAGGATGACCCTAATTTCAACTATGAAAACATATTTTCTGTAATAAGTAAGGAGTTCAATGAGATATGTCCCAAAAAGAAATTACACACGAATGGGAAACTAGAATTTAGTGATTGGGCTACCAAGGGTATCAGGAAAAGTAGAGATAATATGTATGAGTTGTATAGGGATAAAGCCCATTCTAATTCAGAATCATTTCATGAGTATGTTAAATGTTATTCAAAAATTTTTAAAGCTGTTTGCATCCAAGCAAAAGCCATAAATATTAGAGACAAAATTCGCAAATCAAGTAATAAAATTAAGGCGGTTTGGAAAACAATAAATGTAGAGACAGGTAAAGATAAATCTAGAGATTCACTGAGATTCTGAATATAAATTATTAATTAATAATGAACACATTACAAATGTTGAGGAAGTCGCTAATATTTTTGTCGATTTCTTCTCTAACATAGCCCTGAACGCGACCAAGTCACTTGATTCATCCCCAGACTTGGCGGAGACTTTTCTTAAAGAAAACTTCCAACGCACCATACCTGAATTTTCGTTCGAACACATCTCATTAATTGATATCAAAAAGACGTACAAGAGTTTAAATGTTAAAGCTACTGAAGATCTATGGGGTCTATCTGTAAAAATGCTAGATTCTATAATAAACACAATTGCTCCTTACTTAGCAGAATTATTTAACCTATGCATAGATAAAGGCACGTTTCCAGAACTAATGAAAATAAGTAAAATCACTCCTATCTTTAAATCGGGAAGTAAGACAGATCCCTCAAACTATAGGCCAATCTCTGTTTTGCCAGTATTAAGTAAAATCTTTGAGAAATTGATGCTAAACCAACTGCTGTCACATTTCAATAGAAATAGAATACTGCATTCAAACCAGTATGGTTTCACCAAATGCAGATCAACAACCGATGCAGGCTGTCATCTCATGACTCTTGTCTTGGAGGCTTGGGAGAGTTCACAGGATGCCATTGGAGTGTTTTGTGATCTTTCCAAAGCATTCGACTGTGTAGAACACTGCACGTTACTGCGCAAGTTAGAATTATATGGAATTCATGGGAATGCCCTCAACCTGGTGGAATCATACTTGTCTAGTAGGCAGCAGAAGGTTAGCGTCAATGGTATCACATCTGCTAGTTCTCCTGTCAAGATGGGAGTCCCACAGGGATCAATTTTGGGTCCTTTCCTGTTTTTGGCATATATTAACGATTTGCCTTACATGGTCCACGGTCTAGCAGATATAGTTCTATTTGCCGATGATACGTCATTGATTTTTAAAGTTGATAGGAAGGATACTTCACTAGTACATGTTAATAATACTTTAGCAAGTATATCCAGATGGTTCACAGCAAACAATCTGTTATTGAATGCGAAAAAGACTAAATGTTTGAAATTTTCGTTGCCTAACGTCAGAAGTATAGAACCAATCATAGTTCTTGACGGTGAAAGACTCAATATTGACAATGCAACTTTGTTCCTTGGCATAAATATAGACTCTAAACTGCAATGGAGCACTCATATCACCGAGCTCTCAGGGAAACTAAGCTCTGCAGCTTACGCGGTTTATAAAATTAGGCAACTAACAGATATAGCCACGGCGAGATTAGTGTACTTTGCATATTTCCATAGCTTGATGTCTTATGGGATTCTGTTGTGGAGGTCAGCCGCAGATATAGAAACTATCTTTATACTACAAAAACGTGCGATTCGTGCCATCTATGAGATGCGTCCACGCGAATCCCTGAGGGAATTATTTAAAGATATAAACATACTGACCCTACCATCCTTATACATTTATGAGAACATCATGTATGTGCGTAAAAATTTACATAAATTCAAATTAAATAGTGACCTTCATAATTTTAATACTAGAAATAAATACAAAATAGCTGCACCTAGCTTTAGATTATCTAAAACAAATAAAAACACATTCTTAGGAAATAGTGTACGTTTCTATAATAAAATCCCAAAAGAGATAACTGGGCTCTCAGAGGGTAAATTCAAAACCTATATAAAATCTACTTTACTAAAGAAGGCTTATTATATAGTCAACCAGTACATAGAGGACAAAGATGCCTGGAAACTTCTGCATAGCCGCCTCGCGGCACCTTTAAAGAAAACGAATGTAACCAAACCAAATATTGTAAAACTATCTGTTGAAAAAATTAAGCCCTACAAGTTTCTTGTGCGTTCTTCTTGTAGAGGTATCTTTCCGAACGCATGGTAGACTCAGTACTGTCTTTATTGACGTGCAAAAGTGTCAGATTATGACCTATTTGAATAAATCTGTTTGAGTTTGAGTGACGAATTTACTTTCAATGCATGGAGTTTCAAAATCGTGGCAAATTTACTTAGACAAATCGACAATACGACCTTTAATATTACTCGTATAATACCCGCGCAATCTGTCTCCGAGCAAAATCGTACCATTTATGTAGGTAGTGCCGAGTGCCTTATTGGACCAAGCGTTCGCATTATCTGGGTCGATAGTAAGGTCGCTGATAGGACTAAATAGAAGCGATAGTGCACCTGTTTGTACAGTTTACCTAATTATTCATACCAAATGAGTATTGGACCGATAGTATTGTCAAAACGATTGAGATAGCAATTATCCCGGCTCAAACTCGCAATCAAAACTCAAAAAGATTTATTCAAATAGGTCATAATCTACCACTTTTGCACGTCAATGAAGGTAAACAGTACTGAGTCTACCGTGCGTTCGGAAAGATACCTACAAGAAAAGATACCTACAAGAAACTTGCAGGGCTTAATTTTTTCAACAGATATTCGGTTTGGTTACATACGTGTTCTTTGAAGGTGCCGCGAGGCGGCTTTGCAGAAGTTTCCAGGCATCTTTGTTCTCTATGTACTGGTTGACTTTAATAAGCCTTCTTTAGTAAAGTAGATTTTATATAGGTTTTGAATGCAAATATATTATATTTTATTATTTAATGATAAAAGTTTAATTTAATTTACTGTAATATAAATAGCAATTTCATATAATGTTAACAATAATATAATTTTATCTAATTTTATTTGTAAACTTTAATTTTATTTTATTTTAGTTTAATTATTAGTATGCAGTTTTAATATTAATATAGTGAAAATAATTATAATTTAATATAATATAATGTGTTAAAAATTTATGGGTCTGTGAAACCTGCAATAAAGAAATTTTAATTTAATTTAATTTAATTTAAATAGCCGAACTCACAAAATTTCGCCGTAAAATCATGAAATTATGAATTTTATCACAAGATGGCAATTTTTTACACGTGGACCAAAATATATTTTGACAAAATTCATTGTTGGCATTTTTATACCTCGACAATTTTATACTTTGACATTTTTCATTTTAGACCAAAGTCGTCAAACTCATCTTAATAATTTCAATACAATTCTCTCAAACAAGGCAAAAAATTAACTGTCTCTGGGTCTCTGTTCATTCTATGCAGACTAACTTCATATTATTACTTATATATTATGTTCTGTGATAAATTCCCAGACATTAGTTTCAAGCCAGACGGCAGACAGGTTACGACCCTTTACCCTTTTAGCCCTAGGAAAGGAAAAAGGGAATGAACCCTCAAAATATTTTCCTACTAATATTCTAAATGCGAAAGTTTGTGAGGATACGAGTAGGTGGATGTTTGTTACTCTTTCACGCCAAAACTACTGAACTGATTGGGCTGAAATTCGGTATGTAGATAGATTAGACCCTTTTTTATGCCAGGGGACATACATGACGCGTATCCGGGTGAGCAAAGGGTGGTTGTGGGACTCCCGCCGGCACAGCACCGTACTGACGGTATACTCACTAAAATCCCCGGGATGTTCCGTCGCGACGCCATGAGTCGGGGCTGCGGGCACGCCGAAAGCTTATAGTATAAGTATGTATATCAGTCATCTGGTTACCATAGTACAGGCTTTTAGCCTAGTTTGGGACCAGATGACCGTGTGTGTAAGTTATCCCTTATTATTTTATTATTTTACATTGTACTGAGATGTGAGATATATGATTATAATAGAAGTAGGACTTCAAGAATCTACAGGCTGTATGCCAGTCTATAGAAAATCCAAGTGCTTAAAAGTCTAAACCACTATAAGAAGCCAGCGTACCCATTAAAATTACCGACATAACTCTACGTTAAAGTTGAAAATACTGGTAGTTTACCACTACAGAGGTGACTGACCGATTTAAAACACCGTGATGTCGTGGTTTGCTAAAATCTACGTAATTGAGTAGGTATTTGAAAAAAAAAATGTATTTATCAAGTTATTTTGTAAGTTTAATGAAAATTATGTATTATCCAATTCAAAACTCATTTTAATTTTTTTTTTATTAATTACAACCAATTCAAAATTGATACAATTCCAATAGGAGTCACTTGTTCACGAACGCGCTACGAGTGGTCGCCATGATTGTGACGTCATTTCGGATTAAATTCGGAGTCGGATTAAAAATGATTTTTTTAATTTGATATAACCCTGTAATTATAGCGAATAAAAGAAAACTAAAAATAGTTTTGGTACGAATCTTATATAATATGATCTTTCCATTTATGCCAAAAGAAAATAAAATTCAAATACTCAATTGCGTATTGTGATTTTTTTTATGATAGTGAGTGACAAGACGAACAAATCAGGTGCCTGATGGTAAGCATCATGATTGCCCATATGAGTTTCAACTTGACACCTTCGCACGTTCCCCAGAAAAAGGGTCTTGACAGACGGACAATGAAGTGATCCTGTAAGGGTTAAATACATAACATAACATACATTCACGCCTTTTTCCCGAAGGGGTAGGCAGAGGTGTACCCAGGACTCAGTCCCATAGTAGATACAACCCACATTTCGCCAGTATGTTATTGGTCCCATGTAATAGGGGGCGAGCCTATTGCCATCTACCGGGCACAGTTCCAGACTCCAGGCAGTTATTGAGACAATTCCTAATGGAAAAAATCCAATATTTAACATTTTGCCTGACCTGGGGATCGAACCCGGGACCTCTTGATTGGCAGTCGAGAATGCGCCCTCTACGCCACCGAGGCAGTCTTAGGCACTTATAAAAACGATTTTTTTGCCTACCTCATAATACGAGTAGTATCACTCCAAAAACTTTCAGCTTGTATTACAAATTAAAAGAGATTCATTAGCCCGTGCGAAACTTGGCACGAATACTGACCAAATGGTCACCATGCTTTCGTAATACTTTCATTCTTTCATACTAGTTCTATTGATTTGATGCCAAATATTGCAACATTAAAAAGAAAAGCGCGACATTTTCAGCTGTTAGATATTATGATAAATAAAAACGGTTGGCAGCCCTGTTCAAGAAACACAACTTTTTTTTATGATAGTAAGTGACAAGACGAGCAAATCAGGTGCCTGATGGTAAGCATCATGATTGCCCATATCAGACACAGTGCTACCCAGTGTTTTAAAATTCAAAATTCACCCTGAGATATGAGTTGTTGAATCTCGTCATGCCCAGTAATTTCGCTGGTAACATTGCCCTTCAGACCGGAACACAGTAATGGCACATTACTGCTTGGCGGATGAATAACTGGCAAAGATCTGGTACTTCCTCAGGCGGCCCCCTGCAAAAGAGGCCTACCGCTACACAGCTGTCTGTCAGTCTGTCCGTCTGTCAACTGTCAAGACACTTACAAGGGAACGCGTGGAGGTATCAAGTTGAAATTGATATTAAATACTCTGATCTGCGGTCCCTTGTGGCTGTAAAAAAGTTAACGCCATCAAAATTTATACCTATTTACTATTTTTCTACATGTTTCTATATATACTTTGTGCAAGGGATTTAATTTAATTAAAAGGGATATGATTCAATTTTATATAATGTTATGTAAATTTTAAATTCATATAATGTAACTGTAGAATGCAATATTTTTTTAATGTTACAATAATACATACATACATACATTCACGCCTTTTATATCATACATTCACGCCTTTTATCCCGAAGGGGTAGGCAGAGGTGTACCCAGGACTCAGTCCCATAGTAGATACACCCACATTTCGCCAGTATGTTATTGGTCCCATGTAATAGGGGGCGAGCCTATTGCCATCTACCGGGCACAGTTCCAGACTCCAGGCAGTTATTGAGATAATTCCTAATGAAAAAATCCAATATTTAACACTTTGCCTGACCTGGGGATCGAACCCGGGAACTCTTAATTGTTACATTATTATAACAATAATAATAATGTAACAATAATTGTATTTGTATAATTTAATTTATTACATTAATTTTAAAATTGTGATAATAATTATTTAAGGATAATTCATTGAGTGAAATGTTTTTTATAGGTCTATGCAAACTGCAATAAATTAATTTTAATTTAATTTTTAATTTAAGCTAGGGTATAAATTAAGCCCTACAAGTTTCTTGTGCGTTCTTCTTGTAGAGGTATCTTTCCGAACGCACGGTAGACTCAGTACTGTTTATCTTCATTGACGTGCAAAAGTGTCAGATTGAGACCTATTTGAATAAAACTGTTTGAATTTGAGTTTTAAGTTTAAGTTTGGTATAATATTTTTTTAAATTTTCGCGCTTTTTCAGACTTTCTCGACTTTCATGAGCCAGACTCTAGTAGCTACTATTACTTGGTACGGTGATACGGTCGGACCATGTTCAATCGTCTATAATATAATTCATAGTTTTACCACAGAATACTTAAGAGTCCTATCGAATTTCAAACGTCATTTTTGTATTAAACAGTCTACTTTTGCGTTCTTAATCTAAGAAACTAAAAGACTACTTAAAGACTAGATAACTTTAATTTATTGAATAATGGAGTATATTTATTAGTATAAACCATAGCGGTCTCGCTTTTCTTAATTTTTGCCAAATTATTTATAAAAAAAGTCAAAATCGCCGAAGCTAGTTTTTTCGTAAAATTTACGACGGCACTTTTTAGAGGTCTTGAACTTTTTAGATTTGAACTATAGTTCAATATAAATAAAAAATATATATGTAATAATATATCTAACATGATCTAGTACATAACGGCTTCAAAATTTTGATATATGTATAGAATATCTAGAAAAAAACTCACATCCAAAAGCGTAAATCTAGTAAAATTACTCTGAAATAGTTGAAAATTTCTCCTTACTACATTATTATTATTACAAATTAATACCTAAAGTTACGTCAGTTCATTAAGAAATCGATATTTTATTTATTTTGGAAAAAAAGTAATTGAAACAAGTTTAAAGAGACGTAATTACAACTGCCTCGGTGGCGTAGAGGGCGCATGCTCGACTGCCAATCAAGAGGTCCCGGGTTCGATCCCCAGGTCAGGCAAAGTGTTAAATATTGGATTTTTTCCATTAGGAATTATCTCAATAACTGCCTGGAGTCTGGAACTGTGCCTGGTAGATGGCAATAGGCTCGCCCCCTATTACATGGGACCAATAACATACTGGCTAAATGTGGGTGTATCTACTATGGGACTGATTCCTGGGTACACCTCTGCCTACCCCTTCGGGAAAAAGGCGTGAATGTATGTTTGTAATTACAACTGCTAAAATGCTATAATGAAACGATACCAATATTATTATACCTACATACGTTCGTATTATCAAATGACGTCATTTTATTCATAATGGCACATCAAACATCATTAAAATACAAGATTTGATAAAAAAAACAATCATGAGTCATTTTGAAGCCAAATTAGCGCCACTGCGTTTAGGATTTAAAAGTAAGACACAGAATAAATAATAGTACTAGTGTAGTTAGCAGAGAACAGATGGAATCTGTTCTAAGGTAGTTAGGATAAGGAAGGAAACCTCGGCGGGGCTCCACGGGATTGACGTGCACATAGATAATAATAATAATATGGGACAACTTCCACACACGGTCATCTGGTTCCAAACTAGGCTAGAAGCCTGTACTATGGTAACCAGATGACTGATATACATACTTATATAAGCTTATAACACACAGGGACAGATCAAACAGACATGTTCATGCACACAAATGTTTGACCTGGCCGGGGATCGAACCCGGGCCCTATATATATAGATAGATAGATAGATAGATTAACACTTTATTGTACACCTTACACCGAACATAATATTACGAGTATGTAAATAAAGTAGGTACAGTTAGTCTTAGGATCTGTGGTCTTAGGCTAGTACATGTGGCGGTCTTATCGCATAAAGCGATTTCTTCCAGACAACCGAACGGAAAGGAATTAAATACGCGGTTTTATGTTATTTTCATATTTATTATTAATATTAATTATTAAGTGAAATTAAACATTCTTATATAAACAAAATTGGCAAGTAAAACAAATAGACGCCTAATAAAGTAAAAGAATGTAAACAAAATTGTGTGTACATGGAAATCACGTGTTTTAGTTGTTTTTGCACGTGCGTTGCGTAAGCGTCAAACGAAGAACAAAGAGGTTGCAAATTAAGGGTGCGCATAATGCTAGCTTTTGGCTGAAGCGACACAGCACACTGCCATTCAAATTGTTATCTAAGCTGCTTTGTTTAAAGTCGAATATTGCATAATATTATCACAGTTGACGGTGAGGGAGATCTTCACTTTTACCTGGGTTTTTGTTTATTTACTCAAAATCTAAACAATACATATAAAAATATTAATTTACTTCATTATAATATTAGTCTGGCTATTTAATTCATAAGAAATAATAGGGTGTTGTCGCTTATAACTCCGAGCAGTACCGGAGTAATTGACGAGAATTTGAAAAATAATCCGGTTTCTTTAGAATAAAAAATTCAAATCACCCATAAAAATTACTGTTTTTAAACATTAACGGGAAACCTGAGTGACGAAGAATTTAAAATTTTGGTTTTTGTAAAAACTATCGCCGTCGCTCTGCTCCTGAAAGTATGAGCTATGAATGTGTGTGTAAGAAGATTATTATTGCGACTTCGCGCGCATATTCATGTCAGTAGTAAAGTTTGTGACGCTTGTATTCAAATTAGGTAGGTACTTATCGTAGGTATTATTTTAGACTTTTGTTTTTATTTACATTCTCGTAAAGATGATTGCTTAAATTCATTAGCTACGTCTAGTATGAAATGGACCAGTGGTTGCAGTGTTCAGACAGCGTTCACAAATTCGTGTCATCGATCAACGAATGCGAGTTCGAATCCAGTCCCAGGAGTAATTTTTGCCCGGATATTTTTTTGTTAGGAACTTTTTTCTTCATTATCTGTATTTATATTATTGTGATAATATTATATAATAAAAAAATAGATACTATAATATATATTTATAGTATATATGACACCAGTCGCCCAGCGCTTAAAAATTCATATCAATGTGTATATTATCTTCGAAGGTAAGTATTGACTTTTTCAGTTCATCCTGTCAGTCTAGACGTTTGCTGAAAATATAATTTTAAATTTTTAGACTAAGCGGTCTACTCGCATGAAATACAATACGGATAAGGAAAGAATTATTATTGTATTCGTATTGTATTTCATGCGAGTAGACCGCTTTGTCTAAAAATTTAAAATATTAAGCAAAAAGGAAGTGTTTATCAATTTCGATATGAATTCTAATTGTAACATTAGACTTGTCGGTAAACACACGCCCCTAGAGCGTTAGGTAGAAGGGATAGAAAAATTTCACCGACGACTAGTACCTCCACGGTAGCTCAAGTGGTAGAGCGCGCCCACCACGGATTGGTGCGGAGGGTGCGTGGTTCAAATCCCGCCTGGGTGAAATTTTTCTTCCCTTATTCGTATTGATTCTTTTGCTTTAGTACTTACGGTTTTGGCTTCTTTGTATGAATTTCTTTAAGTATTTTGCTCTGAAAATGGGTAAAAGCAAAAGGGGCAGGACGTTTATTTTTGAACGCTCTACGAAAAATACACCATTTACGTATAAAACGGCAAATACATTTTGCGCCTTTGCCATCCGTTTGAGTATAGGTAATACGTATACATACTTAATTATTTTGTGTTTTTCATCATGAAATTACGATAAAACGCAATTCAAATTAATTTCTTCAACCTAATGAGTGATGTTAGGGGTGAGCAGTTAATAATCATGTCGACCGCAAAAATTCGATCCGTTCGAACCGTTGATCGCTATCAACTACAAACTTGAAAACCATTTAGGTGGTGTTTGAGCCAATCATATGATCATGAGAACCCGGGTTTGATCCACAAGTCAGCCAAAAAGTGTAATTGGATTTTCTATTAGGGGTTTTCTGAATGACAGCTTGGAGTCTGAACCCAAAAATTATAGATGACAATAGGTACGACTTCTACTACAAGAGATTTAAAATATTACTGGCAAAGTGTTAGAAAATTTCACTGAGTCTTCACCCATGAACGCAAATGCCGTAGCTTGCGATAATGCTCTTGAACCATCTCTTTTTTAAAGATGTATCTACTCGTACAAGGCCAATAATGATTATGATGATAAAGTAATACATTTTAATACAATTACATATTATATAATATTTATTAACAAATTACCTACTTAACAGTATAGAAGACAATGAAAGATCACCATAAAAACAAGTGCTATGCACTAGACATCTCATAATTAGGTTCTCCGAAGGTCTAACTGAACGAGAATGGGCCATATGAAGATTGATATTATAGTTGAATTGCATTTAAATCGATATTGTAACATACTATTAGTCTTCTATTTTTTCGTAAGAAGTATTGGTTTAAACTCGTTTTCTATGAACATCACTAGAATTTTTCAAAATACTATGTCTATGAGTCCCTTCCCTAGTTGTATAAGTGTGAGTGGAACCCCCCCTCACCGCCTGCCGCACCCCGTAGAACGCGAAAGGGACAACTGCAGCTCAAAGCGATTATAACTACGAAAAAATGACGAAATCGATGTTTTGTATTCCCGTGTTCCCTCCGAGAATAATTAGTTTTATCCATAAATTTATATCTTGAAAATTAGGAAATAGATTAGGCTATGTCCCTGTTATTTTATTTTTTTTCCTTAACTCTTCATTTTTTTTCTAGTGAACGTCTAATTGCGCGAGTAAAACTGGGACAGTTTTTCATGTTTTTAAAGGGTCATATTTCATTTAATAATGAGTTTGTAGAAAAATGAAAATAACAGGGACATGCTCACTGAAGACCTAGATTTTATAAAAAAAAAACCATTGCTCTGACGCAATTATCTAGGGAGGAAACACGGGAATACGTTTGTATGGAAAAATCACCCCTAATGTATCCTCTTAATTATTTAATTAAAACAGTAATTTTTATGGGTAATTTGAATTTATTTATTGTAGTGGTAGGCCTCTTTTGCAGGAGGCCGCCTAGGGAAGTAACACACCTTTGCCAGTTATTCATCCGCCAAGCAGTAATGTCCAAACATTACTGGGTTCCGGTATGAAGGGCAATGTTACCAGCGAAATTACTGGGCATGATGAGATTCAACAACTCATATCTCAGGGTGATAGGCGCAGTGCAGTGCCGCGTAGAATTTTGAATTTTAAAATACTGGGTGGCACTGTGTCTGATATGGGCAATCATGATGCTTACCATCAGGCATCTGATGAGCTCGTCTTGTCACACACTATCATAAAAAAAATATTTTTTTCTAAAGAAACCGAATTATTTTTCAAAATTCTATTCGACTACTCCGGTACTACATGATTTTTCCCTACATACATTATTTTTTTTAAACAGAATATATAAGTTTGTTCATATTAAAGTATGCGTTTAAAAATACATATTTTGCCTAAATTTTGCATTCAGCGCCCTCGTAAGAGATGCAAGGTAATAATTATTAGTAACTAGCGACCCGCCCTGGCTTAGCTCCGGATAACATTAAACTAAACCTTTCTCTTGAATCAATCTATCTATTGATGAAAACCGTATTAAAATCCGTACCTTTCTCTTGAATCAATCTATCTATTGATGAAAACCGTATTAAAATCCGTTGACTAATTTAAAAGATATAAGTGTACAGCCGGAGGGAAGCGACATTGTTTTATACTATTCAAATGATTCCAATTAATTATTAATTGATTTTTTTTTTTGATTGGTTGAAACAAATAGTAAGAAAAGTCATGCTTTTCGTAAAACTTGACGCTGGCAAATATACTAAACTGATTATGTACTTACATACATATTCTTATATCTTTAAATGAGCAATTCTTGTATATAATTGGAATCTCGGAATCGGCTCCAACGATTTTCATAAAATTTAGTATATAGGGGGTTTCGGGGGCGATAAATCGATCTAGCTAGGAATCATTTTTAGAAAATGTCATTTTATTAAAAAAAAAAAAAAAAAAAATACCGAGCAAAGCTCGGTCATCCAGTTATTATATATTATACGGAAATATCACCGAAAAATTGTTTTTTTGTCAGCTGTCAGGAATCAAGCTGTATTTGAAGAACTATGTATAATTAAGTAAAATTGTTTCTTTAGTATAGCGGTCGGCGGTAGGTATAATAAATAGTAAATAGATTGTACTCTGTGGAACCTTGACCGCCGGCGACTTTATATACACGTGGAAATAAAGATAGCAAGATCATTTTTTACGTAGTTCTAGAGTTTTCCCGATAGCAGCGACATCTACTGAGGCTTTTCCGGTATTTTTTATATACAAAGCATTGTGTGTAATAAAATAAAACTGACATATTCAGTATCGTTATTATAAAATTAAAATGTTGTAAAACATTGTATTTATAAAATTAAATATTGTAAAACATTGAATTTATAAAATTAAATATTGTAAAACATTGTATTAATAAAATGATGCTAAACACGTAACTATTAAAATTATAATAACTTCATATTTTGTAATGTAAATTCACGCCATCTAGTGTCGAGTAGCGGACTTTCAACAACAGAAACCTTGAGAAAGCATCGAGAATCTGCACCACAAGGTTGACGATACTTCTGAGTTTCTTAAAAATGAGATAGATGGCGTTGCTCATGAATGTCTTGTCATGGATGTCGTCATTGTTGTCATGGCAGAAAGTTATCTTTAAGTTGGTGCAGGTGGCGTTGTGTTGTAGTAATCTTGTTATCTGGAAATTATTATGGATGGCGCTTTTTATGATGTTCCTTAATTTTGTCCCTTGCCAAAATCTTGTACCTACTTTGTATATATTTTTTCGTTTATTTTGTACTAGCTATGCCCCGCGGTTTCACCCGCTCGCTATTTCGCACTATAGGAGTTTTATATAAAAACTTTGACGCCCTCTTTGGACTCCTTAAAATATGAATATTTAAAAATCACATTCACGTCATCATCATATTACACGTTCAGACAATGAAAAGAAACCTACATTCCAAGTTTCAAGTCTCTAGGATCAGTGGTTTGGGCTAGGCGTTGCATGTCATTCAGTGAATCATTTTGGATTTTAATCTCATAAACGGAACACAAATTCAGTATTTAATTATTATTTATTTAAAATCAACAATATGACGCTCCTCGAAAACACGGGTTTATGATAGACATGCATGGAGGCCTTTACTTTAAGTCCAACATGCAGAGGCCCCTTTGAGCTTTTAATCTAAAGATAGATAGGACCTATCGGGGTCCATCTCTGAAACCATGTACAAAAGATGAGCTCAAAGCCAGCCCCCGCTTGGAGCAAGGACTATTGTGAATGGATGGAAACTACTTGATTGGTCTATAGGTGTGATTTCTAGATGGATGGTAACCGGGCTATTGCTAGAGACTCCGGCACCTGCCACTTCCGTCTCATGGTGAAATATTACACAGCCTCGTTGGCTCAGATTGTAGTAATTCTGCTTTCTGTGCCGCAGGCCCCGGGTTCGGTCCTCGGCCAGGTCAAACATTTGTGTGCATGAACATGTCTGTTTGATCTGTCCCTGTGTGTAATAAGCTTATATAAGTATGTATATCAGTCGTCTGGTTACCATAGTACAGGCTTCTAGCCTAGTTTGGGACCAGATGACCGTGTGTGTGCTTATAAAGGCCACCTCCCTTATAATCGATTATTAATATTATTGTTTGTTTTGTCTCCAGGATATGGACCTCATCGAGGTGCTGTGGAAGCAGGATGTCGACATGGGCTTCTCCATCGAAGACCCTGTTCAACCGGTGAGTAGAGCACCTTCTATTTTATATACTACTCTTAATGACATGTACGCCCATGGCCTTCTACGATTTGGACTCGATCGTATGAAAAAATTACCAAATTGATGTTTTGTATTCCCGTGTTTTCTCCTAACCCCGGTCACTCACATGCGTAAAAATATTCGTACATTGTACAAATGTTTGCACGCATGTGAGGGCAGTCAGATATACTATTCGCAAACTCAGCAGATATGCGAATGGGTTCGCAAACTCATTATGGAAACCCGTTTGCATTTCATAGATTTGGTACACCACAAACAAGAAGATCTAAAAACTAATAACAATTCATAATAACTAGTGTAACAATGGGCGGATATATGAAGTACTCTGTGAGCACAACTGGCTGCACGAATGTGTAGGAGACTACGCGAAGGTTCGAGGTTCGCGCCCTTTGATGTGCGTCAAAAAACCGACACAACTTGGAAAACCACGAATGCAGCGAAAACTTTGCATAATTATTTGCGAATGTCGTCCTACACTTGTGGGTTCGCGTATTCGTACGCATGTGAGTGACCGGCAGAATATAAGTAACCCATCCTATATAAATTTATATCTTGATATTTTTATGGTGAAGTAATCTATGTCCCTGTCATTTTAATTTTTCTTATAAACCCTTGGCTTTTTCACAGTGAACTTCCAAAAAAATTAGAGTTTATAAACAGAAATAAAATGATAGCGGACGTACTTTACTTCAACTTTAAAATATCAGGATATAAATATATCAAATAGGTTTACTGTATTCGGAGGAAACAGGGGAATACAAAACATCGATTGATAATTTTTCTATAGGATAGCGTCAAACTCCTAAGAGGTCCCGTATCCTGTTAAGAAAATTGGGTTCATCCCGCTGGTCGCCAACTCCCTTGGTCAGTACTGGTGACAACTGGGCCCAACAAGTTTATCGTGCGTTCTTCTTGTAATCCACACATGTGGAAGTTATCAGAGGCTACAAGTGGGAAGCATTTGTAATTAAAATTTTTTACATGTCACCAGTTTTGACATGTAAGAGAAGGAACGACTCTGAAAGTCATCACCATGAGTTTACTTTAGATTAAAATATATGTTAAAAAATGTGTTGGAGTCTGGACCACGTGGCCCTTACATTATAATTTTGGTTTCTTTGCCCTATTAAAAATATTTTAATTTTTTTGGGAGTCAAGTTTGAAAGTTTTTTATCCTAAATCTATTTGTACAACCTATATTTCTATTTAGGAGGGTCCCCAGGCAACCAAGGTGCTCGGAGAAGAGATCGAGAAGGAGCTCCAGCTCGCAGAAGAGAAGTTGCAGAAGCAGAAGAACGAAGAAGCTGGCATTGAGAAGGTGAAGGCTTCTCTTCTCGACTCTGAAATCAAGGATGTAAGTATTCACGAACCAATATGACTGATTGATATATATAATGATATTGAGTGACAAGACGAGCTAATCAGGTGCCCGGTGGTAAGCATCATGATTGCCCATATATCAGACACAGTGCACCCAGTGTTTTAAAACTCATAATTGTGCGCGGCACTGCACTGCGCCTATCACCCTGAGATATTTGTTGTTGAATCTCGTCATGCCCAGTAATTTCGCTGGTAACATTGCCCTTCAGACCGGAACACAGTAATGTTTGCACATTACTGCTTGGCGGATGAATAACTGGCAAAGGAATGGTACTTCCCCAGGCGGGCCCCTGCAAAAGAGGCCTACCACTACAAATATTAATATACATACCATATCATACAATCACGCCTTTTTCCCGAAGGGGTAGGCAGAGGTGTACCCAGGACTCAGTCTCATAGAAATACACCCTCGTTTCGCCAGTATGTTATTGGTCCCATGTAATAGGGGGCGAGCCTATTGCCATCTACCGAGTATAGTTCCTGACTCCAGGTAGTTATTGAGATAATTCCTATTAATCCAAATGATACTAATGATGAAAAATCCAAATAACACTGCCTGACCTGGGGATCGAACCCATGATCGGCAGTCGAGCTTGTGCCCACTACGCCATCGAGGCATACATAGATACATTGATGTTTGATTTCCCTCCTTGCTACGATCCTGACATACAACTTTAGCTTCATTCACATTCATGACCGTTTTCATACATGCTCGTCGTCTGTAGGTACTATTGACTTGGCCTTTCCTAAGAACAACGTCAACTTGTTCATGAAAGGTACGCCCGCGGTCGACCCCTACCGACTTGACCATACACACTCGCCTTATAAATCTCTTTTGTTAATCTCCTTTCATCCGTCCTCTCCACATGTCCGAACCACCTCAGCATTCCTTTTCCTTTCCTCAGCAGCCAACAAAGCAGTTAATTAATATTGCCTTTTATATTCTAGGATGATCCATGGGCTGGTCTTTCGTACACCGTTGACACGGAAACCGGTAAGTGGAAGCTACATCTTTAAAAATGTAAATAAAAAAATAATGCCTCATTACATTGATTTAAAGAAAAGGGGAGATAGGGTACGTTCTCCCAGCGCTTACTCAACAACAGACACGTGCAATTTGCTCAGTGTGAAGTTTGCACAGTGACATATAATGAACAACAAAAATGTACAAAAAAAAATATAACTAAAAAGCGCTAGGAGTCGAGTTAGAATACGCTAGCGTCTTGTTATGTTTACAAACGTAACTTTTATACATTGTACTAAAATTTGAAAATTATAGAATAGAATAGAATAGAAAACCCTTTATTGGTATCACAATCAGTACAGAAAACAATAAAATCACATATTAAAACTAGAAAATGTGTAACAATTGGCGGCTTTATCGCTCAGAGCGATCTCTTCCAGACAACCATGCGGTGACAGGACTTATACTAAAATGCTGTAAGGACGGTGGTTTCATACTTCAAACAAATTAATTAATATCAGTAGAATGTAATTTTGAAAATATTCGGAGAGCAGCAACGCTCTCCGACACCAAGTATTCAAACTGCTGCGAGCACCAAGCCGCACATCAAGCGTCAGCATCTAGAATGTGAATCTTCTAAAATCCTTTCTTAGCACACGTCCAGACAACGAAAACAACCCACATTCCAATAGAATAGAATATATTTATTTGTTATAAATGCAGGTTACATGTAGGTGTTCGGTACATAATAATACAGAGTCCGTGTACATTTAGTCACATCGTGACATACAAATATTATTATTAGGTAAGTACATGCATTAAAATTATTCATTATTATTATTTATAAAATTAGATTAATTAATATTTAGGTCAGTTATAATATTACAATAATCTACCCTTAATGTTATTACTTAATTCCGTGATTGTGTAAAAAGTCTTTTCAATTAACCATAGCTTTAATTTTCTTGCAAATCTTCTTTCTGGCAGTTCCCTAATATCACGGGGGATGGCATTATATATCCTCCCACACATAACATAACAGTTTCTATGATATAAAGCTGTTTTTGGTGCTCTAGGCAAAACAATTCTGTCTGGATTTGTGTTTCGCGGAAAAATATCTATAGCCGTTTTAAATAATGCTGGATGTAATTTAACGAATTTAGCCGCCTCCAAAATGTACATGCAGGGCAAAGTCAGTAAGCGAAACTTTTTAAACAAGGGCCTACATGACTCCCACGGAGGAATACCAGCAAGTTTTTTTTTTTTTTATGATAGTGAGTGACAAGACGAGCTCATCAGATGCCTGATGGTAAGCATCATGATTGCCCATATCAGACACAGTGCCACCCAGTATTTTAAAATTCAAAATTCTTCGCGGCACTGCACTGCGCCTATCACCCTGAGATATGAGTTGTTGAATCTCATCATGCCCAGTAATTTCGCTGGTAACATTGCCCTTCATACAGGAACACAGTAATGTTTGGACATTACTGCTTGGCGGATGAATAACTGGCAAAGGTGTGGTACTTCCCCAGGCGGCCTCCTGCAAAAGAGGCCTACCACTACAAAAAAAGTGCTCTAATACATTATTTTTGTGCCATGAAGGCTCTCTGGACATCAGTGGAATTTCCCCATAGTATGATCCAAGTTTCTAGGATTAGTTATTTGGGCTCTGCGTAGCATGTCAGTCAGTGAGTCATTTGGGATTTTATAATATACAGTGATGCCCCGGAACCCGTGCGAAGCCGGGGCGTGTTTAAGAACCTTTATAAAATTACTCGTATCGTTTCCCCTTAGTTTATATAAGGGTGGGACCCTTATTTATTGTATTTATACATAAGGGTGCCAAACATTAGGGAAGCAATCACAATCCAAGAGAAAAAAGGTTTAGGTTATATGTAGGTTTGTTATAGTGGTAATAATTGTAATACGTACTAATAAACAAACATTTAATGGAAATTAAACTTGCCATGGCCGTAGACAGGGGGTGGTTTTGGGGGTTAAAAGTCCCCCCGAAATGCCTAGTAGCTGTCTAAAAATAAAATAAAAAATTCATATAACATAACATACATTCACGCCTTTTTCCCGAAGGTGTAGGCAGAGGTGTACCCAGGACTCAGTCCCATAGTAGACACACCCACATTTCGCCAGTATGTTATTGGTCCCATGCAATAGGGGGCGAGCCTATTGCCATCTACCGGGCACAGTTCCAGACTCCAGGCAGTCATTGAGATAATTCCTAATGGAAAAATCCAATATTTAACACTTTTCCTGACCTGGGGATCGAACCCGGGACCTCTTGATCGGCAATCGAACATACGCCCACTACGCTATCAAGGAAAAAAAATTGCGGCGCATTTATTGATTTATGAAGCTGCTCGCGACTTGATTGTTATAACCATAACATTTTCCGTTGCTCATGAATTTTTAGAGCAGCAGCATCCTCTGTGTGAAACCATTGAACTGAGCTCGCCAACCCGCCTGCCAATCGTGGCGAATATTGGCAAAATGCCGTTTCATGGGAGAGGCCAGCTGTAGACTTCCCACAGCTGAGATTACGATAAATTAAGCTGAAATGTGATATGTAGGTAGCTAAGCATAACATAACATACAACTACGCCTATTTCCCGAAGGGGTAGGCAGATGTGTACCCTGGACACAGTCCCATAGAAGGCACACCTACATTTCGCCAGTATGTTATTGGTCCTATTTGATAGGGGGCGAGCCTATTGCGATCTACCGGGCACAGTTTCAGACTGTCATGGAAATAAATCCTAATGGAAAAACCTAATAACACTGCCTGACCTGGGGATCGAACCCGGGACCGTATGATCGGAGTCGAGCTTGCGCCCACTTCGCCATAGAATCTAAGCCTGAGATAACATATAATAGTTAAGTATGTACACATAGACAAGGGAGCGAAGCCACGGGGTGCAGCTTATACTAATAATTCTTAATTGTAATTCAAATCACATCCAAAACTACCTTTTCCAAAAATAGATTTATATTTTTTCTGAAAGCTATTGTTTGCCGATTCCCTCCGGCCCCTCAGATGCTGGACCATTTGTCATGTGATTCAGCACTTTGCAGCAACTGGCTCTGCGCTTATTTCGATAGTTGTATGATTTCGTTTTTAACCGGCTTCAAAAAGACTGTTACTGTGGTCGTAGGTTGACTTGTCCTGTTATTATAATAAACGAAACAAATAACAGTTTTATTATTGTGTGTATGTTTGTTGCTCTTTGACGCTAAAACAACTGAACCGATTGAGCTGAAATTTCGTAATTGATTGAATTTGGTGTTACTTTTCGGAACTCCATAGTAGACTTCTGGAACAAGAATATTTAGTTTTTAGTTCCGATTTTTTAGTGTCATAAACAACAGGCACAGTGCACCGCCCTCGCGCCCGCAATTTTGCATGCAAAGAGGAAATGCTATTAGGTATTATTTTAGTGACACCATTCATATATCGAAACGTGTTCGTTCGTGTATCGTGTAGACGCGAAACACGTGTCGATATATGAATGGTGTCACTAACAAAAATAATACCTAATAGCATTTCCTCTTTGCATGCAATTTTGCGGGCGGGAGGGCGGTGCACTGTGCATGTTGTTTTTGACACTAAAAAATCGGAACTAAAAACTAAATATTCTTGTTCTAGGAGTTAAATATTGAATTTTGTACAGAAGGGACACTCCTCATAATCCTTTTAATAATTAAATCGCGACTAGCTCCGACGCAATAAAGTGCAATTCAGGTCGCACAGCGCCTCTAATTATCGTTATATTAATCTGCAAGCTGCCTCTCTTTGTATCGCGTAACTCTATCAGTTCTCTCTGTATAGGCCATAGAAATTGTACCGTCCAGACGGACGCCCCGGATACTTGTAGCTTCATACCTCTATTCAAAATAGAAAAGTCTTTTTTATGATAATGAGTTTTTATGAGACGAGCAAATCAGGTGCCTGATGGTAAGCATCATGATTGCCCATTACAGACACTGCCATCCAGTGTTATAAAATTCAAAATTCTGCGCGGCACTGCACTGCGCCTGTCACCCTGAGATATTAGTTGTTGAAACTCGTCATGCCCAGTAATTTCGCTGGTAACATTGACCTTCAGACCGGAACACAGTAATGTTTGCACATTACTGCTTAGTGGAAGAATAACTGGCAAAGGTGTGGTACTTGCCCAGGCGGGCCCCTGCAAAAGAGGCCTACCACTACAATTTTTTTAACATAGATAGATAGATAGATAGATAAATTCTTTATTATTACACCACATCTTAAAAACTTAAAACTAAAATGGAACATAGGAATATGTCTAGTGTAACAATTGGCGGTCTTATCGCTAAAAGCGATCTCTTCCAGACAACCGAGCAAGGAGAGGAGAGTAAAGTAGTTCACATTTGGTCGGTGGTGTGACTGAAATAATTTCGAAATAACTACATACATACAAACATACATACATAAAAAAAAATTTTACTATACATATACACAACACTTTAATATAATAAATAAACTACTACATAAATAATCATTCAAATATATACATACACAAATATCTTGTAAATATATAAATAAAGTATATATTTTATGTACTTACAGTAATAAAATACTTAATATTGATAATACTATAGGTAAAAAAAAAAAAAAATAAAAAAAAAAAAAAAAAAAATAATTATTATTATAAGTCTAAAAGGAAAAAACTGACTGCCTCGGTGGCGTAGTGGGCGGATGCTCGACTGCCAATCAAGAGGTCCCGGGTTCGATCCCCAGGTCAGGCATAGTGCTAAATATTGGATTTTTCCATTAGGAATTATCTCAATAGCTGCCTGGAGTCTGGAACTGTGCCCGGTATATGGCAATAGGCTCGCCCCCTATTACATGGGACCAATAACATACTGGCGAAATGTGGGTGTATCTACTATGGGACTGAGTCCTGTACACACCTCTGCCTACCCCTTCGGGAAAAAGGCGTGAATGTATGTATGTTTATGTAAAAGGAAAAAAAAAGACAGCTAAATCGACAGGTAGTGAGTAAATACACGGGACTTAAAAATAACTGGACAACAATAACGGGACTTAATAATAACATAGCCCTTCTCTCATATAATATTTCTCTCCACTGGGAAATGCTAACTATGCAAGTCCTTCTAAATAGATAAAATGATAGGTCTTATTATATTGGTCCGTCGACATCTAGTGACAGGGCCTCCAATAATCCAAAAAGAATGATTTCTTTTTATTTTTCCACAAGTCATCTTGACGGCATAAAGTTGAAAGATACAGAAGGTCGGATCTGTTTGATTTTCCATCCTACTTAATAATTATAATAATAATAAATATGGGACAACTTCCCCACACGATCATCTGGTCCCAAACTAGGCTAGAAGCCTGTACTATGGTAACCAGAACAGACTTGTTTGATCTGTGTCTGGGTTGTCATGCACACAAATGTTTGACCTGGCCGGGGATCGAACCCGGAGCCTGCGGAACAGAAAGCAGAGTTACTACCATCTGAGCCAACGAGACTTGTTTCTAATGTTCAAACTAAAAGGAAGGAGAAAAGAAAGGAGATTTATAAGGCCAGTGTGAATGGTTAAGTCGGTTGAAGTTGACCTAGGCGTACTTTTTTTTCCCTTGCCACCACTGTGGTTGCGACGTGGATACGGCGCAGCACACACTGGAGGAGTGCCCATCATGGGTCAGTGAGCGTCGTACCCTCATCGCAGTTATGGGGGCCGAACTCTCGCTAGCAACTATGGTTCGAGCCATGGTTGAGAGCGAGGGTTCGTGGAGGGCCGCGGTCGAATTCTGCGAGGTTGTAATCTCGCAGAAGGAGACCGCGGAGCGCGATCGGGAGGCCACTACCGACCTCCCGATGCGCGCACGGAGGCCAGGGCGTCGTAGGAGAATCTACCACGCCCTCCTCCATCCCCCATAACACGGGTCTAGGCGGTGAGTGCGGGGGCATTCACCGCCGAATATATTAGACCCGAGAGGTGGCGCGCGCGCGGAATCCCGCGCGCCCCTTAAGATGTGGGGGCGAAGGCTCCTCTTCGCCCCCCGCGGTGGGGTCCTCCCGGGAGGACCAAACGCCGTCCGGGTTGCGGATGAGTGCTTCGGCGTACCCGCAGCCCCGACACATGGCGTCCCGCAGGATATCCCCCAGGGTTTTAGTCAGTCGGGAAGATCCCCTTCAGGGACTCCCCATCCTGACATAACCCGGCCCTGCCCCCCGGCATGGCCGGGTATCTATATGCAGATTTCCCTGGGTCACAAAAAAAAAAAAAAAGAGCGTACTTTTTCCGCAGGTCAGGCAGTGTCATATGATTTTTTTCATTAGGAATTATCTCAGTGACAGCCTGGAGTCAGGAACTGTGCCCAATAGATGGCAATAGGCTCGCCCCCTATAACATGAGACCAATAACATACTGGCGAAATGTGGGTGTGCCGACTATTTGATTGAGTCCTGTGGGTACACCTCTGCCTACCCCTTCGAGAAAAGGCGTGATTGTATGTTATGTTGGAAGTTTTGGTAAACGAAGTCAAGGATAGAGCGAAGTGGAGACGTAAGATAAGAAAGGCTGACCCCTTCACCATGTGGGGCGCAAAGCCAGGAAGAAAGAGAAAGAGGTATATTGCGTTACGCGTTTCGCTTTCGCTAGCCGTTCGAGCTCGCTTTCTGCATCTTTCTGTTTTATCTATGCGGCCAGTATTCTTTGATTAACATTTTGATCTGTGATATAGAATATGAGGGCGCTGCGGAGCTCCTCTGCACAAAATAAATGAACTTTCTATAGTAATAAAGTTAGTTCCGATTTTAGCCGCGACGAGTGATGTTATGAAGTTTTTTTATGAGTGATATTTTTGGGATATTATTCAGAATTCTTTGGCGGTTGAAATGCCTTTGTAAAGCTAATGGTTTTAGTTTTATTCTATTGTAATTATAGAATGGGATTGGGAGATGTATTAATAATAATCATATATGAGCGATCGAGCATCACTTGAAAAAAATATTTTTTAGGTATTTCAGGAAACTAGGTATTTTTTCTAAATTTCTTTCGGTATTATAAAATTTATCATATAAATCCTGCTAGTATTATAAATGCGAAAGTTTGTGAGGATGGATGGATGTTTGTTACTCTTTCACGCCAAAACTACTGAATCGATTGGGCTGAAATTTGGTATGTAGATAGTTTAGATTTTAGATCCTGGAATAACACATGGGGTAGTTTTTATCACGACATTCCCACGGGAACGAAACAACGCGGGTGAAACCGCGAGGGATAGCTAGTATGAAATAAAAAATATAATATACAAAATGACTATACCTAAATAAACTTAATGTTTTTTAAACTGACGTACTTAGTAAGAGAAACTTTCATCCAAATTATTATCTATTATTTTACAATAAGTAAGAATTAGTTGTCCGTGATGTCATTGGAGAAGGTGCTGACGGAAGATCAGCGCAGGTTGTCAAACTCAAACTCAAACTCAAAACAGCTTTATTCAAATAGGTCATAATCTGACACTTTTGTACGTCAATGAAGATAAACAGTACTGAGTCTACCGTGCGTTCGGAAAGATACCTCTACAAGAAGAACGCACAAGAAACTTGTAGGGCTTAATTTTTTCAACAGATAGTTTCACAATATTTGGTTTGCTTACATTCGTTTTCTTTGAAGGTGCCGCGAGGCGGCTATGCAGAAGTTTCCAAGCATCTTTGTCCTCTATGTACTGGTTGACTTTATAATAAGCCTTCTTTAGTAAAGTAGATTTTATACAGGTTTTGAATTTACCCTCTGAGAGCCCAGTTATCTCTTTGGGGATTTTATTATAGAAACGTACACTATTTCCTAAGAATGTCTTTTTATTTGTTTGGTAGTGTTGTGATTGTTAACGGGATATTGTGACTGGTGGTTAGTTATTAGTTATACACAATCAATACTCCCCGGGATTATGTAGTAGCATCCAGTGTTTTTGAATATCCACCCGTTAGTCCTTTGACAACACCGCCAGTTTGATTGCCCAAAAGTGTACATATATCACTTTTTGCACTGTGTTTTTGTATTTATTAGTTGATAACAGTATTATTAAGTCACTTTTCACGATATTTCTACTATATAAAGTTATTAACGCTAATTAAAATTAATAAAATTTAACCTAACACATATTTTAACAACTGTTCTCAGTGTTGCCACACGACAAAAAAAAAAAAAAGTGTTCTGCTGCCTGCATTATGCTGAGTTAGCACCCATGCTAATGTATATTATATATTATATTATGTATATAACCGATGCTACTATATATATGTCATACCTACTTATTTGTGTGCAGTGAATAAATCATTTTTCTTTCTTTCTTCTTTCAAATTGGGCCTTCCAATATTTCCTTAGTACCTAATAATTAGTTCCAAAATTCAAAATACTTTAAAAAAATGCAGTTTGGTACTACAGTCCACCAAATTTAATAAGTACCATTTGTCAGTTTCTTTTTTGCCTTACTCTGAAGGGTTTGAATTTATATTAAGTGATTAAGAATCCTAAATCCTACGCCAAAACTACTGAACCGATTGGGCTGAAATTTGGTACGTAAGTAGCTTAGACCCTGGAATAACACATAGGGTACTTTTTATCCCGATATTCCCACGGGAACTAAGACTACGCGGGTGAAACCGCGGGTCACAGCTAGTTGTACATATAATGATAAAACTCATAATTCCACGGTTTAACGGCGAAGGTTATTGAAATTGTGTCAGTTACGGCTATGCAAAGTTATATCCGGCGTTTGCCTCCCAGCTTATATAATAAAGACACCCTTTCTCATCCCGTGGGAGCCGTGAGACCCGGCAGAGGGACATATTCGGAGAGTTGGCAGTATTCCAACTACTGCGATCACCAAGCCGCAACAAGCGTGGTGATTACGGCAAAATCTCACCATATGAATAAGTATATAGTTTATAAAAATAAAAACATACATTCACGCCTTTTTGCCGATGGGGTAGGCAGAGGTGTACCCAGGACTCAGTCCCATTAGATACACCCACATTTCGCCAGTATGTTATTGGTCCCATGTAATAGGGGGCGAGCCTATTGCCATCTACCGGGCACAGTTCCAGACTCCAGGCAGCTATTGAGATAATTCCTAATGGAAAAATCCAATATTTAACACTTTGCCTGACCCGGGGATGGAACCCGGGACCTCTTGATTTGCAGTCGAGCATGCGCCCACTACGCCACCTAATGTAAGATTTATGTCTGATTCTTGTGTGCTGATATAAATCATTTTTCATTTCATTTTTTATGGACGAGAAATTAACTACTTACCCTTAATCTACTTATTATTGCTTACATTGTGGATACTAAACTGGATCCAGCAAAGAAAGTTGTCATGTGAAGAGGTGTAACTGCGTAACTCGACCGAAGCCACGGCAAGCTGTTATATCACATTCAACACAATATAGACGTATTTCCATCAAGACAGACAGACCAACAATGACATTATTAATGATTGTTAGTGCTTTAATGCCGTAGGGGATTGAGACGTACAGACGTACTCTACATTAATCATTCTATGTATTGAATTATGAAGTATGGGGATTAAAAAGAAACTGTCAAGAGAAAAAAATTAGAGATATATAGTATTCGATTTTGAAAACCTCATAGGAGCGTTACATACCTTATAAAATACTAGCTATGCCTCGCGGTTTCATCCGGGTAGCCTTAATTCCCGTGGGAATATCAGGATAAAAAGTATCCTATGTGTTATTCCAGAGTCTAAGCTATCTATATACCAAATTTGACCTTAATAGGTTCAGTAGTTTTAGCGTGAAAACGGTACTAACATACACACTAAAAAACAACGCTGGTGCAGTTTTCTTGTGCCACCTAGATGGCGCTGGAGTCGAGTTAGAACCCGCTAGCGTTTTGTTTACCTGTTACAAACGTAACTTTTGTATATTATACGGAGTTTACAGATTTTTTATATTATTAGAATGAAAGACTTATTATAATAATAATAATATGGGACAACTTCCACACACGGTCACTTGGTCCCAAACTAGGCTAGAAGCCTGTACTATGGTAACCAGATGACTGATTACATACTTATATAAGCTTATAACACACAGGGACAGATCAAACAGACATGTTCATGCACACAAATGTTTGACCTGGCCAGGAATCGAAACCGGGCCTGCGGCACAGAAAGCAGAGTTACTACCATCTGAGCCAACGAGGCTGTCAAACAAAAACTGTATAATATCTTGTTAGATAGATAGATAAACTATTTATTACTATCATATAATAAAAAACTCAAAAGTAACAATACATATACATCTAGTGTAACAATTGGCGGTCTTATCGCTAAAAGCGATCTCTTCCAGACAACCGTGCACAGACAGTAAGTAAAGTAGATCACATATGGTTTCATTTAGGTTGTTTTTTTGGGTTCATATGGTTTGGGTTAGTAAGTACCTATGTAAATGAAAGGTTCAACGTACTAACTACACAAATCATTGTTTAGGTGACTGCGTACAATTTTTACACCGACTAGAAACGTAATATCATCGTGCTGGTGCAGTTTAAGATAGGTTACGTCAGGATTACTGGACGAATTTGTGAACCAAACGTATCGGGTGCACTCTCACTTTTAAGAACCCCATCAGACATAAATTAAAATTAAATAGTGACCACCATAATTTTAATACTAGGAATAAAGACAAAATAGCTGTACCTAGCTTTAGATTATCTAAAATAAATAAAAAGACATTCTTAGGAAATGGTGTACGTTTCTATAATAAAATCCCAAAAGAGATAACTGGGCTCGCAGAGGGTAAATTCAAAACCTATGTAAGCGTGCCTTTTCCATTAAATAATACTCGAACATTTCAGCATATTTTACATGATTTATTCCAAGCCCACCATCTTCAATCACCCGTTGCCATTAATACTTTCCATAAAACCACCAAAACGTTCACAGAATCCGTAGCATGCGCGTCACAAAATAACATCAACCCTACACCTATGTAATATCTACTTTATTAAAGAAAGCTTATTATAAAGTCAACCAGTACATAGAGGATAAAGATGCCTGGAAACTTCTGCATAGCCGCTTCGAGGCACCTTCAAAGAAAACGAATTTAACTAAACCAAATATTGTGAAACTATCTGTTCAGAAAATTAAGCCCTACAAGTTTCTTGTGCGTTCTTCTTGTAGAGGTATCTTTCCGAACGCACGGTAGACTCAGTACTGTTTATCTTCATTGACGTGCAAAAGTGTCAGATTATGACCCGTTTGAATAAATCTGAGATTTATTTTTGAGATTTCAAACGTAATTTTTGTATCTAACGGTCAACTTTGGCGTTCTTTATCTATGGAACTAAAAGCGTAAGATATATTTAATTTATTGAAAAATAGAGAATCTTTATTAGTATTGACCATAGCGGCCTTGCTTTTCTTAATTTTGGCTTATCTATTTATAAAAAAGTCAAAATTCCGAAGCTTGTTAAGTGTCTCGTAAAGTGTGCGAAGGCACTTTATTTAACCTCTTCATTTGAACTATAGGACGAGTACAAAGTAGATGAAATAAAAAATAAATAACAATATTGTAGTGGTACACTTTTGCCAGTTATTAATCCGCACAAGCAGTAATGTGCAAACATACTGTGTTCCGGTCTGAAGGGCAATGTTATCAGCGAAATTACTGGGCATGATGACATTCAAAAACTCATATCTCAGGGTGACAGGCGCAGTGCAGTGTCGCGCAGAATTTTGAATGTTAATACGCTGGGTGGCACTGTGTCTGATATGGGCAATCATGATGCTTATCATCAGGCACCTGATTTGTTCGTCTTGTTACTCACTAGTACATAGCGGCCTCAAAATTTTAATATTATATTTATAACACACAGGGACAGACCAAACAGATATGTTCATGCACACAAATGTTTGACCTGGCCGGGGATCTAACCCGGGCCCTGCGGCACAGAAAGCAGAGTTCTGATCTGAGCTAACGAGGCTGACAAGTCAATGTTGTTACGTTTTATTAGGTTGACCTAGGCGAAAATCTGAGATCACCTTTCCTAGGAACTTTATTAGGATGTCTCTCGTAATAAATAGAGCAGGCTAGTAAGTATCTATCAATGACAGATTTTCATCATTGACCTATCCTTCACATTCCAAATGTACCTATCTCAATGTCAGAGTCTGGAACTGTGCCCGGTAAATGGCAAAAGGCTCGCCCCCTATTACATGGGACCAATAACATACTGGCGAAATGTGGGTGTACCTACTATGGGTCAGAGTCCTGGGTACACCTCTGCCTACCCCTTCGGGAAAAAGGCGTGATTGTATGTTAGAATCAATGACGTTGAATTGCAAGATACACAGAATATACATCAACTTAAAATAATCTTATATATTTTTATTGGTCGACAATGGGCGGCATCATCGCTTAATTAGTTAAAAACTGTTGTTTCGTAAAAACCAGATTTTTATTTTGTTTTCATTTTTTATAAAAAAAACTTCAAAATGGCACAAAACCTTTTCGCTCTAAAATACAAGATGGCGCATGAAAACAAAACCCGCAACAATTTCATTAAAATAAAACACGGCCTACCATTAATAAAAGAAAAAAGATTAATGTCTGAGGAACACAATGCGTAATAAATTAGATGGATTCGGGGGAGCGCACCCTTGGGCGCCATCTTGAATCCACGAGGCTTCTGATTGGTCGGCTCGGTTACTAATCAATATTACCTTTTATCAAGGAAAAAGACTTAAGCGACTGTATTTTTGAAGAAATTTCAACCTTACTGCATTGATTTAAGAGTAAGAAATAGTACGCGATAAACAAAAGAATACGCATATTATATTCGAAATTACGGTTGGAAACTTTTTCGAATTTGATAATCCCACTTCTTAAAAGATAAATGCGAAAATTTCGATCGTGTTTGTTACACATTCACGCCAAAACTACTGAACCGAATTGGCTGAAATTCGGTATATAGATAGTATAGACTCTGGAATAACACATAGGGTACTTCTTATCCCGATATTCCCATGGGAACGGAAACTACGCGTGTTAAGCCGCAGGGAGCAGCTAGTGAGAAGTTCATCTAATTTCATCAAAGTCTAAAAAGATTCATGTCTACCGATCGTGATAATGACTAAAACTGCCACCTTTTCGCCAGTATGTTATTGGTCCATGTAATATGGGGCGAGCCTATTGCCATCTACCGGGCACAGTTCCAGACCCAGATTATTACTACACCAGAAGGTAGGTGTAGTAATTATTGGTACTTTCTTTGTGAACAATGCAAATCTATCAGAGATCAACTCTATGCAACTAATCATAAAATCTATTTTCCTCTGTCGTAGCTTTTTAATTATTCATCTCATGCATAAGAATTGTTTTAGATTTTAATTAATTCAATACAATACTAAAACCAACCTTATATCTGAGTGTTTAAAAGCTAATTCCGTTTGTTTCGACTCAATAAAAATTATTCTCAGACGAAACTTGTTCTCAATTCTCGACCAATTATTTTCGACGAAATTACTTTGTTTTTTGTTCGTAAAAACAGCTCTACATACCTACATACTTATATAGTTTTATACATAAATTTTAGCCAGATTAGTAATTAAGTGGCGGCCTTATCGCTTAACAGGAAAGGTGACCTCTTAGCTGTTTGACACAATCCTGTGGAAATTTACCAAATCGATGTTTTGTATTCCCCTATTTCCTCCGAATATAAGTAGTTAACATATTTAATACATATATCCTGGTATTTTGAAGATGAAGCAAACCATGTAAGACGCTAGCATTTTATTTTCTCTCATAAACTCTTCATTTTTTGTAGTGAACGTTAAATCACGTGAGTAAAACTGCGATTTTTGGAAGTTTACAATGAAGAAACCAAGGGTTTATAAGAAAAAGTTAAATGACAGGGACTTCGGTTACTTCACTATAAAAATATCAAGTTGAATGAATAATTTCACGTTGAATGGAAATCGACCGCCCTTAAACAATTACCTACTGCTAAAGAAATGGTTAAATTCAAGTGTAGATACTTATTAAAAATTACTTACTAAAAACTTATTAAAAATTATGACGTAAGATTTAGTTATAATAAAAATAACCATAAGCAAATTCAGGTGAAAAATAAAAAGAAGGAAAATCCATTCACAAGATACACGTTCCAAATTAAATTAATTTCAATAAACATTTTATAGTTGTATAACTTCATGTAGGAACATAAGTTGCTATGCTCAAATGGGCATGATGTTGAACCATATAATCATACTTGTAACACCATTTTGTACTCACGATTTGCAATAAACGAAACTTGAAACTTGAAAGAATGTTCTTAAAAATTTTTTGAAAAACATTACCACTTTTCTTTATAACAGCTATTAAACTGATCGTCGTGAAATATTGTACAAAAATAGCTTAGAAATAAAACTTATTTTGCTGTATACCTATAAAAATGTCCCAAAAGTGAAGATACTTAGTGAGTTTTGTAAACAGTGTTTTGTGTGTTACTTTTTAATGTTTCTTTGAATAAATCTTATTAATTATGAAAAAAAAAAATTACGTAATTAAATATTTTATTTTAATAAAAGAATAAGTTATACTAAATAAATTAAAGTCAAAATTCTAGATCATAATAATTTTTTCAAATTCTTTCAAACCCTCAATCTTTAGCCCTAAGTATATTATTTAAAATACCCAAAATATTACCAGAACAATAAAATGTAATCTCATTTTTGATGCTTGTAAAATAAAAGTTTATAATTTATGGCCCGAGCAACCGTTAAACGCAGTGACCGCAGAAAAAAAGTTAAATCATAGACAATTAACACTCCTTTACAACTAAACGGATTTGGACAAAGTGCCAGAGACAAAAAAAAGGGTTATTTTTTCTACCTGTCTGGCTTTGACCACTAATTGCATTCGGGAGCCTTAAATGATGGCTTTTAAGATAAAAGATTTGATCTGAAACGGTTCAGCAGAAGTGGTTAAAATATAAAAAATATATATATTTGCACTGTCAAATTAAATTGACAGATTTTTCGTCATGGTACCAATAACGGACCTCTTAGCAATTTGACACAATCCTATGGAATATTTACTAAATCGATGTTATGTATTCCCCTGTTTCCTCCGAATACAGTAAACCTATTTGATATATTTATATCCTGATGTTTTAAAGATGAAGTAAATTATGTCCCTATCATTTTGTTTATAAACTAATTTTTTTTTAGTGAACGTCCAATAACGCGAGTAAAACTGCGATTTTTGGAAGTTCACTATAAAAAAACCAAGGGTTTATAAGAAAAATTAAAATGTCAGGGACATAAATTGCTTCACTATAAAAATATCAGGATATAAATTTATAGAATGGGTTAATTATATTCGGAGGAAACAGGGGAATACAAATCATCCATTTGGTAAATTTTTCATAGGATTGTGTCAAATTCCGAGAAGGCCATGTACGCTCTTAACATACTGTCGAAATGTGAGTGTACCTACTATGAGGCCGAGTCCTGGGTACATCTTTGCCTACCCTTTTGAGAAAAAGGTTGTATGTATGTTTTCGACTGATAGGTATAATATTATTCAAGAGCTGTTTAAGATACAATTCATTTGGGAACAACTTTTTGGATCTTACTGATTTTGAAAGGTGTTCGACATCAACATCATCATCCCAGTCGTTGGAAGTCCACAGCTGGACATAGACTTTTCCCTCAAGGGTAGGTTTTGCAATACTCGCCAGTGGCAAGCGGGTTGTCGAGCGCTGTTCGATGGTTTCACGCAGAGGACGCTGCTGCCTCCTCTGGATCTGATAAACCTTAACCGTTTGCGCTTGCTTCCTCCCAACTACGGCATAAAAAAATCTACGCTCCAAAATTCAGCCTAATCGGTTCAGGTCAGCGTGAAGAGGAGAAAATGAAATTTTAAAATAACAAACGTACCTGTAGGTACGTTATTATGTCCCATTGTAACTTTTACGTTCAAGACCGGCTTACATAGCTCATTTTAACAAGCACTACAAAAATGCTGATCGGCGATGACTGGCCGCCATCTTGTGACGTCACGATGAGTAGAATATGTCCGCACTTCCGGTAGAAAGTGTTTGTTTTTTTAATTCGTCAGCAAATAGTGGCTATGCTCCATATTTGGTGCATCTATGATATTGTAATAATTTTTTAGGAAGGTTTATCAATATAATGTGTTTTTTTTCATTTGCGATGAAAACTGACTAGAAAAATTGTGCTGAAACAAGGAAATTAAGATATGTTTTTCTCTGTTTCATCATCATCATCTCAGGCATAGGACGTCCACTGCTGAACATATAGGCCTCCCCCACAGATTCTTGTTATTGCAAATACTCGCCACGCTTGTTAGCTTGGTGATCGCAGTAGTTATTGGAATACTTCATGCCGGAGAGCGCTGCTGCCATGAATATGTCCCTCTGCTGGGTCCCACGGCGCCCACGGGGTGGTCCTATTATATAACCGGGAACCACACGGCCAATTAAATACGAAAAAATATAACAATAAATATACGAAAATTAAATAGAGTAGTCTACATATCTAAAAACTAAAAGTAATTCCCCGACTATGCAAACTCACATACACTGAATAAATTTAAAAAAAAAATCCTCCTCCTCAATCCTGAATAAAGCTCAAGATTTATTTTGTGGAGTATATAAAGGCCAAAATGTCGAGAACATATTAAACCTATGAGAAATGATATTAAACAACATTATATTGAAATATAAAAAAGTATATTAGATAATAAAAATAGTGTTATGTTATATAACGTAACATTCTATGGCTTATTAAGCATGAGGTGTTCGCCTATAAAGATTGTTACATTTAGCATTAACTTAGAAAATGTTATTTTAAGCATGAAACAATGTAGCAATCGGTGGAGAACCAGATATAAATAAATAAAAAAAAACTATCTGAAAATCTGGTTCTGCTAAGCCGTTGATGGAGGGGCAAGTGGCCAGAGTACTGGCGGCCTTGCCTCGTTGGTTGCAAATGCCTAATCCGTAATCCTTTGGGCAAAATACAAGCCAGCATTCCAGTCACCTGACGCCTCCACCAAGCGCTAAAATAAAATTAATTTCAGGCAATAGTGCTTAGCCATCTCTTTACGAATATGTATGTACTAGCTGTGCCCTGCGGTTTCACCCACACAGACATCGTTTCCGTGGGAATATTTGGAAAAAAAGTACCCTATGTGTTATTCCAGGGGTATAAGCTGCCTACATACCAAATTTCTGCCCAATCTGTTCAGTAGTTTTGGCGTGAAAGAGTAAAAAAGATTCATCCATCCATCAATCTAAAAACCGCGCTAGATGGCGCTGGAGGCGAGTTAGAACTCGCAAGCATTTTGTTCAACTGTTAAAAATGGAAGTTTTTTTACATTGCACTGAAATTTGAGATTTATAATATTAGTAGGATATGTACCCTAATATGTATAAAACATAAAAACATACATTCACGCCTTTTTCCCGAAGGGGTAGGCAGAGGTGTACCCAGTACTCAGTGTACTGGGTACACCTCTGCCTACCCCTTACACATGTAATGTAATATACATAGGTATATTACACATTAAAAAATATTTTTTATATTCCGTGTTCGAATGTTCACCATATTTCTGGATTAATACAATTCTATGTATACCTACCTAAATCTAAATATGTACTTATATCGTAAAGGATAACATCCTTATTGATACAGAAAGGATCCGGGCATTTTAACTAAAGGAGGGGAATTTTTAAATTAATCATACACCTCTCGACTGTCTCGGTGGCGTAGAGGGCGCATGCTCGACTGCCAATCAAGAGGTCCCGGGTTCGATCCCCAGGTCAGGCAAAGTGTTAAATATTGGATTTTTCCATTAGGAATTATCTCAATAACTGCCTGAAGTCTGGAACTGTGCCCGGTAGATGGCAATAGGCTCGCCCCCTTGCATGGGACCAATAACATACTGGTGAAATGTGGGTGTATCTACTATGGGACTGAGTCCTGGGTACACCTCTGCCTACCCCTTCGGGAAAAAAAAGCGTGAATGTATATTATGTTGTAAAAATTAATCACAAAATAAAATTAAATAAATAATAATAATATTTCGATATTTGACCTGCCTCCACATCCGACACTGCACTAGACATGTCTGTCACAGCTATATAGTGTACCAATAAAAAGTTTATCTATCTATCTATTGAGTTATTTAATATTCAATTGATAAATTAATAACCCTCTTAGAACTTTATTTACGGAATAATCGCTAAAAATAGATTTTTGTTCAACTGGGGAACACATAGTTTTCCAAAGGATTGTGTCGAAAAAGTATCGTATCCTTTTCAAGAGCTTTAGTTTAGCGACATTTCCCTCTCAGTTCAAACTCTTAACAAATCCCAATCCTTAAAAAAGTAAACGCAATTCGACACACCAAACATACGACTGTCTCTGTTTATCACCATTACATACAATAAGTAAGAATGAGACAGCACTAGTACGTGAGTTAAGCTCCGCCTACAAGCATAGCATAGGCCGGTGGGCGAGACAATAAGAAAAAAAAACATAAGAGGCAAGGGACAAAAAGGTTTCATTCCCGTTCCATTATGAAGCGGTAGCCTGTGCAAGGAGATCCTGACTCTGTTCTAAATTTTGAAAATCGCAGTATCATCGTGAAAAAATTGACAATTTCACTTGACAGTGACAGTGTGGTTTTTTTTTGCGGCCAGTGCTTTGGTGATAGTTTCGAGTGTTGTTTTTTCGTGCTATTGGTATGCCATTTTCTTTTTTATACTTTACTTTTTAAAGATTTAAGTGGGTGTTGGTGGCCGGTTTGATTTAACGTCTTTGTGAATCCGGTAGATACGAAAAAGTATTTTAAATGCGTAGATTGTCCGACAGTTCTTTGTATGTACCTAAAGTCCCAAAAAGCCGTTCTTGTTACCTCGAATTTTGCTATTTTCCGGCATCTTTTTCATTTTATATAGTTTTTCTAAGTTGTATTCGAAAAACATTTTAATAAAAATATTAGTGTTACCATTTGGAAATCTCTTTAGATTCGATCGAGAAGTTGTACCCTTAATCTCACTAAAAACCTCTACTAAAAATCTTTATCATTTTAATTTAATTATATTAATTATATCTACATTGTTCAATAAATTACCTATAATGTTCTAGTACATTTGATCCTAGTTATAATAACTGTTATTTCCTAATCCTAGGTTTTAGTATTTTTCGGTCGTAAAAGAACCTGCGGTTTGCTCATTATCCTTTAAAAATAATTCCTCTTATTTATTTTATTTACATTTTTTTTATCCATCGCAGTGGTACCTATCAAATATTGTTTCAAGAGCTAAGCTACCTACTATACTTTTCAGCCAAATAGGATTAGTAGTTTTGATGTAATACGGTAACTAACATCCACATAAGTAATTTTTTTGGTAAAGGTCCGTTATATTTTATACTTATATATTATTGTGTAGCGTCCGTGTTCCAGCCGGAATATGCCTGGCTTTAAATCCGAAGCCCTGGATCGAATCTCACCATGTGGACCTTTCGCCTGCACGCTGCAGTTTGACACAATCCTATGGAAAATTTACAAAATCGATGTTTTGTATTCCCCTGTTTCTTCCGAATACAGTAAACCTATTCGATACATTTATATCCTGATATTTTAAAGTTGAAGTAAAGTATGTGCCTATCATTTTATTTCTGTTTATAAACTCTACATATTTTTGTAGTAAACGTCAATGCGATTTTTGGAAGTTAATTATGAAAAAACCAAGGGTTTATAAGAAACATTCAAATGATAGGGACATAGGTTACTTCACTATAAATATATAACAACATACATTCACGCCTTTTTCCCGAAGGGGTAGGCAGAGGTGTACCAGGACTCAGTCCCATAGTAGATACACCCACATTTCGCCAGTATGTTATTGGTCCCATGTAATAGGGGGCGAGCCTATTGCCATCTACCGGGCACAGTTCCACACTCCAGGCAGTTATTGAGATAATTCCTAATGGAAAAATCCAATATTTAACACTGCCTGACCTGGGGATCGAACCCGGGACCTCTTGATTGGCAGTCGAGCATGCGCCCTCTACGCCACCGAGGCAGTCATAAAAAAAGTATAAAAATATCAGGATATAAATTTATATAATGGGTTAATTACATTCGGAGGAAACAGGGGAATACAAAACATAGCATTGTGTCAAATTCCGAGAAGGCCATGTATTTCGTAGGCGCGCTCGCGTTGAAGTCTCTTCGACCTAATAATATCTACCGCTACCATCACATTAAAACCCATTTTGCTCACTCCCCAGAAATCATAGCGTCATAATGTTCTTAAAAAGGTGTAGTATTACTCAAGGAGGTGAATCTGTCCTGCATATTATATGCATATATCTGCATATATCTATAAATTATACAGTTCATAATATTGTCGGAGATTTCATTATTATTTAAAATTATTTTACTATGGCGATGCTATATACTACTATTTATTGACTATACCTATGGAATTTTATAATGATTGTAATTTGACTTACCTAGAATAACGACATTTGTTATTTGGTGAATAAATAAAAAAAAAATACATTCACGCCTTTTTCCCGAAGGGGTAGGCAGAGGTGTACCCAGGACTCAGTCCCATAGTAGATACACCCACATTTCGCCAGTATGTTATTGGTCCCATGTAATAGGGGGCGAGCCTATTGCCATCTACCGGGCACAGTTCCAGACTCCAGGCAGTTATTGAGATAATACCTAATGGAAAAATCCAATATTTAACACTGCCTGACCTCAAAAAAAACAAAAAACATTAGCCTAAATTAGTAGGTATAACTTATATTAACATCGTGTATACTGCGAAACGGTGCTAACTCAGAGAAAGTTGCAGAACACAACCTGCGGGGTGATCTTCTGTCAGCAGCTTTCCTGCTGATAGTCTCGACTACCAATCATAAGGTCCCGAGCTCGATCCCCAGGTCGGGCAAAGTGATAATGGACAGCCTGGTAGTCTCGAACTGTGCCCGGTAAATGGCAATAGGCTCGCCCTATTACATTGGATCTTAAAAACATTGCTAAGCTTGGGTTTAGATACATATGGGACTGTATCCTGGGTTCCTTTGCTTACCCTTTACGGGAAAAAGCACTGTCGGTGTCAGAACGCGTCTTTATTGCTTTTTTTTATTTTTACATAACCGACGCATGGCATGAAATATCGGGAACCTCTCGAAATGTCGAATTATGGAAAATAACCCGCAATAAGGGATCCTTAGAGTAGGTACTAGTTATGAACAGCTAGGTTGGTGGCACAATAAAATTATAATCCCAAGCGAATTGATCCGATCTGTCAAATTGACAGTGATCGATCAAAGTTGACAAATCATGTGTCAAAATATTTTATACCTTATTTTGACAATGCGATTTCCCTTGAGATATGGTTATCGATAAATTGCAATATGTATGCAGTGCAGATTTTGTATACTTTATTTATAATTCAGCACAACGCTAGGACTAACTTAATGCTAGTGTAGCATTTTCTACCAGTTATCCTAAAATTAGAGAAAATGTTACAGAAATTGGGTGGAGCGCAAGACATGAAAACTTTAAAATAACTAAAACTACTTAATTAAGGGCCGGTTTTTTGATCGTTAGTTACGGTTAAGTTAACCATTTGACAAACTAACTATAGTTAAATTTCTAACCAATGGTTAAATCGTGTGGAATAAGAAAAGTTAACCAGGGATGAAAAAACAAATTTTGTCGAATTTTAAATATTTGTCAAAAAATTTAACTATTGGTCGACTTAACCAGTGATCAAAAAACCCAGCCTAATTAAAACATAAAACAAACAGTAAAAAATACTTACCTACTCAATGTACCTCTTAATCCCAGATCTAGGATACCTACTTTGATTAAGACGTGTCTTAATCTGGTCTAATTGCCTACCTATAGAAAGCTTGAACATATTTTACAAAAATATCTGAAAAAACATTGATTTTAAAAAAAGGGGAGATGAGGCTTTTCGAAAATGGAAAGCTTAAATTAGGTCCTATTAGGTCCACGTACGTCAGTAAAGTAAGGTCGTACGAGCGAATAATATTGTTGTCTCGGTCGCACTTCGGTCTAAGGTACGTCTTACTATCTTTGTTGTTCATTATATTGCACTGAGCAAATTGCACGTGCCAGTTGTTGAGTAGGTAAGCGCTGGGGGAACGTACCCTATCACCTCTTTTCTTTAAATTAGTGGAAAGAAAACGATTTTATAGCCTTATATTTTTAAGAAGTAAGCTATGTCTCTACCTTTTATTTCGGAATTAATTTGTTCCCAGTTCTAAAAAAACTCCATCTTGATGTTTTGTTTCTGTGAACTAAACCTATTAAATCTTTATATTTTTAACATAAAAATCGATGTGAAGGCATAAAACAACATAAAGTTACATTAAAAAAGCAAAAATAACAAATTCCTAAAAAGTACCAACCTCTATTGTAACACTCAAACTCAGAAAAAGAAAAAATAAGGACCATCGACAAGAAATTCTAAATAAGAACATCCCACACTTGAAAGAGGTTCAAGAGGAGGCCTTGAAGAAAAAACGGGTTCATTCTTGTCTGTGGTACGTGATTTTAAAATGACATTCTTATTTCTGTTGCTCTTTCACTTTGATAAATCGTTTTAAAATAATGTTTATTTAAATTAAGAAATTATATGTACCTTAAATATATTTTCGAAATAAGCTATGAAATTAACTTGATCAACTTTTAATATGCATTAGCACAGGCTCTGCTTAGTTTAGGACCAGAAGACTGTGTGTAAGTCGTCCATATTATTTTTATTTAATAAGAACTGTTTCATATACATAATTAAAAAATATTCTCTGCCTAACCCACAATAAAATGAAAAAGCCATTTAATTTGTAGAGGGTGTGAACAGAACTCCTCGGTCGGGGTCAGTTTTTGTGGTCGCCTGAGGACGTCCAACTGTGCGCGGGCGCAGCATAGGCCCATGTAAATTACATGTAGATTTTATATCTCAGGGTGACAGGCGCAGTGCAGTGCCGCGCAGAATTTTGAATTTTAAAACACTGGGTGTCACTGTATCTGATATGGGCAATCATGATGCTTACCATCAGGAACCTGATTTGCTCGTCTTGTCACTCACTACCATAAAAAAAAATACTTTTTGCTTCTTTTACATAACATAACATAACATACGTTCACGCCTTTTTCCCTAAGGGGTAGGCAGAGGTGTACCCAGGACTCAGTCCCATAGTAGATACCACCCACATTTCGCCAGTATGTTATTGGTCCCATGTAATAGGGGGCGAGCCTATTGCCATCTACTGGGCACAGTTCCAGACTCCAGGCAGTTATTGAGATAATTCCTTATGGAAAAATCCAATATTTAACACTTTGCCTGACCTGGGGATCGAACCCGGGACCTCTTGATTGGCAGTCGAGCATGCGCCCTCTACGCCACCGAGGCAGTTTTGCTTCTTTTGTCTTGTTTTATTTTGTTTTAGATATACATATGGTATTGTTTAGAATCCATTTTGTTTCCTATACTCGGTGGTGTAGTGGCGTAGCGCCACAAATTAGGTACAAATACTGTCGAATACCTATAAATAAACAGGCAAACACATTGCACGTTACGAATCGATTCGGCCAGCGTCCGGCGAGTATAAAAACGGAATTAATTGTTTTGGCGGCAAAAAACATACGCCATATTGTGCGCCATCTTTGTCCTTCGCGGTTCACCAATCAGAGGGGGGATGTGTAGGAAATAGGTTTATATTTGGAGTTTGATAATTTTTAATTATAGATTGTCAGAGATCTTGCTTAAGTCTGTGGTCGGAATTTGAAAATCCGGTTTCCTTTTCAGTTCTTAGTCATTTATAAAGGTCCTTTTATATATTAAAATGTTTTATTGAGTTGGAAATCATCTCGACCGCGTTATGTACTTTGTTCGGGTCGAAGCAGCTGTTGGTTTATGGGCCACGTTGACCTATTACGTTATAATTTTCTATTTTATTTGATAGGCTATATATATACATTATATAGATAGGATTCAATAAGACTTTCAAATGCGATGATATCATTTTCAGTGGGTAAGACCCAACAGGAGGGTCCGCTCCGTTGTCCCCCAGTCCCATTTTCATGGGGGCTAGTTATTTATTGTTTTAATAAAATCCATTAAATATTTAAACACGTTGACACAGGTGAAATATAATTATAACCTTCAAAACGAATCCGATGTATCGATGAAATAATCGATATAGATTGCATTACGTTCTAACAATCGATTCGTTTGTCCATGACTCTAACTCAAGCCATTGTCAAGGTTCCATTCGATAATGTAACCAGTTTATTTTTAATAGTACATAACTAGCCGCAGTTTTGTCCACTGAAAAGTACCTTCATCTCAATAAAAATCCAATTTTTCAAACAAGTTTTCAGTGCCTTTTTTGATTTTTTTCTTTATGCAGGTTTTTATACATGAAAACTCGTTTGGATTAAATTGGACTTTTTAATGAATCATTGTAATGCTATTTTCTAGATACTAGTTGTCTTTATTTTACGTAATTACATGTAAAATTTTTTATATCTTCTAAAATGTGGGTACGTGTGATCGAGTGGGCGAATTAACTTAGCACCGCGCACCGAAAACTACGGTTTTCTTTTACTAAATATGTTTTAGCGCAAGTAAATTGCATCAACAATTGGTTCAACAACTTATATCTCAGAGTGACAGGCGCAGTGCAGTGCCGCGCAGAATTTTGTATTTTAAAACACTGAGTGGCACTGTGTCTGATATGGGCAATCATGATGCTTACCATCAGGCACTTGATTTGCTCGTGTTGTTACTCATTATCATAAAAAAAAATGCTAGTTCAAGAGCCAACCCACAAAAAATTGAGTGGAATATTTTTCTCTCTCTCCATTATTGTTAAATTCCATTTTGTATGGAAATCGAACCACCTTAAATATACCATAAATTAATACATGACTTTTTTTATATTTTCTCTCCGCGTGTTGCACATTTACCAGTGTCAAGTTAAAATAAAAGGGACGATGGGCTGTCGGGTCAGCTAGTAACAATAAAAAGAAATTAACACTAATCAAACCGACCAATAGCAGACCGATATCAATTCTAAACAATTGTTCCCAATCCGGCTTCATTAAAGAACCGTCCCGCCATCTTGAAACCCACGGACATTCCAATTTCAAATTACACGCGTCCTTTCTCGCTCCATCCCGAAAGAGAGAACGAGATACTAGTATTTTTTTCCAATCATTTTTAAATTGAGGCCTGTCCTTTTTGATGTTCGATTGTTTTTTTTTTGTCGATGCGGTTTCTCGCGTCCTTTTGGTTTGCCGCTGGGTATTTTTTATTTTAGATACAATTTTTAAATGAGTACGGACAAAGTGCATTTCGGTTTTCCTGTCCAGTAACAAAAATGAAGGTTTATTAGGTAGTATTTAGTTATATACAAATATTATTAGTTTCTTAAAAAAACATTGGTCTTGTGTCATTTACAATAGAAATTATTACAAATATTTGATATGTAAGATATGGAACTCAATAGATTTTGATTCCGAAGTTTTAATTAATTAATAAAAATATAGTTATAATATGTAATATTATACCTATCATGACTTCTACATAACACCACGATTTGTTTTGCTGGGCTATGAATTTCTGTTGACACTAGCAAATGAACAAACCGTGTGGCGCTACAAAAAAAAACGTTAAACCCAAACCATCCAGATTAATCTCAAACATTAATTGAAGTAACACATTCAATTCTATTATTAATTTCTGACGGTATAAGACGAGCCCCAAATCTTTAAAGTAGCCAAAACAGTCAACCTTTTAACGTCGTCGAAATGTCACTTCTTGAAAACCACAGACAATGGAAGGATTAATTTTTAAATCTCTATTGTCAATTTTGAATGAGGCCAGTGCGATGTGTTTTTTTAATGGTGTTGAAGTTTTTCTTTATTAAGTGCCAGTATTTTAGATTACCTTTCTATGATTTTGTTTAAAATTAGTTTGTACCTACAAACTGCCTCGTTGCTACTCTATAGTTTTTCTATTCTGTGCTCTATCGTAGTGATTCGCGCTACTGCCGATTACTAGGTCCCGGTTTCGCTCCCCAGATCAGGCAAAATGTTATTGGATTTTTCTTTATGTGTAAATAGGCTCACCCTATACATACTCGTAGAACCAAAAACCGCCGTAATGGCGATAATTAGCTTAGGCGATTATTAGGTTAGCTCCAGATAATATAAAAACACATTTGTTATGAAATGATGGCTGAATAATATACATACCGACCAAAGAAATATCTATTTAGATAGAAAATAGACGTAACTTTGTGATTTTTTTATGCAAAGATATTTTACTGTTTTAATTTTTACAATTAATGTTAACTCTTGAATATATATTTTTTTTTATGATGACGACAAGACGAGCAATTCAGGTGCCTGATGACAACATCATGATCGCCCATATCAGACACAGTGCCACCCAGTGTTTTAAAATTCAAAATTCTGCGCGGCACTGCACTGCGCCTGTCACCCTGAGATAATTAGTTGTTGAAATTCGTCAAGCCCAGTAATTTCGCTGGTAACATTGACCTTCAGACCGGAACACAGTAATGTTTGCACATTACTGCTTGGCGGATGAATAACTGGCAAAGGTGTGGTACTTCCCCAGGCCGCCCCTTTTTTTTTTTTTAACGTGTGGAAATGCAGTTACGCATACTCGCCCGCCAGGGGGAGGCGGGCGAGTTATGTCGGGCTCGGCGAGAGGCGCCCATACCGACTAAAACCACACGGTGAGCAGTCCCTCGCCATATGCTGCTAAAGAGGCTTCTGATATTTTTGTAGTGGTGCCTCTTTAGCAGGGGGCCGCCTGGGGAAGTACCTACCACACGTTTGCCAGTTATTCATCCGCCAAGCAGCAATGTGGAAACATTACTGTGTTCCGGTATGAAGGGCAATGTTACCAGCGAAATTACTGGGCATAATGAGATTCAACAACTCATAAATCAGGGTGACAGGCGCAGTGCAGTCCCGCGCAGAATTTAGAATTTTAAAACACTGGGAGGCACTGTGTCTGATATGGACAGTCATGATGCTTACCATCAGGCACCTGATTAGCTCGTCTTATCACTCACTATCATAATAAAAAAAAGTAACGATTTATTTATTATTTATTTATAGTACAGTTTTTAATTTATTGTTGTGTTATAATAGGTACGTACTCGTATATTGTCACCCCATTATTTCACTTATTCCTTGTATCAAGAAACATCGTTTTAAATTCAAAAGACGTGGAGACAGCCGACCAATGGCCAAGAGACTGACCACAAACAAAAAATCCTTTCAAAGTTAACCCTTTTAAATGTTAAGCCTATTGTACACGGTGATAATCACTTTAGTCTTGAAAGGACTGGGGGACTTAGCACCCGCATACGGTAGCATATTCTTAAGGCTCGGTTCGGTGGCCGTTATAAATTATAATATTATTGCTACGTATTATAAAAACAAAGTTTGACCACCGCGTCTTTTTTTTCGCAATAAAATTTTTTTTGTACATTGACTGAATTATGACGATGATAAATAAATATATAATTATTGTCAGAATTTCAACTCGGCAAGATGCCTACAAAGCCTTCGACATGACCCTAGCCTGCCCTCTAAATATGTCCGTAACAGCCAGGACCTACAGTTTACACAAACAAACGTGACATCTGAAACACGGTAGCGCCCAGGTGAAAGATCCACATGTGAAATTCACACCAGGAACTTAATATCTCTAGCCGGCCATTATTGGATTGATTGCCAACTGGGAGCTGGGATTTTACATTAATTAATTAATGTAAATTAATAACATTATTTATTTAATGTAAAATATATTGCTAATTAAAGGGATGGCTACCTAAAGTACCTTTAATTTATGATGCTACCGAAAAAGGGTAGTGGTCCTTTCTAAAGAAACATCGGTGTACAGAGGGACAAAGTACAGGCGACGCCTGGTGCTATAAATACATCAGAGAAACCGACATTGACTTCCGCGTACTTTTGATCTTATGATTTATTGTTTTTAAATCCCAACGGGTTTGACCACTAACCAATGGTGTAGCAAATACAAGCGAATTAAATCCCTATTATTATCAGAATAATGGTGATAATCTATTGAATTGCTACGGTATTGATAAATTATTTTAAAAGAGGCCGACAGACGAATGTTTCTAGTCCCGTAGGACTGCTTTCGGTGTATGCAAGCCCTTAGGGATAAAACTAGGAAATCGTATTAATTTATTAAGCATTCCACATTCTCTATATTTTAAAATATATAATCTTCTTAATATTCGTGTATTTGAGTTTTTTTTTTGTATCGTAGACAAGTACAAATATATGTATGTTTATGACAATTTGATGGCGACACATAGATACTCGTACTATTAATTAAAGCTAAACATAAATAAAAAAAGGAAAGGAATTATGATATAAAATTAATTTAACACTCCATTATGGCAATTTTTAAAGGAAAATTAATAAAAACCGTCTTAAGATGGAGCAGAACATTGAGGATTCGCCGTTTTTCAATTTTATCGAGCTGAACATCAAGCACGACGCTCGCTGTTTTGATCACTAACCGTGAGCATTTCGGCGAGCCGAGCATCGAGCATTTACAAGAATGGTACTTTACAAGGAAATGCTTTTGGACACTGGGCATTCCCATGTAATGTACCATTCGTGCGAATGGTATTTTACTAGGAAATGCTAAAGTATATTAACCACCTTTAAGGGGAAATAAATACATAAAAAAAGTATTTTTATATTATAAATGCAGCATAACGGCGAGCGCTGCACCGGCGCCAGTTTGTTGATAGCTTGGTCAGTGCCATCGACCGTGCCATGCCAATTGATAACCTGTTTTTATAAAATTTAATCACTTGGATTACCGGACACGATAGACTCACTCACTTATTTGGTAGGAGTACTTCTCTTCTTCATCGTCCAGCCGTTGGAAGTCCACTGCTGAACATAAGCCTCCTCCATAAGGGGGGTTGTTGCCAATACTTGGCAAGCGCGTTTGCGAGCGCAGTTTGATGGTTTTACGCAGAGGACGCTGCTGCACGTCCTCTGGCTCTCATGACTCTTAGCCGGCTCTTACGGCAACCACGGGTAGAGAGGGTGAGGTAATATTCTAAAGCCGGTAACCCCACGGCAAACTTTTTTTTATGATAGTGAGTAACAACACGAGCAAATCAGGTGCCTGATGGTACAAGGCTGATTATAATGTTGATTCCCAGGTGAATACGTGCTGCAAGGGGAATTGCCGCGCGCGCTGGTCACCGAGGAGTCTAGGTTCGATCTGCTCGAGGAAGCTCTCCAGCTCGTCGAGCTCGGAGACGACCCTGAACCCAAGAATGAACCGAATGAGGTGAGTTGGTTACAAGGTTATATAATAATCAGTTTGAATCCTTATAGTCTAACGTTACGTCTACCGCACTAGATGGCGCTGGAGGTGAATTAGAACTCGCAAGCGTTTAAGTTTTAACATTGAAAATGTTTTTTCGTTCGCTTTGGATAGGGGGCATTTTGGCTGAAAGTGCGACAGGCCTAGTACGCGCAAAGTTGTAGGGTTACGGTGACCGATGAGGGCTTAAAAAATGTAGATTTCGACCGGCTACGAGATGATATAAAATATTTTTAAAAAAATCTGAAATGTTTTTGAGAAAATTTAAAAAACATCATTTCTGTGGTGAAATTTTAGGGTCGCTCTTCACTGATCTTAGTATATTTTGAAAACTAGATCGTATTTAAAAAAAAAAAAGCTCCTAGATATTGAACAGGGGAACAATTTTGATTCCTGGTATTATTCGCGTACGGGCGTTAGTTTATCCTGTAGGTGGTCCCTTAGCGGAGGGAGAGCGAGTGCGATCGGCGCGGTGCGAGTGGGAGGAGGCACAGAGTCGCGTGCTATCTCTCGTAGCATCGATACGACGGGCAGTAAGATGCAGGCCCGAAAACAATTTCACAAAATATTTCACAACGGAGTCCCCACTTTGAATACTTCCACGAAATGATAACATTTTTTAAAAGTTGCCAATTGATTGCAAGATCGAGACCACCTTCTCTGTATGGGTTGATCCAAACAATGATATAGGGTTTGTTCAAATTAATAAAATAAAAATGAGTTCATTATATTTGTTTTATTTCGTATTTCCTATGTTCATTTTCAATGCCTTATAGGTTCGTGGGGAGCACGAGATCTGTGAATTTTTTTTTTCATTGTACTGACATTTGAGATTTATAATATTAGTAGAAACTAGCATAACACCATTGAGCCTTTGTTGCTTGTTGAATAAATAAATTAAATCCTATCCTACTTATATTAAAAATGCGAAAGTTTGTGAGGATCTATGGACGGATGTTTGTTAAGTACTCTTTCACGCCAAAATTACTGAATCGATTGGGCTGAAATTCTATATGTAGATAGTTTAGACCGTGGAATAACTCATAGGATACTTATCGGCGGTCTCCTTCTGCGAGGATGTAATATCGCAGAAGGAGACGGCGGAGCGGGTCAGAGAGAACGACGCGGAATCTGACCCGCTTCGTCGCAGGCGAGCGGGGGCAAGAAGGAGGCGTTTTGCCCGCCTCCTTCATCCTCCGTAGTAGGGCTTCGGTGTAGAGTCGGGGGGCTCTACACCGGAGCTTATAGCTTCACAAGACTGAGGGATGACCAAGTGAGCGTGGTCATCCTTTTCAAGGGCCGGGGCCTAGGGGCCAGCCGCCGAGGCGGGATAGTGAATGCTAGCGCGACCCTATCCCGCCTCACATGGCGAGGGACTGCTCATCGTGTGGTTTTAGTCGGTATGGGGGCTTCTCGTCGAGCCCGACATCACTCGCCCACCACCCCCTGGCGGGCGAGTATGCGTAAATGCATTTCCACACGTTAAAAAAAAAAAAAAAAGGTTATTATCATCCCGATATTCCCACGGGAACGAAGACGCGGGTGTAACCGCTGGTTGTTATAATAACATAATGTTCTGTTGTAGCAGACGGTAGAAGCAGGCGGCAGCGGGGAGATGCTGCACCCGGCGATGCGGCATGTGCCGCACCATCCGCTGGCTCACTACCACAACCAGGTCAGTGACATCATCATCATCATCATCATCATCATCATCATCATCAGCCCTAAGACGTCCTAACATAATTCATTGATCTTAACATTATATCTCATAAAATTATTACAATTATTAAAATCATTCCATTACTTGGTGACGGAGAGCGCTGCTGCCCACTCCATGAAGCAGAGAGACATACCCTCTGCCGGGTCTCACGGCTCCCACGGGAGGAGAAAGGGATGGCCCTATTGGGACCGGGAACGACACGGTCATGAATGGCTCTACACTAAGTCTCCTTTTTATAAGTTATTTCTTCTGTATCTATTGGAAACCGGCGCCAAATTCCATAAAGCTTCTTACGACTCTACGATAAAATCAAACAGAATACGGTATCGAATGTTTAACAAAAAGCGTTGATAAATGAACAAGTGTCGCGAGGGATCATGTTACCGCACACGATGTGTGTGAGGTTCATGTGGTCTGAGTTAAAAGTATTTGGCGAAAAGCGTTGCCATCTTTTTTTTTATGCCATAGGTGGCAAACAAGCAGATGGTGTGCCTGATGGCTCGCGGTTACCGCCGCCTATGGATACCTGCAACACCAAGGGTATTGCCAGTATGTTGCCGACCCGACCAACACTATTCACTCTCTTTTTGAAGAGCCCCATGTTAAAATGTTAACGGATTTCCCGTCATATCTTCTTAGCGGATTTGGTTAGGTTGAAAACGGGAACAAATTTTTTTTATGATAGTGAGTAACAAGACGAGCAAATCTGATGCCTGATGGTAAGCATCATGATTGCCCATATCAGACACAGTGCCACCCAGTGTTTTTATATTCAAAATTGTGCGCGGCACTGCACTACGCCTGTTACCCTGAGATATTAGTTCCCTTCAGACCCGAAACACAGTAATGTTTGCACATTACTTGGCGGATGATTAACTGGCAACGGTGTGGTACTTCCCCAGGCAGCTCCCTGCAAAAGAGACCTACCACTACATAACGTCCAACGGCTGACGGGATATTTGACGGAACAGAAATTACTGACATTTTTCAAATTTATAGTGTGTTTTATATGAATTGTTTTGATGGCAATTAATTCGGTCAAAGACGTGTTTTGTAGTTAGTTAGAGGCTGTAGTTAGATTATTCTAGGTATTAATAGGTTCACATGTAAAAAGAGCAAGAAGTAGAGTAATGTTAGTTGACCTATATTGCATTCTTCTAAGTATGGTTGGAATATATAATTAAAATTACAATAAACACTAAACAATAGAGCTACCTACTGACTATCTACCCTAACTAAATACACTATGCCATAGAACACTTGTATAATCCACAGGCCGACATGTCAGCCTATAGACAATCCAACTGCTCTAAACCGCTGTCTGATGGCAGCGTACCCAAGATACTGGCGGCATTGCCACGTTGAATAGCAATGCTTATACGTTGGGCTAGATAAACGCCAGCATTATGATCACGCGTCGCCTCGACCAAGCGCTCAAATAGATTTATGAAAATGCGTTGAACTCCCGGCCCCCACGGTCCCAGAGCCTCGACTCCAAACGGTTCAAATATGCAACCGCTATCGAGGTTTGCATATTTGCTCCGCTTGTGTTGCTCGGTAAAACCCGCCGCCGCACCACCCGTACCTTGAGCTTCTGGTTCTTTGTATCTTTGTATTGTTATTTTCTAGTTCCTAGTTGTCTTTATTTTACGTAATTACATGTAGTATTTTTTATATCTTCAAAAATGTGGGTACGTGTGAGCGAGAGGGTGAATTAGCTTAGCACCTCGCCTTACACGAAACTCTTATTACTTGAACCAAACAATATTCCATACAAAACGAACACAATTTCGACTCATGAAACCGATCCATCAATAACAGACAATTATGAATGTTTTCAGACAAATTGTGGGCTTGATTATAGATTTTTTTATAATATTGCTACCGAAATTGCCTTTTAAATGTGTCTAGAACCAACGTGGCGTAATTGAAGAACTTGCAAAAGAGACTGCCTTGGTGGAGTAGTTCTTTAAAGCTACTGCTGATCATGGGGTCCCAGGTTCGATCCCTAGGTCAGGTAACAAGAGTAATTGGATTTTTCCAGTTTGTCTCAATGATTGCTTGAAGTCTGAAACTGTGCCTGGTAGATGGCAATAGGCTCGCCCCTCTATTATGAGACACAAAAAACAACTGAGAAAGTGTAACTACTACAGCCAAGTACAATCAACTTCAAAAGTCTATCAACATGTTCAGTTAACATACATATACATACATACATTCACGCCTTTTTTCCCGAAAGGGTAGGCAGAGGTGTACCCAAGACTCAGTCCCATAGTAGATACACACACATTTCGCCAGTATGTTATTGGTCCCATGTAATAGGGGGCGAGTCTATTGCCATCTACCGGGCACAGTTCCAGGCTGTTATTGAGATAATTCCTAATGGATAAATCCAATATTTAATTTTTTTTGTTCAGTTAACGTTTTTTCAAAATCGCTATACACCATATTATAATAACTAGCTTTACCCCACGGATACACCCGCGTGGAAATATTGGTATAAAAACATGTGTTATTAACAGGATCTAAACTATCTACATACCGAATTTCAGCCCAATCTGTTCAGTAGTTATGGCGTGAAAGAGTAACAAACACGCGTCCATCCGTACACCGTCACAAAGTTTCGCTATAATATTACTAGTTAGTAGTGTAGGATTGACGTTATTTTGTGACGCGCCTGCCGGATTCTGTGAACGTTTTGGTGGTTTTATGGAAAGTATTAATGGCAACGTGTGGTTTAAGCAGAATCTTCGGTATGTGCGAGGGCGCGATGGCAACATCGTGGAGGGGATACCACAGCGACAGATGATTGTAGAGCGGAGATTAAGAAGAAGAACTTTGCTACATATTCAAAGATCACAACGGACAAAGAATTTCGAAAATAACCACAGAACAACAGGAACTTGGCGCATTTTGACAACTTTGACTACATTTTGACAGTGACAATGACATTTCATCATCAGAAATGAGGAGATCCGTAGACGAACGAAAGTTATCGACATAGCCCAGCGGATTAGTAAGTTGAAGTGGCAATGGGCAGGGCACATAGCACGTAGAACTGATGGCCGATGGGATTGCAAAGTTCTCGAATGGAGACCACGGACCGACAAGCGCAGCGTAGGACGTCCACCCACAAGGTGGACTGACGATCTGATAAAGACGGCAGGAACACAATGGAGGCGGGCCGCTTACAACCGGACTGAATGGAAATCTATGGGGGAGGCCTATGTTCAGCAGTGGACGTCCTGTGGCCGAGATGATGATGATGATGAATGACATTTGTCTTTAGAATTAGTGATCTGGATCACGTGAACTTGATTTACGTGAACGGGATCAAAAATGTACTGGTGAAATGATTCTTTCTTAAGCAGAGATTAAATTCAATATTTGAATTCGTTCACCGTGAACCGTCTGTATTCGATTTATATTCGGTCTGCGAAAATATGATCACATATCCGAATTTCGTGCCGTTCCGACTTCGCCGGAATACTCACATCCTTTCCTTGCTATATTCTATTCTTTTTAACTCTGCCTTTCCTTCCTATCTCAAAGAGCGGTTCGAATACGTTCATCTTTCTCATTCATTTAACCTGCGTTCCACAAACACGCGACTGTTGCAAACAACCTTGCCCAGCTCCCAGCACTACGACAAGTCCTTTACAGTGCGAGCTGTTCGGTTGTGGAATGCTCTTCCTGTGTCCATTAGGTATGCTAAATCCATCCATATTTTCAAAACACTTGTAAAAGAACACTACTTATCTTCATTTTCATAGATAGGTCTGCGGCTCAATGTATGTATGTATGTAATTTGTATGCTTATATATTACCTATTATTATTATAATATTTAAGTATATTATTATGTATTATATTATTATCATATTATTGTACGTGTATATTTTATATATTAATATTTATATTTTATATATTAAATAGTTTTATATAGTATGTTTATATAATATGTAAGTAGCTATATTATCTATGTAAATAACTATATATTGCACACCACCGTCGTTAAATGTTTACTGTCCTTTTCCATCCCCAAGTTGTCTGTAAGAAATTGCTTTACGCGATAAGACCGCCGGTTGTTTACCATGTCTTTTGAATTGTGTCTTTTTGGGAAATTGTTTCTTTTTGGTGTGCAATAAAGTATTATTCTATTCTAAGATCAGTTAAACGCGTTTTCGGATCATATCGGTGAAATTGGGCCTAAATCATGTTTATGCTAAAGATTTCGATAAATATTGACATGGAAAACGAGCGGCTACAGTAAGATAATATGTTGTAGCGATTTTGCAAATCTTAATAGGTATGGACATCATCTTTTTATAGTTACTGTAACAGCTTGTCAATAATTGTGGACCTATTTTATAATATTCTAATCCCTAAACCAACCTGTGGAATATTTACATAGGAAAGAATGTTAATATTACAAAAACTGTGTGTGCAGATGAATACGGTAGCCGGGACAGTCTTTACAAACTAAAAATTATCGATAGATTCTTTAGTGATGTGGAGTTATCGATACTTTTCGTAAAAATATATCGATTCTATTTTAATAAAGAGCCAACAAATTTAAATAATTTAATTAATTACACGTTTTATATGAATAAATAGTTATTTCTGTAAAGAAACTAATTAGAAGACAAATATACAGAATTAAAAATATATAAAAACCATCATTTTTGTAGTGGTAGGCCTCTTCTGCAGGGGGCCGCCTGTTATTCATCCGCCAAGCAGTAATGTGCAAAGTGCAAACATTACTGTGTTCCGGTCTGAAGGGCAATGTTACCAGCGAAATTACTGGGCATTTCGAGTTTCAACAACTAATATCTCAGGGTGACAGTCGCAGTGCAGTGCCGCGCAGAATTTTGAATATTAAAACACTGGGTGACACTGTGTCTGATATGGGCTATCATGATGCTTACCATCAGGCACCTGATTTGCTCGTCTTATCACTATCATAAAAACACTATCTATATACCGAATTTCATCCAAATCGGCACAGTAGTTCTGGCGTGAACAAGCAACTAAAATCCATCCATCCATACAAACTTTCATCATATTATAATATTATGATTTGTGATTCATATTTAGACAATTTGAATGAGAGTAACTTCCAGCTCTAAAATATAAAATTTCGCCCAACCATTGAAATAACTTTAACATAATTCCTCTGTTTACTTAGGCCCCACTTGAGAATCACTCCGTGCTTAACTGTCAGGTTATATTTTTTACTCCATATGAGTCAGTCTTGAGATACTAGCTTATGCGCTCCGGCTTCGCTCGCGTTTTATTTGATTTTTAGGGTTCCGGACCTTAAAAGGAAAAAGAAGAACCCTTAAGTTTCACTTCTTCGTCTATCTGTCTATCTGTCTTTTTCTCGGGAACGCGTTAGGTTTCAAAGTGAAACTCTTCAATAATTCAAGTCCACGGTTCCTTGCTGCTGTACAAAAAAACAAACTTCTAAGTCAACGCAAGCAAAGATACGACCATTTCACCCCAGATTTCCAAACTTTTTGCAAAAACAGATTGTAAACCTTCATCCCGTACTTCCCGTTAGCCTATAGCATCATGTCAAGAAGTAAAATCTTATATACTTAACAAGTAAATGGATAAATCCCAAAACCGAAAAATTAACAAAATATATTTTGATCAACAAGACGAGCTAATCAGGTGCCTGATGGTAAGCATCATGATTGCCCATATCAGACACTGTGCCACCCAGTGTTTTAAAATTCAAAATTCTCGATGGCACTGCATTGCGCCTGTCACCCTGAGATATTAGTTGTTGAAACAGTAATTTCGCTGGTAACATTGCCCTTCAGACCGGAACACAGTTATGTTTGCACATTACTGCTTGGCGGTTGAATAACTGGCAAAGGTGTGGTACTTGCCCAGGCGGCCTCTTGCAAAAGAGGCCTACCACTACAAGAAAAGAGGCCTACCACCTAGAGGCCTGCCTAGAGAAGATTATAAACATTTTAAGAGTTGATTGGAACTAAATAACGATGTTATTAGAACGAGGTAGCGTTTTGTTCAGATATCTAGGTATGGAACCCTACACTAAGCATACTTATTAAGGTATGCCTTAAAAAATTAATAAAACGCGCTTCGTCAATCATCGCAAGTTCGCGTTAATCGTACTCGTAAGAATCCGCGATGACTTATCCCTCTAAAACGTAGACTCTCACTATGAGCCTTATTTGAAAGCTCAAAGTAGCACAGCGAGCTGTGGAGAGGGCTATGCTCGGAGTGATGTGTGCTCTGGTAGACAACTCCGCGGGCAGCGAGTCCCGCGATGCCGCTCCTCACAACGGTGACTCTGATGAAAAATTAATAGAATATTAAATAAACTTAAACAATAACTCAGTAAAATTAAATTATTAACCATGCAACTAAATTGGGATTTTCACCAAATGGACAAGTCTGGAGTTACTCTACGAGATCGAATCGACAGTGAGGAGATCCGTAGACGAACGAAAGTTACCGACATATCTCAGCGGATCAGCAGGTTGAAATGGCAATAGGGCACATAGCACGTAGATGGCCGATGGAGCTGTAAGGTTCTCGAATCATCTAAGCCTGAGGACGTCTGTCCTTGTGGGTGTGAGTCCTACGATGCGTTCCGTGGTCTCCATTAGAGATCCTTACAGTCCCATCTCACGACCATGGCGACAGCTTCAACTCCGTGGCTATTGTCTATTATGTGCTCGCATGTGGCTTGTGTAGCCAATCTTATTTGTGAATTAGTGTAAGCCAAGCTGCTTTGCCCGCTCGCAATTACGAGATCATCTCAGCCGTTGGTAATCCACTACTGAACATAGGCCTCCCCATAAAGGAGGGTTTTGCCAATACTCGACACGCTTGGCAGGCGGGTCGAGCGCAGTTCGATGGTCTTTTGCAGAGGCCGCTGCTGCCCGTCCTCAGGATATGTTAACCCTTAGCCGACTTTTACAACAACCACGGGTAGAGAGGGTGGAGCACTATTCTAATGCCGGTAACTCCATGGCGAGTTTTATACCAAAACTTTGACACCCTTTTTGGACCACTCCTTTCTTAGCACACGTCCATACAACGAAAACAACCTACATTCCAAGTTTCAAATCTTTAGGATGAGTGGTTTTAGGCTCTGCTTTGCATGTCAGTCGGTGGGTCATTAAGGATGTTATGATATAAAAAATAGTGATATTCTTTACATTGCGGGCATGTAAGCTGTAAGCACACCATTCACATACCTAGTTGTAATTTATCGCCGCAGGTGGTCGGGCTTTTAATTCATCGCGTTTGGCATCGAACTCAAAACGCCTTTGGACTTCAAAGTCGCTGATCTTATTTTTTTTAGAAGTCCTCCACTACAATCGTTTGAAAGCTTGCTCCTCCCACTGTGTTGTCTCTATGCCGCATTTTTTCATGTGCCGTTTCAGCACTTTTTTGTACCTGAGGAGTTGTCTGCCATGACGCTTGCCTTCCTCAACTACTTTTATATCACCTCGTATAATATTGTCGATAATCTAAAGTACCTTTAATTATAAAACCGATTCCAATGCCATGAAAAGGCATAATGGTGTATAGGCGTTTTCCATTTGCTGCCTATCACATTGCAATCTTACGGACAGACGGACAGTTTAAATGCAAAGGGCGGTATTTGTGTGGAGTCATGCACATTTTGCCCTTTATATGCAAGTGGCTTGAGCTTTGAGCAGTCACAACGGGAGGTGTCAAACGTACGCCTTCACTCAGCTAAGGTTCATGAACAATTGGTTCATGTTTCATTTGTTATTACGCCTCATTTTCTGCATGTGATATATTACGACTATATATATTTTGTTTCATCTAATATTGACCAATTGAGGTAGTAATAATTGTTATAATTACAATGCAGCCGGCGTAACTTTGTCGAGTCTGAACATAGGCTCTGCGAACTTTAGTGCTTGTAAAGTAAGAACTGAACTGAACATTACATTTTAAAAGATTTTTGCAATAGTTTGCGTGATTATATAAACGCGTGCTGTGCCTGTTTACCATGCCCATCACCACACCCTGGTCACTCGATTCAATTCCCATAATAAAGCCGCGTTTTAACTACCTACTACACAGACAATGCACGCATGGAGTTTTGGATACGCGAGAGTGTACGTGAGGTGCGTTTCGAGCTCCCGTCGGCTCGTTTAAGACTCAATTTCTTCCCGAGATGAGGAAGGCCCGATTGGTGGGCGGATGAGTGTCCATTCTATACCTAGTATTATTATCTGTTCTGTACCATCACGTAGTCATCAGTAGCGCTTGACACTTCCTGATCTATATTCTAAGCCTTCTCAATTCTCAGGAATATAATATGCCGACTTAAATCGAAGTAAAAGGCTACAAATATATCACTACATTTTATAAATCAACTAACGACCCACCCATGCTTCGCTCTTGAATCACTCTGTCTAAATATGGAAACCGCATTACTATCAGTTGAGAAGTTTTTGATTATTTAGTACAAATTTCAATATACCTAATATATCCAACTAATATCATACGAGTAAATGCAAAGTTTGTGAGGATGGATGGATGGTTGTTTGTTTCTCTTTCACGCCAAAACTACTGGACCGATTGGGCTGAAATTTGGTATGCAAGTAGCTTAGACCCTGGTATAACATATGGAGTACTTTTTTCCCTCTATATTCCCACGGGACGTAGACTACGCGGATGAAACCGCGGAGTACAGCCGGTATTGCATAATATGCGTGTCAATGAATACCTAAGTTACAGATAGATGTTGATTAAGGTCTGATAATGGAACAAGAGAAAGGGGAGCGGAAGGAGAGTAATGCAAATTTCTTAATTTTCACTTTAACAGGATACAGGACCTCTTAGCAGTTTGACACAATCCTATGGAAAATTTACGAAATCGATGTTTTGTATTCCCGTGTTACCTCCGAGAATAATTGATTTTATCCATAAATTTATATCTTGAAAATTAGAAGATGAATTAGGCTATGTCCATGTTATTTTATTTTTGTTCCTTAACTCTTCATTTATTTCTAGTGAACGTCTAACTACACGAGTAAAACTGGGACAGTTTTTCATGTTTTTAAAGGGTCATACTTCATTTAACAATGAGTTTGTAGAAAAATGAAAATGACAGGGACATGCTCCCTGAAGACCTAGATTTTATAAAATATTTAATTACTTATCCAAATTGAATCAAACTTTTTATTTAATTTTCTCACTATGGCAACGAAATATTTTTGTTAAAATGAAATCCCATAGTACCTCATACATTGTAATTGTATATATTTAGAGCAATCCTAATTCCTATTCCTATATATTATACTATTATAAAGGCGAAAGTTTGTAAGTATGGATGTATGTATGGATGTTTGTTACTCTTTCACGCCAAAACTACTGAACCGATTGGGCTGAAATTTGGTACGTAAGTAGCTTAGACACTGGAATAACACATAGGGTACTTTTTATCCCGATATTCCCACGGGAACGAAGACTACGCGGGTGAAACCGCGGGTCACAGCTAGTAGATATATAATAATAGAGATTTGTCGGCGAGATGAAAGGAAAGCTCGACGTGGGACCTCACTAATGAACTGGGGTAGGGTTGGCAATATATGTATGTATTATTTTGACGTGTTGTAGTAGTAGGCCTCTTTTGCAGGGGGCCGCCTGGGGAAGTACCACACCTTTGCCAGTTATTCATCCGCCAAGCAGTAATGTGCTAACATTACTGTGTTCCGGTATGAAGGGCAATGTTACCAGTGAATATCTCAGGGTGACAGGCGCAGTGCAGTGCCGCACAGAATTTAGAATTTTAAAACACTGGGTGTCACTGTGTCTGATATGGGCAATCATGATGCTATCCATCAGGTACCTGATTTGCTCGTCTTGTCACTCACTCACTATCATAAAAAAAAAACTATTTTTCTGTAATTAGTCCAAAGTGGAAAAAGAAATTTTATGAATGATTGAATGAACGTTTATTCATGTACAAAGATATTTCACACATTATTTTAGACCAAATGTACATAATATTAGAGCAAGAAGAGACATCTGTTGCACAAAACGGTCGCAACTCAGCATATTGCCAAGCTTTAGCTTTTAATTTTAGCTGTCTAGGTTCAAGAATATGGCTGGTCGTTGATGAATTAGTGTGTCAGTCTTTGATTTTTAACTAATATTATAATGGCGATAGTTTGTGTGTGTGTGTGTTTGTTATTTCTTCACGCAAACACAACCGTATTGGTGTTGAACGGCTGAAAATTGGTATGTAGAGTGCATTTTTGTATATTCAAATACCTGTGTATATTATGCATATTCATATGCAAGTCAAACAACTTTATCCTAATTTATTGTCCTAATTTATTCTAAGCTATTTTATGTACATTAGTTTTCTGGCAATAAACAATTTTTAATTTAACTTAATTTATTTTGTAAACTTTTTATTTGAGTTAAAGTAAGTGACAACCCGTACCCCGTACCCGTACCCCAACAGTATTTCTGTCATCCCATGTATCCAATGCTTTTGTTCACTCCTCGATCTGATGTCAAGATTGTGGATTCATTAACTTATACTATTTCAAATATTCTTTACTAGCGTCCCACCCCGACTTCGCACGGGAAGGGTTCAAAATATTAGTTTAAACGGGTTACCCCAATTACACTGCTCGAGTCAATTCATATGTGTTATGTGGACGACCCATATTGTCACAGTTTCAGGTCGACAAGATTCCTCCGCGACTCCGACATGAGCTAACGACTGCCCCCTACATATCTTATACGGAACTATACGGACAACTACAGTTTAACGTCACATACGAAACACGGTAGCGTCTAGGTTAAAAGTCCACTGAGATTCAAACCAGGGATTTAAAATTTGAAACCGGCTTGGCCAAAGATGCTAGGGTTAATTTAAATAATTTTTACCGAATAAACATAAAAGTTTATAATCAAAAATAAAAGCTTGTAAAGAATATGTGGTGTACACCCAGTACTTGACGGCAGATAATTTTTTTTAATATATAAAAAAGTCGGCAATCAATAAAGGATGACAAATGACTTATTTAGACAGACAGACGGACAGACAGGTGACTGTGGCCCACCTGCGATGTGAGAATGACAAATTGTCTATAGATACTATGCACAGATATGGTTTCAAGTAGATCCTGTGTCAGTATGTACTTTGTGTGTCAGGATTTAGCGGTATTGTCTTACTTTGTGGCTCTCAAACTCAAAAAAGATTTATTCAAATAGGTCACACAATCTGTGACTTTGCACGTCAATAAAGATAAACAGTACTGAGTCTACCGTGCGTTCGGAAATTTTTTCAACTGATTGTTTTACTATATTTGGTTTGGTTACATTCGTTTGTTTGGAAGGTGCCGCGTGGTGGCTCTAATAACACGAAAGGCGACTTCATGGCAGTTCGACATAATCCTATGACAAATTTATCAACCTATTTGATATATTTATATCCTGATATTTTGTAGATGAAGTAAACTATATCCCTATTATTTTATTTTTGTTTATAACCTCTTAATTTTTATGTAATGAACGTCTAATCACGCGAGTAAAATTAGTATTTTTAGAAGTTGACTATGTAAAAACCGAGAGTTTATTAAGAGAAACTACAATGACAGGGACATAATTAACTTCACTATAAAAGTATCAGGATATACATTTATAAAATGGGTTTATATTCGGCTCGACTGCCTCGGTGGCGTAGTGGGCGCATGCTCGACTGCCAATCAAGAGGTCCCGGGTTCGATCCCCAGGTCAGGCATAGTGTTAAAATATTGGCTTTTTCCATTAGGAATTATCTCAATAACTGCCTGGAGTCTGGAACTGTGCCCGGTAGATGGCAATATAAGGCTCGCCACCTATTACATGGGACCAATAACATACTGGCGAAATGTGGGTGTATCTACTATGGGACTGAGTCCTGGGTTCACCTCTGCCTACCCCTTCGGGAAAAAGGCGTGAATGTATGTTATGTTATGTTTATATTCGGCGGAATACAAAATATCGATTTGGTAAATTTTTCATAGGATTGTATCGAATTTCTCGAAGCTAAGACACGCTCTTAAACTCCCACTTTCAAATCAATAAAATATCGATTAGCGGCGAAATGAATAGATACTAACAATACCATGTCAGTATAAACATACTATTGTTATTGAAAACCATAATAAATGTATGGGACCTGTCCACCATGAGACGTCATCTCATCATTTGTCAAAATGAAAAGTGTTTTTGGACTACAGGGGATGCGGCGAGAGCCATTTGCATTATCACTACATAGTATAAAACAAAGTCGCTTCCCGCTGTCTGTCCCTATGTATGCTTAGATCTTTAAAATTACGCAACGGATTTTGATGCGGTTTTTTTAATAGAGTGATTCAAGAGGAAAGCTTATTTGTATAATACATGCGTAATATAGTAGAGAAACACTGATTATTTTAGAGTTTTCTATTGTAATGAAATAATATGTCTTAATATTATATTTAATTAATATGAAACAATTTCCACACACGTTCATCTGGTCCAAAACTAGACTAGAAGTCAGTACTATAGTAACCAGATGACTGATATACATACTTATATAAGCTTATTACACACAGGGACAGATCAAACAGACATGTTCATGCACACAAATGTTTGACCTATAAAAGAAAAATTAAAGCTTGTAATAAAAAGAATTGCATTGAATTGAACTCGGATTAATTCGAAGTTTCCATTATTTCTTTGAATTCGATTAATATCTAATCAAATTAACACAATGTCAACAGAACTTTCATCTCTTTGTCAGTGAAGCTAACCCCCTTTCATGCGCATGCGCACCGCTATCCTGATTATCGATCAATGATCTATAGATCGCGAGAGATCTATAGATCATTCGGGGTCAGACGTACCAATTATGCACCTATTCAATGTAAGCGCATTGAGATAATGTTGCTGGTAATGTAGACATGTTTGGCTTTTTGCTGAATGACTGCGACCAATAAATAGAACTTAAATTTATAATAAATACATCTTAAGATAGATGTTAATTTAAAATAGATAATAAAATCTTTATTGGTACACTCAAAACAAAAAACCTTTGAATTAAAATACATTATTAGTCCAAACAACAATAACATTAAAAATAAGAAAAAGTTCATTTTACCTACAATGGGCGTTCTCTTTTAGAGCTTTTATAAGTTTAATTTTTGTTTGAAAGGTAAAGAATATACTTATATTATCATTAATATTAAACATTATGCAAAAGTTTGGATTAATGGATGTGTGTGTATTTCTTTGTTAGGTACTTTTTCACGCCAAAATGACTGAACAGATTAAGTTTTAAATTGGTACTTAAATAGATAGATGAACACTTTATTGTACACCTTACAGCGAACATAATATTATGAAAATAAGGGAGGTACAGGCTAGCTCTATAAATAATATTGAAGTCCTAACTGAAATACTCATCTATCAAAACAAACCCAAGCGGAAACAAAGCGTAGCTTTATGTCATTGTACATATCATTCATTCATTGTCATTGTACGTACTCCGGCTTCCGGTGAAATATAAGGAGATGTTCCTGGCACCCGAATTTTGGCCTGAAGGAATTGTGTTCCGGCGCTTTAGGAAGGCGAGACAGAAAATTATCCCTACCTAGGTGTTTTGTAATTTTGTAGTTTATAATTTTATGTATGTTAGTCTGTAAGGTATTTATTAATATGGCCCTCTGGTGCGTATAATTTGTTATGCGTACTATTGCCTGAAATAAATAAATTATTATTATTATTATATTGCTCTTGCAACCATTGTTAAAAAATATTTTGAGGTTATTTTTATGTTCATAAATATGAAAAAAACTTTGGTTTTCTTAAACCAAATATGATTTGTCGCAAATAATGGCCAGATCAAGAGCCAACCACAAACAGTTGAGTGGAAAATTATTCTCTCTTTCTCCATATTTGGGAAATTTTATTTTGTATGGAAGAGCAACCGCCTTAAAGCAAAATATTATAATATATTACATGAACCAAAAAAAAACTACAATAATTGTTTATATTATCCAGTCATTTTAACAAAACACCAATACATCTGACAACCCTGCAACACACACTACGATTTCGAATCGCGAGTGTAATTTGAAAACTTTCTTCCTCTTTATTTACTTATTACTAAATAATTATGTTTCATTTCAAATTATATTTATAACTTGAAGTCTTATTATAATGTGTGTGATTATTTTTGTCTGTCCACAAAGCGCACATCTAGAAGAAAGCTGAAGAGGGCGCTGTATGCAAAAAATAACCAAAAGGTGTATTTTAAACTCATAGCAGGCATAGTGTTAAATATTGGATTTTTCCATTAGGAATTATCTCAATAGCTGCCTGGAGTCTGGAACTGTGCCCGGTATATGGCAATAGGCTCGCCCCCTATTACATGGGACCAATAACATACTGGCGAAATGTGGGTGTATCTACTATGGGACTGAGTCCTGGGTACACCTCTGCCTACCCCTTCGGGAAAAAGGCGTGAATGTATGTATTTTAAACTCGTACTTTGATAAGAAGAAAACATAAATGTTCACTTAAAAAACTATCGATCGTATCACTGTAAGAGTACAGTGATACGATCGATAGTTTTTTTGCAGGGAGAGGAGAGCCTCTCCCTGCACGGTTGTCTGGAAGAGATCGCTCTTAGCGAGGTCTGGAGGCGAGACCGAAACCTATCTTCCCTAAAGCATAGATATAGTTAATATAATATTATTATGTATGTTAGTCTGTAAGGTATTTATTAATATGGGCCTCTGGTGCGTATAATTTATTATACGCACTATTGCCTGAAATAAATGAATTTATTATTAATTATTATTATTATTATTAGCGATAAGACCGCCAATTGTTACATTATTTGTTGTAATTGTATTTTAAATTTAAAGTTTCATGTTTGTAGTGTAATAATAAAGAGTTAATCTATCTATTTATCAAATAAATTAATCCGCCAAGCAGTAATGTGCAAACATTACTGTGTTCCGGTATGAAGGGCAATGTTACCAGCGAAATTTCTGGGCATGATGAGATTCAACAACTAATATCTCAGGGTGACAGGCGCAGTGCAGCGCAGTATTTTGAATTTTAAAACACTGGGTGGCACTGTGTCTGATATGGACAATCATGATGCTTACCATCAGGCACCTGATTTGTTCCGTCTTGTTACTTACTATCACAAAAAAAAAAAAAAAAAAGCCGCGTACGCTGTTAACGGCGTTGCGATCCATAACAGGTGTAGCAAAAGCGCTAGTCGATCCCAGTAATGATCTACGTATCATTTACGCTTCAGACATGATCTATAGATCTTCTATATATTTGAATTTTGTATGACGAAGTATAATGAGATTTATGTAAAGGCAACTGCATGCTTGTCTTGTTATGTAGCGCTCGTGGCTCAGCTACCGGTCTGCAAACCCGGAGGTCCGAGTTCGAAACTCATTACTCAAAACTAAACAATATTTATTCAATTGACAGCCTCGTTGGCTCAGACGGTAGTAACTCTGCTTTCTGTGCCGTGGGTTCGATCCCCGGCCAGGTCAAACATTTGTGTGCATGAACATGTCTGTTTGATCTGTGTCTGTGTGTTATAAGCGTATATAAGTATGTATATCAGTCATCTGGTTACCATAGTATAGGCTTCTAGCCTAGTTTGGGACCAGATGACCGTGTGTGGAAGTTGTCCCATAAATTTATTATTATTATTAATTAGGTCACCATTTGATACTTTAACACGTCAATGAATCTTTAGGGGTTACATTTACCTGTGAACCTTAACAACTAGTAAAAAGAATTGCGTAATTTTTGTATGGCTTGGTGGGGCATAGTGGAATGCAACAATTTATTCCGCGGAATATGCCCCACTAAATTAACTTGGTGGGGCGGATTCCGCGACTTGAAATGCCACGTGGATTTTGCCCCACCATGGTTATCACCTTACTGTTTGTGTAGAATTTTCATACGACTCCATGTTTCTTCACATATAAGCGAAATGCCATCTAGCGGCAGCCTTTTCACAATATTTTTTTGAGCTGTCTACTTGTTGTAGTGGTAGGCCTCTTTAGCAGGGGGCCGCCTGGGGAAGTACCACACCTTTGCCAGTTATTCATCCGCCAAGCAGTAATGTGCAAACATTACTGTGTTCCGCTCTGAAGGGCAATGTTACCAGCGAAATTACTGGGCATGATGAGATTCAACATCTAATAACTCAGGGTGACAGGCGCAGTACAGTGCCGCGCAGAATTTAGAGTTTTAAAACACTGGGTGGCACTGTGTCTGATATGGGCAATCATGATGCTTACCATCAGGCACCTGATTTGCTCGTCTTATCACTCACTATCATAAAAAAATAAAAAAGATTTGACGCGTACAAGCACTTCCTCAAATAGTACTACATCTTTCGTAACAGATTGTACATATACTCTACCTTTTCTAACGGGAGGTAACGGTCCCAAATCTGGGACCTAGAGTATGTCTACTTTAACTGTATACAGAGCTTATGAGCGAGAAATTTGACACAATCCTATGGATAATTTACCTAATCGATGTTTTGTATTCCTCTGTTTCCTCCGAATATAATTAACCCATTCTATAAATTTATATCCTGATATTTTTATAGTGAAGTAAACTATCGCGTGATTATACATAAACATACTCGTACATATACTCGTACATACATTCAAGCCTTTTTTTCCCGAAGGGGTAGGCAGAGGTGTACCCAGGACTCAGTCCCATAGTAGATACACCCACATTTCACCATTATGTTATTGGTCCCTTGTAATAGGGGGCGAGCCTATTGCCATCTACCGGGCACAGTTCCAGACTCCAGACAGTTATTGAGATAATTCCTAATTGAAAAATCCAATATTTAACACTGGCTGACCTGGGGATCGAACCCGGGATTTTTTTAGTATCTGATTTTTTTTTTATAATTTCGTATAGAATAGAAAATAAATAAAATCTAAATTCAAATATGAGTAACCGTCATCGATAGCGTCAATCAATCAAATTTCGAACGTACGTAATTGCGAAGAAAGCAACGGATCCGAACCTCTTTACCGTTTACCGTTAGAAAATGACAGCCGCGAGATTCTGACCATTTCACACACATATTAGTCAGATTTGGGGTTCCGCTTCCGAAGAATGGCAACAATTAGAAATCCTAAAAATTTTTTTTTTTATGTTATTAAGACGAGATAAGACGAGCAAATCAGGTGCCTGATGGTAAGCATCATGATTGCCCATATCAGACACAGTGCCACCCAGTGTTTAAAACTCTAAATTGTGCGCGGCTGCACTGCGCCTGTCACCCTGAGATATTAGTTGTTGAATCTTATCATGCCCCGTCATTTCGCTGGTAACATTGCCCTTCAGACCGGAACACAGTAATGTTTGCACATTACTGCTTGGCGGATGAATAACTGGCAAAGGTGTGGTACTTCCCCAGGCGGCCCCCTGCAAAAGAGGCCTACCACTACAAAAATAGATAAGACTATAGGTTATGGACATAAAAAAAAAATAATAAAAAATCTAAAAGTTGACTGTACTATCACAAAAATTTAAAAATTAACAAGTCTCACTAAATATTATACCTACTATTGGTACGGAACCCATCGTATGCGTGTCCAAGTTACACATGGCCCAGTTTTTACAACGGACCTCTGTGATACGGTACTGGTCAGTAACAGCCTTACCGCGACGCGAAACGCGCGCACGCGCACCATGACACGCGCGGCAAACACGAGCGCGTGCAACGCCATTAAAAAAATTGACAGCTGAAACTTATCACATAATTTGCCTCGATAATTAAAGTTTATACTCAGTGATTTGGTTGTTGTCTGTACCTTCTTTAATTATTTATAACGGCCGAGTCAACTACGAAAAAGGAAAAAAATAAAAAGTTTCAATTCGACGATCGAAAAGGCTACCAAATAGACTTTTTAATGTTTTTGACAGATAAAATGTGATTTCTATATCCTCTCTCAGGAATTGATAACTAAATCGAACTTTTTCAATTTTTTTTTTATGTAAATGTGTTTTTCTCTTCTACAGCCGAGTTAACCGCAAAATCGAACATATTTTGACAGTTAACATGTAATTTTTTTAAATAATCTTCATCAGAGTTGACCAAAAGTCAAACTATTTGACATTGACAGTTGAAAAATGTGATTTTTTTAAAAACTACCGTCACCGGTACCTGATATAAACGTGTGCAATATACCACTTCAGTGGACTGTCTGATAAGTGCAATATTTAGTTTTAAAGTTAGTTTTTATACTTAGTTTTTGTTAAGTTAATGATATAATGATGGATTACCTCGAGTATCAGGTGGGTTTTTTCGTTTTTTGTTTTTTTTTGTGGGTAGACTTCCTGTCTATCTTTTTATCTTAATATCTTATAGTCACTTGAGAAATTAAGTGGCTTCGTTCCCGTGGGAATGTTAGGAATTCCTTTTTTTATTACTTGACAGATACGGCAAAACATTGTGCAAATTTCAGCGCTCTTGGTGCAAGTGTTGGTTGATCAAAGTCAAAGTCAAAAAGATTTATGCAAATGGGTCTCAATCTGACACTTACACCTCAATGAAGATAAACAGTAATGAGTCTACCGTGCGTTCGGAAAGTTCCAGTGTCCAAGCATCTTGGTCCTCTATGTACTGATTACATACATACATTCACGCCTTTTTCCCAAAGGGGTAGGCAGAGGTGTACCCAGGACTCAGTCCCATAGTAGATACACCCACATTTCGCCAGTATGTTATTGGTCCCATGTAATAGGGGGCGAGCCTATTGCCATCTACCGGGCACAGTTCCAGACTCCAGGCAGTTATTCACACCACCAATCGACTCCAATCCTACTAATATCATAAATCTCAAATCTCACTACAATGTAAAAAAGTGACGTTTGTAACAGGTGAACTAAACGCACACATTTGACGCGTGTACACACGCTATGTTCTCTACGTAGTAGTAAGATATTGCGCGCGGGCGATTGTATGGAGTTACGGGGCCTTTACAAGCTGCTGGCGGCCCGGTCACCACGCGGTGAGGTCCCAGCCTTGTAGGAATTATGGTACGAGGCTCCGACATGAGCTCTACATATTTTATAAGAGACAACCACAATGACTAACCTACAGTTTAAGACTCGCTCATATTAGGGCGGCCCGCTGTGTGGATTTGCGGCTGTAGTTTGCGCGAGCATTCCTAAATTCCGCGTAGATTCAAATATGCAATATAGCGTATTCTCCCATGTGAATAAGATGCTATTCCGCAGTAATAAGTAGCTTATGTCACTCTCCATCCTCAACGCAAAAAAACATGTCATGCCGATGCTCTGTTGTGACGCGGAAGAAGGACAAACAAACACACTTTCGTATTAATATTAGTATGGATGAAAGTTTAAATCCGTATTATCCATCAACTTATAATATTACGTCTTTAAGCCGAAGCGGTAGGCTAAGGTGTACTCAAGTTCTAGTCCGATACCCATAGTAGGTACCGGTACCCATAGTAGGTACACCCTTCTCCAGTTATGTTTTTTAAGTCCCTTGTACTGAATTAGGAGGCGAGAGTATTGTCACCTATGGGGACAATCCCAGACTCTAGGCTGAGAAAATTCCTCATGGAAAATTGTAGTGGTAGGCCTCTTTAGCAGGGGCCCGCCTGGGGAAGTAACACACCTTTGCCAGTATTCATCCGCCAAGCAGTAATGTGCAAACATTACTGTGTTCCGGTCTGAAGGGCAATGTTACCAGCGAAATTACTGAGCATGATGAGTGTCAACAACTAATATCTCAGGGTGACAGGCGCAGTGCAGTGCCGCGCAGAATTTTGAATTTTAATACATTGGGTGGCACTGTGTCTGATATGGGCAATCATGATGCTTACCATCAGGCACCTGATTTGCTCGTCTTGTCACTCACTATTCAAAAAAAATGTTGAGAATTCTTGTACCATGCTCTATAGTAAAAAAGTGAATGTTAAAATGTACGGGACATGAGATTTCAACGGGTCTTGCACAGCTTATGCTAAGCCCCACTTGGAAAGTGGGGTAGGTCGGTTCTTTATGTTCGACGTGACCATTTGAATGGATGTTCGGAAAGAGAACCGACGTTTAATATATAAGCACAATATAGTAATAATATGGAACAACTTCCACACACGGTCATCTGGTCCCAAACTAGGCTAGAAGCCTATACTATGGTAACCAGATGACTGATAAACATAATTATATAAGCTTATAACACACAGGGACAGATCAAACAGACATGCTCATGCACACAAATGTTTGACCTGGCCGGGGATCGAACCCGGGGCCTGCGGCACAGAAAGCAGAGTTACTACCATCTTAGCCAACGAGGCTGTAGTTTTGTACACTTAAAAAAAAATAAACATTTTTTTATTATTATGTTCTTAATTTTATAAAAATAACCCCTTTTGGTGTGCCGTGGTAGGGTAAAATGAACACAGAGTACAAAACTTCGTAAACTACTTTCTCGGCCTATATTTTGGATATAACGCACTGGAAATGTCGAGAATTCTTCAAAGAAATAATAATACTGACCCTACTATCCTCATACATCTATAAGAACATCATTTATGTGCGTATGAATTTACATAAATTCAAATTAATCACATAATTTTAATACTAGGAATAAAGACAAAATAGCTGTACCTAGCTTTAGATTATCTAAAACAAATAAAAAGACATTCTTAGGGAATAGTGTACGTTTCTATAATAAAATCCCAAAAGAGATAACTGGGCTCTCAGAGGGTAAATTCAAAACCTATATAAAATCTACTTTACTAAAGAAGGCTTATTATAAAGTCAATCAGTACATAGAGGACAAAGATGCTTGGAAACTGCTGCATAGCCGCCTCGCGGCACCGACACTTACAAACGAATGTAACCAAACCAAAAATTGTAAAACTATCTGTTGAAAAAATGAAGCCCTACAAGTTTCTTGTGCGTTCTTCTTATAGAGGTATCTTTCCGAACGCACGGTAGACTCATTACTGTTAATCTTCATTGATGTGCAAAAATGTCAGATTATGACCTATTTGAATAAATCTTTTTGAGTTTTAGTTTGAGCTATTTGTAGTAATGTTTATATTTAATCATGCAAACTAATTCAGAAAATAAAGCAGAAAAATAAGAATCAATATGACAAATTATGTATGTGTATAAATATACATGAACAAATTACTTATTTTATATGACAGAGGGTGGCGTTGACAAGTCATTTTCTGATTGCTCTAAGGTTTATTTTAAGATCTTTGTTTCTTTTAAAAAAATTATATTTATTTTCTTTCAAAAATAACCATTTTGACCTCAACGAGATTGAAACATACGGATATAGGCCCGTCCAAATTATTACCTCGTTCATGCTACGACTAATAACACACTATAATGTACCTTAATTGTACCTAATTAAAGTATAAAGTCGCATGTCCTTTGTCAAGTCAAGGTCTTAACTTATAAACAGTATGGGCAGTTCACATCTTTACATATGCTTGTATTTATTGACTTCTTCGTTTGCTCTACAGAATACAAACCTTTCACGAGAACACAAATTCATGTATATAAATCCTACTACAAATATTATAAATGCGAAAGTTGGTGAGGATGGATGAATGGATGTATGGATGGATGTTTGTTACTCTTTCACGCCAAAACTACAGAACCGTTTGGGCTGAAATTCGTTTTATTGATAGTTTAGACCCTGGAATAACATAAAAAGTACTTTTTATCCCCATATTCCCACGGGAACCAAGACTACGCGTGTGAAACCGCGGGGCACAGCTAGTTCCTAAAAAATGCAACTTGCCTGATTTATGATTAACATATCCTAAAAGATGCCGTGGGTGTCACCGGCTTTAGAATAGTGCTCCACCCTCTCTACCCGTGGTTGCTAAGAGCTGGCTAAGGGTTAACAGATCCAGCGGACGGGCAGCAGCGTCCTTTGCGTAAGGCATCAAACTGCGCTCGCCAACCCGCCTGCCAAGCGTGGTGAGTATTGGCAACAACCCCCCTTATGGGGGAGGCCTATGTTCAGCAGTGGACTTCCAACGGCTGGATGATGATGATGTTGATGACATCCTAGAAGAGACTAACGCTTCCCGTATAACAGTATAATTTTCTACGTACATAACATCCCATACTGTTCTTTTATTGTATGGCGTTATTATAAACCGGCAATTTGGCAAACTATACAGGTGACTCCTTTTGTCGGACAAAAAAAGTAATTTTCGTTTTTGTCACAAAATTGCCCATTGTTTATGGATTTACGATTTGTTGCAAGTACAGTACAAAATTTATTTGAAGTCTATAAAGTTTAATAATAATTACCCATGCCACTTTACTCATTTATACATATTATATAATATGATGTAGGTAAATATATACAAAGTTATTTTCCACTTCTATATAATGAGCTATGGAGGCTCTAGACATAGAGATGTCTCGGGATTATTATTATTATTATAACATACATTCACGCCTTTTTCCCGAAGGGGTAGGCAGAGGTGTACCCTGGACTCAGTCCCATAGTAGATACACCCACATTTCGCCAGTATGTTATAGGTCCCATGTAATAGGGGGCGAGCCTATTGCCATCTACCGGGCACAATTCCAGACTCCAAGCAGTTATTGAGATAATTCCTAATGGAAAAATCCAATATTTAACACTTTGCCTGACCTGGGGATCGAACCCGTCTCGGTGTCTCGGGATTATTATTATTAGTAACCTCATAAATATTACTTCCCTACAATATCGAATCAGAAATGAGGACATCTGCAGACGAACTAAAGTTACCGACATAGCCCAGCGGATTAGCAAGTTGAAGTGGCAATGGGCGGCACATAGCACGTAGTAATGGCCAATGGGGCTGTAATGTTGGTTAATAGAGACCACGGACCGTCAAGCGTAGCGTAAGACCAGCACCCATAAGGTGAACAACCGACCAAGTAGAGACCGCAAGAACATACCGGTTACAAGCTTACAGCCCGACTGGCTGACTGGATGGATATCTATGGGGGAGACCTATGTCCAGCTGTGGACGAACAAGGCTGAGATGATGATGATGACGATGTTTGTAAAACCGGGGCGGATTGCGTTATAAAGGCCAGATTTCGAGCATTTTTTTTTTTCAAATCAAATCAAATCAAATGTTTATTTGCCAGAATGCACATTCATGATTTTTTTTTTTTTTTTATGATAATGAATGACAAGACGAGCAAATCAGGCGCCTGATGGTAAGCTTCATGATTGCCCATATCAGACACAGTGCCACCCAGTGTGTGCGGCAGTGCACTGCGCCTGTCAACCTGAGATATAAGTGGTTGAAACTCGTCAACCCCAGTAATTTCGCTGGTAACATTGCCCTTTAGACCGGAACACAGTAATGCAAAACTGCATTGCAAAATTGCAAAATAACTGCAAAAGAGGCCTACCACTACAAAAAAAATTCCCGGCTATAGCCAGGGTCTGCTTTCCAGCTATTTTTCCTCCACTACGCTCGGTCTTATGCATTCACTTCCCTTCCGACGTCAAACCGCTTCGGTCTACCGCGCGATCTTGCTCCTGTGACAATGAGGTCTAGGCACATGTTCCCTACATACTCGGCTGGTCTACGCAAGACATGGCCATACCATCTCAAGCGACTCTCCTGGAGCTTATCCGTTACTTACATGAAAGCTGCCACGGATGTATTCGTTACGAATAAGATCACGTCTCGTAACGTCACAGATCCATCGCAGCATTTTCATATTCGTGACGTGAAGCTCTTGGACATTTTTTGTAGTGGTAGGCCTCTTTAGCTTTTGTAGTCTTTAGCAGGGGGCCGCCTGGGGAAATACCACACCTTTGCCAGTTATTCATCCGCCAAGCATTAATGTGCAAACACTACTGTGTTCCGGACTGAAGGGCAATGTTACCAGCGAAATTACTGGGCATGATGAGATTCAACAACTAATATCTCAGGGTGACAGACGCAGTGCAGTGCCGCGCAGAATTTTGAATTTTAAAACACTGGGTGGCACTATGTCTGAAATGGGCAATCATGATGCTTACCATCAGGCACCTGATTTGCTCGTCTAGTCATTCATTATCATAAAAAAGGGTAGGCCACGTCTTGCTACCATACAACAGAACATTCATTTAATTTCCTCGTTTGACAACCGCTATATGATTATACTGCGACAGTTCCACGTGCCTATAGATTATAGATACAATTAGGCCGGTGGCACACTCGCGTGTGGCAAATTACTAGTACACCACATGTAATTCTGTGACACCTTGAGATTTAAACTTAGACTTGAGAACTCCAAGGTCGTGTGTGTACCGCTTTAATTGTACTGCGTCGTGGCAGATTGACGTAAACAATGTTTATGCAGGCTCCTCTATAGATTTCCATCTGGTACGGTTGCAAGCTGTTTGCATTCAGCGTGTTCCTTCTCGTTCCTTCTCCACCTTGTGGGTGGATAGTTGTGTCGAGTTACTGGTATACGCCTATCGGCAATAGCAACGAGTCTAAATATTTCAAAAGTTTATTAAGTATTGCGGTAACAGGGAAATTGTATTCTGTGATTTTTTTGCTATAATCTGTGCTATAAGTTAGTTATCTTTATGTAGTTAACTTATCTAAGTTATTTTTATGATAGTGAGTGACAAGACGAGCAATTCAGGTGCCTGATGGTAAGCATCATGATTGCCTATATGAAACACAGTGCCACCTAGTGTTTTAAAATTCAAATTTCTGCACGGCACTGCACTGCGCCTGTTATCTTGCATGTTGCCTGGTGGCGATCAAATAAATGAAATCCCCTTATTCATTAAATCTTCAATATAATATTATTTCGTAAATTACAATGTAGCGCTCGTATCGAGTGTTGGCGCGCAAGTGAGTCCCGATACGAGCGTCTTCTATCTCAACAATTATTCTATTATATCGGGCACAAAAGGCAAAAAACACAGTATTCATAGAATTGAGAGCGAGAGGGCAACAGCGGCGTCCCGCTCGCACACTAAAATATTTATTAGGCCTGCGCTTTCTCGTAGCAGGCCCTGGAAAGGTTTCCTGGAAAGCAGCGCTCGGTTCTAAATTCGAAAGTTATATAAAACAAAAGGAGAGGCTAAACTAACCTAACTGTACAAAATTCCTAGCTACAAACAAAGAGAAGGCACAACTCAGGCAGGGTCTTCGTTGTCCGCAACAGTCTCCCCCCGGCGTAGATCTTCGTAGCCGCTTTCAATAGGGAGGACAACGAGTCTTCTCACTGGTCTTCTGAAGATGCCACCTCGCGTACGCACATCCGCACTCCGTACAACACCGTCCGGCCCACGATATACTTTCTCTATCTGACCACGAGGCCAAACACCGCGCGGCAATGATCCGTCCGCAATTATAACGATGTCTCCTTTCTCTGGATTCCGGACTGGCCTTCTTCCGTCGCCTCGAGGTGTCAGTGTAGGCAGATACTCCTTAATCCACCGCGCCCAAAATGCGTTCGCTAGAGCTTGAGATGCTCGCCACGCTCTCCTATCCGCGATTTCGCATTCGCCGACGATCGGCAATCCAAGCGCGGTGCCCAATAACAGGTGGTTAGGAGTCAGCGCCTCTGGGTATTCTTCGCACACCGAAACGTGCGTTAATGGTCGCGAGTTGATAGTGTGCTCGATCTCTGTCAGTGCGGTAGCGAGTACCTCCTCTTTTACCGTCTTATCGGCTAGAGTTAGCGCTAGCGCTCTCTTCACGCTCTTTATCATGCGTTCCCAAGAGCCCCCTTGGTTTGGTGCCCCAGGATCGATGTAACGCCATTCTATCTTCTTCGTAAGTGAAAACTCCTTTAATTGTGGTATCCACTCCTTGAAGGCTTTATTCATTTCCACTTCGCTCCCGTGGAAATTCGTTCCGTTGTCGCTATAAAATGAGACTGGAAATCCTCGCCTTGCTGCCATCCTACGAATGGCCATTATTATTATTATTTTCGCTGAGACAACGTACGGCGAGATCTTCCCTGATGGCTCAAAGACGGACATGACAGCTCCTAATGCTTCCCGCTTAGTAGGTGTGCGCGATCCCGATCTCACATCCTGCGGTATTCTCGGCATATTTGTGTCAATCGCAAGCTCTTCCGTAGTCGCGATCCATCTGAGTCCCAGTGTCTTTCCGTATTCGCTTTCGTTAGTGCCGAGTTCCTTAGGGGTGGTGGCTCGATCGGAGCTATCTACTCCCCCAAGTAGCTGAGGCCGGTTCGAACTCCAACCCGCGGGCTCGAATCCTGCTTTTTTATGTACTTCTGTCACTTGCTGTATCGCTCTGGCTGCTGTCTCCTCGTCGCTGAAACTCTGCACCCAATCGTCCATGTAATGGCACTTGGTGATCGGCACATACGCTAGCGGGTGCGTGTCACGGTGTTCCTCTGCGTTCTTGTTACGCACGCTATGCGCTAGAAATGGTGAGCTCCGGGCACCGAATATCATGGATGTCATTACATAGGTATCGGGCGGTCGCGTTCGTTCTTCACCACGCCACAGAAAGTGCTGTACCAGTCGGTCTTCTTTCCTTATTTTTACTCGCAAAAACATTTCACGTATGTCCGCGGTCAGTGCCACCGGTCGCTCTCGGAAGCGGTATAATATTCCGTTCAAATTGCTCAATAAATCCGGGCCGTCTAGTAGCATATCATTCATGCATACTCCGTTCGCGCGTGCGGCCGAATCAAATACCAAGCGGACTTTTCCGGGTTTGTTTGGGTATGTGACTGCAAAGTGTGGGAGAAACCACATCTTAGGGTCGTCACTGTCGTCAATCTCACATTTGGTCGCATATCCTTTTTGGAATAATTTTTCCATCTCCTTCGTGTAGGATATCTTAAACTCGGGCGATTTGTCCATTTTACGTTCGATTCCTATTAACCGTCGTAGAGCCATGTTGTAACTCGGCGGTAGCTCCACGTCGTCCGTTCTCCACGGTAATCCTACTTCGAACTGATTCTCAATTCTCCTTGCCGTGCGGTTGAAAATCTCTACCGCTCGTTCATTAACGGCGACCGGCTTTGGCTTGTTAGAGATTCCAATTGAGTCTAGTTCGAAATGTGATTTTACTAAATCATGTAGTTCGCTATCTCGTTCTTGTAGTGTTCTAATATGCAGCACTCGTTCATCCTGCGCCTGTGACATGATAGTGCTTCGTGGTATTGTTCCGTGTACTACCCAACCGATCATTGTAAGGGACGCTGCTGGTTGCGTTCGTTTTCCCGTTAACAGCTTTCGTGACACTATCAAATGCCAATTGTCGGCTCCAATTAGGACACGTGGTTTCACGTCCGAATAACAAACTTCTTCGGCGCGTAGGCTCTTTAAGTGTTGAAGGTCAAGTAACTCTCGCTTCACCGATTGACTTCCCAACTCTAATTGATGCACGGTACGCGCTTCAATTGCGTAGTAATCAGTCTGCTCTCGGCCTCTTACTTCGATCTCGACGACTTGACTACTCGCTTCTCGTTGGCTTGATGTGACTCCGTATATGTTAAGCGGCCTTGTCGGTCCTTGCGCTCCGATCTGAGCGGCTAACTCGCGGTCGATCAAGCTGACGGTAGATCCTTCATCCATCAAACCGTAAGTCTCTATCTCTCCTGCGGGTCCTTTAACAGTGATTGGGCACACTTTCAATAAAACGCTTCGATTTGTTCGTACTTGCGCTGAAGCGGTGATCGCAGAGTCTTCAGGCGGTGATGTCTCATCCCTTCGTTCCCGGGATGAGTGAAGTAGCGCATGATGAGGCATTCTACACTCCTCTATTCCACATTTCTTTGCTTTACAGGAGCCGCGTCGATGTTTGTTATTTATGCATAGGAAGCATATCTTCGCCTCTTTCGCCCAACACCATCTCTCCTCTACGGACATATCTTTAAGCTTTTTACACTGTGTTGTAGCATGATCTCCTCAAGTTGTCTTGCACGGGCCCGCCTGGGGCAGTACCAAACCTTTGCCAGTTATTCATCCGCCAAGCAATGTGCAAACATTACTGTGTTCCGGTCTGAAGGGTAATGTTACCAGCGAAATTACTGGGCATGACGAGTTTCTACAACCAATATCTCGGGGTGACAGGCGCGGTGCAGTGCCTGTCAGAATTTTGAATATTTATACACTGGGTGGCACTGTGTCTGATATGGGCAATCATGATGCTTACCATCAGGCACCTGATTTGCTCGTCTTGTCACTCACTATGGGTAAGTAAGTAAGCTGGCCACTTTGAACGAAAACTTTAAAAAATGTTTCTCAAATAAGTTAAAGGTTTTATTCAAAGAGTTTTCATTCAATTGAATTTTCTTTGTATGCGAAGAGTCTTAGGACACATAATTTTGGCGTATTTACAATGTAACGGCTACTCTATTATGAACTACACGGTTTTAAGTGTCCTCTAAGAAGTTTTGACTATTTAATAAAAGAGAAACACGCATCTTATGTCAACTTTCAAATACTAACGGTTGTGAGACACAATTTTAAGTGCCACTGGCAAATGCACGGCTCGTGTAATGCCACTTGTTTTATGAGTTTTTACTTTTTATGGTTTACATTTATTGTAATTATCGTGCTAGTCGCTTGTCGCGGTTTTACTCGTTTATAGCGCGCCGTGGAGTTACCGGCTTTAGAATAGTGCTCCACCGTCTCTACCCGTGGTTGCCGTAAGAGCCGGCCAAGGGTTAAGGTGACGCAGTGTTAAATAATGAATCTAAAATCGTGCGCTGAGTCCCGCAACCAGCTCACACTCTTGTATATTACGCCAAAACAGTATTTCTCGAATAAAATAAAAACTATTGCTAATTTACTAAAATCAAATTAACACATTGAAATCTGTGCATTGATTAATCTATACAAAAAATTTAGGCCCATCAGTCTCATTTCCCTGTAGAATGAGAATCTCTATTTTTATAGAGCCGGTTTTGATATTTTTTTCTCTGCTGTAAAAGTTAACCAATCATGTAAACCAATTACCAAAATGATATCAATATCATGATAAATGTAAAAACATAAACATTAGTTCCAAATGTTTTGTAGTTGCTGAGAAATATTGAAATCCCTACCGCCAATATTATCAATTCGTCGTCTTAACAGATCCAGAGGACGGGCAGCAGCGTCCTCTGCAACAAACCATCGAACTGCGCTCGACCACCCTCCTGCCAAGCGTGTCGAGTATTGGCAAAACCCCCCTTTATGGAGGAGGCCTATGTTCAGTAGTAAATTACTAACGGCTGAGATGATGATGATGATGATGATGATAATAATAGCACGAGAAGAGCAGTTTTCGCAGAGAGTATAATATATAGAGTACTAGCTGTGACCCGCGGTTTCACCCGCGTAGTCTTCGTTCCCGTGGGAATATCGGGATAAAAAGTACCCTATGTGTTATTCCAGGGTCTAAGCTACTTACGTACCAAATTTCAGCCCAATCGGTTCAGTAGTTTTGGCGTGAAAGAGTAACAAACATCCATACATACATCCATACTTACAAACTTTCGCCTTTATAATAGTAACTAGCTGTGACCCGCGGTTTCACCCGCGTAGTCTTCGTTCCCGTGGGAATATCGGGATAAAAAGTACCCTATGTGTTATTCCAGGGTCTAAGCTACTTACGTACCAAATTTCAGCCCAATCGGTTCAGTAGTTTTGGCGTGAAAGAGTAACAAACATCCATACATACATCCATACTTACAAACTTTCGCCTTTATAATAGTATTAGGAATTAGGATTAGGATTAGGATTAGGATATATAGTGTATAGTAGTTGTTGAAACTAATATCTCAGGGTGACAGGCGCAGTGCAGCGCCGCGCAGAATTTTGAAACACTGGGTGGTACTGCGTATGATATGGGCAATCATGATGCTTACCATTAGGCACCTGATTTGCTAGTCTTGTCACTCACTCACATCACACACAATCACAAAAAAAAACCGTAAAATTGGGATGTTCAAAAATGATACTCTACAGACACATAGGTATATGTACTACCTACCTTTTTCCACGAAAGTGTAGTACCCCGGACCCAATCTCATCGGATGTACACCATTGATATAAAGAAAAGGGGAGATGTGGTACTGGCTTCTCGAAAATGGCAAGCTCAAATTAGGTCTCATTAGGTCCACGTACGAATAATATTGTTGTCTCGGTCGCACTTCGGTCTTAGGTACGTCTTTCCATCTTTGTTGTTCATTATATACCACTGTGCAATTCGCACTCTAAGCAAATTGCTATTTGTTGAATAAGCGCTGGGAGAACGTACCTTATCTCCCTTTTCTTTATATCAATAAGGTACATTTTAGTTTTAGCGATAAGACCGCCAATTGTTACATTATTTGTTATAATTGTATTTCAAATTTAAGGTTTCTTGTTTTAGTGTAATAAAACAATATAATAAGTAATCAAGAGTTTATTTATCTATCTATACCCACATTTCGCCAGTATGTTATTAGGCCCATAGAATAGCAGGCGAGCCTATTGTCGACCTAACTATAGTAGAGTAAAAATGCAACAGTGTTCTGCCCACCTGTGATGCCTGCGCGTGCGCAGACACGCATCCATGTTGACACACCGATACAAGTGGTCAGTCAATATTTGACGGTTAAGTTTCTCCGGTAGCTTACGGTTTTTCTCATTATTTGGCTTCGCTACAAGTATGGCTTGTAAACCAATTTTTTTTATTCAACTACCTACGTGTAGCATCGGCTCAGTCAGACTCAAATTAAAAAAGAAGTCTTAATAAGACACGTCAACCAATAATATCAATAAATATAAATGAATGTACCGTACGTTCGGAAATATACCTCTACAAGAAGAACGCACAAGAAACTTGTAGGGCTTAGTTTTTATCAACTGCTAGTTTTACAATATTTGGTTTGGTTACATTCGTTTGTTTGTGTCGGTGCCGCGTGGTGGCTATGCAGAAGTTTCCAGACATGTTTGTCCTTTATGTATTGGTTAACTTTATAATAAACCTTTCCATGTGAATGACTGGAGTCTAATCCTTTATTATTGTATCTCAAACACAAACAGATTGTGTGCATATTATTATTCTATATATTTATGATATATTAATGTATATACTACTTATTTTAATAATCATATATCTAATATGCCTCGCCTCGATGCCTCGGTCTGCCTCGGTGGCGTAGTGGGCGCATGCTCGACTGCCAATCAAGAGGTCCCGGGTTCGATCCCCAGGTAGGCATAGTGTTAAATATTGGATTTTTCCATTAGGAATTATCTCAATAGCTGCCTGGAGTCTGGAACTGTGCCCGGTATATGGCAATAGGCTCGCCCCCTATTACATGGGACCAATAACATACTGGCGAAATGTGGGTGTATCTACTATGGGACAGAGTCCTGGGTACACCTCTGCCTACCCCTTCGGGAAAAAGGCGTGAATGTATGTTATGTTATGTTATCTAATATTTGGTGAATAAACACATTGTCTATTTATAACCTAACCAATGAATAACCCGCCCCTCAATGAACCTGTAGCAATTACTGATTAAATATAATATTAATACGCTGCCTTAAAGTTGCTTCGGTATCTAGTCGCACCGCGCGCGGAGGCCTGTCAATAATCTAAGGCTTTTCTTCTTAATTCTCGTACAATGACTATGAACTATTTAATAAACAATGATTCTTAAAAATCCATACACTGCCTCGCATGCTTTCAAAAACTCGAAATCCAACATGTCCGCCAACTATGCAAACGTATTTATTTGTTTAACGGTTTTACATACGGATTTCGTGTTTTTACGCTTGTTTCGGAATTTCTAGGCAAACTGATAGTTTTCGTTTGCTACTGGCGAAATGTTGGGGCCCACCATCGATGGCATTATGACGATAATGACGACTAATATAAGACGACCCAAACGAAGTGCAAGGGCACTTACTTAAGTCACGGACAGATAAGAATACTACGTATTAGAATGGACACTGTCATCCTCCCACCAATCGGGCTTTCCTCACCCCGCGAGCGAGATTAAGCTCTCGACGAGCCCCGCTTCGTTGTGAAATCACCTCACGCTCAATCTTGCGCGTGCACAAAACTCCATGTGTGCAGTGTCCACAGATCAGGATGGAAGAGGTGCAGTGTCTTTATAGTAGATAGTTATAGCGCGGCTTTTGTAAGGGATTGAGTCTAGTGTCCGGGGTGTGCCTTAGTACCTTTTCTCGAAGCGTTTCGTTATTTTGAACTCTCAAATCTATGGATAGATAGATAAACTCTTTATTATTACACCAAAAACAAGAAATAACGTATAATGTATCAGTCGGAGATAACTAAGCTCTCTGTACAAAATCGAATTTGTTAGGAAAGGCTTATTATAGTATTAACCAATACATAGAGGACAAAGATGCCTGGAAACTTCTGCATAACCACCACCCGGCACCTTACAAGCCTACAAATGTAACCAAACCAAATATTGTAAAACTCGCAGTTGAAAAAATAAACCTTACAAGTTTCTTGTGCGTTCTTCTTGTAGAGGTATATTTCCGAACACAGGGTAGATTCATAACTAGTTTGATATTATTGATCGACGTTTAAAAAAAGTCTTTTTAAGACTGATTTAAACAAATTTTCCTTGAGTTTGATTCGGCTATTATGTAGCCGGAAATCACACGGCCAACTTTATATTATATTATGTTGTATTCCAGTCGTTAATGCGGTCTATGTCTGTGGAACAGCGCTGGCAAGACCTGGCTTCCTTGCTGACCATCCCGCCGCCTCCGGACCAGTACCAACACTACCACCACCCACATCCTCACCACACTCACAATATTGGGTAAGTCTTATTATTTTTTATGATAGTGACAAGACGAGCAAATCATGTGCCTGATGGTAAGCATCATGATTGCCCATATCAGACACAGTGCCACCCAGTGTTTTAAAATTATAAATTGTGCGCGGCACTGCACTGCGCCTGTCTACCTGAGATATTAGTTGTTGAAACTCGTCATGTCCAGTAATTTCGCTGGTAACATTGCCTTTCAGACCGGAACACAGTAATGTTTGCTTGCTTGGCGGATGAATAACTGGCAAATATTATAAATCTCAATACAATGAAAAAAAGTTAATTTTGTAACAGTTAAACAAAACGCTAGTGAGTTCTAACTCTCGACTCCTGCGCCATATAGATGTCACGAAATAATAATAATTTGAATTTATACTCTAACAGAACGGGCTACCCCAATTACACTGCTCGAGTCAATTCATATAGGTTATGTGGACAACCCATATTGTCAGAGTTTCAGGTCGCCAAGATTCCTACAAGGCCTCCGACATGACTTAACGACTGCCCCCTACATATCTTAGAGGAAACTATAGGGACCTACTTCGAAACACGGTAGCACCCAGGCGAAAAGTCCACGAAAAAACGAAGCTAGCTGTTTATTTTGTGTGTATGTTTGTTCAGTTTTCTCGCTGAAACTACTGAACCAATTAAGCTCAAATTAGGCATGTAGATAGCTTAGATCCTTAAATAACACATAGGGTACTTTTTATCTCTATATTCCCACGAACGAAGACCACGCGCGTAATATCCTATAAGACATGTAGGGGACAGTCGTTAGGTCATGTTGGATGGCTTGTGACCTCCGACATTATGTGTTGTCCACATAACCCATATGAATTGACTCGAGCATGTAATTGGGGTAATCTGTTCTGTTAAAGTATAAATTCAAATTATTATTATGGTTTGTTTCAGTCCCCATGGCGCAGCCGGCTACACCCCCAACTACCACCCACCCCATGCCCCACTCGCCCCACCGGTGGACAAACATCCCGACGCTTACACCGCGTCCGCACCTATAGACGGCGCCTACAAACTGGACCCGCACCATACACAACAACACGACAACGTTTATTATCAGGTAATTATATTCACTGGACACTATCACACGTATCAATATTACACTTGACAATCACACATGTCACTATCACACATGTCACAATTACACTTGACACCATCACACATGTCACTATTACATTGAACATTATCACAAATGTCACTATTACACAGTACACTATCACACATGTCACTATTACATAGTACACTATCACACATGTCACTATTACACTTGTCACCATCACACATGTCACACAGAAAACTATAACAATGCTCACTATCACGTTTTTCACTATCATACACACTATAAGACGTCCCAGGAATTCATTTCGGGGGAGGTCGTTGAGCTTTAGACCAGAAAGAGTTGTACCACATGTACCTTGGGTCCTTAGATCCCATACAACCTCCAATACATTAAGATCACTGTTACACCAATTGTAATATTTTCAACAGAATTCGACCACTGAAATGGGACCTCCCAACCAGGACGGATTCCTACAATCCATTCTCAACGATGAGGATCTGCAGTTGATGGACATGGCCATGAATGAAGGTAGGAATTAGGCAATACATTTTATCGACGTCATCAACATTATTCTTCATATTTCAGCCAATTTATGAATTCTACAAAATAATTCATAAATTCTACAAATTAGGGATTCGAGAGGAAGGTTTACATATAGAATTGTAAACCTTCCTCTCGAATTCCTCCGTCTGTCTGTCTGTCTATTTATCGTGAACAGACAGACTTACCGGGCTATTATTAAACAACGTATTACAAAAAAGGTTTATTAATACTTAACAGGAAAGGGTACCTCTTAGAAGTTTGACACAATCCTATTGAAAATGTACCAAATCGATGTTTTGTATTCCCCTGTTTCCTCCGAATATAGTAAACCTATTTGATATATTTATATCCTGATATTTTGAAGATAAAGTGAACTATGTCCCTATCATTTTATTTTTGTTAATAAACTCCTAATCTTTTTGTAGATAACGTCTAATCACGCGAGTAAAACTGGGTTTTTTTGGGTTGTTTACTATGAAAAAAACCGATAGTTTATAAGAGAAACTAAAATGACAGGGACATAGTTTACTTCACTATGAAAATATCAGGATATAAATTTATAGAATGGATTAATTATATTCGGAGGAAACAGGGGAATACAAAATATAGATTTGGTATATCTTTCATAGGATTGTGTCATTTTTCTTGGAGCCACGATACTTCTCGTGACAATGCACATAATAAAGAAACAGGGAATCATTTTTCACTCAAATGTTTGTGGTTAACTCTAGATCCGGCCCTCATTTAGGTGAAAACATTTATTTAAAAAAACATTAACATAACCTAAAAACGACTTCATTACAATTTTCATAAATACGAAGAAACTGTAAGGTTTTCACTTTTTTTTTTTTTATGATAATGAGAAACAAGACGAGCAAATCAGGTGCCTGATGGTAAGCATCATGATTGCCCATATCAGACACAGTGCCACCCAGTGTTGTCAACTTGAAAATTCTGCGCGTCACTGCACTGCGCCTGTCACCCTAAGATATAAGTTGTTGAACCTCGTCATGCCCAGTAATTTCGCTGGTAACTATATAAGCCAAATATGTTTTCAAGCAAATGAGGGCCGGATCCAGAGCCAACCACAAACATAACATAACATAACATAACAATTGAGTGGAAAATGATCCTCTGTTTCTTTATATATGTACATTTTCATTTTGTATGGACGACCAATGCCCTTAATGGCTGCCCGTTAATCTTAACAACTTGCAAAAGAAATAATTTCCATACAATGTTGATTTTTGTAGTGGTAGGCCTCTTTTGCAGGGGGCCGCCTGGGGAAGTACCACACCTTTGCCAGTTATTCATACGCCACGCAGTAATGTGCAAAAATTACTGTGTTCCGGTCTGAAAGGCAATGTTACCAGCGAAATTACTGGGCATGCTGGGCATGACGAGATTTATCAACTAATATCTCAGGATGACAGGCGTAGTGCAGTGCCGCGCAGAATTTTGAATTTTAAAACACTGGGTGGCACTGTGTCTGATATGGGCAATCATGATGCTTACCATCAGGCACCTGATTTGCTCATATTGTCACTCAATAACATATAAAAGGCCAGCAATTGAATGGAAAGTCAAACATTGGAATTGGAACATGCTAATTTTGCAATTTTTGTTTTGAAAGTTCTTTAGTGTGATGGATAGATACCGTACCCTTAAATTACAACACTTTTTTTTAAGACATTGTATGATGAGTCATATAAGGAAAAACAGCGCCTTGCTAAAATTTAATATCGATGTTGATAAGTATCGATTACTTTTCGATCAGGCGTTACAGAGTCCCAAGTCAAGACAGCCCTGGTACTATTACAATGGTCTAGAGAGAGAAAACAGCTAGAGAGGTAGGTGATAGAAAGAGAGGCAATCTGTAGGTGAATGAACAATAGGTTAATATCGATGTGCGAGCTGACTTGAACATTATTGCGTCGCAGCTAGAATCGATATTTATATCCATGAACTTTATGTCCATTTTGTATCTTTGGGTCTGTACTCTGTGGTCAAGGTTGGTGGTCGCATGAGATCCTGGGTTCGATTCCCTGGTCAGGCAAACAGTGATATGGGGGTGAGCTTCAACCGGTTATAGTTCCTGACTCCAAGCTGTCATTGAGAAAACTAATGGAAATATCTATTATCATTTTTTGTCTGACCTCTGAATCGAACCCATGACCACATGATCGGCAGTAGTGCTTGCGACCACTACGCCACCGAGGAAATAAATACACTCGTCATCATTATGATAATTAAATAACTTAATCATTAAATTACTTAATCACAAAATTACATTAAAAACCCTTAGTAACGTATGTTCAGATTATGACAAGCAAACTGATGATTTTTCAACGCGTCATTCCGTCTATTTATTAAAAATAAAAATATTATGATAATAATGATAATATTTATCTATGCCTAGGTGACTTTTAAAACACGTTAAAGGTAGTAAATCTAGCTGCAGTGATTGTCGAAAAAGGTCCTTAAACCGTTTCAATTACAATGTTAAGTGACGTACTACCTAATAATTCGATAAACTTAGTTTGACCTATGTGACGTCACTATTACAATTCGGCAGAATAATTATTAATGTGTCTAGTCATTTCGCACTTTTCATTCCGCGCGGTCGCTATGTTTTCCATAGCTGTTTACGTTCCCGTGCGAAACACGAAAATGTTTAAAAAATCAAACTCCTCGCGGTGTAGAGATGGGACATTGTGTTGTTGTTGTTGTTATTGAACTAGTGAGTGATCCAGTTCTTTTTTAAGATCTATTTTTTTGAATGAGTGAAACAGCTAGCAAGTTCGATTATTGTGTATGTAAAGGTTACGTAATGCGTGTGCTTTGAAATGAATCATCAGTTTGCGTAGTTCTGTTTCACGGAATAATTAAATAGGATGTCAATAACATGAGTCGGAATATAGCACCAAAATGTACGGTGTATATTTTTGAGGACATATAGGTATTTATGAATGTCCCTAGTGTCTAAGCACGAGGTCGTGTTGACAGCTATTTATTATGGCGAAACGTTAGTTCCATTTTTAGCCACAATAGGTAAAGTAATCCGTGTAATTTTTTTGTGGAATATGTAATTTTGGAAACGTATAGAACATCACGAGTTACCCAAATGCTTTAGCAATCAAACTGTTAACTTAAATTTGTTTTGTTATGATTAAATATATGCTCCATTATAAATATATTAGGTAAATGCATTAGTATGTGCGTAATTTATGTATTTAAAGGAATGACTTGCAATAAACTCAGACATAATAAACAAATAACTTTAGTTTAAATATAGGAAATAAATGGTTACCTACCTATAGTACATTATATTAGGTACGTACAGGTTTAATGAATAATAACATGAGATAGCTTACACATACGCAGTCATAAGCTGGACTAGTATAACTGATTTTTCCGAATTTTTTCTCTCTTTTGCACCCGAATGTATGTCTGCTCTCTTGTTCTAAACCCTTGGGACGTAGTTTCCCTTGGTCACTTGGTACTGAGTTACCAGAAGATAGAAATAAATATATATTATATTATATGAACTGTAGGGGATAAAATGTGTTATTCCAGGGTCTAAACTTTCTACATACTGAATTTCAGCCCAATCGGTCCAGTAGTTTATGCGTAAAAGAGTCATAAACATGCATCCTCAATCCTTACAAACTTAATTTCGCATTTATAATATTAAGTTCAGTTACTAGACAGACATAGCACCTAGACACAGATCTAACAGACATGTTCATGCGCACAAATGCTTAACTTGCCCGGAATCGAATCCAGTTCATGCGGCTCAGAACACTCAGATGGCAGTCTTTACCACTGAGCCAACTGGTCAATCTTACTTTAAAAGAATAAACATACTTGCGCCTGTTAAGCCCATCACTTATATATAAAATGAAAAGGTTTTATGATTTAAATACGTGTGCTTTTATTTATAAACTCTTCAAGCTAAACACTACTGCACTGATTGGACTAAAACTTTAGGTAGCTGATATCTTAGAAGCATTTTTTTGCGTGTTTAACCACAGAACGAAGCTAGAATTTAATAAGTTAATAATTGTTTGTACACGGCATCTTAAAACAATACAATTATACCTATCAGTTATACAATATATTACAATGTCGCGACACAGCTATTTACGCACAAAATATCGTTAAACAAACACAAGCAAGATAACACTGTATGTACAAGGTTCAACACTAGTCCATAATAACACGCAGCGATTGTTTAACAATCATTATTCAGTTGCTTTTCAAGTGGACCACTTTCTTTTTCATTAGACTAATTTGTCTTATCTCTAAATTTCCATACTGAAGAAGGAAACTTTTTTTTTCGGGCAGTACTATAAAAATTCCATTGCATTTGTTTAAAAGTAATTTCTTAATTATAAATCGATTCACAATGGGTGTATTTTCGTACGTATACCGACTATTTGTGATGCAATATCGATTTGAAGATTAAACATAAACAATAAAAACATAAGAAAAATACAATTTTCGCGAAAGAACATTAATCGAATAGATTCAAAGTTTGAGTGTGTGACTTATAGACTCGAAGCGTTGAGTTAGTGATTCGTTTGAAACATTTTTGGTGATCTAAAAGAGTGACTGAGTTATTTCTTAGTGTTACCTTGACTGTTTAAAAGCCTACATATGCCATTCTTCTTGAACAAACCCCCGAAGAGTGGAAAGGTGCATAACTCTGAATGTTCCTTTTGTCTATGCCGCTTCTGCTGTGCTTTACGAAGAACAAGAACTACTACAGACTCACTCACGAAAGTACCTTTTGCAGTACTGAAACGTTACAACTTTTGCCTCTGGTCGTTCAAATATAGACAGTTTTTCGACTGAAAATAGCTCAGATAAGAAGACAATGGAAAGTCATATCTTAGTTTGAGATGGAATTAAAAGATCTGAACGAGTGATTGTTTACTCGTGTCACGTCACTAGCGGAAAATTTAGCGCGACTTTCTTTCAGTTTGCCAAGTCATGCCAAATTAAACGAATCGATAATCGAACGAGAGAGTAGGACGAGAATATCTGTGATTCGGATTATCGCTATTTCGCATATCGATAAGACCATTACTTACGCTAAATAATCGAATACATCCTCCGATAAGAAAGCTGTTTTTTTGATATAGTATTACAAATATATTGTCGGCCAGTCACGCAACATTGCAAATAGTAAAATTTTGTGCCAATGATTTAATAGACGTTTGGGATTGAATAGATTTTTATCGATTTTAAAATGGATTTATCCGTTGCGCATCTACATCACTACGCCAGTCATCCATTTTATCCTGTGACGCCATATTTGAGAAGTCCGCTGCTATATCCGGATCCGACGGAGTACCTCAGTTCCTATTACAAATTTTATGATGGTAAGACATTTTTTCTTTTAATCATAGACAAAAGAGGTTGAATTTGTGTTAAAATTCTTTTAATATTTACTGAAAAATTATTCGGGTATCAGATAAAAAAATAATGGATGATATGACGTTGCAACAAGTAAGTGATAATAATATAATAGAGCTGGGCCGAAGATTACTATTGTATAGGGTTTTATGACACTGTTCATGTTGGATCACCATTTTTATTACTCGACTCTATAACTGACGAGTTTAAAATAAGTTTACAAAACCCTCCTCTTCTCCCTGCTCACATCTTACCCTACGTATCTGTAACATATTCATTGAAGCAATTAAAAAATGAGCGCCAACACGATATATTTGACCACTGAAAGAATGCCAATATTGAGGAACAAAAAAATCACTTCAAAATCGATCGATTCATTTAGGAGCTCCGACGTCACTCACAGATATACACAGACAAGTCAATGATTTCGCAGCCTATATATATAATGTACTTACCTCTACTTATGTGAATATCAAAACGCCAAAACTACTACCCATTGCCGATTTTCTTATTATAATTTGTCAATATATTAAATAGTGCAAGTTATATAGACAGCTAGATGTGAAATTCGAATGGTCAGTGATAGGAGAAAGTGGCGAAAACAAAGGGAGGACTGTGCCCAGCAGTGGGCTATCGAAAGCTGACAATGATAATGAATTTAAGTTACATTTTTAATAGTCACATTTAATATTTTTTATCTAAATTTCGGCTTATATATATTATCGAAAACATGTCAACTCAAAATATGACTGAAAATTAGCTACGTCAGCATTGATTTAAAGAAAAGGGGAGATGAGGTACTGGCTTCTCGAAAATGGAGAGCTCAAATTAGGTCCACATACGTCAGAAAAGTTAATGGTTGTCTCGTTCGCACTTCGGTCTTAGATACGTCTTTCTATCTTTGCTGTTTTAAATTGCACGTGCCAGTTGTTTAGTAAGCGCTGGTAGAACGTACTCTATCTCCCGTTTTGTTTAAATCAATGTACGTCAGTATTATCTTGATTGTGAAATTTCATTTTATTACTTAAAAACACAGAAGAAAAACAACAGTTGAATCATGGCCGCGTCATAGCTGTTATCTTAAGTACTATAAAGTACCTACATATAATATTATCACTTCATAACATTATTACGTAAATACATGAAAACTGTCCACTCTCCGAGTATATCCCTCTGCCGGTCTCACTGGGTGAGAAAGGGGTGGCCATTATGCTAGTGTAACCACAGCGGCTTTGCCGGCTGGAAATAGAATAGAATAGAAAACTCTTTATTGTTATCACAACTAGTACAAAAAAACAGTAAAATCACATAATATAACTAGAAAATGTGTAACAATTGGCGGCCTTATCGCTCAGAGCGATCTCTTCCAGGCAACCATGCGGTGACAGGACTTATACCAAAATGCTGGAAGGACGGTGGTTTCACAATTTAAATTAATTAATTTTAAATCTATACCAAAAATATAATAAGTATATAAATATCTCTATAAAAGTAATACGTAATTTATTTAATAAAACTAAACAAAATTAATAAATAATAATAATAAAAGATGCAATACATACAAATACCATACATATTATATATAATTATACATAATTATACATATCATTAGGTACATAACAAGTGATTCAATAATAATACCTAATATAGTTAATTATTAAGATAAAGAAAAGTAGTGAGATCTGACACGCAATTTAAAGGAGGCAAGTGACGGTACGACAACGAAATATAAAGTTTATACCAAAAATATGACGCCCTTTTTGGACCTCTTAGAATGTGAATTTTCAAAAATCCTTTCTTAGCACACGTCCAGACAACAATAAGTACCTGCATTCCAAGTTTCAAGTCTCTAGGATCAGTGGTTTGGGCTCTAAGGGCCGGTTTTTTGATCGTTAGTTACGGTTAAGTTAACCATTTGTCAAACTAACTATAGTTAAATTTCTAACCAATGGTTAAATCGTGTGGAAAAAAATAGTTAAAAATAGTTTGTCGAATTTAACTATTTGTCAAAAAATTTAACTATCAGTCGACTTAACCAGTGATAAAAAAAACCCAGCCTAAGTTGCATGTCAGGCAGTGAGTCATTTAGGATTTTATAATATATAGTGACAGTGATTATACTCGTATTATCCATACAATGACTGCCTCGGTGGCGTAGAGGGCGCATGTTCGACTGCCAATCAAGAGGTCCCGGGTTCGATCCCCAGGTCAGGCAAAATGTTAAATATTGGATTTTTCCTAATGAGGAATTATCTCAATAACTGCCTGGAGTCTGGAACTGTGCCCGGTAGATGGCAATAGGCTCGCCCCCTATTACATGGGACCAATAACATACTGGCGAAATGTGGGTGTATCTACTATGGGACTGAGTCCTGGGTACACCTCTGCCTACCCCTTAGGGAAAAAGGCGTGAACGTATGTATGTATGTATGATGTTATTCGGAACAAGACTGTAGATATTTACTACGTATTTTGGTTTAATAAATAATCACTTGATATGAACGGATTTAATTTCTTGAACAATAACTTGTACAACCGTAACCAGCGCAGACATGAGCAAGAAGAAAGGTGAATGACATAATGACAGTTAAGAGCGAAAAGTCAGATTGCGCTTCTAATTTGACAGGTGACGTTGACATTAGTGTTTCCATTCACAAGTAATTCATCAAAGACGCTAATCTAGGTTCCTCATTATATATTAGTACGAAATACTCATATTTTGATGTTATATTTGAATATACCTACATTTTTGTTTTATTATATTTCAATCCAACTTACTTATATTTTAGCACAGAACAGATAATAAATAATACTGTCACTGTCATCCGCCCACCAATCGTGCCTTCCTCACCCCGCGAGCGAGATTAGACGAAGCGAGAGAACGCACCTCACGCACACTCTTGCGCGTGTACAAAACTCCATGTGTGCAGTGTCTGTGTAGTAGGTAGTTATATCGTGACTTTTGTATGGGAATTGAGTCGAGTGTGGAATGTGATTTTAGATTAAAATGTAATTAGGAACCTAGATAACTAGCGTCTTATTCAGAATAACATCATTAAATGTTGGAAATATGCTCTGATTGTAAATAATTTAGGTATTACGTTTTGACGGGGAATTCGTCAGTCGCCGGCCTATTTATTCTGTGTCGTTGAAAGCTAATAAATCCGAAGAAGCCAATAATAAAATAAAAAATAAAATGCATTTAATTCAGGCGACTTAGACCCATAAAATGTCACAATTATATAATATTAAAATAAAATAAAATTAAAAATTACAATTTATCAAAAGTATTTTTTTTTTTTTTGTTTCCAAAATCCACAGCCCTTATTAACAAAGTTCTACATGATTACTTAAACCTACGGCCGAGAACGAATATCAAAAAAATCAAAATTAAGTCAAATTAAAACTTACAATGCTTAATAAATCTACCTTTAGTTCGGACAAATATCTCACAAGAAGAAAGCACAAGAAACTTATAGCACTTAAAGCTTAAGTAGCTACTGATCGAGCTTTTAGTACAAAAATCCTTTCCGTCCACTCAAGGTAGACTTCCATAAACAAGTGTCGTACACTTGTTTGCTGGCTTACTATGGTGCTTCACGTTTTAGAAGAATCCGTCGGCCTTTATTCTATGTTCATAGCTGCGAAGTCCAAATTATAATCAATTCATCACATGTCAATACATAAAAGTGTTATATAATTAACAAATGTAAAATATAACAATAATTGCATCAGCCAGTTATACGAGTACGAGTTCTTATATGTAAATATTGATATAAAATAGATATCAACTAAATCCCTATCTATATGTACAAAATGTATAAAATAATATTAATTAGCTTTTGTTGTCAAGCGAACACATTTTTTAAGTGGAACTATAATTTATCAAAATGTTCTATATCCTAATGTTCTATATAACTATACGCGCACCGTAATGTAATCTGTTACGGTGCGCGTACAGTTAGAACATTCAAGTGGAATATAAAATTGATATTTATTTTTGTATGAAAGTAAAATCTAACAAATTATCCAAACTCGTAGAACAACAACTTTATGATGTTGGCTGCCTGCTCCTGCGAGGTTGCTGGTGTTTTTAAGATAACCCTGTATATTGTTGGTATATAAACCTTTATTATGATTATTATGTTTACGCAGACTGAAAATAGCTTTCAGTTGATATAAAATAATACAGGAAATTCTTAAGCCGGATGTAGTGTTCATATCATAATAATATAAATTATGATGGTGATGATAATTTATTTGATATAAGTAATGGTGATCACAGATAATAAGACTTAGTCAACCAAACATTATTATTTTCAACCCACCCACACCCACACTTCGCCAGGTATATTTTAAACATACATACATACAGTCACGCCTTGTTCCCGATGGGATAGGCATCTGCCTATATATCTCCACTTACATATCATTCTTCATACATGTTCTTCGATTGTACTTATGACATGACCTTTCCTTAGAACAATATTAATTTGTTCATGAAAAGTACGCCTAAGAGTTTAGAATAGTGTATTTGTAAGTTATGGCGTTGGGATCGATTAGGTAGCTGGAGTATTGTTATCATTTGTTTTTGTAGTGGTAGGCCTCTTTGTAGTGGTAAGCCTCCTTTGCAGGGGGCCGCCCGGGGAAGTACCACATTGTCAGTTATTGCTCGTCTTGTCACTCACTATCATAAAAAAATTATATAAAGGCACTTGGCCATTAGTAAAAAAAATCAGTGAAGTAGTTTGGATGCGAATAGGTACAATCTTCTTTATTTCTCCTGCCCCCTTCCCAGTTTATCTTGGATCGGGCCTCCCCGTAATGCAGCGCCAGGATGCTATATCCTGGGTTGTAAGATGTAACATTTTCGGTTAGGTTCTTCACTTCCTTGTCAATATTGAGCCACCACGTCCCTTAAAGATCTCCCTCTACTTTTAGGTCTGCTAGGGATGTTCATTGCTTGCTTTATGGCATAGCTTTCACGCCTCACAGGTAACAATTACATACATCAAAAACTTCATTTATAAATATTGAGTGGGATTTAATATCGAGGTCAAAATTTTAACATAATATCTAATCTTTTGAACATATATCTCTTGTCACCATGACGCTGTTGATATAATCTATATATGCGGATAACAATTTTGGCAGATAATACATAAAATTATTTATTGATAATTTTACTATCTATATGTTCAATAAAAACATATATCAAAATAATATTTATGTCACATTGACTTATCATATTTATCCTTAAGCCATTATGACTCAACTAGCCGACAGGGTATCAAGAAATATTAGATCTCTTACAGAACAATATTTTTTACTTAATTCATTGTTTTCATATAAATCTAATAGCAGCTTAGTCTTCGTTCCCGTGGGAATATTCGGATAAAAAACCCTATGTGTTATTCCAGGTTCTGAACTATCTACATACCAAATTTCAGCCCAATCGGTTCAGTAGTTTTAGCGTGAAAACGGAACAAACATTCACAAAAACAACGTATTTTTGTGCCATCTAGATGGCGCTGGAGTCGAATTAGAACGCGCTAGCGTTTTGTTTACCTTTAAAAACGTAAGTTTTTCACATTGTACTGTTTGCTATTTATAATATTAGTAGGATACGTAAAAGTGCAGCTTACCACCCGTACTTACTTACCCGTAGAAATATTTCCAACGTAACCTTTTTAAATTGTATTGACATTAAATTTGTGATTTATGTAATTCTAAATCCATGCCGTTGAAAAGTTTTGCGCATGACAACAGCAAACTTCAATTCATATTTATATACTTACCTACATAATATAAATATTAAAGATATAGATAATTTTAATACACAGGATCATGCTGACGTGCTCGTTGCATGTTTTACACCCAAGAAGGGGCCTCTGTAAAATTATCAGGATAATCACAATGATAAGTCTGAAATTGATATACATATTTCGACAAAATACTATGTCATTTGGATTGTTTAGGTAGAAATTAGAAAACTACATACTTTTACCTCATCATCATCTCAGCCTTTAGTAATCCACTACTGAACATTGGCCTCCCCTATAAAGGGGGGTTTGCTAATACTCTACACGCTTGGCAGGCGGTTGTCGAGCGCAGTTCAATGGTTATTTGCAGAGGACGCTGCTGCCCGTCCTCTGGATCTGTTAACGCTTTGCCGGCTCTTACGGCAGGGAGGGAGGGTGGAGCACTATTCTAAAGCCGGTAACTCCACGGCACATACTTTTACCTACCTATGTCTAATAATAGACTGGTAATTTGGTAGTAATCTAATTGCTGCATGTTTAATCGGCCCAGTTTAATCAGTAGCCCAGTGGGCTTCAAATCCGAAGCCTTTGGGTTCAATCCCTATAACATGTGACCCATATGTGGACGCTATTGTGCTTCGAAAGACATGTAAAGGCGATGTTATATAATATTATGTACTTACCTTGAAATATATATCAGTAAGGCCCTATACTACTGCAGTCGCCTTATAAATCTTCTTTGTCAATCTCTTTTCATCTATCCTCTCCACATGTCCAAACCACCTCAGCATTCCTTTCTCTATCTTTGTCGCTACATCTTCTAACACGTCACAGCGTTCCCTTATCACACCGGTCCTCACTTTGTCCATCAAGGTAACTCCACTCATACTTCTCAAACTTCTCATCTCCACAGCATTAATCTTACTTTCATGCTTCTTCTGCCAGACCCAACATTCACTACCAGTGGGGCTATTGGCGTTCTCGGTGACTATCCCTTTAGTGACTATTATCTTGATTTGACATTAACTTCAAATGTCAAAGTCCGGTTACTAACCAAAGACATTATGATAAACTTACTAAGTAGACTGTGCACTGTGTCGGTCCCGAGTGAGAACCACTCGCAGTGTCTATCCTTTTCCTTTTCTCTCCTCCAAATTTGACAGTGAAGTCTTGTTGCAGAAAGGTAAAACGTCTTTGTAACTAAGAGAACAGAACAGAACAGAACACAAAGACTTCAGCCTGATAGCGACTGATGATTATGAAGAACGCCAATAGCCCTGCTGAACTATCTATCTCAACAACCTTGAATTATTGACTGTAATGGTATTGTCCTGTAACGTAATTGTCGAGTCATAATGATACGGGGATTTTTTATCAATTTGGATTAGCTGATTGAGATAGGTAATTTATGGGAACTCCATGCGTTTGATCGCGAATTTTTCTTTTCTTTTACATATTATGTCATAATCTAATAAAAAAAAACATACATTCACGCCTTTTTCCCGAAGGGGTAGGCAGAGGTGTACCCAGGACTCTGCCCCATAGTAGATACACCCACATTTCGCCAGTATGTTATTGGTCCCATGTAATAGGGGGCGAGCCTAGTGCCATCTACCGGGCACAGTTCCAGACTCCAGGCAGTTATTGAGATAATTCCTAATGGAAAAATCCAATATTTAACACTGCCTGACCTGGGGATAGAACCCGAGACCTCTTGATTGGCAGTCGAGCATGCGCCCTCTACGCCACCGAGGCAGTCAACCCCTCCCCTGTTTCATTCGAATATTATAAACCCATTCTATTAATTTATATCCTGATATTTTTAAAGTGATGTAACCTATGTCCCTGTCATTTTAATTTTTCTTATAAACCCTTGGTTATTTATAGTGGACTTATATTATAGTGGACCAAAAATCCCAGTTTTACTCGCGTCACTACAAAAAATGTAGAGTTTATAAACAAAAATAAAATGATAGTGACATATTTACTTTACTACATCTTTAAAATATCACGATATAAATATATCAAATAGGTTTACTATATTCGGAGGAAACAGGGGAATACAAAACATCGATTTAGTGCATTTTCTATGGGATTGTGTCAAACTACTAAGAGGTCCTCTTCTTGTTAAGTATTATCATATCTTTTTGTAAAACGTTATGTGTGACTTGTTCCAGGAATGTACACGATGCGCATGTTGGACGGCGCGACCGGCCACCCATCACTACCCCACAACCACACACATAGCATGATGATGACTGGTAAGAAACATTTTTGACGTGACAACGTCTTATAATTCGATAGAGCCGGCTGCACGCACGAAAAAACATGACTCATGCGGCGTTACCTCGCTCTGAGGCGTTCCATGTAAGGCTTGAAGTGCAAGCGAGAGCGCGGAACGAGCGACAAAGAAGCACAATCGGCCTTTGCGTTCGGCAGCGTTCGACATCCGTCTCTCTCCTACTTGAGTGAGCGCGTTGTCACGTTCAACTATCGTCAGTAAACCGACTTTACAGACAACCAATTTTTTTTATTATAATAATACTAGCCAACCCGGCAAACGTTGTTTTGCCATATAATTTCTTTTTAGAGATTACTGTAAGTACGTGAGGATGTCGTGTATGAGTGGAAGAAGCATGGAGCGCTGTAAACATATCGCTATTATACATAATATACATTTTCACATCATATTTATCGTTAAATATGAGTAAATACAACTGGAAAAAACTGAAATGAAATGAACGAATACAATTGAAAAAACTTGACAAAATGAACAAAAGTTAACGAGTTGGTATTATAAAAGTTAAGAAAAAAAAATCAAAAACAATTAATAATATTAATAAGATATATTTTAAGATTACATGGATAAAGATAATAACAATAATTAATTTCAAATAAGAATAAAATGGGTATTGGGCTGAAATTGATAACGTTTCGTTAACGACTGCCTCGGTGGCGCAGAGGGCGCATGCTCGACTGCCAATCAAGAGGTCCCGGGTTCGATCCCCAGGTCAGGCAGTGTTAAATATTGGATTTTTCCATTAGAAATTATCTCAATAACTGCCTAGAGTCTGGAACTGTGCCCGGTAGATGGCAATAGGCTCGCCCCCTATTACATGGGACCAATAACATACTGGCGAAATGTGGGTGTATCTACTATGGGACTGAGTCCTGGGTACACCTCTGCCTACCCCTTCGGGAAAAAGGCGGGAATGTATGTTATGTTATGTGATAACGTTTCGTTTTCAGAGCGAGACTCTGCGTCCGACAGTGCAGTATCATCGATGGGATCGGAGAGGGTCCCATCTCTCTCCGACGGGGAATGGTGCGATGGCAATGACTCCGCTCAGGAATTCCATAGGTATGTGACACCTCGGTTTCTCCTCTATGACACTAGGGGAACTGAGCTGACAGATGGACTTTACTTCTATCCATGTGTCTCACATACCTACTGTGAGCTATATATTTTAATTTGTTTGCCCTAAGTATATTTCGTTTTTTTTTATGATAGTGAGTGACAAGACGAGCAAATCAGGTGCCTGATGGTAAGCATCATGATTGCCCATATCAGACACAGTGCCACTCAGTGTTTTAATATTCAAAATTCTGCGCGGCACTGCACTGCGCCTATCACCCTGAGATATTAGTTGTTGAAAGTAATAGCCAGTAATTTCGCTGGTAACATTGCCCTTCAGACCGGAACACATAATGTTGGAATAACTGGCAAAGGTGTAGTACTTCCCCAGATGGGCCCCTGTAAAAGAGGCCTACCACTACAAAAAAAATGTAATAATAGTAAAAATACTACCTAATTTAGTATTTTGAATGTATATTTATTATTATTTTTATTTTTAAACTTTGATTCTGTTTTTATTTGAGTTATTCATTACTATTGTGCTTAGTTTAATGTACTTAGAATAATAACATTACATAAAAATTATTACTCACAAATGTCAATTATTTATTGTTATTAAAGATAAAGATAAAGATACATTTATTGCCAGTATAGGAAAAATACAAGAAAACAAATACAAACAGATTACAAAAAAAAATTAAATAGATTTATATTACTAGCAATTGAGATATGCTCTGCTTTTTTTTTTATTTGGATCCGACCGTTATAATGGAAAAGAAAAAAAGCTAGGTACAGCTAATCTATCTCTTTTCCCAAATAAAAGTTAGTTTTTAACAAGGATATCACAACTTCCAGCTCCAAATTCCGTCCGTATGAGAATGCCTACGGCCGGGACAGGTCGGCTCCCCATCAACCACAGAAGAAACATCACATGTTCGGGAAACGATGCTTTCAGGTGGGTCATCATTTATCATCAGGGACATCATTATCATCAATGATGGTGATGGTTATTGATATGTGGAAGAGCATATATAACCTATTATTATAATACGAGTAATATGTTAATATTTATAATATAAGTATTTATATTTTATGTATTATATAGTATGGTATAGTGTTTCATAGTATGTTTATATAATATATAAGTAGCTATATTATCTATGTCTATACCTATATATTGCACACCGCCGTCGTTAAATTTTTACTGTCCTTTTCCATCCCCAGGTTGTCTGTAAGAAATTGCTTTACGCGATAGGACCGCCGGTTGTTTACCGTGTCTCACAAGTAATCAATTTTAATGATTGTGCAATTGTTTCAATAAACATATTTTCATTTTCATTTTCATTTTTCTTGTATTGTGTATTTTTGTAAAATTGTTATTTTTTTATTTTGGTATGCAATAAAGTATTATTCTATTCTATTCTATTCTAATTTCTTCGAGCCTTGAAAGTGTATCTGCCACCGTGTTACTTGAGCCATATATGTATTATATATCAGTGCAGAACATTTATTATTGGTTCAAAATTTAATTTTAAACTATCTTATAACTATAACCATGTCACTATATTTGACAGCCTCGTTGGCTCAGATGGTCAGTCCTCTGGTCATCTGGTCCCAAACTAGTCCAAACTGTACCATAGTACAGGTTACCATAGTAACCAGATGACTGATATACATACTTATATACGATTATAACACAGAGAGACAGATCAACACAGACATGTTCATGCGCACAAATGTTCGACCTGACCGGGGATCGAACCCGGGGCCTACAGCACAGAAAGAATAGCTACTACGAGTACCATCTGAGCCAACGAGGCTGTCAAATCCTATACGTGCGAATCCAAGAAAACATAATCTCGTTGGTAACAGACAATTAATAAAAAGAACTGTACTATTTAAGCTCCGCTCTAATACGCAATAATGACGGACTTCATGAGCAAGACTGCCAATCAAGTGGTCCCGGGTTCGATCCCCAGGTCAGGCAGTGTTATATATTGGATTTTTCCATTAGGAATTATCTCAATAACTGCCTGGAGTCTGGAACTGTGCCCGGTAGATGGCAATAGGCTCGCCCCCTCGCCATTACATGGGACTAATAACATACTGGCGAAATGTGGGTGTATCTACTATGGGACTGAGTCCTGGATACATCTCTGCCTATCCCTTCGGGAAAAAGGCGTGAATGTAGGTTTTTTTTTTTTTATGATTAAGATGAGAAATAATAATGTATGTATTGACAGGAGCAAGCGACCCCTACAACGTTGGACCCCCCCGCCCCTCACCCCGGCGTCGTGAAGTACGAACGCCCTGACAACGGATACCATCATGAGATGCATAACATGAATATTGGTAAGTCTTATTACTATATTACTAGTAGCTTGTTAAGTTTAATGCATTAGGAGCATACTGTTATGATATAGCATAACATAACATACATTCACGCCTTTTTCCCGAAGGGGTAGGCAGAGGTGTACCCTGGACTCAGTCCCATAGTAGATACACCCACATTTCGCCAGTATGTTATTGGTCCCATGTAATAGGGGGCGAGCCTATTGCCATCTACCGGGCACAGTTCCAGACTCCAGGCAGTTATTGAGATAATTCCTAATGGAAAAATCCAATATTTAACACTGCCTGACCTGGGGATCGAACCCGGGACCTCTTGATTGGTAGTCGAGCATGCGCCCTCTACGCCACCGAGGCAGGAGGCTGTTATGATATATTTTTCAATAATAAATTTGTAAGATCAGCTATTACCCCCCGTCGCATCAAAGTTGATAAAAGGGCTCCGGCACGCGGTTTGACACACACAGATACATACATACATAAACGGACACACTCGGTCCATTGTCCGCGGCACTAATTTCAGTGATTTGGTGCTACAGTTAGTTTTTTTTGTAATAAAACTTTCAGTGTGAGTCTTTTTTAAAAAGGATTAAATGACAGCCATCCTAAAAGTACGCAGCCTTTGACACAATCCTATGAAAGAATGTACCAAATCGATGTTTTGTATTCCCCTGTTTCCTCCGAATATAGTAAACCTATTTCATATATTTATATCTTGATATTTTTATAGTGAAGTAAACTATGTCCCTGTCATTTTAATTTTTCTTATAAACCCTTGGGTTTTTTTAAAAGAGAACTTCTAAAAATTCACGTTTCACTCGCGTGTTTGGACGTTCACTACAAAAAAATTAAGGATTTATAAAAGAAAATTAAATGATAGGGACATACTTTACTTCATCTTTAAAATATCAGGATATAAATATATCAAATAGGTTTACTGTATTCGGAGGAAACAGGGGAATATAAAACATCGGTTTCTTGGCAAGTGATGCTTTGTGAGAGTTGAAATGTGTGTTCCCACCAAAATTCCGGCAGCTTCTTGTAAAGACCACCACTTTACTCGAGCTGTGACTTGACTGGGCTTGCCTAATTGACCATATTAACTTGAAATTTTATATAAGTTGACACTGACAAATACACTAACGTCTGAGTCCATTAATATCCCGTTTAAGCAGGCTATAAATAAAAAACTTGACACTGGCAATACATTCTTGTGGGTCCGTAAAAGAAAAAAAAGCTTTCTAGTATGATAAATAAATGATGATAATAATATGTATAGATTACTCGGCTCGGCACCAGTTGGCCCCTCCCCACGTGGCCAACATACCTCCCGCACTAGACCTCAACACGGCCCACTCCAGCCACGCCTTGCTGCAGGTAAATATATATGTCTGGTCTGTTTGATTTGTCCCTGTGTGTTATAAGCTTATATAAGTATGTATATCAGTCATCTGGTTACCATAGTACAGGCTTCTAGCCTAGTTTGTGACCAGATGACCGTGTGGGGAAGTTGAGTGGGAGATTATGCTGTCTTTCTCCATATTTGGGAAATTTAATTTTGTATCAGAACAGGTTACCCCAATGACACAGCTCGAGTCAATTCATATATGTGTTATGTGGACAACACATATTGTCACAGTTTCAGGTCGCCAAGATTCCTCCGCGGCTCCGACATGAGCTAACGACTGCCCCCTACATATCTTATACGGAACTATACGGACAACTACAGTTTAACGTGACATACGAAACACGGTAGCGTGCAGGTGAAAGGTCGACATGGTGAGATTCGATCCAGGGACTCCGGATTTAAAGCCGGGCATATATCCGCTGGGCCACGGACTCAAAATCAAATTCAAAAAGATTTATTCAATTATGTCATAATCTGACACTTTTGCACGTCAATGAAGATAAACAGTAATGAGTCTACCGTGCGTTCGGAAAGATACCTCTACAAGAAGAACGCACAAGAAACTTGTAGGGCTTAATTGGTTTGGTTACATTCGTTTTCTTCGAAGGTGCCGCGTGGTGGCTATGTAGAAGTTTCCAGGCATCTTTGTCCTCTATGTACTGGTTGACTTTATAATAAGCCTTCTTTAGTCAAGTATATATTTTATATAGGTTTTGAATTTACCCTCTGAGAGCCCAGTTATCTCTTTTGGGATTTTATTATAGAAACGTACACTATTCCCTAAGAATATGTTTTTATTTGTTTTAGATAATCTAAAGCTATGTGCAGCTATTTTGTCTTTATTCCTAGTATTAAAATTATGGAGGTCACCAGACACTATATCACGAACGCTACATATGTTGTTATGTTCCACCCCCCAGCCCCAATCGTCGGAAGGCCCCAGCTCGCCCCCCAGGTTCCCCTACAGCGGCGAGAGAGTGCGACACAACCATACATACTGCGCGCCCCTGGCTGCGCCCGCCAACAGGGTGGCCGCCGTGAGGGACAAGAGAGGTATTATAACAATAATAATAATAATAATAATTTGAATTTATACTCTGACAGAACGGGTAACCCCAATTATACCTTTGCCAGTTATTCATCCGCCAAGCAGTAATGTGCAAACATTACTGTGTTCCGGTCTGAAGGGCAATGTTACCAGCGAAATTACTGGGCATGATGAGATTCAACAACTATTAATTCAGGGTGACAGGCGCAGTGCAGTGCCACGCAGAATTTTGAATTTTAAAACACTGGGTGGCACTGTGTCTGATATGGGCGATCATGATGCTTACCATCAGGCTCCTGATGGCCTTTATTTGCGCGAAAACATTTTAAAGAAAACCTTACAGTTTCTTCGTATTTATTAAAATTGTAATAAAGTAGTTTTTATGTTATATTTCTTCTTTATATATTGCTTGTAATTTAATAATGTGTAATTTGATTTTTTTTCTGACATTGTTATTGATTATTTTTTATTGTTTGACTTTTCTCATAATTATTTGATGAATTTTAAAATAAATGTATGTACTAATTTTTAATTGTTTATATTTATGTTTATCAATTAGAGTAATTGGCCAGTTAGCCGTCTGATTAATTATTTAAATAAATAAATAAATTTAATAGCACGGTTTTCTTTAACAAAATATGTTTTCGCGCAAATAAAGGCCAGATCCAGAGCCGACCATAAACAATTGAGTGAAAAATTATTCTCTTTTCCTTCATATGTGTATTTTAATTTTGTATGGGTGATGTTTAACCTTAAATTGTGTGTATATCAACAGTTCGTCGTCTGACAGATGGTAGTATTTCTGACGGCGGCTCCACGACGAGCGGGCACTTGAGTCGAGACGAGAAGAGAGCTAAGGCACTCGGTAAGTTCACTGACACTGACATTTTTGGCCGTTAGTTCGGTGTATTGGATAATAGATGGCGCTGTTTTCAATATGACAAATTCGCATTTTGTGTAGCCTATTCGTGGCTTAGTGGGAGTAAGCTCGACTGCCGATCAGGAGCTCCCGGATTCGATCCCCAGGCAGTGTTAAATATCGGATGTTTGAATTATCTCAATAACTGCCTGGAGTTGGGAACTGTGCCCAGTAGATGGCAATAGGCTCGCCCTCTATTACATGGGACCAATAACATACTGGCGAGATGTGGGTGTGCCCACTATGGGACTGAGTCATGGGTACCCCTTTGGAAAGGCGTGATTGTATGTTATGTTTTGTTAAGTTGATGAAATTACATCGGATGTTTGTTACTCTTCCACACCAAAACTACTGAACCGATTGGTCTGAAATTCGGTATGTAGATAGTTTAGACCCTGGAATAACACATAGCGTACTCTTATTCCGATATTCCCACGGGAACGAGGACTGCGCGGGTGAAACCGCGGGGCGCATCTAATAATAGCATATTTCGTGCAGGCATACCAATGGAAGTCCACGACATTATAAACCTACCCATGGACGAGTTCAACGAGAGGTTGTCCAAACACGACCTTAGCGAAGCACAACTATCGCTTATAAGGGACATTAGACGACGCGGCAAGAATAAGGTAACTACTTTTTTTTTATGATAGTGAGTGACAAGACGAGCAAATCAGGTGCCTGATGGTAAGCATCATGATTGCCCATATCTGACACAGTGCCACCCAGTGTTTTAACATTCAAAATTCTGCGCGGCACTGCACTGCGCCTGTCACCCTGAGATATGAATTGTTGAGTCTCATCATGCCCAGTAATTTCGCTGGTAACATTGCCCTTCAGACCGGATGCAGTAATATTTGCACATTACTGCTTGGCGGATGAATAACTGGCAGAGGTGTGGTACTTCACCAGGCGGCCCCCTGCTAAAGAGGCCTACCACTACAAATATATAGGTCGCGACACGGTTTAATAGCGCTCGGCAAAAGTGGACGAGGGCTTTCCGCATGTGTATTGGTCTAAAAAATCCTAACAGATCTTAAAAATAGATTTCTGCGCATTCAAGGTCAGCGCTATTAAACCGTGACGCGACCTGGACTTATAAGTCCAGGTCGCGTAATTATTAATTAATAATTAATTGGTAATTTATTATATATAATAAATGCGAATGTGTTTGATTGTTCGATCTTATTTCGAGTCACAACAGAGCATCTGCATGATATGATAGAGTCCTCAAAAGGAACAAGGAACCATTTTAGGATCCTTTATTATTTGTCTGTCTGTCTGAGTGTCTGTCCGTCTGTCAAGACACTTTTTACGCGTGGAGGTATCAAGTTGAACTTGATATCAACTACTCAGATCTGCGGTCCCTTGTGGCTGTAAACAAATCATACTTCTAAGTTAACGCAATCAAAAGTTATGGCCATTTTTCCGTATTTTTCGCAAGGAACTAAAAGTTCTAGAGTACTTCCTCCATCTTTGCTGTAGTTTGCAACTAGATGGCGCTGTATGTTTGCTTTTGTTTCGCTATTGTTATCCCAAAAACAATAAAGCGTTTTGTTCAGGTATCTAGGTATGGAAACCTACCCTATGCAAACATAAGTATGCTTTAACAATTTATCGCTTAAGGTCTATGGATGGAGAAGAAACAAACTCAAATTCAAAAAGATTTATTCAACATACATTCACGCCTTTTTTTTCCGAAGGGGTAGGCAGAGGTGTACCCTGGACTCAGTCCCATAGTAGATACACCCACATTTCGCCAGTATGTTATTGGTCCCATGTAATAGGTGGCGAGCCTATTGCCATCTACCGGGCACAGTTCCAGACTCCAGGCAGTTATTGAAATAATTCCAAATGGAAAAATCCAATATATAACACTGCCTGACCTGGGGATTGAACCCGGGACCTCTTGATTGGCAGTCGAGCATGCGCCACCTACGCCACCGAGGCAGTCATTTTGATTTATTCAAATAGGTCATAATCTGACACTTTTGCACGTCAATGAAGATAAACAGTACTGAAACGCACGGTAGACACCGTGCGTACAATAATACAATATATTATTATAATTCTCGGTTTCTCCCAACAGGTGGCAGCACAGAACTGCCGCAAACGCAAACTGGATCAGATAACCTCTCTCGCGGACGAAGTGAAGACCGTCCGCGACAGGAAGATAAGGACGCAACGAGACCATCACGCTCTACATGCTGAGAGGCAACGCGTTAAAGAACGGTTCGCTGCGCTGTATCGACACGTTTTCCAGGTTAGTTCGGTGTTTGGGATAATAGATGGCGCTGTTTTAGATTACACATTCACATGTCTCGTTGGCTCAGATGGTAGTAACTCTGCTTTCTGTGACGCAGGCCCCGAGTTCAATCTGTCCCTGTGTGTTATAAGCTTATATAAGTATGTATATCAGTCATCTGGTTACCATAGTACAGACTGCTAGCCTAGTTTGGGACCAGGTGACCGTGTGTGGAAGTTGTTACATATTATTATTAGTATTATTATTATTATCATCAGCCGGGAGACGTCCACTGCTGAACATAGGCCTCCCCCATAGAACGCTATTAAATGGGGGGGATTTAGATTTTTGAAAATTTGTTTGTGATTGTTAAGGGATTTATACGATATTTAGCTGATTATGTGATTTTACTCTTAAAATACTGTATTTTTATAAGTTATAATGCATAATATGAAAGATGTTTTCAATAATGATCTAATAAATGAGCTACTTTTTTATTTTTGTAATTCAATTTTGATTAATCGAACTCAAACCACCGACTGTTTTGTAAATTTTGCTGCTAAGCTATCGAAAATTATTAAATCGATGTTCATTCGATGGTCGATTCCCCTGTTTCCTCCGAATTTAGTAAACCTATTTGATATACTTATATCCTGATATTTTAAAGATGAAGTAAAGTATGTCCCTATCATTTTATTTTAGTTTATAAACGCTACATTTTTTTGGGCAGGGACATAGGTTACTTCACTATAAAAATATCAGGATATAAATTAATAGAATGTATATATTATATTCGGAGGGGAAACGGGGGAATACAAAACATCGATTTGGTAATTCTTTCATCATAGAATTGTGTCAAATTCATAATAGGCCACGTACGTTGTTAATGATTCCAGTGAATAGATGTGTATATATAAATGTAATACTGGCTTACTGGCGAAATGTGGGTGTATCTACTATGGGACAGTCCTGGGTACACCTCTGCCTACCCCTTCGGGAAAAAGGCGTGAATGTATGTTTTTATAAATGTAATATTTCCAGAACCTACGCGATCCGGAAGGGCGGCCTCTGTCCTCCAGCCAGTTCTCGCTGCAACAAGCCGCCGACGGGAACGTAGTCCTCGTGCCCAAGATACATCCCCATCAAGGTGATTGTTATCATCATTATTGACAGTCTCGTTGGCTCAGGTGGTAGTAATTCTGCTGTCTGTGCCGCAGGCCTCGGTTCGATCCCCGGCCAGGTCAAACATTTGTGTGCATGAACATGTCTGTTTGATCTGTCCCTGTGTGTTATAAGCTTATATAAGTATGTATATCAGTCATCTGGTTACCATAGTACAGGCTTCCAGCCTAGTTTTGGACCAGATGACCGTGTGTGGAAGGTGTCCCTTATTTATTATTGTAAATCATGTTTTATTCTTCCAGATCATTCTATGAATCGCACATCCGAAGATGAAATGGACAGGAAAGCCAAACACTATGAACATTGACCGGAACAACTTGTGCGGTAACCCTAAATCGAGCGGAAAATAAACATTTTTACATTTAAAAGAAAATACTTTTAACATTGACAAATATCGACACTGGCAAATAAAACGTGTGAGTCCTCTTGTGAAAAAAAAAACAACAGCATTTATTTCTTGCCATAATCCAAAGATATGGATGTAAATAGATACCGCAAGTTTATGTAATTAGTGTGTCTAACCGCGCTTAATTAACTTAGCTCGCCTTGTAACTTACTTATTGTAATATTCTCTTGGGTGTTTTTTTATTAAAACTGTTTCCATTTTATGATTATTATTGGATGTCATTCTGTGTCTTATTAGCTTTCTCTCTTTTTAGCACTAAATTTGGCGGCTTGGTTGTACTTTTCACTTGTGGAAGATTGCGGTATCTATCTATGGCATAATCTTTGAATGTAATTGAAAATACTAGGCCTTGATTTAGGGGAAATTGACTTTATATGGTAACCCAAAATGGCACAAACGTCAATGTCATTGTCAAAATGAAAGTAAATATACGTTTTTTTTTTGTTAGGGTCTGACGAGAATTTGGTTTTAGCATATTGATCTCTAATAACACAGTTTTTAAGCACACTTTCGTTTGAACAAAAGTTACCAGCTTTATTTAAATTGGCCAAAACTCGTCACACCCCATTAATATAAAATCATTTTAAAAAATGTGATAAAAAAATATTCCATATTTTGTTTAGTTTCTGATGAGTGTCTTTTAAAGTTGACCAAAATTGTTGGAAATCAGAAACTGTGTTGCCAGATTGACTGATTAAATTTCTACCGTAGTCCGACGTCTGTGACGTCGTAATGTTGCAATAAGAAAAAAATAGCTTAGAAAATAATAATAACTTTTTTGTAAATTTTATTTTTTTCATTAAGTTTATTTATCTATAGGATAATATTAAAATAATTATGTGTTAAAGAATTTAGAATTCTGTAAATCCGTTGCTTTTTTTCTGCAACATTCTTAATGTTGTCATATCAAAACTTGGATCGAGTACAAAAGATTTTTACTACCAGTGTTGCTACTGACAATTTTTTATGTATTTTGGTTTTTTAAGAGCTGTATTTTATGAGTATGTATGTATTATGTACGTATGTATGTATGATCGATTCGTTTTCGTAGTTAAGGGCTTAGATTTTGATCTGTAAAACTAGTTCATAATTGTACCTATAATTTAAAATAATTTTAAGGACAACAAAGGAAAATATTCTTTAATTTGAAAAAAATTAATAAAAATTACAAAATCATCCTGCTTTTGTTTTATTGAACATGTGGTTTTATATAAAAAAAAGTAACCTAATAATTACAATATTTAATATTTGACTAGATTCTTGGGAGTCAATTCGTTTGTTGTCTTTAACACAACGGTGCGATTTTAATGCTATATACGGCTAATTTTGCGCAAAATAAAATATGGTATAGTATATAAATAAAAAAATAATAAAATTATGATAGTGAGTGACAAGACGAGCAAATCAGGTGCCTGATGGTAAGCATCATGATTGCCCATATCAGACACAGTGCCACCCAGTATTTTAAAACTCAAAATTAAGTTAATTTAAGTTCATTGGCTCCATTAACATATAAGTAAAAAAGAACACCAAAAAATAAAAAAAACTTGAACAATTAAATATTAAATAAATTACTAAGTATACCTAACATGACCAGTTTATGTGTCTAGGAACTACTAAACAATAATACAAAAAATATTAACTATACTTATAACTTATTATATAAACGTTTCATTATATCCGAAATGCAGTTACAATTTTTCAATTTGCAAATAAGGGCCAGATCTAGAGCCAACCAGAAACAATAGGCATGGTGACAGATTTTGAAATCCCGTTTCTTAATGTCTAATATTACTATACAATAGATACACGTCTAATATTATTGAAAAAAACATTTTTTCAGAATAAAATTACATTTTACCGCAAATTAATGCATTTTTAACTTCCTAATTTAAAATGAGCGCGAAAACGCTCGTATGTGTCATGGCGTCGGGTCCTGACGTCACGCCTAAGTAAATATTTTATTTTTGCCTTAATAAAACCTTGTTCCATCTTCGATGATTCCTGGATTACCACGAATATATAACAAATCAAGTGACTGATCACAACACAACAAAAGTTAATGCGATATGGTGAATATTTACTTCAAGTGTTTATACTCTCAGTAACAGTTTACTTAGGCGTGACGTCATTCGCTCTGATTGCCGTTTCAGTTAAGATGGCCGATTGCAATTTTTTGTACTTTTATTTTAATAAAAATATTTTTAATCTCAATGTTTTCAATAATACTGGGTCGTTTTTTAGAATTCTTTCGATATATATTTTTCACTAAAACCACTTATTTTTTTATTCTGTTATAGTGTCATCATGCCTATTGAATGAAATATTATTTCTTATTTCTTCATATTTTTTAGTTTTTTTTTTTTAATTTAGTCTAAGCTAAGATAGTCTTGTCAATAGTGTAATAAACCTCTTTATAATTATATACAAATTCATTCTCTTATTTTGCGCAGTGATTAAGCCGTTTTTAATTAATTCATTAATAAAGGCAACGGGTAAGCATTTCACTTAATATTTTAATGAATAGTTGGTTACTAGGCTGTGGGTTTTAATTATAATTACGCCGGCGAACATTTAAGTACATTGGCAAATGCATTAAACGTGCTGCGCCAAAAATTAAGAAGTTTTTTTATTTTTTTATGTTATCACGCTTAATAACTTTCGCGCTTTTTTCACTCGATTTCTGGCAATAAAATTTTGCTTGTTTATGCGAAAGGATATGGACTTGTTTTCCAAGAAAGCTCGGCCCAGATAACCTCACTCTCTCTCCATTTATCACCGTTTAATTTAAAGGTTTTTTCTTTCAAATCAAATTAAAGATTGATTTTAAAAAGTGCAGTTAAGCTAAGTATGTTTTAATGGCGACGCGCGTTATAATTTAACTAGAACATAATTTGCTTAATAAAATATATTCAATCGCTACACGAAAAATTTATATTTATGTACATTTGACAATCTTAATAGACCTATCAATTACAATCAAATCATAATGTGAGGTAGACTGGGCCGGAAACGGCCATCTCCTTTTGATCATAAGAGAAAATGCTTTCGAGCAGTGGAAACTCTACTTAGTAGTTATTAAGGACACATTACTCTGTCTCGAATCAAAATGGTATTTCAACAAAACTATCGCTAAATAGCTACTAAAAATTCAATATATACAATATATGCACTAGCTGTGCCCCGCGGTCTCACCCGCGCAGTCTTCGTTCCCGTGGGAATATCGGGTTAAAAAGTAGCCTTTGTGTTATTCCAGGGTCTAAACTATTTACATACAGAATTTCAGCCCAATCGGTTCAGTAGTTTAAGTGTGAAAAGGGAACAAACACACACAACACAAACAGCGTAAGATGGCGATGAGTTAGCACTCGCTAGCGGTTGTTCATCTTTTACAAAGGTAACTTTAAACATTGTTCTAAGATTTGAAATTATAATATTATAGTAGGGTGGGAATGTCTTCGCAAGGATTCCCCCTCTCCTGGCCACATGGTGCTTAGTAGACCATATACGTTATCAAAAACTATTTCCTTTACAATCGCTGAAATGAGGTTGACTGCATTTGTTTCCGTGGTTATGTTAATGTGTGCTGTACCTGTTCACCTCGCCACACGTAAAAAATGTCAGAAAAAAATTGCACTGTAAGTAGAAGGTGTGAAGCTAGAACTACATCTGGCACACATGTACCACGTACGCCGATCTGGGCGCGTCGGAGCCCATACATTATGTATGGCGACTAGCAGTTTAGAGCTACATTAGATCCACGCGACGCTAGGTATACGACGCTGACCTAGCGATCCCAGATATTCGCTGACGTAGCGTGACGTGCCAGATGTAGTTCTAGCTTGATCCATTGGCGATATAAACCTTTGGTTCGTCAAGGAGCCGATGAGCTAAAGGTATAAACCGCAGTCTTGTAGGTGCTTCATTAACGGTTTATACCTTGGCTCAACGGTTTTACTCGCCTATGGATCACCCCCTTCAGTAATATATTATATTCAAAACCACTACATAGATAGGTGTCACACACAACCATACACACATACACGGACAGAGTAATAATATTTTATTTTATAAGATTAATCTCTTTAAATAGAAGGTTCTAACTATGTTTACATATTTTTTTAACAATCGCCTGGCAATATTATGTAATATAGGTATTTAAAAACGGCGCCAGGACGCTATCAAATTTTAATATTCACGCGAATCAAAATAAATACATACAATATTTGCAACTTTAGCTACGCTTTAGCAAAAAGTTTTTATTTAGACATTCGAGGAAAAGTACTTTTAATGTAATTTAAGAAACCAAAACCTTAACTAAATACAAAATTTCATTCAAATCGGACGACGCAATTCTGAGATAAACTATATAGGTACGTACCTACATAGAAATAGAATTTTACAACGAAATTGAAAACTTACGTTAATTTGACGTTAATGTGTCAATATTTGTAAAATTCTGGCGCCGGAATAACGATCTTGACACTTATGATAACTAAATGCAAAAGAGAACAATCCCGAACAAATTTGAAAATATGTACATATTAATAGGTAATCTATATCTTCTTTTTTATCTATATCTTATTCGATATTCATAGAACATAAAACTCAAGTTACACAAGGAGAGGTGCTCAAATGCGAGCGGAAACTGACGCTCATATCCAAATAACCATAGTAGATATCTAATTAATGAGATACTAGAAATGTTAAATCATATAATATACCTTATAAAACTCAATTAGGTCAAAATCTGACACTTTAGCACGTCAATGAAGATAGACTGTAATGAATCTACCGTGCGTTCGAAAAGATACCCATGGAATATGAATATATGTATATACATGCCAGTTATTGAGTAAGCGCTGAGAGAACGTACCCTTTTCTTTAAATAAATGGCTGTAATTATTACATTTTCAAATTATATTCAAACGCTAAGCCAAAAGGGAAAGCGCCATACAACGAATCCTGCACCATGAATATTTCTTTCACATACACAAACATCATTCTCATTCATCACATCTCATGGTTGTCTGGAAGAGATCAGAGCGATCTCTGCCGATAAGGCGATAAGGCCACCAGTTCTTTCCAGTATTAAGTTTTCTTTGTTATTTTCTGTTATATTGTGGTACCAATATACAGTATTCATTTGAGGCCTTTGTTCAGCAGGACTTAAACGGCTGGGATGATGGATAATGATTCATTCATTAGTCACCTGGGCGGCGACATGATCACGCGGGTATGTGTGACTTCTAGTACCTTATTACTTAGAATTCTATGCAAAAAAACTCTTCTCGTGCAACTTCGCGGAAAACTTCTCTTCGAAACTTCTCTGTTGCAATAAAATCAAGTGTCAAGTAAAAATCGTTAGTTATTTAAAATTAATGTAACATAACTGTAAGTTCATAAATAAAAGAGAAACTATATGTATTTGTGTTGTTTTATTTTCACAGGATTATAGAGTTGAATATCAAAAATTTGTTAAAATCCCTAAAACCCTGTATCTCTGTTCAACTAGTAGAAGGTCGTTTTACAGACGAGCAAATCAGCTGCCTGATGGTAAGCATCATGATTGTCCATCCAGACACAGTGCCACCCAGTGTTTTAAAAATTCATAATTCTGCGCGGCACTGCACTGCGCCTGTCACGCTGAGATGTTAGTTGTTGAATCTCATCATGCTCTTTAATTTCGCTGGTAACATTGCCCTTCAGACCGGAACACAGTAATGTTTGCACATTACTGCTTGGCGGATGAATAACTGACAAAAGTGTGTACCTCCCCAGGGGGCCCCCTGCAAAAGAGGCCTACCAGTACAATGGTACACTACTATGGTGCTTCAGTTTTTGTATCAAAATCGGTCCATTCGTTTAAAGAGCTACAATGCCACATATAGACATAACACCACTTCCTTTTTTGATCGATTATTAAAAATGAAACTATGACGGACAGTGGCGGATTTACACATTTGCCGCCAGTAGGCTATTCATATTTGGGCGCCCCTTAGCGTTTGCGCTAACGAAAATTCAATAGGGTACCAAGGTCTGCAAGGGCCAAAAATAGGCGTGTGATCTTGCTGCGAGCGGTGAAAAAATATTGTACGTTGACAATGAATGCGCCAGTAGAAAAATATTAGAATATTAACCATGAAGGCGCGAACAGCTTGTTGCGAGCGCGGTAAAATTTTATAGAATTTTGATATGTACTAAATGTACGAGAAACTCGCTGCAAGCTCGGTGAAAATTATTAGACACACTACTATACAGGCGGTGTGAAGCTAGCCCTAATACTTTATCCTACGTAGATGGTACTAATGTAATCTTTATAATTAAAAATTGCCGCCCCCTAGAGTCTGCCGCCCTAGGCTCCAGCCTACTCAGCCTGCTGGTAAATCCGCCACTGTGTGAGGGATGATAGTAAAACAATCAAATTATGTCTTAAATACGTTTATTTCAAATGAGTACAAATTTTAATATAACGACTATAATTATAGACAAATGCATTGCAGGCGTAAATAATACTTATTTACTAAAAACTTTAATCTAAAGAGCGTAACCATAGCTTAATCCGAGTGCATTCATTAGTCTTTGTATATCGTCAGTAAAATGCCAATACCTTCTACCGTTACATTAGGTAAATATAATAATTGAATATTTGTTTATAAAAAACAAGTACCACCATGTCACAGAACAGATAACAATACGTATAGAATGGACACTGTCATCCGCCCACCAATCGGGCCTTCCTCACCCCGCGAGCAAGATTGAGCTCTCCACGAGCCCCGCTTCTATGGGAAATCACCTCACGCACACTCTTGCACGTGTAAAAAACTCCATGTGTGTGTTGTGGTAGTTATAGCGCTGCTTATGTATGGGATTAAGTCGATTGTCCGGGGTGTAACTTTGTGTAAATTTTTGGTTCTGTCAGTTGGAAGTTATTGGCACTTCACTGTCGATAAGTAGGATAATCGGAAAGTCCTAATGGGGAATGTCCAAATTATCTTGACCTCCATTTTTATTTTAGATAATGAAAATATAGAGCAATATAAGAAACTAATTTGAATATTTTTGCTATTTTCGTCGTAGTTATTTTTAAAAACATTTTTAAAAATTTGAGAATTTTTGGTGATGATGACGTCATCATAAGCTTTATAGACGGTGACTGCGGCCTCAACAGAAAAAAAAAAGGCAATGAAATTCAGATTATCAATGTCATTATATTATCACACACCTATAACCCCACTTTTCTAAAAAAACTGTTCATTGCTTTTTTTTTTCTTCTTTTATGGACCCACACGAATGTATTGCCAGTGTCAAGTTATATAAATTTTCAAGTTAATATGGTCAATTCAGAGTCAGGGCAAGCCCAGTCAAGTCACAGCTCTAGTAAAGTGGTGGTCTTTACAAGAAGCTGCCAGTAAACAATAAAATCACAGTAACTTTCTAAGATTTTGCAGTCGGCTAGATATAGGTTATGTTTACATACATCGACATTTGACAACTTAATGACATAAAAGGACATATCACTTTTTTTTTTTTAGGCACACGTTTTTCCATTAATTTACGTGTGACGTCATCTAAGGTCAAATGAAGGTTATTCAATTAAAGCCGAAAATAATAATAATCCGTGATTATTTTCTGTTTTTAAGTAATGGGTAGTGATCAGCAACCTTATTCCTCCAAATGGTTTTGAAATTACAAAAAACAAAAATAAATAGACATTCCCCATTGGAATCTCGGAATCGGCTCCAACGATTTTCATAAAATTTAGTATATAGGGGGTTTCGGGGGCGATAAATCGATCTAGCTAGGAATCATTTTTAGGAAATGTCATTTTATTAAAAAAAAAATAATACCGAACAAAGCTCATCCAGGTACTTAACAATTATACAACGTATTTGGCATTACAATTTAAATTTAATATTAAATTGTATAAGTCGGTTCAATAAAGAAACGAATATAAAATGATCTCTAAAATCATGTTTTCTCGCTTGCACACTAGTTAGAGCCTAGTGTGCGAGCGAGAGGACATGATTAGCGCCGCCATTTTGGATTCGTTTCTTTGTTCAACCGGCTTTTATACGTCATTGCGAAAATTCTAGGAGGATAGCAATTAAAGCCGGATGATTGAATACTAAGAAAGATTTTCTAGATCTTTCTACCTAATTTTAGGAGACCGCCTCGGTGGCGAAGTGGGCGCAAGCTCGACTGCCGATCATAAGGTCCCGGGTTCGATACCCAGGTCAGGCAAGGTGGTATTGAATATTTCCATATGAAATTATCTCAATGACAGCCTGCCTGAAATAACGCCATTTTCCAATATATTAATGGTCTAATGAAATTAATTCCAAATGAAAAAAATCAATAACACTGCTTGACCTGAGGATCGAAGCCGGGACCTCATAATCAGTGTCGAGCTTGCGCCCACTACGCCACTGAGGCATTCATACAGATTATATTTAATTAAAATAAAACTTACAACTACGAATATATTAATTAGAAATTTAGTTACTGTTAATACTTATTTATTATCAAAATAATAATAATAATAATAATAATAATATGGGACATCTTCCACACACGGTCACCTGGTCCCAAACTAGGCTAGAAGCCTGTACTATGGTAACAGGATGACTGATATACTTATATAAGCTTATAACACACAGGGACAGATCAAACAGACATGCACACAAATGTTTGACCTGGCCGGGGATCGAACCCAGAGCCTGCGGCACAGAAAGCAGGGTTACTACCATCTGAGCCAACGAGGCTGTCAATGAAAGTAATAAATATTTTTGAAAAATATTTTGATTCCGAATTTGTCTATTTTCGATTGAAACAAAACTATCTTATAGCATATTTTTTTATTAATTATAATCTATTTTTATATCTGACTACATAATTATAAATGAAACTTATTATTACAATGGAACACATCAATGAATTAAATTAATTCAAATCAAACTGTGTCCCGTGGTTCCACCCGCGTAGGCATCGTTCCCGTGGGAATATCGGGAAGAAAGCTGCCCTATGTGTTATTCCAGGGTCTAATCTACCTGCATACCGAATTTCAACTCAATCGGTTCAGTAGTTTTTGCGTGAAAGAGTAACAAACATCCATCCATCGTTTCAAACTTTTTAATAAGACTAACATAATTATAGAACTTATTTTGGAACACTGATGTGTAAATATACGAATTAAATTGATATACGAGTATAGATCAGTATTTGATTCTGTTATTATTATCAATACGTTTAGGTACCTACAGACAGCTAGAGAGAGAGAGAGAGAGAGGGAGAGAGAGAGAGAGTTGGAGGGGGAGAGAGGGGGAGAGAGAGAGAGGGAAAGAGGGAGGGAGAGAGAGAGAGAGAGAGAGAGATACGCGATAGAAACAGATATTGTTTTACAGAAAAACAACAAATATATATATTAATGCAGTAATTTCGCTGGTAATGCAGATTCGTGTAATAAAGGATTTTCGAAAATTCACATTCTAAAGGGCCGTCCATTAATTACGTGAGGCTCGAAGGGGGTTTTCAACAAAGCACAGTGCCAACAACCTGCGTACCTGTTGTATTTAAAGATAATTTATTCTAAATTTTAAGATTCTTTGTAGGTACTAAAAATTACACGTGATTTTGGATGGGGGGGGGGGGGGGGGTGTTAGTTTTTAAATCTCACCACGTATCACCAAGGAGGAGGAGGGGGGGAGGTTAAAAAATGCAAAAAAAAAAAACCTCACGTGATTAATGGACGGCCTCTAAGTGGTCCAAAAATGTCAAAGTTTTGATATAAAACTCCCATATTTGACCATAATTGCGAGCAGGCAAAGCCGTTGTTCTTCCAGTAGAATAAGATGGCTGTTCTTCGAGTAGAATAAGATGGCCGTTCTTCCAGTAGAATAAATTAGGTGTTTTTCCAGTAGAATAAGATGTCCGTTCTTCCAGTAGAATAAATTGGGTGTTTTTCCAAAAGAATAAGATGGCCGTTCTTCCAGTAGAATAAATTGGGTGTTCTTCCAGTAGAATAAGATGTCCGTTCTTCCAGTAGAATAAGATGGCCGTTCTTCCAGTAGAATAAGATGGCCGTTCTTCCAGTAGAATAAGATGGCCGTTCTTCCAGTAGAATAAGATGGCAGTTCTTCCAGTAGAATAAGATGGCCGTTCTTCCAGTAGAATAAGATCGCCGTTCTTCCAGTAGAATAAGATGGCAGTTCTTCCAGTAGAATAAGATGGTCGTTCTTCCAGTAGAATAAGATGGCCGTTCTTCCAGTAAAATAAGATGGGTGTTCCTCCAGTAGAGTAGATCTACGAGTGTACCTGCGGCGCGGCGGGGGGAGGGAAGCAGCGCACGTGCTCCACCCGCGCCGCGTCCTCGTCCGTGGAGAGGTGTCGGTTGATGACGCCGAAGATCTGGCTGTTCAACACTTGGAACCGACGGATGCGGTCCACCATGCGTTTGAGTGGCTGCAACCAGACCATTGTACATTGTTACATTTTACACGAGGGGCTAAGGAGAGAGAGAGAGGTCGAAGACAAAGAGAAGAGGAGGTAGTTGTACTCTCAAGCTATGGAAAGTAAAAGACGTTAATTACCCAACCTTAAAGTTAAGAGCGTACACGGCCTTCTAAGAATTTGACAAATTTTACCAAATCGATGTTTTGTATTCCCCTGTTTCCTCCGAATATAGTTAACCCATTCTATCAATTTATATCCTGATATTTTTATAGTGAAGCAAACTATGTCCCTGTCATTTTAGTTTTTCTTATAAAACCTTGGTTTTTTTCATTGTGAACTTCCAAAAATCGCAGTTTTACTCGCGTGATAGGACGTTCACTACAAAAAAAAATGTAGGGTTTATAAACAAAAATAATGATAAGGACATACTCTACTTCACTTTAAAATATCAGGATATAAATATATCAAATAGGTTTACTGTGTTCGGAGGAAACAGGGGAATACAAAACATAGATTCAGTAAATTTTCCATAGGATTATGTCCTATTATCCTATTACATGGGACCAATAACATACTGGAGAAATTTGGGTGTGCGTATGCGACTGACCTCTGCCCTACCCCTTCGGGAAAAAAATGTGGTCGTATGTTATGTTTATAAAACTTACAATTCCCTTGACCAGTTCATCCTTCCCGTCGACTCGCTGCACCCTCAGTATGTGGTAACAGAAGTCGAGCGCCTCGAACCGTCGTTGTTGTCCCAATAATGCTATTATTGTACAACCCGCCCAGTGCAGACCTTCGCCGAATAACTCTCTGGAAATAAACACCAGCATCGTCAGCCGGGAGACGTCCACTGCTGAACACAGGCCTTTCCCATAGAACGTCACCAACTATACATATGGGGAGTTTTGGGGGGAACTAAATTAATGCAATCAAAAGTTATGGCCATTTTACTGCATATTGTGTATTGTACTGTAGTGGTAGGCCTTTTTTGCAGGGGCCCGCCTGGGGAAGTACCACACCTTTGCCAGTCATTCATCCGCCAAGCAGTAATGTGCAAACATTACTGTGTTCCGGTCTGAAGGGCAATGTTACCAGCGAAATTACTGAGCATGATGAGATTCAACAACTCATATCTCAGGGTGACAGGCGCAGTGCAGTGCCGCGCAGAATTTAGAATTTTAAAACACTGGGTGGCACTGTGTCTGATATGGGCAATCATGATGCTTACCATCAGGCACCTGATTTGCTCGTCTTGTTACTCACTATCATAAAAAAAATATATATATTTCCATACTTTGCGCGTATGAAATGAGTACCAAAATTATGCCGCTAACTCTAACGTTATCAACAGATGAGCGAGGCATTGGTTTGAGCTGTAGGGTAAGGTTCGAACCTCAGTAGACCACTTTTTGGATTCTATATTATACCTATAAAACGATTTTAATTATAGAAAAAATCCCAAAACCGTCACATTTTACAAAAAAATATGCGATTACAAACATGTTTGCTGTAGTTTGCAACTAGGTGGCGCTGTATATTATTTTAGAAGGCGGTAGGGTTTCATTCTGGTATCTAGGCTAGGTATACATACGTATGCCTAAACAATTTGACATCGTGACGATGTGTCGCCAGTACGAGTTGATTATTGACCATAAAAACCTAGATATCTTCTATCTCCCAATCCATCAATGGCAATTAAAACAAATTCTTTTTAATAGTAATGGTGTTAATACAAACACACTGAATGAACCTTAATTTAAATCTGTTGATTTGTAGCAACAAGTTTTTATTTGACTGGATTTTAGATTTTATTGTTTGTCCTCTAGCGTAAAAATTGTAATTAATGTTTATATATTGTTCATTTTAGACATACATGTCTTGGATTACGGCATAGAACTAAACTCTCATTTTATATTATTGCTTTATCTCTTTGTGCTATAAACTTTGTTTGCTATTAAATAAATAAATAAAATAAAATTAATTTCATATAATCGTGCCAAATTCCTCGGGTCTATTATGTCATGTAAAATAGATAAATAAATACTTACTCGACAGTGAATTGTGTTTCTCCAACCGGGATGCAATACAGGAACTGCAGCGCTGACCACAATCTATTCAAATATATGTCTTTAGTATACAAATAAATTTGCCAGTTATTCATCCGCCAAGCAGTAATGTGCAAACATTACTGTGTTCCGGTATGAAGGGCAATGTTACCAGCGAAATTACTGGGCATGATGAGATTCAACAACTCATATCTCAGGGTGACAGGCGCAGTGCAGTGCCGCGCAGAATTTTGAATATTAAAACACTGGGTGGCACTGTGTCTGATATGGGCAATCATGTTGCTTACCATCAGACACCTGATTTGCTTGTCTTGTTCCTTACTATCATAAAAAAAAAAACAAATAAATTATCTTTTGTAGTGGTAGGCCTCTTTTGCAGGGGGCCGCCTGGGGAAGTACCACACCTTTGCCAGTTATTCATCCGCCAAGCAGTAATGTGCAAACATTACTGTGTTCCGGTATGAAGGGCAATGTTACCAGCGAAATTACTGGGCATGATGAGATCCAACAACTCATATCTCAGGGTGACAGGCGCAGACAGTGCCGCGCAGAATTTAGAATTTTAAAACACTGGGTAGCACTGTGTCTGATATGGGCAATCATGATGCTTACCATCAGGCACCTGATTTGCTCGTCTTGTCACACACTATAATAAAATAAATAAATATATTCCACTAAAAAGATTTCTCGTCTTATTCTCAACAAACCCTTCCATTTAAAACCCATGACTCGTAAAGGAAAAAGGGAATCCTTATAACATCACTTTGTTGTCCTTCCCCTTCCTCGACAGCCTCGTTGGCTCAGACGGTAGTAACTCTGCTTTCTGTGCCGCAGGCTCTGGGCTCAATCCCCGGCCAGATCAAACATTTGTGTGCATGAAAATGTCTGTGTTGATCTGTCCCTGTGTGTTATAAGGTTATATAAGTATGTATATCAGTCATCTGGTTACCATAGTACAGGCTTCTAGCCTAGTTTGGGACCACATGACCGTGTGTGGAAGTTGTCCCATATTACATACACACACACACACACATACACATTCACGCCTTTTTCTCGAAGGGGTAGGCAGAGGTGTACCGAGGACTTAGTCCCATAGTAGATACACCCACATTTCGCCAGTATGTTTTTTTTTTATTTTTTTTATTTGTACATCAAAACATCTCCAAACAAGAGCGTTTGGACCTTTTTTTACATAATTAATTGCATTATTAGGCGTTTTTATTGGACTAACTTAAGACTATCTTGAGGGAGTCCATAGCGTAATATTTTTATTTTATTTACCTATTATTAAACATACAGATATAAATACATTATTTAAAATAAATATATAAATACATACATATATAATTATAATACTTATACATATATACATATAGATCTATTACACCACAGAACAACTGGCACAGACCAACCCCCGCTCGCAGCACCCGTTCACGAGTTGTTCGCCAGTATGTTATTGGTCCCATGTAATAGGGGGCGAGCCTATTGCCATCTACCGGGCACAGTTCCAGACTCCGGGCAAATATTGAGATAATTCCTAATGGAAAAATCCAATATATAACACTTTGCCTGACCCGGGGATCGAACCCGGGACCTCTTGAAAATTGGTTTTATACAAAATAAAAGAACTATGAACTAAAAGAAGAAAAAAAAATTGGTTGTCTGTAAAGTCGGTTTACTGACGATAGTTGAACGTGACAACGCGCTCACTCAAGTAGGAGAGAGACGGATGTCGAACGCTGCCGAACGCAGAGGCCGATTGTGCTTCTTTGTCGCTCGTTCCGCGCTCTCGGTTGCACTTCAAGCCTTACATGGAACGCCTCAGAGCGAGGTAACGCCGCATGACTCATGTTTTTTCGTGCGTGCAGCCGGCTCTATTGAATTATAAGACGTTGTCACGTCAAAAAAAGTATGAATATGCTACAATACGAGTATATAACCTGTGGAACTCGGTGGTGTCGGTGACGTGTTGCGGCGCGGGGTGCGGGTGCGCGGGGGGCGAGGGCCAGGCGGCGGCCGCCAGGTAGGTCCGCAGCCGCCGGAGCACCACCGAGAACAACGACAGGCCGCAACACAGGCGCTCGCGGGTCAACAGGTCGCCCTCGCGGGACAACTGCGCTTGCTAAACACGACAACATCGACAATGAACCAGCGTGAGAAAGGATGACGATTGTCAAAGATAAGATATCGACGAATGCGCGACGGCGCAAGATGATGGATGAAGGAGTGTGAGTGAAAGGATGAACGAAGAAACGATCCCTGATTCTTTTGAGGGACAGGAGTCTACTACAAAAAAGAAAACACCAAATCGTGTTGCACTACACTTCACACTTCACGACACATTATCCATAATGTTAAAATAGATACCTGTTATATATTGTTAGGCCTCTTTTTGCAGGGGCCCGCCTGGGGAAGTACCACACCTTTGCCAGTTATTCGTCCGCCAAGCAGTAATGTGCAAACATTGCCGTGTTCCGGTACGAAGGGCAATGTTACCAGCGAAATTACTGGGCATGATGAGATTCAACAATTCATATCTCAGGGTGACGGGCGCAGTGCAGTGCCGCGCAGAATTTTTAATTTTAAAACACTGGGTGGCACTGTGTCTGATATGGGCAATCATGATGCTTACCATCAGGCACCTGATTTGCTCGTCTTATCACTCACTACAATAAAATAAATAAAAAATACTCAAACAACCCATCAATCAAGCCCGTCACACACGTAGCTATAATATAATATGTAGGGTTGATGTTGGTGTATAATATGTGGGTGTATAATATGTGGGTGTATCTACTATGGGACTGAGTCCTGGGTACACCTCTGCCTACCCCTTCGGGAAAAAGGCGTGAATGTATGTTTTTTTGATGTTATATTGTGACGCGCACGCTACGGATTCTGTGAACGTTTTGGTAGTTTTATGGAAAGTATTAATGGCAACGTGTGGTTTAAGGAAGATCTATGGCATGTGCGAGGGCGCGATGGCAACACAGGGAGGGGGATGCCAGCGACAGATGATTGTAGAGCGAGATTGAAGATGGTGGGCTTGGAATAAATTATTTAACACTAGCTGTGACCCGCGGTTTCACCCGCGTAGTCTTCGTTCCCGTGGGAATATCGGGATAAAAAGTACCCTATGTGTTATTCCAGGGTCTAAGCTACTTACGTACCAAATTTCAGCCCAATCGGTTCAGTAGTTTTGGCGTGAAAGAGTAACAAACATCCATACATACATCCATACTTACAAACTTTCGCCTTTATAATAGTATAATATTAGGATATTAGGATTAGGATGTGCTGAAGTGTTCGAGTATTATTTAATGGAATATGGACGTCTAAACTCTACATTCTGTGATCAAGCGACAATAATTTGAATTTATACTCGAAACCTTTATAATATTACAGTGTGAAGTAGAGTTACCTTAGCGTTTCCGTATTTCTCAACGTTTTGTCCTATCTGCAGCGCCACATACTTTGCCTCGAGCCGCTTCTGTTTAGTCTCTGGTTTTTCACCCTCTACGAAAAAAAATGTCATCGTTAATTCATAAATATAGAAAAAAAAATTATATTTGCGGCTTGTGAAAATGCTTTATAGAGTTTTGGCGGGAAGCCGAAGAGTACAGTTTGGCTCCCGTATCTTTATCAATTATCGTTGCATTTTCGAGTGTTTAACGTGTAATAATGGTGGAATATTACGTGTTGAGTGTTTTCGAAGATACACAAGTCTCTTGGCAAAGTTTGTCTTAGTTCTTGTCTAAGTTTTTTCAATTGTATTCATTCATATCATTTAAGTTTTTTTCCAATTGTTTATATTCACTCATATAATATTTAATTAGTAACGTGCTCTATGGCGAATGCTATGTACGCCTATATATTGTTATACATATAAGAACTTGACTATGTAAAATTAAAATTATGTAAAAATGTATATGTATAATGTGGCTGTACTCATTAAATAAATAAATAAATAAATAAATAAATAAAGTGATGCGAGAGTTGAAATGTGATTTTTCGTGTTCCCACCAAAATTCCGGCAGCTTCTTGTAAAGACCACCACTTTACTAGAGCTGTGACTAGACTGGGCTTGCCACGACTCTGAATCGACTAACTGGCCATATTAACTTGAAAATTTATATAACTTGACACTGGCAATAAGTTCGCGTGGGCCCATAAAAAATAAAAAAAACTAGAATGAAAGAACTACACACAACACAGGCTCTGCAGAATGCAGAAAATAATTTCGACTGAAGTCATATTGTCGTGCGCCACGTGAACCAATACAGTAATATGGAAACAATGTGTTACCGGATTATAGCTCTTGAAATGATATATTTAACTTTGCTCTGGTTCCTGTGTGAAGTCGGGGCGGGTCGCTAGTATATATGAATAATATACCTGCAGTGTATGGTCTGGGCAGAATGTTCTGGAAGGGAGCTGCGTGGAGCAAATCCGTAACTTCTTCTTGACTGAGGGCCTGCAATCAAAATCACAGTTTACGAAGACTGCCGATATGACTGGTCGGTTGCCTTAGCCGGTAGTGCTCTTGCTTCTAAACCGCAGGTCCCGGGTTCGATCCCCGGGCAGGTCAAACATTTGTCAAGCATGTCTGTTTGATCGGTTTTATTGTAGTGGTAGGCCTCTTTAGCAGGGGCCCGCCTGGGGAAGTACCACACCTTTGTCAGTTATTCTTCCGCCAAGCAGTAATGTGCAAACATTACTGTGTTCCGGTATGAAGGGCAATGTTACCAGCGAAACCACTGGGCATGATGAGTTTCAACTAATATCTCAGGGCGACAGGCGCAGTGCAGTGCCGCGCAGAATTTTTAATTTTAAAACACTGAGTGGCACTGTGTCTGATATGGGCAATCATTATGCTTTCCATCAGGCACCTGATTTGCTCGTCTTGTCACTCACTATCATAAAAAAAAACAGATCAAACAAACATGTTCATTAACACAAATGTTTGACCTGGCCGGAGATCGAACCCAGGACCTGCGGCATAGAAAGCAGAGTTACTACCATCAGAGCCAACGAGGCTGTGAAACCAAAAAATTTGTGTGCATGAACATGTCTGTTTGATCTGTCCCTGTGTGTTATAAGCTTATATAAGTCTGTATATCAGTCATCTGGTTACCATAGTACAGGCTTCTAGCCTAGTTTGGGACCAGGCGACCGTGTGTGGAAGTTGTCCCATATTATATATATTATATATTAATGTTCACTATGTATCTGTTTTCAACAGCAACCTGTTCGATCAGCATACAGAACAGTATAATGTTCCCCAGTTCCCTGAAGGCGTGGAACAGCTCGGTCCGGGCCTCCGGATACTGGACTATATCTGTCAGCTGCGCGTGGTAATAGCCCAGGACACCTGCAAATATATATCACTCATTTAATTTAATGCATCAATTAAGTTCTTACGCCTTTTTCCCAGGACTCAGTCCCATAGTGGGTACACTACACCCACATTGCGCCAGTATGTTATTGGTCCCATGTTAATGGGGGCGAACAGCAATGGCAGTTATTGAGATAATTACAAATTGAAAAATTCAATTAAACGGGTTCGATCCCCAGGTCAGGCCTTTGCCTGACCTGGGGATCGAACCCGCTACGACCACTACGCCATCGAGACAGTCACACCTAAAGGATACACGATAAAAATCACCAAACACCACTATAATATTGTCAATTATTTACTTATACATATTTGTGTAAATGTTTATCTGGGCCCATAACCTAAAGAATATCGTAAAGAAAATTAACTCTTATCCCACTCACCATTAGATCCATAATCGTATCGGACAAGCTTGCAGTGTCTCGGCATGGCGTGGTGCAGAGCTCGGGTGAACTGCGCCAGAGTCCCGTGTAACAACCCCCGGGCGACCCCCAGCAGCTCCGAGACCACCACTGAGACCCCCTGGTAGCCTAGCAGACGGACTAGCGCGTGGAGGTGTTGGGGGCCCACGAATCCTGGACCGAAATTAATATACCATATATTAATATAGTAAACTTTTGCAATTTGAATACGTATTTTACGGTAAATAATCACGCCTTTTCCCGAAGAGGTGGGTAGATGTGTGTACCCAGGACTCTGTCCCATAGTAGGTACACAGTACACACACATTTCGCCCGTATGTCATTAACCCATGTAACAGGGGCGAATCTATTGGCATTTACCTGGCACTGTTTCAGACTTCAGGCTGTTATTGAGATAATTCCTAACGGAAAAGTCCAATATTTAACATTTTGCCTGACCTGGGGATCGAACCCGAGCCCGAACACTATGCCACCGGAGCACCGAGTTTTTTTCGTAATTTGTAATCTTATTATCTTATCTATTTTATTTTATATTATTTATTTTAATGACATTTTATCTTGTTTTAATTGTAATGTAATTTCTTTTTTTTGTAAGCATTTATTTTTATGACATTTTAATCTTATTATTGACAGCCTCGTATCAACGAGGCACTGAAAGCAGAGTTACTACCATCAGGTAGTAACTCTGCTTTCAGTGTCGCAGGCCCCGGGTTCGATCCCCAGCCAGGTCAAACATTTGTGTGCATGAGCATGTCTGTTTGATCTGTCCCTGTGTGTTATAAGCTTATATAAGTATGTATATCAGTCATCTGGTTACCATAGTACAGGCTTCTAGCCTAGTTTGGGTCTAGATGACCGTGTGTGGAAGTTGTCACATATTATATTGTCCCATATTATATTATATATTAATTTAATGTTAATTTTGAATAGTTAATTTAATAATTGAAATTTGTATTTTGAATGTTTTAGGGGTCACGTGAGCCTAAAATTAAGGAATATTTAATTTAATTATATATATATAAAAAACAGTTAAATAATATAACGTACATACCGGCGTATTGTGCGTACTGAGCGGAGTACGCCAGCGTGAGTTGTTTGGATCCCCAGAGCAAGGCGTGTCCGTACTGCTGCGCCTTCTCTCTCTGTATCACGGGCGCGAACTGTATGCCGCGACACTTCACGAATCTATTACAACATTATCACTATGTATTATAACATCCTAAATGACTCACTGACTGACACGCAACGTAGAGTCAAAACCACTGACCCTAGAGACTTCAAACTTGGAATGTAGGTCCTTTTTGTTGTCTGGAGGTGTGCTAAGAAAGGATTTATAAAAATTCATATTCTAAGGGGTCCAAAAAGAGGGTCAATGTTTTGGTATAAAGCTCACGTATTTCATAATTGCGAGCGGGCAAAGCCGCTGTGCTTACACTAGTATTATTATATACAACGTTTTATAGATAAGATAAGAAAATCCTTTATTGCCTCTATATATAAAAAGATAAACAAAATTACACATTTAAATACATTAATTAACCCTACATATAATAATATTACAAAGTAGTGTGGAACAGGGCAATAGGGATACATTCAGCATATGTTGGGAGCACATAAGCTGTACCCCCCACGCTGTTTTTCAATGTACCCCTTACTCGGTCTACGGTGGTTGCCGAGAGAGGTAAGGATAATGCGGGATATTATTATTATTATTTTTTTATACATTCAGTTATAATAAGCGAAAACTAAAACAAAAATTCCTTAAAACATGACTACATAAATTCCGATAATTAATATTAATATACAGCAAAGTGTGGGCAACACCTGAGTGTGTGCATGTGGACGGGGGTGTGGGTGTGGGGTGTGTTTGTTTGTGTGGGGGTGTATGTGTGTGAGCATATTATGTGCATTTAGGATTTGTAGTAATATTGTTAATTCGTATTCGTAAAAAATGAAATCTTACTTCTTTTAATAAAAGGTTCCCTCCCTCCCCTGGTGGGAGGCTCCCCCCTATAGAGCAACATATTGTAGGAGTGCGGGCAACAGTCTCTCCGGCCCCAAGTGTTACAACTGCTGCGTGAACCAAGCCACGGTAATACTATTCTATAGTCTATAGAGTTGACTGGCAAGAATCTAGAAGAGAGGGTAGGACGGCCGAACGGTATAAAAGCAGGCGGATCCAGCGCTCGGACTCTCTTTGCCTTCAGCTGTCGTCGAGTGAAGATCTACCGATATCTTTTCATTATACTTTTGCTGTCGAATCTATTTTAAATTTAGTTCGTTTTGACGTGACAACGTCTTATAATTAGATAGAGCCGGCTGCACGCACGAAAAAACATGACTCATGCGGCGTTACCTCGCTCTGAGGCGTTCCATGTAAGGCTTGAAGTGCAAGCGAGAGCGCGGAACGAGCGACAAAGAAGCACAATCGGCCTCTGCGTTCGGCAGCGTTCGACATCCGTCTCTCTCCTACTTGAGTGAGCGCGTTGTCACTTTCAACTATCGTCAGTAAACCGACTTTACAGACAACCAATTTTTTTAATAAATTAAATTAAAAATTGTTTATTGCCATAAAACTAATGAACATAAAATAGCTTAGAATAAATTAGAAAATATAATGCCATATCAATTATATATATAAAAGAACGGATACTTATTTAAATATACACAATTTCTGACAATGGAATATGCTCAGCTGTGTGCCACACAAGTTAATCCTGCGCAGCGCTGGTTTACAGCATATAACCATGCTCGAGCATGGGCGTTTGTCGAGCAAACGAAAAACAAAAAAAGTTATTGATTGATTCTTTTTATTAAATTTATTCGAGTTTGCTAAGTATAGATAGTATTATGACTCGGCCCTGTCTTTGAGATAGATACAGGTCGCGTCACGGTTTAATAGCGCTGACCTTGAATGCTTGTGATTACCTGTCGGTGGCAGCGTTGTAGCAGTAATGCGGCAAGAAGTCGTAGTTCAACTCCCAGAACACGTGCAGCGTTATACGACCGTATCTTTAACAAAACATTATTCAATAAGTCCTTATATAACCAATAATCAGCAGAAATTCGTCAATCTCAATCACTTCTTGTTTTTAAAACCAAATTAAATAAACATTATTTATCACTCTGCTATGTAATATATATAAATTTTGTTAATATGTATTACATTGATATTATGTTATATATTTATCTATACTTAATATTATAAAGAGAGAAACTTTGTTTTTTTGATTTTTTGTTTTTTTTGATTTTTTGTTTTTTTGTTTGTAACGAATAGGCTCCGAAACTACTGGACCGATTTTAAAAATTCTTTCACTTATGGATAGCTTAATTCAGTGTGAGTGACATAGGCTATATGAGATTTTGAAAAAAAATAGGGATCCGTAATAAAACTGCAATATTGTGAACCAAGGTGTCACATAAATATGCGTGCGCTGTGAAATCCATTGATGGATTTCAAGAAATTAAACTCGATAGTTATATTGAACTTTTATGTATATCAATACCTAAGCAATGTTTAACATATACTCAGAATTTACACATTATAGCTGTATACATTCCAGGTGGTTCACCAAATCAGCCCACTCAAATAGATATGTTATTAAGTTTTTTGGACCAACATCAAAAATCACACTCACTGGATCATTACTTAATCTGTGGAGATTTTAACCTTCCATGCATAAAATGGACTCATAACCTTGAACCAATGCACATTAGATCAGGACCTGTGGCAGTACAAAATTCAGCTATTAAAATGACTGACACTTTAAGTATGTTAGGGATGAGACAATATAATAACTATGTCAACAAATATGGCAATGTACTTGACCTGGTATTTTCAACATTTAATGTTAATATTAAACTTTGTGAGTACCCAGTTGTTCACGAGGATGTTTTTCATCCCTCTCTTTGTATCAACGCTTCGGACATCTTAATTACTCCTTTTTGTGAAACACCTACCATCAAAATAAAGTTTTTCAAAGGTGACTACTTGGCTATTAATAACTATTTAAATGCACAAAACTGGGATAGACTACTTCATGGAAATACTATAGTATTTCCATGAAGCTACTGAACTATTTTATAATATTATTAACATTAGTATTGATAAATTCATCCCTAAAATACTATGTAAAAACAAGTTTACTTATCCTGTATGGTATACATCTGTTCTTAAAAATATTATAAAAGAGAAATACCGTTTACACTCACGTTGGAAACTAACCAGTAATCCTGCTGATTATGATGAGTTTTCTTGCGTTAGAAGACGCTATCATAGAATAAAGAATGAATGTTACAAAATATACTTAAACACTATAGGTAGATCTTTTAAGGACAACCCTAAGCAGTTTTGGAGATTTGTTAAATGTAGAAAAAATACATCTGGGTACCCTAAACGTTACACATATAAAAATAATACATACAACAGCGGGGAAGATATTTGTAGGGGTTTCAGTGATTTCTTTCAAAGTGTTTATTCAGATCCACAGATTAATGATAGTGATTTAAGTCTAACAGATTCTTTAAATTCTAGTAATATGTCCAATTTGACTTTCAATGAAGATCTTGTCGTAGAGTATGCGAAACGTTGCAACATTAGTAAAGGACCTGGGAGTGATTTGGTACATCCAGTTTTTATTGTTAGATGTGCAAACTCGTTAAAAAAACCTTTATGTATTCTTTTCAATAGATCCATAAAAGAACATACTTTCCCCAAAAAATGGAAAGAGGCCCATATAATTCCATTGCATAAAAAAGGTTCAAAAATAAAAATAGAAAATTATAGGGGAATATCCATACTAAATGTGTTCAGTAAACTATTTGAAAAAATTGTATATGATTCTATTTATCAGATAATACATCATAATGTGCCTCAGGAACAACATGGTTTTTTGCGCGGACGATCAACTATCTCTAATTTAACAGTTTTTACTAATGATGTCTTGAAAGGTATGGAGTCTGACGGTCAGGTAGATGTAATATATACAGACTTCGAAAAGGCTTTTGATCGAGTTAACCATGTCATTTTACTTCAAAAGCTTCATATGATGGGAATTCATGGTGATCTTCTACGTTGGGTGGAATCATATTTACACAATCGTTCTCTAGCTGTAATTATTGGAGGTTATAAATCAGACTACTTTACAGTGAGATCCGGAGTACCTCAGGGTTCACATTTGGGACCCCTCCTCTATGTGGCCACTCTAAGCGATATAAAGTCATGTTTTAAATATTCTAAGTTTTTGATGTATGCAGATGATAAAAAAGTTTACTATAACATTAAATCGTTATCAGATTGTCTTAGGTTACAAGAAGACCTTAACAGATTAACAGAATACTATAAAATCAATAAAATATCGGTCAATGCTAAAAAATGTCAACAAATATATCATTCACTAGAAAGAAAAACCCATTTCAATTCATGTATACTTTTAATGATACTCCAATAGAAAGAACTGCGTCAGTTCGTGATCTGGGCATCACACTTGATAGCAAACTACTAATGTCTACACACATTGACCATATAACAAATAAAGCATACCGTATGTTAGGCTTTGTTATACGCATTTGTAAAGAGTTCAAGGAATCAAATTGTGTTATCTCTGTATTTTATGCTTATGTACGTAGCATCTTGGAATACGGCAGCTCTATCTGGTCACCCAACTATGCAATTCATAACGATCGCATTGAACGTATACAACGTGCATTTATTCGACATCTTAATTATAGAACAAGACATGCCAAAGCTTCGTACGACGAGGACTGCTTGTACCACAATATAATGACCCTTAAAAAACGTAGACAGTTACTTGATATGTCATTCTTGCATGATATAATGAACAGTCGAATTGATTGCCCGGAGCTTCTTAGGTATATTGATATTTGTGTACCTGTTCGCAGGACCCGTCACACGAAGCTCTTCCATGTCCCCAGGCATCGTACAAAGTATGTTAAGAACAGTTATTTTGTGCGCGCTGTTGATGACTACAATAAATTATTCTCAGATATAGACCTATTTGCCAATTCTAAAACAGTCTTTAAATCAAAAATTAAAAGTGTTCTAAAACATTAGTTGACTCAAATCAGATTTGTTTTTTTTTTATTTAATTTTATTAATCTAAAATATAATAGGTATATCGAGGTCCACACACATACACCCCCACACACACATACAACACACACACATATCGCGACACACAACATACACTCACTCAACACACTAAATAATTGCATATGGTTACCTAATGCATAAAAAAAAAAATATATATATATTTACAATTTTGTCTATTCGTAATGATAAACCTATACTAATATATAGATAATAATAATAATAATATTAGTCTAATAAATAATAAGAAAACCTAAAACTCCTTTAAAGTAAGCACTAATATAAAGTTTGTTTTATAACTCTGTTAATTACCTTATAACTCTCATAACAATATCATAGTTTCTTTTCTTTTTTGGTAACTCTGTTAAGTACCTACTTATAGTTGTCATATAAATATCTAAGTTTGGATCTATTAACACTATAATAAGCGAGACCTGTAATTGGCGGTATTACCATAACATATGTAGTATCTTAATAATGTACCTACAATTAAGCTGTTGGTCTCTAAATAAAAAATAAAAAATAAAAAAAAAAATGGTAGAATAATATAATGTACTAGGGGTTTGTAGTACTTATCAATATCTACAAAATAGTCCAAGGAAATTTTATCCATCTATTTGGGTTTAGTCACAATAATCGTAAAAGACATTATATGCATGCGCTGTGAAAAGTATTCGTGGTAGAATAAAGTAATGTACTAGGGGTTTGTAGTAATTATCAATGCCTACAAAACAGTATACATAGATTATATCCATCTTTTTTGATTTAGTCAAAATAATCGAAGCAGTGATTATTTTTCATGCGGTGTGAAAACTATTGGTGGTAGAGTAAAGAAATGTACTAGGGGTTTGTAGTACTTATCAATACCTACAAAACAGTATACATAGATTATATCCATCTTTATTGGTTTAGTCACAATAATCGAAGCAATGATTATTTTTCATGCGGTGTGAAAACTATTGGTGGTAGAGTAAAGTAATGTACTAGGGGTTTGTAGTAATTTTCAATATCTACAAAACAGTATACATAGATTATATCCATCTTTTTTGGTTTAGTTACAATAATCGAAGCAGTGATTATTTTTCATGCGGTGAAAAAACTATTGGTGGTAGAGTAAAGTAATGTACTAGGGGTTTGTAGTACTTATCAATACCTACAAAACAGTATACATAGATTATATCCATCTTTTCTGGTTTAGTCACAATAATCGAAGCAGTGATTATTTTTCATGTGGTGTGAAAACTATTGGTGGTAGAGTAAATTAATGTACTAGGGGATTGTAGTACTTATCAATACCTACAAAACAGTATACATAGATTATATCCATCTTTTTTGGTTTAGTCACAATAATGGAAGCAGTGATTATTTTTCATGTGGTGTGAAAACTATTGGTGGTAGAGTAAAGTAATGTACTAGGGGATTGTAGTACTTATCAATACCTACAAAACAGTATACATAGATTATTGGTGTCGTGTGCGCATCGCATGCGAACGGACGTATCCACCCCTGTTTCTGTGCATTTTCGCGTAAAATGCCCGAGTTGTGTTCTTGTCGCGTTGTGATCAACGAGTTGTTATGTTACATCCAGTGTAAAGTGGATGTGATGGACGAAGTTAGCCTACTACAGCTCTGTGAATCCAACTTTAGTGAGGACGAAATTGAAGTAGCCAAATCACATCTTTTGAACTCCGTTAATAGTACGCGAAGACCAGCGCGTAAAGGGGACGGAAAGACCAAAAAGCACCTGCAAGACATAATTAAAATCTTTAAGGAAACTGAACCTAATTCCTTTCCGACGTTTGTGGCGAAAGATTTAAATCGCCTGCCACCGGTAACCTGGGATCACTGTGACGTTACGACTGTATTGAAAGACATAGTACTTTTGAAACAAGAACTGCAAGTTGTAAAAAGTACGTACGCCAAACAATCGGAGGTGGACAACGTACGAAAAAGTTTAGAGGAACGATTGTATGAAGATAAGAGTAGCAATTGCAGTTTTTGTTCTACCGAAACGCAAATTCGCAGCGATCTACCTTCAAATACAAAAACTGCAACCGCTATAGGCAAGGTATCTGCGACGGTTGAGAGGGTAGCGGAGGGCGGTACTCGCCTCCCACCGAGTGCCGGGTCCGCTGCGCCGTCTCCCGCGCCCGCGCCTCTTGCCGGTCCCTCCCGCATTGCAACGAGCACCGGACGGAGTGAGGTCGTATGCGAGCGCCGCTCTGATAAGCGATCAGCTGTTTCGACTCCCAGTAGTACGACTCGGGGCTGTAATAAGTCGTGTCTAACCACGGATGCGAAATCTTCAGTGAATAGGCAAGGCAAACGTACGACAAATATCGGTAGATCTGACGAGAAACACGACGGCTTCACTAAGGTGTCGTATAAAAAGAAAAAGCTGAATAGAAATAAGCAAGGTAGTGCGTCAATACAAAGTACATCTTGTATTAAAGCTGCGCCGCGCTCTGTTTCATTATATGTATCTCGTTTAGACCTTTCGGTAAGCGCTGATAGTTTAACTGACTACGTCAAGGGTAAGGGTGAGCAATTATTAGAAATAGAACGTATTGAACCTTACAAACCGACCAATTTCGTTTCGTTTAAGCTAACTGTATCTGCTGATAAAAAAGATACTTTCATGAACCCTGACTTTTGGCCGGTTGGAATAGTTTTCCGTCTTTTCTGGCACCCTAGACTTAGACAATGAAATTTGTAAGTTTTAATTGTCAATCTGTGAAGAGAAGTGTAGATCAAATAAGAGAATTATGTAATGATTACGATGTGGTAGCCTTGCAGGAGACATGGCTTCTTCCCCATGAACTACCTTTTTTATCAACCATTCATTCTGACTTTTCTGCCCATGGCACTTCAGCTGTTGACACCTCGGCAGGGATATTAAAGGGAAGACCTTATGGGGGGGTAGCCCTCCTATGGAGAACTTCTCTGTTTGATACAGTTGATATTGTAGACTGTTCAGAACCAAGAGTATGTGTTATTAAGACAGAATTGAGTGGTAATTGTCATATGTATTTCTCATTATATATGCCACAAAATAACCTCGAAAACTTACCCGATTTCACAAATTGTTTATGTATTATTAAAAGCTTGATAGAAAATTATAATGTTAACGTAGCTGTGGCTTTAGGGGACTACAATGCCAATATAAGCACATTATTTGGCAATGAACTTTTAAATTTCTGCTCAGAAAATGACCTAGTCTGTGCGGACTATGAATTTTTAAATCATGACAACGTTTTTACATATGTTAGCTATGCGCATGGATCCAAGAGTTGGCTTGATCACTGCATCACGACGCGGTTGGCCTGGTCTGCCCTATCGAATATTTATGTAATTGAAGATGTTTTCTGGTCAGACCACAGGCCATTAGTAGTGGAGTTTGAATTTGGTAACATATCCATAGGTAGACTCGACACTAGTGAGCTTGGCGGACCGAACAGATGTTCTTGGGGTAAAAGAACTGGTGAGGAAATTAATCTATATGAAAGTATATGCAACGATAGACTTTCGAAGATGAACTGGGGTTTACTTCGTCATTTAAGTATGTGCGAAAATTGTAGCAATAAGTCTCATCACGAGTTGTTAAGTCGACTCTATGACAACTTTGTAGGTAACTTGCAGGATGCAGCCGCTACGGGCCGCAAAAGAACATCTCACAGGCATAAGGTGGTTCCGGGCTGGAACCAGTACGTTAGAACTGCACATGAGGAAGCGAAGTTTAATTACGTCAAGTGGATCGAGGCGGGAGCTCCGAGTTCAGGTCCATATTTTGAGTTAATGAAACAGAGTAGATCTATATTTAAAGGGCGTCTTAAATGGTGTCAGAAAAATGAAAAACAGATTATTCTTGATAAAATAAGTAATGCGTGTTCGAATAAAAACTTTTTTGAATTTTGGCGGGAATCTTCTAAATTATGTAAAACCAGAATCGGTGCTCCTGCGTCGATAGATGGAGAAAGTGATACCAAGAAAATTGCAGAGAAGTTTAAAGAGAGATTTTTGAGTGCTGTTTCCAGCCCGGGCGCTGATAACAGCTTATGCAGTTCGTCAGTCGTAGATAGCGGTCCAGACTATGTGTGTCCAGACACCTATACACATATAGACGAGAGTTTGGTTTTTAATACTATTAGAAAAATGCCTATGGGAAAAGCGGCGGGTCATGATCTGTTAGGGGTAGAACATCTGCGCTTTGGTGGCCCTTGGGTAGTAGTGTTCCTGTCACTATTTATTAATGCGAGTATAAGACACTCTTTCCTGCCCCCAAATCTTACCCGGTCGGTGGTTACGCCAATAATTAAAAGTAAAACGACTAGCGCATCATTAGGAACGAATTATCGGCCCATCTCGATTGCAACAACCTGTTCCAAGGTTATCGATTCTGTGATGCTTGGTGTGTTATCTAATCATATCGTAATTAGCGATGCACAGTTCGGGTTTAAGAAAAATAGCTCGACAGACTTGGCCATATTCAGTCTCAAACAAATAGTTCACTTCTATGTTACAAGGAAAACAAGTGTGTATGCTTGTTTCCTTGATTTAAGTCGAGCATTCGATAGGGTAAATTATAAAATTCTATGGGAGAAGCTCCATAGGGTGGGTGTCCCTAGTGACCTTATCAACCTCTTACGATGTTGGTACAGCTCGCAAGGTAACGTGGTGAGGTGGCGCGATGCTCTGTCGGAGGAGTATGTGTTGCCGTGCGGGGTGAGGCAGGGCGGCCTGACCTCGCCAATATTGTTTAATCTGTATGTAAATGCGCTGATTGAGGAGCTCAACGGAACCAAGGTGGGTTGCTCTTTGGGTCATCAAACCATGAATAGCCTAAGTTATGCCGATGATATGGTTCTGTTGAGCCCCTCAATCGGTGGTATGAGGTTATTATTGGAAACCTGTGAGAAATATGCGGTGAATCATAAGCTATTGTATAATACAGAGAAGTCTGTGGCTATGGTTTTCGGGCTTAAGAGTAAGGGGACAACCGCCCTGCCTCTCTTTCTCAACGGAAATATCTTGAAATATGTTACCACATTCAAATATCTGGGTCATATTCTGTCGTGTGATCTGAGGGATGACCAGGACATTGACAGAAAAAGGCGTTCGCTTGCTGTTCGTGCCAATATGATCGGTAGGAAGTTTAGACACTGTGCGCGAGATGCGAAAATACTTCTGTTTAAAACGTATTGCACAGGACTGTATACTCCACAATTATGGGCAAGGTACAATGTGGAGAGTTACCGCACTTTAAAGGTACAGTATAACGACTCGTATCGCATACTGTTTGGGCTACCGCGATACTGTAGCGCGTCCGCTATGTTCACAGAGGCCCGCCTGCCGGGTCTTGATGCACTGATCAGGCACCGCGTTGCCAGGTTTAGAGAATCTCTCTTTAAATCTGGCAACATTTTAATCAAGATATTGCTACGAAACTGTTTCGATTTTTTGAAACAGTGTTCGAAATTGTTATTATTTCAATGAATTGTATGGTTGTCTTAATTTTAATCTTACTTTAATTTAATTCAATTTTTTATATTTAATTTTAAATATAATACTATGCAATGTTGGATCTAAGTTATCTGAATAAATTAATTATATTATTATTATTATTATTATTATATCCATCTTTTCTGGTTTAGTCAAAATATCGAAGCAGTGATTATTTTTCATGCGGTGTGAAAACTATTGGTGGTAGATTAAAGTACGAGTAATGTACTAGGGGTTTGTAGTACTTATCAATATCTTCAAAATAGCCCACGATAAATTTATACATGTCGTGTTAAGGTTTGGTCATTGTAACAGAAATAGTCATTAATTTGCCTGCGCTGCGTAAACCATTAGGGTTATATCTATTAAAATACAATGTATCACGAATTTACTACTGTTAAACGTTCACTATACCTACTTCTGCTACCGTGCGAAGCCGGGGCGGGCTGCTAGTTTATATATATTTTTTCAGTGATGTGCGAGACGCGCTCAGCGACGGTCGCGTACCACCACATTGCACTGATCGGAATTTATTAATTCATGTTTTGCGCGGCTCAGCCGCTGCACGCTCGCCAAGCTATGAGTTCCGAGAAACTCATAGCCAACGAACTGCTGGCGTTCATCCAGCATGCAGTGGACACTATGGACGAGGTCAGCATCTTACAGATCTGCAAATTCAACTTCAAAGAAGAGGAGATTTGTAGCAGCAAGGTGCTGCTCTACGAGACCCTCGGCCAGGCGGACCGGATGCCGACCCGCAGGAGGGACGAGAAAGGAGAGCGGAGCCTTCAGGACATCATTAACTTACTGAAGGTGACCGACCCGGACGACGTGCCTGCGTTCGTGGCAAAGGAGCTTCACAAGTTGCCTCCCGTCACATTCGACCACGTCGACGTCACCAGGCTGCTGAAAGACATCACCACCCTGAAGGCGAGCCTGGACGCCGTAAAGTTTAGGTTAGAAGTCTCCGAAAATATCATCGGAGAGATACGTACCGAACTATTATCTTTAAAACGTAATGATTCGGTAAGTAGGTCACCTGAGAATTCTAACGTCAACACACGTCGCGGGGCGCAAAATGCCTCCGTTTGCAGTATTGCGTCACCGCCTGTTGTTGCCGTGCGCGATGCACCGCACCGCGCCGCTCCCGCCCACTCCCCGCATGAGACGTCAGCGAAGACGACCACGTCGCCCCTGGCCTACGCAGCCGCCGCTGCTGCCGCCGCTGCCCCCGCCCCGCTCGCGCCCCCGCTGAGGCCCTCTAATGAGAGCACGAGACAGCAACGGAATAAAAGAAAGCAGCAATCCCGTGCGCAGGCGTTCCGTATCATTCCACGCCTGCCGGGTCCAGTTCGGCCAACGAAAAAGGTCGATGAAAACGGCTTCACCCTTGTGGAGAAGAGGAAGCGTCAACCTCGACCTGCCCGCAATCAACGCGGTACCGCTCCCGCTGCGGCTACTTCCATTCGAGTCGCAGAACCGACAATGGCGGTCTATCTCTCCCGGTTTGACAAGAGCACATCCGGTGAGGAGATAGTCCGCTACATAAAAGAAAAGGGTCAACGACGAGTCCCACACCAGGAATTCTCTATTTCACTGTCGGCTGGAGTCTACGCGGACGCAGAATTTCAAGTCCTACGTGCTCCGATTTCCGGTGAAATTTAAGGAGACTCTCCTGGCGCCAGAATTTTAGCCGGAAGGCATAGTGTTCCGGCGCTTTAGGGAGGCGAGACCGAAACATATCATCCCTAAAGCATAGATATAGTTAATATAATATTATTATGTATGTTAGTCTGTAATATGGGCCTCTTGAAATATGGGTATTTATTAATATGGGCCTCGGTGCGTATAATTTATTATACGCACTATTGCCTGACATAAATGAATTTATTTATTTATTTATTTATATATATTTGTATTAGAACATTTTATTATGATATTAAGTATATTTGTTAAAATATGTATCTATATATGTATGTATATGAGCAATTATTAGTATGTATAAGTATATTTTAGTAAGTATAATTATTTATATCCTCCTATAAGTACACCGAACAGAAATACTCATAAGTATTCCTTTCGTTCTGGTTCTCTGGAAGAAATCGCTTTAAGCGATAAGACCGCCACTTGCACTAACCTAAGATTATTTTAATTGTTATTACTGTAATTTATAACGATAATATTACAAATATGTGTAATTTATCCAGCATGATGGTAGATGGCAATAGGTATGTATCCAGCATGGACGTGGGGAGATGCAGTGTTATTTTGGCGGAATCTCTTTTCAAAGGTCGCAAGAAACATGTACAAATTAATGAATAGAATTTAAGTGTATCTATCATTGACTTATAGAAAAAGGGAGATAGGCTACGTTCTACCACTCCCACTACTAGAGCCCGCCTGGGGATGTATCACACCTTTGCCAGTTATTCATCCGCCAAGCAGTAATGTGCAAACATTACTGTGTACCGGTCTGAAGGGCAATGTTACCAGCGGAATTACTGGGCATGATGAGTTTCAACAACTAATAACTCAGGGTGACAGGCGCAGTGCAGTGCCGCGCAGAATTTAGAATTTTAAAACCCTGGATGTCACCGTGATATGGGCAATCATGATGCTTACCATCAGGCACCTGATTAGCTCGCCTTGTCACTATCATAAAAAAATAAAAAAAATCCCACGAAAATGAAGACTAAGCGGGTGAAACCGCGGGGCTCAGCAGGTAGTTAATACAAATACTTACGGTGCCAACACTCCATGGTCGGACTCCCTCAGGATGGCTTCGAAGTCGTCCAAGGTCAGGTATCGACTGAGTAGTTTGTGGCAGAGACGGTTCACCGATATCAGACCTTCTAACTCCTGGTAATAAGAAATAATATCATTATTACTATTATCTGGACGGTAGAGAACCTGGCACCATGGAGACCATGGAGACCACGGACCAGCAAGCGCAGTATAGGACGTCCACCCACAAGGTGGACCGACGATCTGATAGAATAGAATAGAATAATACTTTATTGCATACCAAAAAATTTCACAAAGACACAATACAAAAGACACGGTAAACAACCGGCGGTCTTATCGCGTAAAGCAATTTCTTACAGACAACCTGGGGATGGAAAAGGACAGTAAATATTTAATGACGGTGGTGTGCAATATATAGTTACTAGCGACCCGCCCCGGCTTCGCACGGGTAGCAGAAGTAGGTATAGTGGACGTTTAACAGGAGTAAATTCGTGATACATTGTATTTTAATAAATATAACCCTAATGGTTTACGCAGCGCACGCAAATTAATGACTATTTCAACAGAAATAGTCATTAATTTGCGTGTGTGTGATTGTAACAACAATGACCAAACCTTAACACATGTTATAATTTATCGTGGGCTATTTTGAAGATATTGATGAGTACTACAAACCCCTAGTACATTACTTTATTCTACCACCAATACTTTTCACACCGCATGAAAAATAATCACTGCTTCGATTATTGTGACTAAACCAAAAAAGATAGATATAATCTATGTATACTGTTTTGTAGGTATTAATAAGTACTACAAACCCCTAGTACATTATTTTACTCTACCACCAATAGTTTTCACACCGCATGAAAAATAATCACTGCTTCAATTATTGTAACATAACATAACATACGTTCACGCCTTTTTCCCGAAGGGGTAGGCAGAGATGTACCCAGGACTCGGTCCCATGTAGATACACCCACATTTCGCCAGTATGTTATTGGTCCCATGTAATAGGGGGCGAGCCTATTGCCATCTACCGGGCACAGTTCCAGACTCCAGGCAGTTATTGAGATAATTCCTAAGGGAAAAACCCAATATTTAACACTGCCTGACCTGGGGATCGAACCCGGGACCTCTTGATTGGCAGTCGAGCATGCGCCCTCTACGCCACGGAGGCAGAATTATTGTGACTAAACCAAAATAGATGGATATAATCTATGTATACTGTTTTGTAGGTATTGATAAGTACACAAACCCCTAGTACATTACTTTACTCTACCACCAATAGTTTTCACACCGCATGAAAAATAATCACTTTTTCGATTATTGTGACTAAACCAAAAAAGATGGATAGAATCTATGTATACTGTTTTGTAGGTATTGATAAGTACTACAAACCCCTAGTACATTACTTTATTCTACCACCAATACTTTTCACACCGCATGAAAAATAATCACTGCTTCGATTATTGTGACTAAACCAAAAAAGATGGATATAATCTATGTATACTGTTTTGTAGGTATTAATAAGTACTACAAACCCCTAGTACATTATTTTACTCTACCACCAATAGTTTTCACACCGCATGAAAAATAATCACTGCTTCAATTATTGTGACTAAACCAAAATGGATGGATATAATCTATGTATACTGTTTTGTAGGTATTGATAAGTACACAAACCCCTAGTACATTACTTTACTCTACCACCAATAGTTTTCACACCGCATGAAAAATAATCACTTTTTCGATTATTGTGACTAAACCAAAAAAGATGGATATAATCTATGTATACTGTTTTGTAGGTATTGATAAGTACTACAAACCCCTAGTACATTACTTTACTCTACCACCAATAGTTTTCACACCGCATGAAAAATAATCACTTTTTCGATTATTGTGACTAAACCAAAAAAGATGGATATAATCTATGTATACTGTTTTGTAGGTATTGATAATTAATACAATCCCCTAGTACATTACTTTAATCTACCACCGATAGTTTTCACACCGCATGAAAAATAATCACTGCTTCGATTATTGTGACTAAACCAAAAAAGATGGATATAATCTATGTATACTGTTTTGTAGGTATTAATAAGTACTACAAACCCCTAGTACATTATTTTACTCTACCACCAATAGTTTTCACACCGCATGAAAAATAATCACTGCTTCAATTATTGTGACTAAACCAAAATAGATGGATATAATCTATGTATACTGTTTTGTAGGTATTGATAAGTAATACAAACCCCTACTACATTACTTTACTCTACCACCAATAGTTTTCACACCGCATGAAAAATAATCACTTTTTCGATTATTGTGACTAAACCAAAAAAGATGGATATAATCTATGTATACTGTTTTGTAGGTATTGATAATTAATACAATCCCCTAGTACATTACTTTAATCTACCACCGATAGTTTTCACACCGCATGAAAAATAATCACTGCTTCGATTATTGTGACTAAACCAAAAAAGGTGGATATAATCTATGTATACTGTTTTGTAGGTATTGATAAGTACTACAAACCCCTAGTACATTACTTTACTCTACCACCAATAGTTTTCACACCGCATGAAAAATAATCATTTTTTCGATTATTGTGACTAAACCAAAAAAGATGGATATAATCTATGTATACTGTTTTGTAGGTATTGATAAGTACTACAAACCCCTAGTACATTACTTTACTCTACCACCAATAGTTTTCACACCGCATGAAAAATAATCACTTTTTCGATTATTGTGACTAAACCAAAAAAGATGGATATAATCTATGTATACTGTTTTGTAGGTATTGATAAGTACTACAAACCCCTAGTACATTATATTATTCTACCATCAATGCATTTCACAGCGCACGCAAATTTATGAATATGGTAATTATATTATGTAACACCTTGGTTCACAATATTGCAGTTTTCGGATCCCCATTTTTTTCAAAATCTCATATAGCCTATGGCACTCACACTGAATTAAGCTATCCATAAGTGAAAGAATTTTTAAAATCGGTCCAGTAGTTTCGGAGCCTATTCGTTACAAACAAAAAAACAAAAAAACAAAGTTTCTCTCTTTATAATATTAGTATAGATTTACATAGGTAATGTAGCTACTTACATATTATATAAACATACTATATAAAACTATATAGGACGGCAGAAACACGCTGGATGCAGGCGCGTTACAACTGGACTAGATAGAATTCTATGGGGGAGACCTATATTCAGCAGTGGACGTCCTACCGCTGAACATATCATATAACCTACTTTCTATTTATTATTATTAATTTGATTATTATTAACATAATTTTAATGTGCCATCATGATGCTTACCATCCGGCACCTGAGGGAGCGTTCAAGTATTACGTAACGCAATTGGGGGGGGGGGGGGGGGGCGGGAGGGTCTCGTAAAACGTTACGATGCGTTACAGGGGCGAGAGGGGGTCTTTCTTACAACACGTTACGTAACATTATTTCTTTTTTTATATAAAAATTAGGGAATTAAAACTCCCAAATTGGCAACCCTTTTCGTTTACGTTTTACGGGGAATCCCTCGATTGTATTAGTCTGGTCGTCATTTTTAATTTGTTCTCGCATGTTGCGACCAGGGTAAAAATGATCACTTGAGTGTTACGTAACGTTATCAGAGAGGGGGGGGGAGGGGTACAGAAAAACGTTACGGAGCGTTACAGTGGGGGGAGGGGGGGTCAAAAATCTTCAAAAATTGCGTTACGTAATACTTGAATGCTCCCTGATTTGCTCGTCTTGTTAGTCATTACCATAAAAACTTAAAAATAATTATTTTAAAAAAGTAATATTCCTTACCACGACTCCAGTAATATCTCCCGCTTCGAACTTAGCGACGGCCGCGTCCAGGGCTCGATGCATATCAGCGTTTATACGCTGCGCCACCTAACAAATATATTAACATTTCTAAATCTTGATTCAAACATTCAATATTAATTTATTCAGACCACAGATCCATTGGTTAGTAAACAGTGAACTTATTAGTATAATAAAAAAATTAAATAAATAAAATGCGTTTATTTCAGGCAACATAGACCCATAAAATGTCACAATTATATAATATTATAAAATAAAATAAAATTAAAAATTACAATTTAACAAAAGTATTAAAAAGTATCAAAATATAATCAAATTAAAACTGAAATTGAATAAAAATTATCAATTAACATAAAAATAAATAAAATGTAATTGAAATTATGTTGTACTAGCTGTGACCCGCGGTTTCACCCGCGTAGTCTTCGTTCCCGTGGGAATATCGGGATAAAAAGTACCCTATGTGTTATTCCAGGGTCTAAGCTACTTACGTACCAAATTTCAGCCCAATCGGTTCAGTAGTTTTGGCGTGAAAGAGTAACAAACATCCATACATACATCCATACAAACTTTCGCCTTTATAATAGTATTAGGATAGGATTAGGATTAGGATTAGGATTAGGATTAGCTGATTAACTGCCACTAGACACGTCACTGCGTTAAATTAGAGAGAGTTAAGCCGGGACTACAGCTACCTGTTAGCGTGTTATATAACAATATTCTGTTAAATAACACCAAAGCCACGCCCACTTTCCATGGTAAGCCGGGTCCGCAGCGGCATGTTTTTGTGTTACCTAACACAATAACATGAAAAGTGGGCGTGGCTTTGGTGTTATTTAACAGAATATTGTTATATAACACGCTAACACGTAGCTGTAGTCCCGGCTTAAGATGTTTACTACAACAGTGTCTTATATAGCGGCAGTCCATTATAATATTCAATTCAAAGGTTTAATAATAATAATTTGACAACTTGTAACCTATATAGACACAATGTTGGCCATCGGCCTATGGACCTCTGTCCAGTGTTTAATCAAATAGGAGTCTGATGACTCGGGAATGGTGTTTAGTATGCTGTTGTTACTGGCCCGCAGGCGGCACATCAGAGAAGCGCTTCTTTTTCTTATACATACATACATAAATTCATACAAACATACATTCCTGAAGTAAAACCATATAATAAATTAGAAGAACTCATACTAAAAAGAAAATCAGAAAAATTTGATCTTATCTTACAACAAATGAGCACTCTCTTGAGTCTCATAACAACACTGCTAGACAAAATCCCAAAATGACTTCTCTCAGGATAGCCACGTGGAACATTAATGGCTTAACACCAAATAAGTCCGAGCTAGAGGTGCTAATTGCAAGTAATAAACTTGATGTTGTGCTCATATCTGAAGCACACTGTACAGAAAAAAGCAACATAAAAATTAAGGGCTGCTACACCTACATTACTTGTCACCCTGATGGCACTGGCCACGCTGGAACTGCTATAGCCATTAGAGCGAACATTAAGCACTATGTCATGCCCGAATACAAAACAAGCTATATCCAGGCAACGTCTGTTGTAGTTGAGAGTAAGGATGGACCCCTCAACATATCTGCGGTATATTGTCCACCGAAGCATAGAATAGATAGTGCAAAGTACTCCGAGTTCTTCCACACACTGGGAAACAGATTCATTGCTGGTGGCGACTGGAATGCCAAGCACTCGTACTGGGGCTCCAGGTTAATAACAAGAAGAGGTAGACAGCTTAAGGGATGCATTGATGGAAATAACCTTGACTCAATCTCATCCGGTGAACCGACATACTGGCCTACAGACCCAAAGAAAAAGCCTGACCTGCTAGACTTTTTTATCACCAGAGGACTCTCGAGACACTATCTCAAAGCCGAGCCCTGTTATGATAGTAACTCTGATCATTTCCCTGTAATTCTAACCGTAAGCACGACATTAATTTGCTACGAAGAACCCGAGACATTGTACAACAAATTTACAGACTGGGAAGGATTTAGGGAATACATAGAGGAAACTATACAACTACATGTATCCCAAAAAACATCAGATGAAATAGAAGATGCCACAAGCTATATTACTAGCCTAATACAGAATGCATGCTGGATGAACACTCCAATCAAAAAGAAAAGGGCTACTACTGGAAACATTCCTCTCGATATAAAAAATATGGTTCTGGAAAAAAGAAGGCTTAGAAGGGTCTGGCATCAATCTAGACATAAATCTGATAAGACCGCTTTAAACAAAGCCACAAGTGAATTGAAAGAAATGCTGGATAGTATAAATAATGCAACGCTACAAAGCAAACTGCAAAATCTGACCGCTACCGCATCATCTCAGTACGCGCTCTGGAAATTCACAAAAACGTTTAAAAGACCACAACCATTTAAGTCTGCAATAAGAAACAATAGCGGAGGTTGGGCTAGGCGTCCGGGCTGCGGACGAGTGCTTCGGCGTACCCGTGGTCCGGACACATGGCGTCCCGCTGGATAACCCCCAGGTTTTTTAGTGGGTAAACCCCGCCGTTACACCTTGGCGGGGGAGTCCCACATACCGCCCTGCCGCCCCCCGGCGCAGGGTGACGATGCGTAAAGCATTTTTCCTGGGAAAAAAAAAAAAAAAAAAAAAAAAAAGGACTGGTAAAGAAAAGGCAGAAACATTCGCAAAACATCTAGCTAACGTATTTAAACCAAACGATAGTGAATGCGAAGAACTCGAGAGGGAAGTAGATAACCAACTACAGCAAGACCTTCAATTATCACTTCCACCAAGGCCAGTAACAGTGCGTGAGCTTACATGGGCCTTGAAAAGAATGAAGAACAACAAAGCCCCTGGCTTTGACCTAATCACTAAAGAGGTCCTTATGCAACTTCCTAGAAAAGCTTTAGTATTCATTACAACACTCTTTAATGGTGTCCTCAGGGTTCAACACTTCCCAACTATGTGGAAAGTATCCATCATCTCCATGGAGATGGAGGCTTATGTATCATGATACATAAGCCAGGAAAACCTCCAGATCATGCTACATCATACAGGCCGATAAGTCTTCTACCTGTCCTGTCTAAAGTGTTTGAAAGGATTCTCCTGAACAGAATACTGCCGCTATTGGATGAAAATGAAGCCATCCCCAAACACCAATTTGGGTTTAGAAAACACCACTCGACCATCGAGCAGGTCCACCGAGTTTGTGACAAAATACGGCAGTCCCTTGAAGCCAAAGAGTACTGCTCTGCTGTGTTTCTTGATGTCCAGCAGGCATTTGACAGGGTATGGCATAAAGGCCTAATTTCCAAAATAAAAACTTTGCTACCACATACCTACTATACTTTGATGAATTCTTACTTGTCAAATCGCATGTTTCAAGTACGAGAAAGTGGTGATGCATCAGAAATCCATAAGATCTCGGCCGGTGTGCCCCAAGGCTCCGTTCTTGGCCCAATCCTGTACACCTTGTACACTGCAGACCTCCCTCAGTCAACACAAGTAATTAACGCTACATTTGCTGATGACACTGCACTATTAGCAAGCAGTTCAGATCCACAAACTGCTTCAAATATTTTACAAGAAAGCCTCAACAAAGTAGGTGACTGGCTGCAGAAGTGGCGCATCAAAGCAAGTGCTTCTAAATCGACCCACATAACATTCACGCTTAGAAAAGGAAACTGTTCACCCGTGCAACTGGGAAACAATACCCTGCCCCAAAGTGACTCTGTCAAGTACCTTGGAATACACCTAGACAGAAGGCTGACATGGAAAAATCATGTCAAAACAAAGCGTGATGAAACAAACATACGGTTCCGGACCATGTATTGGCTGATGGCACCCAACTCTAAACTTTCGGTGGACAACAAGCTCCTAATCTATAAAATGATCCTCAAACCTGTGTGGATGTACGGGATCCAACTCTGGGGAAGCGCTTGTAACTCCAATCTAAATATTATTCAGAGACTGCAGAATGGCATACTTCGTACCTTGTCGAATGCTCCATGGTTTCTCACTAACTCTGAAATCCATGAAGCTCTGGAAATTAAAACAGTAAAGGAAGAGATCCAACAGTCCTCCACTAACTACAAAAATCGGCTCGACAACCACCCGAATGACTTGGCTGCCGAATTAACAAAAATCAGCTATAGGAAACGCCTTAAACGCCATGATATCCAGACTCTACATGCTCGATGTTAAATAGGAGTGTCTCCTGCTGGGGAGACCCCTCACAATGCTTCAACCGCCCAACAAATCTGCTTATAGTCCTGGGACTGATTGTAGATGCAGACGCACAAAAAACAAAATATAACACGCTAACACGTAGCTGTAGTCCCGGCTTAAGATGTTTACTACAACAGTGTCTTATATAGCGGCAGTCCATTATAATATTCAATTCAAAGGTTTAATAATAATAATTTGACAACTTGTAACCTATATAGACACAATGTTGGCCATCGGCCTATGGACCTCTGTCCAGTGTTTAATCAAATAGGAGTCTGATGACTCGGGAATGGTGTTTAGTATGCTGTTGTTACTGGCCCGCAGGCGGCACATCAGAGAAGCGCTTCTTTTTCTTATACATAAATACATACAAACATACATTCACGCCTTTTTCCCGGTGGTGTAGGCAGAGACTATTTCCCTCCACTTGCTATTACTCTTTTTCTTATAATTGAGATTGAGTCAAAATCATCAATTTGTGCTTTTGCAGACATCCCTGATGCACTACAATAATTGATACTGGACTTGATATATTCATTAAATACAATTGCAAAAAAAGCGGCTTTGCCCGTTCGCAATTACGTAACATGAGAGATTTATATCGACACTTGGACGTTAATTTTGGACGAGTCCCCACATATTTGGCGATTGATATTATGATAAAATGCTAATTAAGACGAAACAACTCATTTATTGATAGACCACAATGATAATACGTGATTATAAAGGAGCGAGAGAGTACGCGTGGTGCTGTGACCGGGGGTGGTATTACGAACATGCAATCGCGTAACAACAGCAGTAAATTTTGCTGTCAAACGTCATTTTTTGTATGCCGTTTGACAGCAGACATTTAGCAATTTAAACGCTTTCCACACTTCTGTTGCGTCCGTAATAAGGGGGCCGGTCTGATCGTGGACTGATCTGCTAATTGTGTCATGTATTAGAAATGCTGCTATTAACTAAAATGCTTGCCGTGCGATACACCGTACAGACCCCTTAGAAAGTGAATTTTCAATAATCCTTCCTTAGCACACGTCCAGACAGCAAAAAGAACCTACATTCCAAGTTTCAAGTCTCTAGGATCAGTGGTTTGTGCTCTGCGTTGCATGTCAGTCGGTGAGTCATTTAGAATTTTATAATATGTAGTGATGTAACACTAGCGACCGGCCCTCGCTTCCCTCCAACCCGCCTAGCATGGCACAGGGGATAACTAGTTTTCCCCGTTTTTTCTCTCTTTCGCGCCCGAACAATTCACATCTGCTGTCTCGTTCTAACCCCCTGGGACTTCGTTTTCCCCGCTCACTGTGCTACCGGGGCAGGTACCAATATGTACATAAACCTTCCTCTTGCATCATTCTGTCTAAAGATGTGAACCGCGTTACAATCCGTTGTGTAGTTTAATGTTAAACGTCACCCATACAAAATGTAAATAAAGATAAAGATAAAGATAAACCAAACAGTTTCTTCGTATTTACAAAAATTGTAAAAGAGTAGTTTTTAAGTTAGGTTAATGGTTTTTAAATAGATAAAAAAAATTGGTTGTCTGTAAAGTCGGTTTACTGACGATAGTTGAACGTGACAACGCGCTCACTCAAGTAGGAGAGAGACGGATGTCGAACGCTGCCGAAAGCAGAGGCCGATTGTGCTTCTTTGTCGCTCGTTCCGCGCTCTCGCTTGCACTTCAAGCCTTACATGGAACGCCTCAGAGCGAGGTAACGCCGCATGAGTCATGTTTTTACGTGCGTGCAGCCGGCTCTATCGAATTATAAGACGTTGTCACGTCAAAAAATCATACGGTTTTCTTTAACAAAATATGTTATCGCGCAAATAAAGGCCAGATCCAGAGCCGGCCATAAACAATTGAGCGGATTTTTTTCCCTATTTCTTCATATCTGTGTATTTACATTTTGTATGGGTGACGTTTAACATTAAACTACACAACGGATTGTAACGCGGTTCACATCTTTAGACAGAATGATGCAAGAGGAAGGTTTATAGAATAGAATAGAATAATACTTTATTGCATACCAAAAAAAGAAACAATTTCACAAAAAGACACAATACAAAAGACACGGTAAACAACCGGCGGCCTTATCGCGTAAAGCAATTTCTTACAGACAACCTGGGGATGGAAAAGGACAGTAAACATTTAACGACGGTGGTGTGCAATTATATAGGTATTTACATAGATAATATGGCTACTTACATATTATATAAACATACTTTAAAATACTTATATTATAAATATTAACATATATACGTACAATAATATGATAATAATATAATACACATTATATACTTATATATAATAATAATAATAGGTAATATATAAGCATACAAATTACATACATATATACATTGAGCCGCAGTCCTGTCTATGAAATTGAAGATAAGTAGTGTTCTTTTACAAGTGTTTTGAAAATATGGATGGTTTATGTGTATATTGGTACCTGCCCCGGTAGTACAGTGGGCTGGGAAAACGAAGTCCCAAGGGGGTTAGAACGAGACAGCAGATATGAACCTTACAGAGAAGCGACTTTGCTCGAGCGCGAAGAGTCTTAGGTTCAACTTGTGCAGTAACAAAATAAAATCAATGCCCACCCCAGGCCACAAATGAGCAGCATGCTGGCAAAAAGACAATTATACCAAAAACTATTTTTCATTTAATATTTTTGTAGCCAGCCAAGATATAAAAAAGTGATAAAATAAAAAGTACTTTCAGTAATATCCGCTTTTGCCTATGATAATATGAGCCGCCATGACAGCTTTTACTTCTCAATAGCAACTATGGAGTTTGATGAAACAAGGTTGGTCATAATAGTACTAAATTAAAAATTAACAAACGAATAAAAACCTTTTGGTTGAAGTGGAGTATGTTGTAATGGCGGAACATTTTCGAATAGTAACTGATAATGTCGTTTTACATTTAATTTTAAGATTTTTTCGGTTACTACTTCTGTGATAATTACAGGTTAAAAAGTGTTATTTAATTTAATTATAAATATTTATAAACGTCACTCGCCTCGGTGGCGTAGAGGGCGCATGCTCGACTGCCAATCAAGAGGTCTCGGGTTCGATCCCCAGGTCAGGCAAAGAAATATTGGATTTTTCCATTAGGAATTATCTCAATAACTGCCTGGAGTCTGGAACTGTGCCCGTTAGATGGCAATAGGCTCGCCCCCTACTACATGGGACCAATAACATACTGGCGAAATGTGGGTGTACCTACTATGGGACTGAAGTCCTGGGTACACCTCTGCCTACTCCTTCGGGAAAAAGGCGTGAATGTATGTTTTATGTAATATGAGCCGCCATGACAGTATTTATATCTCAATAGTACCTATAGAGTTTGACGAAAAAAGGTTGGTCATGACAGTGCTCAATTAAAAATTAACAGATGAATAAAAAACCTTTTAGTTGAAGTGAAGTATGTTGTAATGGCGGAACATTTTCGAATAGTAACTCTGATAATGTCGTTTTACATTTAATTTTAAGATTTTTTCGGTTACTACTTCTGTGATATATTACCGTTATTATTATTATTGTTAGCCGGGTGTGTCCCACTGCTGGGCAAAGGCCTCTCTACCCTCAGACCATTCCTCACGACCCAGTGCTCGATTTTGCCAATCCTCCCAGTGGCGATCCAGCTCGTCTCGCCATCTCCTTCAGAAGACTAAATTGGTCACATCATGACAGTTGCAAGTCAATGAGAGCACCCTCTACAGTAGGACTCACCAGTGCACATAGATCAACATGTCGTCCCAGAAGGGCCACGTGTCGTTGTTTCAACAGAGACGCATATCGTCCCGCGCCACAGCCGGTGGTTGCTCCGCGCGCCGCACACTCTGCTCTGTAGCGCTTGTCGAGCAACATGCTGCAACAACCGATAACCATTTGTAGTGGTAGGCCTCTATTGCAGGGGCCCGCCTGGGGAAGTACCACCTTTGCCAGTTATTCATCCGCCAAGCAGTAATGTGCAAGCATTAATGTGTTCCGGTCTGAAGGGTAATGTTACCAGCGAAATTACTGACCATGACGAGTTTCAATAACTAATATCTTAGGGTGAAAAAACCAAATCGATGTTTTGTATGCCCCCGTTTCCTCCGAATATTATTAAACCATTCGATACATTTTTTTTTTTTAACTTCCACACACGGTCATCTGGTCCCAAACTAGGCTAGTAGCCTGTACTATGGTAACCGGATGCTTTCTGTGCCGCAGGGCCCGGGTTCGATCCCCGGCCAGGTCAAACATTTGTGTGCATGAACATGTCTGTTTGATCTGTCCCTGTGTGTTATAATCTTATATAAGTACTAGCTGACCCGGCGAACTTCGTACCGCCATATTTTATTTCTCTAATCGCAACTGAGGAAATAAAACCCTTCCGGTAAAATCGAATTACCTAAATTAAAAATAAAACTGGAGTACATACTCAATTGGAAAATTCATATTCTTGTTCGAAATGCTTGGAGATTTTACTGAGACTATCACTTTCCGGGAGATACCTAGTATTAATTCACTCGTTTAAAAAGGAACTGAACTGCGGTGACACTCGGCGCTAGTATTTATACGTGAACCTTGAATTTCCCGAACGTTCGAGTTCGCATGCTTCGAGAAGAATCGATTGATCGATTGTTCGAAATAATAGTGGGTCTCGATGGTTCGAGAGGGAGCTTTTTTTACGCTCAGAGGAGGTCTCGAGAACGAATGAGATACCAAAGCTTTGGACATTCAAACCAGAGATGGCGACTCGATAGAAATTGATGGTCAGATCTTGAAACTTTGATTAAAATTTGGCGCCAAGACTTTAATAATTCTCTAACAAAAATAATACATTTTTTTTGATAATAATGGTAATAATATTGTAACATAATACGCAGTATAATTATAAAAATATCAGTCACAAACCATTAAAATAATACGGTTATATCGTGAGCATAAATAAATATTACGTGAAATAAAGTAATAGAATTTATATTCTAAGAAACAGAACACAGCGCCATCTATTGGGTGTATTTGCAACCTAGATGTCAAACAATATTGAAGAATTTTATCGATGAATCAACGTACACCGCCATCTATGAGAACTTCATAAAACTAAACAGTAAATAAACACTTGCTTAAGAAACAATTAATTGATACATTTTATTCGTTTACATTCACGACATAAGCGAATAATTGAGATGATAACTATCCTATCCAGTAAGTTAGACCAAAATACGGGTACATGTGAAATTTGACTGAAATCGGTTCAGTAGTTTTAGAGTTTATTCGGGACAAACATCGTGACACAAGATTTTTATATATATAAGATGTATTTTAGTCATCCGGTTACCATAGTACAGGCTTCTAGCCTAGTTTGGGACCAGATGACCGTGTGTGGAAGTTAAAAAAAAAAAAAGTATCGAATGGTTTAATAATATTCGGAGGAAACGGAGGAAAAAACATCGTTTTGGTTTTTTCACCCTAAGATATTAGTTGTTGAAACTCGTCATGGTCAGTAATTTCGCTGGTAGCATTACCCTTCAGACCGGAACACAGTAATGTTTGCACATTACTGCTTGGCGGATGAATAACTGGCAAAGGTGTGGTACTTCCCCGGGCCCTTGCAAATGAGGCCTACGTGTATGAATGAATTTCTATGTTACTTTATAAATTGTTAATTCTTTTATTTCCACAACAGGATGTGTTATACGGATTATATATATTCAAAAAAATCATTGCAATAATTAAAGAAAAATATGTTTAAAAACGCAGCTGGTGACTATCTCTCGAGCCGAGTGACAATCATTGGTTCGACCCTCTCCGAAGAGGGTCTTAGGCAGTTCATACCTAAACCGTGTAGTGACACCCCTGCCTGTTCTCACCTGGCAGCCAACTGCTTGTAATGTGCGTAGACCTGTTCCGACAACTTGTACACGAACTGGTCGAAGCACAGGTTGACCTCCGCCTCCACCTCGTCGTACAGGAACTGCTTGCGGAACACTGTCAGCGCGTACTGCGCCGAGTCGTTGTATAGGTCCAGCGGGTACAGGACGTATCTGGAACAACACATTACATTTAATAACAATACATCACGCCGGACTGCCTCGGTGGCGTAGAGGACGCATGCTCGACTGCCAATCAAGAGGTCCCGGGTTCGATCCCCAGGTCAGGCAAAGTGTTAAATAACTGCCTGGAGTCTGGAACTGTGCCCGGGAGATGGCAATAGGCTCGCCCCCTATTACATGGGACCAATAACATACTGGCGAAATGTGGGTGTATCTACTATGGGACTGAGTCCTGGGTACACCTCTGCCTACCCCTTCGGGAAAAAGGCGTGAATGTATGTTATGTTATGTTACATCACGCCGAGGGGTTACCGGCTACAGAATAGTACCCCCACCCTCTTTACTATGATATAATATGGGACCACTTCCACACACGGTCATCTGGTCCCAAACTAGGCTAGAAGCCTGTACTATGGTAACCAGATGACTGATATACATACTTATATAAGCTTATAACACACAGGAACAGATCAAACAGACATGTTCATGCACACAAATGTGTGACCTGGCCGGGGATCGAACCCGGGGCCTGCGACACAGAAAGCAGAGTTACTACAATCTGTGCCAACGAGGCTGTCAAACATACACTTACTGTTACGACAGTGTAAGGTTTTCTGGGCCCAGCTTCTTTGGATTCCAAGCTCGCTTTCTTTCATCTGAACTAGGTTGAGCGGTTTAATCGAAAAGAGGTAACAGACGGATAGACACACTTTCGTATTAATAATATTAGTATGGAGTATTTTATTTTGGAATTTTTTTAATGTAAGATTAATTTCTAATGTATTTCTTTTTTCTTTTTTTTTTATGATAGTGAGTGACAAGACGAGCAAATCAGGTGCCTGATGGTAAGCATCATGATTGCCCATATCAGACACAGTGCCACCCAGTGTTTTAAAACTCTAAATTCTGCGCGGCACTGCACTGCGCCTGTCACCCTGAGTTATTAGTTGACGAAACTCGTTATGCCCAGTAATTTCGCTGGTAACATCGCCCTTCAGTCCGGAACACAGTAATGTTTGCACATTACTGCTTGGCGGATGAATAACTGGCAAAGGTGTGGTACTTCCCCAGGCGGGCCCCTGCAAAAGAGGCCTACCACTACAATTCAATTCTAATTTTATAATTTTAATGTTTCTTTTGTAAATTTTTGTTGTCACGTATGGGCTAAAAGCCTGAAATAAATTTTTTTTTTTTAAGCATTATTAGTATTGTAGCAAGTGTTGAAAAATAGTCTCTGTCTACCACAACACGAACAAGGTAGAACTGAATGTAGATCACATACAAATATAAGCTTTATGCCTAAAGTGGTAAGCCTCATTTCCACTCACTCCATCATGGCGGGCTCCTTAGTCTTCAGAATATGGTCAGTCAGTATCCAAGGCATGGACATCTCTATGGGGAATTGTATGCGTTTCTCCATTGTCACCAGATCGTTGCACTCTTCGTTGTGTTGGTGACGAACCATGCATTTCTGTGGAACGTTAATTTTGGTTCGTTAATTTAATGGAGGTTCAAATCTACACAAAAAAAATGTATTAAACCGTAATTTTTTTTATGATAGTGACAAGCAAATCAGGTGCCTGATGGTATAAGCATCATGATTGCCCATATCAGACACAGTGTCACACAGTGTTTTAATATTCAAAATTGTGCGCGGCACTGCACTGCGCCTGTCACCCTGAGGTATTAGTTCTTGAGAAGATACAGAAGTAACATTGCCCTTCAGGCCGGAAGACAGTAATGTTTGCACATTTTGTCAGCCGTTTTATTTCAAATAATTGCTCCCGGATGATCACCAGTCTGGTGACCATTGAGTGTGATTTGGCTTAATTTTGAAATAAAAGCGGCTACATGTAGATTTGAATGCCAAGTCGATTGCAGCGTGTCATCTCTTTCTATTGCACGACTAAGTACATTTAATGAAAGAGTGCGACTACTTAGAAATTGCCATCTACCGGGCACAGCTCCAGGCTCCAGGCTGTAACTAAGATAATTCCTAATGGAATAATCCAAATAACACGTTGCCTGACCTGGGGATCTAACTTGGGACCTCATCGGGAATCGGCAGTCGAGCCTGCGCCCACTAAGCTACCGAGGCAGTCCAGGCAAAAAAATGAAAAACCTGATTGTCTCAATGTCCCGCTTAGACAAACACCAGACAGTGGAGAACCTAGATAAGACTGAAACTTACGTTGACCTTCTTCCCCATTGTCATTTCGAGGTAGAACTCTCTGTACCAAAGTTGGGACAGATCGCAGCATTTCGAGAGAGAATCTGAAATGATATACATATTATTATCATATATTAATAAAATCTATCCGAGCGAGATCGAGGAGACGCGTGATCAAAATGCTGTCGTTTATCTGGGCCACCGTATAAGCATTGCTATTCAACGTGGCAATGCCGCTAGCATCTTGGGTACGCTGCCATCTGACAGTGGTTTAGAGCACTTGGATTATCTATTATATTGATTGTCCTTTTTCTCCGAAGGGTAAAAAGGAGAAAAAGGCGTGTTACATTATAGACTTACCAGACAAATTGAGCAAATAGCCCCAATAGAAGCTCTGGGTGTGGAACGTCTCGATCTGCTGCAGCGTGGTCGCGTCCAGATCCTTCCTGAGGGTTCGTCTGCCTCCCCACTTGTCCGATATCAGGGCTTCCAGCTGGGTCCGTACCATGTACAGCTGGGTTGATGATGGCCCTATGACATATCATTATCACTTGCTATGGTAATGTGTAGACGTCAGAGCAGAGGCTTCTGTCCTCTTTCTGTGAGCCTTCGGCCACGAATGAACAGACTTAATCATCATCATCATCATCTCAGCCACAGGACGTCCACTGCTGAACATAGGCCTCCCCCATAGATTTCCATTCAGTCCGGTTGTAAGCGGCCCGCCTCCATCGTGTTCCTGCCGTCTTTATCAGATCGTCTGTCCACCTTGTGGCTGGACGTCTTACGCTGCGCTTGCCGGTCCGTGGTCTCCATTCGAGAACTTTGCAGCCCCATTGGCCATCAGTTCTACGTGCTATGTGCCCTGCCCATTTCCACTTCAACTTGCTAATCCTCTGCGCTATGTCGATAACTTTCGTTCGTCTACGGATCTCCTCATTTCTGATTCGATCTCGTAGAGAAATTCCGAGCATAGCCCTCTCCATAGCTCGTTGCGCTATTTTGAGCCTGCTGATAAGGCCCACAGACTTAACAATTATATTGAATAACACTTTTTAACTGGTAATATATATTACAAAAGTAGTAACCGGAAAAATCTTAAAATTAAATGTAATACGACATTAGAGTTATTATTCAAAAATGTTCCGCCATTACAAAATACTTCACTTCAACCAAAAAGATTTTATGCATTTGTTAATTTTTAATCTATTATGACCAACCTTTTTTCAACAAACTCCATAGTTGCCATTGAGAAATAAAATCTGTCATGATGAATGGTGGATCATATTATCGTAGTCAAAAGCGGATATTACTGAAAATACTTTTTATTTTATCACTTTTTTATCCTTTGGCTGGCTACAAGAATATTAAATGAAGAATAGTTTGTTGAAAATACAGTTTTTTTGGTATAATTGTCTTTTTGCCAGCATGCTGCTCATTTGTGACCAGGAGTGGACATTTAGCTTTATGACCTTTGTCACCCAGTATTAATTTGTACGCCGAAAACGACCTCTCTACGTCAACTGGCGTCATTGGACAAAATTGTTATATAGCTTTGTATATAGATTGTAATTAGTTGTACATACTTAATAAATAGTTTGTCAAAGGAGATATGAGTTTTATTTTAATATTTATTGTAGTGTTGCTTATTATTATAGTTTAGTATCAAGCTGTAGAATATGATTGTTGATTGTGTTCAAAATTCAAAAGCACTTGTTGGTTAATTTCCTTCGTTTGATGTCCAAACTCCCCACGTGTCATTGGCAAGGCGGGTTCCCGTTAAAAGCGTCTTGACAGACGTGCAGACAGACAGCCAACAAAGTTATCCTTTTTTCAGTTTGAGGTACGAATCCCTAAAAAGGCTAAAATATGCATTAAAACCGTAATGAGATATATATAGGCTACATATGACATACCGACATTCCTCCGCGGTACTTTAATGGTGAAGTTGGTCTCGGAGTCCTTCTTCCCTCTTAGAGCTGGGTCCTGTTGGGGTTCACATCCGCGGGCCCAGTCCCCGCAAGTTTCACGGATCGACACTATTATACTATGACAAATAACATAACATAACATACATTCACGCCTTTTTCCCGAAGGGGTAGACAGAGGTGTACCCAGGACTCAGTCCCATAGTAGGTACACCCACATTTCGCCAGTTAGTGGCATCAGATTGCGAGAACAATCGGACTGAAATAGAAATAATTCTGAACCGTTTGAAATAAATACCAAAATGTTCAGAAAAATATACTGATCATTGGGTCAACTTTTGCTTTCCTCTAAAATACCCCTTAACAATTGATATTAATTAAAAACAAGAAAATATTTCATTATATCATACACGAACATGGTTCGGCCGTACCACCATACCGAGTAATAATACTATTAAATAATGTTAGCCAGACTAATGTTGCCATTGCTACACGATCGAATATAGTTTCGTAGCGAACCAAGATCGTGGTACGGCCTACCATATCCGAACGTCTATTTGCGGTTTAATTTGCATAGTTCATTTTTATTCAAATTATTAGTAAAAAACTCACTGAATATTTATTACTATATAATACAAAATACTTGACACTGGCAAATACACAATCGTATGGTCCATATTTCTCCTTCGTGAATAAAAAAATAAAGCAACATTCTTTGTGTTCTGTGGAAGGAGTTCCACAAAACACAAAGAATTAGAAGTTTGTGTTTATTTCATATTACTAAAATTATTTGTTTAGTTTTAGATTTTTATAATGCGAAAACGAAAACAATTTGCATATAATAATCGTAGTGAAAGTTGGAGAGAATTTTCTTGTCTACAAATGTAATATGTTTTTTCAATTCAACGTTAAATCAAAACGGTGAGGTTTATGTATGTAACATCGGAATATTTTCTTGTTTTTAATTAATATCAATTGTTAAGGGGTATTTTAGAGGAAAGCAAAAGTTGACCCAATGATCAGTATATTTTTCTGAACATTTCGGTATTTATTTCAAACGGTTCAGAATTATTTCTATTTAAAAATCTAATTTTATTAGCCTAAGTATGTTATTGGTCCCATGTAATAGGGGACGAGCCTATTGCTATCTACCGGGCACAGTTCCAGACTCCAGGCAGTTATTGAGATAATTCCTAATGGAAAAATCCAATATTTAACACTGCCTGACCTGGGGATCGAACCCGGGACCTCTTGATTGGCAGTCGAGCATGCGCCTTCTACGCCACCGAGGCAGTCACCATTAGTAAATATTCCCTTAAAAGTAATTCTAAAGTAAGTATAATAATAAAATATAAATAAAAATATCTGTCCACCTTGTGGGTGGACGTCCTACACATTGCTTGCCGGTCCGTGGTCTCCATTCTCCAATTTTACTGTTCTCCGTGCTATGTGCCGTCCATTGTCACTTCAACTTGCTAATTCTCTGCGCTATGTCGGTAACTTTCGTTCGTCTACGGATCTCCTCATTTCTGACTTGATCTCGCAGAGAAATCCCGAGCATAGCCCTCTCCATAGCTCTTTGCGCTACTTTGAGCCTGTTGATAAGGCTCTCAGAGACTTTATTACTATATTTATTAATTCAAATATAGTCCTAATAACCTTCTAATAAGATCCTTCTTGTTTTTAATGGCCTTCCTGAGCGGTTCTCTCATGATGAGCTGCACAAAGTCTTGCAGCTCAGCGTATATGGAGCGTCGAGCTGCATCAGCGAACACTGTCTCCATACGGGCCATGAGGACTTGCAGACCTGGACGTAACACAAAACATAACATGCAAAGACGTCCTTTTCCCGGAGGGGCAGGCAGCGGTGTACCCAGGACTCAGTCCCATAGTAGGTACACCCACATTTCGCCAGTATGTTATTGGTCCCATGTAATAAGGGGCGAGCCTATTGTCATCTACCGGGCACAGTTACAGACTCCAGGCAGTTATTGAGATAATTCTTAATAAAAAAATCCAATATTAAACACTTTGTCTGGGAATCGAACCCAGGACCTCCTGATCGGTTGTTGAATAGGAATAATAGGTATAGGAATGAACTGGTCGTGTTTATAATATTTCCTCAACAACTTTGACGTGCCCTTCGTAACGACTGTTGCATTGAAAAGTTTTTTGTTCAAAACACAAAGAGCATGAACGAGACGCCAAAGTTGAGAAACAAGAAACTCGACCAGTTTATCCATATTCACCTTGCTGTCTCGATTCATCCCGTTTTAAGGTAATATATTTAATATGTAAACGAGCGATTAGAAGATCTCATTGTCAAGAAAAAGGAAATCTGAAAAGAAGAAGAAAATCTGCGTTTGTATCAGCATAACTGACCTAAGATATTTAAGAGGGTACATTCGCCCATCAAAAATAACAACTTATAAAGGTATTGCGAACTTCGCAAAAAAATTGTTTCGACTTTACATACTAATCAGCATCGGTCTTACTGCATTAAGCAAATCGCATTTATCTGAACAGCGCAAATTTTTAGAAGTTCATGTTTAATCAAAGGATTGAAAATTAGTTTATTTTTAAAGAAAAATCATAATCAAACTCACCTTTGATCATGGCTATGACTTCTATCATAGCAAACTTCTCTTCAGATGTGTAGTTGTAGCGGGTAGCCTGAAAAACACGTTCAAATTAACATAACATCACGCCTCGTTTCCCCAAAGGGGTAGGCAAGTGTACCCAGTGTAATGTGACACTCACAATGGTACTTCAGACCAGAGAAAACCCAGGCCTAGTAGTCCAGGCCAGTTTTTTGATAACTGGGTAAGTCGGCTAACGTTTAAAAATTTGGACAAATTTAATAGTAAAAAAGTAAAAATGTTAGCAAAATTCGTTTTATAGTGATAGGCCTCTTTTGCAGGGGCCTGCCTGGGGATATACCACACCTTTGCCAGTTATTCATCCGCCAAGCAGTAACGTGCAAACATTACTGTGTTCCGGTATGAAGGGCAATGTTACCAGCGAAATTACTGGGCACAACGATGACAACAACTAAAATCTCAGGGTGACAGGCGCAGTGCAGTGCCGCGCAGAATTCGCGTGTGGCACCGTGTCCGATATGGGCAATCATGATGCTTACCATCAGGCACCTGATTCGCTCGTCTTGTCGCTCTGGGGACGTAGTAAGGCTGCAATGTGTTCAGTAGCGAACATGTTACCCGCTCGTACTCCTCGGCGTCGGGGGGACAGCGCGGCGCCGTGCCGTGGTCGGTGGGGTGCAGCAGCTTCCAGGAGCAGAGCTCCGTGACGACGCTGCACCAGCTGGAGACCAGCTGCAGCCCGCGGAGACACAGAGCGCTCACGGTCGCGTTCTCTGTGTCCGAGCCCGCCTCTTTGAACGTTGTCGTTACCTGTCGCGACAGTGGGGAGCTACACTTATTTTGAAAAGGCCTCCTTTAATATGCCGGTGCTGGTGGAGTACCTCCACGGTAGCTCGATAGGTAGAGTGCCCACCCGTGGATCACTGCGGAAGGTGCGGATTCGAAACCGGTGAAATTCACTCACGCAATCCATCCAGATCTTACATACATCCTTACAACCACATCCACACAAACTCAAACACACACACACTCCCCCCACACTCACACATACACCCCCACACACCCCCCTACTAATGTATAATTTTCAAATCCATAGTTTGTAAACTGATCTGGTTCTGGATGAACTGGTTTGAAATCTCGAAATCACTTAACTATCTGGTTAATTACGTATTTACTGTTTACCTTTAATCTTATATATATAAAAATCTTGTGTCACGAATAAACTCCAAAACTACTGAACCGATTTCAATCAAATTTCACATGTACACGTATTTTGGTCTATCTTACTGGATAGGATAGTTATCATCTCAATTATTCGCTTATGTCGTGAATGTAAACGAATAAAATGTATCATTTAATTGTTTCTTAAGCAAGTGTTTATTTACTGTTTAGTTTTATGAAGTTCTCATAGATGGCGGTGTACGTTGATTCATCGATAAAATTCTTCAATATTATTTGACATCTAGGTTGCAAATACACCCAATAGATGGCGCTGTGTTCTGTTTCTTAGAATATAAATTCTATTACTTTATTTCACGTAATATTTATTTATGCTCACGATATAACCGTATTTTTTTAATGGTTTGTGACTGATATTTTTATAATTATACTGCGTATTATGTTACAATATTATTACCATTAATAACAAAAAAAATGTACTATTTTAGTTAGAGAATTATTAAAGTCTTGGCGCCAAATTTTAATCAAAGTTTCAAGATCTGGCCATCAAATTCTATCGAGTCGCCATCTCTGGTTTGAATGTCCAAAGTTTTGGTATCTCATTCGTTCTCGAGACCTCCTCTGAGCGTAAACAAAGCTCCCTCTCGAACCATCGAGACCCACTATTTCGAACAATCGATCAATCGATTCTTCTCGAAGCATGCGAACTAGAACGTTCGGGAAATTCAAGGTTCAGGTATAAATACTGGCGCCGAGTGTCACCGCAGTTTACTGCCCGGTAAAGCTGTAGAGGCCATCTGAGGCCAACAGCATAGGTCATTTAACAAAAATCACCGCAGTTCAGTTCCTTTTTAAACGAGTGAATTAATACTATCTCCCGGAAAGTGATAGTCTCAGTAAAATCTCCACGCATTTTGAACAAGAATATGAATTTTTCAATTGAGTACTCCAGTTTTATTTTAAATTTAGGTAATTCGATTTTACCGGAAGGGTTTTATTTCCTCAGTTGCGATTAGAGAAATAAAATATGGCGGTACGAAGTTCGCCGGGTCAGCTAGTTAGTTTCTATAATGTTACCTATGAATGTACAGTATAATCTCACTAATCCGGCACTTCGATAGATCGGCAATAATCCGGCACCCTCCGCCCACGCCTCCCCTCTATACCTACAAGTTGCACAAAAGCAGACCTCAATTAAGGATTATTTCAAAACTAGTTAAATTACATATGTGCCTACATGTTAATTCAATTGTTCCATAATACTCTTATTCTCTCTATGAAATGCTTTATTTTATTTATTACCGATGACTTTTTAAGTATAACCCAGTAATCCGAACATTCCAATAATCCGGCACCCTCCGGTTTTTAATAGTGCCGGATTAGTGAGATTACACTGTATTTACGTAATTTTGTATTATTCCTATGATTTTATGATACAGCCTGTTTGTCAAAACATTCAATGTTTGTGAGGAATCTTGCTCTTTTCGAAGATACAGACTTCCCGTCTAGTTTCGGAAATAGCAGTTTCAATTAACAGAATCATTATATTATAATATGCCTCTTTACAACAAACTAACTAACTTTTGTAGTGGTAGGCCTCTTTAGCAGGGGGCCGCCTGGGGAAGTACCACACCTTTGCCAGTTATTCATCCGCCAAGCTACTGCTTGTTACCAGCGAAATTACTGGGCATGATGAGATTCAACAACTCATATCTCAGGGTGACAGGCGCAGTGCAGTGCCGCGCAGAATTTTAAATTTTAAAACACTGGGTGGCACTGTGTCTGATATGGACAATCGTGATGCTTACTATCAGGCACCTGCAGGGCTATTGGCGTTCTTGGTGACTATCACTTTAGTGACTATTAACTTGATTTGACATTAACTACAAATGTCAAAGTCCGGTTACTAACCAAAGACATTATGATAAACTTAATAAGTAGACTGTGCACTGTGTCGGTCCCGAGTGAGAACCACTCGCAGTGTCTATCCTTTTCCTTTTCTCTCTTCCAAATTTGACAGTAAAGTCTTGTTAGAAAGGTAAAACGTCTTTGTAACTAACTCAAACCACAGAAAATAAAGACATAAGCCTATGCGATGGCGACTGGTGATTATGAAGAATGCCAATAGCCCTGCTGATTTGCTCGTCTTGTTACTCACTTTCATAAAACAAAACTATAATTATTATGAGCAATGAATGTAAATAGCATAGGTTATATTTATTGTTTATTTGAATAAATTATTTATTTATGTGGATGAATTAATCCACATCATCCTTTTGGCCCCATGACTTTCATCCCTCCGCATAACATGTCCATACCAGGCTAATCTTCCACTCTTTAACAAGCATGCATGTAAGAAAATGGATAATGTTACCTCGTTGCTGTATCTGGCCAGTTCGGATATATAGTTCTGATGCTCCTCCCTGATCTGAGGCAAGTGGACCATCAGGTCGGCTTGTGGGGAGATCGGGTTGGGACTTGATGACATCGGCCATCTAAGGAATTAAATGTTTTATCATCAGCAGGAAGATGTTCACTGCTGAACACAGGCCTCTCAAATAGAACGCCATAAACTATTCATATGGTACCTTCCGTTAGTTTTACCTATACTTTAGAATAATATCTTGTGATTGTGTATGTATGTATGTAATGTTACCTATAAGCGTCGAATAAACGTTTTCTTTCTTCTTTCTTTCTTATATGGCGGATTTAGCCTAGATCAGCACGCTTGTTGTAGAGTCTCGACTGTTTGGAGACTCTGCATACATTGTTTTATTTGTTAAGTTATAGTTAGAATTAATTGTTAATTGTTTGTTGAGTACGGGTGCGCGACGCCGGGACGCTTAGTTTAAAAATAAAAGAACAGTGTGCTCTGAACGACGCCTTTATTGGTACTGTTTGTTATAAGAAACTTATGGCTAAAGAAATCTGTAGAGTTATGTTAAGTGTTAAGTTTAGCGTGGGAACTCAAGTGCTCTGTATGGTGAGCCCATACACTTGTAGTGCTACTTGGTGATCGCAATTAAATATTTGAATAAAAAAAAATGTATCTTTAAATTTTTTTTGAAAGTTTAATGAAAATTATGTATCATCCGATTCATAAATCACTTTCAAAATATATTTTTAAATTAATTACAAGCAATTCGAAATTGATCAAATTCCAATAAGAGTCACTTGAACACGAGCGCGCTACGAGTGGTCGCCATGATTGTGACGTCATTATGTTAATAGTTATGTATGGTACTTTATAACATTGTGACGTCACTATAGGTCACGAACTCGTTCGGGTACTATCGGCGTGTTTTCGGTACTGGATTAAATATGATTTTTTAATTTGATATAACTTTGTAATTATAGCGAATAAAAAAAAACTAAAAATGGTTTCGTTACGAAACTTATGTATGATCATTCCATATAAGCCAAAAAAAATTCAAATGCTCAATTAAGCGGAAAATTATGTTCTCATTCTCCATATTTGCGAATGTCATTAAGAATAACCGCTTTAAAATTTAGTAGCAAGATTTGACTCGAACACCATCATCTCAGGCTCAGCTGTAAGTAGTCCACTACTGGACATAGGCCTCCCCCATAAAAGGAGGGGAGGGGGCGTTTTACCAATACTCGGAACACTTGGCAAGCGGGTTTGGGAGCTCAGTTCGATGGTTTATGCGCTATGAGGACGCTAACAAATTCCTAGTAACTTATCATCATCATCTCAGCCGTTGGTAATCCACTAGTGAACATAGCCCTCCCCCATAAAGGTGGGTTGTTGTCAATACTCTAGACGCTTGTTGTGCGGTTGTCGAGCGCAGGTCGATGGTTTGTAGCAGAGGACGCTGCTGCCTGCTCTGGATCTGTTAACCCTGAGCCACGGGGAGAGAGGAGGGACCACTATTCTAAATCCGGTAACTCCATAGTGATAGTAACTCGTGTTTTCTTGTAACTCACTTGCTTGGATCATAGTGTTTGGATCTCTTGATGTAGTTGAACGGTGCTATCTGCATGTCACCGAATAGTGGTACTACTTCCAAGTTCTGAAAAGCACACATGTACATTAATTGTGTTTTTCCATCAGGAATTATCTCTTGAAGTCTGATTAGTGTAGGTGGTTGACAATAATAACAGCCTTGTTGGCTCAGATGGTAGTAACTCTGCTTTCTGTGCCGCAGGCCCTGTGTTTGATCCCCGGCCAGGTCAAACATTTGTGTGCAGTTTTTTATGAAAGTGAGTGACAATACGAGCAAATCAAGTGCCTCATGGTAAACATCAGCATCATGATTGCCCATATCAGACACAGTGCCACCCAGTGTTTTAAAATACAAAATTGTGCACTGCCCTGCGCCTGTCACCCTGAGATATTAGTTATTGAAACTCGTCATGGCTAGTAATTTCGCTGGTAACATTGCCATTCAGACCGGAACATAGTAATGTTTGCACATTACTGCTTGGCGAATGAATAACTGGCAAAGATGTGGTACTTCCCCAGGCGGGCCCCTGCTAAAGAGGTCTACCTCTAATAAAATCTCAATGATAGCCTGGTATCTGGAACTGTGCCCGGTAGATGACAATAGGCTCGCCCCCTATTACATGGGAATTAAAACATAACTGGCGAAATGTGGGTGTACCTACTATGGGACTGAGTCCTGGGTACATCTCTGCCTACCCCTTCGGGTAGGCGTGACGTTATGATATGTAAGGCTTACCTTGAATATGCGATCGATTCGATCCAATCGTATCTTTTTCTTCTGATCCAAACGGTTGATGTTACACACTTCGGAATCCATCAGGAACAGGCCGAAACCCATCACCTGGTGAACAGAATCATCACCATCATCATCACTTGTACCAATATTTAAAAAAAATCTTTATTTTAAGACATTTCATCCACAGATTATCCACATTAAATTTGAATTAACAGAAATAATCATTGAAATTAAAAATTAAATTAAATCAAATCAAGAAAATCATAATAAAAATAATTCAAATAAATGAAAATTAGAATTTATATCCATACAAACGTAACAGTTAAATCATTTGAAATCAGAGCATATTTCCAACATTTGATGACGTTATTCGGAATGAGACAAAAGTTATCAAGGCTCCTAATTATACTTTGGTCTAAAATACTTATAATTTGGAGTTATATTTGAAAATACCTATATTTTGGATTTTTATCATATTTTAGTCCAAAGTACTTCTATATTGGATTGAATTAGGAACCTAGATAACTAGTGTCTCATTCCGAATAACGTCATTAAATGTTGGAAATATGCACTGATTTCAAATGATTTGACTATTACGTTTGTATGGGGAACTTTCCGGTCGCCAACTCCTTAAGAAAAACCAATTAAAATAAAATTATAAAATTAAAAGAAATAATTTATTCATTCATTCATTCAATTTAAAGGATTATGTCCCTATCATTATTTTCTTTGGAATATATACTTAAGGAAAAAAAAAACGAGAATAAACACAAATAAAATGATCACGACATAGTCTACTTCATCATCAAGACATCAGGATATAAATTATATATCAAATAGGTTTACTGTATTCGGAGGTAACACGGGAATACAAAACATCGATTTAATAAATTTTCCATAGGATTGTGTCAAACTGCTAAGAGGTTTCCTTTCTAGTAAAAAGTATGCTAAGTAAATATCAGTAACAATATATAACAAACCTTCACGAGCATGTGTTTCTCCGAAGGCGTGAGATACATCTTTGTTTCAAACATATGTACGCAGATGTTGACCACATCTGCTAATAGATCCTCATAGCCTGGAACAAACACAAATGTTCAATTCATTCTATAGGTACAGGTTTCGTAGTGCTAGGCCTCTTTTGCAGGGGCCCGCCTGGGAAAGTACCACACCTTTGCCAGTTATTCATCCACCAAGCAGTAATGTGCAAACATTACTGTGTTACGGTCTAAAGGGCAATGTTGCCAGCAAAATTACTGGGCATGACGAGGTTCAACAACTAATATCTCAGGGTGACAGGCGCAGTGCAGGGCCGCGCACAATTTCGAATTTTAAAACACTGGGTGGCACTGTGTCTGATATGGACAATCATGATGCTTACCATCAGGCACCTGATTTGCTCGTCTTGTCACTATCTATAATATAAATAGTATTATTAATCCTCACCCTAAGAATAAATATAGTTATTTATAGTCCTCACCATTGATTTTCTCCAGTGCATGTTTGACAGTATCACGTATTTTGTTCTGTGTTGCCAGGAACATGGATAGATTCTGCGACTCCTGCAAGCTCTGACTGTCCGACATCACCTTTAGAAACTGCGCCGCGCTGTGAACAAAACATATATAATTTTTTTATGATAGTGAGTGACAAGACAAATCAGGTGCCTGATGGTAAGCATCATGATTGCCCATATCAGACACAGTGCCACTCAGTGAAAAATTAACAAGGACATAGGTTACTTTGCACATACTTTACTTCATCTTTAAAATATCAGGATATAAATATATCAAATAGGTTTACTGTATTCGGAGGATACAGGGGAATACAAAACATCGATTTAGTAAATTTTCCACATGATTGTGTCAAACTGCTAAGAGGTCCTGTATCCAGTTAAGAGTGAATTTAACTTGAATTGAATTTATTCAAATGTGGGTGTATCTACTATGGGACTGAGTCTTGGGTACACCTCTGCCTACACCTACGGGAAAAAAGGCGTGAATGTATGTTTTTTTTTTTATGAAATTAATCTTAGTTATTTTGAATTGACATGTAAAGAAAGTTTTATGAATAACTGATCTAAGAACTAAATTTTATTTTAGTGTGTTTAATGACAAATTTACTTCTCATTGACTATTGAATAATTGAATATTGACTTTATTAATATACCTATGTATGAATTTAAATTGTATTTTAATGTATATTTTTGAATGACATAAGTTGTCTTAAACAATTCATGATATTAAACCCCAAATTTGTATGCCTATATGGCTGATCACAGCTTGCTCGATTGCAATTAATTCTAACTATCTATATATGACCTGGGTATCACAAATAAATTATTTTGATTTGATTTGATTTGTGCAAATGTGGTCTCACCGTCTGTATGTAGAGTAATCATTTTTGACGCTGCTCTTCATGTTCTTAAGCTCGTCCAATACTGCGAACATGTTGACAAACTTGCCGAGCGTCAGTAGGTACGCTTCGGACACGAAATCGCGACGTTTCTCCGCGTGGCACAGCCGGCGTACCTCGCCGCAGAAACGCTCTATTGCTTTACGCTGAAAAAATATATATGAAGGAAAGGCCTGGTTAAAAAGTACCCACATCCTACTAATATTATAAACGCAAAAGTTTGTGAGGATGGATGGATGGATGGATGTTTGTTACTCTTTCACGCCAAAACTACTGAACCGATTAGGTTGAAATTTGGTATGTAGGTAGCTTAGAACCTGGAATAACACATGGGGTACTTTTTTCCTGATATTCCCACGGGAACGATGACAACTCTGTGAATAAAACATTTTTTTTTTATGATAGTGAGTAACAAGACGAGCAAATCAGGTACCTGATGGTAAGCATCATGATTGCCCATATCAGACTCAGTGCCACCCAGAGATATTAGTTGTTGAATCTCGTCAAGCCCAGTAATTTCGCTAGTATAATTGCCCTCCAGACCGAAACACAGTAACGTTTGCACATTACTGCTTGGCGGATGAATAACAGGCAAAAGTGTGGTCCCCAGGCGGCCTCCTGCTAAATAGGCCTACCACTACAATACCAATACTACTATGTTATGTTATGTGTTGTAATAATAAGGGAAAGCCAGGTCAAAAGTGACTACAAACGACGAGCATGTACCGTAAAACGGGGTGCCAAAGGGACTGCAGGTAAATTGGGAAAAACTGGTCGAGTTTATATTTCTTCAACAGCATCTTACCATTTTTTTACAGGGCAGAGCGCCTTTATTGAAAAAGAGGCCTAACCACAAATTTTTTTTTTTTTTTTAATTTATTGACTAGTATAAAGAAAAGGGCTTTGTCGCTGTGCAACCACATCGCCCAGTACAAAAATGTTATAAAAAATTCATATAATTCTACTTAAGTCTAAATAATCTATATACAAACAGGGGGGAAGATACAGGGTAGGAAAGAATACTATTACAAAGACCAACTTCGAGCGATCGACATCCAAACACCTACCTACGGTCTTGTTCGTTCCGGACACACTCCAACAGAACATGTTGTATATCCTCAACAGTACCACACACTTCACAGTTGGGAGATGGGTCTTTTTTCATCAAAAATGCGAACTTGTTTGTGGGAAAAAAAATAATAATTTATTAAATAATAATAATAATTAATAATATGAGTTAGTTTACCTGAAAGTACATAAACTGCAGCAGTTTATCAACCTCCGGCGCCAGCACCTGCACAGTTCTCTCGTATATCTGCACGCGGTCGGGCTGTTCGTTGGACCGCGGCTGTGGGATGGCTCGGCTGCAGCATCTCCACGTGTACAGCATTACGGCGTGAGCATTGCCTTCCTCTAACAGCTCATTCTGTAATGTAACGCGGGTGTAGTTAATGATCATGTCGGCAACATGCCGACATAAAACATACATTCACGCCTTCTTTTCCGAAGGGGTAGTCAGAGGTGTACCCAGGACTCAGTCCCATAGTAGATACACCCACATTGCGCCAGTATGTTATTGGTCCCATGTAATAGGGGGCGACCCTATTGCCATCTACCGGGCACAGTTCCAGACTCCAGGCAGTTATTGAGATAATTCCTAATGGAAAAATTCAATATTTAATACTTTGCCTGACCTGGGGATCGAACCCGGGACCTCTTGATTGACAGTCGAACATGCACCCTCTACGCCACCGAGGCAGTCATGCCGACATGCCGAGTCTTATCTTTATTGACTGCCTTTCTGTGGGAGAACCAAAATCTTGACATATTTCATGATAGTTTATCTAGTTTAATTACAAATTTAAGGCTATTTGTAAGCCGTCTCGGTGGCGTAGTGGGCGTAAGCTCGACTGCCGATCATGAGATTCCGGGTTCGATCTTCAGGTCAGGCAAGTGTCAGATATAGAATTTTTCCATTAGGAATTATCTCTACAACAGCTTGGAGACTGGAAGTGTGCCCGGTAGATAGCAATAGGCTCGTCCCCTATTACATGGGACCAATAACATACTGGGAAATGTGGGTGTACCTACTATGGGACTGAGTCATATTCATATTCATTTATTGATAACATTGTGTCACTTGTCTTGTTTAAATTATATACTAACTCATTGAATAAAATAATATTAATTTTAATCTATACTAATATTATAAAGAGAGAAACTTTGTTTTTTTGTTTTTTTGTTTGTAACGAATAGGCTCCGAAACTACTGGACCGATTTTAAAAATTCTTTCACTTATGGATAGCTTAATTCAGTGTGAGTGCCATAGGCTATATGAGATTTTGAAAAAAAATGGGGATCCGTAAGAAAACTGCAATATTGTGAACAAAGGTGTTACATAATATAATTACCATATTCATAAATTTGCGTGCGCTGTGAAATGCATTGATGGTAGAATAATATAATGTACTAGGGGTTTGTAGTACTTATCAATACCTACAAAACAGTATACATAGATTATATCCATCTTTTTTGGTTTAGTCACAATAATCGAAAAAATGATTATTTTTCATGCGGTGTGAAAACTATTGGTGGTAGAGTAAAGTAATGTACTTGGGGTTTGTAGTACTTATCAATACCTACAAAACAGTATACATAGATTATATCCATCTTTTTTGGTTTAGTCACAATAATCGAAAAAATGATTATTTTTCATGCGGTGTGAAAACTATTGGTGGTAGAGTAAAGTAATGTACTTGGGGTTTGTAGTACTTATCAATACCTACAAAACAGTATACATAGATTCTATCCATCTTTTTTGGTTTAGTCACAATAATCGAAAAAGTGATTATTTTTCATGCGGTGTGAAAACTATTGGTGGTAGAGTAAAGTAATGTACTAGGGTTTGTAGTACTTATCAATACCTACAAAACAGTATACATAGATTATATCCATCTATTTTGGTTTAGTCACAATAATTGAAACAGTGACTATTTTTCATGCGGTGTGAAAACTATTGGTGGTAGAGTAAAATAATGTACTAGGGGTTTGTAGTACTTATTAATACCTACAAAACAGTATACATAGATTATATCCATCTTTTTTGGTTTAGTCACAATAATCGAAGCAGTGATTATTTTTCATGCGGTGTGAAAACTATTGGTGGTAGAGTAAAGTAATGTACTAGGGGTTTGTAGTACTTATCAATACCTACAAAACAGTATACATAGATTATATCCATCTTTTTTGGTTTAGTCACAATAATCGAAAAAGTGATTATTTTTCATGCGGTGTGAAAACTATTGGTGGTAGAGTAAAGTAATGTACTAGGGGTTTGTAGTACTTATCAATACCTACAAAACAGTATACATAGATTATATCCATCTTTTTTGGTTTAGTCACAATAATCGAAAAAGTGATTATTTTTCATGCGGTGTGAAAACTATTGGTGGTAGAGTAAAGTAATGTACTAGGGGTTTGTAGTACTTATCAATACCTACAAAACAGTATACATAGATTATATCCATCTATTTTGGTTTAGTCACAATAATTGAAGCAGTGATTATTTTTCATGCGGTGTGAAAACTATTGGTGGTAGAGTAAAGTAATGTACTAGGGGTTTGTAGTACTTATTAATACCTACAAAACAGTATACATAGATTATATTATCCATCTATTTTGGTTTAGTCACAATAATTGAAACAGTGACTATTTTTCATGCGGTGTGAAAACTATTGGTGGTAGAGTAAAATAATGTACTAGGGGTTTGTAGTACTTATTAATACCTACAAAACAGTATACATAGATTATATCCATCTTTTTTGGTTTAGTCACAATAATTGAAACAGTGACTATTTTTCATGCGGTGTGAAAACTATTGGTGGTAGAGTAAAATAATGTACTAGGGGTTTGTAGTACTTATTAATACCTACAAAACAGTATACATAGATTATATCCATCTTTTCTGGTTTAGTCACAATAATCGAAGCAGTGATTATTTTTCATGTGGTGTGAAAAGTATTGGTAGTAGAATAAAGTAATGTACTAGGGGGTTTGTAGTACTCATCAATATCTTCAAAATAGCCCACGATAAATTATAACATGTGTTAAGGTTTGGTCATTGTAACAGAAATAGTCATTAATTTGCGTGCGCTGCGTAAACCATTAGGGTTATATTTATTAAAATACAATGTATCACGAATTTACTCCTGATAAACGTCCACTATACCTACTTCTGCTACCCGTGCGAAGCCGGGGCGGGTCGCTAGTACATTATACATATATTAAATTTTAATAATAATTCAAATCAATATCAAAATGGTACATAACAAACAATTAGTCAAAGAATTCATTGATTGTGTAAAACACTTTCTCCACAAGACATTTTTTCAGTGAAAATTTGAAAGAATTCATTATCCTTTAACTGCTTACGTCTTGTTAATCCGACAAATTATGTGTTAGACTACATAACCGCCAGAGTCGTATATTTACGACTGCTCTTAGGCTGGGTTTTTTGATCACTGGTTAAGTCGACCAATGGTTAAATTTTTTGACAAGTATTTAAAATTCGATAAAATTCGTTTTTTATCCCTGGTTAACTATTTATTTCTTCACGATTTAACCATTGGTTAGAAATTTAACTATAGTTAGTTTGACAAATGGTTAACTTAACCGTAACTGACGATCAAAAAACTGGCCCTTAATCTACATTTTTAAATCATTACGCTGTATAGTGAATCTAGTTATCATTTACAGTTGGTTACATGCTTCTTCAATTACCTAAAAAATTTAAATCACTTTTTTTAGTAGGTATTTATAATTGGATAAACTTGCCGGACTAGAGGCATGACAACTGATATGAAGTCTGGCAGCTAAGGGGTAGTGTTACGGATGTCCTAGCTACATCTCTGCCTTCCCCTTTGAAAAAAGGCTTTTAATAGTATAGACATGAAGATATGTAATGTAAGGATACTCACCAAGTTGGCATGCACCGTAGCCTCCTCAATATATTTGGCAATGCCCGTGACAAACCCATTCCTGTCTTCAAAGTTGGTGTCAAAGTTTGACTGGTAGAGTATGGAGCAGGGGGCTGCCTCGATGCATGGTTGTTCATCTATAGAAAAACAGATAAGTCCTGTTTACTCTCCGTTTTCAAGTATTTAAAAATAAGGTTAAGAAGTTGTATTTATAAGTTTTTAAGTATTTTGTAGTGGCCTCTTTTGCAGGGGGCCGCCTGGGAAAGCACCACACCTTTGCCAGCACTTACTCAACAACTGGCATGTGAAGTTTGAAACAAAAAAGATAAAAAGACGTACCTAAGACCGAAGTGCGAACGAGACAACAATACTGTACTGATGTACGTGGACCTAATGGTACCTAATTTGAGCTATCCATTTTCGAGAAGCTAGTATGAGGTACTCCCCTTTTCTTTAAATCAATGGTTATAAACCGTCAAGTCACGTGGGGGTAACATAATATTGCTAATTTGGTACAATATTGACGAAACTGCATATCTTGCCATTTCACAGAAGAGGGTTTTAAAGTTATTTTAAATTTTTGTTTTCCATTTATGACTTGTTTCAGACATGGCTGCATTATTTTTAACTTAAAAGAAGACTAAAGTAATATTATATAGTTTTATTTTCAGTTTAAATCAATCAAATACTACAACATTGATTGTCATGATATATTAAAAAAAAAAACTTTATTGTTGCATCAAATTCCTCCAGTAAACAGTTTATTGTAAGTAATGCAAAATATTCAGTCGGTGTAACGACACATTTAAGAATTTAATTTAGTTTCGTCACTGTTCCGCCAATAGAAGATAAACCAAATGTCATAATTACCTTTTCGCTGTTTTTGCTCCAGAATGTTTGTGATAGTGATGTCAACGCCACCTACCTTATCGGTGCGAGATACAATTCCGTCAATTTTTCTCCGAATGTAATTAACCTCAACACAATGTTTGAGACACTTAACTCAACATACATACATACAGTCACGCCTTGTTCCCATTGGGGTAGGCAGAGACTATTTCTTTCCACTTGCTACGATCCTGACATACAACTTTCGCTTCTTCCACTTCCATCACATTATTCATGCATGCTCGTCGGTTGTTGGTACTTTTGACCTGACCTTTCCTTAAGATAAAATCAACTTGTTCATGAAAGGTATGCCTAGGTTGACCCCTACCGACTTGACCATTCACACTAGCCTTATAAATCTCCTTTGTCAATCTCCTTTCGTCCATCCTCTCCACATGTCCGAACCATCTAAGCAATCCTTTCTCCATCTTTGTCACTACATCTTCAAACACCGCCAGTGTTCCCTTATCAATCAACTCAATTTTGACAAAATGTGTTAATTCATCATTATTTCACCAAATGAGCAAATAATAGCTTGAGGCTCAAACTTATTCTAATTTGTCACAAATGTTAAGAGATGTGTCATTGACGGTTTTTAAATTCATTTAATGTAGCTGTTTTTATCAATGGTCAACAGTAAAAAAAGCTGTTAATTCGTCAACGGGTTTCAATGCATTGCATGTTGTAGTAATGGATTAGCAATCACAATCATTGATAGCATGCGATAGCTTTAATAGCATATAGCAAATTATATGAAGTTGCGATATTCTGTGATTGCGATTTTAGCGAATTCATCGCTTCATACGATCATAGTGGCAGCGTGCGCCGTGTGCTCTCCCTCGGCTGTCGGCCGTCGTAACCACGGGAGACGCCGAGACGGAAATACTGAAAACTATATCTGTTTCACATGACCCTGATTGACCTTGTTGCTTTCGAGTCACGAGTGAAATTATTAGCAATTTGGTAGGCACGATTAAGCCATTATTATCTTTATTTGTTTGTACTTAGGGTCGTATATTGAATGAACGTGTATGATTATTTAATTCGTTAAAATTAATAGCGGGGCGGTGTGAAGTACGAAGAGCGAATTATCGTCATAGCAAATAGCATAGCAATAGCAAATAGAATGCTATGACTCATTAAATCGCATGCTTATGATATTATTGTGAAATCGCAATAATTACCATCACTAGCATGTTGCGTTAACGTGGACGGAATTTATTTAGTTTATATTTTCAACAGGTTTCTTCGTTTAAGATTAATTCGTTGATGAACAGAAAGCTATTTATAAAAACAGTTTATTGATTTAACGACCACCTCTACAAATGTTATACTTTATAATGAAACTTTGTTGTTATAATGCCTGTCTTCTAATGTGTGCCTTCAATGCCAAAATTACTGATTGGGTTTTTTATGTAAATAAATAAATCGTTTATTTGCCAGAATGTTGGTACAATAGATCATAGTCAACTTATAGCAGCTATACTGAAAGTGTGCTCCACAGAACCCTAGGGCTCTGCAAACCCTATGGCTCCGATGGACATGAATCACAAGAGTATGTACCTACTAGCTATCAAGCTGTAAGTAAATATTTGTGCTTATGACCACACCTATTTACATTAAAAATGTTCCATTTCTTCGACTTACCAGGTAAAGTAAGCTCGTCCAATACATCGACGTTGCTCAGCGCGTCGGAAAGCGATACTTTCTCGCTTACGGACATGATTTTTCACCTTAATTCCGCCGATTTATAGTTTAATGGCTCGATGTAACGGATGTGTCTAATCTATCCGATTACTAATTACAGTTCTCCCAACTAATTACCGCTCCATCGAACAGTAAACCATTTTTATATTATTTGGTTATGGTTCAACACTAATCACAGTTAAACGTACGAAATTATTAAGCAAAACAAAACAAAATTCATGCATTCAAAATAATAGTAGGCGCAGTCACAGACACAGAACAGTCACAGATCACTATAGTTATGGGCGCAGTACACTGGCCACAGAACACAATACCCTCAAACCCTAAAGACACTGGCGCAGTCGGCGTCGGCGTCGATCGTAATGATTCCACTTTCCACTGTCACAGTGACTGTCACTCTGTCACTGTCACTGACTGTCACACACACACGTTAGGTATTTGCCAGTGCCAAGCTAAATAAATTTTCAAGGTAATTATTATTATTATTTTTTTTATTTTTTATTCAGCCAGATATCCCTCATAACCCTGGTTTTCAAAATTCCAGGCAGATAAAGTTACTACTTCAACGACCTGCCGGTTACACTTGAATCACTCGTATACCCCTGTCTTTTTAGCTAAACTTAGAATAAGAGACCATTCCAAATGCGAGTGTGGTTTAGATTATGGAAATGTGAACCATATCTTTTTTCTTGCCCAAAACAACAGTTTTCTCTATATGATATTATTCCTCCTGATATCCCTCGTCCTGTCTCCTTTAAATTCCTCTTATCCTTGGTTTTTTCACCGTTTATTAGACTATTGTGTAATATAATATATTTATGTGTATTCGTAATATTATGTTATATAGCTTTTGTTTAGATTGTAATTAGTTGTATGTGCGACACAAAAGAGTAGAAATTAATTGAGGGCGCCACTTGTCCTTTGTATGGCAATACCTTAAGTAACTTATAAACGATTTTGATACTTTGCGATTTATATTTATTTTCTCTTATGGAAGATAGAAAAAAAAGGGTCTATATAACTCGTTCACCTAGAAATTCTAGTCAATAATAAATAACAAATTGATCTTGGAATCCTATTTCACAAAAGTTAGGATTAGGATAAGGATTGGTAAACTTGCCTCAATAGTGAGCGCAAGCGCTACTGCTGGGTTCGATTTAGTTTTTATATAATAATAAATTTGATTACATATTTCACATAATTAGATTTTTCCACTACGAATTTTCTGTCTTGCTTGATTTGCCTGGTTGATGGCAATAGTATCACCCCCTATTACATGAGAAAAAGACGTGATGTTATGTTTTATTACCTTAGTGGTTTTAGAGCACTTGGATTTCCAACAGGCTTACATGTCGGCCAATGGATTTTCGAAGTATTCTATAGCATAGTGTATTGACTTAAAGTAGATTGTAAGAAGGTAGCTGTATTGTTTAATCTTTATTTAATAAAAGCCAGTTTGCCCAGATTTATACTACTAATAATTAAAAAATCAAAGAAATTTTCCCATAAATGTATTTTTATTTCAACAAAGCATTTTGAAAGAACGTTTTTTTATTACTATAAACGTTATAGAAAATACAAGTACATTATGTATGGTTCGCGCGCGAGCTATGTATCACCGGTATTGTGCTATTTGACTTTATATCTTCTATATTATGTAATATTATTGTTGTAGTGGTAGGCCTCTTTAGCAGGGGGCTGCCTGGGGAAGTACCACACCTTTGCCAGTTATTCATCCGCCAAGCAGTAATGTGCAAACATTATTGTGTTCCGGTATGAAGAGCAATGTTACCAGCGAAATTACTGGGCATGATGAGATTCGACAACTCATATCTCAGGGTGACAGGCGCAGTGCAGTGCCGCGCAGAATTTTGAATTTTTAAAACACTGGGTGGCACTGTGTCTGATATGGGCAATCATGATGATTACCATCGGGCACCTGATTAGCTCGTCTTGACACTCACTATCATAAAAAAAAAAAATATTATATTTACAATACTGTATACTGAAATAAAACGTTTAAAAAAAAACTAAATTGTATCAAAAACAAGACATTATTAGGAGATTTATCCCAATTTCTTATAAAATGTTTTGTAAACGCTCTCTACTTCCATCGTAATAAATATCGTCTCGTAATAATATACTTCATAATTTAGAGAATGTAGGGATCTCCTTCTTCACATATTCACAGCATCGAATAATGAAAGTTTTTGGCGAATGGTGCACTTTACAAAATCGTATTCTTAACTCTTTTTTTGGCCGGCCTTTTCTGTGTTTTGGAGGACTTCCGAAGTTTCCGTTGTTTTTTACTCCCTCTATAGCGATTCTTCTATCAGAATGATTCTGATACACCTAAAACGTAAAAAACATTATAATAATATACATATTATAGTATTTACAAATTAGATACACAATAAAATAGGATAATGTTTGAAAAACCTTTTTTTTTATTTACTCGTCTTAAAGTATTTTCAATTTTTAAAATGCAGTTGCCTTTATTTTAAAATAAATACTTATTAAGTATACTCTTTTATTTTATTATATTTTCTCTTTTTTAAATTTCATAGAGCTACATGGGTGTATACGTAATGGGTGTAGTAATATAAACATTTTAATCACTCGAATCACATACGTACTAGTAAACGTATCTTTTATACGTAATAAGAAAATACGTACTAAAAGTATCAAAAACTGCAAATCCTACTATAAATGGACACTGTTTTGAAATATTGATATAACCTAAAAGGAACTCAAGCTATCTATTTTTGGGTAAAAGTAAGGAGTATTAAATGGTTTTAATCTCGTGGAATAATAATGATTTATTAGTATTATTGCTAAGACATACCTGTAATTTCCGCTGTTCTCTTGTAAACATCAACCAAAGGAGAAAGTAATTTTCCGAGTTGAAACTCCTGCAAGCGTTGCATATACACCTTATAATTTATTTGGCGAACACCGCCACGGATTGTTCTGTTCATTTTCCACTAAATCACTAAAAATTGTATGTATCCTGTTCGAAATTATATTCGAAAACATTAAAAACCGAGAACAATAATAATAAATTAATAGTTTTGACACAAACTTGACAGTTGCCTGACAGTAATGGGATGTTGCCATCATAACGTTTTTTGTAGTTCCAAAATAATTAATTTCTACTCTTTTGTGTCGCACTATACATACTTAGTAAAAAGTTTATCAAAGGAGTGTTTTTTATTTTAATATTTTGTAATGTTGCTTAATATTAAAGTTTAGTATCAAGCTGTAGAATATGATTGCTGATTGTGTTCAAAATTCAAAAGCACTTGTTGGTTAATTTCCTTCGTTTGATGTTCGATCTCCCTACGTGTTATTGGCAAAGTTGTGGTGATAAAAACCAAGAACTAAGCTTCTTGATAAATAAACTTGTTCCTTCTGTCATCTGTGTGGTGGAAAGTTCGTTTGACGTTTGTATTCTGTGATTCTGTGGTGGAAAGTGAAAAAAGAAAGAATTATCACTGAGCACGTAATAAAGAATTATTTTAATATCACCACAGAACAAAAAAATTATCACAGAACACTGTTTATTATTCTCAACAATACAAAAGTATACATAAAAATCGCATGATTTATATCCTCATTAGTATTGAATAATGAATAAATACCAAACATTAGTACAAACTGCGATGAGAAGAAAACTCTATGTAAAATTCCATTTTAAGTTAAGTCCATCAAGACGTGAAACTTGAACGAATCTTTACATACAATATAAATAATAAACATGGAAGACAAACTAAATAAGAACAATGTCGCGTTACTCGATGTTAAACAAATAAATCCAGAGCCAGATAGAGAGAGAGAAGAAAGCATGCACATGATTGAAGTCGTTCAAGTTAAAGTGGAATATAACTCTGAACCGGAACCAGAAAATGATTGTAAAGAAACAACACTCCAAATGGAATATGAACAATTATACGAAGACCATATCATCAAGGATGAATTAGTTATTGGACCGGTAGTGAAACAGGAAACTTGCACCAACTTAGATAAAGTTCCAAAAGATGAAGAAGAATATGATCCGCTGGATATAAGAGAGGACAAGAAATATCGCCAGATCACTAAACGTATAAATTGTAAAAATCAGAGAAGAAGAAAAATAAGCTCAGCGCCAGCAGTATGCAATCTATGTAATAAAAAATTTTCAAGTAAAAGTAAACGAAACAATCACTTTAAGCATTGTTGTCCTCTGAATATAAATAAAGTAAAATCTGTAGCAGGTGCGTGTAATCTGTGCAACAAGGTGCTTTCCAGTAAGAATGGCCTGAGCAATCATATGATATATTATTGCCCTATGAATGAGAAGAAAATTATAAAACTGGCAATACCAGCAACGTGTAAATATTGCAAAAAGGTATTTTCTACGGAGAGGCACCGGGACAACCATTCTGTATATTATTGTTCTATGAACAAGAATAGAGAGAGTGCAGAGTGTCACTTTTGCCGTACCATATTTGTGAGTAGGATTACCCGAAACAAGCATATGAAATATGTGTGTTCTAAGAACCCGAATAAGGCAGAATTACTACGGTACGATCAGAAAAAGAAAGTAAAATGTAACCCGTGTGGTAAGATACTGTCTAGTGCCAGTTGCCTAGACACTCACAAAAAATTTCATTGCCCTATGAAACCGAATAAAAAAAAACTATACAAATGTGACATTTGCAACTTGAGCTACCAGTCAAAATACTCCCTAACTACCCACATGAAATTCAAACATACTACCAACTCGAGTGAATATCAATGCGATGATTGCGGAAAGAAATACGCACGAAAATACAGTTTACAAACTCATATTAAAGAAAAACATAATATGAATTACTGTCATATTCGTTTTAAATGTAACTATTGCAAAAGAGCATTTGTGAATGAACGTAATAGAGACTATCATTCCAAACATGTTTGTGATAGGAATAAAAATAAAATTATGAATGTATACAAGTGTGACTTTTGCGATAAAGTATATCTTAATAAGTTTAACTTCAATAAACATATGAAACAATGTTGTCTGACGGAAAAAATACAATTCGTATGCGACACATGTAACATGAGCTTTCAGACAAAATATTCTCTAACTACCCACATAAAATTTAAACACACCACAAACTGGAGTAAATATAAATGTGATGATTGCGGAAAGGAATACATACAAAAAGGCCAATTGCAAACACATATTAAAGAAAAACACATGGATTATTTCAGTTTTGATGTGAATATTTCTAATTTTGAATGTGACTATTGCAAAACAGCATTTGCGAATCAACGTAACAGAGATTATCATTCAAAACATGTCTGCAATATGAATGAAAATAAAGTTACAAATCTAAATAAGTGTGACTTTTGCGATAAAGTATATCTCAATAAGTATAACCGCAACAAACATATGAAACAATGTTGTCTGATGCAGAAGGAAAATAAATAGCATTTATAATATGTTATGTCATTTATTTGTATAAATTCATAAGGAGCCATTAGCCTTAAAGGTTTCGGCATAACATATGCGGTTGGCCACATTTTGATATTGTTTGCACTGATATGCAGATAGCTATCAACCACTGGTTGTCATGTGGGTGCGGCCTGGGTTGTAGTCGGGGATGGTCATGGGCAATGCCTTACCTAAAAATATGTAGAAAGGTTCATACTGTGATAGATTGGATACACTTTATTGATTATTGTACACCTTACGGAGAACATATTATGAAAATAAAGTTGATACAGTTAGTCATAGGCTAGTACACGTGGCGATCTTATCGCTTAAAGCGATTTCTTCCAGACAACCCAATGGAAGGGATACTCGCCTATGCCTGTGCCTCAAAGCGAAATACTTATCTATACTAATATTATAAAGAGAGAAACTTTGTTTTTTTGTTTGTAACGAATAGGCTCCGAAACTACTGGACCGATTTTAAAAATTCTTTCACTTATGGATAGCTTAATTTAGTGTGAGTGCCATAGGCTATATGAGATTTTGAAAAAAATAGGGATCCGTAAGAAAACTGCAATATTGTGAACCAAGGTGTTACATAATATAATTACCATATTCATAAATTTGCGTGCGCTGTGAAATGCATTGATGGTAGAATAATATAATGTACTAGGGGTTTGTAGTACTTATCAATATCTACAAAATAGTCCACGGAAATTTTATCCATCTATTTTGGTTTAGTCACAATAATCGAAACAGACATTATATGCATGCGCTGTGAAAAGTATTGGTGGTAGAATAAAGTAATGTACTAGGGGTTTGTAGTACTTATCAATACCTACAAAACAGTATACATAGATTATATCCATCTTTTTTGGTTTAGTCACAATAATCGAAAAAGTGATTATTTTTCATGCGGTGTGAAAACTATTGGTGGTAGAGTAAAGTAATGTACTAGGAGTTTGTAGTACTTATCAATACCTACAAAACAGTATACATAGATTATATCCATCTTTTTTGGTTTAGTCACAATAATCGAAAAAGTGATTATTTTTCATGCGGTGTGAAAACTATTGGTGGTAGAGTATAGTAATGTACTAGGGGTTTGTAGTACTTATCAATACCTACAAAACAGTATACATAGATTATATCCATCTTTTTTGGTTTAGTCACAATAATCAAAAAAGGGATTATTTTTCATGCGGTGTGAAAACTATTGGTGGTAGAGTAAAGTAATGTACTAGGGGTTTGTAGTACTTATCAATACCTACAAAACAGTATACATAGATTATATCCATCTATTTTGGTTTAGTCACAATAATTGAAGCAGTGATTATTTTTCATGCGATGTGAAAACTATTGGTGGTAGAGTAAAGTCATGTACTAGGGGTTTGTAGTACTTAACAATACCTACAAAACAGTATACATAAATTATATCCATCTATTTTGGTTTAGTCACAATAATTGAAGCAGTGATTATTTTTCATGCGGTGTGAAAACTATTGGTGGTAGAGTAAAGTAATGTACTAGATAAGAAGCTATCTAATAAGATTAAAAGTTATTCCGGCAGATGTTACCATATATAATGAAATAAAACAACAAATCAGCTATAATATACATTTTACTTATCCCATAATATAGCGTTTAAACCACTTCGCGCCGCTTGGACGTCACGAGTACATACATCTTTCATGGTACAGTTCAACCACAGATAACTCAATCTAGATGCTTTTTTTATGCATGCTTTTTTATTTGTAGTCTGCAGATCCATAAACTAGCCGAAGTCTTACGATTTTTTTTTCATACTTACATTCACAAAAGCGGAATCTTTTAGGTTATCTGTGGACGTTAAACAGTTGAATTAACGCAGTAGGGCAACTTACACTACTGATAAACTATTTATTACCGAACAGTAGGACAAAACTACCGCGGCTGTAACTTGCTGTCAGCAGAATTGCTATTTGTAGTCTCGAATCTCGAAAGGATTCTTAGCAGTCTGCTATTTAAAGAATTTCCAGCGGAATTTATTTTGAGTCCGTTTATTAATGTGAAGATAGCAGATGGCAAATAGCAATTCTGCTAATGGCAGTGATAATTTTATACCTTAAATTATTGTTTCATAGATATTATGATACCGAGAAAATATGATACCGAGAAAATGTTGACAATTTTTCGACAAAAGTGTAGGTAAAAATTTATATTAGTAAGTAGGTAGTTTCGTCGAAAAAACATTTCAAGATAAAGTTGTCCTACTGTTCGATATTACAATGTGGCATAATTAAAAAAGTCATCTTTATGTCCCTTTTCTGTAAATTTTTCTTTACAACGTCGCTATTTTTACACTCCGCAGGAGTTGTGGCGTCGCACGGTTCGCGCATTCGCCAGTGTCACGTTAGGTATAGAATTTCATTAATGAAATTTGTCAATTACTTATTTCGTCACAATCCGGTAGTCTTGTCAAGAGTTGTGGTACATTAAAAAATGAGTACTAAATTCTATTTTAAACAGATTTTAGTACTAACTTTTTCTTAAATAATGTCATATCAAAGTCTTGCCAACCTTGGGACACTCCGTAGAGTCTATAAATCAGTACAATGACAATGGATTAGAAAGAGAGAACAGCAGAGAGATACGCGATAGAAAGAGAGGCAACTAGTAGGTGAATATAACTGTAGGCTATTATATTTGTGCGACCCGAATTGAACTTTATTGCGTCGCGGCCTGAGTCGATATTTACCCATGTAAATGAGTTTGAGGAGTGTCCCATCTGTAGCTTTAGGTCTATATTCTTTAGTTTGATTGTTTAAAAGAGTTTTATTTGTGTTGAGCCAATGGGTGTCGTTTGTTCGGAGCGGAGAAATACCATTCGAATCGTTTGAAGGATTCTATCTCTCTCTCACAGGCTTCTAGAGATGGCAAGTTGGTTAGCGTCGATTCAGGTGTGTAGGGCGTCGAGTCTGAAATTAACAAATATAATATATATCTATATATTACATATATATATTTTTTTATTCGTACAATATACATCTCCAAACATGACAGTTTGGACCTTTTTACATTATTAATAGCATTTGTATGTAGGCGTTTTCAAGTGGACTAACTTAGACTCTAGAGGGAGTCCATAGCGTAATATTTTATTTACCGTATTCATTTTTTACGGTTGTCTGGAAGAGATCGCTTTTAGCGATATGACCGCCAATTGTTAAAGTGTTTGTAATGATGTATTTTTAATTTAAAGGATTATTTTTTTGTAGTTTTACAATATTCTATTTTAATATAATCTATTTTATTTACCTATTATTATTATTTTTTTTTTAATTAAAAAAAACAATATTATATATTTTAGCGTTCGCAAGCCTTGGCCGTGTGATTCCTCTCCCCCCCCCCCCCTTGGTGGAAGGCTCCCCCTATAAAGCCACATATTGCAGGAGTACACACATCTATAGTTTATGGCGTACTATGGGGAGGCTATGTTCATCTGTAGACGTCACAATGACGCTTTATTGATAACTAGCTGTACCCCGCGGATTCACCCGCGTAGTCTTCCTTCCCGTGGGAATATCGGAATGTCGAAAAAAAGGTAAAAACCGTGAGTGTCTTGACAGACAGACAGACAACAAAGTGATCCTATAAGAGTTCCCTAAAAACGGTACTTTTTTACATGGGTTTTGAATTTTTATGTAGCGGTCTCTTCTGCAGGGGCCCGCCGGGGGAAGTACCACACCTTTGCCAGTTATTCATCCGCCATGCAGTAATGTGCAAGCATTACTGTGTTCCGGTCTGAAGGGCAATGTTACCAGCGAATATACTGGGCATGACGAGTTTCAACAACTAATATCTCAGGGTGACAGGCGAAGTTTAGAATATTAAAACACTGGGTGGCACTGTGTCTGATATGGGCAATCACGATGCTTACCATCAGGCACCTGATTTACTCGTCTTGTCACTCACTATCATAAAAAGAGCAAGTAGTACCGTGTTCATGTATCCTGGTCCCGACCGGAGGATGCGGTCCGCTGCCGCTGGAGCACACAGAGGACCCGGTCGGGGAACTGCGACCTGACACCACAACTGTAATATTACACCACACTTAAGAGCGCACGCGGCCTTCTAGGAATTTGACACGATCGTATGAAAAATTTACCAAATTGATGTTTTTTGGCTGAAATTTATTGCCAGCATAGAAAAAAAAAATGCAAATTAAAATATATCACAAAAATTAAATAAAGTTAGATTACTACTAGCAATCGGGATATGCTCAGCTTTGTGCTGCACAAGGTGACACTGTGCAGCGCTGGTTTTCAGCATATTCATGTAGTGGTAGGCCTCTTTAGCAGGAGGCCGCCTGGGGAAGTACCACACCTTTGCCAGTTATTCATCCGCCAAGCAGTAATGTGCAAACATTATTGTGTTCCGGTATGAAGGGCAATGTTACCAGCGAAATTACTGGGCATGATGAGATTCGACAACTCATATCTCAGGGTGACAGGCGCAGTGCAGTGCCGCGCAGAATTTTGAATTTTTAAAACCGTGGGTGGCACTGTGTCTGATATGGGCAATCATGATGCTTACCATCAGGCACCTGATTAGCTCGTCTTGTCACTCACTATCATAAAAAAAAAAAAAAATATTCCATGCTCGAACACAGATGTTAGCCGAGTAACAGAAAAATGACATAAGCGGGATTACACATCTTTTTGTATTCCCCTGTTTCCTCCGAATATAATAAACCAATTCTATAAATTTCAATCCTTATATTTTTATAGTGAAGTAAACTATGTCCCTGTCATTTTAGTTTCTCTTATAAACCCTCAGTTTTTGAGGCAAAATTCAATAGTAAAACAAACATTAATATTCATGAATAACAATTAAAATTGACAGCCTCGTTGGCTCAGATGGTAGTTACTCTGCTTTCTGTGCAGCAGGCCCCGGGTTCGATCCCCGGCCAGGTCAAACATTTGTGTGCATGAACGTGTCTGTGTTGATCTGTCCCTGTGTGTTATAAGCTTATATAAGTATGTATATCAGTCATCCGGTTACCATAGTACAGGCTTCTAGCCTAGTTTGGGACCAGATGACCGTGTGTGGCAGTTGTCACATATTATAAAGTCCCATTGTAAGTTGTCAGTACCCCTTCGGAGAAAAAAGGCGTTATTGTCGTTGTTACTACAATCCTGATATACGGTTTTCGCTTCATCCACTCTCATGACTCACCCAGATACTAACTTTGTTTGTTATTGACAGGGGCGTGGGCCTTGGGCGGCGTGTACATAGGTTCTGCCCACGCGTGGGACAACGGACGAGAGAACAGAGAGTCGTCCGTGTGTGGCATTTCCATTGGAGGCTGGCCCGGCTCCTGAAAAATTACATTAATTAATTTATAAATTTATTTTTTGTGTTCTTTTTTACGTACTACAATCTGTCTCCTTCGTGGGACATTCAAAAGTATGTTGGTTGGTGCTATCGCTGGCTCGATCAGTTTGTGACCTGTATCACATCCTCATTCCTTATACAGTCAAAGTCAAAAAGATTTATTCAAATAAGGTCACAATCTGACACTTTTGTACGTCAATGAAAATAAACAGTAACGAGTCTACCGTGCGTTCGGAAAGATACCTTTACAAGAAGAACGCACAAGAAACTTGTAGGGCTTAATTTTTTCAACTGATTGTTTTACAATATTTGGTTTGGTTACACTCGTTTGTTTGGAAGGTGCCGCGTGGTGGCTATGCGGAAGTTTCCAGGCATCTTTGTCCTCTATGTACTGATTTACATTATAATAAGCCTTCTTTAGTAAAGTAGATTTTATATAGGTTTTGAATTGACCACACACAGTAGTTATAATTACTGTGATTGGATTAGGTCTTGAGGTATTTTGCGCTTTAATTGTCGCGCTTTGATGTGATTCTCCATTAGTGACCGAGCCGAGTATTTGGGTGCTGTTGGATTCGTTCTTTATAAGACTTGGTATGGCGTACGATTTCCTGCTTCACAGTGGGCATTCGTAGGTCACGGTGTAGTAGTTCGTTGGGTACAAACTAGGGCGCGTTGGTTATCTTCTGTAGTGGTAGGCCTCTATTGCAAGGGCCCGCCTGGGGAAGTACCACACCTTTGCCAGTTATTCATCCGCCAAGCAGTACTGTGCAAACATTACTGTGTTCCGGTCTGAAGGGCAATGTTACCAGCGAAATTACTGGGCATGATGAGATTCAACAACTCATATCTCAGGGTGACAGGCGCAGTGCAGTATTTTGAATTTTAAAACACTGGGTGGCACTGTGTCTGATATGGCACCTGATTTGCTCGTCTTGTCACTCACTATCATAAAATATATATATATATATTTACCTGTCTATAATATTTGGAGTCAGTCACGTGATGTATGGACACTTCATTGTTGAGTTTGGCTCCTGCGCGTAATCTTTGAAAGTATGGCAACGAGTCCGTGAGCCCACTGGTCTCTTCTGACTTCTCATTGAACAGGGCGTTGCGGAATACATTCCTGAATACATACAATTATATTTGAAAATCACAGTAAATACCACCTAATCGTTCCCGTGGGTATATCGGAATAAAAAATAAAAAGTACCCTATGTGTTTTTTGTAGTGGTAGGCCTCTTTTGCAGGGGGCCGCCTGGGGAAGTACCACACCTTTGCCAGTTATTCATCCGCCAAGCAGTAATGTGCAAACATTACTGTGTTCCGATCTGAAGGGCAATGTTACCAGCGAAATTACTGGGCATGATGAGATTCAACAACTCATATCTCAGGGTGACAGGCGCAGTGCAGTGCCGCGCAGAATTTAAAATTTTAAAACACTGGGTGGCACTGTGTCTGATATGGGCAACCATTATGCTTACCATCAGGCACCTGATTTGCTCGTCTTGTTACACACTTCCATAAAAAAAAAAGTTTATTCCAGGGTCTGAACTACATATACATACCGAATTATCCTAATCGGTTGAGTAGTTTTGTCATGAAAGAGTAACAAACATCCATCCATCCTCACAAACTTTCGTATTTATAATATTATACCAATGTAGTTGGGATAACTGGTAGAAAATGCTACACTAGCATTAAGTTAGTCCTAGCGTTGTGCTGAATTATAAATAAATAAATAAATAATGTAAAAGAACAGCGGCTTTGCCCGCTCGCAATTATGAAATATGAGAGTTTTATACCAAAACTTTGACGCCCTTTTTGGACCCCTTAGAATATGAACGAAAAGAACCTACATTCCTAGTTTCTAGTCTCTAGGTTCAGTGGTTTGGGCTCTGCGTTGCATGTCAGTCAGTGAGCCATTTAGGATTTTATAATATATAGTGATTAGTAGGATATCACAAGATGTACAATTCTTAATCACCAAATGATTTCCTGACATGGTTGCCTGGAAGAGATCGCTCCGAGCGATAAGACCGCCGATTGTTACACGTTTTCTAGTTTTAATAATTGTTGTTTTCTGTACTAATTGTGACACCAATAAAGAGTTTTTCTATTCTATTCTTTTCTATAAATTCAACTCCTTCAAAGGTATGCAGTCTGTTAAAAAAAAACAGTAATAAAAGAGTTCTTACCTATCCTCCTGTCCAAACGGCGTATACAATCCAGTATAATCATTCTCATCCCTCTTCAGAGGAGTCCCAATAGGCTCCGGCCTCTGCACCGGATTGGAGAACAACGAAGAATTGTCCGATTCAAAAGACCTATTCGTAGTTTCATTTGGCCTTGTGCCTATGGGATTGGGAGATACCACCGGCTTAGGACTAGCATTCTCATAGAACTCCGGCGCTAAGAAATTCCTCTGCTGACTATCATCCGAAGTCTTGAAGAGCGAGTAACCTTCATCGTTCTTCTGCGTGAACGAAGCCAAGTTCATTATTCTGTTTTGGTAGTCCTCGTTCTTCTGCTCGTACGGATTTGGATAGTAATTGTTGTATTGTGGTGGTGTTGGGTTCTTCGGGTTGATCCCCATTAGAGTTTGCTGGTGCATCATCGACATCAACGGATTACGGATCGTGTACATTCCATTCGAAGTAGGGGTGATTGTTGCTTGGCAAGCGTTCGGGGGCATAGGAATTGGATCCGGAACTCTGATTTGTTCGGGTTTCTTCACTGTGGGTGATATTTGCACTGGTGGTAGAGTCGGGTGGAACATTGGGTTCCTGAGTGTGACCATTTTGGTACCGTCCGTTTTGGGCTCCGTCTCGACGGCGGCCGCTTTCTTCGCCTTCTTCTTGGCCTTCTTGGACTTGCCTGGAGCCGGCGGCGGCGGCGGATCTGGTATCGTAATCGTTTTTGGTGGTTCTGAAAGAGCCAAAATAATTTTTCGATACGTTCTTCAAACACCTATGTTTTGTTAAATTTTAAAACATCAATCTAAGATTATTGATAGCCTCGTTGACTCAGACGGTAGTAACTCTGCTTTCTGTGCCGCAGGGCCCGAGTTCGATCCCCGGCCAGGTCAAACACTTGTGTGCATGAACATATATCTGTTTGATCTGTCCCTGTGTGTTATAAGCTTATATAAGTATGTATATCAGTCGTCTGGTTACCATAGTACACACATACCATAGTACAGGCTTCTAGCCTAGTTTGGGACCAGGTGACTGTGTATGGAAATTGTCCCATATTTATTGATCTTGTCTGCGAGCGCTATGACCAAATACCCGTAACTGATCATCCTGTCTGGAAATCAAACCGTCTATATCTTGTCGACCTGAAACTGTGACAATATGTGTTGTCCACATAACACATATGAATTGACTCGAGCAGTGTAATTGTGGTTACCGGATCTGAGAGTATAAATTCAAATTATTATTATAATTACTATTATTAGGGTAGTCGATAGTATTGTTAGCACCCTCCAAATCATTGAAACTTTCAAATTTTTATTGTTATATTATAACATATTAAGCATGTAACAATTCCTATAATTTTTTCTAAATAAAGTCTGTAGTTTTACGTCTGGCAACACCACATAAGTAGTGACGATTACTACAAAACTATAATTATTTATTTTATTCAACTATATTCAACAAATCAAATGACATGACACTATTTACGCAATATTAATATTCCATATTGAATGTCATCTGTCACCATTAGGTGCCAATGATTATACAGATTGCTCTAATTTTGTATTTTTTTTTATTGGCAGTGAGTGACAAGACGAACAAATCAGGTGCCTGATGTTAAGCATCATGATCGCCCATATCAGACACAGTGCCACCCAGTGTTTTAAAATTCTAAATTCTGCGCAGCACTGCACTGCGCTTGTCACCCTGAGATATTAGTTGTTGAATCTCAAGCCCAGTAATTTCGCTGGTAACATTGCCCTTCAGACCGGAACACAGTAATGTTTGCACATTACTGCTTGGCGGATGAATAACTGGCAAAGGTGTGGTACTTCCCCAGGCGGCCCATGCAAGAGGCCTACCACTACAATTTTCCTATTAGTGACAGAACATACCAGGGTGCTGCGTGCTGAACATCATCATAGAGGGGTCAGCATTGATGACGGGCGCGGGCCGAGCTACAGGAGTCGGAGTCGCCGGCAGTTGGTTGCACTTCCATAACGGCTGTATAACGTTATATGTACGTTGTTAGAATATATAGATCTATGTCTGGGTGTTATAAGCTTAACATATAAGTATGTACATCAATTCATGTAATTATTTAGATATATTGTACTGTACTCTTTTTTGAAATAAATAAAATATAAATATAAAAAAAATATATATATCAGTCATTTGGTTACCATAGTACAGGCTTCTAGCCTAGTTTGGGACCAGATGATTGTGTGTGGAAGTTGGCCCATATTATTATTATTATAAGGGCCTCTTTCACCATCCTCAAGTAAAGGGTTGATTAACTACTCGCCGATTAGTGCTACTGGGCAAGTATACGTCCCAGGACGGCCTCGGTGGCGTAGAGGACGCAAGCTGGACTACCGATCGTGAAGTCCCGGGTCTGATCCCCAGTTCAGGCAAAGTTGTTAAATATTGGATTTTCTCTGTAGGAATGATCTCAATAACTGCCTGGAGTCTGGAACTGTGCCCGGTAGATGGCAATAGGCTCGCCCCCTATTACATGGGACCAATAACATTCTGGCGAGATGTGGGTGTATCTACTGTGGGACTGAGTCCTGGGTACAGGTACCTCTGCCTACCCCTTCGGGAAAAAGGCGTGAATGTATGTTATGTTATAAGTTCCAAGTATCTTTTGTCGGTCAGTTTATGTGCCGATTAGCATAACTCGGACATTATGAAATGAGCACTGCGCCTTACTCGCCACTTCACTTGAGGATGATGAAAGATGCCCTAAGGTGTTTTAATACTTGATGTAAAGTGCCCCGCGGTTTCACCCGCGTAGTATTCGTTCCCGTGGGAATATCTGGATAAAAAGTAAAATATTGAGGTGTGTCCCTTCAGTCCCTTAGTATTTTAGAATTCTGTGACATAGGGTACTCTTTGTCCCGATATTCCAACGGGACCAATGACTACGAGAGTGAAACCGCGTGGCGCAGCCAGTATAATACTCACCACAGATTTAATAGACGGCGGTTCCTTTTTCTCATGTGGATGTACCCTCGTCAATGTTATACCAGGGGGGAGACGGAGATCTGCCACCTGTAAGTCAAAGGCTAAGTCAAAATCACAACCAACTTCTACCCGTAAAACCGAAACAACTTTCTAAAGAAAGTAATATAATAATGATAATATATAAGACAACTTCCACACACGGTCATCTGGTCCCAAACTAGGCTAGAAGCCTGTACTATGTTAACCAGATGACTGATATACATACTTATATAAGCTTATAACACACAGGGACAGATCAAACAGACATGTTCATGCACACAAATGTTTGACCTGGCCGGGGATCGAACCCGGGCCCTGCGGCATAGAAAGCAGAGTTACTACCATCTGAGCCAACGAGGCTGTCAAAATAGTGATATTACCTGTACGCCACAGCTGAGTTGTTCCATAATGCTGCAAGACGCTGGTTTTTCTGTGTCACTCGCGCATTGACTCTGTCGAATTACAAGTCTTTGTTACTTTTATGAAGAATTTATCTTTGATACTTGTAGGTAGGCCTCTTTAGCAGGGGCCCGCCTGGGGAAGTACCACACCTTTGCCAGTTATTCATCCGCCAAGCAGTAATGTGCAAACATTACCGTGTTCCGGTCTGAAGGGCAATGTTACCAGCGAAATTACTGGGCACGACGTGTTTCAACAAATAATATCTCAGGGTGACAGGCGCAGTTCAGTGCCGCGTACAATTTATAATTTTAAAACACTGGGTGGCACTGTGTCTGATATGGGCAATCATGATGCTTTCAATGCTTACCATCAGGCACCTGATTCGCTCGTCTTGTCATTCAATATTATAAACGTCAAACTTATAACACCCCTTCTTTCGGTAGAGTATAATAAAATAGCAGGAGGCAGAAGTCACGGAGCTCGTGCGTGGGCTAGAGGTAGGTTTCGAATGATTTTTCAATAAAGGCATAACAAAAAAAAACAACTTGCATTTTTATCGACAACTTCGATAGTAGTGTGCGGTGTGATGTTGACAACTTTAGGTTGTTCTTTCTTCTTCTCTTTCTTGTTGTTTTGTTGAGTTGGTTGTTGTTGTTGTTGTTGCGGTTGTTTTGTTGTTGGCGGCGGCACTGCTGAAGATGGAAACCATATATATTTAGGTATACTCGCTGTGCCCCTCGGTTTCACCCGCATAGATTTCGTTCCCGTAGGTATATCGGAATTAAAAGTAGTCTAAAAAAAATTGGTTGTCTGTAAAGTCGGTTTACTGACGATAGTTGAACGTGACAACGTCTTAAGAAAATACTGATGGAATGGTAGCATTTTTCGAAAGAAAATTTTAATTTAATTTGTTTCACTTTTCACTGCACTTGATACTCGATCAAAACATGTAAATGTACTATAGTATAGCAGCTGTCCACGCAGACGCATCGCTCACTCAAGTAGGAGAGAGACGGATGTCGAACGCTGCCGAACGCAAAGGCCGATTGTGCTTCTTTGTCGCTCGTTCCGCGCTCTCGCTTGCACTTCAAGCCTTACATGGAACGCCTCAGAGCGAGGTAACGCCGCATGAGTCATGTTCTTTCGTGCGTGCAGCCGGCTCTATCGAATTATAAGACGTTTGTGGGGGCCACTGTCGGCTGAGCAGTACAAGCCGTAGGTCAGTGGGTATTATAAATGCGGGCTATTCCATAGGCAAGAGGGTGGTTCGATGGACTAACCTTAAGGGAAAATGCTGCACCTTTTGGAGATTGTTGGTTCACGCACTTGTCGTTCCTCCTGGATGTTGACGGGCACAGTATCCTCGAGGTAATCCTCCTTGAGACCAACAGCACTTAGCACTTCTTACGCGTATAGGGGCGCGGCGCGAGAGTCGGTTAGGATGCTTCAGGGAGCGCGGGTGTTGCGTATGGCGTGTAGAACCAGACTACTATTGGCCCGTTTGACGTTACGGACCGATGCGGTGCGGTGTAGCGAAAAAATGTATAAAAATGAGGGTAGCCTTGGAATATATAATGTTACTTAGAGAAAAATAATATTTGCCATATAGTGGCGCGAACATTGCCCCCGGCCTTAAAACAATGGTTTTAAATAAAGATAAAAGAAGCGGCACGGGAGGCACTAAAAATTAATTATTGAGAAGGTAAAGAACAAAGACGCACGACTGGTCTTTTGTAGACGCCAGTCGCGGTTTTTACTAAAACCACACGACAGATATTGTCGTCACCACGAAATGTATCGACAACAATGCCAAGCGGCCAGTGAAGCGGTGGAGAGTTGTCTGTTACAATAACAACAACTGTACCTATCTTAATTGGATTAGATTGAGTATTCCATTTTTCTCGACTTTGAAGCTGATGTAGGTATTCGAGCTTCCAACGTTTAGCGAATGAAGTTACCATCTGATCTAATAACTTATAACGGCGTAACAGATTCTTTTCATCTGTCTCATTGTATGTAGGTAAATAAGTCAAGGGAATGGACATCATGAAATGCGATGGCGTTAAAGCACTGAGCTCAGATGGATCCTCACTCAGTGGTGTAAGCGGACGTGAATTTATAACACATTCTATTTGCGTAATTACTGTCATGAGTTCCTCGTAGGTGAGAAGTTGCGAACCGATAACCCTGTATAAGTGATTTTTAACGGCTTTAACGAAGATCTCGTAATGACCACCGAAGTGTGGGCTACGAGGTGGATTAAATTTCCAAGAGATTCTGCGTTCAGAAAGTTCATTATTAAACGCGGTTGTGTATTCGTCAGAATAGATAAACTTGTCAACATCTGACGTCTTTTTTGCGGATTTAAAAGTACTTGCGTTGTCGGAGTAAATGCAAGAGACTGTACCCCTTCGTGATATAAAGCGTTTAAAAGCCGATATGAAAGAATTAGTCGTCAGATCAGTTGTTATTTCAACATGAACTGCGCGGGTAACCAGACAAACAAATAGGCATATATAAGACTTAATTGAGCGGACGCCACGTTTCCTATAAGGTACAATAGGTATAGGTCCGGCATAATCAGTCGCGGTCAGATAAAATGCCTTCGATTCATTGACACGGCACGCGGGTAAATCTCCCATCAGAGGGAAAGACGGTTTAGGTTTAGTTCGAAAACAAATATTACATTTGTGTGTAATTTGTCTCACAATATTGCGGCATGATAATATCCAGTACTTCTGTCGCAGTATAGACATGAGAGCGACAGGACCGGTATGACAGTTTGTGCGGTGATAATGAGTGACTAATAAATCTATAACGTGATGTTTACGCGGTAATAATATAGGATGTCGTTGTTCGTATGAAAGGTCGGCATGACGTAGTCGACCACCGACGCGGAGTAAGCCATTTTCATCGAGAAATGGAGTTAATTTATTTATTGTGGAGGAACATTGCTGATTAGCGGTTAATTTTCTTATCTCGTCAGGAAAGTAAGACGATTGAATAGCTTTCAATAGTTGTACTTCTGCGAAATTTATTTCTTCTGCGGTAATATAATTTAAGCGCGGTAATTTATTAATAAAGCGGTATACGTAAGCTATAGTATTTAATAGCTTTCTCCATGTAGAAACACGTAGTGATAGGGATAATAACGGGTGAGATTCCTCGTTAACAGTAGCTGCGGGGAGCGATACAGTTTTAGTTTCCGACACAGTGATGGTTAACCACTGGAGGCCGAGAACCTTCAGGGTTTGCGGTGACTCATCGAATTGAATATGAGTATCAAAGCGGTGCGAATGCGGTAATGAATCGAGTAATTCGCGGGAGTTACTCGACCATTTTAAAAGTTCAAAGCCCCCGGCCGTGAACAATCCCAGCAGCTCATCCTTGAGCTGTTGAGAGTCCTCGACGGTGGGTACAGTGTAACATAAGTCGTCAGTGTAGCAATTACGACTGGCGACTTGAGCGGCGCGGGGAAAAGACGCGCGTTCGTCTTCACATAATTGGCGGACAACCCTTATGGCAAGGTATGGGCTACTGCGGAGCCCGAAACATACGCGGTTAAAATTATAAGCGAGAATAGGAGACGCATTGTCAAAGCGGTATAGAAATTTTTGATATTTCCTATGTTCGTCACATACTAAGATTTGTAAAAACATTTGTTTCAAATCGGAGGTGAATGCGATTTCAAATAAGCGAAAGTCAAGTAATATAGAAAATAAGTCATTTTGTAAATTTGCACCGATGTGCAGAGTATCATTTAGGGAAACGCCAGTATCGGTTTTGGCGCTCGCGTCCATCACCATCCTTACTTTCGTGGTGGCCTTATCAGCGCGCACGACAGCATGGTGTGGAATATAATAGCCTTCAGATCGGTTATCGTCAGGCAGCGGCGATATGTAGGTTTTCGATAGGTATTCGTGTATTATATCGTTATAGTCATTGCGGAAGTTAGGACAGGACTCGAACCTGCGCTCAACAGACGAGAAGCGTTTTTTTGCGGTTTCATAAGAGTTACCTAAAGTTTTAGGATCGCGGGAAAAAGGCAAACTAACCGTGTAACGGCCTGAACTATCGCGGGAAACGTTATCGGTAAAAATCTTTTCACATTCGCGAGCGGCTGGACTAAGGGCAGGTTCACACGATACCTCCTCTAGTTGCCAGAATTTTTGTAATAAGGAGTCGATAGGCGGCTCCGATTCTACAAAACAACATAAAGAAATAGCTGTATTATTTTCAAAATTTAATGTTGGTGTATTACCAATAAGCATATAGCCGAATATTGTTTCAAATCCGGTAGGTGTACCTGGCGGTCCCGTTATACGCCCGGACAATACAATGTCAGCAAACAGCTGAGCACCGATAAGAATGTCTACATCGGCCGGCTCATTATATTGCCGATCTGCAAGTGCGACGTGACGTAGATGTGATAAGGAACTTATATCTATGGGCACCGTAGGTAAACTATCCGTGATGCGGTCAATTACGTTAGCGTCGAGCGAGAGTGAAATATTACTATCGAATCGTGAAAATATTTTTAAATTCGTAGCACCTTTAATAGGGCTAGGCGAGGAACCGATACCTTTTACTACGGCGCGGGAAACCTTATTATATTTAAGATTTAATTTATTGCAACATGCAGCGGTAATAAAGTTACTTTGGGATCCTGGATCCACCAAAGCTCGAACAGTTTGTATGCGGTTATTAGCGTCATTTACATTTACTTGTATAGTGCCTAATAAACAAGTTTCATTGCGAGGCGTAGCAGGTAATGAATTATATAAAGATATATTCTGCATAGACGCAGGTATAGCACTCGACGTACTAGCAGAGATAAGCGCGGTAGGTGCATCGCGCTGATAAGTAGCGGCAGAATGCACCTGTGGCGCGTCACTGCGTGCAGTAGGTACTGGAGGAGCAGGTGACGTCACTTGTTTACGACATATCAGAGAATGATGCCTACTGTTACAATAACGGCAAGCGTGAGTAGATTTACAAGCGGAGTTACTATGCGATGTACTTAGGCAGTTAGTACATGCTTTATTTTCTTTTATGTAATTGAAGCGGTCGTTAATTGACATTTTTAAGAAATGTGGACATTTATATAAATTAAAATGATCCAGTTTTTTGCAACATAAACAATGCGTATTTGCGGCTACTAAAGCGGTTGTAGATTTTTGCGGGAATTTATTTTGCGGTTCGTTATAAGTGCGTTTACTCGAAGGACCTGCGGTGCGTTCTAGTATTTTCGATTGCTCGCGGAGAAAAGTTATAAAATTATCAAATGATGGCATAGAAGTATTGCGCATATGCATTTCGAAGGATTTTGCAGTTTCTATGTCGATCTTTTTTAATGAAAGATGCAACAGAATAAAATCTGATAGACTATCAATATTTAATGATTTTAAGCACGCAACAGCGGAACCAAATTTATCTAAAAATAAATCTAAATTTTTAGAAGTTGCGGTATTAAATGATTTAAAATCAAGTATCTGGTCTAAATAGCTACTTGCCAGACTACGTTTGTCTTCGTACTTTTCAACCAACGTTTGCCATATGATGTCGTAGTTCTCAGCGTGCGGAGCGATTCCGGTGCAAACGGCAAGTGCCCGGCCTGATAGTTTACCTAACAAATATTGCAAGCGTTCATTGTCGGTCAAATCAGGATTTTCATGCACAGAATGATTAAAAGAATGGTAGAAAATAGGCCATTTCGTAGGCTCGCCTGAGAAACTGACTAACTCGAGTTTAGGCAACTTTATTTTAGATTTATGAGTGCAACCAATAGTTGGCTTGCTCTCAGAGCGCGGGGAAGTCTTATCAGGATTTAATTTAGATGCGGTGCGTTTACAACAACAATATAATTCTTCGAAAGAATTCCAACTTTGATAACTGGGTTCAGCGTTTGGATTAATTTCTAGTTCTGCATCAGAAATCTCGTCTAATATTTTGTGAAATTCGGTTCGCAAGTTCTCTAATGATTCAACACCACCTAAGAACAGATCTTTAGAAGTATCATTAGTAAAAGCGGCTTTAGAATGATTATAAATTATTTGCATTCTGTTAAATATTGTATCGCGTTTTTTATAAAGTTTTCTAAGAGTGAGTGAAATTCTATCAGAGCTCTCTGAACCACTAGATTTAGCTGTGGCCATGATTTAAATCGAATAACTTACGATAAAATTCGAGGAAGTAAGTATTTCTAGAAAATGCACTATTTAGTATAACGCCTACAACATACGTGCGTGCGTAGGTACACAGAAGGCAATTACGAGATAACTTCGCATACACAGAAAATGGAATACACAATTTATCACAATGATGAAATTTGTAAATATAAAATCAATGCGAGAAAATAACACCGAGTACTTCAAAAGCCCACCAGACACAGTTGCGACACAAAATGGCGGACGGAAATTTTAACTAAAACTATGGAATTTAGCTAAAATTCGAGTGTATTTCTCAATGAAATACATATGTATTCATAGATTATGATGGCTTATGGCCGATTATTGCGGTATAGTATAGTTTTAATAGCGGATTGTGGGATAATATTGCGTGGCACAATGACACGGCAACTTAGTAAGAAGTGTGAACTGAAGGTTCAAGAAAGCGGTATCCAGGCTCGAAGGCCAAAAAATATGTGGGGGCCACTGTCGGCTGAGCAGTACAAGCCGTAGGTCAGTGGGTATTATAAATGCGGGCTATTCCATAGGCAAGAGGGTGGTTCGATGGACTAACCTTAAGGGAAAATGCTGCACCTTTTGGAGATTGTTGGTTCACGCACTTGTCGTTCCTCCTGGATGTTGACGGGCACAGTATCCTCGAGGTAATCCTCCTTGAGACCAACAGCACTTAGCACTTCTTACGCGTATAGGGGCGCGGCGCGAGAGTCGGTTAGGATGCTTCAGGGAGCGCGGGTGTTGCGTATGGCGTGTAGAACCAGACTACTATTGGCCCGTTTGACGTTACGGACCGATGCGGTGCGGTGTAGCGAAAAAATGTATAAAAATGAGGGTAGCCTTGGAATATATAATGTTACTTAGAGAAAAATAATATTTGCCATATAGTGGCGCGAACAACGTTGTCACGTCAAAAAGAATCTACCGCCTATTATTACAATAAAAACGTCTCAATATTGTTTTTTTTAAGTCATCCGCATGTTAACAAAAGATTAACAAAAGAGATTTATAAGGCTAGTGTGTATGGTCAAGTCGGTAGGGGTCGACCGCGGGCGTACCTTTCATGAACAATGTGATGTAGTTCTTAAGAAAAGCCAAGTCAAAAGCACCTACAACCGACGAGCATGTATGAAAAATGTCATGAAAGTGAACGATGCGAAAGTTGTAAGTCAGGATCGTAGCAAGTGGAGGGAAATAGTCTCTGCCTACCCCACCGGGAACAAGGCGTGACTGTATGTATGTATGCATCCTCATGTTTTGCCTAGAAGGCGTACAAATGTCTTGGTATATAATAATTAAACAACTAACATAATACAAAAGATTAAAAATCACATTTCATTTCAATAATCCTATTACCAATAATTATCATACAGTAGTACATTGTAGTGATAGGCCTCTTGCAGGGGCCGCCTGGGGAAGTACCACACCTTTGCCAGTTATTCATCCGCCAAGCAGTAATGTGCAAACATTACTGTGATCCGGTCTGAAGGGCAATGTTACCAGCGAAATTACTGGGCATGATGAGATTCAACAACTCATATCACAGGGTGACAGGCGCAGTGCAGTGCCGTGCAGAATTTTGAAATTTAAAACACTGCGTGGCACTGTGTCTGATATGGGCAATCATGATGCTTACCATCAGGCACCTGATTTGCTCCTCTTGTCACTCACTATCATAAAAAAATTGGTGCGGGTTCAAGTTTGGCTCATGGGTGATATTTTACTTCACATATATATATATTGTATCAATTTCATTTTCCGTCAGGAGTTAAGAATACCTACCAATCTTGTCCTGTTTATTCTCCTTGCCCTTCTTCTCTTTCTCCGCTTTCTTCTCCTTCTTCTCTTCTTTTTTACTTTTAACCGGTTCCGGTTTGACCGGTTCCGGTTGTTTCTGGTCCGGTTTTTTGGTTTCTTTATCGTTTTTCTTATTTTTCTTGTTGTTTTTGGCTTCTAGTTGTTGTAACTCTTCCTGCTTGCGTTTCTCTTCTTCTTCCGCCTGTAAATGAAGGAAAACTATTGTTAAAATCTTAACATAACATACAATCACGCCTTTTTCCCGAAGGGACGCAGACGTGTACCCGGGACACAGCCCCATAGTAGTTTTTTTTATGATGATATTATAACAAAGCGAGCAAATCAGGTGCCTGATGGTAAGCATCATGATTGCCCATATCAGACACAGTGCCACACAGTGTTTTAAAATTCAAAATTCTGCGCGGCACTGCACTGCGCCTGTCACCCTGAGATAAGAGTTGTTGAATCTCATCATGCCCAGTAATTTCGCTGGTAACATTGCCCTTCATACCGGAACACAGTAATGTTTGCACATTACTGCTTGGCGGATGAATAACTGGCAAAGGTGTGGTACTTCCCCAGGCGGGCCCCTGCAAAAGAGGCCTACCACTACAAAACGGTGTGTGTGTATGAGTTCACGTAGTGTTTTATTAAAACATGTTTTCTGTATCATCGTATGATAGAGTTGTAAGTCATTGTATAACATTTAGTTGTTTCGATGTGAGATAGCAATCACCTGTTGTTTCGCCAACAACTTGCGTTGTTTCTTAGACAACGGCGGCGCTTCGGATTTCGCCTCCTTCGCCGCTTTGGCTTCTAATTTCTTTTGTTGTTGTTGAGCTTGTTTCTGTTTCTTCTGTAAGAAATACAAACGCATTTGTTAATGTCAAAGTTTGTGTCTCCACGGACAAAACTACTGTACAGATTGGGTTGAAAATTGGTATGCTTAGAGATGTAAATAACAAGGTACCAGAAGTGACATATACCCGCGTGACCATGTCGCCGCAACTGGTGACTTATTTGTCACCTGTAGATGTAGATTTTTATTGATAAAAAATAATTTTACATGTCAATGATCTTAATAATAAAAATACAATAAAAAAATGTATATTCTAGTTCTTAAATAATATGTACTAGGTACTTGAATATTATTTAAAGTTTGGAATGATTTCCTCGACCGTATAGGGTGCTTTCTCAATAAAGAAAGCTCGATTCATATATTTAAAAAAGTGTGCACGGTTTTAGCGTCACGTATAGGCTTAGGGAGCTACATAGCTCCCATAGCATAGTGTAGCTACGTTTGTGTATGTGTATCAACCAATCACAGGGCAGGATTCTTTATATGGCGCTGTTTCAGTCTGCGTTTGAATATTATACTATAATATGTGTTTTGTACTTGAGAGGCTTTAACGCTAAGGGGGTCCATATAGAAAAGTCAATAATATAATTGAAAAGCTGTGCCCCGCGGTTTCACTCGCGTAGTCATCGTTCGCACGGGGATAGCGGAATAAAAAGTATATGTGTTATTACATGCCAAATTTCAGCCTAAACGGTTCAGTAGTTTTGGCGTGAAATAGTAACAAACATCTATTCATCCAACCGTTTTTCCTCATAAACTTTCGCATTTATATTATAAGTAGTATTCATTCATGTACTAGACAGGAAAGGTGGCGTTTTATGCGTAATTGAGTATTTGGAAAAAAAAAACATTTTTAAGTTTATTTTGAAAGTTTAATTTATTATTTTATTTTATTTATTAGGAAAAGTTAACAGCTTACACTATATAACTTAATATTATTTATCTTACTAAATTTAGACAACAATAATACAGCTCACATCAGTTTTTTCGGTCCACACAAGTTTATTTTGAAAGTTTAATTTATTATTTTATTTTATTTATTAGGAAAAGTTAACAGCTTACACTATATAACTTAATATTATTTATCTTACTAAATTTAGACAACAATAATACAGCTCACATCAGTTTTTTCGGATTTTTCTCGGTAGTAAATAATTTATTAAAATTATGTATCATCCAATTCAAAAATCACTAAAATTGTAATAAGAGTCACTTGATTACGAACGCGCTACGAGTGGTCGCCATGATTGTGACGTCATTATGTTATAATTATGTATGGTGCTTTATCACATTTAGTAGTGACGTCATCACTACAGGTCATGTGCTCGTTCAGGTACTATAGCGTGTTTTCGGTACTGGATTAAAAAATATTTTTAAATTGATATAACTTTGTAATTATAGCGAATAAAAAAAAAAACTAAAAATAGTTTTGTTCATAATTCATAATTCTTTACGAAACTTATATAATATTATGACCTTTACATTTATGCAAAAAAAAATTTCACTTTATTCAATTGGTGACTGACATTTCTATTATCTTGTTATTCAGATTTCTAAGACCTTGGAATAAACAAAGTACTTCTGGCGGGTAAATTATTAAATAGTATTAAACATAGTACCTTCTCTTTATTTCCTTTAGCTAGTTGGTTGATATGTGCTAGCGCTTGCTCCCAGGTTTGTTTGCGCTCTTGAGGTTTCTGCTGAGGGGGCTCTGCCACGTTTAATACTGAAAACAATTTATATAATAATAATTTGTGATATGGGACAACTTCCACACACGGTCATCTGGTCCCAAACTAGGCTAGAAGCCTGTACTATGGTAACCAGATGACTGATATACATACTTATATAAGCTTATAACACTCAGGAACAGATCAAACAGACCTGTTCATGAACACAAATGTTTGACATGGTCGGGGATCGAACCCGGGGCCTGCGGCACAGAAAGCAGAGTTACTACCGTCTGAGCCAACGAGGCTGTTGTAATTTCTAATCCTAGTTAAGAGGAATTTGTCACAATCCTATGGAAAATTTACCAAATCGATGTTTGGTATTCCCCTGTTTCCTCCGAATGTAATTAACCCATTCTATAAATTAATATCCTGATATTTTTATAGTGAAGTAAACTATGTCCGTGTCATTTTAGTTTCTCTTATAAACTCTTGGTATTTGCAAAGTGAACTTCTAAAAATTCCAGTTTTACTCGTGTGATTTAGACGTTCACTACAAAAAGATTATGAGTTTATAACATATATTAAATGATAGGGACATAGTCAACTTCATCTCTAAAATATAAGGATATAAATATATCAAATAGGTTTACTGTATTCGGAGGAAACTGGGGAATACAAAACATCGATTTGGTATATTATACCAGACATTATAAATGCAAAAATTTGTGAGAATGGATAGATGGGTATTTGTTACTCTTTCGCGCAAAAACTACCGAACCGATTGAGCTAAAATTTGGTATAAATATAGCTTACATCTTGTAATAACACATAGGATACTTTTTATCTCGATATTTCCACGGGAACGAGACTACGCGGGTGAAACCGCGGGGCACAGCTAGGTTTCCATAGGATTGTGTTCAAACTGCAAACAGGCGGGCTATTGGCGTTCTTTATAGTCACCAGTCGCTATCAGGCTTGAGTCTTTATGTTCTGTGGCTTGAGTTAGTTACAAAGACGTTTTACCCTTCTAACAAGTCTGTGCACTGTCAAATTTGGAAGAGAGAAAAGGAAAAGGATAGACACTGCGAGTGGTTCTCACTCGGGACCGACACAGTGCACAGTCTACTTAGTAAGTTTATCATAATGTCTTTGGTTAGTAACCGGACTTTGACATTTGTAGTTAATGTCAAATCAAGATAATAGTCACTAATGTGATAGTCACCAAGAACGCCAATAGCCCCACTGGTCCCCCCTTTCCTGTTAAGTCCCATTCTGCCGTAAACTAAGTTGAGGTGATATACTGAATACTTACGTTCTGCAGTGATATGCGCGCGGTTGTCTATGAGTTGTGGCAGTTGTCCAGCGCTGGGCAAACCCGCGCGACGAACACATACCATACCACCCGATGCTTCACCTAAAATAAAAACATTAATCATATAACAATTAAAAAGTAACGACTGCTTCGGTGGCAGTGTTATTTGGAATTTTCTATTAAAAAATTGTCTCAGTGACAACTTCGAGTCTGGAACTATGCCCGGTAGATGGCAATAGGCTCGCCCCCTATTACATGGGACCAATAACATACAGGCGAAATGTGGGTGTATCTACTATGGGACTGAGTCCTGGGTACACCTCTGCATACCCCTTCGACATTCTTCATAACCACCAGTCGCTATCAGGCTCGAGTTACTTACAAAGACATAATAACAAGACCATGCGCTGTCAAAATTTGCCAAATTGAAGTTTTTTTTTATGATAGTGAGTGACAAGACGAGCAAATCAGGTGCCTGATGGTAAGCATCATGATTGCCCATATCAGACACAGTGACACCCAGTGTTTTCAAATTCAAAATTCCGCGCGGCACTGCACTGCGTTTGTCCGTTTTTCCGAGTACACGGCCTAGTAAGTAGGTATAACGTCTTTGGTTAGTAACCGGACTTATGACATTTATTTGTTTTGATATGAATTAATGTCAAATCTAGATAATAGTCACTAAAGTGATAGTCAAAGAGTTCCACAATAGCCTCGCAGGTCAGCTTTCAAATAAAAATCTGCCCCAAATAGGTCCACTCGTTTGAGAGCTACGGTGCCACAGACAAGACACGTCAGACAAATAACACTCCTTCCTTTTAAGGCGAAGAATTAAAAATCAACTCACTAATAAACGTAGCCTGTGCCTGTTGCGGTTGTTTCTGCGTTTGTTGTTCGATCAGCTGCCGGTGTTGCTGTTGTTGTTGCAAGTGTTGCTGTTGTTGTTGCAAGTGTTGTTGCTGTTGTAAGTGTTGTTGTTGTTGTTGCAAGTGTTGTTGCTGCAACCGTTGTTGCACTTGCATTTGCTCCTGTTGCTGTTTTTGCTGCTGTTGTTGTTGTTGTTGTTTTAGCAACGCCTCTTGTTCCATCTATGAAAAATAAATATAATTTGTTGTTTTAATTTTAGAATTTTTTTAAATTTTGAATTTTTGAATATTCTTGCAACGAAAAATTTGACACAAAACTATGAAAAATTTCAACCAAATCGGTGTTTTGTATTCCCCTGTTTCCTCCCAATATAATTAACCCGTTCTATATATTTATATTTAGTATAGTAAACTATGTCCCTGCCATTTTCGGTTTTTCACAGTCTAAACATCAAAGTCCAAACATCTAAAAATACCAGTTTTACTCGCGTGATTGGACGTTCACTACGAAAAAAATTAAGATTATATAAACAAAAATAAAATGATAGGGACATAGCTTACTTCATCTTCAAACTATCAAGATATAAATATATCAAATAGGTTATCTATATTCGGAGGAAACAGGGGAATACAAATATCGATTTGGTACATTTTCCATAGGATTGTGTCAAACTGCTAAGAAAAAGGAAAGGAGCCACTTCTTTAACAGGAAAGGGGACCCCCTTTCCTGTTAAAGAAGTGGCTTGTTAGAGTTACCTTATGTTCCTTCCCCTGTAGAGCTCTAACTTCAGCCAGTTGTCGTTCACAGAGCTGCATCTGTCGCGAACAAACTGCCACTTGACGGTCTGACGCTTGCATCTCCTACAAAAACATAATTTTATTAGGAGAAGCTTATTATAAAGTCAATCAGTACATAGAAGACAAAGATGCCTGGAAACTGCTGCATAGCCACCACGCGGCACCTTCTAAGAAAACGAACCAAATCAGCTGTTGTGAAACTATCTGTTGAAAAAATTAAGCCCTACAAGTTTCTTGTGCGTTCTTCTTGTAGAGGTATTTCGGAACGCACGATAGATTCATTACTGTGATTTATTTATTGACGATTAAAAATTTCTTTTTTAAACGTCTGTACTACTGCGTTTACCAAGCCAAACAACAAGCGTGTTGAACAGGCTAAATGTGTCCATATCAATAGTTTATGGCGTTCTATGGGGGATGCCTATGTTCAGCAGTGGACGTCTTCCGGCTGATGATAATGATGAAATATAATTTCTTTGAATTTACTTAAAAATAAGAACCAATTTGGTATATCACTCCCTGTATAAAATAAAGTGGTCAAATGCGAAAGGGACTCGCATATGAACGGTTCCTATTACCTATAAGCCGGTTCAATTAAGAAACGAATCTAAACTGGCGTCGCTAATCATGTCCTCTCGCTTGCACACTACAGCTCTAACTAGTGTGCAAGCGAGAGAACATGATTTTAGGGACCATTTTAGATTCGTTTCTTTATTGAACCGGCTTATACCTAAATGTAAAGTGGACTCCTTTTCCGCACTTAAGACTCATCTGGTCCGTTTTGCGTGCGGCTTATACCTATTTATAGGCGTCACCTTTCTTCACCTACCAAATAAAATTCTTATCATTATTATTCTTATTAGTATAAGAATTTATTCTTATTGCAGTAAAAGTCTTATATGACAATTTATTCCATACATTGGTTGTATGCAGAGCACCTTTAATTATGGACCTTATTTTTTATTATTATTTGTTGTTATAGCAGCAATAGGAACACATATTTTGTGAAAATTACAAGTGAATCTTAATCCGGGTATCCGTCTGTTCCGTCTAATTATGAGTTTATGAGATAGAGCCATGTGACACACGGAAGGATGGACGTTGGACTTAGTAACAGGGCTTCTTCGGCACTCTTTGGATAAGGGAACCCTAAAAAAAGACTTAACAGACACGCTCAACCCTAACCATTGTACTTCCCGAGGGATCATCACCAACATTTTGTCAAAATACCTATATTTTGAATTTTTATCATATTTTAGTCAGAAGTAATATTATTTTGGATTGAAAGATAATTAGGAATCTAGATAACTAGTGTCTCATTCAACGTCATTGAATGTTGAAAATAAGCTTTGATTTTAAATAATTTAAGTATTACATTTGTATGGCTGCCCCGTTTTATTCCTTGTACAGGATCTGATGATGGAGCATAAAAAAGAGGTTAGTTTTTTTAAACTAAATATACACTTGGCTTAAGATTGCTGCGCTTTTAACTTTGAAATAATAATTAATTCTGAAACAAATATAACCAAATGAAAGCTCACCTTAGCCGTGGTATTAATAAGTGTAGTCAACTCGGCGAGCTGGTCGTTCAACGCTTCTATTTTACTTTGTTGAGACTGATTCTTCTTTTTACCTGAAAAACAAAGAAATATATTATAGAGAAAAGAATGCTTTTATAGTACGTACATGTGGAGAGGATGGATGAAAGGAGATTTATAAGGCGAGTATGTATTGGTCAGGCAGGCATTCTTTTTATGAACAAATTAATGTTTGCTCGTCTTGTCACTCTCCTCCATAAAAAAAGAAATTGTAACCCCCCGTCCCCCGTCCTTTCTCACCTTGTTTACCGTAAGAGCGGCTATCGAATCCGTTATTCGGAAGACTGACCGAATTCGGATATTGCTTGTCGCACTACCTTGTTTTTGTAATTGCTTGTCCGATCTTAGGGGGTTTCTCGTCCTTACAAAATGAAATTTCTCAAATATAGGGACATAGAGATTAATTTTCCACACTATTGTTTGTGGAGGACACAGTGCCACCCAGTGTTTTAAAATTAAAAATTCTGCGCGGCACTGCACTGCGCCTGTCACCCTGACATATGAGTTGTTGAATCTCATCATGCCCAGTAATTCGCTGGTAACATTGCCTTTCACACCGGAACACAGTAATGTTTGCACATTACAGCTTGGCGGATGAATAACTGGCAAAGGCGTGGTACTTCCCCAGGCGGCCCCCTGCAAAAGAGACTTACCACTACACAACCAGTAAACTGTCCAGTAAACTCACCCTTCTTCCCGCTAGCCTGATGCAAGGCCTTCTTAAACTCTTCGACGCGTCGTTTGGCCGCCGCGTGCGTCACTTGTAAAGCTTCCGATTGCCTCCGAGCAACACATAAGTTTATAGATATCGCTGATAGATCTTCTAGTAGACGAGATTCCAACTAAAACGGAAAATGATTTTGTTTTTTGTGCAATTTACAATCAAGTGTTTATCTATTTATGTTATACTAGTGGCCCGCTCTGACTTCACACGGGTAGCAGAAAGAAAACGTTTTAACAGGATTAAATTTGTGACACATTCATCATCATCATCTCAGCCATAGGACGTCCACTGTTGAACATAAGCCTCCCGTATAAATTTCCATCTAGTCCGGTTGTAAGTAGCTTGCATCCAACGTGCTCCTGCCGTCTTTATCAGATCGTCTGTCCACCTTGTGGGTGGACGTCCTTCTACACATTGCTTGGCGGTTAGCCATTCAACAAATTTATATCCTTTGGCCATCAGTAGTACATACTATGTGTCGCCCTTTGCCACTTCAACTTGCTAATCCTCTGCACTGTGTCGGTAACTTTCGTTCGTCTACGGATCTCCTCATTCCTGATTCGATCTCGCAGATTTGAGCGTAGCCCTCTCTTTAGCTCGTTGCGCTATTTAGAGCTTTCATTAAATAAAATAAATATCACAAGAGTAGTAACCGAAAACATCTTAAAATTAATTGTAAAACGACATTATCAGAGTTACTATTCGAAAATTGTCCGCCATTTCAACATACTTCACTTCAACCAAAAAGTTTTTATTCGTTTGTTAATTTTTAATTCAGTACTATTATGACCGATCTTTTTACATCAAACTCCACAGTTGCTATTGAAAAATAAAAACTGTCATGGCGACTCATATTATCGTAGACCAAAACGAATATTACTGAAAGTACTTTTCGGCTGGCTACAAAGAAATTAAATGAAAATTAGTATGTTAAAACGACAGATGTTTTGGTATAATAGTCTTTTTGCCAGCATGCTGCTCATTTGTGGCCAGGGGTGGACATTGACCTTTGTATGTTCAAAGTTAGAATGTGACAGTGTAGACGTTCCTTTCCCATTAAATAATACTAGAACTCTTCAGCACATTTTAAATAATTTATTCCAAGCCCACCATCTTCAATCTCGCTCTACAATCATCTGTCGCTGGCATCCCCCTCCCTGTGTTGCCATCGCGCCCTCGCACATGCCATAGATCTTCCTTAAACCACACGTTGCCATCAATACTTTCCATAAAACCACCAAAACGTTCACAGAATCCGTAGCATGCCCGTCACAATATAACATCAACCCTACACTCGGTCGAGCCGACAAGGTGTATGCCCCGCTACACGCATCATGTGATAACCCTACAACAGTATTCGTACCTTCTTAGCTTTCTGTCGTTGTTTCTTGGCCCGTTTCTTGCCCCTGTCGACCAACCTGGCCGGGCCCTCTATGTACTGCAGCAAGGCGTCCAGGTCCCTCGTGTCCTCCGCTCGGGAGCCGCGCCAACAAGAACCGCTGCACATAACATAACATACATTCACGCCTTTTTCCCGAAGGGGTAGGCAGAGGTGTACCCAGGACTCAGTCCCATAGTAGATACACTCACATTTCGCCAGTATGTTATTGGTCCCATGTAATAGGGGGCGAGCCTATTGCCATATACCGGGCACAGTTTCAGACTCCAGGCAGTTATTGAGATAATTCCCAATGGAAATATCCAATATTTAACACTGCCTGACCTGGGGATCGAACCCGGGACCTCTTGATTGGCAGTCGAGCATGCGCCCTCTACGCCACCGAGGCAGTCAATATCTATATAAGTTTTTTTTATACAAGACGAGCTAATCAAGTGCCTGATGGTAAGCATCATGATTGCCCATATCAGACACAGTGCCACCCAGTGTTTTAAAACTCTAAATTCACTGCCTGTCATACTGAGATATTAGTTGTTGTTAATTTCGCTGGTAACATTGCCCTTCAGACCGGAACACAGTAATGTTTTCACATTACTGCTTGGCGGATGAACAACTGGCAAATTACAAATGGTAAAAAACAAGTGGAAATTAAGATGATTCGACTGCCTCCGTGGCGTAGTGGGCGGAAGCTCGACTGCCGATCATGAAGTCCCTGGTTAGATCCCCAGGTCAGGCAAAGTGTTCAATATTGGATTTTTCCATTCCATTCGGAATTATTTTAATAACTGCCTGGAGTCTGGAACTGTGTCCAGTAGATGGCAATAGGCTCGCCCCCTATTGAATGGAACCCATAACATACTGGCGAAATGTGGTTGTGCCTACTATGAGACTGAGTCCTGAGTACACCTCTGCCTACCCCTTCGGAAAAAGGCGTGATTGTAGGTAGATAGATAAACGCTTTATAATAATAACTAGTGTAACAATGGGCGGTCTTATTGCTAAGAGCGATCTATGCCTTTATTTTTTTTTTATTATTGTATTTTATGTTATGGCAAAAGTGTTGAAAAAAATTTAAAAAATATAATTAAAATATCTATAATTTATATCTATTATTTGGCGTAAATTTTCGGAACTCCATTGCAAACTCAGAACCCAGAAATCTGGGTCTAGCGTTCAGCGAGGTAACATCTCGAGGAGCGGCGTCGTACTAACATGAGTCGCCCTTACAGCGGAGTCTAGTTCCTGATGATGCGTCGTGTAGACGAACACGTGTCGATATATGAATGGTGTCACTAACAAAAAAATAATACCTAATAGCATTTCCTCTTTGCATGCAATTTTGCGGGCGGGAGGGTGGTGCACTGTGCATGTTGTTTTTGACACTAAAAATCGGAACTAAAAACTAAATATTCTTGTTCTAGGAGATTAAAATATCTCTAAATTCTTACCCAGAACATCCGGAAGAAGTAGAGAACACGCTTGTATCTCGACTTGATATCGACATACAGTTCTGGTGCTCTCTGCTTTGTCTTTGTTGTTGTTGTTGTTGTAATTGTTGTTGTTGGAGCAACTGGGCTTGAGCTTGCTGTTGGGCATGAACTTGTTGCTGTTGTGCTTGAGCTTGTGCCTGTTGCTGTTGGATTTGAGCTTGTTGCTGTTGGATTTGAGCCTGTTGCTGTTGCGCTTGTTGTTGGGCTTGCTGTTGCGCTTGTTGCTGGGCTTGCTGTTGAGCTTGTTGTTGCGCTTGCTGTTGGGCTTGTTGATGTTGCTGAATTTGCTGAAAATATATAAGTGATAAAGTGCGTTCAAGTGATAATCGACATTAAGCAATTCAGAAAAATCGTGTCAAGATTCGGTTAATCTCCATAATATTAGGGTCAATATGACTTGGTGAAGTACTATAGGAATTATTTAAAACAAAAAAGCGGTGTGGCATCCCTGCCACACTCGCTGTATAATAAATATTATAAATAATAATAATTAAGACACATTTATAAAAAAAAGCATGAAGCAGTGTCCATGGTGTAAAAAGAAGACCTCATTATTTTAAGTAAATTACAACTAAAATATGTTTCAAAAGTTGTTTGAAATATCAAGAAGCATTATTAAGTCCTTGTCATTTGACAAAAGGGATTGTCTTCAAACATTTTCTATTGTCTGCACCCAACCCGATTTATATAGGAAACACTTTCTCCAGTTTCCAGGATAACTGGCAGAAATGCTATTATATCATAAATCATTTATTTGTCTACAAAACTTTTTACAATTATTAAGTGGACGCCCTTACTCCTGGAAAAGCGGAAGCTGTGAACCAGAAGGCAGTTCTTCCCAGATTTCTTGAATTACATTATTGATTTGTAGCTACATAGTAAAATATATTACAGCATAAAGTTAGTCCTAGCATTGTGCTGAATTATAAATAAAGAAAAAACATCGAATATACGTAATTCCACCGTAATAACCCAAAAGCGAGGACAACTTGCCAGTTGTTTGTGTTAGACCAAAAAGTTTTTTGAGCAACATACCTGTTGTTGCCTCAACAACTGCTGCGGCGTTGGTTTGTTGTGAATGGGCAGGTCGTATATCGGCTCGGGCTTCTTTTGTTGTTGTAGTTGTTGTAGCTGCTGAGCAGCAGCTTGTTGCTTCTGTTGGTAATGCGCTAGGTGTTGTTGACGGAGTTGCTGTTGAAAAATAAATACGACATGTATCGATCTACCCGTCAAACTGAACAACTTTCAGAAGAAAGAATTGGATTTAGAAAAAAAAACACATGTTACCAATCAGCTGATTGTTGTACGAGAAGTCGATTTATTTTGAGAATTGTTCCCGTTGGGCTAGGCAGAGACTATTTCTTTCCACTTGCTACGATCCTGACATACAACTTTCGCTTCTGCCACTTTCATCACATTCTTCATGCATGCTCGTCGGTTGTTGGTACTTTTGACCTGGCCTTTCCTTAACATAATATCAACTTTTTCATGAAAGGTACGCCCGCGGTCGACCCCTACCGACTTGACCATACACAACAGCCTTATAAATCTCCTTTGTTAATCTCCTCTCGTCCATCCTCTCCACATGTCCGAACCACTTCAGCATTCTTTTCTCTATCTTTGTCACTACATCTTCTAACACGCCACAGCGTTCTCTTATCACACTGTTCCTCACTTTGTCCATCAAGGTCACTCTATACATATTCTCAAACTTCTCATCTCCACAGCAATAATCTTATTTTCATTCTTCTTCTGCCAGACCCAACATTCACTACCATATGTAAGTGTAGGGATCTATGCACAGCCAGTCGTGCCTTTTTAGACACTTTCTGACTGTTCATAAAGGTATGCAACGCCCCATTCACTTGAGTTCCTGCCAAAACTCTTCGTTCAATGTCACAGTCATACTTTCCATCCCTCGTAAACTTTGAACCAATTAATCAAATAATTACCTTTAATCTGATAAGTTCCATGGCGTTAGGGTTAACCTTTCCCTCTGTCTTTATAGCGGGCGGGACGTTCACTTGTATTGGTACGGTTCTTTGTAATGGCTGCAAAATAAACGCATAATCTAAGAATAACCTATTATGTCTTGAGTTAGTGTCATCATGGTTTTATAATGACATACATCTGCATTCAACATTACTTATGTGAGGTACTGTGCTAAGTAACATCTCAACTAATATCTCAGGGTGACAGGCGCATTGTGTGCAGCGCAAATTTTGAATTTTAAAACACTGCGTGGCACTGTGTCTGATATGGGCAATCATGATGCTTACCATCAGGCACCTGATTTGCTCGTCTTGTCATTCAGTATCAAAAAAAAAGTAAGGTATTTCGCACCAAGTCCGTTACGTCAGACAATTATTTTCAAATGAATTTACCGGCCCTATTCTTCCTCGCCGTCATAGTATTGTTCTTGAATGCTGATGATTATGAATGAATGAATAAATGATAACACTTTATGGGTACCACAATAATACAGAAAATGACAAAAAGAAAACTTAAAATTAGAAATAGTAACAACTGGCGGCCTTATCGCTCAGAGCGGTCTCTTCGATTAATAATGTATTTGACTAGCCGGTTGGCACAGCCAGGTCACACACGGTCCCATATTATATTATGTAATACCACAGACAACCATAAGCATAAGTCGGTATGAAAACCAAATCATCGATACATGTCGGTGTACAGGGGAGGTCGACTACAGCCCAGTAAATTAAGAAGTAGCGTTTGAAGATTCATCTTTTCATGCTTTCATACTTATCAAGGTATGCCTTAAGCGTATTTACCTTTGGTTTGATCTCAGGTTTCTCTGTGACAACCATTTTAGCCATCTTGTCAGCCAATATCCGTTGATGGTTCTCTAATGCTTGACGTTTGGCCTGAGCAGCTGCCGTCAAATTAGGCGGCAGAGTTTTAGGTAATGCCTGCAACATGGAGTATAAATTAGTTTTTTAATGAACCCTCACCCCAGGTCAACCTAAGATTGTATTACGTGTACAGGGCCATCTCCGAAACTGCAGTGACATTCGAAAAACGCTGAAAAGTTATGTCACCGACTTTAATAAGAATTAAAACGGCATCACTACATTTTTGAAAATATAATTACTCGCTATGGGAATCGAACGAGTTGATTTCGAAAAAAATAAACAATGACACACCTCTGATAGTGTCGTTAATAAGGATCAACTTCTTTCCCAAACATAAGCGAGAATTTATAATTTATATTTAAAAAAGGGGATAATTTATTTTGGCGATACACGTTTGATCTCTGAAATCCTCAAAGAATCAGCTGTCTCCTAGAAAATCTTTGAAATTGACAAATAATTATGGAAAGTCATTTTTATTTTGTGAGTTGTCTCTATAGTGAAAGTTATTTCTAATTATATGCAATAATTATTTAGTTTCGAATTATTCATTATTATTTATTTGATTATTTCTTATTTATAATCAGAAATAAGATTAGAACAAAAAAGATGTTTAAAGGAATGTTCGGTCATTTCAAGTATAATTGAGGGTATTTGGAAAAAACTCCAACCAATTCTTTATATTTACGTCTGTCGGAATACGTATAGTCAGTGTGCCTTAGCAAGTTGCGTCGAGTGCACGTTGCGCCCTAACCTGCCGATTTCTCGGTCACCCTCATTTGTGCGTGTGTGAACTCTTGGGACTATTTCGTTCGTAACGGGAGTATTTGTGAGCCTTGAAGTTTAATTTGGAGTGGTTAGCTAACCCGCAGGACTGTCGCGCTGTTCTGCCGCCGCTGCTGTCGCCCATGACGGTGTGGTTGTAAGGGTTGGTGGAGTGCACATTCTATTCTTTCAGTCGCTTGCGAAGACCTGCGTAGTCGTCCCTCACCTCTCATACATAAACAAATTAACACACCTCATACAATCTACTATCTATTTATCACCCCGAACACCCCGTATGCAGATCGCACAGTATGTAATAATACAGTGTTGTATGTATATTTTTGACGATAATTTATTAACTTAAGTTTAGGATAATAAAACTTTAGTTAAAACCATTACTATTTCTCTTACCGGAGGTTTAGGTTGAAGTTGAATAGGTTTCACAGCCTGCTGTGGTTTAATTAATTGTTGATGCGGTTTCACCGGCAGTGGCGGTGGTTGCTGCGGTTTCACAACTTGTTGCTGTGGTTTCACGACAGGTTGCTGTGGTTTTACAACGGGTTGCTGAGGTTTCACAACCGGTTGTTGCGGTTTTACCGGTATTTGCGGTTGCGGTTTCACCGGTAGTTGCGGGTGCGGTTTCACCGGTATTTGCGGTTGCGTTTGAACGCTCGCTGTTACTTGTTTTTTCTCCAGTTGAGGTTCCGGATCGCCCTGAAACGATAGTTTTTCTATTTTCTCAGGATCAGGTTGCAAACAAAAGTTAATAACTATAACTTTACAAAAACATATTGTATAATTCAAGAAATTTTCACACATTCTTCTCACAGAACTCTTGGTACTCGTATTGATATAGAAAACTTACATTAGCCGTTTTGCACTGTTGTTTTTTCTTGTTCAGTATCGAACGCAGTCTTTCGCGTGTCTCATTGAAATTGCGCGGCACAGGCGTAGTTAGGGGTGGCTGTAAATGACGTCATAATATTATTTATACACATTTGGCCTAAAAATACTTCCTGAAACTTCTCGCTACGTGATGTGGGTGTGAAGAACAGACAGTTCAACTTAAAGACAAGTTAAGAGGGTATCCTTTCGCCAAGGTTATGCAGTGGTGCATAACAGCCCCATCGCTCAAAATTAAAATAAAAAATCAAAATTCTTTTATTTGCATAATGCATTTTTATTTGGATTTCGCTTTTCCATAAACTAGCCGAACTCCACCACACTGACACGTATCAGAGATCTTGTTTTTATACTAACATTTTTGTACAACATTGACAGCCACGATGGCTCGGATGGTAACTCTGCTTTCTGTGCCGCAGGCCCCGGTTTCGATCCACGGCCAGGTCAAACATTTGTGTGCATGAACATGTCTGTTTGATCTGTCCCTGTGTGTTATAAGCTTATATAAGTATGTATATCAGTCATCTGGTTACCATAGTACAGGCTTCTAGCCTAGTTTTGGACCAGGTGACCGTGTGTGGAAGTTGTCCTATATTATATTATTTATATTATTCGTTAAAGAGGCTTAGGTTAAATTGTACGGCATTAATCTAGGTATACATTTGAGGCAAGCAGAAGTGTATCATCAGCCGGAACACGTCGACAGCTGAACTAATAGCCATAAACTATAGATATGACTACATTTAGCCTAGATGTTGACGCTTGTTGTTAGCTTAGTGATTGCATTAGTTGGCACACTTAGTGCCAGAGAGCGCTGCTGCCCTCTGCTGCAATAGCAATATGTGGCTCTATAGGGGCTCACCCCTCACACTAGGGGAGTGAGGGCACCCCACACGGCCGAGTCTCAAGAGTAAATGTGTATCTAATTTAAAAATTGATCTTGTTCTTAGGAAAGGCCAAGTCAAAAGTACCCACAACCGACGAGCATGTATGAATATCATGAAAGTGAACGAAGCGAAAGTTTTATGTCAGGATCGTAGCAAGTGGAGGGAAATAGTCTCTACCTACCCTGTATGTATGTAATTTTAAAACTGAAAATTTTTAATAAGAAAGTTAAAATACACCTTTTGGAAGTAGGGCCATTCCTTAGTGTTATGTAAAGAACAATATCGTATTTGATCCTACTAATTTTATAAATACGAAAGTTTGTGTGGATGGATGGATGGATGGATGTTTGTTACTCTTTCACGGCAAAACTACTGAACCGATTAGCCTGAAATTTGGTATGTAGGTTGCTAAGACCCTGGAATAACACATGGGGTACTTTTTTTTCGATATTCCCACGGGAACGATGACTACGCGGGTGAAGCCGCGGGACACAGCTTGTACTGTATAAACAAATCGGGGCTGGTATTACAAACATGCAATCGCGTAATAACAGCAGTAAATTTTGCTGTCAAACGTAATTTTTTGTATGCCGTTTGACAGCAGACATTTAGCGATTAAACGCTTTCCACACTTCTACTGCTGTTCGTAATAAGGGGGCGGGTTTCTACAGGACATTGCAGGACACAGTTTTATAACGAGTGGTAAAAGTATTAATTTACTCACAGCGTGGCCGAAAACGGTGCAATAACAACAGGTACAATGTTGATCTGGCCCACCTTCCCCTGAACACACATTCCCATTGTTATGACCCACTGAAATAAAACAATATCAAATTACTTAAGAAAACTCAACCTCTTAACATCATTCATGTTTGCCAGTTATTCATCCGCAAAGCAGTAATGTTCAAACATCACTGTGTTACGGTATGAAGGGCAATGTTACCAGCGAAATTACTGATGACGAGATTCAACAACTAATATTTCAGGGTGACAGGCGCAATGCAGTGCCGCGCAGAATTTTGAATTTTAAAACACTGTGTGGCACTGTGTCTGATATGGGCAATCATGATGCTTACCATCAGGCACCTGATTTGCTCGTCTTGTCACTCACTGTCATAAAAAAAAAACCATCATCATCATCAGGCGGAAGACGTCCACTGCTGAACACAGGCCTCCACCATAGAACGCCATAAACCATACATATGGGGGGATTATGCAGTAATCACCACGCTTGGCAGGCGGCTTGGTGAACCTCTTCGCGATTTGATGCAATCCTATGGAATTTTAACAAATCAATGTTTTGTATTTCCCCTGATAAGGGAAGAGTGCGATAAGGGAACGCTGTGGCGTGGTAGAAGATGTAGTGACAAAGATAGAGAACGGAATGTTGAGGTGGTTCGGACATGTGGAGAGGATGGACGAAAGGAGATTAACAAAAGAGATTTATAAGGCTAGTGTGTATGGTCAAGTCGGTAGCGGTCGACCGCGGGCGTACCTTTCATGAACAAGTTGACGTTGTTCTTAAGAAAGGCCAAGGCAAAAGTGCCTACAACCGACGAGTATGTATGAAAAATGTCATGAAAGTGAACGAAGCGAAAGTTGTATGTCAGGATCGTAGCAAGTGGAGGGAAATAGTCTCTGCCTACCCCACCGGGAACAAGGCGTGACTGTATGTATGTATGTATGTATTCCCCCTGTTTCCTCCGAATATAATAAACCTATTTGATATATGTAGTGAAACACACGTATGTTGTTTGAACACTGACGTTTATTCTTGTAAACCTGTAGGATAGGTTTATTGCTGACTACCCTCATAAATAATATAATAACTAAATTTACTACAATATATTTATATCCAGATAGTTTGAAGATTAAGTTATTGTTTCTGTCTGTTTGTCCCCTGTTATCTCCAAAAGGGCTGGACCGATTTTGATGAGATTTCACTGGCAGAAAACTGATGTATCAAGGCATAATGTCGGCTACTTTAGTTAGAAAAAAGATTAGGGAAATGAAGGACGGAAAGGGTTATTTTACGTTCCACGTAAAATAACCCTTTCCGTCCGGGTTCATCTCCGAAAAACCGGAGCAATTTTAAAGGGACTTTTACTGACCAATAGCTGATGTTATAAGAAGTTACATTATTTTAATTTTTTTTTTTATGGTAGTGAGTAACAAGACGAGCTAATCAGGTGCCTGATGGTTAGCATCATGATTGCCCATATCAGACTCAGTGCCACCCAGTGTTATAAAATTCAAAATTCTGCGCGGAACTGCACTGCGCCTGTCACCCTGAGATATGAGTTGTTAAATCTCATCATGCCCAGTAATTTCGCTGGTAACATTGCCCTTCATACCGGAACACAGTAATGTTTGCACATTACTGCTTGGCGGATGAATAACTGGCAAAGGCCCCCTGCAAAAGAGGCCTACCACTACAAACGATTAGGGTAGACGATAATAGAGGGTAGATAGATAAACGATCAGGGTTCCATATATACAAAAATAAAATCCCTTAAACTCAATAATACTGTAAATATATATAATTGTGTAACTAACCTTTGCAGACATGTTGTTGATGTGTAGAATTCTCACAAGCCTTAGGCACCGGCTTCGCTTGTTTCGCTGGCGTTTTAACTTTAACCTCCTTTTTCTCTAACTCCGTTTTGTGTTTAATCGCTGCGTCGTAACTTATTTTCACTATATCGCCCAGACAAACAGAACTATCGTTGTTTTTACATGAATTGCATACACAATCATTGGTCCATTTGCAGTCTGTTCGTGGCGTATCACAAGCTTCGCTCTCAGACTTGCTTTGACCATTCCTAGCAATATTTTTAAAAGCGACTGCATTCAAAGTTTGTTTGGCATTCCTTAACGCTTGCGCAGAATACTTCGCAAGCTCTTCAGGATTTTGCGTAGTGATTGTTAACACGTTTTTGTCATTATCGTCATTGTCTTTCGTCATGTCTAACTCTTCGTCCAGCAGTTTAGCGTCAATGCTCGAACATATTGAAATCACATGCTTTTTATAAGTCTCCGGGACTGGAAGACCTTGCGTTATATAAGATTTAATTGTGTAAAAACTGTCTAATAGATTTTTTTCGCCTTTCGATGTCAATATTGCTTCGCATTTGGCTAGGAGCGCGTCGTTCTTCAATTTCTTCTTGTCTTCGTCTGTTTCCGTCTTTCTGTCCTCTTTCTTTTCCGGTTTTTTGACTACGCGCGATTGTTTGTTAATGATTTTGCTGAGACCTTTAGCTGCTAATATCTCAGCTTCGTTTTGTTTTTCACTTTTTTGTGACGCTTTCGATACAATTTCCGTCAATTTCTCTTCTAATTCTTGCACTCGGCACAGCATTCCTATGTATTCGTCGGCGAAGCACGACTTTTTAGAAACAGATTCCATGTAATACTGATTCAAATTTCTCAATCTAAACATGAAGTGGTGAACTTTTTTGTCTAAAGGCATGGTTGTGAAAAAGTCTTCCTTTTCAGGTTTAGTTATAGGAAATCCCATGAGATCTTCTATGACGTAAAGCGCTAGACCGGGGTCGTTGATAATCCATGCTAGTAATTGCGGTGACTCCGAGCAACGTTTTAAAATATCCATAAATTTGAACTTTAGACTTTTGACTGCAGCTCTTTTATCCTCAGACATTATCGGCAGTTTCATTAATAATAAATCGAACGTATTTCCAGCAGATGTGCTCAGTAATTTAGTTATTTGTTTAAGTGATTCTTTCGACGAAGGACACTCGTCATCCGATTCGCATTCGATTTTATGCAGCTCGTCGATTTTCTCAACAATTTTGTCATTGTCATTTGTACTTTTGCATGCTAAATCTTGAATGTACGTGTAAAATTTCTCCAACATTGCTTCGATTTCCTTTTCTAGTAATTCTATCGGTATGCTCTTAAAATTAGTAGCTACGTAGTGTTTCCAGGAATTGAAACGTGTTTTGATTAAATCTTTCAACTCTTCCATACTTAACGCGTCTTTGATCGAACTATCGAAAAGACTAGACGCTTCGGAATATATTTCTTCGTTGATATTGTTCTTGGATAGAGAAAGAAGATCCTCTTCCAAGCATTTAACTAGCTCCGGACTTTTATTCTGCTTTAAATACTCGAAAACCTTATTGATGACCACTTGCGCTGATATCGAAAATAGTAAATTTTTAAACTCTTCTTTGTTATTCAATTTATTTTTCAACATTTGCGGAATTTCCTTTTCGTCTTTTAGCAGATCTGATATATCTTTGCTATCGAATTCGAAAGTCATCGTACCCACTTCGTTATCTACAATATTCTTAATTTTTCGACTTATCTTACGTTTGGCAGTGTTCTTAGTTACCTTAACGCTATCTCTTTTACTTAATTTTAATTCGCGTATTTGTTTCAAAGTTTCGGGGGTTAATTGAGCTTCGTTATTGATGTCTGGCAAACTGTTCATGATGGACGCAAATTCTGGCAATTCGAAGGAGGCGTTTGCTATTTCTGTCGCTATTTCTGGTATATTGGCTAATATTTGAGGCATATTTTCTACTAACTCAGCTAATTTTGTATTTACGACGTTCATATCCCCTGCCTGTTCTTCAACGACGATTTTGTCTAAGAATTCAGCAGAATTTTTATCCAATCTCATCATCACTTCATAACAAATTTGTTCTAAAGTTAGCGGTCCATCAGATTCTTTGCCATCTTTCTCTTTGACGAAATTGTAAGAATTGATTATATTCTGACACTCTTCCATTGCTTTTTTAATTTCTACTCCAAAGGAAACGTATTTGAATATGTTTGGATCTTTAGAATCCACTACGAGTTTGCTGTCGGCTACATCTAAACTTAAATCTTTATCTTCTTTAACCAGAACTGGAGTTCGTCTAGCATTTAAAGGGACGTTTAGATCGGGAACTATTTGCGTGGTAAAATCTATTTTGTCGTCTTTTAAAAACTTATTAACAGTTAGAAGTCGTTGGCTTGGCTTAGGAGTGTAAACAGGCATAGGTTCGGTATTTACAGGCGACATTTCTTGAAGCGGCGGGCTGATGGATTCTGGGTATTTTTCTTCCTCATTCGTGAGTCCAAAACTTGCAAATTTAGCCAAACATTCCTTCATATCTTTGCACAAATCCCCGTCCTTTTCGCCAACAATCGTTTCCGTGTCGGAGTCTTCCTTTTCAAGAGGAAACGCTTCCGGGGGATCGGCTTCAGACTTCTCATCAGTTAATAGATTTATCGCATCAGTGGGAGCTTTATTTTTGAGCATTTGCAGTATTTTAAACGGTTTGCTAAGAGGTGAGGTTGGTTTTAGTTTCCGTTTGGACGCGGCCGCGAGGCGTGGCAGTTTTGGGCTGGATGGACGGCGTTTGTGACGTGGCAAGTCTTCTAATAAGGCTACGGTGCTTTCTGGTACACTGTTGGACGAGATTTAATAGATTTTTACAATGTGACGCATCATTCAATATACAACATGTGACAAAAAGGCGCACAACCCATCAACCTTTTCCCATACAAAATAGATCAGCTGATCGGTAAAATTGTATGGATAGTGCAATATTTTAGCGAATTTCTCAATTGTTTCTCTTGGAAGTTGTTTAAGTTGACAGTTAGATGCCCCTTTTTGTAACACGAAGCAAACATTAATCAATAGTTCAACATTAATTAAACTCCAATCAAAATCAAATCTAAGAATTACGGTTTGACATACATAACACATACATTCACGCCCTTTTTCCCGAAGGGGTAGGCAGAGGTGAACCCAGGACTCAGTGCCACAATAGATACACCCACATTTCGCCAGTATGTTATTGGTCCCATGTAATAGGGGGCGAGCCTATTGCCATCTACCGGGCACAGTTCCAGACTCCAGGCAGTTATTGAGATAATTCCTAATGGAAAAATCCAATATTTAACACTGCCTGACCTGGGAATCGAACCCGGGACCTCTTGATTGGCAGTCGAGCATGCGCCCACTACGCCATCGAGGCAGTCATTATATTATTTGATCGTCTAAAATATTATTGGTCAATATTTTCAATGACAAATCCTCTAAAATCATATTTGACTAGTAGGGTGATCGCCATAATATCAGATTCCGCCATAGTATATACTTCAAAACAAACGGACTTCTGTACAATACGGTCGTTTTATCTTGGCGAGTGTGAACATAGGCACACACCGGACATTCGTCTCAATTCTCATACAAAGGTCACGATATAACTACCTCTACTACACACACATGAAGTTTTGTACACGCGCAAGAGTGTGCGTGAGGTGATTTCCCGGCGAAGCGGGGCTCGTGGAGAGCTCAATCTCGCTCGCGGAGTGAGGAAGGCCCGATTGGTGGGCGGATGACAGTGTCCATTCTATACGTAGTATTATTATCTGTTCTGCGTTATAGGCCCTGCTATCTTTAGCGCGTGTAAACTCGTGAACAAAACTGTTATTATTAAGATTCAACTGTTCTAAACATTACATATACATTTTTACTTTGTTACGTATTGTTACGTTTTTATTGTAGTGGTAGGCCTCTTTGCCAGTTATTCATCCGCCTAGCAGTAATGTGCAAACATTACTGTGTTCCGGTCTGAAGGGCAATGTTAAAACAACATAACATACATTCACGCCTTTTTCTCGAAGGGGTAGGCAGAGGTGTACCCAGGACTCAGTCCCAAAGTAGATACATCCACATTTCGCCAGTATGTTATTGGTCCCATGTAATAGGGGGCGAGCCTATTGCCATCTACCGGGCACAGTTCCAGACTCCAGGCAGTTATTGACTCCAGGGCAATGTTACCAGCGAAATTACTGGGCATAACGAGATTCAACATCTAATATCTCAGGGTGACAGGCGCAGTGCAGTGCCGCGCAGAATTTAGAATTTTAAAACACTGGGTGTCACTGTGTCTGATATGGGCAATCATGATGCTTACCATCAGGCACCTGATTAGCTCGTCTGTCACTCACTATCGTAAAAAAAAGTATATTTGTTTATCTAGGAATAAAAGTTTTGTTCACCAGTTCACATGGGTTGTTCGCAGAGCGTATGTTCAGACTCGCCAAGATAAAAAAGTATTTATTTCATTAAGATTTGTCGTATTTTATGCCGCAGGGAAAGAGTATCAATAATTAAAAAGTTAATAAGTAACTTAAAAATTATGTGATTTACGCCCATTGATTTATAGAAAAGGCGAGATGAGGTACTGGCTTCTCGAAAATGGCAAGCACAAATTAGGTCCCGTTAGATCCACGTACCTCAGTAAAGTGGGGTCGTACTTTTTTTTTTATTTTTTATTATAGTATGTGACAAGACGAGCAAATCAGGTGCCTGATGGTAAGCATCATGATTGCCCATATCAGACACAGTGCCGCCTAGTGTTTTAAAATACAAAATTCTGCGCGGCACTGCACTGCGCCTGTCACCCTGAGATATGAAATATTGAATCTCGTCATGCCCAGTAATTTCGCTGGTAACATTGCCCTTCATACCGGAACACAGTAATGTTTGCACATTACTGCTTGGCGGATGAATAACTGGCAAAGGTGTGGTACTGCCCCAGGCGGCCCCCTGCAAAAGAGGCCTACCACTACAAAACTAGCGACTAATATTGTTGTCTCGGTCGCACTTTTCTCTTATGTACGTATACGTCGTTCTATCTTTTTTGTCCATTATAATGCACACTTAGCAATATGCACGTGCCAGTTGTTGAGTAAGCGTTGGGTGAACGTACCCTATCTCCCCTTTTCTTCAAATCAATGGTTACACCTATGCAAAGTATGAAAAGTCAAACAGTATTTGATAGATTAGATGGAGAATAGACTCCATGTTAAGACTCACGTGTCGTTCTCCTGTCGGAGCTGGTCTTCCAGCCACATCCTCAGTCGATGGTAGTACAGTTGCTGGTCTCTCATATGCATCACTTTACGACGGACCTACAAATACAAATACTTCATTGTCACAGATCATAGGTTTTTAGGTTGTTACAATAGATTTTTTCGATCCTGTACAATCTACTCTATATCGGGTGCACGATTTAACTTAGTCTATATAATATTATGTTAAAGTATTTTAATTAATTTAATTTCGTAGTCCATTCTATTATTTAGTAAATTTATCTAGCATATAAGTCAAAATAATATAATAAAGTTACAGACGGTACGGTCAGCTCTACTATATATATAACAATAATAATAAAAAATGTCATAACAGCAATAATAATTATTAGAACATATTGTTCAAAATACTGCCATATTATTCAGACTGCCTCTGTGGCGTAGAGGGCGCATGCTCGACTGCCAATCAAAAGGTCCCGGGTTCGATCCCCAGGTCAGGCAGTGTTAAATATTGGATTTTTTCATTAGGAATTATCTCAATAACTGCCTGGAGTCTGGAACTGTGCCCGGTAGATGGCAATAGGCTCGCCCCCTATTACATGGGATCAATAACATACTGGCGAAATGTGGGTGTATCTACATGGGACTGAGTCCTGGGTACACCTCCGCCTACCCCTTCGGGAAAAAGGCGTGAATGTATGTTATGTTATCATTATATCGGTGATGAGATGGTCATCATCAGCCGGTAGATGAACATAGCCTCCCCATAGGTATCCATAAAGTATAGAGATGGGCACATGTAGCCATGATGGTAGTTGTACCAGTCGGTGTGCTCACCTCCTTGAACCTGAGGAGGTGGTACTCCACGGTGGAGGCGGCGGCGGGCTGGGCGAGGGGCGCGGGGGGCGGCGGCGGGGGCGGGGGCGGGGGCGCGGGGGCGCTGCGCCCCACCAGCTGCATGCACACCTGCGAGTATCACCACGGTTTAGGAGCGTACGCGGCCTTCTAGGAATTTGACACAATCCTATGAAAATTTTACCAAATCGATGTTTTGTATTCCCGTGTTTCCTCCGAATATAATAAATCCATTCGATAAATTTATATCCTGATATTTTTATAGTGAAGTAACCTATGTCCCTGTCATTGTAATTTTTCTTATAAACTCTTGGTTTTTTTCATAATGAACTTCCAAAAATGCCAGTTTTTTTCGCGTGATTGGACGTTCACTTCAAAAATATGTAGCGTATATAAACAAAAATAAAATGATATGGACATAGGTATATCAAATAGGTTTACATTATTCGGAGGAAACAGAGGAATATTAAACATCGATTTAGTAAATTTTCCATAAGATTGTGTCAAACTGCTAAGAGGTCCTCTTTCCTGTTCATGAATCGAATCTCATTATGTGAACTTTCCACCTGCCCACTACCGTGTTTCGTAGTGCACGTTAAACTGTAGTTGTCCGTATAGTTCCGTATAAGATATGTAGGGGGCAGTCGTTAGCTCATGTCAGAGCCGCGGAGGAATCTTGCGGCAAATAATAATTAGTTTCTGCCCATCCCAACGAAAACTAAGGGGTTAGTTTGTATTAGGCTTAACCTTCAAAGGGTGAGGTGCTGTCAATTTGACGTCGCAAAACTGCTCGTTCCCCACGACTGCACTCCCCCCCAGTAGCTGCCTTATTGACAGTTTGTAGTCGCCCTATACACAAACCGGAAGCGCAAAGTTCAGGAGTTAGAGAGTATTCGACGTTATTTTGACGTCACGTCACCTTTAGTGTTCGTTTTTAGGTCAGCCTTAGTTGCACTGTAACTCAAGTAAAATTGGAATAAAATTGAAGACTTAACTACTCTAAAATAAATAAATACATACAATTCCAAGGAAATGACACCAAACCCTACACAAAATGTTGTAGTTACCAAAAAAACATCACCTGACTTTATTTGTGGTTTTAATGTTAAAATTATAACATTAACAGACCTCACGTACAAAAATTTGTATACAAAATAAATGGTACATTACGATACGTGTGACTTAAATAGCGAGGGTGCTAAACGCCGTGCATTAATAGACTTATTTAAGTCACAAGTATCGTATACTATTTTATAGCTCGTGTGACATAAACCCGCCATATTTTTAATTTATTGAAAAGATCAGATTGAATTACCATAGTAAGGAATGAGGGAGGCAAATCATATACTTCGTAATGAAAAAACTATTCGATGGCGGGCTAACGGGGGTCCGCCCCCCCCCCCAAGATAAAAGTATTTTTTAAAATAATTGATATAATGAATAATTCACTTTCCGAGACGTTCATATTAAAATCACCGCGGTAATAATGAATAATTTGATAATCTCCAAACGAAAAACTGGCGAAAGAAAATATTACAAACTGGAAACGAATTCTGGATGTTTAGGCAAATTCCTTACCTACTACACTTTTGACAAATACCAAAGGGCTGTCAGCTACGAATTTCTAAGTGTCATAAGACGGTTGAACATATCTTTTCTTATTGATAATGCATCTGTGAAGTTAGTCGATTCATTTTCACACGATGTAAAAATCGACTATTTAAGTCACGGAGAAGTGTGACTTAAGTGCGGGTTTAGGTCACACAGTGCTATAAATACTTTTATCAGACCCAGCTTTTGTACACATTCTAGGAACGAAATCGCGGTAATTACGCTGGCAAAGAAACAATTAACTTACAGTAGACAGTTTCTGCTGTTTCCTGTATATCTCCACCTGTCGCCTGTGAACTTCAGGCAGCCGTCGATACATCGCCATCAACTTGCGGTCCACTTCTTGAAGACCTTCGTCCACCCTTTTCCTAAAATAAATGGCGTAGGGACCATAACATAACGTCATCATCATAATCAGCAGTTGGAAATCCACTGCTGGACATAGGTTTCCCCTCATAGGTAGGGTTTTTGCCAATACTCGGCACGCTTGGGAGTTGTGAGGTTTCACTCAGAGGACGCTGCTGTCTCCCCTGTATCTAATAACCCTTAGCCGGCTCTTACGGCAACCACGGGTAGAGAGGGTACATACCATCCATATATAACACATCATCACCATTCGTTTTTTTGCAGGTTTAGGCAGAGGTGTACCCATAACCATAGTGAGACATTTTCAAATTTATGATAGGGAGCGAGCCTTTTGCCATCAACCGGCCGCATATCCAGACTCCAGTCCTTATGGAAAAATTCAGTAACACTGCCAGAACTTGGAATCGAACCCAAAACCCAATGATCGGGTGGTGGCTCCTTCGACCAATAGCTCAACAAGGTTGTAAAACTTTATGAGCAAAAGACGCCCGAAAATTTAAGTAAGCTTGTGGAATTTGGTTGAAATCGGATAAAGTCTGTCGAAGAAACTATTAATTTTTTTTTAAAGTAAGATTTAGGTTTGTGAAATCTGGTGTGCGAAAGATGCCTGGCTAAAAAAACAACCTCACAAAGTTTTAGTGAAATCGGATGAAGTTTGTTGAAGAGACCAGTACAAAAAATAATTTCCTTACCTGGCTTCCACATCGTTCCCTCTAGGTTTAGCCGGCCATTCGTCACAGTGTTGTAAGACCCAATCCATCAGCCTTTCAATCGAAGCTATACTCCTCATAAGATGCCTGACAGTCCTGCATAGTTCTTCTGGGGCTGACTCGCCTTCAGAACCACCTAGAATACAAGGGTAAATTTAGAAATTAAACGAAACTCCTCCACTTTGAGACGATTCCAACGAGTCCAAACACGATATACTTGACCGGCCCATCCAACCCTGATACTGCAGCATCAGGTCTTGATAAAGTAAAAGAATATAAAACTTCGAATCGATCAGACCACTGGAAGTTGCTCATATCGCTTCAGCCGCTAAAAGAGCTTCAATAAAAAAGTTAAATCTTCAAATGGCTGAACCGATTTTCCATGAGACTTATAACACCCCTCCCTTTGCTCCTTCGGCCGGGGGTTAAAACAAGTGTAAACTTAATTCACTAAAATACATTGATCGAGATTTTTTTTTATCATAGTGAGTGACAAGACATGCAAATCAGGTGCCTGATGGTAAGCATCATGATTGGCGATATCAGACACAGTGCCACTGAGTGTTTTAAAATTCTAAATTCTGCGCGGCACTGCACTGCATCTATCACCTTGAGATATTATTTGCTGAAACTCGTCGTGCCTTGTAATTTCGCTGGTAATATTGCCCTTCAGACCGGAACAGTAATTGTTTTCACATTACTGCTTGGCGGATGAATAACTGGCAAAGGTGTGGTACTTCCCCAGGCGGGCCCCTGCAAAAGAGGCCTACCACTTCAAATTGGCACACCTTTTCAACATTATTATCTTCTTTTCATCTTACGATCTTATAAACACACAAACTTTCTTATTTATCCGCCAGACCTAGAATTTAGCGATTATAAAGCTTATACAAAAATCTCCCACCTGATTCAACAGCGGCAGCTGCAGCCAGGAGCAGTTCTGATGCAGAGTCCAATGACGATGAAGACACCCCCAGGGAAGCTGTTCCCGAGTTCGCGTCCGAATCGGATACTGTTAGGAAGGAACCTAGAGTGAGATATTTATACAAGTTTTTTATTATTTTACTAGATGTGCGCCGCGGTTTTACAAGCATAGACAATAGACCTCGATCCCGTGGGAATATCGGGACAAGGTAACCTATTGTTATTCCAGGGTTTAAGCTACCTACATATCAAATGTCAACCCAATCGGTTCAGTATTTTTGACGTGAATTAGTAAAACATCTATACATCCATCCTCAGAAACCTTAGCATTTATAATACACATGCTCGTCGGTTGTCGGTAGTTTTGACCTGGCCTTTCCTTAAGATAACATCAACTTGTTCATGAAAGGTACGCCCGCGGTCGACCCCTACCTACCGACTTGACCATTCACACTCGCCTTATAAATCTCCTTTGTCAATCTCCTTTCGTCCATCCTCATGTCCGAACCATCTAAGCAATCCTTTCTCTATCTTTGTTACTACATCTTCTAACACGCCACAGCGTTCCCTTTTCACACTGTTCCTCACATTGTCCATCAAGGTCACTCCAGTCATACTTCTCAAACTTCTCATCTCCACAGCATTAATCTTACTTTCATGCTTCTTCTGCCAGACTCGACATTCACTACCATACGTAAGTGTGGCGATAAGCACCCCTCTATTGACAGCCAATGTTAATTTGTATGGATCATTAACAGGAAAGAGAACCTCTTAGCAGTTTGACACAATCCTATGGAAAATTTACTAAATAGATGTTTTGAATTTCCCCGATTCCTCAGAATACAGTAAACCTATTTGATATATTTATCTCCTGATATTTTAAAAATGAATTTAAGTATGTCCCTATCATTTTATTTTTGTTTATAAACGCTACGGTTTATACGGTTACGGGACATTTTTAGTAGTGAAAGTCCAAACTTTCACTACTAAAAATGTCCCGTGTTTCCTCCGAATATAATTATTCCATTCTATTAATTTATATCGATATATTTTTATAGTGAAGTAAGCTATGTCACTGACATTATAATTTTTCTTATAAACTCTTGGATTTTCCATAGTGAGCTTCCAAAAATCCCAGTTTGACTCATGTTCTTGGGAACATGAGGGAAGGGAACAAACTGGGATTTTTGGAAGCTCACTGTCAGTGACATAGCTTACGTCACTATAAAAATATATGGATATAAATTTATAGAATGGATTAATTATATTCGGAGGAAACAGAGGAATACAAAACATCGATTTGGTAAATTTTTCATAGGATTGTGTCAGAAGGCCGCGTACGCTCTTAACTAAATACTTACTATCGTCAAGTTCGACTGTGGTGTTCCCATCAGAGTTATCGTCTTCAATTTCTGCCATCCTCTCTTCGGCTTCTTGATTTATTTCCGACCCTGCTGTTACGCTGTCTGGAGGTCTGAAATGATGTTACTCGTATATTATGGTCGTTAGGTCATGTCGGAGGTCTTGTTGGAATCTTGTCGACCTGAAACTGTGACAATATGGGTTGTCCACATAACACATATGAATTGACTCGAGCTGTGTAATTGGGGTAACCCGTTCTGTTAGAATATAAATACAAATTATTATCAAATTATTATTATTATTATTGTATACACGCCCCTATATGCGGTAGGTAAGGTGATTCATTTCGTATTTTACCTGGGTACTTAAGATTATAACGTCACCCATACAAAATGAAAATACAGATAATATAATATGAAATAGGGAATCATTTTACACTCAATTATTTGTGGTTGGCTCTGGATCTGGCATGTATTTGCGCCAAAACATATTTTGTTAAAGGAAACCGTATGGGGTATCCTTGCTATTTAAAAAAAATTGGTTGTCTGTAAAGTCGGTTTACTGATGATAGTTGAACGTGACAACGCGCTCACTCAAGTAGGAGAGAGACGGATGTCGAACGCTGCCGAACGCAAAGGCCGATTGTGCTTCTTTGTCGCTCGTTCCGCGCTCTCGCTTGCACTTCAAGCCTTACATGGAACGCCTCAGAGCGAGGTAACGCCGCATGAGTCATGTTTTTTCGAGCGTGCAGCCGGCTCTATCGAATTATAGACGTTGTCACGTCAAAAACATGAACATAACCTACGAAGAAACTGTAAGGTTTTCTTTAACAAAATATGTTATCGCGCAAATAAAGGCCAGATCCAGAGCCGACCATAAACAATTGAGCAGAAAACTATTCCCTATTTCTTCATATCTACTGTATTTTCATTTTGCATGGCTGACGTTTAACCTTAATAGTAAATTAATGTAATCCCCTAGAGGTTGAAAAAGTTATTTAAGCCCCGCTCTGGTACCCAAATATGATGGACTTTTTGAGCAAGACGAACGGAAAAGACTATTCGATACACATAACAATTTTGACTACTTACTTTGCACCAGTGCCATCCCCCTGCTGCAAATCGTCGCCCGTTTCAGGTAGAACATCGTTCGTCGGCTATAATTAAAACGTATTCAAAGTTTTTATATATCATTTCCATCTATTCGAAAAGAGGCGATTTCTTTCTCGATAAGTGTTCTTCCTTGATATACACAAATTGAATAAAAAACGAGTTCTAGCTGTGAAAGTGATACATTAACACCAGAATGTGTAAAATTAAATGCAGAAACTATTGTAAGCAATTTACTATCGAACAAATCAAGTGCGACTTACTTTAAATCCTTCGCTACGCTTAGGATTCTACGCTAGAATCCCTCGCTATGCTCGGGAAGCGAAGCGAAGGTTTCTAGAGTAGAACTCTAGAATCCTTCGCTTCGCTCTGGATTCAAAAAATCGCTTTCGCCCCCAATACATCATTTTAGTCCCTTATTACATAATTATGCTAACATACTATTGTATCTTACACACAAAAATCACCCAAAAATAACATAACATACATTCACGCCTTTTTCCCGAAGGGGTAGGCAGAGGTGTACCCAGGACTCAGTCCCATAGTAGATACACCCACATTTCGCCAGTATGTTATTGGTGCCATGTAATAGGGGGCGAGCCTATTGCCATCTACCGGGCACAGTTCCAGACTCCAGGCAGTTATTGAGATAATTCCTAATGGAAAAATCCAATATTTAACACTATGCCTGACCTGGGGATCGAACCCGGGACCTCTTGATTGGCAGTCGAGCATGCGCCCTCTACGCCACCGAGGCAGTCATAACATACAATCACGCCTTTTTCCGAAGGGAAAAAGAAATGATTGTATGAATGTAAAATAAGTGATGCATACCTTATGAGCATCTGGTCCGATATCGGTCTTGGCACCGTTGAATTCGTTCACAGCTTGCATCATACCGAAGAACGATATACGAGAATATATCGACCTGGAATTGAGTATTTGAAATTTATTTTCTTTTGGTATAAATGGAAAGATCATAATATAAGATTCGTACCAAAACTATTTTTAGTTTTCTTTTATTCGCCATAATTACAAAGTCATATCAAATTATAACATAATTTTTAATCCAGTACCGTAAACACGCCGATAGTACGCGAACGAGCTCGTGACCTGTAGTGACGTCACAATGTTATAAAGTACCATACATAACTATAACATAATGACGTCACAATCATGGCGACCACTCGTAGCGCGTTCGTGAACAAGTGACTCCTATTGGAATTGTATCAATTTTGAATTGGTTGTAATTAATAAAAAAAAAATTTTTAAAGTGAGTTTTGAATCGGATAATACATAATTTTCATTAAACTTACAAAATAACTTGATAAATACGACATTTTGTTTTTCAAATAATCAATTATAATGGTTTCGTTGGAGGATTAAACACATTGGTAGCATTAGTAGAGGTAGTCTGAATGTTGGACCGTTGGCTCGTCGATAAAAAATGTAACTTCCCAAATATCGAGAAAGGGAGCATAATTTTCCACTCAATTGTTTTAGTTGGCTCTTGAATTGGCCATTATTTGCGACAATACATGTTCGCTTAGTGAAAACCTTACGGTTTTTACTATTCCGTATCTCGAAAGGAAAAAAATGGAATCATTATAGCATCACTTTGTTGTCGGTCCGTCTGTTAAGTCTTTTTTCGTATTAAAGAAAATTGTAATAAAATAATTGTTATGTTATGTTAATGTTTTTTTTATATATATCAAAGAAACCATACGGTTTTCTTTAACTAAATATGTTTAGGCGCAAATAAAGGCCAGATCCAGAGCCAACCGCAAACAATTGAGTTGAAAATGAGAATATTATCTATTATATGTAAGAGGGACCGCTGGCATGCAGCTGCATACATCTTTTAACAATATCTTGTAGTGGTAGGCCTCTTTAGCAGGGGCCCGCCTGGGGAAGTACCACACCTTTGCCAGTTATTCATCCGCCAAGCAGTAATGTGCAAACATTACTGTGTTCCGGTCTGAAGGGCAATGTTACCAGCGAAATTACTGGGCATGATGAGATTCAACAACTAATATCTCAGGGTGACAGGCGCAGTGCAGTGCCGCGCAGAATTTTGAATTTTAAAACACTGGGTGGCACTGTGTCTGATATGGGCAATCATGATGCTCACCATCAGGCACCTGATTTGCTCGTCTTGTCATACATTATCATAAAATAAAAATCTCAATAATCTTTAATAATACCTGAGTAGTTGCTTCCGCTGCTGTGCGCATAGCGTCCGTGGCGTGAGACATTCGCATTTGTGACGATACTGAGACCAAGCGTCAACTGAAACATACACAAATTACTACAATTAGCCTTTATGCTGCTAGATAAACTAGTGGACTCGCCCCGGCCTCGCAAGGGAAGCTGCAAAAGACAGATAAGGGCCGACATTATTTCCCATACAAACTTTGAGGAACCAAACGATGATAGAAGACATATAATTTCCTCATAAAATAACAACATAAAAAATCATTCCTGTTTTCCGAAGGGGTAGGCAGAGGTGTACCCAGGATTCAGTCCCATAGTAGGTATACACACATTTCGCCAGTATGTTATGGTCCGATGTAATAGAGGGCGAGCGGGGATTGAGATAATTCCTAATGGATCTGGGGATCGATCCCGGGATCTCATGATCGGCAGTCAAGCTCGCACCGACTACGTAATCCCCTACTAATATTAAGGAATTTAAAAGTTTCTGAGGACGGATGTTTATTATTTATGTTCAGACTTCATTTTTTTTCTTCTTTTATGGGCCCACGCGAATGTATTGCCAGCGTCAAGTTATACATATACATTTTCAAGTTAATATGGCCAGTTAGTCGATTCAGAGTCGTGGCAAGCCCAGTCAAGTCACAGCTCTAGTAAAGTGGTGGTCTTTACAAGAAGCTGCCGGAATTTTGGCGGGAACACGAAAAATCACATTTCAACTCTCGCATCACTTGCCAAGAGACTTGTGTATCTTCGAAAACACACAACTGACTCCGACTTGACTGTCTCGGTGGCGTAGTGGGCGCATGTTCGTTTGCTAATCAAGAGGACCCGGGTTCGATCCCCAGGTCAGGCATAGTGTTAAAAATTAGATTTTTCCATTAGGAATTATCTCAATAGCTGCCTGGAGTCTGGAACTGTGCCCGGTAGATGGCAATAGGCTCGCCCCCTATTATATGGGACCAATAACATACTGGCGAAATGTGGATGTATCTACTATGGGACTGAGTCCTGGGTACACCTCTGCCTACCCCTTCGGGAAAAAGGCGTGAATGTATGTTATGAAAACACTCAACAAGTAATATTCCACCATTAATACACATTAAACACTCGAAAATGCACCGATAATTGATAAAGATACGGGAGCCAAACTGTATTCTTCGGTCTCCCGCCTAAACTCTTATCTCTAGACGCTGTAGTAGGTATAGTTATAGGTGAGACGTGAGACAAGTGACAAGGACAAGTAAGAGTAGAGTAGAGTAGAGTAGAGTAGAGAGGACTCACGGTCGAGCGGCGTGGAGGCGAGCGCGGCGGGCAGGCGCACGCGACACAGCCAGCGCTGCAGCCGCGCGCGCGCCGAGCACACCCACGACAGGCACGCCGGGGGCAAGCCTATTATGTCCACCTGGGGGGACACGGGGGGGGGGACCGCTTACACACAGGAACTCACACAGATCCCTCTAACTATAGCCAATCTCTGTTGGCCAGCATTAAACTGTGTAGAACACTGTACGTTACTGCGCAAGTTAGAAGTACCTATTAACAATTTGCCTCACATGGTCCACGGTCTAGCAGATATAGTTATATTTGCCGATGATACGTCATTGATTTTTAAAGTTGATAGAAAGGATACTTCACTAGTACATGTTAATAATACTTTAGCAAGTATATCCAGATGGTTCACAACAAACAATTTGTTATTGAATGCGAAAAAGACTAAATGTTTGTAATTTTCGTTGCCTAATGTCAGAAATATAGAACCAATCATAGTTCTTGACGGTGAGACTCAATATTGACAATGCAACTTTACTCCTTGGCATAAATATAGACTCTAAACTGCGATGGATAACACTCATAACACCGAACTCTCAGAGAAACTAAGCTCTGCCTGCAGCTTACGCGGTTTATAAAATTAGGCAACTAACAGACACAGCCACGGCGAGATTATTCTACTTTGCATATTTCCACAGCTTGATGTCTTATGGGATTCTGTTGTGGGGGTCAGCTGCAGATATAGAAACTATCTTTATACTACACTAGCGACCCGCCCCGGCTTCGCACGGGTAGCAGATGTAGGTATAGTGGACGATTAACAGGAGTAAATTCGTGATACATTGTATTTTAATAGATATAACCCTAATGGTTTACGCAGCGCACGCAAATTAATGACTATTTCTGTTACAATGACCAAACCTTAACACATGTTATAATTTATCGTGGGCTATTTTGAAGATATTGATGAGTACTACAAACCCCTAGTACATTACTTTATTCTACCACTAATACTTTTCACACCGCATGAAAAATAATCACTGCTTCGATTATTGTGACTAAACCAAAAAAGATGGATATAATCTATGTATACTGTTTTGTAGGTATTGATAAGTACTACAAACCCCTAGTACATGACTTTACTCTACCACCAATAGTTTTCACACCGCATGAATAATATTCACTGTTTCGATTATTGTGACTAAACCAAAATAGATGGATATAATCTATGTATACTGTTTTGTAGGTATTAATAAGTACTACAAACCCCTAGTACATTACTTTACTCTACCACCAATAGTTTTCACGGTGTCCTATTGATTCGCATAATTTTTTCCGCATACATCATTTGTCATAACCTCCTCTAGTCATAATATTGGAAATACATATTTTTTGTAGTAATACTTATAAATTGTCCTAAAATTTAATTGCTATAATATTTTTGTGTATAATAGTTTTTATTCCTATTGTTAGTTGTCATAATGGTTGTTATGTATAATTTTATAGTTAATAATGGTGTATGTCCTAATTTTCATTGTTCATAATGGTTATTGTATATAATCGGTAGTGTACGTATTTTTGCAAGTGAGGAATATTGTAGTGTTGTATTGCATTTATGGGTAGGAGTAGGATCTCGCCGTAACTCACATACCCAATAATATTTTTTTTATTTACTCGATTTTTTTCATATGTAAATCCACTGATATTTAATTTGTGGCTCCTCTTTCTGTTGTAAATATTTTGCACTCGTTTTCCATTGTAATTATAATTTCAAAATTAGTTTAAGCACTTTGTTCCAAATATTAACACTAAAATTTGACTTAGTGTTATTTTTATAATAATAATGAAACTACCTTCTTTTTTATTCATAATCAGTAATAGCGCCTTACTACAATATTTTTTTATAGCAATGTGATATATCAACAGTTTGCTACATAGAAAAGATGTTTAACTACGTTAATGAGTTAAGAACATTCAAAATTCTATTGGTTAGGTTAGGTTTAATTTATATTATGACAAGTTAACATTCGAACAATATAAGATTATGGCACATAATTTTAGTGATATCAATAGTTAGGACATGTGAGGATTATGGCATAAAATAATATGGTTATCAATGGTTAGGACATATAATGTTATAGGTTTCAAATGTTAGGACAATTAAAATTATAACAAGTTATAATAGGAGTATTGACGTTATGACTGGTGATCATTAGCTATTACATATATTATGGCTTTAAATTTTATGAGTTGTAAAATTATGGCTAAAAATAGTATGCGAATGAATAGGGAACCAGTTTTCACACCGCATGAAAAATAATCACTTTTTCGATTATTGTGACTAAACCAAAAAAGATGGATATAATCTATGTATACTGTTTTGTAGGTATTGATAAGTACTACAAACCCCTAGTACATTACTTTACTCTACCACCAATAGTTTTCACACCGCATGAAAAATAATCACTTTTTTGATTATTGCGACTAAACCAAAAAAGATGGATATAATCTATGTATACTGTTTTGTAGGTAATGATAAGTACTACAAACTCCTAGTACATTACTTTACTCTACCACCAATAGTTTTCACACCGCAAAAAAAATAATCACTTTTTCGATTATTGTGACTAAACCAAAAAAGATGGATATAATCTATGTATACTGTTTTGTAGGTATTGATAAGTACTACAAACCCCTAGTACATTACTTTACTCTACCACCAATAGTTTTCACACCGCATGAAAAATAATCACTTTTTCGATTATTGTGACTAAACCAAAAAAGATGGATATAATCTATGTATACTGTTTTGTAGGTATTGATAAGTACTACAAACCCCTAGTACATTACTTTATTCTACCACCAATACTTTTCACAGCGCATGCATATAATGTCTGTTTCGATTATTGTGACTAAACCAAAATAGATGGATAAAAGTTCCGTGGACTATTTTGTAGATATTGATAAGTACTACAAACCCCTAGTACATTATATTATTCTACCATCAATGCATTTCACAGCGCACGCAAATTTATGAATATGGTAATTATATTACGAGGGGAGGTCAAAAAGTTCGCGGAATGAAAGGGAAGGGGGGTGAATTTAAACATGAAATTATTATTCCTTTTCAATATATTCTCCATTAACCCTAATACACTTTTCAGACCTTTCAAATAATTTGTTTAACCCTTCGAAAAAAAATGATTTGTCAAGGCCTTCAAAATAAGCAGATATTGCCGACTTCACTTCATCGTCATCCGTAAATTTCTTTCCACGAAGCTCTTTTTTCATGTTTGGGAACAAATAATAATCACAAGGGGCCAAATCTGGACTATAGGGAGGGTGGTTTAAAGTTTCGAAGCCGCACTTGTGTAAGGCAGCCATCGCAACATGACTCTTGTGAACGGGTGCGTTGTCGTGCAAAAGAAGCACACCTCGAGACCATTTTCTCCTTTTCTTTTCTTTAATTGCTACTTTTAATTGTTCCAGTAGTGTAGCGTAGTACTTCCCCGTGATATTGACACCTTTATCTTTATAATCGATCAATAAAATCCCCTTGGAATCCCAAAAAACTGTAGCCATAATCTTTCCGGCCGATTGTGACACCTTAAACTTCTTGGGCGGTGCTGCGCCTTTTTTGTGCCACTGCATTGACTCCTGCTTTGACTCAGGTTCATAGTGATGAACCCAAGTTTCATATCCAGTCACAATTCGGTTCAGAAATTCATCCCTGTTTTCACTACACAGCTCCAAAAACTCGCGCGAACACTCGACGCGCCTCTGTTTTTGAAGCGCTGTGAGCATTCTCGGTACCCATCTTGCACTGACCTTAGACATGCCAAGATGGTCATGGAGAATATTCAAAATGGTCGTAGATGATACTCCAGTCATCTCTGCGATTTGTTTCTTCTTTTCCTAAAGAAGAACTCCTGTGCATCTTCTAGAACAATTTTTTCAACTTTTTCAACAATGTCTGAGGACGTTGCTTCCATTGGCCGACCTGAGCGCTGATCGTCTTCAATTGAGTCTCTGCCTTGCTTGAAAAGACTATGCCACTTGTAAATCATTGTTTTTCCAGGGCAGGAGTCCCGATAAACTGATGACATTTCTTCCATAATGTTCTGAGGCGTTTTTCCTTGCTTAGTGAGAAACTTAATCACGGCACGATACTCAATTTTCTCCATAGTTGATATTTTCTACCCGATTGACTTGTTTATCCAGCGATATCTCAAAGGTTTATGAACCGATTGTGCTGAAACTTAGTATTTATAATTGTATTGAGTCAACAAGTAGCGACAGGTAAAAAAAACTACCCCCTTCCCTCTCTAAACCCTCCATTCCGCGAACTTTTTGACCTCCCCTCGTATGTAACACCTTGGTTCACATTATTGCAGTTTTCTTACTGATCCATATTTTTTTTCAAAATCTCATATAGCCTATGGCACTCACACTGAATTAAGCTATCCATAAGTGAAAGAATTTTTAAAATCGGTCCAGTAGTTTCGGAGCCTATTCGTTACAAACAAAAAAACAAAAAACAAAGTTTCTCTCTTTATAATATTAGTATAGAAGTATAGATAAACGTGAGATTCGTGCCATCTATGAGATGCGTCCACGCGAATCCCTGAGGGAATTATTTAAAGAAATAAACATACTGACCCTACCATCCTTATACATTTATGAGAACATCATGTATGTGCGTAAAAATTTACATAAATTCAAATCAAATAGTGACCTCCATAATTTTAATACTAGGAATAAAGACAAAATAGCTGTAGCCTAGCCTTAGATTATCTAAAGCAAATAAAAAGACTTTCTAAGGAAATAGTGTAAGTCTCTATAATAAAATCCCAAAAGAGATGGGCTCTCAGATGGTAAATTCAAAACCTATATAAAATCTACTTTACTAAAGAGGGCTTATTATAAAGTCAACCAGTACATAGAGGACAAAGATGCCTGGAAACTGCTGCATAGCACCACGCGGCACCGACACAAACAAACGAATGCAACCAAACCAAATATTGTAAAAAAATCAGTTGAAATAATTAAGCCCTACAAGTTTCTTGTGCGTTCTTCTTGTAGAGGTATCTTTCCGAACGCACGGTAGACTCAGTACTGTTTATCTTCATTGACGTGCAAAAGTGTCAGATTGTGACCTATTTGAATAAATCTTTTTTGAATAAAACACAAGTGATTATTCACAAAATTTGTCAATATGATACTCTGTCTATTGACGAAACCTGTATTATAACACGCTGTGTAGTTTAAAAATACTAAGCATACAGACTTCAGAGAGCGACTCTGTTTTATACTATGTGAAGTATATATGAGTATAATATAATAATAATATGGGACAACTTCCACACACGGTCATCTGGTCCCAAACTAGACAAAGTCTGTACTATGGTAACCAGATGACTGATATACATACTTATATAAGCTTATAACACACAGGGACAGATCAAACAGACATGTTCATGCACACAAATGTTTGACCTGGCCGGGGATCGAACCCGGGGCCTGCAGCACAGAAAACAGAGTTGCTTACATCTGAGCCAACGAGGCTGTCATTATATTCTACGTAAGCCACGTGTGTGAATAACACTTACTTGAAAATTAATCACAGATGTAACTTTAAAATTCTCCAACAGCTTGCAAAATCTTTCCACTGCATACCTGTAAAATATAATAAAATCATAATACCAAAATATTTGTAGTGGTAGGCCTCTCTTGCAGGCGCCCGCCTGGGGAAGTACCACACCTTTGCCAGTTATTCATCCGCCAAGCATGCATATGCAAACATTACTGTTCCGGTTTGAAGGGCAATGTTACCGGCGAAATTACTGGCCATTACTAGTTTCAACAACTAATACCTCAGGGTGACAGGCGCAGTGTAGTGCCGCACAGAATTTAGAATTTTAAAACACTGTGTGTCACTGTGTCTGATATGGGCAATCATGATGCTTACCATCAGGCACCTGATTTGCTCGTCTTGTCACTCACTATAGTAAAAAAAAAATTTGATCATCACAGACATAAGAGCATTTAGGAATGGACTTCATTCGACACAATATTTAACTATACATATTAAATAAATTACAGGAGGCTTAAGACACTCTGCAGTATAGGTATGAAGCTACAATTAGCCGTGGCGCCCGACAAGTCGGTACTATTACAATGGACTAGAGGGAGAGAGAACAGCTAGAGTTACGCGATAGAAAGAGAGGCAACTAGTAGGTGAATATAATAGGTGAATATAAAGTAGTATAAAGTAGAATTTTATTTTCTTTTGGCATAAATGGAAAGATCATAATATAAGATTCGTACCAAAACTATTTTTAGTTTTCTTTTATTCGCTATAATTACAAAGTTATATCAAATTAAAAAAAACATTTTTAATCCAGTACCGAAAACACGCCGATAGTACCCGAACGAGCTCGTGACCTGTAGTGACGTCAAAATGTTATAAAGTACCATACATAACTATAACATAATGACGTCACAATCATGGCGACCACTCGTAGCGCGTTCGTGAACAAGTGACTCCTATTGGAATTGTATCAATTTTAAATTGGTTGTAATTAATAAAAAAAAAATTAAAGTCAGTTTTGAATCGGATAATACATAATTTTCATTAAACTTACAAAATAACTTGATAAATACTTGTTTTTTTTTTTTCAAATACTCAATTGCACTTAATTGCGTCGCTGCCAGTGTCGATATTTATATACATGAATTTGAAGAGTGTTCCTCCTGTAGCTTTAGGTCTTTATTCTGTGTAATACTCACTGTTCCTCCATAGGCTTATCATAAGGACAGCACACGCAGATGTTGGTGATAATTTTTTCACTAATCTCGTTCAAAGACGCCGTCTTTAGAAGTTGTTCGTGTATTATTTTAGATGCCCCTGTAAAGAATAATGAACAAGTTGTTACGAAAAGGTGTATAATACTTAAAGTACACAGGGTCACCCTATGCAGCACAAAGCTGAGCATATCCCAATTGTTAGTAGTAATCTAACTTTATTTAATTTTTTGTGAAATGTTTAAATTTGCATTATGTTTTTCTATGCTGGCAATAAATTTATTTTATCTTATCTTAAAAAAAAGTATTTTTTAATTGTCAAAATTACGGCCTTGTAATTAAGATCGCCTTTGAGATGGAGCGACCAGACAAAAACTGTCATAGGCGGCTTTTGAAAATTTGCTAGATTTTACTTTCATACAAAAATATTAATTTAATGTTCCACTTGAATCTTCTAACAGTACGCGCACCGTAACAGATTACGTTACGGTGCGCGTACTGCCTACAAGCCTTTTTGTAGTGGTAGACCTCTTTAGCAGGGGGCCGCCTGGGGAAGTACCACACCTTTACCAGTTATTCATCCGTCAAGCAGTAATGTGCAAACATCTGGTCTGAAGAGCAATGTTACCAGCGAACCCGGGACCTCTACGCCACCGAGGCAGTCAGTTCAGTTTGACACCTATGAGATATTCTTGACATGCTAGGTTGGTATAGAGTAGAGAAAGAAGGATAGGTTCTATTTACCCGAGTCATTGAGTAGCGCCTGTTTGAGTCTCGGCAGGTCCCATTGTTCTGGCATGGACTTGTTCTCGCCGGAGAAACGGAGCGCTCGCATTATGTACGCACACGTTGCTACCGAGTTACCACCCGCTGAAAAGAACACTTTTATTATAGGCCTGCACATTTTAAGAAGTGCCGATTGATCATCTTTTGAAACAAGAATATTTAGTTTTTAGTTCCGATTTTTAGTGTCACAAACAAGTGCAAGCAAAATGTGATGTTACCTCGCTGAATGCTGGAACCAGAATTCAGCGAGGTAACATCTCGAGGAGCGGCGTCGTACTAACATTAGTCGCCTAAGGGCGCTGTAAGCAGCGGAGTCTATTTCATGATGATGCGTCGTGTAGACGAACACGTGTCGATATATGAATGGTGTCACTAACAACAATAATACCTAATAGCATTTCCTCTTTGCATGCAATTTTGCGGGCGGGAGGGCGGTGCACTGTGCATGTTGTTTTTGACACTAAAAATTGGAATTGAAAACTAAATATTCTTGTTCCGGAAGTTTACAATGGAGTTCCAAAAATTAACGCCGAATTCAATCAATCATCTTTCTTTTTTTTCTTCTTTTATGGACCCACACAAATGTATAGCCAGTGTCAAGTTATATACATTTTCATCAAGATAATATGGTCAATTAGTCAATTCAAGTCACAGCTCTGTTAAACTGTGTTGACCGATAAGAAAACAAATTCGCCGATACAACTAATGCCACCTAGAGGCGAGTTGCTGAACTAAAGAGACAAGCGCGATATTTCAAAAAAGTCATTAAAAGTTCTGCTATTCACCGATAGATGGCAAAACTAAAAAGTATCACCGCTGTGCAGGTCGGAGTGGGGGGTGTTAGGTTATTTTCGTTACGGAATTTCCGGATTCGGTCTCCACGCTCAAGGCCCGCGATAGAAGCTATGCAATAGCTTATAAATAAATAAATCATAATAAGTCCTCAATAAAATGTCAATAACTTATTGACAATAAGTATAGTAGTGCAGCAGACAAGTTTTTGTAGTGGTAGGCCTTTTTCGCAGGGGTCCGCCTGGGGAAGTACCACACCTTTGCCAGTTATTCATCCGCCAAGCAGTAATGTGCAAACATTACTGTGTTCCGGTCTGAAGGGCAATGTTACCAGCGAAATTACTGGTCATGATGAGATTCAACAACTCATATCTCAGGGTGACAGGCGCAACGCAGTGCCGCGCAGAATTTTGAATTGTAAAACACTGTGTCTGATATGGGCAATCATGATGCTTACCATCAGGCACCTGATTTACTCGTCTTGTCACTCACTATGATAAAGTAAAGAAAAGAATACGTCACCGTGAGCGAGCGCGTGCAGCGTGCACAGTATGAAGCGCGTCTGCGCGGCGGGCACGGCGCACGCGGCGAGGCACAGGCCGCAGTGGCAGCCCACGCGCGCGCGGTACAACCAGCCGGGGGGGACCGTCTCCGAACTCCTGCGGGTGGAACATTCAACGTCACACTACGCCCGCCGTAACGCGCCGACTCTTGAACACAACTGTTATTGCCGGATTATAGACATATACGAACATATTAATATGTACTTAAAGTACCAAGTAGTAGTTAGTAGTGACTGCCTCGGTGGCGTAGAGGGCGCATGCTCGACTGCCAATCAAGAGGTCCCGGGTTCGATCCCCAGGTCAGGCAAGTGTTAAATATTGGATTTTCCAGTAGGAATTATCTCAATAACTGCCTGGAGTCTGGAACTGTGCCCGGTAGATGGCAATAGGCTCGCCCCCTATTACATGGGACCAATAACATACTGGCGAAATGTGGGTGTATCTACTATAGGACTGAGTCCTGGGTACACCTCTGCCTACCCCTTCGGGAAAAAGGCGTGAATGTATGTTTGTTTAAAGTATCCGGTCCTGCTACTTTGTAACCGTGCATTCATTGCTACAGTATGGTGCTGAGCTCTGGGGGCGCGCCGCCGACTGGGAGCGCGCCTTCAGAATGCAAAAGCGCGCTGTACGCGCCTGACAATAGCTGGTATCCCGCAGGATGTATCCACCAAACCGCACTTCCAGAAGCTAGGTATCCTCACTTTACCGTCTTTTGTAATATATCAAGTCGCAATGTATGTGCGGCTTAATAGTGACCAGTACAAACGTCACTGCGATGTACACTCGCACTTCACAAGAAACCGATCTAATCTTGTGGCGGTCGCTAGGAGCATGATAAGGTCCAGTAAGTTGACACATGTTATGGGCCCCACTGTATACAACAAGATACCCCTTAATGTTACAGCTGCACCTAGTATTAACATTTTTAAAACGCGATTAAAACGTTGGCTTGTCCACCAAGCGTTCTATAGTAATGACGAATTTCTAAATAAAAAATGAATGAATTATTCAATTTAATTATCTACATAATATTGTGTTTTTTTTTTGTTATTGTTATTCTGTTGTGTCGTTAATCATTAATAATTTTTAATTTTATTTATTGTAATATTATTGATTTGTATGAATATGTATGAAATTATACCAATAAAGAACTATGAACTATTGTATAAGCGTTATTTTATTTATATTGTATATTATATATTATAATATTTTCTCAGAGCGGTGTGGCAATCCTGTTGCACCCACTGTTACAAATAGGTAAAATATAATCATAATTTCGTTAACTTAAAAAATGACATGGAGCAGTGTCCATGGTGCGTAATAAATAAATTAAAAAAAAAACATATACAGACCAATGTATGTTGTTAATATCATATTCGGTTCAGATCAATCATAGTGATAACAGTTTTCGATTCTGAAACGCTATTGTCGCTTATATTTATATTCTAGCAAAATTGTCTGTAATATATTCCCAACCAAATTAGATTTGACCGAATCTAATCATTGAACTGAATTTATCTCGCTTTTGTGTTTTTCTATATTTGTGGTAAAAACTAGTCGACAAGAGGCTTATCAATTATATAAAATCTAATGACCTAATATCAGATGGAAAATTCGGGTTCCATATGGAAAAGTGACTGAGGACACTTATAACTATAGTGTCATGGCATTTGGATGAGAGAAAAATATCGCGTAGGTGTTTTCTTTGATCTAGCCAAAGCGTTTGATACTGACTCTATTTTAATATAGTATTTATTATTTTCGGATTCGAATTTATAAATTTCGAATTATAGCAAATTCCAATTTATAATTTTCGAGTTATTTTCGAATTTATAATTTTCGAATTTTTTATTTTCGGTTTTATAATTATCGAGTTGGTTATTTAAAAATTTACAATGTTCGTATTTATAATTTTCGAATTTATTATTTGTTAATTTCGAATTTATAATTTTCGAATGGTATTTTCGACTTTATAATTTTCGAATTGACAATTTTTAAATTTATAATTTTCGAATTTGTTATTTACGACTATATAATTATCGAATTTGTTATTTTTCGAATTCATAATTATCGAATGTTATTTTCTAATTTTTAATATTAATTTTATTTTTCGAAATTATTATTTTCGAATTTAATCAGTCTAGATTAGTAGTACTTACATATTCGTGCCAATAAGCGTGTACATGAGCGCCGATAATTCGCACCACGAATGATATATACCCATCAGCCAGTCCTCTATAGGCTCGAACGTCACCGATTCCTCGCTTGCATCCACATTCTCTGTTAACAATAACACAAATTCTTATTCATACCTTATACACAGAATAAATACGTAACAGAACTAACGTACAGAAACTTCAATCTCGAAAATATCACACTTTTAGATATAATAATATAACTACTCATTCTGGCATGGCACCACAGCACTATTTTTGTATCGCCTAAAAGTGGCAACACTCAAAACGTCACTCAGCTCCGTCTGATTAAAAATCGGAGTATAGTATAAAACAGAGTCGCTTTTATCTTTATCTTCAAATCTACGCAACAGATTGTAATGCTGTTTACATCTACGGACAGAGTGATTCAAGAGGAAGGATTATATGTATAATGTAACCAGAGCGAAGCCAGGGTGAGTAGCTAGTTACAGTATTTTTTTTATGCTAGTGAGTGACAAGACGTTCAAATCAGGTGCCTGATGGTGAGCATCATGATTGCCCATAACAGACAGTGCCACCCAGTGTTTTAAAAATCAAAATTCTGCGCGGCACTGCACTGCGCCTATCACCCTGAGATATGAGTTGTTGAATCTCATCATGCCCAGTAATTTCGCTGGTAACATTACCCTTCAGACCGGAACACAGTAATGTTTGCACATTACTGCTTGGCGGATGAATAACTGGCAAAGGTGTGGTACTTCCCCAGGCGGCCCTCTGCAAGAGGCCTACCAATAAATAAGTAGTAGTTTAAATAAGGCTCACCGCAAACGAAATGCAGTAGCGCTGCCTCTTCCTCGGGCGTGACCGGCGGTTCTTCAAAGCTGAACATGTCGTCTGTAGATAACCTAAACCAATAATAGTATTATCACATAAGCTTATACATACGAAATGAAATTTCCCAAATAAGAGTCCCAAAAAGTCCCAAAAGAGTTCCCAAATAAGAGGAGAAAGAGAGAATAATTTTCAAGTGAATTGTTTGTTGGCTCTTAATCTGGCCTTTATTTGCGCCAAAATATATTTGGTTAAAGAAAACCGTATGGTTTTTTTTTTCAAATAACATATATACAAATAACATAAACATACCCCCAAAATATTTTTTTAATAATTTCTACGAGGCATGCCTTTTAAGTTTTGTCGTTTGAAGAAAAAAACACAACCAGAACCTTATAGTACTTTTTATTGTTTTTCAAAGTATTCACCACGTAGCTTAATACACTTTTCCATTCGCTCAAACCAGTTATTATGACATTTATTCCACTCTAAAGTGGGGGTGTCCACGCTGGAATAGGCATGATGACACTATAACAGAATAAAAAAATAAATGGTTTTAGTGAAAAATATATATCGAAAGGATTCTAAAAAACGACCCAGTATTATTGAAAACATAATTAACAAGATTAATAATATTTTTATTAAAATAAAAGTACAAAAAATTGCAATCGGCCATCTTAACTGAAACGGCAATCAGAGCGAATAACGTCACACCTAAGTAAATACTGTTACTGAGAGTATAAACACTTGAAGTAAATATTCACCATATCGCATTAACTTTTGTTGTGTTGTGATCTGTCATTTGATTTGTTATATATTCGTGGTAATCCAGGAATCATCGAAGATGGAACAAGGTTTTATTAAGGCAAACAGCTCTAATTTGCCCAGAATTGATATGTTGATGTTGGGAGAATTTCTCGCATCAAATAGACTTTTGCTCATCTGAATTTCGAAATGTGATAACTTCCTTGTAAGTACATTATTAATATTCTTTAGTGCTATGAAAAATTTAACTCATACAGGCCTTTTTTAACACCTATTTCATACTAAGGTTATTTTATAGGTTAGATAACTTGCAGCTAAAAAACCCATACTTACTATTTCTACTACTAAAGAATTAAGTATATATAAAAACCAAATCATTACTTACGTGAATTTATATATCTATCTATGAAATAACTCTGCACTACAGCTCTACACCACTGAGCTCTATTTACCTCTTTTCTACACCCATAACATGTCACTTTCTAATAATTTCCACGTCAGTTGTTACTTTTTGTATTTGTATCACAATCTATGCAATCAAAAATGAAAATAAAATCTTTGGAATTCATGTTTAACACACGAATTACAAAATATTTCGTTGACTATCTTCGTTGAGCACAGACACAATAAAATATTTACTTAGGCGTGACGTCAGGACCCGACGCCATGACACATACGAGCGTTTTCGCGCTCATTTTAAATTAGAAAGTTAAAAATGCATTAATTTGCGGTAAAATGTAATTTTATTCTGAAAAAATGTTTTTTTCGGTAATATTAGACGTATAACTACATTAAGAAAGGGGTTTTCAAAATCTGTCACTATGCCTATTCTAAATACCAGCGTTCGACAGTCTGCAGACATGGGGCTTCATCACTGAACACAGATGTAGCTCTTCAAAGCACTGAAGCCGTGTCAGGCCTCTTCTAAAGTTGTAGAAAATTATTGCACGAACATTTTCCTCAGAAAGATTAATTTTCGTACGTAACCTGACAGATTCCAATCGATGCTGTGACTGAACAATTGCATTAATCCTAATACTTCCAACTGTTTTGAGATTCATGGGATTATTATTTATTTATTCATTATCATCATTCCCCCTATTACATGGGACCAATAACATACTGGCGAAATGTGGGTGTATCTACTATGGCACTGAGTCCTGGGAACACCTCTGCCTACCCCTACGGGAAAAAGGCGTGAATGTATGTTATGTTATGTTTTGAGATTCAAAATTTAAACACATTCGAATATAGAACAGTTCCAAATTCATAATTGCCGGGAAATATGGAAACGACAAAACTTAAAAGGCATGCCTCGTAATTGATAAGTGACAAAGACAGGAACAAGACTCACATATCAGGTTGAGAATCCACTGGCGTGTCATCTTCTACTCGAAACTCTTCTCTTCCGTTCTCTTCCGCAGAAGCCAGGAGCTGAAAGGAGATAATTCTGTTGCAGTTGTGCCAGTTAAAAAAGAACAAACAAAGTGTCTACCTTGTATTGGTAACTAGCTGTGCCCCGCGCATTCACCCGCGTAGTCTTCGTTCCCGAGGGAATATTGGTATAAAAAGTACTATTAATGTTATTCCAGGGTCTAAGCTATCTATATACCGAATTTCAGTCCAATCGCCTAAGTATTTCTGGCGTGAAAGAGTAACAAACATCCATCCATCCATCCTCACACACTTTCGCATTTATAATATTAGTAGCATTGGTTGGAGGGTTTTGGGGGTTCAAACCCCCCCCCCCCTCGAAATGCCTAGGAGCTGTGTAAAAATTCAAATAAATATTATATACCCATAAATACAATACAATTTTTCGTTACACTCGCAGCAAACTACTTGTGACCAAAAAATTTTTCGCCGCGCTCGCAGCTGCTCGCGCCTTCATCATGCTCGCAACGCAACATTTCGTAATGTAAAAACACATTATAAGATCCGGAGACCGGATAGCAACATCCTCTGCGTGAAACCATCAAACTGGGCTCGCCATTTCAAGCCACAAGCGAGCTGAGTATTGGCAAACTCAAAGAAAAATTTATTTAAATAAGTCTTAAAAAGACATTTTTAAACGTCAATAAATAGTATCGATAATATCAAACTAGTACCGAGTCTACCGTGCGGAAATATACCTCTACAAGAAGAACACACAAGAAACTTGTAAGGTTTAATTTTTTCAACTGCGAGTTTTACAATATTTGGTTTGGTTACATTCGCTTGCTTGTAAGGTGCCGGGTGGTGGCTATGCAGAAGTTTCCAGGCATCTTTGTCCTCTATGTATCGGTTAGCTTTATAATAAGCCTTTCCTAATAAAATCGATTTTATACAGGTTTTGAATTTACCCTCCTTTCTCGAGATTTTATTATAGAAACATACACAGTTCCCTAAGAAAGACTTTTTATTTGTTTTAGATAATCTAAAGCTAGGTACAGCTAATTTATCTTTATTCCTTGTAAAACCGCTCTTCTGGGGGAGGCCTATGTCCATTAGTGGACGTCCTACGGCTGAGATAATGATGTATAATATAGGATAATTATAATAGAGTGACCTGCAAGATGTCCTCATGCCGGATCAGGAAGTGGTCAGGGCGTGGCGCTTCATTCAATAACGGCAGAAGGAACTGGCCCAGCGCTGGTGCTTCCGCCTCCTATTAACAAAATGTATTATGTGGTTAACAGGAAAGAAGACCTCTTAGCAGTTTGACACAATCCTATGGAAAATTTACCAAATCGATGTTTTGTATTGCCCTGTTTCCTACGAATATAGTAAATTTATTTGGTATATTTATATCCTGATTTCTGAAGATGAAGTATGTCCCTATAATTTTATTTAATAAACTCTTAATTTCTTTGAGGACTGCCTCGGTGGCGTAAAGGGCGCTTGCTCGACTGCCAATCAAGAGCTCCCGGGTTCGATCCCCAAGTCAGGCAGTGTTAAAATATTGGATTTTTCCATTAGGAATTATCTTAATAACTGCCTGGAGTCTGGAACTGTGCCCGGTAGATGGCAATAGGCTCGCCCCCTATTACATGGGACCAATAACATACTGGCGAAATGTGGGTGTATCTACTATGGGACTGAGTCCTGGGTACACCTCTGCCTACCTCTTCGGGAAAAAGGCGTGAATGTATGTTATGTTTAATTTCTTTGCAGTGAACGTCCAATCACGCGAGTAAAACGGTGAGTTTTAGAAGTTCAATAGCAAAAATACGAGCAAGAGTTTATAAGATAAACTAAAATGACATGGACATAGTTTACTTCATTTTCAAAAATCAGGATATAAAATGTATCATTAAATTTACGATATTCGGAGGAAACAGGGGAATACAAAACATCGATTCGGCTAATTTTCCATAGGGTTGTGTCAAATTCCTAAAAGGCCGCGTGCGCTCTTAATAGATCCATACAGTGCAGCCATCGATCAAGGATTGTGGTAGGCAGAGAATATACCAATATAGAAGTCATAGACCATACAACCCAAACAGGACTTTGAAGGGGGTATGCTTAAAACTGAGCGATTATCAAATACAGGTTTAAAAGGTTGAATGTCATATAATTGAGTATTTGAATATATTTTTTTTTTGCGTAAAAATATTTTTAATCCAGTACCGAAAACACGCCGATAGTACACGAACGAGCTCGTGACCTGTAGTGACGTCACAATGTGATAAAGTACCATGCATAACTATACATTACTCACAAAAATGGCGATCAATCGTGTCGCGTTCGTAATTAAGTGACTCATAATGGAATTTTATCAATTTTGAATCGTTTATAATTAATAAAAAAATATTTTTTTAAAGTGATTTTTGAATCAGATGTTACATAATTTTCATTAAACTTTCAAAATACATTAAAAAATACGATTTTTTTTCCAAATACTCAATTATCGTTACGTCAACGTCGCTATCGAGTTGCTATCGAGAGAGTCGATAGAAAAAGAGACGGAATGCTTGAATGCAATTCTGTGTTCATTGTACAGCAAATATTTCTACCGTCATGCCTCTCGCGGCCGTACCATTATGCTGACGTGCCGCCATTACTGTAGTTGATAAGACCGTGGTTGTATGTAACAGAAGTAAACTCACAGGGTCTTGTTGTTCATAGTGACATTCGACGTCACCCCCTGTGGCCGTGTCTTTCAACGATGAACTGTCTGATGTTCCCGCTGTAAACACAAATTATAAAATTTATATTAAAAGTTTTAATGTAACCACGCGTGGGACACTCCGCTGAAGCTTTAAGTATAGTTTCTATTCTATGGACTAGACAGATATAACAGAGAGATACGAGATAGAAAGAGAGGCAGCTTGTAGGTTAATATAACGATGATTAGTTAGCTGTGCGACCCGAATTGCACTTTATTGCGTCGGAGCTAGAGTCGCTATTTAAATGATTTTGAGGAGTGTCCCTTCTGGCTCTTTAATACTCTGTGATGTAACACAAAATAAAAATCCAGGTAACTTACAAGCATCATCAAGCTCGGTCCACTGGTCGTCGGAGTCGGAATCGGCGCCGACGTCGGAAGCATCGGAGACAACTTCAACTCTGCGCAGGCGCATGCACGCCGCGCGACGCGCCGCTGTGCTGCGGCGACGCGTCATCTGTGGGGGCATAAAATATCATTCATCATCTAATCATCATCATCATCGCTTATGAATTAAGGTTGGAAAAAAATCATCATCAGAACTTTATTGATGTACACTTCTTTTTTACACTTTGCCACTTTGTACACTTTGCCAGTTATTCATCCGCCAAGCAGTAATGTGCAAACATTACTGTGTTCCAGTATGAAGGGCAGTGTTACCAGCGATATTACTGGGCATGATGAGATTTAACAACTCATATCTCAGGGTGACAGGCGCAGTGCAGTGCCGCGCAATATTAGTAGGATTAGTTTATGCAGTGTTTCTTTTTTTATATGATAGTGAGTGACACAAGACGAGCAAATCAGGTGCCTGATGGTAAGCATCATGATTGCCCATATCAGACACAGTGCCACACAGCGTTTTAAAATTCAAAATTCTGTACGGCACTGCACTTCGCCTGTCACCCTGAGATATTAGTTGTTGAAACTCATCATGCCCAGTAATTTCGCTGGTAACATAGCCCTTCAGACCGGCACACAGTAATGTTAGCATATTACTACTTGGTGGATGAATAACTGGCAAAGTGGTAAAGCTAGAGATTTTGCTCTATAACAGATCTATTTAAAAATCCTGTGCGAAGCTGGTGTCGGTTGCTAGTAACTAGAATAAAATAACGTACGTCTTTCCCCTTAGCAATAGGGCGTCGTCGCGGCGCTCGTTGAGGTCTAGAATGCCTCCGCGGGCCTCTCCTGCCGCCCGACCAGGAAGATGATGACGACCCACTGCCTGAATCACGATGACCCATCTGTTGGAATACAATCATTTATTATTATTATATATGCATATGCTGATGCGTGCATATCACTGCACCTGTGTATTAAAAAGTTCACTAGTTCCTAATTGTTTACTACTGAACAGTTTCAAAAACACACTAGTGTTTTTGAAACTGTTCACTGAAGTAGCACTAATAACAGTCTCTGGCAATTTGTCCCACAGTTTTGGTACACGGTTTGGCAACAAGTGTTTTCTTGGGTTACTCGCACTTGGAAGCTTTATGAGTGGGTGTGAGTGGCCTCTCAGGTGTGTGTTTGTATTCCTCAGGAACAGGTTTTCAATGCCCTTCACATCGTAGTGTACATTTAGTATTCTGTTTCAATGAGATCCCCCTCTGTCTATGTTCTTCCAGTGTTGTCAATTTCAACTCAATCAGTCATTCCTCATAAGTTCTGTCGATTAGGGAAATAACCATTTTCCTAGCTCTCCGTTGTAGCTTTTCTAACCAAATTAAATCCTTCTTGAAATATGAATTCCATATTTGGAATGCATACTCTAGTAGAGAACAGATGTATGTCTTATATAATATCTTGGTAAACAGATCTTTGAGTGATTTACTGAAGATACTGCGGATACATGTATACAGAGCAGCTTTGTTCTTGTTACAATATACAGAGATATTTCTCTACACTTGTCTCTTCCATCTATCACTCCAAGCCTTTTTTTTATGATACTGAGTGACAAGACCAGCAAATCAGGCGGCTGATGGTAAGCATCATAATTGCCCATATCAGACACAGTGCTACTCAGTGTTTTAAAATTCAAAATTCTGCACGGCACTGCACTGCGCCTGTCACCTTGAGATATTAGTTGTTGGAACACAGTAATGTTTGCACATTACTGCTTGACAGATGAATAACTGGCAAAGGTGTGGCACTCCCCAGGCGGCCCTCTGCAAAAGAGGCCTACCACTACAAAAAAAAAGTTTAAAAAAAAAGTTTTTGGACAATTAAAATACTATATGTTTAAATGCCACTACAAGAAAACCGTATGGGATATTTGCTATATAAAAGAAACATAAACAACCTAAAAACTACTTTTTACAATTTTCATAAATACGAAGAAACTGTAAGGTTTTCATTAACAACATATGTTTTCACACAAATAAAGGCCAGATCCAGAGCCGACCATAAACAATTGAGTGTAAAAGTATTCCCTATTTCCTGATATCTGTATATTTTAATTTTGTAAGGGTGACGTTTAAACCTTAAGGTGATTCATCTTCCATACAAAATTTTTTTTTTATCCCCCGGTTTAAAGCGATCTGTCTCTTGCAGACAATGAGCTTTATTTTTGGTATTTGCTTCATGGCATGTCATGCAAGGAATGTGTCCAATGATACATCCTTCTTCCTATACTTCTATTTTGTTAGGTCTTGGGGTATTTTTCTTTTAAGCCTTCTAAATGGTTCTCTTGTCATCAAAGTTTTTGCCAGATCGTTTGGATGACGCTGTAGTCTATTTTGGTATTTGATAGCGTTTTGTTTTATTTCTTCCTCCACAGTGGTTATTTTAAGGTCCTTGTGCAGTGTCTCATTTTTTATATACCAAGGAACATTGGCGATCATTCGTAGTACTTTTGATTGGAAACGCCATACAAAATTAAAACACACAAATATGAAGAAATAAGGAATAATTTTCCACTCTATTGTTCGTGGTCGGCTCTCAATCTGACTTTTATTTCTGCGAAAACATACCTTGATAGACAAAATGAGGAATAGTGCGATAAGGGACTGCTGTGGCGTGGTAGAAGATGTTGTGACAGAGATAGAAAAAGGATTGCTTAGATGGTCTGGACATATGGAGAGGATGGACAAAAGAAGATTTGTACAGAGTGTGTGACTATTTACCATGGTTCGGTCAAGGTAGGCAAACTTTTCGTTACCAAATTAATGTTCTCTCTATCACACTTTTTTTTTTATTTATTGAGTCTGCCAATTATTGTATACAAGATATATCATCATCATCATCTCAGCTATAGGACGTCCACTGCTGAACATAGGCCTCCCCCATAGATGTCCATCCAATCTGGTTGTAAGCAGCCCGCCTCCAGAGTGTTCCTGCCATTCTTATCACAAATGACAAAATATCCTACTAATATATAAATATATGCCTAATATATAAATGCCAAAGTTTGTGAGGATGGACAGATGACAGTTACTCTTCCACGCCAAAACTACTGAACCGATTGGGCTGAAATTCCGTATGTAGATAGTTTAGACCCTGGAATAACACATAGGGTACTTTTTACACCGGTATTCAAGTTGTATGTAGGAGCATGTATGAAGATTGTGATGAAAGTTTAATGAGCAACAGTTGTTGAATCTTAGCATTGCATGTATGTATGAAGTGGGAATTTGCAAGATTTATATAGAATACAATAATTCCAATAAGCAAATAAGTATGTAATAAGAAACGAAAATATTCAAACATATGACAATTACAATGAGGAATAGTGTGATAAGGGAATGCTGTGGCATGATAGAAGATGTAGTGACAAAGATAGAGAAAGGATTGCTGAGGAGGTTCGGACATGTGGAGAGGATGGACAATAGCAGATTAACAAAAGAGATTTATAAGGCTAGTGTGATTGGTCAAGTCGGTAGGGGTCGACCTAGGCATACTTTTCATAAATTGATGTTGTTCTTAGGAAAGGCCAAGTCAAAAGTACCTTCAACCGATGAGCACGTATGAAAAATGTCATGAAAGTGAAACCAAAGTTGTATATCAGGATCGTATTAAGTGGAGGGAAATAGTCTCTGCCTACCCCACCGGGAACAAGGCGTGACTATAAGTATGTATGACAATTACTTGAGTAAACAAACGGTTTTTTCCCTTTACTGCTATTAGCAGGCGTAATAAAAGCTTTTATGGAAATTTTTACAATTTTGGCACTGTAGTTACATACTGATATAACTCCTATAATTAAAATTTTGTAGTATTTTTTTGCAAAGTTTTTGTGATGTGTCGTAAAAGTAACTACTAAAGGTCAATGACATGATCTTAGTGAAATTCGGTAAATATTAGCTTAAGGCGGGTCAGCCATGTTGAGTACTCACGGCAATCTCGAAGAGCGATGGAAAGTCCGGGGGTTGCTCGTTCTCCGCCAGCCCAGCAAGGAGGTCGAGCTCCGCACTCAGGTCGGCGAGCTCCGCGTCGATGCGATCCGCGCGGGCTGCATCACCCAACTCGTCCTTCAATATGTCACCTATCTCGTCAGACACCGCAGCCACCGCCGATGCAACCTCATCCGAACCCTCCTTCTCCAAACTCTCGTCTCCACCGGCGAAACGAGCACCTTCCTCCACAGAACCAGTCCCATTTCGACCCAAGCATTTCTCCATCGAAAACATCATTTGCTAACCGAATAAACCAACTCACGACGCGAACGGAACATCTAAAGTCACAGGCGATAGTTTTCGATCACTCAATTACCTCTAATTTGGATATAATAGGGCGAAATACCATTTTTTCATCGGCTCCAATATATCCCGAACTTTTTGACAATACCAATATGGCGACGGTATTTTTAGGTATGGTGTGACCAGTTGCGGGCGGATAACATGACAGTATTTAATTGTATCAAATTAATGAATATCTGACCAATTATAACAACACATATATTAAAAGAACCATATATAGTTCGAAATCCACATTTGAATTTGTCTGGGTACTTTTTGGGAATGGCATTAAAATTCTATGCATCCGTAGTCAGCGTATGTTATTTTTTATCAAATGCTTCTTTTGATATTAAACGGATAGATCATTCATATTGGTAAAAATACTCAAAAAACGTTAGTAAAATAAAACTGCTAATATCCAACTAATTTAGTGTAATGTAATAGGCCTCTTATCTAATAAATCAGTTCCATGTCAGAGTCATCTAGCGGGAAGTAGCATCACTATTTTACCTTGTATCAAGCAATCCGTTTCATTTTCTGTCATGTTTGACAGTTCTTCCGCTGACGGTGTCAGCTGACGGATGACAGCGCCTATTTTATTTTGACATTTGACAAGCTATTTCTATTGGTATCTACCGATTCTGCGCGATTTTTGTTTCACAATTTAATTACATACAATTTCCATAAATTAAAATTATAATGCAGGTAAAATACCGCAATGCGATGCACGCCGAAACATGCACGCTTTAGCTCACGCAAAGCATACCGGCCCGGGTAATTCAATTAGTGTCTTAATTAGCTTACAAAGTTCGATGTAGTTTTTGATAATTTGTTACTGCTTTTTTTACTATATTTAGCTCGAAAAAGTGTGCCAGAAGGTGTTTATGAGTTGAAAGGTATATTAGATAACGTGATACGTTGGTGGAAGTGAGTTATGGCTGTACAAAATAAGGTTTTATATGCGTTTCGTGGATGGATAGCATTTGTTGCTTTTATGGACTTGGGGACCGCAGGTCGGTCGTATATCGAGAGAAGATCGTTTTTAAACCACAACGGAGATGCGGAACACTTAGATGGTAAGAAGTTTCATTTAGATATAATTTTACCATGGAAACGCTTTTCCTAATAAAAAAGCTAAGAAGCTTTTTTGTGAACTAGCAAACCAAGCAACATGCAACGATAAATTTCTCCGTATATTTCTCTATTGTGCGATAACAGACTTTATCTGTTGTCTTTTTCATACTTATTAATCTCCACTGGGAACTCTCTTAGCAGATAGCCTACCATGGTATGGAGATAGCTTGTTTTCCCTGCTTTTTGACTCACACCCAAACATTGCATACCTGCTATCTTGTTCTAACCATAATTTTCCCTGGTCACTGTGCTAGCAGGCCTGTAGTGATTATATAATTCAATTCTTATATAGTGTGGCTTGAATGCTTTTAGATGACACAACTTAGTCATTATTGCATACGGAGATAAACCATCAAATGAAGGAAATTAATCAATAAGGATGCTTTCGAATTTCAAACACAAGCAGCATTCATTTTCAACAGAAGTGCCATCAATCATGAGGTCCTGATTTTAATTATATGACAGATGGGACAAAGTCTCATACACAGTCTCTTACACACTTTTTTTGTAATTATAATCAGTTTCCTCCATGCTCCCGTTTTGTCCCATTGCCCCTACTACCTATTTATTTCTCTTACTTTTGACATATTTATAATTTATTTTTTGGTTTTTACTCATTATCTCATTCCGCCAAGCAGTAATGTGCAATCATTACTGTGTTCCGGTTTGAAGGGCAATGATACCAGCCAAATTACTGGGCATGAAGAGTTTCAACAACTGATATGTCAGAGTGACAGGTGCAGTGCAGTGCAGTACAGAATTTTAAATCCTAGAACACTGGGTGGTACTGTGTCTGATATGGGCAATCATGATGCTTACCATCAGGCACCTGATTTGCTCGTCCTGTTTCATTATTATTATCATTATAAAAATTAAATCAATTTAATTTTGAATATCACAATTTCTTTTTTTAATGTAATGTATAATATAATTTTTTAATGTAATTCAATTCAAATTTTATTTTATTATATTTATTAATTCGAGCCTCACCTAGGTGACTGCCTCGGTGGCGTAGTGGGTGCATGCTCGACTGCCAATCAAGAGGTCCGGGGTTCGATCCCCAGGTCAAGCATAGTGTTAAATATTGGATTTTTCCATTAGGAATTATCTCAATAACTGCCTGGAGTCTGGAACTGTGCCCAGATGGCAATAGGCTCGCCACCTATTACATGGGACCAATAACATACTAGCGAAATGTGGGTGTATCTACTATGGGACTGAGTCCTGGATACACCTCTGCCTACCCCTTCGGGAAAAAGGCGGGAATGTATGTTATGTTATGTTATTAATTCGAGATGAATTAAATGTTTTTTTTATTCTCTAAATATTCTTGTTTGTTTTGTTTCAGATGATTTCACGATATCCAGGATGCTGGGAATGTACTCTGTTTTGAAAGCCTTAGCTTTGATTCACTGTACACTATACATACATTATAGACCGTAAGTCTGAACCAGTATCTCTTTTATAAAATTAATTTGGGATCACTTTCACACCGTCATCTGGTCCCAAACTAGGCAGAGCCTGTACTATAGAAACCAGAATACTGATATACATATTTATACCAGCTTATAACACACAGACACAGATCAAACAGACATGCTCATACAGACAAATGTTTGACCTGCCCAGGGATTGAAACGGGACCTGCAGCTCAGAAGACAGAGTTACTTCTGGATCAGATTATAAAAATATATCCTAAGATTGGCTTTGCTTGTACCACATAAATACTAAAGAGACAGAATAGACACTCCTCAAAATCATATAAATAAATAGTGACTCTAGTTCCAACGCAGTAAAGTGCAATTCAGTTTGCACATTGCCTAACAATATTGTTATATTAACCTATAAGTTGCCTCTCTTTCTATTGAGTATCTCTTATTCCTTCTAACTGCATTAGGGATGTCATTTCTTGAATTTGTCCATGAAACTATATAATTGTTTGTCTTGGAAGTAAGAAAAACGTGAAGTTCGGATTCTTGTAATTATATAAGCAGCCGAATGTGATGCAATATACCCTTATTTTAGTAAGTTAAGAGACGAATGGACGCAACATGCTAACATGAGACTCCAACGGCATGCACCAGCCCACTGGCTAGGTCCATCGTCTTGTTGGGGCATCCTAGCTACTTGTAGCTTCATACTTAAAATGTGAAGAGTTCCAGTCCTGCTTGTACCTTTTATTTCCTTCTTTTACTTCTGGCTATATGTCCTGGCAGTACCTATCCCATTATTTACCACTATAAGTGGACTCCTTTTCTGCACTTCTCTTATTTGTTTTTTTTTTTTAATATGTTAAAGACATAAGTGGCCTTAATCGATTGAAGTACAATACACGACCCTATAGGGGATAAGTGGGTTAGAAAAATTTCACTCCCGCCACGCGAATTGGTGTGGAAGGTGCGGGTTCAAGTCCCGCTCGTGATATTGTATCCCATTTATCAACTTGTTTATCCCACCTTCAAAACATACATACATTCACGCCTTTTTTCCCGAAAGGGTACGCAGAGGTGTACCCATAGTAGATACACCCACATTTCGCCAGTATGTTATTGGTACCTTCAAAAGGTACCCCTATTACATGGGATATAAATACCTTACGATACCTTGGGTTTTAAATCGTATTGGATAAATAAATAGTTTGAGTTTACTTAACAATTTTTTCTTGTCTTTTCAGGGTGGTTTCTATGGGATATTGGTCATTAATGTTAACAATAATTCTGTATTTTACGGAAGTTTTCTACTTTCATTCAACCAATCTCAATTTCTATGTGGTGTTCCCGTGTATTCTCAATAGTAAGTATTGGCTCTAAGCTGTAAAAAAAATTCTGCCCAATTGGTTCTGAAGTTTGTTGTAAAGCGGTAAAATTTATCTAAATACCTGACAGATAAAAAATTTTTTTGATCGTATTTTCGTAAATTAAGTATAAAGGGTATCAGCTCTTCTAGCTCAGTAACTAAGGGCGGCCAAGTCCTAGGGATAGAATGAGACAGCAGATATGCATTTTTCGGGCACGAAAGAGAGAAAAAGGCCTGCAGGTAATTACATACATACAGTCACGCCTTGTTCCCGGTGGGGTAGGCAGAGACTATTTCCTAGACTATTTTAGGTAATTATTTCTCAAATAATTAATTACCACTAAGGACTTAATAATAAACATAACATACATTCACGCCTTTTTCCCGAAGGGGTAGGCAGAGGTGTACCCGGGACTCAGTCCCACAGTAGCTACACCCACATTTCGCCAGTATGTTATTGGTTCCATGTAATAGGGGGCGAGCCTATTGCCATCTACCGGGCACAGTTCTAGACTCCAGGCAGTTATTGAGATAATTCCTAATGGAAAAATCCAATATTTAACACTGTCTGACCTGGAGATCGAACCCGGGACCTCTTGATTGGGAGTCGATGGCGGAAAGGGATGCGCCCTTTCCGCCATCGAGGTAGTCTCGACCTAATAATAATTTATGGAAATATTACCATATTTTTTTTGTCAATCATGTATCAAAATAAATTTAACATTTATTTAATGACTATAATATTATGTACTTTAATTTTTTTTACTTTCCAGTAATCACTCTAATTGGACTTATATATTTGCCAAGTAAATTAAAACTATTTGGAACAATACCAGGCTCGTCCGGCATGGACAGGGAAATTGAGGATGAAAACACGCAAATATTACGATCCATGGGTAATTTCAGAAAACGGAAACCTGGCAACTCAGTAAAAAACAAACATGTCTGATGAAGTTGCTAGAAATGAAATAGTCCACATTGTTAGAGGAAAATATTGCACGGTTTGTTCAAACGTTACGATGTTTTTGAGTGATAAATGATTAAATCAAATTCATGCTGGACATTTTTGATGAACAAAATAGTGTTCTTTGGTAAAGAACGAACTTTAGGATAATCCTATTTTTATAATAACTAAAGACAAAATTATAAAAACCAATTTTCCAACTACACTATTTACATCAACCTTTTTATGAAAAATTCTAGTCATTTTCTAAAATGTAGTTTTATGTTATATGTTAAACGGATCTGATTTTAAACAATTGATAACGGATTTTATCGCCATATAGATTAAAATAATAGGCGGTAGATTTAATATTTCCTGTGATTGCGAACAGTGCAGTATTTACAACGTCAGTCTTAATAAATATGTAAATAAAATCCGTTAAAAGTTGTTTAATCCAAATCGCGAAAACCTAAGAAATCAATAATAATTGTTATTACCTCTAGTATTATTAAGGCGCACGCGAATTGACTCTAGCACATGCTTAAAAATAGTAGAAATGTGCCTCTACACATGCCTTATGGTAGAAAAACCTCCCATAATATTATGTAACATTAGTGATAAGTTTAAAAATTGACCACGGACGCTTGATACCAGATAAAGGAAGTTATGTATAAAGCCCACTTTTATGAGCCAGGTTTAACGGAAACTCAGAATTAAATTCATAATTTTGACAATTTGAAACAGTATTTTATAACAAAAAATACGAACTCGTTTACGCTATTCCTGGTGTATTGTATATTGGTCTTATTTTAAAACCTCAGAGGTGCTATTGGCGTTCTTCATAATCACCAGTCGCTATCAGGCTTAAGTCTTTGTGTTATGTGGTTTGAGTTAGTTACAAAGACCTTTCTAACAAGACTGTGCACTGTCAAATTTGGAGGAGAGAAAAGGAAAAAGATGGACACTGCGAGTGGTTCTCACTCGGCACCAACACAGTGCAGTCTACTGAGTAAGTATAACATAATGTCTTTGGTTAGTAACCGGACTTTGACATTTGTAGTTAATGTCAAATCAAGATATTAGTCACTAAAGTGATAATCACCAAGAACGCCAATAGCCCCAGGGCTTATGAACCAAGGTTTGAAAGAAAAATAGTGCAATAACGTGTGCCAAGGACATATTAAGTATACAATAGTTTATATACCTATACCTATAAATACTACAACTAATACCAAAAAATATAAGTAGTCAATTAGATGCCATATCCTTATAGATTTACTATAATATTATTTGTGATGAGACAAGATTTACCAGACGATAACCATATTTAAATGTATTTTATTTATGCTCTCTATCTACGTTCCTAAAAAAATTTTGCAAAAAAAGGAATCAATGTTCCGCCTTAATGAGTAGATGTGAAAACAGTGGCTACTGCTGACATTAGCCATAATAATATTAATATAGATCGTATAGGTAGATAACGTTTTTTATTGGTTTTAGTTTGCAGTGTTGTGTATTTTAATATAAGAGATACCCTAAGCAATGAGCTCAAGACAAAGTGCTTTTCATAGTGATTCCATACTATTAAATAGATAATAATCAGACATAATAATATTATATTCATTTATACTGGATAAAATGTGGTTGTAAGTTGAAATGCGTTACTATTTTATTATAATATTTCATTATACCTACGTACCTATTTAGAAAACGGACCATACATTAACAGTGCCATATCATAATTTTATTGTTACATTTGAAATAAAATCACGGTTTGAAAATACATAATTCGTTTTATTTATATAGATGCCTTATACAAAACATTCATAAATTATCTTTGAGCAATGCTGTCATACACAACCAATATATACCGTGGTGACAGAACACAGATCTAAATGTATACAGAAAATTCACTCCACAAAATCATAAATATAAAATAAATGGCAGCTAACATAATTACCAACCCAAGCAATAAAGTGCATTAATAGGCATGATGACACTATAACAGAATAAAAAAATAAATGGTTTTAGTGAAAAATATATATCGAAAGGATTCTAAAAAACGATCCAGTATTATTGAAAACATTGAGATTAATAATATTTTTATTAATAATATATAATATGGGACAACTTCCACACACGGTCATCTGATCCCAAACTAGGCTAGAAGCCTGTACTATGGTAACCAGATGACTGATATACATACTTATATAAGCTTATAACACCCAGACACAGATCAAACAGACATGTTCATGCACACAAATGTTTGACCTGGCCGGGGATCGAACCCGGGCCCTGCGGCACAGAAAGCAGAGTTACTACTATCTGGGCCAACGAGGCTGTCTGTGTTGTATTAAAATAAAAGTACCAAAAATTGCAATCGGCCATCTTAACTGAAACGCTAATCAGAGCGAATGACGTCACGCCTAAGTAAACTGTTACTGAGAGTATAAACACTTGAAGTAAATATTCACCATATCGCATTAACTTTGGTTGTGTTGTGATCAGTCACTTGATTTGTTATATATTCGTGGTAATCCAGGAATCATCGAAGATGGATCAAGGTTTTATTAAGGCAAAAATAAAATATTTACTTAGGTGTGACGTCGGGACCCGACGCCATGACACATACGAGCGTTTTCGCGCTCATTTTAAATTAGAAAGTTAAAAATGCATTAATTTGCGGTAAATTGTAATTTTATTCTGAAAAAATGTTTTTTTCGGTAATATTAGACGTGTACCTACATTAAGAAACGGGATTTCAAAATCTGTCACCATGCCTATTCAGGTCGCCCAGCTAATCACCTCAATTTGTACAAGTTGCTTGTCTTCTCATCGCTATCTCTGTAGCCTTTCTCTCATTCTGGCCTACTAAAATTGTTCAGTCTAGTCTGGTACGACTAAAAGCATGGTTCAAAGAATTTTATCACGCTAGTGGTAATTTTATTTGTAACTCTGGCAGCCCCATTACAAAAGAATAAATGTGGAACTTTTGGCGGGAAGTCGAATTGAGCGGGTGATTTAATTTTTCTGCGATTTAATAATTGAAAATTTTTGTGTAAATATCTACTATTCCTGTGTAAATATATTACCAATTTGTTACTGATTTTGTAAATAAACCATATGTGGCGAGCGACGGGGGGGACCCCGTCGAATACGTCAAATGCACCAAGAAGAGGAAGCTTGGTAGCGTCAATGCTAACGCTCGGGATGGAGCTTATAAAATTTTCACAAAACCTTTGTATAAAAGACTATTCCCTGAGAATCGTAGTGGCGATTGTGTTTATGTAGAGTCGACGGAAAATGAAAAAGTGGGCAACAAAAATCCAATTTCCTTAACAAACCTGTTCACTGAAAATGTTAAAGGTATTGTTTGAGTTCACCGAGTTAATGCCTATAAAGTGGGTGTCACCTTGAAGAAACCAGCACCGGCAAATAATTTTCTAAATATGGAAATTTTTTTGCGCAAATTTAAACTAAAGGCCTTCATACCGGAATATATATGACATGTCCCTGCTACCATGACCAATGAAGAGATTTGTAAAAATATTTCATGTGACACAGAAGTTATTTCGATCAAACGCTTTATGCGCAAGGAAAAAGATACACTGATCCCACTGGGAACTGTAGCAGTAACATTTGCTGCTACGACACTGCCACAACATGTCTACATTAAGCCGGGACTACAGCTACGTGTTAGCGTGTTATATAACAATATTCTGTTAAATAACACCAAAGCCACGCCCACTTTCCATGGTAAGCCGGGTCCGCAGCGGCATGTTTTTGTGTTACCTAACATAATAACATGAAAAGTGGGCGTGGCTTTGGTGTTATTTAACAGAATATTGTTATATAACACGCTAACACGTAGCTGTAGTCCCGGCTTTAGACTGTTTAGATACCCAGTACAAAGCTACATCCCACCACTGGTACAATGCTATAGATGTCTAAAGTTTAACCACTCAGCAAAAGTCTGCAGAGAACAGATGTCATCATGACAGGACATCATGTGCAGGTCGGCACTCTTATAAAGAATGTGATGTGGAAGAAGTAATATGCATCAACTGTAGTGGTAATCATCTAGCAATCTCAAGAGATTGTCCTATTAAACAAAAGAACATAGAGGAGAAAAGAACAAAGCACCTGAACCGTTCGTATGCCACTGTTGTGAGTATGCCATCTAATATTAATGACCCTAACTCATTTCCTTCTTTGGGTAAGCCCAAAGGCTCCCCATCATCTAATGACAGTAACAATAAACAAAACAGAGTTGAGAAAGTGCTCGACACTGAGCAGATTTTAAGTAATGAACATATTATTAATGCGTTGGTAAAATCCCTTGTTGATCTTGGTAACCATAGCACTAATGTACCCATTACCAAAAAGCGTATTAAGGAAATTCTACTATCTAATTTAATCTGATTAGTATGGATATTTTTTTAAGAATAGCAAAGCTAAGCAAACATACAAGCTAAGCTTACAGAGTAAGAAAAGCCTATTGAATAAATTTTTAACTGAACAAAATGTTGATGTTTGCCTATTGAATGAAACTTGGCTTAAAACTAGAAGTCAAATTCCAAATTTTTCTGCATACAACTTTATTTACAAAAATTCAAGAAACGAACATAATGGAGTTGGTGTATTAATTTAGTAGAACGCTGGTGTAAGGACTACGACCTATTAGTAAACCCGAGCAAGACCGAGACGGTAATGTTCACATGGAAACGGCTTCTAGGTAACTACAGAATGCCAAAGCTTTTTAGCACAGAGCTCCATCTATCCGAGGAAGTAAAGTACTTGGGAGTGATATTGGACAGGAAATTGACCTGGAACAGTCACTTGGAGAAAAAAATAGACAAAGCTGGAATCATATTCTGGCAGTGCCGCAGGATGATAGGCAAAAGATGGGGGCTTAACCCGAAAATCGTACTGTGGCTATACAAAATGGTAATAAGACCCACCCTATGCTATGGAGCAATAGCATGGTGGAACAAGACAAATCAAACGACGACAATAAACAAACTACAGAAATTCCAGCGACTGGCATGCTTAGCAGCCACCGGAGGCATGAGGACTACCCCCACCGCAGCGATGGAGGTCATGCTATCGCTTGAACCGCTGCATCTGTATGTAAGACAAGAAGCTGCAATGGCAGCGATCCGCCTAAAAACACTGAACCTATTGTTCGGAGAACAGAGAACAGAGAACGGGACGCCTCACCTGTAACGTAGATACCTGTAACGATGGCGGTAAGCGACAAAATCCCAAAACAATTCGTCTTCGACAAAAAATACAAAATCTAATTAATGGAGGACCTCGAATCGTACGAAGGACTGAACCCAAGGGAGATCAGGATTTTCACAGACGGTTCAAAAACAAAAACGGGTGTCTTCTCAGAAGACTTAAACATCAGAATCTCGGTATCCCTAGGAATCCACAACACCGTATTTCAAGTGGAATGTATGGAGATTATTCTAGCAACACACGCCATTGCTGACAGGAAAGTAACAAATCAATCTATAAGAATACTATCCGACAGCATGGCGGTATTACAAGCCTTAACTAGCCACAGCATGAGTACAGGTTTAATATACAACTGCCATCAGAAACTCTCTGAGGTAAGTTTAAACAATAGTATTACCCTTCAATGGATCAAGGGACACAGCAGCTCTCGAGGCAATGATGCAGCGGACGAGCTGGCTATCCGAGCCTCTCCGGGGCTCGGATATGGAGGCGGTAGGACCGGAACCAATAGTCCCGATACCTTTCACTCAAATCCGCAGTCTCCTAATACAACAAACCCGGAGCAAACATTCCACTTACTGGGGAAATCACAATGAGTGCAGACACACGAAACTGGCGCTTCCAGAAATAAACTGTCGGCTCACAAAGGCGCTCTTACACCTGAGTAAGCCCCAACTTAGAACGGTTACAGGCGCCATTACAGGTCACGGACTCTTTAACAAACATCTATATGTGTTACAGACAGCCCTCTATGCCGAGCGTGCATGGAAGCGGAGGACAGCTGCTCATGTCCTTCTCGAGTGTACAGGAGTAGCAGCATACCGGGCACTGGGGCACAGTACCTCGGAACCCCGAAGTCGCTCACCGAGATTGTCGGCAACCTGAAAGGGCTGCTGAAGGGCTGCTGAAATTCTTCGGAGAGCTAGGGTGGCTCGAGTGAGGAATCACATCCCACCCACACGCAAAATAGGCGCATTGTCGTCGAGTTGCGGAGAACTGCCTGCGTATTTGACTTGACTTGACTTGGTGTATTAATTAAACAAAATTTGAATTATGATATTGTTGATACACCGTTTTATGAATCTGTTCAAAACATCTCTTTATCAATAGAGACATCACTTGGTAAATTGCATATATTTTGTGTATATTGTCCCCACAATAATAATAACACTAGGTTTGATAGTAACAAATTGAAAAAAATACTGTTAAAAATATCTAAGCCCTGTCTAATCATGGGTGATTTCATTAGTCATCACATTTTGTTTGGTTGTCATTCAAACAACAGCAGAGGTAATGCTTTATATAACCTTATAGATGAATTAGATTTGTGTGTTTTGAATGATAGTAGCCCAACAACTGTTCAGTATCCAAACAGAAATGCTTCAGCAATTGATCTAGCCCTTGTTAGTCCACCGATAAGCTCCTCTCTGTGAATGGCGCGTCCATGATGATCCAATGGGTAGTTACCATTATCTAACTCTAGTAGATGTAAATGTGAGGCCATCAATGTATGATGTACGCCCTGTGGAAGAAAGATACATTTATGATAGAGCAGACTGGTCTAAATTTAACTCATTATCTGAGAACTGTTTTTCTCAACTAGACATAGAAAATACAGAACCTTTCGAATTGTACCATAGTTTTGTTAACATTTTAAATCATATTAGAGATCAGACAATTCCAAAACAGAAATCAAATCAAAATTTAAAACTATTAAGAAAGCCAGCACCTTGGTGGAACAAAAAATGTGATGATGCAGTTCTTAAGTCTAAAGAAGCTCTTAAACTTTACAAAGATATACCTACTATTCCTAACTTCATAAAATATAAAAAAGTTGATGCCATAAAGAAAAGAACATTAAAAGAAGAAAGTAAAAATTCATGGCATGATTTATGTTCAAGTTTTAATAGAATGACGCCAGTTTCAAGAATATGGGGATACATTAAAAAATTCAAAAGAATTGGTAGTTCTAGTAACAGATTTTTAAAAGACGAGTTTGTACCACATTTCTTAGATAAATTATCAGATTGCTCACAATTAAATGAAGAAAACATAAATAAAATTTTCGATAACTCTATTGACAGCGACAACAATTTCTTTTTGAATAATCCATTTACATTGAATGAGCTTCACATTTCTCTAAAGAGTAGGAAGGACACTTCACCAGGGATGGACAACATACCATATAAGTTAGTTAAAAATTTACATTCAAATGCTCAAATAATATTACTACATATTTATAACAAACTTTGGAATATTACTGCTATACCAGAACCATGGAAAACACAGTGTGTAGTTCCTATTCTAAAACCAAGCAAGCCTCCTAATAATGCATCTTCATATAGACCAATCTCTTTATCTTCCTGTTTGGGTAAACTTTTTGAAAACATGATAAAATTACGCTTAGATTATTTTGTAGAAACACAGTCTCTGCTACCAGACATACAATTCGGATTTAGAAAAGGTAAAAACTGCTCTGAAAGTTTTGTATCGTTTATATCTGATTTGAAAAGGGCAAAACTTAGCCACTCTAATGTTATATGTGTTTTCCTAGATGTGAGAGGTGCCTTTGATAATGTAAATATTGAAAGCCTTATCCATGTTTTACACAATTTAGGCCTCCCAAGTAAAACCTTAAAATGGATATATAACTTTTTAAATAATAGGATTTTATACGTTAAATTTAATAATAAACTACATGGTCCAAGACTGGTCAATAAAGGAACAATGCAAGGAGCAACCTTATCACCTTTGTTATATAATTTATATACATCTCAAATTCTACATTATGTAGACACTTCAAGTATATAAATATTGCAATTTGCCGATGACTTACTTTTATATTGTGAGAACCAAAACATGGACATGGCTGTCAATAATATTAATATAGCATTGCATCAATTACATTTTTACTATAGTAATATTTTGAAACTAGATATTAGCTCTGAGAAAAGTTCAGTTATGGCATTTAGCAAAGATTTACTTGCACAGTCATCTGTGACAGTAACTTACAATGGAGAAATAATTCCTGTTGTTAATCAACATAAATTTTTGGGTGTTATAATAGACAATAAATTGAAATTTGATGGCCATATAAATTATATTTGTCAAAATGCCATGAAAAATGTAAATATACTTAGATATTTAGCTGGTACTTTTTGGGGCTCTGATCCCAAAACTTTAAGTATGTTATATAAAAGTATAGTGCGAAGCCACTTTGATTATAGCTGTCTAGCTTATTTGAATACTAATCTCACATTGTTAAGAAAACTAGATGTAATTCAAAATATTGGGTTAAGGATAATTAGTGGAGCTATGTGCTCTACCCCTATTAACTCTATGGAAATTGAAAATTGCATACCTCCACTAATATTGCGGCGCTTGCAACTGGCTGAGAGATTCTGTCTAAAGGAATTGTCTTCCAACAATGCCATAATTTTGAATAATGTTTTATATCCTGCAGATTTCTCTACAGTTCAATCAACAGCTATTTCAGCTAGCACTCTTGTATCTGGAGTTTTACCTGAAATTTCAACCATAATGACACAAGTTAAAAAACTGTCAAAGAATATCTATGTCAATAATAAGTGGCCAATCTATAAATGTCCATATAATGCTTTATTAAATTATTTTGATATAGTTTGTCATTTAGATTCTGTGAAAAATAAGTTTGATTTCTTAGAATTTCTCAACAGTAAGACTAATTTTTATGTTATATATACAGATGGATCGAAAGGTGTAGCTGGTGTTTCAGCAGCATTTTATGATCCACAGATCAAAATAACTAAATGTTTTAAATTAGGAAATGACTGTAGCATTTTTACTGCAGAGTGCTATGCTATATTAACAGCATTAACATTTGTAAATGACAGTGTAAATAGTGTAAATATTTTAATAGTTAGTGATTCTAAAAGTGTATTGTCAACTTTATGTAATGGGAATTTTACTTATAAACTGAATTATATTGTATATAATATTAAGGAAATCCTACAAACAATGAAAGGGACTAAGCATGTGGAGTTTGTATGGGTCCCATCACACAGTGGCATACTTGGAAATGAGGTGGTAGACTTGGCAACTCGTCAAGAATGTAACGAGGATCATTCCAACATTCTGAAAGTACCATTCACAGATTTCTACTGCTTGTTTAAAAGTAATTCGCGAAGACTGTGGAAAGAATACTGGAACACCACCACTATGTACAAAGGAAAGTGGTATGCAGACATACAGCGAGACTTACCAATATCACCATGGTATAACAAATTTAAGTATTATAGCAGAAAGTTTATAGCTGTTATAAATCGTCTTCGTTTTGGTCATTGTCTTGTACCAGCTCATCTGTACAGACTTAAATTATTGAGTGATCCTAGATGTAAATATTGTTCAGGACCAAATGCAGACATTGAACATATTATTTTCAAATGTGAAAGTTTTAACATTCAACGACTGCTACTTGTCAGTGACATTAGTGACATTTCAGAACAGAACTCGATAAGTGTTCCCCGCCAAGTGAAAGATCTACTTGCAAATTCTATTTATTACATTCCTATTTTTAAGTTTATTATAAATAGCATAGAAAAATTGTAGTATAGTTAGTAAACCTTATTTTTAATATTTCGACTGAAGGACTTGTATCCATGGTCATGAAATAAATTATAAAAAAAAAAAAAAAAAAAGAATAAATGTGGAACTTTTGGCGGGAAGTCGAATTGAGCGGGTGATTTAATTTTTCTGCGATTTAATAATTGAAAATTTTTGTGTAAATATCTACTATTCCTGTGTAAATATATTACCAATTTGTTACTGATTTTGTAAATAAACCATATGTGGCGAGCGACGGGGGGGACCCCGTCGAATACGTCAAATGCACCAAGAAGAGGAAGCTTGGTAGCGTCAATGCTAACGCTCGGGATGGAGCTTATAAAATTTTCACAAAACCTTTGTATAAAAGACTATTCCCTGAGAATCGTAGTGGCGATTGTGTGGTTTATGTAGAGTCGACGGAAAATGAAAAAGTGGGCAACAAAAATCCAATTTCCTTAACAAACCTGTTCACTGAAAATGTTAAAGGTATTGTTTGAGTTCACCGAGTTAATGCCTATAAAGTGGGTGTCACCTTGAAGAAACCAGCACCGGCAAATAATTTTCTAAATATAGAAATTTTTTTGCGCAAATTTAAACTAAAGGCCTTCCGGACTATATATGACGGCCTATATGACGGAAGTCATAGGCGTCATCAGACATGTCCCTGCTACCATGACCAATGAAGAGATTTGTAAAAATATTTCATGTGACACAGAAGTTATTTCGATCAAACGCTTTATGCGCAAGGAAAAAGATACACTGATCCCACTGGGAACTGTAGCAGTAACATTTGCTGCTACGACACTGCCACAACATGTCTACATTAAGCCGGGACTACAGCTACGTGTTAGCGTGTTATATAACAATATTCTGTTAAATAACACCAAAGCCACGCCCACTTTCCATGGTAAGCCGGGTCCGCAGCGGCATGTTTTTGTGTTACCTAACATAATAACATGAAAAGTGGGCTAGGCTTTGGTGTTATTTAACAGAATATTGTTATATAACACGCTAACACGTAGCTGTAGTCCCGGCTTTAGACTGTTTAGATACCCAGTACAAAGCTACATCCCACCACTACCTGAAATTTCAACCACAATTTCAACCATAATGACCACAGAACACATATACAAGATAATGACACAAGTTAAAAAACTTTCAAAGAATATCTATGTCAATATTAAGTGGCCAATCTTTAAATGTCCATACAATGCTTTATTAAATTATTTCGATATAGATTGTCATTTAGATTCTGTGAAAAATAAGTGATTTCTTAGAATTTCTCAACAGTAAAGCCGGGACTACAGCTACGTGTTAGCGTGTTATATAACAATATTCTGTTAAATAACACCAAAGCCACGCCCACTTTCCATGGTAAGCCGGGTCCGCAGCGGCATTATATTATTGACAATGCAACTTTGTTCCTTGGCATAAATATAGACTCTAAACTGCAATGGAGCACTCATATCACCGAGCTCTCAGGGAAACTAAGCTCTGCAGCTTACGCGGTTTATAAAATTAGGCAACTAACAGATGTAGCCACGGCGAGATTAGTGTACTTTGCATATTTCCATAGCTTGATATCTTATGGGATTCTGTTGTGGGGGTCAGCCGCAGATATAGAAACTATCTTTATACTACAAAAACGTGCGATTCGTGCCATCTATGAGATGCGTCCACGCGAATCCCTGAGGGAATTATTTAAAGAAATAAACATACTGACCCTACCATCCTTATACATTTATGAGAACATCATGTATGTGTACCAGCTCATCTGTACAGACTTAAATTATTGAGTGATCCTAGATGTAAATATTGTTCAGGACCAAATGCAGACATTGAACATAATAAATTACGTGCTCAGTGGAACCTTTAATTTTTAAGTTAATTTTATAAAGCATAGAAAAATTATTATTAGTTAAACCTTATTTTTAATATTTCGACTGAAGGACATGTATCTATGGTCATGCAATAAATTAAAAAAAAAAAGAATAAATGTCAGCTATCAGATTAGTGCTGTTATGTTGGTGCTACTCCTGTTCTGTCATTTGTAGAGTTGCCAGTCTTAGACTGCAAAATTAAACTACAAATTTTAAAATTATATGTTTCTAACTATGGGTTAGAAAACGGAGTTAAAGATTATTCATGATTATGATGATGATTATTTTATAATAATTGTAACTATTCAATTTAGAATTTATTTTCAACGTAATTGATATATTTTAATCCAAAAGAAGCTGATAGGAACAGATATAATTTTATGAACCTACTGAATTTTCCTATAAATCTGTGCAATCGGCAATCAGTAACATGGCAACAGCAATCCGAATTCCGAAACAGCAGAATAGTACTGTGAAAAGCAGCTTGAAACTTTTCATTTGTTTAATTTTCATATTTCATTGCAATGGTGAGTTGTTAAACTATTTATTTCGTTGTTAACTTTCTAATACCTATGCGTTACTAAAGTTTCTCAATGTTTTCAGGCTCGCTACTTCAAGGAACAAGATATTGATGGTACGTAAAATTTATAATCATACATTTTTAATCTTATCTCTGTAAAGTTCCTGAATGTTAAAAATATGTTTTATAAATTACTTAACATGATTTAAAACAGTAAATATCAGCGCTCTATTTGACATATAGTCATTAACTCATTAGAAGTGAATACTTGTGTACTTAAATAGAAAAGTGAAACTCTGTTATGGCCTAATTTTCCTGGCCCACTTGAATAATTATGTAGCTTCATTGTAAATACCTATTCAATAATATTATTAAAGTGACGAAATATCAATAATAACAGGACTTTATTGAAATTTAATAACATACAATCACGTCATTTTCCCGGAGGGGTAGGCAGAGGTGTACCCAAGACTCGGGTACACCCACATCATTGAAATTGATTTTTGCCTATTAAGTACCCTATCTTAATGTACTATATATTTTTTTTCTCATCTAGTTCCAATCTATCCATCTAGGTCATCTAGTTCCAAACTAGGCTAAAAGCCTGTACTATGGTAACCAGATGACTGATATACATATACAGATCAAACAGACATGTTCATGTACACAAATGTTTGACCTGGCCGGGGATCGAACCCGGGGCCTGCGGCACAGAAAGCAGAGTTACTACCATCAGAGCCAATGAGCCTGTCAATTGAGTCCATAGCTCAGCAAATACATAAGTATTAAACAATACTATCAAATACCAGTGTAATATCAAAACACTCATCTAGTAAACATACAGAAAACACCAAAAATTAGTTGGTAGTGGTAGGCCTCTTTTGCAGGGGGCCACTGGGGAAGTACCACACCTTTGCCAGTTATTCATCTGCCAAGTAATAATGTGCAAACATTACTGTGTTCCGGTCTGAAGGGCAATGTTACCAGCGAAATTACTGGATATGACGAGATTCAACAACTAATATCTTAGGGTGACAGGCGCAGTACAGTGCTGTGCAGAATTTTGAATTTTAAAACACTGGGTGGCACTGTGTCTGATATGGGCAATCATGATGCTTACCATCAGGCACTTGATTTGCTCGGCTTGTTGCTCACTATCATAAAAAAATAGTAAACAGAAATCACCAAAAATTAGTAATACTAGGTACAAATAGACAATCAAACATGGTATAGCCATACCACTGTACTATTGGGTATGGTGTTCATGCCATAGGCACAAACCGCTTTGATGTGCAAGCAAAGTTGTTTTGTGTGTATATTTGTTCTGTTTTCACGCTAAAACTACTGAACCAATTGAGCTGAAATATGGTATGTAGATAGCCTGGAATAATACATAGGGTACTTTGTATCCTGATATTCCCACTGGGACGAAGACTATACAGGTGAAACCGTGGGGCACAGCTAGTACATAAATAAAAATGACACGGTCACTGTACTGTAAGCTGAAACCATATTATACAAGTGAAAAACTCTCACTTAATATTACAGAATTTAGAGAGTGTTTCTACCTATTCGCGAGGTCAGGGCAGATTACCTCCTTGGACGAGTTGACAGTTGTCATGAGGTCTCTAGGAATGAGCCCAACCATACAGGAACTGGCAGGTGGGTTGCACAATCATATCATTACACTTCTCACTCATCATGTACGAATCTTAAAGTATCTTATGTATCTCATAAATATTATTATTTGTTTAATTTTTAATTATCTTTTTTTCTTTTGTAACTTTTATAATACCTACTCGTTCATTTTTGTTCATTTTGTCTAAGTTTTTTCAATTGTATTCGTTCATATCATTTAAGTTTTTTCCAGTTTGTATTCACTCATATAATATTAATTAATAACGAGCTCTATGACGAATGCTATGTACGCCTATATATTGTTATACATATAAGAACTTGCCTATGTAAAATAAAAAATAAGTAAAAATGTATATGTATAATGTGGCTGTACTCATTAAATAAATAAATCATACTGCGCGATTTTATCGTTCTTTTCAGACGCATATGTTTAAACTGGAACTATTTAACTGCTGCGGTCTTCCCATTGAACTACAACATAGGCATAGGGCTCTTCAAAAGGAGAGGGAATATAGTGTTGGCCGGGTCGGCAACATACTGGCAATACCCCTGATGTTGCCAGTATCCATAGACGGCGATAACCACGACCCATCACTGCACACCATCTTCTTGTGCGGCTACTTTTTTTTATTATTATTATTATTATTATAAGCCTTCTGACAGATATTTCAGAATTGGTTTGGTTCTCTAGTTGTTTCATTGGTTGCAATATCTGTGTGCTTTATTGTAGCAAAGGCCTCTTTATTATGCGGCTACTTATAGCATAAAAACGACTCCCGTGATATTAAATTGTGTAAATGTTTCATTTTTCAGGATACCTCAAAGGCAAGGGTGGAAAAATGTCCTTTGCCGACTTTCTGGAAGTAATGCATATACACTCTCGAGCTGAAAATCTACCTTCTGAGGTATGAACAATATATATTTCTTGTTTACTCTTACAAATCTCATTAGATGTGATATAAGCACTTCGTCTGTGGGACAATCTTCCTGTGGAAATTAAATGTGCACCGTCACTGGTCTCGCTCACACATACCCACATTTTTGAAGATATAAAAACTACTAAATGTAATTACGTAAAATAAAGACAACAAGGAACTAAAAAATAACAATACAAACTTTCAGTAAAAATAACTATTTAATTAATTACAATCCATTGAAAAAAGTCAATAAGTAGTCTATAGTCGTTTATTATGTATGTGTAAACTCAAACTCATACAGATTTATTCAAATAGGTCATAATCTGACACTTTTGCACGTCAATGAAGATTAACAGTACCGAGTCTACCGTGCGTTCGGAAAGATACCTCTACAAGAAGAACGCACAAGAAACTTGTAGGGCTTAATTTTTTCAACAGATAGGTTCACAATATTTGGTTTGGTTACATTCGTTTTCTTTGAAGGTGTAGTGGGCGCAAGCTAGACTGCCTATCATGAGGTCCCGGGTTCGATCCCTTGGTCAGGCAAAGTGTTAAATATTGGATTCCATTAGGAATCATCGCCTGGAGTCTGGAAGATGGCAATAGGCTCGTCACCTTATTACATGGGACCAATTATTAATAACATACTGGCGAAATGTGTGTGTGCCTACTATGGGACTGAGTCCTGGGTACACCTCTGCCTTCCCCTTCAGGAAAAAGGCGTGATTTGTTATGATTTCAGGTGGTAAATGCATTCAAAGCAGCAGACAAAGACAAGAAGGGCGTGATACCAGCGCGGCAGCTCCGTGCCTTGCTGCAGAACTGGGGCGAAGGCCTATCAGCTAGAGAGGTATTTTTTTTTTATGATAGTAACAAGAGAAGCCAATCAGGTGCCTGATCACGCTAAGTGTCATGATCGCCCATATCAGACACAGTGCCACCCAGTGTTTTAAAATTCTAAATTCTGTGCGGCACTGCACTGCGCCTGTCACCCTGAGATATTAGTTGTTGAAACTCGTTGTGCCCAGTAAATTCGCTGGTAACATTGCCCTTCAGACCGGAACACAGTAACATTACTGCTTGGCGGATGAATAACTGGCAAAGGTGTGGTACTTATCCAGGCGGGCCCCTGCAAAAGAGGCCTACCACTACAACAATTATATTAAGTGCCCCGAGGTTTCAACTGACCGGTCTTCGTTTTGGGAATATCGGGGTAAAAAGCATCCATCCATCCATCCTCACATACCTTCGCATTTATAATATTAGTAGGATAGGATATCTCTCTCCCCGTGGTTGCTGTAAGAGTCGTCTTAGGGTTATGAGAGCCAGAGGACGGGCAGCAGCGTCCTCTGCGTAAAACCATCAAACTGCGCTCTCCAACCCGCCTGCCAAGCGTGGCGAGTATTGACAACAACCCCCCTTATGGGGGAGGCCTATGTTCAGCAGTGGACTTCCAACGGCTGGATGAATGAATGAATGAATGAATATATATTTATTTGTCAGAATTTTTTTACATGAGATCTTATAGTCTATAATTTCCAGCTAAATTCTGCCAATAAAGGCGTACAAATTATTTAATAATTATAAAATAAGTATATTATGTTTGAAATGTAATTTATTTTGTTAAGTATGAATATTTGTATATAAATTAAATTGCATTTAGTTATTTATCATTGAAACGCATCTAAAATTATTTAAGATCATTGTCATTTAAAAAAATCCCTAACAGAATAAAAACATTTAGTCATTAACATTTCAAACAATTGATGATGATAGCCATAGTATAAAATCGCACGTTATTGTCGACCAATCACTTGCTTATAATTTTAAGTTATGTTTCCTTATCAGGTGGACAATATATTTCGAGAAGCGAATGTAAACAACAATGGAACCGTCAGATACGAAGACTTCGTCAAGATTGCCTGCGCCCCCGTGCCTGACTACTACTAACTTATAAAATGTGCTTAAAAAGGTGCATCTACACGTCGAGAACATTAAAAAACATTCAAAACATATACATTTGATCTAAACATGTGTTAAGAGCGTACATGGCCTTCTAGGAATTGATTTGACACAATTCTATGAAAAATACCAAATCGATGTTTTGTATTCCCCTGTTTCCTCCGAATATAATAAACCCATTCTATAAATTTATATTTTGATATTTTTATAGTGAAGTAACCTACGAATAATATTATTATTCGTAGGAAGTAACCTATGTGTATTGTAGACAAGAAAAGAGTTATGCCTATGATAAGAATTTATTATTTATGTACTACATAATATTGTTTCCGTCCAATCATAAAAAACAGCAATGTGGTTGTATATTTTTTTACAATTTTTATATCATTATAAATAAATTATGTTAAATTTCATATTTTTTTTATTAAATACATAATATAAATACATATATTAAATACAGGGTTGCTGTATCATTCATTTTTAATGATTTTTTGCATTGCAAGCTAGGATTAAATTATGTATCATTATTATATTAAGAAAAAAAAGTAGTAGTGGGCGCAAACTCGACTGCCGTCATCAGGAGCAGGATCAGGAGGTCCTGGGTTCGATTCCCAGGTCAGGCAGTATTAAATATTGTATTTTTACATTAGGAATTACATGGGACCAATAACATACTGACGAAGATTGGGTGTATCTACTATGGGTTTGAGTCCTGGGTACACCTCTGCCTACCTCTTCGGGAAAAAGGCGTGATTGTATGTTATGTTAAAAAAAAAAAATAGAACCCATATAAAATAAAATATGTGAGGTGTACTAAACTGTCAAATAAAAAGGAGTTACTACACTGGCAGCACCGTAACTTGGCCGACACATTTCGCCGACAACGACTAAAAAAAGGTTTGAATTGTCTATGGCAGCTTACTGGTTTATTTTCTCTATGACGTGACAAGATGGCCGCCCAATCAGCTGACAGATGTGAAGGACAATTTTTCCATGGTGTAATTAATTGAAATTGAGTAAATTAATTACATAAAACATTCGACAATCTCGTGTTCAGTGCTGTAGTTACAGATTATTGTGATAATAATACATGAAAAGTTATGGGAATCGAGTGCAAATATATGTAAGTGTTATGAGAATTGATTTTTACTGCATCTATTTTCTATAGGAAAAATTACCATATAACCTTGTCCTTGCTATTGATAAGGTATAGAAACATGTACTTATGCTTTCTTAGATGTCTAAAAATATGTGATATAATATGCGGAAGCACTATTTTTATCATGATGGATAAACGAAATGAAAATGATGTCCTTCTGCTACATAGTTAAGATTTTAGGGCTGCCTTGTGTATTCCATCATTTTTATTCAAGATTTATCTATTTAGATTTACTAGAATGCCTTGAGTCAGCATATATTATTGTGACATAAATTACGCACATGTTATTAGTTTTTTATCTTGAAAGTAAAACATTGTACACATTTACTGTGGGTGTACATAGTACATATTCTATAACTGGGTACACCTCTGTCTAACCCTTTGAGGAAACTGCGTGATGGTATGTTATGTGAACTAAACCCTAGATTAATCCAGTACCCTGTATTAATCCAGAATCTACAGCCCAAAAATCTGAGAAGCTCCACAGTTGACAGTTCTTATAATTTTGCCTTTGAAGCTTTTGAATAAAACTTTTGTGATGAATTGTACATCTTGTGATGAAACTCATAATTCCATGGTCTTAGGGCAAAGATTATTAAAATTGTGTTATGCCTGTTCAAAATAATTTCGGCTTGAGAAGATGAAACGTCAAGTGGTACTTCTTATTTATTTATTTAGCATTCCACATCACTTTGTAGATTTTGTAGAAAAATAAATGACAGATATATATACAATCAAAGAAATACATACCATTTCATGGCAAAACTCTTAATTAAAGCTAAACATTATTAAAAGTAATTAAAGGAATTACATAAGTAGTATAACATTAATTTCGGGAAAAAGGTGTGATTGTATGTTATGTCAGTTTAAAGAAATTATTCCCAAAATAAGAACATCACTAATATGAGAAAAATATTGACTTATGTTAATTCTTACATATCTTTCGGTAACAATAATAATATTATACACAATCTCATCTAATTTAGTAATTTTATTTTTGTTTTACAACATGTTCATTACTCAGGATGGGCAAAGCTCTAGGCGTCGTCTATGACATGCTCATCAAAAGCCAATGTATAAACACAACCAATCTGACAAGTCTGGGGACTGATGGCAGATAAACAAGGAGAAAAAAAATTTTTTTTTTGTTTTACTGTAAGGTAGTTAAAATATTAAGGAATTTAAATATTACCAGCACAGACTGTAAATCCAGCATAGACCATTAATTTAACATTCAATCAAGGTGAATTATGAAAGGAAAATTCTTAAATTTGATGAACTGTAAGTTACATAACATCCCAATATCAACATCACACGACACCTTTCTCCTGATAAAGTATGTACCCACACTTCCCCTGCTTAATATCAACACAATAGGTCGACAAACACATACAAACTGCCAAATAATATACATTGGTATATAATTATTATAATATGACATTAAATTCTTATATTGTCAGACTCCAAATCTGCCTTAGAACATTTTGGCTCTGTGCACCTCGAACCGTCGAGGTACACCGATAGCCAACTCATGCAAGCTGCAAGAGAGTAATAAAACCATTATAATCCAGTGGATCCCATCTCACATCGGTCTAGACGGCAATGAGTATATTACAAATATCAGTTATCTAAGTACAAAGTACATTATTTCAAGTTAATCATTATGACATTGTATTACTTGTTATCATAGAGTATACACCAAAATTATGTCTAATCTAGACATTATTTCGTTGTTTTAATTGGATTAGCAAGTTGAAGTGTGGCAATGGGCAGGGCACATAGCACATAGAAGTGATAGCTGATAGGGCTGTAAGGTTCTTCAATAGAGACTGCGGACTGGCAGGCCTATGTTGAGCAGTGGAAGTCCTCAGCTGAGAAGATGATGTGGTGCAAATACCCCTTGTAGGTGTAATTTTTTTCCCCATACTTGTGTTTGTTTACTCGTTTCCTTACTAGTTATAGATAAGAAATGACTGAGATATCATTCCTCTGATTATTACAATAAGTTCATTCACTGATTATTACAATAAGGTCTGACAGAGATAAACAAATTATTGTTTAATGATAACAAAATATACCTACAATAAAATAAACAGTTGCTAGGACGGTATTTAGTACAGATAGATACTGAGAATAATCAAAATTAGCTTTACCCGCTTTAAACATGCGGCTTACAAAGCATCTGTTAAGTCTCTAAACAGAAAGAACCTTAAAATAATGATAGGGACTATAACAGGTCACTGTCCCTTGAATAAACGCTTATTCACAATGAACTACACAGACAGTTCTCTATGCAGAGCTGTTTCGTGGCGGACGAAACGGTTGCCCACATAGTCCTGCACTTCAATGTGAACATATGCTCGGAACAGTGAGGTCACTCCGCGAAGCCTGCAAAGTTTTCAGAAAGCTTCTGGGCGGAGTTAAGCCGCCTAAATAGCCAGGACTTACGCACAATGGACTAAATAAGATTCTAAGTGCGGAAAAGGAATTTAGACTTTACATTGGACAAACAAATGGATCAAAGTTATCTATAATAAATAAATATTTGATTTGATTGGATACCGAGGATTTTTCTAAACAGTAACCAGAGTGACTGCTTTGGAGGTCACGAGCTCTACTGTCGATCAAGAAATTTTCCATTAGGAATTATCTCAATGACAAGACAAGCATACATGGAAGCGCAGGAGACAGCTGCTCATGACTGTACAGGAATAGCAGTATACCGGGGTAAAGTACCTCGGAACCCCGGGGTCGCGAGTAGAGATTGTCGGCATCCTGAAAGGGCTGCTGAAATTCTTCGGAGAGCTAGGGTGGAGTTGAGGTATCACCCCCACCTACACGCAAAATAGACGCCCAGACGCCTAGTTGCGGATATCTATTACAAATACAAAAAAAATATTTGCCAAAAATTGGTTTTAGTTGCAAAAAAATACTGGTGGTTCACCAGGGCTGGCCTGTATCGCGGGGAGCCTTACACTTAAAATTAGTCATTATAAAAGTTACAATAGATATAATATTGTGTTACTCTGAAAAAATAATTCAACGCAATTCAACGTCATTGATAAACAACCATTTATCCAATTATCAAATATATAAGCTCGAAGTGACATTACGAATGTTGCCACTATATATAATACATATAAACGTTGCTACTTTTTGACTATACAAAAATAGTGATGTGGTAAAAAATGATATTATTTTTCTTTCACTTTCGTTCAGTAAGTTTTTTTCTTGGTATGATAAAATGTATGTTTTTCTGTTACAGGCCTTCAAAAGAGAACAACATTATCTAAAGCCTGTCCCACAATGGACGAGCTAAAGTTACCGAAACGGCATCAAAAACACACTTAGTCTAACTAATTATACTGAAATATATAGCAATATAACGAGATCTAGTCTCACAATTGATAATAGTTGAATATTTAATAGTATTAATTTATTTTAAATTATAAATCAATCGACAAAATATAATTCCAATTTTATTTTTGTATCAAATACAATTCTGTTACCAAAGAGTATAGAGTTTATCTTATTTTATGTATAATATTATAAGTTTATGGCGAGACGGAGATAGAGATAGTAAGAAAGAGACGGGAGACAAATCCAAGATGGCCGCCACGATGGTTGAAACTCCGCCCCCTCAATTAATAACTAATATTGAATGGAGCATGATGGATAAAAGCAAATTCTTTCCACTCTACACGCTTAGTAGTTTCACAGGTAAGAAACAACTGTATACTGTGCCCCGCGGATTCATGCGCGTATTAATTGTTCCCGTGGGAATATCGCGAAAAAGTACCCAATGTGTTATACCAGGGACTAAGCTACCTCTACATACCAAATTTCAACCCAATCCATTATAAATAAAACCGAACCGAACGATATAATATTCATAAAAAAACTTAAGCAATTATTGATATTTAAAGCATATTATACGGTACAGGAATACCTAAATGATAAAATAATAGTGTAATAAATTTTGCCATATCGGAACATCTCTATCAATCATCATCTCTATCAAGCCCCTCACTCTTGTTACCTTTTATATTGCAAATGCCCAACAGGGTTCTTAGTTAATCATAAGTTTTATTATAGTTGCCCACCATCTGTAACCTGTAATATTAACTAAGAAATGCAAATAAAGTATTGAGTATTAAATAAAATATATAATATGGGACATATTATATATAATTGGGACAGACCTTCTTTCTTCTTCCCTCTAGACCAGTGCTTCTTATCCTGTGGTACGCGGACCCCTGGGGGTCCGCGAGTATGTGTACGGGGGTCCGCTGTCTTATCTTTGAACTTATCTTATCTATGGTCCGCGGACCACAGGTTAAGAATCACTGGTCTAGAGAGAAGATGAAAGAAGGTCTGTCCCAATTTTACCATCAATGGTACTTATGGGACAAAACAAAACAAAACAAAGTAAAATTGGGACAGAAGCATACTTACTAAGTTACTATATCTAGTCTAAATTTTAATGTTATAATTTTCAGTAAGGTGCGCGTTGTACCCTCTAACGCTCGTTAAAACACAGATACAAATACAGCGTAAGAAAGAAGCATATAACGGTATAGCCGATGCGATCACAAAAATATATAGAAACGAAGGAGTTCCGGGGCTTTATAGAGGCTTTTGGATATCAAGTGTAAGTACCTATTATAATAAATAAATAAAATAAAAATGTTTTATTTTCAGACATTACATCCATAGTCCACATTAAAAATAATTTTTAAATAAAATTACATTAAATGAAGTTAAAGTTAATGAAGTTCAGTTGTCGGGAAGAAATCGCTTTAAGCGATAAGACCGCCACTTGTACTAGCCTAAGACTAACTGTACCTACTTTTTTTATAATGTTCGCTGTAATGTGTACAATATAAAGTGTTTATCCAATCTAATCCATCCATCCTCACAAACTTCGCATTTATTATATTTGTGGGATAAGTAAGAAGTGAAATGTCTAATTTGATGTCTACAGTTTCAGATAATCTCAGGAGTATTCTACATAACGACATATGAGGGGGTGAGGCATGAACTGGGAAAATATGACGTCAGTCCTAAAGTTAAGGTACATATTGCAATGACACAAATTTATAGTCTGTTCCGAATGCAGTGAGAAAAACGGCCATTGACCCTATGTTCATACTAAGCGATGGTATCGCTTCCGCTACTTCTATAGATCTAAAGGAGTTGTTGATTTAAGGGTCACGTCGGCCTTACGTTATAATTTTGGTTATATTTGATGGGTTAAGTTCTAAGAGGGTATTTTTATAAATCATTTGAATTATAAATTACCTAATTTAAGAAAATATGACCAAAAATATTTATAATTATCCGTCTCTGGCATCTTTTAAATTGCGTGTCAAAGCGCACTTCCTTTCCTTTGCTGAGTAAATTCGCTAAATACTATCCTTATCTTATCAAGAAATTCTCACTTGTTTGTACATGTATGTATGTATTTGTATATATGTATTTGTATATATTTTATTATAGTGTATTTATTTATATATTTAATATTTATCATATTATTATGTATTTTCATCTATAATATTTTAGTACCTAGTATAGAGGTATTTTTATGAACCTTGTTATGTATAGTTTTAGTTTTGGTTTATATTTAAACCACCGTCTTTCCAATATATGCCTTTCCTCTTTTCGAATGGTTGTCTGGAAGAGATCGCTCTGAGCGATAAGACCGCCAATTATTGTTACTCACGTTTTAGTTTTTAAGTTTCATTTTGGTAATTTTCTGTATTGTGGTATCAATAAAAGTGTTATCCAATCTAAATCTAATCTAATTATTATTTTATGATAATGAACAAGACGAGCAAATCAGGTGCCTGATGGTAAGCAGTAAGCATGATTGCCCATATCAGACACAGTGCCAGCCAGTGTTTTAAAATTCAAAATTCTGCGTGGCACTGCACTGCGCCTGTCACCCTGAAATATTAGTTGTTGAATCTCATCATGCCCAGTAATTTCGCTGGTAACATTGCCCTTCAGACCGGAACACAGTAATGTTTGCACATTACTGCTTGGCGGATGAATAACCGGCAAAGATGTGGTACTTCCCCAGGCGAGCTCCTGCAAATGAGGCCTACCACTACAAAAAACGGTACACTACTAGGTACCTAACCTATATTATAATATAATTCTTTGAACCCAAAAGAAACCCTATTTCATTCTCACAGGACTGTCATAAAAGCACAGACTACCTGTTCATTGTTTTTTATTTTATTTTGGTATGCAATAAAGTATAATTCTATTAGGACAGCCTCGTTGGCTCAGACGGTAGTAACTCTGCTTTCTGTGCCGCAGGCCCCGGTTCGATCTCAGGCCAGGTCAAACATTTGTGTGCATGAACATGTCTGTGTTGATCTGTCCCTGTGTGTTATAAGCTTATATAAGTATGTATATCAGTCATCTGCTTACCATAGTACAGGCTTCTAGCCTAGTTTGGGCTGATGACCGTGTGTGGAAGTTGTCCTATATTATTATTATTATATTTGTTTTGTTTCAGTCATTCATAGGAGGTGGATGTGCGTCGATAGTGGGTCAAACAATAATAGTTCCTTTCGACGTACTCAGCCAGCACCTCATGGTGTTAGGATTGGTCAAAGGCCGGCATGGTGCCAGCAAAAACCATGTAAGTATTCAGATTCGCAGACAGTTCTCCGCAACTCGACGACAATGCGCCTATTTTGCGTGTGAGTGGGGTGTGATTCCTCACTCGAGCCACTTTAGCTCTCCTAAGATTATCAGCAGCCTTTTCAGGTTGCCGACAATCTCGGCTCGCGACCCCGGGGTTCCGAGGTACTGTGCCCGGTATGCTGCTACTCCTGTACACTCGAGAAGGACATGAGCAGTTCAGGAATCTAAAAATATATAGATTGTAGATATGTAAGTCTAGACTTGGGGTCAATTCAGACAGCTACGACAGCGACGCGACGAGGCGGCCGCGGCAGGCTCGCAAATTATTTTAAACTTTATGTAATAATTTTAAATAATTTAAAAACCGTTCTAGTATCGTTTGAAAAGCTCAAATAGTTAAATTTAAAATAATTAAACAAATTCACATTTCATTTATTTATTCATTAACAATCTTCGATCGTATTTGAAATTATGGTACGTACACTTTAAACTTAATTCTAATTACATATTTTATCTTGATCAAGTTATAATCCTATTAATATTATAAATGCGAAAGTTTGTGAGGATGGATGGATGGATGGATGTTTGTTACTCTTTCACGCCAAAACTACTGAACAGATTAGCCTGAAATTTGGTATGTAGGTAGCTTAGACTCTGGAATGAGTACAAGGGGTACTTTTTTCCCCGACATTCCCACGGGAACGATGACTGCGCGGGTGAAACCGCGGGGCACAGCTAGTTAAAAATATAAATTGAAATATTGACCCACGAGCGTAATTTGAACCATGCACCTTCCGGACCAATCCGCGTGGCGGCACTATGCCGCCTACTGAGCATTTGAGCTACCGTGGAGTGTGGAGGTACTAGTCATCGGCCATCGGCGAAATTTAGCCTACCTCCACGGAAACCACGGGTAGAGGGGCTCATCATCTGATCCAAAAGGGTTGAACACTAATACACACACCCCCTTACACGCACACCCCCTTTCACACACACACACACACACACACACTATAGGTATTGTTGTGATCACTGGTGTATGGTATCTATGGCATCACTTGGATACGAATTCTAATTTAAAATAATAAGTATTGTATGTAATCCCGCTTATAAACTCTTTTTTTCAACTCGACTAACATCTGTGCTCGAGCATGGGGTATGCTGAAAACCAGCGCTGCGCAGGGACACCTCGCGCAGCACAAAGCTGAGCATATCCCAATTGCTAGTAAATTAATGTTATTATTGTTTCTTTTTATTATTATATAAATATATATCTAGGTTTTTTTTGTTGATAACATGATTTTGTATGTAATTTTCTTGTATGTACTGGCAATAAATATTTCTTTATCTTTATCTTTATCTTTATCCACAGCTTACCATAGGCCTCCCCCAGTGACGGATTACCAGCAGGCTTAGTAGGCTAGAGCCTAGGGCGGCAGATTTTAGGGGGCGGCATTTATTTTAATGTCTTACAGAAATGATAAATATCACAATACTACATACATACATTCACGTCTTTTTCCCGAAGGGGTAGGCAGAGGTGTACCCAGGACGCAGTCCCATAGTAGATACACCCACATTGCGCCAGTATGTTATTGGTCCCATGTAATAGGGGGCGAGCCTATTGCCATCACCTGGCACAGTTCCAGATTCCAGGCAGTTATTGAGATAATTCCTAACGGAAAAATCCAATATCTAACCACTTTGCCTGACCTGGGGATCGAACCTGGGACCTCTTGATTGGCAGTCGAGCATGCGCCCATTACGCCACGGAGGCAGTCAGTATTTTCTATTTATTTTCAGATAATGAACCCGCTCGGTCTAGACCTAGACGCGCGCATGTCACGCGCTGCGCTCGCTCGTCAAGTATCCGTGAGGGTGTATAGACTGCACGGGCCCAGAGGTTACTATAGAGGGTACTGTGCCTCGCTCGCTGCGTATGTGCCCAACTCTGCGCTATGGTGGGCCTTGTATACTACGTATCAGGGTGAGTATATCAAACATTTTTTTTATGATAGTGAGTGACAAGACGAGCAAATCAGGTGCCTGATGGTAAGCATCATGATTGCCCATATCAGACACAGTGACACCCAGTGTTTTAAAATTCAAAATGCGCGGCACTGCACTGCGCCTGTCATCCTGAGTTATTAGTTGTTGAAACTCGTAATGGCCAGTAATTTCGCTGGTAACATTGCCCTTCAGACCGGAACACGGTAATGTTTGCACATTACTGCTTGGCGGATGAATAACTGGCAAAGGTGTGGTACTTCTTCAGGCGGCCCCTGCAAAAGAGGCCTACCACTACAACTAATATTAAAAGCCCAAATATCAGGTGAACAAAACGCTTGCGAATTCTAACTCACCTCCAGCGTCATCTAGCGCGGTTTTGGTTGGATTGATGGATGTTTGTTACTCTTTCAAGCCAAAACTACTAAACTGATTGGCTTGATATTTGGTATGCAGGTAGCCCTGGAATAACACATAGGGTACTTTTTTCCCAATATAAACATCCATCCATCCTCACAAACTTTCGTTTACAATGTTATTAGGGTTGTTGCTTGTGTTCAAAATTCAAAAGCATCCTTAATGATAAATTTCCGTCGTTTGATGGTTTAACTACTACGTGACATTGGATAAGTTGTGGTATCTAAAAGGACTTTCACAATCAGTGACGCCAGATGTGTGGGACTCCCTGCAAAATTCGGGGTATTTTTTCGACTTTGGAGATAAGTTTGGGGGAGAGATTTTTTCATAAAAGACAAATTGCGCAACCGAATGGCAAAAGAAACTACCGAAGAAGTTCTCAGAATACGGTATTCATTGCCAAACGGTTGTATCAATTAAGTTCCCGCATCGGAAACGTTTAAAATGTTTCTCTCTGAAAACGTGTTGCTAAATTATCCTAATATCCTAATATATATATACTATTATAAAGGCGAAAGTTTGTAAGTATGGATGTATGTATGGATGTTTGTTACTCTTTCACGCCAAAACTACTGAACCGATTGGGCTGAAATTTGGTACGTAAGTAGCTTAGACCCTGGAATAACACATAGGGTACTTTTTATCCCGATATTCCCACGGGAACGAAGACTACGCGGGTGAAACCGCGGGTCACAGCTAGTGTTAAATAAAAGTGAATCTTTATTATTACATTAACTAAAAACTGCTTCGAGAGTTATTTATTTCAAAAAGCTAATTTTCGGGGGGATTTTGGAAAAAGTTGGCGAAGTTGGGGGAACTTCAAGTCATCTGGTAACACTGTTTCGCCAGCCACGAAATGAGATTAGAATTAAATTGGTTTCAGACGAGTTATTAAAACTAGCCCCATCGTACGTTTCACATCTACTCATACAATGCATAGCTGGCACCCTCGGAGGGTTCACCACCACCATACTGACTAATCCACTGGACATCGTTCGAGCTAGACTACAGGTAAATTTATAATCATTATATATTTTTTCCAGTATATAATAATTATTAAATAAGATACAATAAGTCAATAAAAGGTATACAATAAATCACTATAAATGTACATGTCAAATTAATCAAATAACCCGCCCCTGACTGTTCCCTGAGAGAAGGTGCCCATCACACTCGCAGCATTACCTCGCTGAATGGCAATGGCCAACCTTTGCACCAGGAACGAACCGGAGCGGGAGTCACCGGTCACTTGACTTAGCCTACGCCCTAAATCTTTTATAAATATCTTTTCATCATTATATATTATAAAATCATTATATATATTATTATTTTGTAGTGGTAGACCCCTTTTGCAGGGGGCCGTCTGGGGAAGTACCACACCTTTGCCAGTTATTCATCCGGCAAGCAGTAATGTGCAAACATTACTGTGTTCCGGTCTGAAGGGCAATGTTACCAGCGAAATTAGTGGGCATGAAGAGATTCAACAACTCATATCTCAGGATGACAGGCGCAGTGCAGTGCCGCGCAGAGTTTTGAATTTTAAAACACTGGGTGACACTGTGTCTGATATGGGCAATCATGATGCTCACCATCAGGCACCTGATTTGCTCGTCTTGTCGCTCACTATCATATAAAAAGATGGCAGCGTACCAAGATGCTGGCGGTATTGCCACGTTGAATAGCAATGCTTATACGTTGGGACAGATAAACGACAGTATTTTGATCAGCTCTATTTGCTTTAAATACAATAATAATATGTATGGATGTATGGAAAAGAAAACGCCCCGCCCCGGTAGGAGTTAGGTAGGTGGGATAGAAAAATTTCGCAGATGATATTGTCTCAGATGGTAGGGTCCCGGATTCGGCTCCCGGGCAGGTCAAACAATTGTGGAGCATGTCTGTTTGATCTGTGCCTGGGTGAGAACAGGAAAGGGGACCTCTTAGCAGTTTGACACAATCCTATGCGTAGTTTACCAAATCGATGTTTTGTATTCACCTGTTTCCTCCGAATATTTATATATTTTGCAAACAGATTTATTCAAATTGGTCATAATCTGACACTTTTGTACGTCAATGAAGATACAGTACTGAGTCTACCGTGCGTTCGGAAAGATACCTCTACAAGAAGAACGCACAAGAAACTTGTAGGGCTTAATTTTTTCAACAGATAGTTTCACAATATTTGGTTTGGTTACATTCGTTTTCTTTGAAGGTGCCGCGAGGCGGCTATGCAGAAGTTTCCAGGCATCTTTGTCCTCTATGTACTGGTTGACTTTATAATAAGCCTTCTTAAGTAAAGTAGATTTTATATAGGTTTTGAATTTACCCTCTGAGAGCCCAGTTATCTCTTTTGGGATTTTATTATAGAAACGTACACTATTTCCTAAGAATGTCTTTTTATTTGTTTTAGATAATCTAAAGCTAGGTACAGCTATTTTTTTTTATATTTCCTCCGAATATTTATATATTTTGAAGATGAAGTTAACTATGTCCCTTTCATTTTATTTATGTTTATTATATTTTAGGGTTCCGTACCTCAAAAGAAAATAGGAACTCTTATATCCTCATAGGATCACTTTGTTGTCCGTTTGTCAAGACACTTTTTCTCGAGAACGCGTGGAGGTATCAAGTTGAAATTGATATCAAATACTCAGCCACATGTAATTTACCACATTTTTTTTATGATAATGATAACTCATTTTTTATGAGTGACAAGACGATCAAATCAGGTGCCTGATGGTAAGCATCATGATTGTCCATATCAGACACAGTGCCACCCAGTGTTTTAAAATTCAAAATTCTGCGCGGCACTGCACTGCGCCTGACACATTAGTTGTTAAATCTCGTCATGCCCAGTAATTTCGCTGGTAACATTGCCCCTCAGACCGGAACACAGCAATGTTTGCACATTACTGCTTGGCGGATGAATAACTGGCAAAGGTGTGGTATTTCCCCAGGCCCCCTGCAAAAGAGGCCTACCACTACAATATTTCCATATTTTGCGCAATATGGAACCCAACAAAGCATACTTATCAAAGTATGCTTAAAAAATTTTTTTTTTTTAATTTCTAGGTGGAAGGAGTAGGCACAATGAAGCAAGTATTCAAGCAGCTATGGGCAGAAGAAGGCCTAGTCGGTCTGTATGCTAAAGGTCTATCAGCAAGACTAGTACAATCAGCCTGCTTCTCCTTCAGTATAATATTAGGATACGAGACGATCAAAAGAGTAGCCGTGAGCGAACAGTTTCGACCTATGGTGCGCTGGTGATAATATAATGACCGATTATATTATAATCTGGGTTTTATTTATTCTCCTGCCTTATAGATCTAATCTAAATCGAATCCAATCTAACTTGAATATTATAATCTAATATATTCAATCTAATATGAACCTAATCTAATCTACTAATCACAGATCAGGATGAAAGAGCTACTAATCATCAATTATTATAATCTGATTTCTATCTTATAATCAGATGATAAAATCGCACAAATAAAGAAAGTTTAGTCGGTCTGTACGCTAAAGTTCTATCAGCGAGGTTAGTGCAATCAGCCTGTGGTGCGCTGGCGCTGGTGATAATATAGCGACCGATTATCATCTGAAATTAATGAAATCGAATAGGAATCCAATCTAATTTTAATCTAATAAGGGGATCTCATCTATCATTCTATCTTTATTAGGTAATGAAATCTAAAAATTACAAATAAAACATACATACATACATACATTCACGCCTTTTTCCCGAAGGGGTAGGCAGAGGTGTACCCAGGACTCAGTCCCATAGTAGATACACCCACATTTCGCCAGTATGTTATTGGTCCCATGTAATAGGGGGCGAGCCTATTGCCATCTACCGGGCACAGTTCCAGACTCCAGGCAGTTATTGAGATAATTCCTAAATAAAATTATTCCTAATAATAAAATTACAAATAATGTTCAATATTCGTAAGGTTTAGTTCGTCTGTACGATAAAGACCTATTAAAACAATTATATATATCTTATTTATCTAAGGCTCCAAAATACCAGTGTTTTAGGGTAAACTAAATAAAACCAAAATTCAAAATTATGTACATTTAATTATATTAGTGTACTAATTGATATAAATCAACCATTTTTAATTTAGTTTTCAACTATAACGTTATACTAATATGTACTTAATTCTTAGGCAGGACCTTAACAATAATTCTAATAAAGGAAATTCATAATATAACACACTTTTGTCCTGGAGTCTATGCAATATAACTTTGCGCTTGACAAACAAAGCTTTTTATAAAGTCAACCGTACATAGAAGACAAACATACCTGGACAATTCTGCATAGCCACCACGTGGCATCTTACGAGCATACGAATGTAACCAAAACAAATATTCTAAAACTATCAGTAGAAAACATTGAAAACATTAAAGGTCATGGCACACTATACCGGCACCGCTCCAGCTCCAACCTAGCAATTAACTCGTCATTAAAAGAGCCTTAAATCGTGTTTCGTATAGCATATAATGTTAATATGAAAAAGTCAACGGCGGGCGAAGCCCGCGCTCTAGTCGCCAGCGAAACGTCGTTGCGCCGTGGCATCACGAAATTATGAAAACGTGCAAGTCCTACGCGTGATCAATCACAAATGCCTTAAACAATTGTGTTCGTGGTGACAGGAAGCTTACATCTCGAGGACGACGCATAGATAGCAAACTGGCGGCTAGACGTAGCCTAAATTTGAGGCGACGCCGTGCTGCAACTGCAGTTGCGGTGCCGGTATACCGGCACCGCACTATATAGTGTGACATGACCTTAATCCCTGCAAGTTTCTTGTGCGTTCTTTCTGAACGCACGGTAAATTCATTACTAATTAGCATCATTTATCATTACGAGTTTACATAACTAAACTTGGCAGAGCCTATGTTCAGACTTGCCAAGTTACACCGGCCGTGTTGTAACCATGTTAAGTTAGGAAGTAATAAATATCATTATTGGGCAGTGGAATGACTAAATAATATTTTACATCTCTCATATTCGGTAAGTAGGTCCTTATTACCCCCAAATGGGGCTTGTAAGTGACCAATTAGCGCTCTAGGGTAATAATGTAGCTAGAAAAGCCCTAGGGCGGTAAGTAATTAAAAAAAAACTTCACTCTTTCAAAAAGTTTGCGTACATCTAACCATCATACTGGCATTAGACATCATGCATTCAGGCCAATGACAAAAGAGGTCGCTTCGCTATTCCTTGTCTTCGTATGAGTATAATAGTCATCAATTTTAAATATCGAACTACGAAGCTCAATTTCGTTCTTGAAAAAAATAATTTAAAAAAGAGATGAAAAAAGGCGGGAATAGAAAACTTTTACTTTAAAATGTTTTATTCTTGTAATGCCGGTGTTTTTCTACTTACCTCACAATCGAGATGTAAAGCAGAATAGTTAGCTCGGGTGTAAGCATCAATTGCACCCTCGAAGTATAGGCGCCCTCGCTGCGCTCGTGCGCCTAAATATCTCGGGCTGCAATTGATGCCTTACAGCCCTTGGCTACTAATCTACTATAAATAGTATTACTAACTTAATAATAATATAACATACTACTATAATACATTCTAAGTATTATGTATAACAATTATGATAACTACGATATATATAATAGTGTAAAACAAAGTCGCTTTCACGTCTATCTGTACATCCGCTAACTCCTAAACCACGCTACGGATTTAGATTCGGTTTAGATTAGCACTTAGAAAAACTTCCACCGTTTAAATTTATTTATTATCAATACGTTTAATAGGCGTAATTGAGGTGAAAAATGTATAAGCGAGCGTACGCACTAGCGGCTTGCCGTCTATTTATCCTAATACTATTATAAAGGCGAAAGTTTGTAAGTATGGATGTATGTATGGATGTTTGTTACTCTTTCACGCCAAAACTACTGAACCGATTGGGCTGAAATTTGGTACGTAAGTAGCTTAGACCCTGGAATAACACATAGGGTACTTTTTATCCCGATATTCCCACGGGAACGAAGACTACGCGGGTGAAACCGCGGGTCACAGCTAGTTAATTTATAATTCAGCACAACGGTAGGAGTAACTTAAGGGAGTCGCACTTTCATAAAAAATGAAATCTTCCAAATATGGAGAAAAAAGAATAATTTTCTACTCTATTGTTTGTTGTTTTTGATATGGCTTTCATTTGCGTCAAAATATATTTGGTTGAAGAAAAAAAAAGGTTTTTTTAGTTATAAAATTGTAAAAAAAATATTTTGAGGTTTTTTTCGAAATATGAAAAAAAAAACCATACGGTTTCCTTTACCAAATACGCAAAATGGCAGCAAAAGTTCATGGTTCTGTTATTAGCAGCCTTCAGCCATTATTATCAGCCATATTGCAGACCTGAAACAATCTCAAAAAAATTGTCAAATTCACTAGGAATATAAATTTTATTATACACTATTAATTTAATAAATTTTTATTATTTATTACGCTGTCTCTTAATTTTAAACGCACTTCACAAAAGTCGCATTATTTCGAAACTAACTCGCGGTGCGTTGGTTCCTTTTTGTATAAGTTAATATAAACTATCAAACACTACAGCTGGTCGCGAGCCTACGTAACATTAACATAACTGTCGAAGTGTGAGTGTAATGACATGGATACACCTCCGCCTACCCCTTCGGGAAAAAAGCTGTGATATACTTTGCTCATATGCCCACGTAGTTCTGGAATGCGAGGCAGTAACCCTTCAACGTGAACAAATCCTCGGAACAGTGAGGTCACTCCGCGAAGCCTGCGAAGTTCCCACGAAGCTTCGGAGCTTCTGGGCGGAGTCAGGCTGGCTAGATTAGCCAGGACTTCACGCACAACGGACCAGATAAGAGTCTAAGTGCGTAAAAAGGAGTCCACTTTACATTTACTTTGCTCATATAAAAAAAATCGTACGCTCGCTTTCACCAGTGCAAATCAGGCGGGACGATAGTAAATAATAACAAATTATAGGTAGCTCATTTCTATACGTGTACTTCTTTATACAAGACTAGTTCCATTTAACCTATTAACGGGTAGGCGACCGGCGTATTCCCCATACAAACGATATACTTAAATCATTTAAAATCAGAGCATATTCCCAACATTCAATAATGTTATTCGGAATGAGAAACTAGTTACATAGGTTCCTAATTATATTTGAATTTGAATCTATAATAGAAGTACTTTGGACTAAAATATGATAACATAAACATACAATCACGCCTTTTTCCCGAAGAGTTAGGCAGAGGTGTACCCAGGACTCAGTTCCATAGTAGGTATTGCCAATATGTAATAAGGGACGAGCCTATTGCCATCTACCGGGCACAGTTTCCTCCAGCCCGCCTAGCTTGGCACGGGGATAACTCATTTTCCTCGTGTTTTGTCTCTTTCGCGCCCGAACACTGCATATCTGCTGTCACGTTCTAATCCCCTGGGACTTCGTTTTCCCTGGTCACTGTGCTACCGGGGCAGGCAGTTATTGAGGTAATTCCCAATGGAAAATCCAATATTTAAGACTGCCTGACCCGGCTATCGAATCCGGGACCTCATGACCAGCAGCCGAGCTACGAAGTACGAGTACGTGTGGCAGTCAAAGCGAAATATGATAAAAATCCTAAATATAGGTATGTACTATGTACACATTATAAGTATTTTAAACTATAATTATGCTCTGTTTTTAAACAATTTAGGTATATACGTTTGTATGAGGAATCCGTCAGTCGCCGGCCCTTTAACACCTTTCGCATTAATAATATAAATATGTATATAACAATAAAAAAGTATGTACAAAAACGGCAAAAAAAACTCCTGAGTGACACACTCATTCAGCGCTCAGCCTTGACCCTTGTATCTAGAGACTACATTATGCACGCAGTTTATAAGGTTAATAAGGTTTCGTATCTCAAAAGACAAAAAAGGAACCCATATAAGATCACTTCATTGTCCGTCTGTCAAGACCTTTTTTCGGAAACGCGTTGAGGTATCAATTTGAAACAGATACTTAGCGCAATGGATTTCTATAATATTTTTAGAAGAAGCGGTCTATTCACTTGAAATACACAAAACTTCACGAGCGGGACCCTGAACCCGCATCTTCCGCACCAATCCGCGTGGCGGCACTCTACCGGGAGGCAATAGTTATCAGCGATTTTTTTCTATCTCACCTACCTAACTACCTACCGCCTATAGGGGCAGAGATGTACAAAATGGTTTTAAAAAAGAATTTAAATACAAAATGCAAAATACTTCAGATTTACTATTTCAAATGCAAAATACTAAATAGTTTTGCGTTTTGTATTTGCATTTGAAATAGAAGTATTTCAAATAAATCGCATCTCTGTATGTGTGTTGTTGTAGTAAACATCTATCTCTCTCTAATTTAACGCAGTGACGAGTATAGTGGCAGTTAATTTAATTAACTGCCACTAATAGCTAATATAAATTTTAATTTGATTTTATTTCTTTTTATGTTATTTTTATTTCTTTTTATGTTATTTGAAAATTTTTATTCAATTTCAGTTTTAATTTGATTATATTTTGATTCTTTTTAATACTTTTGTTAAATTGTAATTTTTATTTTTATTTTTTATTTCAATATTATATAATTGTAACATTTTATGGGTCTAAGTTGCCTGAAATAAACGCTTTTTATTTTTATTTTATTTATTTATTTATAGGGGCGTGTGTATTGATCTACATGTGATATGCATTTCGCATTCTACACGTTTCATATTCATATTGTATTTCAAGCGAATCGCTTAGTCTATAAAAATACAAAATATTTAGGTTGAATTAATATTTTATATTTCTATAGACTAAGCTGTCTAATCGCTTGAAGTACAATCTGAAATGAAAAGAAACATACACGCCCCTAGGCGTTAGGTAGATGGGATAGAAAAATTTCGCCGAAGACTAGTACCGCCATGGTAGCTCAAGCTCACCACGCGGAATGGTGCGGTGGGTGCGTGGTTCGAATCCCACCTGTGGATGAAATTTTTCTTCTGATTTCAAATTGTACTTTAGGTTTACTTGTCCATGGGTGACACATTCATATTATGAATATGTATCACAATTCCAGTTTCCAGTAGGTAGTAGTCATTGTATACCGACAATTTTTGTGGAAGGTGGTAAAGCATCCACGAAGGCTTAAAGCCACCGCGGCGCATGTATAGACTATGCACGTGCGTCAAGCTTCGCTTTGCCAGAAAATGTATGTAATTTTGTCCAAAACTCACGGTCTTGCTCTAATACGAAGCTCACGTAGCTCAACGCTGTCAAAGCCATGCAAGCTGTACATGCGGTACACGTTGGTACACAGTACGCGCACGGCTCACTCGAATATAGCGTTCGCGTAGCTCAACGCCGTCAACGCTATGCACGCGGTACACGGATGCATGTCCTGCAAACGTAGGCCCACGTTGTCAAACAAATTAACCAACGCAGCTAAACTGCGCCGCGTGTACAGCATGCGCAGCGGTGGCTTAATCACACAAACAAATGCAGTAAATAAACCTTTAGTCAGCGGTTGCACATGAAATGGTTTTTGATAACTTATATGGGCGCCTGCTTACCATAATATGGCCAGCAGACAGCAGAGGGTAAATCCTTGCGATGACATTTCCATATACTATATACAATGTGTTACAAAAAGTTGTAGTAATTGAAAACTTGAAGGGGAGTTAACTACCCTTTAAACTGAACTCTCAAAAGAAGGAATTGCGATATTCCCGAAAAAAAAAACCACTTCCCGTACAAAATGGATCAGCTGATAGCGACCTGATGAGCTAGAGCTGGCTCTAATATCAATTCAAGCGAAGATAATTGAAAAAGCACTTTACAACAAAATATACAACTACTTTTAAGAAAAAACTATTTTCAAATAAACAATACGGTTTTAGGAAAAATAAACATATTAATATGGCATGAAGGAAGTAACCATGAATGTTGATAAACGTAAGTCCACAGTTGCTGTTTATATGGATGTGACGAAAGCGTTCGATCATGTCCATCATGAGCTACTTCTGGAAAAACTTCACAAGTATGGTATTAGAAGCAACGCGCATGACCTTATATGATTTTATCTTGTCAGGTATCAGGTTACTCATACATACATACATACATTCACGCCTTTTTCTCGAAGGGGTAGGCAGAGGTGTACCCAGGACTCAGTCCCATAGTACTTAGATACACCCACATTTCGCCAGTATGTTATTGGTCCCATGTAATAGGGGGCGAGCCTATTGCCATCTACCGGGCACAGTTCCAGACTCCAGGCAGTTATTGGGATAATTCCTAATGGAAAAATCCAATATTTAACACTGCCTGACCTGGGGATCGAACCCGGGACCTCTTGATTGGCAGTCGAGCATGCCCCCTGAGACGCCACCGAGGCCCACATAACTAAAATATGTTCCAAAAGTGCTACAGTTAGCACATACCACTCAGATAAGCATATCCGATATGGTGTTCCTCAAGGAAGCGTGCTGGGCCCTCTACTGTTTATAATATATATCAATGACTTGCCAAACGCGACCTATCACAATATGACATTATTTGCTGATGATTGTACAGTATCACTACATACGTAGTATAAAACAAAGTCGCTTCCCGCTGTCTGTCCCTATGTATGCTTAGATCTTTAAAACTACGCAACGGATTGATGCGGTTTTTTTAATAGATAGAGTGATTCAAGAGGAAGGTTTATATGTATAATACATCATGCATAATACGAGTATAGTAGAGAAACACTGATAATATTAGAGGTTTCTAATGTAATGTCGTAAATAAACACATTTTTTTTGCGCTTACATAGCAAACGCTGGTTGAACCCTATGAGATAGATCAAAATAATGTACTACAGTATTGTAAACTTTAAAAAGGTCTACAAAAAAGTCCGCGATGGTATATGTCTATCTCTTAGAGATAACCCACAATAACCATTTTTTATCTTTTACTTTTTACGAGTAAAAATGGCTTATTTGCGAAGCGATTTTAAGCAATACAGCATTAATCCTTATCCAATTTAGTACTTTAAATACTTTGTGCATTTAATATAGATCATTATGGCCCTTTACAGCATGTAATTTAAATGAATAGTTTAGAAGATATTACAAATTTGAAATGCAGGGGCATAGCAGTTGCGGCGGTACCGGCCGGGGGGCCGGAGGCGCGTGCCTATTAATAGCGCGTCGAAGGTTTACTTAATAATAACGTGCTTTTAAGCGCAACAGCGTAATCCGTACTTATAAGTACGTTACGATAAATTTAATAAAATATATATTCGAAATTTTATGATATTGTATTTACTAAAGTGAATTCTTTTTTAAAACAAAACGTGCACAATACTCACCGGATCTCTTCTGATATTTCGGAATTCCTCTGATACCATCGGATTTACCGTTCCAATTTAAACGCCTACAATTTCCAGTTAAGATATATTTTGCAATGACCATTAATAAATCGCAGGGTCAAACTTTCAACGTTGCAGGCTTAGATTTGAGCGTTGAGTGTTATTCACATGGCCAATATTATATGTCGCTCTTTCAAGAGTAACCTCTAAAGAAAACATGTTTGTAATATCTAATGACAAAAAAGCTGTGAACGTTGTATATAGACATTCTGTTGTATATAATTTAGTATCAGCATTGCACCCATGCGAAATCCGTTGCGTAGTTTTAAAGATCTAAGCATACATAGGGACAGACAGCGGGAAGCGACTTTGTTTTATACTATGTAGTAATTTTCTTTGCTTTTTTTTCATCAATTTGACTATTTCGAAATTTTTAATGTAATTAATTTTATTTAATTGTAATTTTTCTTTGTAGTTCTCCTATTTAGAATTTGACACAATCCTATGAAAAATTTACCGAATCGATGTTTCGAATTCCCGTATTTCCTTTGAATATAATTAACCCATTCTATAAATTTATATCCTGATATTTTTATAGTGAAGTAACCTATGTCCCTGTCATTTTAGTTTTTCTTATAAACACTGGTTTTTTCGTACTGAACTTCCAAAAATCACAGTTTTAAGCTAGAACTACATCTGGCACACGTGTGCTACGTACGCCGATCTGGGCACGTCGGAGCCCATACATTTTGTATGGCGACTAGCGGTTTAGAGCTACATTAGATCCACGTCTAATGCGTGTGCGTAATGTAGCTCTAAACAGCTATCGCCATACAAAATGTATGGGCTCCGACGCGCCCATATCCGGCGTACGTGGCACACGTGTGCCAGATGTAGTTCTAGCTTCACTCGCGTGATTGGACGTTCACTACAAAAAAATGTAGACTTTATAAACAAAAATAAAATGATAGGGACATACTTTACTTCATATTTAAAATATCAGGATATAAATATATTAGGTTTACTGTATTCGGAGGAACCAGGTGAATACAAAACATCAATTTATTAAATTTTCCATAGAATTGTGTCAAACTGCTAAGAGGTCTTGTATCCTGTTAAGTTCCTCCTTACTAAACCTTTTTTTAACATATATTTAAAGCTTAAAACTCGATGGGTACTTCCTGCATCACTAACCTATAGCCACTAGAAGAGACTTCCTTCTGAGCCAACTCATTACGGCTATTAAAAGTGCTATCACATTCTCTCAACTCCACTATAGGAGCTGGTATTTCAAAGTCTATCGAATTCATATAGTCACTTTCTTCAATACTTAAATCGTCAAATGTAGTGTTGTTATCGAAGTATATCTCCGGACGTGCATCGTCAAACGGTAATTCTGGATGTTTAAGCCGGATACACTTATGAGATTTCAGTAAGGACGGCCAGACGAAAGTTTCCTCACATACTTTGCAGCGTAGGTTTTCGAAGTCATTGTGTTGGGTAGCGATGTGACGATTCAGGCAGTAGTTATTTGAGAAGTATTTGTCGCATGTCTGTAATTATAATAATAATATGGGACAACTTCCACACACAGTCATCTGGTACCAAACTAGGCTAGAAGCCTGTACTACGGTAACCAGATGACTGATATACATACCTATATAGTCTTATAACACACAGGGATAGATCAAACAGACATGTTCATGTACACAAATGTTTGACCTGGCCGGGGATCGAACCCGGGGCCTGCGGCACAGAAAGCAGAGTTACTACCATCTGTGCCAACCAGGCTGCCAAATTTAATATAGAAGGTTAGTAATATAGGTAATAGTATTGGCAAACCCACCCTTTATGAGGGAGGCTTATGTTCAGTGGTGGACTTGCTACTAGCTGCACCCCGTGGTTTCAACCGCATCGTCTTTGTTCCCAGGGGAATATCAAGATACTAAAGAATAAAAGTACCCTATGTGTTATTCCAGGGTCTAACTAAGCTACCTGCATACCAAATTTCAGCCCAGTCTGTTTAGTAGTTTTGGTGGGAAAGAGTAACAGACATCAATCTAACCAAGGCCGCCCTAGATGGCGCTGGAGGCGAGTAGAACTCGCAAGCATTTTGTTCACCTGTTAAAAACATAAGTTTTTTATATGGTACTGAAATTTGAGATTTATAATATTGCAGATTGCAGGGCAGTTCCAACAGTATCCTGGAAGTTATTGCTAGGAAATATGACTCTCCATTAATCAGAGCCTTTGTTTGGGTACTCATTGAATAACTTAGTTGTTTCAGTGAGTGCTCGAGCAAATTATTGTTTTTCTTTATGTGTGTTGTTTTGTACCTACTAACATATTATATTTAGAATTTAGATTTAAGTCTACTAACACAATTGAGCCTTTGTTGCTTGTTAAATATATATATAAATAATATTATTAGGATATTATAATATTAGAAGGATGTACTCGGAATTGAAGCGAGGGTGGGTCTCTTGTTATGTATAAGCATTAGATAGATTTTAGTGCAACAGTTGACATACAACTCTGTGGCGTAGTGGGCGCATGCTCGACTGCCAATCAAGAGGTCCCGGGTTCGATCCCCAGGTCAGGCATAGTGTTTAATATTGGATTTTTCCATTAGGAATTATCTCAATAACTGCCTGGAGTCTGGAGCTGTGCCCGGTAGATGGCAATAGGCTCGCCCCCTATTACATGGGACCAATAACATACTGGCGAAATGTGGGTGTATCTACTATGGGACTGAGTCCTGGGTACACCTCTGCCTACCCCTTCGGGAAGAAGGCGTGAATGTATGTTATGTTTGTATAATATGTTGACATACAAACCTGACACTGATGTTTAGATACTATAGTCTTTTTGCTTTTTGGATCAACCAAAGCTTTCTTTTTCAACGTATTCACATCAACATTCTGCAATGCTTCATTTATATCAGAATCTAATGTTAAATCAAAATTATCAATATCAATGTTTGGAGCAAATGTATCAATATTAGAGGCAATGCTATCAACATTAGAGGCAACTGTATCAACATTGGAGGCAAGTTCATCAACTTTAACTTTTTCTAATCGTATCACTGGCAGCATAGATTCGGGTACTTTATCTTTGACATTGTATGTCTTTTTGACATTTGGCCTTTTTGTTAAAATACTTTTTAATGGAGGTTCCGTTTTCAAAAAATGTGTCCATTTGTGTTGTAGCATATCTTTTTCTGTATCAAACTTTGTCATGCAGTGTTCACAGAAATAGTAGTCCTTATATCCTGTCATAGCCTTATTCATTAAATCTGGAAGATTCTGAATGTGACTTTCAATGATTTCACGTTCAACTGAGCTTTCATCACAGAATTGGCATAAGTACAAGCGGTCAAGACCCATTTTCCTCATTGTGTACAATTCTTTTGGACGTTTTTTTGAGTGTAAAAACGATATATGATGTGTTATCTCACATTTACTTTGAAATGGATCTTTACAAATGTCACATACATACAGTAAATTGTCATGTTCGTAGCTGTGGTCTTTCAAATCCATGGCTTTGAAGAATGATTCGTCACAAATATTACATTTGTGCATTTTGACCATTCGGCACACATTTCTCCTATGATCTACACATTTTGTTTTATTTGCGAACATTTTGCCACAAACATCGCAATGCAACCGTATATGTACTTTAAAGAACATTCGATCAACAAATTTCTTTTCGCAATAGTTGCAAATGTAGCATTTTCTTTTTTTATGATCATGTTTCATATGAATTCGTAATAACTGGTATTCTTCAAATATTTTAGGACACTTACGGCATTTATGATATTCGTGAACAATCACGTGATCCGAAAATGACACTCGTTTTCGTGATTTTCTATCACTTATCACTATATGCTTATTTTGTTGGTGGCTTAACAACTTTCGAGCACTGTCATAGGTTTTGCCACATATTTTACACTTCATAGCGATTTTTGTGCTATTATCGGAGTCGTAACTTGAAGTTGGAGAGCCAGGTCTCTTCAAGGATGCTCTCAGCTTCTCCAGATCATTATTTTTCAGTCTAACGACACATTTTTGGGACAATCTCTTCAGATGCAACTCTACTGCTTTCCCGCCAATTATTTTAGTGGTTTCCTTTTCAATACGGGGTTGTTTGTTCCCGTTTAGGTAAGGGGTGATGTTGAATCGCTCCACGCGAACTTGAGGAACCAGGACGAAGCCTCTAAACTTAGATTCGGGTGCGAATTCCTTTGCAAGATCCTTCCCAGAAGAATACTCTCTCGCTGAGCACTCCGACGATGGGGTACGTTTTTTAAGCACAATTTCAGCGCCATCGCAATTCTCGGACATGGAAAACTAAAATTAACGTGGCAAAACTAAGAAAATAAGGTAAAACTTATTATAATTTATTTATTTCTTATGTCAACAATTCCGATGATTCCGTAATTCCGTATGTCATTTATGTCAATATGTCATAATCGAGTCGAATTGAGCAAGCGGTCAATGGGCCAAACTAGTGATGAGAATTTTAAGGTGTGAACAGACGATCATACTTGGTACGGCCGAATCACAGTGCTACCTATTCTGTGACCCAAAGTTGGTTCGCCACCATACTAATGTGATTAAATTATTATGTGGTGACACTGTGTACATAATAGTGATGGATTAATTAGCATTCGCATTCACTGTTAGCATGCGAATGCTTAAATAGCATTTAGCAAATTAAATGAAGGTGTGAAATTCTATGATTGCGAATTTAGCGAATTCATCGCTTCATACGATCATCCAGCGGCAGCGTGCGCCGTTTGCTCTCCCTCGGCCGTCGGCCGTCGTTACCACGGGAGACGCCGAGATGGGAATACTGAAAACTATATCTGTTTCACATGACCCTGATTGACCTCGTTGCTTTCGAGAGTCACGAGTGAAATTATTAGCAATTTGGTAGGCGCGATTAAGCCATTATTATCTTTATTTGCTTGTAATTAGGGTTGTATATTAAATGAACGTGTATGATTATTTAATTCGTTAAAATAATAGCAGGTCGGTGTTAAGTGCGAATTATCGTCTTAGCAAATAGCATAGCAATAGCTAATAGCATGCCATGACAAATTTTTTCGCATGTTAATGAAATTAATATGAAATCGCATTAATTACCATCACTAGTACATAATAATAGTTATTATTCTTTGCTGTGAGACTATACTAGTCTCAGTCTTAATCACATGGTGTGTGGACTAATGACACTGACGCGTACGCGCCTCATGCAATATCGTCGTTTTCTATAGACTATATCTATCTACCTATCTAAAAGCTGAAACGAGCTGAATGTGGTTAGTAGTGTAATCCGATGCGATACGATTCGATTCGAATGTATGGTCAAGACACAGTGTATAGCCACAAAATTTCCTTTTTTGTATCCGACTACGCAGAGCATCAAGTGAGGAAGTTAAGGGTTCTTGTTAGTTTCTGGCTTAAATCTTTAAGCTCGTGCACTCTCGAGCACAGCCGTAGCATACTTTTCTTTTTTTGATCTGAGTTAATAAATCTATATACATTCGATGCGATTTGCCGAAGCATACACCAATGATGTTTTTCAGGAAAAAATCACCAAATGTGCCAGATTTCTTATTAGACCTTGTCCTTTGGGTCTTTGGGTCTTTGGGTCCTTTGGTTCATACGCTAGAATAGGCAGGTGGAGGTTGGACTAATATAGTTGTATGACCTATTGTACCCGAAACTTGAAATAAATGAAATAAATGTATTCAATTCTATTCTATTCTATTCTTATTTGACAAAATGCTTTAGGAAAATGCTAAAAGTGAAAAGATTTGATGACTAATAACAAACATGAATAAATAAACTCGATGGCAAAAACAATGGGGAGAGCTGCAGCAGCAGCTAAAAACTTGGGCTCATTTAACAAAGGAATAGTACAATACTATCGACACAAACTCAAAAGTAAGTATTTGAATAATATTATGTGCCATCATAATAATAAAAGAAGAATATCTTCGATTAATTACACAACGTCATGGGAATGCCCTCAACCTGGTGGAATCATACTTGTCTAGTAGGCAGCAGAAGGTTGGCGTCAATGGTATCACATCTGCTAGTTCTCCTGTCAAGATGGGAGTCCCACAGGGATCAATTTTGGGTCCTTTCCTGTTTTTGGCATATATTAACGATTTGCCTTACATGGTCCACGGTCTAGCAGATATAGTTCTATTTGCCGATGATACGTCATTGATTTTTAAAGTTGATAGGAAGGATACTTCACTAGTACATGTTAATAATACTTTAGCAAGTATATCCAGATGGTTCACAGCAAACAATCTGTTATTGAATGCGAAAAAGACTAAATGTTTGAAATTTTCGTTGCCTAACGTCAGAAGTATAGAACCAATCATAGTTCTTGACGGTGAAAGACTCAATATTGACAATGCAACTTTGTTCCTTGGCATAAATATAGACTCTAAACTGCAATGGAGCACTCATATCACCGAGCTCTCAGGGAAACTAAGCTCTGCAGCTTACGCGGTTTATAAAATTAGGCAACTAACAGATATAGCCACGGCGAGATTAGTGTACTTTGCATATTTCCATAGCTTGATGTCTTATGGGATTCTGTTGTGGGGGTCAGCCGCAGATATAGAAACTATCTTTATACTACAAAAACGTGCGATTCGTGCCATCTATGAGATGCGTCCACGCGAATCCCTGAGGGAATTATTTAAAGATATAAACATACTGACCCTACCATCCTTATACATTTATGAGAACATCATGTATGTGCGTAAAAATTTACATAAATTCAAATTAAATAGTGACCTTCATAATTTTAATACTAGAAATAAATACAAAATAGCTGCACCTAGCTTTAGATTATCTAAAACAAATAAAAAGACATTCTTAGGAAATAGTGTACGTTTCTATAATAAAATCCCAAAAGAGATAACTGGGCTCTCAGAGGGTAAATTCAAAACCTATATAAAATCTACTTTACTAAAGAAGGCTTATTATAAAGTCAACCAGTACATAGAGGACAAAGATGCCTGGAAACTTCTGCATAGCCGCCTCGCGGCACCTTTAAAGAAAACGAATGTAACCAAACCAAATATTGTAAAACTATCTGTTGAAAAAATTAAGCCCTACAAGTTTCTTGTGCGTTCTTCTTGTAGAGGTATCTTTCCGAACGCACGGTAGACTCAGTACTGTTTATCTTTATTGACGTGCAAAAGTGTCAGATTATGACCTATTTGAATAAATCTGTTTGAGTTTGAGTTTATAATTAACTATTTTATTTGTATATATTATGTATGTATCTGTATATATTTTATTATAGTGTATTTATTTATGTATTATCATACATACATACATATTTGTCATATTATTATGTATTCATCTATAATATTATAGTACCTAGTATAGAGGTATTTTTATTTATATATTTATTTATTTATTTCCTGCCTTTCCTCTTTTCGAATGGATGTCTGGAAGAGATCGCTCTGAGCGATAAGACCGCCAATTATTGATACTCACGTTTTAGTTTTTTAAGTTTCATTTTGTTAATTTTCTGTATTGTGGTATCAATAAAAGTGTTTTCTAATCTAATCAGCTAATCTATTTTAATAGTTGGTTGGTTGGTTTGGTTAGTTAATGTTAGCTGTATAAAAGTTGCAAATTATTATAGAAGAATCACCTAAAATTTTTTTTGTGTAGGTACTAACAACTTTTTTTTTTTTCAGAGCAGTTAAATAATTGGGATAACCTAAAAAACTCGATGAACCTAGTATAGGTTTAGCTTAATACATTTACCAGTATACAACTTATTATAAAAAGGTGCAGCAATACCTAAAGATGTCCGTCTATCCTTAAAATATACCCTTCGGCTGCTGCTCTGTGTAGGTGGGTAAATCTATATTAATATTATAAAGAGAGAATCTTTGTTTTTTTGTTTTTTTGTTTGTAACGAATAGGCTCCGAAACTACTGGACTGATTTCAAAAATTCTTTCACTTATGGATAGCTTAATTCAGTGTGAGTGACATAGGCTATATGAGATTTTGAAAAATATTAGGGATCCGTAAGAAAACTGCAATATTGTGAACCCCGGTGTCACATATATTCATTAATTTGCGTGCGCTGTGAAATCTATTGGAGGTAGAATAAAGTAATGTACTAGGGGTTTGTAGTACTTACCAATATTTTATCCAATTTTATCCATCTATTTTGGTTTAGTCAGAATAATCAAAACAGACATTATAGGCATGCACTGTGAAAAGTATTAGAGGTTTGTAGTAATTATCAATACCTACAAAACAGTATACATAGATTATATCCATCTTTTTTGGTTTAGTCACAATAATCGAAGCAGTGATTATTTTTCATGCCGTGTGAAAACTATTGGTGGTAGAATAAAGTAATGTACTAGGGGTTTGTAGTAATTATTAATACCTACAAAACAGTATACATATATTATATCCATCTTTTTTGGTTTAGTCACAATAATCGAAGCAGTGATTATTTTTCATGCGGTGTGAAAACTATTGGTGGTAGAGTAAAGTAATGTACCAGGAGTTTGTAGTACTTATCAATACCTACAAAACAGTATACATAGTTTATATCCATCTTTTTTGGTTTAGTCACAATAATCGAAGGAGTTATAATTTTTCATGCGGTGTGAAAACTATTGGTGGTAGAGTAAAGTAATGTACTAGGGGTTTGTAGTACTTATCAATACCTACAAAACAGTATACATAGTTTATATCCATCTTTTTTGGTTTAGTCACAATAATCGAATCAGTGATTATTTTGCATGGATTGTAAAGTATTGGTGGTAGAACAAAGTAGTGTACTAGGGGTTTGTAGTAATTATCAACACCTACAAAACAGTCTACGGACAGTATATCCGTCTGTTTTGGTTTAGTCACAATAATCGAAGAAGACATTATTTTTATGCGATATGAAAACTATTGGTGGTAGAAATAATATACTAGGGGTTTGTAGTATCTTCAAAATATCCTGCACGATAAATTTATACATGTGTTAAGGTTTGGTCATTGTTACAGAAATAGTCATTAATTTGCGTGCGCTGCGTAAACCATTGGGGTTATATCTATAAAAATACAATGTGTCACGAGTTTACTCTTATTAAAACGTTCACTATACCTAATTCTGCTATAGTGCGACACAAAAGAGTAGAAATTGATTATTTTGGAACTACAAAAAACATTATAATGGCAACATCCCATTACTGTCAGGCAACAGTCAAGTTTGTGTCAAAACTATTATATTATTATTAATGTTAAAATATAATTTCGAACAGGATACATACAATTTTTAGTGATTTAGTGGAAAATGAACTGAACAATCCGTGGCGGTGTTCGCCAAATAATTTATAAGGTGTATATGCAACGCTTGCAGGAGTTTAAACTCGAAAAAACATTTTCTCCTTTGGATGATATTTACAAGAGAACAGCGGAAATGACAGGTATGTCTTGGCAATAATACTAATAAATCATTAATATTGCACTCAATTGCGAGATTAAAACCATTTAAAACTCCTTACTTTTACCTAAAAATAGCAAGCTTGATTTCCTTTGAGGTTATATAAATTTTTCAAAACAGTGTCCATTTATAGTAGGATTTGCAGTTTTTGATACTTTAAGCACGTATTTACTTATTACGTATAAAAGATACGTTTACTAGTACGTATGTGATTCGAGTGATTAAAATTTTTATTTTACTACACCCATTACGTATACACCCATGTAGCTCTATGAAATTTAAGAATGAGGAAATATAATAAAATAAAAGAGTATACTTAATAAGTATTTATTTTAAAATGAAGGCAACTGCATTTTAAAAGTTAAAAATACTTTGAGACGAGTAAATAAAAAAAAGGTTTTTCAAACATTATCCTATGTTATTGTGTATCTAATTTGTAATTACTATAATATCTATATTATTATAATGTTTTTTTACGTTTTAGGTGTATCAGAATCACTCTGATAGAAGAATCGCTATAGAGGGAGTAAAAAATAACGGAAACTTCGGAACTCCTCCAAAACACAGAAAAGGCCGGCCAAAAAAAAGAGTTACTAATACGATTTTGTAAAGTGCACCATTCGCCAAAAACTTTCATTATTCTATGCTGTGAATCTGTGAAGAAGGAGATCCCTACATTCTTTAAATTATGAAGTATTATATTATTACAAGACGATATTTATAACGATGGAAGCAGCGAGCGTTTACAAAACATTTTAAAAGAAATTGGGATAAATCTCCTAAAAATGACTTGTTTTTGATACAATTTAGTTTTTTTTAAACGTTTTATTTCAGTATACAGATAAATAGATTGTAAATATTACATAATATAGAAGATATAAAGTCAAATAGCACAATACCGGTGATACATAGCTCGCGCGCGAACCATACATAATGTACTTGTATTTTCTATAACGTTTATAGTAATAAAAAAACGTTCTATCAAAATGCTTTGTTGAAATAATAAATACATTCATTTAGGAAAAAAATATTTGATTTTTTAATTATTAGCAGTATAAATCTGGGCAACCTGGCTTTCATTAAATAAAGACAAATTAAAGTTAAATAAACAATACAGCTACCTTCTTACAATCTACCTTAACAAAATACACTATGCTATAGAACACTGCGAAAATCCATTGGCCGACATGTGAGCCTATTGGAAATCCAAGTGCTCTATAACCACTAAGGTAATAAAACATAACATCACGTCTTTTTCTCATGTAATAGGGGGTGATACTATTGCCATCAACCAGGCACAAATCCAGACAGAAAATTCGTAATGGAAAAATCCAATTAAGTAAAATATTTTATGTAATCAAATTTATTATTATATAAAAACTAAATCGAACCCAGCAGTAGCGCTTGCGCTCACTACTGAGGCAGTATCAAGTTTACCAATCCTTATCCTAATCCTAACTTTTGTGAAATAGGATTCCAACATCGATTTGTTATTTATTGACTAGAATTTCTAGGTGAACGAGTTATATAGACCCTTTGTTTCTCTACCTTCCATTAGAGAGGTAATAATATAGAAAATAAATATAAATCGCAAAGTATCAAAATCGTTTATAAGTAACTTAAAGTATTGCCATACAAAGGACAAGTGGCGCCCTCAATTAATTTCTACTCTTTTGTGTCGCACTATACCCGCGCGAAGCCGGGGCGGGCCGCTAGTATTAAATAAGGATATTTAGTGTACTGTCATGCGCTCAGCCTCTTTATTCTGTGCGCTCATCTGACCGAGTGTGAGGGCGTTCGATATCAAATCAACTCGAATCGATATCGAATACGATTCCTCGACTGTGCGTTTTATCGCAAGTTTTACAAATTAAAATATTTATAAAATTTATCTTGCAAAACACCACTAACTTCAACTTAACTTGTGTACTGTACTCGACGCTCGACATAGAGCGAATGATTTTTGAGCAGTAGCGAGTAAATTAAGCTACTGAATTACTCGATACTCGACTAAATTCTAGCCTAGTGCGAAATAGGTTTTAACCCATTCCCCATCACATCACTAGCTTGTATTGATCGATCGTTACCACAGAGCATATTTATCCGGCGTAGTACTAATCACAGAGTACATTTATATAATCTAAAAGTACTAATACAGTGATCTGTGCCGGGGTCGTTACCACAGGTCGTTACTTACACAGAACACATAGTTACTTACCGCACGCGAAATCTCCAGACAAATATTTCAAGATAAACAAATTATTTATAAACGTCGGCTGAAAATGTTTCCGCCGACGCGTATTAGAAGCTGCCTGCCTGTCATCAACCCGTTGTTCAAGCAAAGGCTACGCCCTCATCGCCCGTTCAGACAAACTTACAACACGCAGACAAAGAACTTAAACCTGCAGAAGACGAAATGGTTGAATTTCCGTTCTATTTTCACGCGCTGGATGCCGCTGGGAAGTGTAATATACGTCGGATGGTGTTACATCCGCGCAAGCATCGACTACGAAGTATCCAAGGTCGAAATACGTTTCTACGAAATGTTTCCGTTTCGGATAACCAGTCGAATTTGGGGGCGGCTTGCTGCTTGCGAGCTGCCCGTCTATCTACGGACTTTCGTGTACGGTACGTACGTGCGACTGTTTAACGTAAATTTGAATGACGCCGCAGTGCCGGATTTGACTTATTACAGAAGTTTGTCTGCGTTTTTCACGCGTCCCTTACGTGAAGGCGCTCGGTACATTTCGCCAGCTTCTTGTGTGTCGCCTTGTGATGGTATAGTTTTAAACTGTGGTCCAGCAGACACTGACAAAATCGAGCAAGTGAAAGGCGTGACATACAGCTTAGAAGAATTCTTAGGCGACAACAAATGGTCGAAGAGAAAAGGTGACAACTACTACGAATCTTTACTAACAAACAAAGAGAATATTTTACATCAATGTATTATATATTTAGCACCGGGTGACTATCATAGATTTCATACGCCATGTGATTGGACAGCTACGTTTCGAAGGCATTTTTCTGGTAAGCTCCTTTCGGTGAATCCGTGGCTTGCTAGATTAATACCAGGTCTTTTCGCTATCAACGAAAGAGCTGTTTACATTGGAGAGTGGCAACACGGCTTCTTCAGCATGACAGCAGTGGGTGCAACGAATGTAGGATCAATAGAGATCTTTGACGATCCACAATTACGTACAAATACAAAAGGGAAACGAAACCGTATCCACGAAGCGGAGTTAGGTCAGTTGCAGTTGAAGAAAGGAGAGTTATTTGGTCAGTTTAATATGGGTAGTACAATAATACTCCTTTTTGAGGCACCAAAGAGTTTTAAGTTTGATATGTCGGCAGGGGACAGAGTTTTGGTTGGTCAGGCCATGACAGGGGCTACTAATCAGAAAAGTAGATGATATATTGATTTAATACAAGTTGTGCAAGTAGCAGTGCTATGGTATGCCGTATTATTGTTATTTTAAGCTTTTATAGTTGAATGCATGAGTACTGAGCACACACATGAGTACATAAGTCGGACATTCAATCAAATTAGCTTCGGAACTGTGCCCAGTAGATGGCAATAGGCTCGCCTCCAATAACATAGGAATTTAAAATATAACCAGTGAATTGTGTTTATTGTGTATCTTGTATCTACTATATAGGCACAGAACAGATAATAAATAATACTAGGTATAGAATGGACACTGTCATCCGCCCACCAATCGGGCCTTCCTTACCCTGCGAGCGAGATTGAGCTCTCCACAAGCACTGCTTCTATGGGAAATCACCTCACGCACACTTGCGCGTGTATAAAACTCCATGTGTGCAGTGTCTGTGTAGTAGCACAGAATACTAATAAGTTCTAGGGGCCAGAAGGGACACTCCTCAAAATAATTCAAATAAATAGCGACTCTAGCTCCGATGCAATAAAGTGCATTTAGGTCTCACAGCGCCTAACTAATTATCGTTAAATTAAGCAACAGCGATAGAAAGACACACAGCGTCTTTCTATCGCGTAACTCTCTATTTGTTCTCTCTGTCACTAGACAGAAAGTCCATAGAAATTGTTTCGTCCAGACGGACGCCCCAGCTACTTGTAGCTTCATATATTTATTATGGAGTGTCCCAGGCCTGGTAGATAGTTATAGCGCGGCTTTTGTATGGGTTTGATTAGAGTGTCCGGGGTGTGATATGGGACTTCTGGGGATAAAGGTGTGATGGTGGTTCTTTGTTCATTCTAGTGTGTTCAGCACTCATGCCTGCTTTTGTATTTGACAAAAAGATCTATGAGCTTTTTATATGAACTATTTAATAGTTTAATCATAAAATTATTATGACTACAAAATGTAAAGAAAAATTTCACCTCTCTGTAGGCGGGATAGAAAAATTTCGCGCATGGCTAATACCTTCACGACAGCTCAATCGGCAGAGTGCCGCCACGCGGATTATTGGTGCGGAAGTTGCGGGTTCGAGTCCCGCGTGTGGGTGAAATTTTTCTTCCCAAATTTATATTGTATTTTATGCTAATAAGGGGACCGCTTTAGTCTTTTAAATATAAAATTATTATGGCTGGTTATTTTTCCACTTGTAAATAAAATTGAGCCATAAAAGGTAATTCAGACATATGCGAGAGTGGGACGGGTATAGTTTGGAGATGGGGGGTCTTGTGAAGCGTTACGAATAAAGCCGGGACTACAGCTACGTGTTAGCGTGTTATATAACAATATTCTGTTAAATAACACCAAAGCCACGCCCACTTTCCATGGTAAGCCGGGTCCGCAGCGGCATGATTTGTGTTACCTAACACAATAACATGAAAAGTGGGCGTGGCTTTGGTGTTATTTAACAGAATATTGTTATATAACACGCTAACACGTAGCTGTAGTCCCGGCTTTACAATAACAACAATACCCGTGATAGCTTCATGCTCTGCATTTCAATCTATATATCTTGTTGAAAACATGCCTACTTATTTCTTAAACTAAATTGAATGTTTTAAAAACTCGAGCTTATGAACAAATGTAAATAAAATAAATATACATGGATATTTATTTAAGATATTTTTTTTTCAGATAATATAGTTGATGCTACTTTTTATGTCGATATTCAATTTTTAAAGGCGTGTTACCAAAATCCCCACTCCATTCACCATTCTCACTGGTGGGGGTTTCGGTAAATCTTTAACGTGAAACGCCACCTATTGGCAATTTGACACAATCCTATGAAAATTTACAAAATCAATTTTTGGTCAGAGGGTGTCACTACACAGTTTGGGAATAAACCATAGACAGAAAATTGTTTTCGCATTTGAGCAGATCTTTGATATAAACGGCCAACGATCCTCTTGCAGAGGGCCGGACAAATGGCTGCCACTCGGCTAACGCAGAGATTAAAAATATAATATATTAGTTATTTTGTGGTTTGGTATGCCCCTGTTTCCTCCGAATGCCGAATATAATTAATTCATTCCATAAAATATCCCGACCGTTGAAGGATGAAGTTAACTACCAAACGATGTTTTGCCCTGCTAGCACAGTGATATGGAAACCGAAGACCCAGGGGGTTAGAACGGGACAGCAGATATGCAATGCTCATGCGAAAAAAAGAAAAAAACCGAGAAAAAATGATATCTCTCCGTATCATGATCATCATGAACGTCTAAAAATCGCAGTTTTTTTCGCGTGGTTAATTTATTACAAATATATCAAGAATTTATAAAATAAACAAAATTATAGGGATATAGTTTACAAAATTTTTTTATGATAGTGAGTGAGTTTTTATGACAAGACGAGCAAATCAGGTGCCTGATGGTAATCATCATGATTGCCCATATCAGACACAGTACCACCCAGTTTTAAAATTCAAAATTCTACGTGGTACTGCGCCTGTCACCCTGAGATATTAGTTTTGTTTAGTAATGTTTGCACATTACTGCTTGGCGGATGAATAACTGGCAAAGGTACTTCCTCAGGCGGCCCGCTGCAGAAGAGGCCTACCACTACAAATACCATCTACATCCAAGATTGGCATATTTTATAGAATGGGTTAGTTATATTCGGAGGAAACATACAAAACATCGATTTGGTAATTTTTTCATACGATTGTGTGAAATTTCTAAGAGGTGGCTGGCGTACGGTCTTAAAAAGTATTGTGAAATCCACCTACTTAAACTATTATTTTCTATATCATTAGATATATATTATATCCATTTATTTGACTCATATAAATGAATCAGAAATTGTTTATCGGCAGAAAAATGTAGGTATGGTTAAAGTCCAGAATGCAGAATTGTTTTTTTTTATGATAGTGAGTAACAAGACGAGCAAATCAGGTGCCTGCTGGTAAGCATCATGATTGCCCATATCAGACACAGTGCCACCCAGTGTTTTAATATTCAAAATTCTGCGTGGCACTGCACTGCGCCTGTCACCCCGAGAAAATTGATATTACAATATTATTATTATTACAGTCATTTATAGTTTAAATTATTAGATGTTAGTTATTTAGTTAAAAAATTGAGCAATATGAGTTATAAACTCAATTAGATTTTGTGCAAAAAATTTATCTTTCGACGGGATTTGAACCCGTCACCTTGGCGTCGTGTGTATACGTAGATTTTATTGGTCTGACCAAATGCAGAGAACGGACATTATTAGTAGAATGTGTCATTTTGCGAATGTGAAATTGTACGACAAGACCGACCTTAAGCGACTAGTGTATCGCTTCGGATATTTTTTACTATTACATTTGCCGACTACCCGCTTACTGTATCACTGCATTTAGGTTAGACTAGGTAGGTAGATGTAATCTATAAAATCTGTAAAGTATTCCTTGCTTTTGTATATATGATTTCGTAACATTGTCTACAATATTTATGAAATTGGCCAAAATTGGGACTAATGTTGTACTATAATGAAAAAAAAAATGTCTATGGTCAAAACGGTTTACTCCCAACGGCTCCCACTAAAACGGGCATCAGTGGGAGACGTTATGACAATTTTTTGGAACATTAAAAAACAACGAATTTGGTCTCAACCTTAACAGCCTCCACTAAACTGTGGTCTAAACGGTGGCGGTTAGGACGAGAGTATTTTTTTTTCCAACTTCCGCCTTAGTGGGGGCCGTTGGGAGTAAACCGTTAAAACCATAGGAATCTACTAACAATGTAATATAAATGTCAGTCACCAATTATATACAATACACTTGTACCTATGTAAGATGTCTCTTCTAGTACCTTTCATACGCATATTCAAACGCAGAGCCAAACAGCGCCACGCAAATAATTCTGTACTATGATGTTACACATACACAAACCTAGCCACGGTAGACTCAGTACTGTTTATCTTCATTGACGTACAAAAGTGTCAGATTATGACCTATTTGAATATATCTGTTTGAGTTTAGCTTTTGGTGACTATTGAGTCACCTGTTGCGGCGACGATATCGCACGGGTATGTCCCTTCTAGTGCCTTGTTATTTAGATTTCTATGGTCAAAACACACTAGCGCATAGATTTTGCAGACTTCACACACACATAAATATTGTAGATTTACATGCTGTACTTTATTCCATCTTGGATTATATTGTTTAGTTATGTAAAAGTTTATATGGACAAATAAAAATAACAAAAATTAAAAAATTCTTTAATTTTTAAATCATCCTATTTTAGACGTTCATTACAGAACCAATAATAATACTACGTATAGAATGGATACTGTCATCCGCCCACCAATCGGGCCTTCCTCACCCCGCGAGCGAGATTGAGCTCTCAACGAGCCCCGCTGCTATCGGAAATCATCTCACGCTTTAGCACGTGTACAAAACTCCATGTGTGCAGTGTCTGTAGTAGGTAAAGGCGGGATTGTAATAAACATACTTGCATATTTATTATAATCTTTTAATTTTATTTATATATTGAAACAGAAGTGAAACAGTTTGCTAAATATTTGTACCATTGCATTTATTTCTTGGAAATATAGATCTTTGCACTTTACGTCATATATGCTTAGCGCTTTTCACTAGGAGTTTATTGACGATCCGCTTCCTTTGCCGTAGTACTAATTATAGTGATCTGTGTTCCTTTGCCGGCTTGTCGAAGAATGTGTCATTTCCTTAGAACACTATTTGAATCTCCACAGCGTAGATAAATGTAGATGCGTTCCATAGATAAGTCCATGGACTGGCTGGTGAGCTTGACGAAGGTGGGTATACTCTGAAGGGATGAGGTTGGTATGCTTGGCCAAGGCTGGTGGTGGATAGATGGCAGTCGGTTGTTGTGCGCGCGTTACAATATTCATATTGTAACGCGCGCAATATTCATATTCATAAGTTTATTATATACCTAATTATAAATAACTATAGCTGTGCTGGTTTCACCGGCGTAGTCTTCGTTCCCATGGGAATATCGGGAAACAAAGTACCCATGTGTTATTCCAGGCCATTCTGTAGTTTTTGCGTGAAAAAGAAACAAATATCCCTCAGTTGTTAAAACTCGTCATGGCCAGTAATTTCTCTGGTAACAATGCCCTTCAGACCGGAACACAGTAATGTTTGCACATTACTGCTTGGCGGATGAATAACTGGCAAAGGTGTGGTACTTCCCCAGGCGGGCCCCTGCTAAAGAGGCGTACCACTACATAAGTATTTGACAACATCAAATTACTATCATGTAATTGGAAGAACCTATTTTGATACTTGGTAATTACCAATTACCAAGATTGGATTAATTAATCCACACTCAATATAATAAATGCAAGTATGTTTGTTCGTTTTTAAATTTGCCGCGCTTTTTCAGTCTAATTTCATGAGCCAGAAATAAAGAAAATCTGCGCACTTTTCCAATTTTTTTTAATACGCCTCTAACATTGAATTCAGTACTCATACTGCAGTACATAATCCGAATCCACATCTCGGTCACTATCGGAGGAAGAATGATAAGCAAATAACAACTTCTCCCTAAACCCCGGTTTCATTAAATGCGGATGCTCGTAATCATATCCGTAAACTTCTAAAGAATGGTTGGAACCTTTGTCTTCTAATCGCATCTTTCTCTTACACGTATATTCTGAATTCTTTTGATGCACCAATTCTCTCTGTGGTTCGCGCCGTTGATAATCGATATCATCGATTTTTCTGCTGTCGAATCGTATAGACTTTTTGCGTTTATGTTTCGCCATTGTGCGTAGACTTTGGTAAAGGGTTTGGGGTTCCTCGAACGAGTCGAAGTCCATTCTAAGCTGTTCCTTGATTTGATTGATTAGCTCTTCTTTTTTGTTGGATTTCCTCTGCGATGCAGTGTTTTGGGTCCGCGGCGTTCTTTTCTGAGTAGCCTTTATTACGTCAAATGATTTAGATTTCCGCTTCTTCTTAGCTTTCGGACGAGAGACGTGGGTTGTAGATGATGGTGAAGATGTAAAATAATCTACTATTTGATCGTCATTACAATTGTGATTGTGGCTCGGTAAACAGTAAAATTTTTTCTCATGTCTAGGAGGTTCCTGGGTGACATCTTCAAAAATCGTCGGCTCTTTTAATTTCTTTGCAACGTTCTCGTCAATTTCAAACGCAACTTTCGAAGACACATTGCTAGGTGGGTTCATTTCTGCTTTCATATTGTAAACACTAAAAGTAGTTTCCAATAGATCAACGAAAAAATTGTAAAGACGTTTATCTTCTGATAAATCTTGTTTGACAGTAACTTTTCTTTCTGCGTTTCTGCCTTCTGTTACCTCTTTAACCAGCTGGTTTATATTGTCTTCTTTCTTTATTCTTAGTTCTTCTTCATCAGGCTGAACTAGTCTGGGCAAACCTAGTTCCCAAGGCTTGAATTCTCCTCTGTTACTTGTTGCAGAATAAATTGAAGGAGTTTCCAAAATATCTTTCTTATATTGTATAATGTCGAAGTTCGATTCAACTTGATCTTTCAGTTCGTTGAGAACTTTAGATTTGTATTTGTGTTTCATTTTCCCCTTTTCCGTACTTTTCTTAGGTTTCCCTTCGTCTGGGTATTGTGTGCCAGTTGTTGATTTTGAGAGTATGTTGAGGACCGATGCTAGGAACCGCTTTTGACCTGCTCGAGGTCTTGGAGGTGCCTTGACTGGTACTATTCTTGGACTGGATCCTGAAAAGGATTAAGTTTAACATGAATACAATATTATTAAGTACCTAGTACCCATATACTTAATTTGTTTTTGGTGAAAATAAGACAATATAAACGCTCGTTTAATAAGCTTTGTATCTAGCCAACTAAAATGAATTGTTAAGACATACCTACCTTGTTTAGTATGCTAAATAGAGTTCATACCTAGACAAACCTGAACAAAACGCTACCTACTACACAGACACATGGAGTTTTGTACAAGCGCAAGAGTGTGCGTGAGGCAATGTCCCAGCGAAGCGAGGTTCTTCGAGAGCTCAATAACTCTCGCTGGGTGAGGAAGGCCAGATTGGTGAACGGATGACAGTGCCTCCATCTGTTCGGTGCCTATATAATATGTGTTATTCTAGGGTCTAAGCTTTAGGTGTGTTATTCGGAGTCTATTACTCTCTCGGTATAAAGTACCACATAATTTTTGACGTGTCCTTTTGATTAAAATTTAAAACTAGTTCAATTTAGATAATTTGCGCATGGCCGAACCGCTTATTTCACTTCTTTTCATAAAAATTATAATTATTAAAAATTATATGCTCGATTGTACACTTGCGCAAAGCACCCCTACACTTTTGCCGAGCGCTTTTAAACCGTGACGCGACCTATATCTATATAGGTACATCATTCATCCCAATGTGAAAAGGTAGGTGACAAACTTATCTACACACACAAACTTTTGCATTATTTAATATTAGTAGGGTTTTAGGTCAGGTTCTGTCTAGAGCTGCCTCGGTAGCGTAGTGGGCGTATGCTTGACTGCCGATCATGAGGTCCCGAGTTCGATCCCCAGGTCAGGCTAAGCGTTTAATTTTTCCATTAAGAATTATTTCAATAATTGCCAGGAGTCTGGAAATTTGCCCGGTAGATGGCAATAGGCTCGCCGCCTGTTACATGGAACCAATCAACGACATGTGGGTGTACCTACAATGGGTACATATTTGCCTACCCCTTCGGGAAAAAGGTGTAATTGTTGGTATGTTATGTTATATTGTCTAGGTACTCAGTCGATTATCATCAGGTCAACACCATTTGAGAAAAAAAAAGATGTTTAGTAAGAAATATGCACCAAGCCTTACCTTTTGGAGTCAAGGAGCATTTAGTAGACTTAAAGCTCCTATTTTTCACCTGCGTCAAGGTCTGAAAACCACCATTGCTTGGTTTCTTGTTGACAGACTTCGAAATTGCATGGTTTGAATTGGACTTGACTAATTTAATTTTTAGATTTTCCATCGCGCTCAGTGTTGGAGGCGATTTATTTTGGTATTTTTATCATGATTATTTCGATTTGTTTTGAAGTTTGAACCAGGAAATGGTTTGAACCATTGATTCAAAGAAAAGGGGAGATACGGTACGTTCTCCTAGCGGTTACTCAACAACTGCCGCGTGCAATATAATGAACAACAAAGATAGAAAGATGTACCTAAGACCGAAGTGCGACCGAGACCACAATACTAGTCTCTCGTACGACCCAACTTTATTGACGTACGTGGGCCTAATGGAACCTAATTTGAGCTTTCCATTTTTGAGAAGCCAGTACCTAATCTCCCCTTTTGCAATCAATGGTTTGAACTATCATCTAATATTAGATGGTAGCCGTGGCTGCTAGCGAACAGCGAAGAGGTTGAAAGCTAAGGTTGGTAAAGAAGTTTATATACATAATGTAAGATACAGCTTTCATACAACGATAGTCAATGCTTTCATACCAATAGAGACGTTATAGATACTCATTAAAAATAACCCTAAAACGTAGCGAAATTATTTTGTACCTATACCTCCTTATCTAGAATTATATGTGTCCACGGTTTCACCCGCAAAGACATCTTTCCCGTGGAAATATCGGGAAAATGTACCTTAACTCTAATTCCATGGTCTAAACTATTTAATTACAGAATTTCAGCCCAATCGGTTCATAAGTTTTGGCGTGAAAATGTTATAAAAATCCATCCAATCCCACAAAAGAAAAAGTAAGAGATAGCAGAGATATATAAAACCCGGTGACAGAAAGAGATGAACACAGGTTCACAGCTACGTGAGCAGTAAACCTTATAAGTGTAACACCGGCGCAAGACAAGGTGCGACTGAACTTGACTCAAGCCAATTAGCTTGACTTGAGTTCGCCACGCAAAGTGTAGTGTAGTGTGTATATATAAAGATTTTTTGGTTGAAACCTTTTTTTTTAAAACTATTATTTAGACATCACAATTTGACATAAACAATAATCAATCTGTAATAAATTCAAGATGGTCTAATAAATAATTTTTGGAAATCAAAATTTTCGTAAAGCAATCCCGTTAAAGTCTACCTGCCAATGGACAGAAAGTATAACAACAAATCTATTAGAGATAGAACTGATTTGAGAAGGAATCTTATAAACAGTGTTTTCGAGGGTTTGAAAGCTGAAGACTGCTTTGCAGACCGTGGTGACGCAGGGCCTGTGAAAAGGTCCGTACCGAACCATGTCAAACTAGACACAAAAAACACAGAAGAACCAAGAAAAAGACTCTCTGAAACTAAAAACCCTAAAGCGCAAGATCGCGGCGAAGATAGGGATTCAAATTGGAGAGAGAAAGACAAAAATGATGTTGCAAATTCCAAGGAAAAAGTAAAAAAATTGACAGTAAAAATAGAAAATCTTATATGTCCTATAAAAGCAATTCAAGTAAATTCAGGTAGAAAGGAAGATACAGGTAAAGCCCTGAAGAAAGATAATATTCGGGATAAATCAGACGTAATTAAGACGTATCTAGATTTGGAAGGAAGAAAACGATTAAGGGAGCGATACACTGTTAAACTTAAAAACTGTAACAAGCACAGCGAAGAGAATGTTAAAGATACCACCAAATTATTTGGTAAGTCTACATAATAATCCATTATATTATAGGACGTAGAACTGATGGCCGACGGGGCTGTATAATTCTCGAACTGACCGACAAGCCATGTGTAGGACTTACACCCACAAGGTGGACAGACGATCTGACGAAAGACACCAGGAACCAGAAACTGGATGGAAATATGGGGGAGGCCTATGTTCAGCAGTGAAATGTCCTACGGCTGAGATGATGATGATGATTTCATTCACTCGACTGCCTCGATGCGTAAAAGGATCATGAGGTCCCGAGTTCCGAGTTCCAGGTCAGGCAGTGTTAACTGGATTTTTCTCAATGCTAGCCTGGAGCACACCTCGGACACTCGGCTTAATACAAAAAGCCGCACTATAACTACCTATTACACAGACACTGTACACATGGAGTTTTGTACTCGTGCAAGAGTGTGCGTGAGGTGATTTCCCATAGAAGCGGCTCGTGAAGTGTGGAGAGCTTAATTTCGCTCGCGGGGTGAGGAAGACCTGATTGATAGTGTATTTCTCTGATGCGTCTGCCGCGCTACTGCAGTGCATCGGGGATGTTTGTGAACGCCCAGTTGGACGGTTTCACTACAATCCTACGCAAGCGAGTGGCATCCCTGATGCGGCGTGTGCGAGGCAGCTCTAACACCTTTGTACAGTTGTTTGCTTCCAGAATGGATTTTGAGTGTCCAATAATGCGGCACTGGAACAAAGTGCATGTGGAGCATTCCGGAGACCAGCCCATGTATAGATTAAGATAAATAAGACTGTTAATATTATATACGTAGTATTATTATCTGTTCTGGAGTCTCGAATTGTGCCCGATTAATGGCAGTAGGCTCGTCCCCTATAACATGGGATTGATAAACATAACAAGCCACTTTTAACATCCACTATGAAACTGAGTCCTAGGTATATATTAGAGCATTTAGAATACTCTCCACAGACAATGTGTCGCCAAGGACAACACAAGAAAACGTATATTTGCCCAGAGCCTCCATCACCCTCTCGACCTCGACTCGACACGTACGAAGCCAGTTTAGTTGCAGGAGACTGCCACTTATTTCTAGTTGTGTCTGACTCGTGACTGAATCCTGGGTACACCTCTGCTTACACCTTAGGGAAAATGTCCGATGCTATGTAATGTTTTAAATTTTCAGACGAATTCAACAAAACCAAAGTGGACGAAGAAATCAAAGTGAAATCAAAGTCTGAGCAATTTGACGCCAACAGAAATAAAACTGCAATAATCCAAAGGAAACCGATCATTAAAACTATAAGGGTTAACAACGATAATCGCGTGTACAAAGCCGTGACTTTCGTCGACCATAAGCAAACTACCCCCATACAGATCAAAATACCAGGAGATAAGAAAACTCTGAAACTGGAGATGAAGAATAAAACTACAGAAGTTGCGAAGGAACCAGTGAAAGTTGTTCATAAAAAGCATAAGAAAAGACATAGGTAACTCCTTTGCATAATAAATATATCTCACTCCCCCCTCTTCGCTCTGCTTGTCCTCGCAAAATAACGATCAGAACCTCCCTAGAGCTTCTGGCTGCCGCACTTTATAAAAACACTCTTAAAGGTGAAAAAAGAGCACGTGGAGTCGGGGGACACAGTGCACTGTGTCGACTTTGTTACCTCTTTCATCTCCTCTGTGATTTTGTTACTTTACTTGACCTAACCGATCCAGCCCTTTTTAATTAATAAATAGTTCATCAATATCTAATTTAAATAAATGACACGATAATCCACCTTCTGGCTAAACGTTTCGATCAGTGGATTGGCTAGTAGTTCTTCAGCCATTTGATTAGGTGCCGGTGCTTAATGAACAGCCTAGGCGTTCAAATAACTGGCCATTTTAACCTCTATGGAAATTTCATCGTAAGGATGTCCCCTGCACTGGTCATATAGTGCGAAGTAACCGTATAAACGTTATCAAAAACAATTTGACGTGCAACACTTCAACAGTTTCAGCCACTAGATAAAAGAACTCATAATCATCAAACGTCTGAACTGATTTTCATGAGAAAAAGCTAAGAACACTCTTACATCTGCTTTGAATAAAAAACCACATCAAAATCGGTCCATTCGTTTAGGAGTTATGACGCAAAAGACAGACACATAAGATACACGGACACGTCAATCTTAACACGCCCTTCTTTCGGGGTTAAAAAGTACTTCCAAATTATACACATACTATGCATACCGTTGGGTTAGGCAGAAACTATTTCTCACCACTTGCCATAATCTTGACAAACTAGGTCCTCCGCTTGAGCACAGATTAACTAATAGTTCCACCTTGAGCGTGTACCTAATCAAAACACAAGAGCACGCGACACGCACCTAGCGGTGCTATTGTATTTTGCTAAATCAGCAACGCGGTGCGTGACCAACAGATTACAATACGTGCGTGTTATCTTGGCGAGACTGAACATGGGCTCTGCAAACTTTAGTGCATGTAAACTCGTGAAAAAACTGACATTCCCATATAAACAATTACCTATACAAATAAATGTTTATTGTAAATGTAATGTTCAGTTTAAGCCGGGCCTGCTGCGGCATATTTTTGTGTTAGCTAACACAATATATAATACAAGCCACGCCCACTTTTCATGTTAATAACATGATTCTGACGACTTCTGATTATTTATGGATTGAAGATACGCTATGCGCAGTCAACATCACATCGCCTAAACACACGCGCGCACACACCCTCATACCCTTACACACACCCTCACACAACCTTACACATACCCTCACTCACACAAATACATACGACACATGGGTAATATTATATTATATATTAATATAGCTTTAGAAATATGAACATAATTAAAGGTATATTTAATAGGCTTATTGGACATTGTAAGACTGAACCGCGGAGTGGGGGCCTGGCGACCTGTACCACAGGTTTTCCTTGGAAACCTTTTTCAGGCACCAGACTCACACAAAACAGTTTAATCTATATAATAGTCTAACTAGAGTTAAGCACATACAACTTTGTGTGAGAAATAAATAAATAAAAAAAAAAAAAAAAAAAAAAAAAAAAAAGATTAACATGAAAAAGGAGGCGTTTTCATGTATCTGTTATAGAACACCAAAGTGTTATATAACAGAATATTGTTATATAAAACGCTAACACCGCTCGTGCCGTCATTTCTGATGGATATTTGAAAGTCATTAACTCCTTTTTTCGCATACAATATTTTGCATTTTTCTATTATTCAGAGACTATGTAGCATTTCATGAGTCGGAATCAATGGATTTTAAACAAGAAAACACTTGCCCTTGTACGGAGCTTATTTTAGAAAATGATAATTGCTAACGAAAACATTATTAGGTGTCAAGTCGCTGTGGACGGGCTGTTATATAACACGGTTGGCTAACAAAGTTAGTAGACCCGGCTTTAGTTCAATCATATTAATAACAGTATTCTTCACGAGTATACATGCGCTAAAGTCCGCAGAACCAATGTTCAGACTCGCCAAGATGGAACGCACGTACTGTACGCGTCGTGATCACACTCAAGGCAGCGGAGGCCCTTATGGCTTTCATTTCATCCCTTCCAAATGATAAGTAGAATAACTACAATGACCCTTTTAATATTTAGGTTAAAAGGACGCATAGCCTCACCAGAAATGAGCAAACGGCAACGTTCCCCACCAACAGAGGTCGCGAAATGGGCTCCATCTTGTGTCAACCAACACACAAAGCCTTACTACGAAGCCTGGGTGGATACAACTTTAGCAGCTATCACGAAATGTTCTAAAAACGACGAACTTTACTTTGAAAAGCAGAATATTATTAAGGTATGGCTTTCATCATCATTATCAACATAATATAACATACATTGTTATTCATCCTTTGCCTCCTTTGCATTCCTTTAGAATAGAATAGAATAGAAAACATTTATTCATTACCACAACTAAGCACAAAATCAGATAATATTAATTTCTATGGTTAGAATTGTTATATGCTAAATTGATAAGACTAGGTTAGGCATAATACTTAAGTTCGATGTATTAGCTGTGGTATTAGGTGGTAATGAAAAGGACATAGCTCAGCAATGCGTTCCATGCTTGCATGAAGCGCGCTGTTTTTCAGTTATGCCCCTTTCCGTAGCTTTGCCAGTTATTTATCCGCCAAGCTGTAATGTGCAAACATTACTGTGTTCCGGTCTGAAGGGCAATGTTACCAGCGAAATTACTGGGCATGACGAGATTCAACAACTAATATCTCAGGGTGATAGGCGCAGAATTTTAAAACACACAACTTCGGGGCACTGTGGCTGATATGGGCAATCATGATGCTTACCATCAGGCACCTGATTTGCTCGGCTTATCACTCGCTACCATAAAAAAATCACTCCTATTTCAGACCACTATATTCAGACCGGAACACAGTAATGTTTGCACATTACTGCTTGACGAAATAACTTATAAATTGGATGAAATAACTGGCAAAGGTGTATAGTAGGTACTTACCCAGGCGGGCACCTGCAAAAGAGGCCTACCACTACTAAAACTGAGATCATTTCCTGTATATCCATGTTTTTGACAAAAACATCATTTGATTTTCCTTTTTTTCAAGACTTTTAAGCGAGCGTTGGAGCAAAGGATACAGAGTCCAGAAGTATTACATGAAAATTGTTACGACGAGCGCTATACGGGTAGAATTAGAGTGAGACAAAATTAGTTTTTTGTTGTGGTAATAAATTGTTGTGTGAAATATTTGCTGGACTTTTATTTTGGTAAGAACAGTCACGAGAGATGGAATGGAAACACCAATAGATTTTGGAATACATGTCACCACTGCACAATAAAAGAAACTATACCTACCATCTACGAATAATTCGTAGCCTATCATGTTTCAAAATTATCGAACCATTCGACTGCAAAATCGATTCCAATATCTGTTGGTCACAGACCGTTATAATAAGTGTAGCCAAATCTGTGCAGCACTCATCGGCGGCCCTGCCACGGTAGGGTGAAGGTATTCCTTCACCCCAACCCTCTCAAGGGGCGATCCCCCCACGTATCCATCGCCCGGGCCCCTGGATTCTGATTCTCCGGGCGCCACCGTACAGGAGGAGTTCTGCACGGAGACGATCGGAGAATCGTCCTCCAATTCGGAATGGTGTTCCGTGCCCTCTCGAACGAAGCGTTCATTCCATGCGAGACGACACGGAAGACACTTTCCCACCTACCACCATGCGCAATCTGCGCAGGGAGATTCTCTGGTTGCCCCGGTGCAGAGATCGGTTTGTTCCCGTTTGTTCACCTGGGTGAATTCACATGGGTGAACAAGAGATCGACTTCTGCGTAGGGGAAAGCAGAGAACCCTTTGTTCACCATAAGGGAATGGAGGAACGCCGTTATAAACGTACGGGAGGACGCAAAAGACCGTCTCCTGTCCACCACCTCGCGTAACAAGCGCAGGCATTCTCTAGTTTCCCCCGTGCAGGGGTGGATCTGCACAGGGGAAAGTAGAATCCATGCCCCATGCTAACTTCATGGGGACACGCGGAGTCACCCCTCCCGAGCCTGGCGGTTTACTCACTAAAGAGCCCAGCACAGCACATTTGGCAGGATATCGGCAGGCGTCTGGCAACAGACGAACATAACGTCGTCTATTGCCAGACGCCGTCGCTCAGGCTGCACCACGGGGAAGTTTCCTGCACGCACCCTAACTTCTTAATCCTGCCCTTATCGCATACTGGGTATGGTCGGCATAGCTCGTCATTTTCCGCCTCCGGTCTATCATTCATCTCTGCACTCACTCTTTGCGCACGCATATCCTCATTCATCAGGTATTTTAATAGGACTCCCTCTCCTCACATATCCAAAAGGACTATGAGGATGGATGTACCATCCTCATAGTCCTTTTGGCTACATCACTTTCATCCCTCCGCATAACATTTCAATACCAGGCTAGTCTTACACTCTTTAATTTCTCAGTCACTAGTGCGACTTTCTGACTTCCCGCTTCCCCTTATATTCTCATATCTAATGTTATCCATTCTTGTCACTCCACACCTCTTTCGAACTAAATAGCTTTGCAAAAGAAAGCGTAAGCGGCCTTCCAGAAATTTGACACAATCCTATGAAATATTTACCAAATCGATGTTTTGTATTCCCCGGTTTCCTCAGAATATAATAAATCCATTCTTTAAATTTATATCCTGATATTTTAATAGTGAAGTTACCTATGTCCCTGTGATTTTAATTTTTCTTATAAGCCCTTGATTTTTTCATAGTGAATTTCCAAAAATCCCAGTTTTATTCGCGTGATTGGACGTTCACTACAAAAAAATGTAGCGTATATAAACAAAAATAAAATGATAGGGACATACTTTACTTCATCTTTAAAATATCAGGAAATAAATATATTAAATAGGTTTACTGTTTTCGGAGGAAACAGGGGAATACAAAACATCAATTTAGTAAATTTTCCGTAGGATTGTGTCAAACCGCTAAGAAGTCCTTTTTCCTTTTACGATTTCCCATGCAAAATAAATCAACTAATAGCGAATTTTACGATTATTTCTTTTGAAAGTTTAGGTTAAAGGGTAGTAGCACCCCTTTAAAGTATTAAAAGTACCTACTACGCCTAACAAGTTTTACCTCTATAGATATTAGTATTTAATCAGTAGTGATGCCCCTATTTTAAAGTAGTATGAGTCAACTCGTTTGACCTGCTCTTAGGTCATTTTCCTTAACAAAACACGTTTTTAGCACACCTACGAACTAACTGACTGTGGCCAAAAGTAGAAGTAAAGTTCTACCATTATTAGTATCTTTTAAAACGTATTAGCGAATAAACAGTTGCGCCCTCCCACACTACATCATAATAGACATATTGACATAATTATATTAAAACTCGCTCAGTGCTTTGTGTTTGTTCAAACGATGTATTTGTTTAACTTATTTTTTATCCAATGTTTAGTAATTATAATTAAATATGTGAATGGTGTAGCTGATGGGAAATTGCAAAATGTTTTTTCATGGAATCAAATTGGATACGATTTTGATGGAGTGAGATGTAAGACTTTTTTTATTATTATTTTTTTGAATTGAATTTTGAATTTTAAAACACTGGGTGGCACTGTGTCTGATATGGGCGATAATGATGCTTACCATCAGGCACCTGATTTGCGCATCTTGTCACTCACTATCATAAAAAATAATAATTAAAATAGATTGTATTTTGTCTCGTAGACACCAGGGACTCAGATTACGAGCGCAACCCTAACGTGATACACTTCGAAGACGATATCGATGAAAGCGAGAAGTTCTACATTAGATATAATAATGTACCGGTCGGATTCGAGGTTTATGATGATAAGGTCTTCGTTTCCGTGCCTAGGAGAAGGTTTGGTAAGTTTTTATGATACAGTAACTGAAACCCTTATAGAATCACTCTGTTGTCCGTCTGTCAAGACACTTTTTAACGAATGTGTGGAGGTATCAAGTTGAAATTGATATCAACTACTCAGATCTGCGGTCCCTTGTGGCTGTAAACAAATCATACTTCTAAGTTAACGCAATCAAAAGTTATGGCCATTTTACTGCATATTTCCATACTTTGCGCTATGACTATATACTATACTAAACGTAGAGGACGTTTGCTGTAGTTCGCAGTTCGCAACTACGTATACGCTGTATGTTCTTAGTAGGCGGATTTTTTTTGGAATTTTTTCGGTTTAGAAAAAAGAAATATCGTATTTATAATTTGTTTTAAAAGTTTTATGAAAATTATGTATCATTCGATTCAAAAATTACTTTCAAAATATATTTTTTAATTAATTAATTAATTAATTATAAGCGAATCAAAATTGATAAAATTCCATTATGAGACTTGATTACGAGCGCGCCACGATTGATCGCCATTTTTGTGACGTAGTAATGTTATAGTTATTATGGTACTTTATTAAAAGCTTTTATTTTAACTTGCAATGTATGTAAGCATGTTTGTTCGGGTGAAATCTTTGAACTCAATTTTGAAGTGGATATCTTCAACCGATTGAGCTGAAATTTTGTATATACACGTTTAGCATAACATACATTCACGCCTTTTTCCCGAAGGGGTAGGCAGAGGTGTACCCAGGACTCAGTCCCATAGTAGATACACCCACATTTCGCCAGTATGTTATTGGTCCCATGTAATAGGGGGCGAGCCTATTGCCATATACCGGGCACAGTTCCAGACTCCAGGCAGCTATTGAGATAATTCCTAATGGAAAAATCCAATATTTAGCACTATGCCTGACCTGGGATTCGAACCCGGGACCTCTTGATTGGCAGTCGAGCATGCGCCCACTACGCCACCGAGGCAGTCATACACGTTTAGTTTGGATGACAATGCCAATATGGTGACATTATTCTAAATCCAATATGGCGGACCATCCAAGATGGCGGAGTAGTTATTTTTAATGCACTTCTACAATATGGGTATCAAATGAAAGGGATGGTTGAGAGTAACTCAAAAAATAATGTGACGTCATTCTAAATCCAAAATGAAATGAAATGAAATGAAATGAAATTTATTGTATAATAAACTGTGTCAGGAGGGTCTTCAATTATTATAACATTCGGGTGTCATAAAGTGTCGCAACAGTTTGCCCAGGACGGACGTACAATATTTATTACATTATAATACAATTATACTAGATATGAATTTAAAATACGAATTATACATGTCAGATACAATAATTTAAAATAATATAATCATAACATAATCAAAAGAATTCAAACATAATAATCAGCAATACATTATCTAACATTTAACAATTGATTGATATTATAATATGATTTATCTACCAGCCACATATGAAGTTTTGTCTTGAATTGCCTGGTCGGTAATTCCCTAATATTCCCTAATATGGCGGATCATCTTTCTTCTTTTTAGAGCGTTTAAATAAAAGCTTTTTTAAAAAAGTTTTTTACTTTTAATTTATAACATTGTGACCGTGTGTTGAAGTTGTCCCGTATTATTATAATGTTGGAGCAGGAAGAGGGTTTTTTAAATTTCTTATTTTACATCCTATCTAATATAATAAATCTCAAGTTTCAGTACAATGTAAAAAAACATACGTTTTAACAGGTGAACAAAACGCATGCGAGTTCTAACTCACCTCCTGCGCATCTAGCGCTGTTTTGGTTAAATTTAAGATGGATGGATGTTTGTTACCCTTTCACGCCAAAACTACTGAGCAGATTGGGCTGAAATTTGGTATGCAGGTAGCTTAGACCCTGTAATAACACGTAGGGTACTTTTTTCTCGATATTTCAACAGAACGATCTCTACGCGGGTGAAACCGCGCGGCACAGCTAGTTTGCTTTAAAGACGTTGCGTCCAGCTGTTGTCAGCATTGTTACAAAATCTATGGATGCTCTTCTCTTTTCAGGTATCCCTTCAACATTGAACTACGTTTCCATTCCTTCCCCCTCAGCTTCCCCTCTTCTCCGTCCACTCAGTCTTCATGATGAAATATTAGGCTCTCTGTACTCTGTGTACCGGCCTCGTGTAGATCGCTGTCATCGGCTGTGGATACTAGACACTGGATTACTGGAAGCACCAGGTAATCGTCTTTCTTCTTCATCCTTATCATTACCCTTTTTTTTTTTTTAATATTAAACTATATTCTGGGTCCAGCGTTCAGCGAGGTAAGATCTCAAGGAGCGGCGTCGTACTAACATTTGTCGCCCTTACAGCGGGGTCAGAGTCTATTTCCTCATGATGCGTCGTGTAGACGCGAAACACGTGTCGATATATGAATGGTGTCACTAACTAAAAGCATCTCCTCTTTGCATGCAAATTTGCGAGCGGGAGGACCTTCCGTTAGTTTTACCTATACTTTAGGATAACATTTTGCATTTGTGTATGTAACAGGGATGTTGCGGATGCCGATTTTTTCACATCCGCGAATGTGAATGCGGATGCGGATTTCTGAAGGCTCACATCCGCGGATGCGGATGCGGATGCAGATGTCCAAATCTATGCGGAAGCTCCGCATTTGCGGATGCGGATATGCGAATATTCGCAACATCCCTGAGTCACCACAATACGTAATGATTTCTTTACAAGAAACAAATGATGCACCACAACAAACGCGTCGGATCTCGTCACCAATTTTTTCGCTCCCGTTGGTCATTGTCAAGTGCGAACGGCACGCGCCATTCGCCGGCCCCGCCCAATTTCTTTCTTGTCGCAACTTGTATTACATCCGCATCCGCATGAAAATCCGCATTGATTATTGCGGATGCGGATGCGGATGCAGATGTCCAAATCTATGCGTAAGCTCCGCATTTGCGGATGCGGATGCGAATATTCGCAACATCCCTGGTATGTAATGTTACCTATAAGCGTCGAATAAACATTTTTTTCTTTCTTTCTTACACAAGCGCAATTCCCTCGACTTCGTTTTCGTGGGAATTTCAAAATTCCTCGCTTTTCCTTATTTTATTTCCTCTTTGTAGCGGTAAGCCTCTTTTGCAGGGGGCCGCCTGGGGATGTACCATACCTTCATAAGTAATCCATAAGTGAAAGAATTTTTAAAATCGGTCCAGTAGTTTCGGAGCCTATTCGTTACAAACAAAAAAACAAAGTTTCCTTCTTTATAATATTAGTATAGATATAATATATATTGACATATTATCCATGAGACCTATGAATCGTGAGCTCTATAGTTTGCCACGTTGCTCCACCTTTTAGAAACAGGCTATCTTTATATTTCAGGAGCACGGAAGCAAGTGAATCAGCCTTCCCTAGTGGTATATGATCTGAAGACTTGGAAGGTCAAATTCCGCTACTACCTTCGTCCTACGGACCTCGCTACTGAGAGGACTAGCGGAGGTATGTTTTTTGCTGTTTCTTGTCAATAATCAGCATCATTATCGTCAGTCTGGAGATGTCTACTACTAAACATAGGCCTTCCCCATATATTTACAATGGAGACCACGCGAACCGGCAAGCGCAGCGTATAGGACGTCCATCCACAAGGTGGACAGACGATCTAATAAAGACAGCAGAAACATGCAGGATGCAAGCCGCTTACAACAGGACTAGAAATCTGCTGGAAAGCTGGAAATCTATAGGGAGGCCTATGTCTACCAGTGGTAGCTTCTTTTTGATCCTAGTATTTTTTTCAGGACTAACATCCTTGACAATAGACGTTTCCCCTGCATCATGTGACGATGCATACGCGTACATCACAGACCTGGCCACGGAAGGCATCGTGGTGTTCTCTCTGAAGATGATGAGAAGCTGGAGGGTCGACCATCCTACCATGAGACATGATGAGATGGAGACCAACTTCACTGTTGCTGGTAAGCATTATAATAACCCATTGGGCTGATCTAGAGTTTATAATATGTAACTATAGAAGAAATACGCAAAGAAAGTGTGAAGACCAAGGAGAATCTATAGCTTTACAGGAAGGCCACTCTTGGCCCAATTCTTTCTTTTTTGCGTCAGTTGTTATTTTGATGTCAAGAAATATAGCTCCCAGATTTTTTTAAAATAAACTTGTCAAATGCGTGTTGGGACGCGCATGTGAAGGGCTCCTCACTCTCCACCGTATGTACTGATTATAGCTATAGAAATCACTTCTCCACCTTAAATAAATGTACCTTACACAGCCAAATTATAAAAAAACAGTTGTCGGTCAAGTAAGTCACTTATGCCCGGTTTCTGAAGAACTTTTATGGGTAGTTTATCTATTCAATAGCGCTATATGTTCGATAACCTGCGAAAGTGCGTTTCTGAAGAACGCAGTGTACGATAAAGTCCGTTTAAACTTAGGTTAACTTAACTGACCAGTCTGTGCCGTTTATCGGTTCAATAACTATATTTCACGAGTAATTTTAAGTTTCATCTGTGAACGCATTGTGAACGTGTCAACTTTTAGGTTAAATTCTAATGTTTATTTTTATTCAATTTGTCAGAGAAAGATAAGTAGGCAACAATAAATTCAAGTAGCTCATCAGAGTCAGATTCGGTAGTGCTGAAGTTTATTTCTGATATATTATGTATCTGTACCTAGAAAATTACGACACAGAAGGAATGTCCTTTCGAAATTTTTACGGATGAAGAATTTAAAATGAGATATCGCTTTGATAAGAACACTGTGATTTATTTTAATATCAGATTAATATCATGATTTACATTAATAGTAATATCATCATCAGAAACAAAAAGTATAATATTATAAATGCACAGTGCGTTATTGAGATGAAATAAAAAATATTTAATTCAATGTTTAAAATGTTTTCAAAAGGTAATTAAAGCATGTAAAGAAAATATATTTGATTTATGTTCGGATATAAAATATATTTATGTTCGGATAATATTAACCAAAAATATTTAAATTGTAATCGACTTCATAGTTTTTCATTGGAACAAAGCGCTGTTGTCCATTTTATTGTGTTAAAAAAATTAAAAGAAAATAGCAATGATGATACATATATTCCTAAAATTATTGTAAATACATGCCTAACTTATGAAAAGCTATCACTTTCACGCATGTGTATCTGTTGTTATTCGGTTAGCTTTTTACCTAACACTGGCATCACGCGCACGGCCTACGGTGGCCATGCAACTAACCACAATAGTCTGGTAATTTATTGATTTAGTACCAGACTCGCGGCTTGGAACAGATTTTTGCACGACTGGTTCTCTTTGGTATCCTTACTCTGAGGGATGATATTACCGTTCATATATAACAACTTTTCGGTACGATTTTTTTAATTAACACGTGGTAGGGACGTTCATTTTGCCTACTATAAGATATTATCATAATTTTATAAAAAACCCACATAAATAAGTTTAAAACATAACATAAACATTTTTTTTAAACATAAATAAGTTTAAAAATGTACGTATTCATTATATTAAATAAAATCAGTAAATATTAATGACGAATCCAACCAATAACGTCAATTTATAAGTGGTATTTTATAACAGATCCATCTAGCGACAGATTGTAGAACTGATTATTGGTTCAATAGTTATTGAACGGATGTTGTTGTATTCAGAAACGCAATAGCACATAACGGTCGTTTATCCTATGCATAACTTTAATGAATCAATAACTAATCCGACTTTAGCTGGAATCTTCAGAAACCGGGCATTAATAAATTATTTTCAAACGTCAATTTCTAAAGCAAGTATCATAAAAAATCTGCGGGTCTACCACTTTTATTGTAAAACACGTTCCTTGTACTATTAGTACTCTATTGTTCCTCTTGAAACCAATCTTCACACATTGTTTGTCCATTTTTTTCTGTCCATTGAAGTGCCACTTGACGATGAACTATTTGTCCCAGACTCAATCTTAATGACCAGCTTCGAAAAAACACAAAGACCAGATGTTGTAGTATTTTACTAAATTCATGATTTTACTATACTTACTTATTTTTGTTTTTAAAAGGTAACTGATCGTTTTACAAAAATAACAATATAAAATATGTGGCTTAGATGAAATATTATGTTTTGTATTCTTTATCTATTTATTTAACAGTTCCTAAATAGGTTAACCTCACTGCTGCTGTTCAATAGGTACTTTGTATAACTATGATTTTTACGTATTGAAATATTTAGAGATATGGTACTTTAAGGGTTGTTAGTTAAGGGAACGTAGGTGGCAATGATTTTTGTTAAAACTTGAAATAATAAGGAAGACTGTAAGTAACCGGCAGTCTCATCACATTAAGGAGTTTTTATTCAGATAACCTGATGGTATGCAATAGATATCTAGATTAAAAATATTACACAGGATACGGTATCTTACTCGTATAATATAAGGTAAATCATGATAATGTTATATGTGTATTGTCAAAGAAATCTTCTTCGAAAACTCTAATCAGAATTAGTCTTATTTGATTTTAATAAGTCGGAAAAGTGTCTTGTATGGGAAAATCCTTGAATTTTTGAATTTATTTAATTTTTAGTATTTGCTGTTATAGCTATTATAGTTACACATATTGTGTAAGATTTTCAAGTTGATAACTATTGCCATTATGGTGTTACAGCGTGAAACGTTGAAAAAAAATCGTGATTTGTATGAACGCTCCAGTTATTTATTAATTTTACTTAGTCATAATTATTTCATATTATAGCAATCATAATCATTAACGTTCCGTGAAAAAAACAAATACCTAGCTGATGCCGTTTTCACGATACATGAACGAAATCGAGAATTAAATATTGAGCAAAAACACGTTGCTTGTATGGAGAGTACCTTTAATTATAAACTTTTTTTTAATTTTATTATTTGTCGTTGTAGCGGCATTAGGGATACATGTTTTGTGAAAATTACAAGTACCTAGCTATTACGGTTTATGAGATAGAGCCCTGTGACAGATTGACGGACGGACGGACGGACGGACGGACGGACGGACAGCGGAGGCTTAGTAATAGGGCTCCTTCGGCACCCTTTTAGGGTTCGGAGCCCTAAAAATGACTCGCTGTGTAGTGAAAGGGTGTCACAACGCGTCTTGTAAGAAAAATAAGGATAAAAAGATCACATTTCACTTGTAAGTATTAATTGGTAACTTACGAGTATAATATTAGATGATACATTCGTCAAAACATATTAATAATTTGTAAATAAATCTGACGCCATTATTGAAAATATTGCCAGCCATGGAAAAAGTATTTACCCCGAGTGGTAGTTTGTTGGGAGATGGTTTTTAATAATTTCTACTCGTTACAAAGTTTTTGGCTATATTTCCGTAAATTTTTGTTTTTTAGAAGGTATTTAATTGATAAATTGAATATTCCTTCCTCCACTTCCTCCCCTGGTGGAAGCCGTGAGAGCCGGCAAAGACACATATTCGTGGAGTTGGCAGTGGCGCTCCCCGGCACCAAGTATTCCAACTGCTGCGATAACTAAGCCGCACAAATGTGCTGATTTAGGCTAAATGTGTCCATATCAATAGTTAATGGAGTTCTATGAGAGAGGCCTGTGTTCAGCAGTGGACTTCATCCAGCTGATGCTGCTCAACACTCTGCTCAATGCTCTGATCACTCTGCTCAATGCTTTGATTGCTCACGAACCAAATATTGACATCTTTTGTGTAAATTTCAATGAATTTATTAAAACCAGTATCAACCAGGTAGTTTTTTTGTAGTGGTAGGCCTCTTTTGCAGGGGCCGCCTGGGGAAGTACCACACCTTTGCCAGTAATTCATCCGCCAAGCAGTAATGTGCAAACATTATTGTGTTCCGGTATGAAGGGCAATGTCACCAGCGAAATTACTGGGCATGATGAGATTCAACAACTCATATCTCAGGATGACAGGCGCAGTGCAGTGTCTGATAAGGGCAATCATGATGCTTACCGTCTGCAGGCATCTGATTTGCTCGTATTGTCACTCACTATCATAAAAAAAAAAAACTATTTAAGTAGCTAATAAGCACTTTTTTAATAGCACAATATGTAGTTATTGGCCCACTACGCATTTTGGTCAACATACTGTAAGCGTAGTGGGCATTTGATGCTAAATAAATAAATAAATTCTCTGAGCACTGACCCGCTACAATATTGGCAGGTGCTCTATATCTCTCGAGATGGGTGCTCAGAATGGAATACCTCAGTTTATCTTCTTCCAGGTTTCGTGGTGCCATGGAAAGACGGTTTGTTCAGTATAGCGCTGAACCCAGAGACCAACACAGCATACTACCATCCTTTGGTCTCTGGGCAGGAGTTCTCTGTCTCCACTGAAGAGCTGAAGAGTGGCAGCGTCTCCTTGACTGAGCCTAAGGTTTGTGAGAGAAGATAGATTGACGATGGATTGATCGTTTAAGAGCTACGATGCCACAGGTGGTTGCCGTAAGAGCGAGAGAGCTGGCTAAGGGCACAGAACAGATGGGGTGTGTGCAGGAAACCTCCCCGTGGTGCACCCTGGGCAACGGCGTCTGGCAACAGACATCCGTCTGTTCGTCTGTTGCCAGACGCCGGCCGATATCCTGCTAAATGGGCTGTGGTGTGCTCTTCAGTGAGTAGACCGCCACGCCCGGGAGGAGCGTCTCCGCGTGTCCCCATGAAGTTAGCATGGGGCACAGCGGACGGCGCGGGCGGGCTCAAATGAGCCCCGCCGAGAGATGGATTCTCTACTTTCCCCTGTGCAGATCTACCCCTACACGGTGGCAACTAGAGAATCCCTGCGCATGTTGCGCGAGGTGGTGGGCGGGGGCGGGTCTTTCGCGCCCTCCCGCACGTTTGCTACGGCGTTCGGGAGGGCGGGAAACACCCCTCCATGCCCTTAAGTTGAAGAGGGTTCTCTTCTTTCCCCTGTGCGGGTCCGGACCCCTGCACAGGGGCAACTAGAGAATGCCTCCGCTTGTTGCGCGTGGTGGTGGGCGAGGTAGGGTCTTTCGCGTCCTCCCGCACGTTTATGACAGCGTTTGGGAGGGCGGGAAACACACCTTCAGGCCCTTATAGTGAAGAGGGTTCTCGGCTTTCCCCTGTGCAGAAGTCGACCTCTGCACTGAGGCAACCGGAGAACCCGCCTGCGCTGATTGCGCGTGGTGGTAGGCGGAAAAGTGTCTTCACGCCTTTTTCCCGAAGGGGTAGGCAGAGGTGTACCCAGGACTCAGTCCCATAGTAGATACACCCACATTTCGCCAGTATGTTATTGGTCCCATGTAATAGGGAATGAAAACACTCAACACGTAATTTTCCCCCATTATTACACGTTAAACACATAAAAATTCACCGATAAATGATAAAGATACGGGAGCTAAACTACTCTTCGGTTTCACCCCAAAACTCTCCTTTTAAGAACTTTCTTGTCTCTTAAAATATACGTCAATGGATGAATATTATTATTATTCCAGTCACTTGGTTACCGTGGTCCCAACACTCAGAGTGGCTCCCACGCGTACGATCCGGAGACCAACACCATTCTCTTCGCAAACGTCGCGCAAGACGCCATCTTGTGCTGGAACATCGACACTCCGATAACAGATGAATACGTCGTTAAAGTAGCACAGGACCATGAGAAATTGGTCTATATTTCTGGTGAGAATAAAGTTCAAATTCCTTTGTTTATTCTGCGTTACAAATAATTTAGATACTTCGCTCTTCCATACAAAATGATTATTCCGAAATATGGTGCAAGTGAGAATAATTTTTAAAATTTCATAGTCAAAGTCAAAGTCATAAAATTTATTCAAATAGGTCACAATCTGACACTTTTGTATGTCAATGAAGATAAATAGATGAGTCTACCGTGCGTTCGGAAAGATACCTTTACAAGAAGAACGCTTATGAAACTTGTAGAGCTTAATTTTTTCAACTGATTGTTTTACAATATTTGGTTTACATTCGTTTGTTAGTGTCGGTGCCGCGTGGTGGCTATGCAGCAGTTTCCAAGCATCTTTGTCCTCTATGTACTATCTCTATAATATGTACTTCATATCCGTCCAAAGTCCAAAGAAATCGCTTGAAGCGATAAAGCCGCCCATTGTCAACCAAGAATTATGTTTATATTATTTTAGTTTAATATGTATTTTATTATTTTGGTGATAATAAAGAGTATTCTAGTCTATTCTATTCTATCCTATTCTATATGTACTAAATTTCAATCGTTCTCAATCGTCCGTCTGTCTGTCTGTCAAGACACTTTTTAACGGGAACGCGTGGAGGTATCAAGTTGAAATTGATATCAACTACTCAGATCTGCGGTCCCTTGTGACTGTAAACAAATCATACTTCTAAGTTAACGCAATCAAAAGTTGCAGCCATTTTACTGCATATTTCCATACTTTGCGCAAGGGGCTAATAGATGGCGCTGTATGACTGGAATCTCGGATCATAGAAACAAGTACCTACTTACGTGTGAATAGAGATGCGATTCTTCACGTAATTCACTCAGCTGCTGGTATTATTACATACAACTACTGAACAACTCGATATTTTGTTAAAATCGTTAGAGATGATGCCGCGCGACACAACATTCGACTACTGAGGCGCAATTTTGGCATCAAGCCCGTTTTGTGCCTGATGCGTTCTCAAGGGCCACGCCCCCTCGCCAAATCTCACTTGTGTGTAGTGTGTATGATTTGAGACTGGAAGCGTTTTGTTCAGGTATCTAGGTAAGTATGGAACTCTACACTATGCAAACATATTTTGCTTATCTTTACAGATCTGAAAATAGTGAACGATGAAGTGTGGGTTTTGGCCAATCAGATGCCTGTTTACGTGTTCTCTACATTAAGCAAGGATCAGCCAAATTTCTTTATCCACAAGTAAGTATATTGTGGTGCCGTGAGGTGCCATCTAGTTAATAAATCTGCCTAGCTCAATGACGTAGGCACATTGCTGCTTGGCGGAAATATATTATATCATTAAATATTAATTATGTGCTTGTTTCTTTACAGGGGCAAAATACGAGATTTGATCAAAGACACCCCTTGCGACCAGGATGTTGACGAAAGGAACGGAGAGAAAAAAGTATTGAATACTACTGTTGTAAATTAATATGAAATGAATAGAATTATGTAACCATTATAAATATCATAAGAAAAGACTTTTAGAAAATAATATTTTTCTCAAAAATGCATGCCATGTATTTTCCAAAAAAGAACTCGCGAATTTACGGACAAAGAAAATCAAATCCATTGCTGGAACGTTTATTGAATTTGGAACATCACAACTCACAACGCTCCAGCAATGTTGTAGGAAACGGCGTGCTGAAGTTATTAAATACTCTTTGCATAGATCTCTTTTAACAATCTTGGCATGCCAAAGTAATTCTCTTTGCTTAGTAAAAATTGCGTTCACGTGGCTTTATAGCCATAAATGCGTTTGTCTTTCGGCACAAATGATAAATAGAAAATTGGCGGCAAAGCTGAAATTCGTTTTGATTTGTTATTTACATACTTATTTCATTTAGATTTAATTATTAAAATGAGTTCTGACTTTCAGAGAGTGAAATGGAGATTAATTGTATACTCCACCAGATTTAAGATTAGAAGCCAAATTGGTAATGGAAAATCTGCTTCCAGCGAAGTCAAAAGAATAAAGAAAGTATGTTTTATTTCCCTGCATTCTTTTGAGAAAAGCACTAATGTTATATGCCTCGGCGAAAATGGCAATTGCCTGTTCCGTAAAGTGAAGTCTTCGCCTACGGCTCGGCCTTCAAACTCATACTCGACCTGCAATTGCATATTTCGCGGCCTTTGCAATAATGTACTATTACTTTTTTTTTTTTCTTCTTTTCCCACACGAATGTATTGCCAGTGTCAAATTTTGTATTTATAGCCTGCTTATATTATACGGGACATTCATGGACGGACACACACGTTAGTGTATTTGCCAGTGTCAAGTTATATACATTTTTAAAGTTATGGTCAATTAGTCGATTCAGAGTCAGGGCAAGCTCAGTCAAGTCACAGCTCTAGTGAAGTGGTGGTCTTTACAAGAATCTGCCGGAATTTTGGTGGGAACACGAAAAATCACATTTCAACTCTCGCATCACTAGCCAAGAGACTTGTGTATCTTCGAAAACACTAAACACGTAATATTCCACAATTATTACACGTTAAACACTCGTAAATGCACCGTTAATTAAAAAAAGGTACGGGAGCCAAACTGTACTCTGCAGCTTCCCGCCAAAACTCCCTATTACTTTTTAGTAGGTGTTTTGGTATTAAGCCTTTATTACTATTGTCTGTGGTATTAGGTATGCATAGTTTTTAATGTTACTCTAAATATAATAAATTAAAATAAAGAATTAAAATAATATTTAATAAATTATTGCGTGTATTATTACTACCATCAGAAAAAAACATCACCATATTATAATATATTACGTAATACGTATTAAGTTAAAAAAATCAATAAATAGTGGTACATCAAATCATTGATTTAAAGAAAAGGGGAGATTTGTTTTTTTTTTTTTTTATGATAGTAGTGACAAGACGAGCAAATTAGGTGCCTGAGGCCTCTTGTACACGCACGGTTTACCGCCGTGAAAATCTACGGTTAATTCGCCGCGTGTAGGCACGGTCGTCAGTGTTGTATGGATTACTATGAAAGCTTGTAGACGCGCACGGTGGCGCCACGGCGCGGCGCCGCGGCCGTGTGCGCCGTGACTGCCCCTCGGCGCGCCGCGTCTACGCACGGCGTGATTTTCATCAGTGTTGTATGGCAGTCTATGGGAGTGTGTCGACGGCGCCGGACGTTTGCACGGATTCGTGACGGTTTACATACGCTGATTCCCGATTTTGTTATAAAATGAGCATAAATCAAGAACTATTAATTACATTAATTCAAGAAAGGCCTATAATATGGGATAAGACCGTCGATGATTATAAAAATAAACGGCTTAAATATGATTCCTGGAAAGATATTTTTAGGCCTCTTGTACACGCACGGTTTACCGCCGTGAAAATGGCCGCGCCGCCGCGCCGTGGCGCCGCCGTGCGCGTCTACAAGCTTTCATAGTAATCCATACAACACTGACGACCGTGCCTACACGCGGCGAAATAACCGTAGATTTTCACGGCGGTAAACCGTGCGTGTACAAGAGGCCTAAATCTTCAAATGTGGGCTGTAAATGAATAAAAATATCTTTCCAGGAATCATATTTAAGCCGTTTATTTTTATAATCATCGACGGTCTTATCCCATATTATAGGCCTTTCTTGAATTAATGTAATTAATAGTTCTTGATTTATGCTCATTTTATAACAAAATCGGGAATCAGCGTATGTAAACCGTCACGAATCCGTGCAAACGTCCGGCGCCGTCGACACACTCCCATAGACTGCCATACAACACTGATGAAAATCACGCCGTGCGTAGACGCGGCGCGCCGAGGGGCAGTCACGGCGCACACGGCCGCGGCGCGGCGCCGTGGCGCCACCGTGCGCGTCTACAAGCTTTCATAGTAATCCATACAACACTGACGACCGTGTCTACACGCGGCGAATTAACCGTAGATTTTCACGGCGGTAAACCGTGCGTGTACAAGAGGCCTGATGGTAAGCATCATGATTGCCCATATTAGACACAGTGCCACCCAGTGTTTTAAAATTCAAAATTCTGCGCGACACTGCACTGCGCCTGTCACCCTGAGATATGAGTTGTTGAATCTCATCACGCCCAGTACTTTCGCTGGTAACATTGCCCGTCATACCGGAACATAGTAACGTTTGCACATTACTGCTTGGCGGATGAATAACTGGCAAAGGTGTGGTACTTCCCCAGGCGGCCCCCTGCAAAAGAGGCCTACCACTACAAGGATAGGGTACGTTCTATCAGCGCTTACTCAACAATTGGCATGTGCAATTTGAAACAACAAAGATAGGAAGGCGTACCTAAGAGCGAAGTGCAAACGAGACAACAATTAACTTTACTGACAAATCTGGTAAATCAATGCATTAGATTAAGAATCTATTTTGCCTAATTAGTTTTTTAATTATTTAATTTTAATAGTATTTTAATTTAAGAAGTGATTAAGAATTGTCACGGTAATGGCACATCATTAAATATAAATCTTCAAACGCTATTTCTAAGATTTGATGGGCTGTAATGAATATGAGATAAAATATAGTATAATTAACTAACTAGGCATCTAGTCATTATTATTTTTTTTACGCAATATATTGTAATTATAAAATTATTGGAAATTTACTAGACCAGCGGTTCTCTAACTTTTTTGTCTATGGAACCCTTTTAGAAAACCAAATATATGACTGACCCCGGAGAATAATTTGATGGAAAAACAATGGTGCGAGCACGACGAGAAATATTTTATAATAAATAGTAATAACCATGAAGACGCGAGAAGCTAGCTGCGAGTGCGAGGAAAAATTTAATGGTTATAACAATGAAGGAGCGAGGCCCTTACTGCGAGCGTGGCGAAAAAATTTGTGGTTATAATAATGAAGATGCGAGCAGCTAAATGCGAGAGCACGACGAAAACTTTTATTGATAACAATAAGTACTTACAGTGAATTAATAATAATATGGGACAACTTCCACACACGGTCATCTGGTCCCAAACTAGGCTAGCAGTCTGTACTATGGTAACCAGATGACTGATATACATACTTATATATGCTTATAACACACAGACACAGATCAAACAGACATGTTCATGCACACAAATGTTTGACCTGGCCGGGGATCGAACCCGGGGCCTACGGCACAGAAAGCAGAGTCACTACCATCTGTGCCAACCAGGCTGTCAACCAGGTGTGAATAATTTTGAATTTTTACACAGCTCTTAGCGTATCCCTTTAGTAATTTAAGTATGACTTATATTTTCGTGGAGCCCCAACAGACGCTTTGCAGAGCCCTAGAATTCCACGTAGCACACTTTGAGTATAGCTGTATTAGACCATAATATTATCTAGTTATCGATGAATTATAAAGGACAATGCAGACTTAACCAAGCCTAACGCATCGAAAGAGCCGAACGAAAACGATTTTGATGCGGTTATTTTAATAGATAGAGTGATTCAAGAGAAAGATTTATATGTATAATACATGCATAATAGAGGAGAAAAACACTGATAATTTTAGAGATTTCTAATGTGATGGCGTAAATAAACACATTTTTCTGCGCTTACATTGCAAACGCTGGCTGAACACTACGAGATAAATCAAAATAATGTACTACGGTATTGTACACCTTAAAGAGGTCTACAAAAAAGTTCGCGATGGTATATGTCCATCTCTTAGGGATAACCCACAATAACCATTTTTTATCCTTTACTTTTTACGAGAAATAAAGGCTTAAACGCGCTTCGCCCTATAGCACTTTATGATTATAGCAGCGATCGCACGCGTTTATAGGAGCTCACTAGCGAGGAAAATAACAATTATTATTATTACTTAATAAAAACGTGCGTACGTTTAGTCGGTATTAAGGTTAATGTTAAAACCGCACTTATGAAACCTGAATTCACCTTAACTATGCAATGGCACGCGTTTGCTGGTAAAATAGTGCGACTGTGGGGCTGTCCAATCAATGTCGCATCTTTTGCAGTGTCCTAACTGTCCCACAGCATGTACGATGGAGGACCTTTTCAAAGCAAACCAAAATGCTATAGATTTGGCAAAATACTGGACCAAAGTGTTATAAATATAAAAAAATTATAGCTTTTTCGACTCGAAAAGAAGAAGAAGCTGGTAAAATTACTAAAAACTTTCATAATAGACACAAAGTAGTAGTGCACTATACTCACCGGATGTGGTACAGGAGAAGATGTATTGATTCCCCGAATTCCTCTCATACCATCGGATTTACCGTTCCAATATAAACACCTACAATTTCCGGTAAAGATATATTTTGCAATGATCTTTCATCAACCAATCGCAGTCTAATTTTCAACGTTGCAGGCTTAGATTTGACCGTTGAGTGGTTTTCACATGGCCAATTATATGTCGCTCTTTCAAGAGAATCCCCTAAAGAAAACATGTTTGTAATGTCTAAAGACAAAAAAGCTGTGAACGTTGTATATAAAACATTCTGTAGTGTATTTAGGTATCAGCATTGCACCTGTGCGAAGCCGGGGCGGGTCGCTACTTAATAATATTAGTAGGAAGGATATAATATAAATATGAAATTCCTATGAAGCCTCGCACACTGGTTCGGACGATTCGACGCGGGCAGGTGTGAGGTGTGTCTTTATCACAGATCAGGATGACCTCTTTCATCTCCTCTGTGGTCTTTATCAGTTTTTTTAGTGAATGATTTTATTGTTTTTTTAGTATGTAGTTGAATTAGTAGTTTATATTATAATAGTTATTTCAAATACAATGTACATTGTTAAAATTGAATAAATCAACTGAAACTGAAGTTGTGGACGAGGTTTGATATGATTTCAAATACATAATTCTAAATTCGTTTAGTTCGTCGCGTTCCGCTCGAATATGTGTACGTTCACCTTAAGTTCAACTAGGTAATTAACTTGCCCCATGCTAGTATTATTATCATCTGTTCTGTGCTATGCAATTAGATTCTAGATTAGTCGAAGATCCCACTTGTTAAAGTTAACACATGAAATAATGTGCACGTAAAATTATTGCATTACAAATAGATAAAAAATATTATTATTTATTGGTTCTGGCCTTTTTAATTTTTTGTCAAAAGCATAATTCCGCTTGAATCACAAATTTAAATTTGCGGAAGTTTTAATGTATGGTTTTTCGAATAAAAAACCAATCAAATTAATAAAATAAATTGTATAATATTTTTTTAATTTGAAGTGAAATATTTCGAAAGATTCAGGGAAAATGAAGTTTGTTGTGTTACTTTTGGGGATTCTGGCAATTTTGAGTAAATCTGAAGCTCAGAACATAGGTCTGGGTAAATTGCAAGAGGTATTCGCGTGGAAACAACTTACATATGACATCAACGGACACTTATGTAAGTATACATTTAAGTCATATTTATTACTAGCTGTGCCGCGCGGTTTCACCCGCGTAAACATCGTTCCCGGGGGAATATCGGGATGCAATTAGAAAACTATATTATATAATGTAAAATTAGATACTTAACTTATATATTATTTTGTACGCTCGTTACTCTACCTAATAATTTTTCTGAGTGTACATCTTTTTAAAGTTGCAATCTAGAACATATTATTGTAACTAAATTTATTTTTGAACTGATTGTAATTTGTTATGTACGCCAAATAAATAAAATAAAAAATATTAATTGATTGAATTTGGCGTTACTTTTCGGAACTCCATTGCAAACTCCTAGAACAAGAATATTTAGTTTCGATTTTTAGTGTCAAAAACAACATGCACAGTGCACCGCCCTCCCGCCCGCAAAATTGCATGCAAAGAGGAAATGCTATTAGGTATTATTTTTGTTAGTGACGCCATTCATATATCGACACGTGTTTCGCGTCTACACGACGCATATTCAGGAAATAGACTCCAAAAAAAAAATAAAGTAATCTGTGAAAATAAAAAATAAAAAATTATGCAGTCTTTGTTCATAGCTACAAATACATAATTAAAATAGATAGATTAAATACATTAGTTCATTATGTTCATTAAGTTGATGATTAGACATAATAAGAATAATATGATCTCTTAGAGCATTCTAGGTTCTATATTGGTACCTACTTATGCCTATTAAAACTAGATAACACCGCCGATAATATAATTAGGTACCTACTTACTGATAATAAATCTCGACTGTTTGGTGGCATAGTTCGCAAACTCTAAACGCTTCTCATGACATCCCGGGTTCGATCTCCAGGCCAGGCTAAGGTGTTATTAGATTTTTTCGGGATTAGGAATTTTTTCAATGACACCTTGGAGCATAGAATAAATAATAATATAGGACAACTTCCACACACGGTCATCTGGTCCCAAACTAGACTAGAAGCCTGTACTATGGTAACCAGATGACTGATATAGGTAGGTACATACTTATATATGCTTATAACACACAGACACAAATCAAACAGACATGCGCACAAATGTTTGATCTGGCCGGGGATCGAAGCCGAGGCCTGCGGCACAGAAAGCAGAAGAAGAGTTACTACCATCTGGGCCAACGATGTTATGTTATGTTATGTATTTCTAGTGAACAGCGATCGCCGATCTGCTGATGGCCTTCCAATCCAAGGAGGCAATAGACGTCAGCATGACACTGTTTACTTCGCTAATGGCGATCATAAACATAGCTGGAATAACAGTAAGAATTGATTTGCTATTTAATTTAAAAAAAAACTAACACCAGTATTCAAGAACAATACTTCTGTAAGGCACTGTGCTTGCTAAGTTAGAAATTTCTTAGTTTTCTATTTGAAGCGTAAATCGGTTGTATTCAGAAGTGCTTGACGCGGGAAAACTTCACACGTCATACATGTCGTTGACACATGACAGAATGACAGCTGTCATGTGCTGCAAACGGCGGGAAGGCAGGCAATTGTTTCCGATTGGAAACAATTACGCATTCTTGAATACGTGTGTAAGTTAGTCCAATAAGAAGTCCTAGATACATAAGTTTGGAGAATGTACCTACCTACCAAGGGCGTCGCCAGCTGATGATCAAGGGGGGGGGCTAGTCAAGGAATTTCTACCCAAATTCCCCATTTGGGTAGACGGTAGATATACAACAGGTATTTGCCTGTATACAATTTACAATTACAAATTTCAATAAAACAGAAAAGCCCTACAATCCTACAATTTTGTAATTTTTTTACAGTTTCGTAGATTTTTTTTTTATGAAATAGGGCACAGATGGTTCTATATTTAAAAATACGTGCCTGTCGTATTGCGGCACTTGAATGTCAACATTGACAATAAAAGCTAATTCTTTTCGATTCTCTAGGGGGGCGCAGCAGCCCGCAGCAGCGACTTTACAGACAACCAATTTTTTAAAAGTTGGACAACTTTAAAAGAATCCCAGTGGGGACGAAGGTGTGGGGCCTAACGGGAATGACCCCAATTGGATTACTTATAGAGTCGCTACTTTTTAAATGATTTTGAGGAGTTTTTGTAGTTGTAGGCCTCTTTTGCAGGGGGCCGCCTGGGGAAGTACTACACCTTTGCCAGTTATTCATCCGCCAAGCAGTAATGTGCAAACGTTACTGTGTTCCGGTCTGAACGGCAATGTTACCAGTGAAATTACTACATGATGAGATTTAACAACTTATATCTCAGGGTGACAGGCGCAGTGCAGTGCCACGCAGAATTTTGATACTTTATTAGATCGTTTGCCCACTTCGTGGATTGTCCTACGCTGCGCTTGTCGATCCGTAGACTCCATTCGAGACAGGAATGCAGTAAGCCGCAGGTATAAAGACGTATGGAAAACGCTGCGTAGCAATAGTTAGGTAGTATTCTTTGCTGTAGGTATAAAGCCGCATGCAAGAAGCCCCAGGTATAAACAACCGCATGGGTTTACCAATTAACTTTTTTTTTTCAGATGATGCAAACAGTTATTTCATCCAATACAATAATGTGCCAATGGGCGCCGAAAGAGTTGGCAATAGGTTGTTCGTCACGGTGCCGAGGCGACGATATGGTGAGCAATAATAATAGCCTTCGACTAAGTAAGCATTTCCTCTTTGCGTGCAATTTTGCGGGCGGGAGGGCGGTGCACTGTGCATGTGTTGTTTTTGACACTAAAAATCGGAACTAAAAACTAAATATTCTTGTTCTAGGAGTTTGTTAAACCTACATAAAAAAAGATCTTTTAATATAATATATTTTTTTTAGGAATACCCTCAACATTGAACTACATAGACCTAACACAAGATACAAGTAAATCGCCGAGTTTGAAGCCGTATCCGTCGATAAGACAAGCTGGAAGTCTCACATCTGTTTACAAGTAAGCTTGTTAGTTTGCTTTGTTGAATAAGAGATGGCGCTTTAACTAAATCCAAATAAATAAATAATATTTATTTATTTTTGAGATAGTAGTACCTACACACGAAAGTCTGATTAATGCTGTAGAGATGAGAAGCTTTAGGAGTATGACTGGAGTGATTTTGATAGACAAAAAGAGGAATAATGCTATAAGGGAACGCTGCGTGGCGTGTTAGAAGTTGTCGTGACAAAGATAGAGAAAGGAATGCTGAGGTCGTTTGGACATGTTGAGAGGATAGTAAAGACGTAATATTATGTTATACTATAGCTTTGCCCCGCGGTTTCACCCGCCGTAGACATCGTTCCCGTGGGAATATCAGGAGAAAAAGTACCCTATGTGCTATTCCAGAGTCTAAGCTACCCGCATACTAAATTTCAGCTCAATCTGTTCATTAGTTTTGGCGTGAAAGAGACAAACATCCATCCATCGATCAATTTTTTTTTTTTTTTTTTTTTTTTTTTTTAATATAAAATAGGCTTACGTTTGACCTCAATCTCGCTTGATGGAAGGCGAAGATGAGGCCTAAGATGGTACACGTTTGCCTAGAAGGTGTCTGTTCACTTTGGCCTTAAAGATGTCCAGATTATAGCGTTCTGGAAATACTGACCTCGGCAGAGAGTTCCACTCCTTAGCCGTCCGCATAATGAAGGAAGAAGCAAATCGCTTCGTGCGTAATGGAGGAATGTCTACAACATAAGGGTGAAACTGCTCGCCGCGCCTAGTCGTTCGGTGATGGAAAGGGGAAGGGGGCAATCTAACCAAAACCGCGCTAGATGGCGCTGGAGGTGAGTTAGAACTCGCAAGCGTTTGGTTCTCCTGTCAAAAACGTAATTTTTTTTCATTGTACTGAAATTTGAGTTTTATAATTTTATTAGGATTAGGATTACAACTGTCACAGGCTCATACCTATTTATATTCCAACTATAGCTAGCTAAACGCTTGTTGGAGGCATCGGGGACCAGAGTGCTGGCCTGTATTTTGCCCAGAAGATAAGCATCTGCATCCAACTGGGCAATGCCGCCAGCATTCTGACCACCTACCCTTCCTCCAAAGGTTTAATAGATTTAAGTTAGTGAGTAGGTTTTGTATATAAAATATAAATAGTCTTGACTTTTGTAAATATTGTTTTGTGTGTTTATTTTTAATGTTTCTTTGAATAAATTTATGTGCTGAACCATTTATATTCCCTGTAATATTATGTTCTTACAGTAAACAGAATAATAGGGTCACTAGTTTCCAGATCGCTACGAATTGCTGCTGGTGTTTTCATTGATTAGATAATAGATGTCGCGAAAATCAATATTTTTAGGGTTTCGTACTTCAATGGAAAAAAGGATCACTTTGTTGTCCGTCTGTCTGTCTGTTAAGATACTTTTTCACGGGAAGCCTGAAGGTATCAAGTTGATGAATGAAAAATTGATATCAACTACTCAGATATGCGGTCTCTTGTGGCTGTAAAAAATCATGCTTCTAAGTTAACGCATTCAAAAGTTATACTTAGCCATTTTACTGCATATTTCCATACTTTGCGCAAGGGGCTAAAAGCTCTAGAGTACTTCCTCCATGTTTGCTTTACTTTGTAACTAGATGGCACTGTATGTTCTAAGTAGGTGGATTGTTTTTGGAATTGGAAGCGTTTTATTCGGGAATAATAATATATAATAATAATATGGTACAACTTCCACACACGGTCATCTGGTCCCAAACTAGACTAGAAGCCTGTACTATGGTAACTGTTGACATCCTCGGTGGCGTAGAGGGCGCATGCTCGACTGCCAATCAAGAGGTTCCGGGGTTCGATCCCCAGGTCAGGCAAAGTGTTAATTATTGGATTTTACCTTTAGGAATTATCTCAATTACTGCCTGGAGTCTGGAACTGTGTCCGGTAGATGGCAATAGGCTCGCCTCCTATTACATGGGACCAATAACATACTGGCGAAATGTGGGTGTATCTACTATGGGACTGAGTCCTGGGTACATCTCTGCCTACCCCTTCGGGAAAAAAGGCATGAATGTATGTTATGTTACTATGGTAACCAGATGACTAATATACATATATATATAAGCTTATAATACCAAGACACAGATCAAACAGACATGTTCATGCACACAAATGTTTGACCTGGCCGGGGATCGAATCCGGGCCCTGCGGCACAGAAAGCAGAGTTACTACCATCTGAGCCACCGAGGCTGTATATATGCCGGTATGGAACCCTTCACTATGCATACATATGTAAGCCTTAACAATTATTTATTTTTTTACGTTTAGGACCCGCGCAGACGCTTGTGGTAGACTATGGATGGTAGATACAGGATTATTGGAAATACCAAGTAAGAAAACTTACCTATAATATAAGTTTTATCACTTTTACTCGCTAAAAGTACCTACTCCATGCTTAATTTTTTTTTATGATAGTGATTGACAAGACGAGCAAATCAGGTACCTGATGGTAAGCATCATGATTGCCCATATCAGATACAATGCCACCCAGTGTTTTAAAGTTCAAAATTGTGCACATGAAACATGAAACCTACGGAAGATGAGCTCAGAGTCTCAGAGACAGCCCCCGCTAAGTGCAAGAACTATTGTAAATGTATGGAAACTATTTGGTTTTTCGATGGTTGATAATCGGGCTATTGTTCGAGACTTCGGAACTTATGCTCCTACCCCAGGGAAATATATTGCCAGGCGATGACTGGCCATTTCCTGAACGGGTTAGTTCTATATACTTTTTTTTAGGGCAGATTGCCTTTATTGAAAGAAGACTAAACAATAGCTACCTACTTACTATCTACCCTAACTAAATACAATATGCCATAGAACACTTCGAAATCCACAGGCCGACATGTCAGCCTATAGACAATCCAAGTGCTCTAAACCACTGTCAGATGGCAGCGTGCCCAAGATACTGGCGGCATTGCCACGTTGAATAGCAATGCGTAAACGTTGGGCCAGATAAACGCCAGCATTTTGATCACGTTTGTTACTAATTCATTACTAAACAATAATTAATTATATAATTTTCACGTCATCTATTGGGCAGTTCATAAACTAATGATGTTACAGATAATTTGCAGCAAATCCGTCAACCGAGTATCGTAGTTTTTGATCATCGCAGCGACACGCAGATATTGAGATACGAACTGAAAGAGTCGGATTTACCTGCAAACAACACCCCCGCTGGTTGGTTTTTTAAATTTATTTACGAATAGGTTAAGTCGGAACGGAGGAGTTTAACTTAACACAGTACCTTACAGACTATAATACCTTGCATAATACCTTACAGACTATAAACATACATAAAGATATAAAACACTTCATTATTATGATTTAGGGATACTATAATTCGATTTCGCCTCCCTGAAGCGACGAAAAACGATGCCTTCAGGCCAAAATTGTAGATCCAGGAACGTCTCCTTGTATTTCGCCGGAAACCGGAGCACGTATGACTTGAAAGTCTGCGTCCGCATATTATTAATAATTTTGTCTAGTTTTATGTCTATAAGTTAAATTCCTCGACTGCCTCGGTGGCGTAGAGGGCGCATGCTCGACTGCCAATCAAGAGGTTTTATAACTGTTAGCTTTCTTCTTGTATGATAAATAAATAAATAAAATAAATTAATTAATTAAGCTTTCCTTTTCAGGTTTAGCATCAATCACCTTAGATACCTCGAACGGCTGTACAAACACATTCGCCTACATTGCTGACCTCATGTCATTTGGTATAATAGTGTATTCGTTAAAGGAGAACAATAGCTGGAGAGTCACACATAACTATATGCATTTCAACCCTTTAGCCACGACTCTGCAGATTGCCGGTAAGTTTGAGATTAGCGCCATCTTTTGAGCCAAATTCGGAACCTTCCAAACAGACGAATGTAACCAATCCAAATGTTGTAAAACTATCAGTTGAAATGATTAAGTCCATCACGTTCTTGTTGTAGAGGTAAGTATCTTTTCTTAACTCTACGCGCACCGTAACAGATTACGTTACTGTGCGCGTACTGCCTGTGGTACTGCCTTCAAGCCCCTGGGTCTCTGGCGGAGAAAGTGTCTTTTAGTTTGTGAATGAAACATAGACTCACAAATGTCACGACAGTATAATGAAAAACTTGATAAATATTTAATTGTTTAATTTATTGAGTTATGTCAAAACTTGTAGAACAAATGATGTTATTTATGATGTTAGCTGCTTGGTCCTTCGGGGTTGCTGGTGTTTTTAAGGTATGTCTGTATATAGAACATTGGGTCGCTATACATTATAGCAACCTAAATTTAGGTTGGGCTTTACGAGGTTTTTTTTTTATGATAGTGAGTGACAAGACGAGCAAATCAGGTGCCTGATGGTAAGCATCATGATTGCCCATATCAGACACAGTGCCACTCAGTGTTTTAAAGTTCAAAATTCTGCGCGGCACTGCACTGCGCCTGTCACCCTGAGGTATGAGTTGTTGAATCTCATCATGCCCAGTAATTTCGCTGGACCTACCTAAAGCCTAAGTTTTACCTAGGTAGATATGTAAAAACAATTAAATTAAAATTTATTTATTAATAATAAAACAGATTGGTACCTATTGTAAAAAAAAAATTACATAACATAACATACATTCACGCCTTTTTCCCGAAGGGGTAGGCAGAGGTGTACCCAGGACTCAGTCCCATAGTAGACACCCACATTTCGCCAGTATGTCGTCATGCCCAGTAATTTTAAAACACTGGGTGGCACTGTATCTGATATGGTCAATCATGATCCTTACCATCAGGCACCTGATTTGCTCGTCTTGTCACTCACTACCATAAAAAACTTACGATGATTTTCTTATATTCCAGGGCAACGTTTCCAATGGAATGACGGCATATTCAGCATAGCTTTGGGAGGCACTGGGAGATGTAAAACTGCATATTTCCATCCTTTAATGTCCACGCAGGAGTTCTCTGTATCCACTTGTGTACTGAATAATAAAACTGCTTCGAATGATAATGAATATTGGACTAGATTCAATGTAAGTATTGCTGTTATAATATGTTATAATATTTGCTGTTATTTGATATAAATTTAAAACTCAAACTCAAACAGATTTATCAAATAGGTCATAATCTGACACTTTTGCACGTCAATGAAGATAAACAGTGCTGAGTCTACCGTGCGTTCGGAAAGATACCTCTACAAGAAGAACGCACAAGAAACTGTCTTTCAACAGATAGTTTCACCATATTGTGTTTGGTTACATTCGTTTGTTAGTGTCAGTGCCGCGTGGTGCTATGCAGCAGTTTCCAGGCATCTTTGTCCTCTATGTACTGGTTGACTTTATAATAAGCCTTCTTTAGTAAAGTAGATTTTATATAGGTAAATATATAACATAATACATATACATAATACATATATCTGAATATCCCAACGGCCCAAATTCCTTAAAGGAACCCATGTCTATCTCTCAAGATAACTTCTAATTAGAGTATGTAATAAGAAATAATTTGTAAAGGCAGACGTATGTATGCATAGTGTAGGGTTCCATACCTAGATACCAAGAACATACAGCGCCATCTATTAGTTTCTTCAGCAAAGGAAATATGCACTAAAATGGCCATAACTTTTGATTGTTATGATTTTATTACAGCCACAAGTCACAAGGGATCGCAGATCAGTAGTTGATATCAATTTCAACTTGATACCTCCACGCGTTCCCGTTAAAAAGTGTCTTGACAGACGGGCAACAAAGTGATCATAATTCAATTCAATTCTTATTTTGTGGCTTGTGAAAGTTCTTAAACATCACAACTTTGCCAATAACACGTAGGGAGATTAGACATCAAACGAAGGAAATTAACCAATAAGTGCTTTTGAACACAAAAAGTGATTCATAAGCGTTCCTTTTTTCCTTTTGAGGTGATGAATTAGTACCAGGCAATTATAACTAAACAAGAGGTTTTTCAAATCGGGAGCACACTGTATATTCGGCCAGTGTCAAATATATTTTTTTATAGGTGCTAGGCGAAAGAGGTCCAAACGCCCAATCCACCATGCACGCCATGCATTCCTCAGGCGTATTGTTCTACGCTGATGTAGGAAGAGATGCCGTCTCCTGTTGGAATACTCAGCAAGACCTGGAACCAGCGAAAACTGCTGTACTGGCTAGAGATGATAGGAGACTCAGTTATCCGGCTGGTAAGTATCATCTTACTTATTATCACTTACTTCTTGCCTTGTTGATGAGTCATACGTATAGAATTAGCAAGGTATAAGTCGGTTCAATAAAGAAACGAATCTAAAATGATCTCTTAAAATCATGTTTTCTCGCTTGCACACTAGTTAGAGTCTAGTGTGCAAGCGAGAGCACATGATTAGAGCCGCCATTTTGGATTCCTATCTTTATTGAACCGGCTTTTATTAGAGATGTCAAAACTCATTAATGACATACAAAACTATTATGGATTTGTGCCTGGCACTTGCAATCATTAAACTTAGGCGATAGGGGGCGAGTAGGGGCACTCCCATTAAAAAAACAGCTCTATATTATGAGCATATCGTTTTTAAGAGCGTACATGGCCTTCTAGGAATTTGATATGTAGCGTCCATGGTCCAGTGGGAATATGCCCGGCTTTAAATCCAGATGTCCTGGATCGAATCTCATCGTGTGATTCTTCACCTGGGCGCTACCGTATTTCGGATGGCATGTCAAAATCTGTAGATCCCGGCTGTTTCCTATAAGATATGTAGGGAGCAGTCGTTAGGTCTTGTTGGAGGCCTTGTAGGAAACCTGAAACTCTGATAATATGGGTTGTCCACATAACCCATATGAATTGACTCGAGCAGTGTAATTGTATAAACTGTTCTGTTAGAGTATAAATTCAAATTATTAATTATTATTATTGACACAATCCTATGAAAAATTTACCAAATCGATGTTTTGTATATCCCCTGTTTCCTCCGAATAGTTTCAGTTTCAGTTTATTTATTCAATTTTAACAATGTACATTGTATTTGAAATTATTATAATAAAAATTAATAAATTAACTACATAAAACCACCACGAATATAATAAACCCATTCTGTAAATTTATATCCTGATATTTTTATAGTGAAGTAACCTATGTCCCTGTCATTTTAATTTTTCTTATTAACCCTTGGTTTTTTCAAAGTGAACTTCCAAAAATCCCAGTTTTACTCGCGTGATTGGACGTCCACTACAAAAAAATGTAGCGTTTATAAACAATAATAAAATGATAGGGACATATAATATAACTTCATCTTGAACATATCAGGATATAAATATATCAAATAGGTTTATAAGTTTACTGTATACGGAAGAAACTGGGAATACAAAACATTGATTTAGTAAATTTTCCATAGGATTGTGTCAAACTGCTAAGAGGTCTTGTATCCTGTTAAGTGGTTTTCTTTTTGTCAAAAGCCTGCCCAATTTAGCATGATAGAAGTTTAGTTAAAGCAAGTACAAAAAAGATTGATCCACTGTGACCTTGAACGAATTAACCACGTGACATATCTTCCTCTACACCTATGCTCTCCTTTGGGGAAACAAGGCGCGTATTTTATGTAGGTAGTGAGATAGTGATGTGATTTTTGCCTTTTCTGCAGATCTTCATATAACAGGCGATGAAGTATGGGTGATTTCGAATTCTATGCCACGGTTTTCATATTCCCGCCTCAACACTGATGAATATAACTTCTTTATTTACAAGTAAGTTTATAAAATCAGATAATTTATTGAATTTAGCGTTACTTTTCTCCAACTGGAGAAAAGTTTCTCTGGAACTCCATTGCAAACTCCCAGAACAAGAATATTTAGTTTTTAGTTCCGATTTTTTGTGTCAAAACAACATGCGCAGTGCACCGCCCTCCCGCCCGTAAAATTGCATGCAAAGAGGAAATGATATTAGGTATTATTTTTGTTAGTGACACCATTACACGTGGAAAAGGATAGACAGTGTAAGGCTTTCTGGATTCTTTGGATTAAGAGTCCGTTTCTTTTAGATTCAAATCCTTCAGACAAAGCAAATTAAAAACTGTCAAACGGTATTTACAACATTTGATGCACTGTAGTAGGTAATTGCTACGTAGCATCGCTGCCACTTAGTTTTCTGTAAATTTTAAATAGTATATCAAAGTCACACCTATATTGCCACCAACTCTGAACTTTTTTATGATAGTGAGTGACAAGACGAGCAAATCAGGTGCCTGATGGTAAGCATCATAATTGCCCATATCACCCTGTCACCCAGTCACCCTGAGATATTAGTTGTTGAATCTCATCATGCCCAGTTATTTTGCTGGTAACGTTGCCCTACATACCGGAACACAGTAATGCTATTCATCATCATCAGCTCAGCTGTATTAAAACCACTTTCTGGTGCATGGGAAGGACGTCGTCCTACGGCTAAAAGATGATGATTTGGTTGCGTCAAATTACAAATTGTATGATACTTTAGAGTTTTGCTCAATAGATGGCGCTAATTTCAATATTTACATTTCAGAGGCAATGTACAAGATCTGATTTCCGGTACGGTTTGCGCTGGTACTGTTTCATCAACCAACAATAATAAATATTATAATAGAAATAATCGTTATAAGAGCAGATATCATTGATTAAATTTAATTAAAATTACGTGTGTAGTTTTTGTTATTAACCTAAAAGAGGTGATACGTGGTGAGATTTAAGACTAACCCCCCCCTCCCCCACCCCACCCAAAATCACGTTTAATTTTTAGTCCCTACAAAGAATCTTAAAATTTTTAGAATATTATCTTTAAATACATTTATAAAGTATAATCTAATTTTATTCTAGAAAATTAAGGACCATGATAAAAATGTCAGACAGAAAGGTTGCTGTACAATGTTGGTTAATGTACATTGTCCTCGGACCACGGATTAGCAAGACTTTCTTCAACACTAACAACTGGATAAACATCTTGCAAGTCAGTTGTTGGCTGTGCTTTGTTGAAGTTCAACGTCGGTTTCATTGAAAAAATAAATACACGTGATGTCTTACTACACCTTTGTGATATTTCGTGATTTTTGCCGACCCCCTCCTCCGCCTTTCGAGCCTCACGTGATTAATGGACGGCCCCTTATACGACAGAATAATAAATAAATATGCGATACGAGTTGTGCCCCGCGGTTTTTCCCGCGTAGTCTTCGTTCCCGTAGTAATATCGGGATAAAACCTTTTGTGTTATTTCAGGTGTTATATCTAAGTGCATACCGAATTTCAGCCGATTCATTAGTTTTCGCTTGAAAGAGTAACAAACATCTATCCATCCATTTTTATTCCCATATTCCCACGGGAACGAACACTTCGCGGGTGAAACCGCGGGACACAGTTCTGCAGTTCACAAACTAGTATGATAATAAAAACTCATTATCTGTTTTATAGTTTTATTAGGAATTATTTATTACAAGGTTACAAAATTACTTAAAAATCTGTTTATTTATATTTGGTTTTGAATTGATTTTTTATTATTTTTATTATAAAGATATCATAAGAATTAATATGGCACAGGATTTCTCATGGTCCGGATCTGAAAAAAAATTAAACCAAAGTTAATATCAAAATTTAATTAGATTCAACTGAACTGAACATTACGTTTACAATACACCACCTACCTACTAAATTTGTTCGTATATTTGTTTATCTGGGAATAACATGTTTTCACTAGTTCACATGGGCTTAAGTTCGCAGAGCCTATGTTCAGACTCGCCAAGATTCAAAGATTCAAAGTTTTTATTTCAATAAACATAATGTGTAGTTATATTATAAAAATGTTTTGTTATTAATTAAACAATGCATGCAAAATAAACTGTATGTCAAAATATATTTTTCTTTAATATAAACTAAAATACAATCTTTATGTCAAAATTATTATTAAAAAGAAATTAAAATGTCAATTTAATAATTAAAGCAAAGTAAGCAAGTTACGCCGCCCGTATTGTAGTACTGTTATGAACAAAAAGTGTAAACTTACCTCGTAATATTTATTATAATTTATACAAGTCTTGTGTGCGACATGCCAGCGTCGCGCCATGTTGAGAAATATTGCTTGAAGATGGTTGGCTCTGTGTTCTGCAGGACTCTCTCTACATGGACCTGATAGAATAATAATGTTAACATATTATGTAAGTAAATGGCCACACGTTGGGCGCTAGCTGTAATAGTTACAATAGTCTTATTGAATAATTTAAAATAAAAGCGCTTAAGGTCCTGTAAAGGTCAACTATTCTACATAACATACATACATACATTCACGCCTTTTTCCTGAAGGGGTAGGCAGAGGTGTACCCAGGGCTCAGTCCCATAGTAGATACACCCACATTTCGCCAGTATGTTATTGGTCACATGTAACAGGGGGCGAGCCTATTGCCATCTACTGGGCACAGTTCCAGACTCCAGGTAGTTGAGATCATTGCTAATGGAAAAATCCAATATTTAACACTACCTGGGGATCGAACTCGGGAGTTCTTGATTGACAGTCGAGCATGCGTCCTCTACGCCACCGAGGCAGTCTACAACTAGAGGCAACTATTCTAGAAATAATTAAATTAAGAATCTAGGCCCCATGTTGGGCGCCATCGTCATCATCACTTCCCATCTCAAGTCCACTACTGGACAAAGGCCTTCTTCATCCTTATCAGACCCCCCAATTGGGGGTGGAGAGATTGCCAATACTCGTAGCAGAGTAGCGAGTGCAGTTCTTGGACGCGAAGAAGTTGTTAGTTAATTATGCCCCACGTTGGGCGCCAACTTTGTCTGATTAAGTCTGTGATTTCCTTACTTATTCTTTTTTTTAAATGTTTTAAAAAACTGCGTGAAAATGTTCCCCATTTTGATCAAGGATTAAGGAGTTGATGAATGAGTGTTTCAGTCAGTCAAGTCTAAATAAATGTAATATTTCTTACCCAAGAAGGATATTTCTTTGAAGCCAAATATTCCTGAGCTTTAGTCATGGCCTCAGATTTCTCCTTCTCAGTGGCTTGCTTGCCGATCCAAACGTAAATACTGCCGCTGACTGTGTCCAGAATGTAGGTTTCCTGTAAAGCACATAAAAAAATCATTACATAACATAACGTAGGTAAACAAAATCCAAGCGTGTTCTAACTCAGCTGCCAGCGCCATTTAGAGCTGTGTTTTTGTGTGTACGTTTGTTCCCTTTTCACGCTAAAACTACTGAACCGATTGAGCTGAAATTTGGTATGTAGATAGTTTAGACCCTGTAATAATACATAGGATACTTTATATCCCGATATTCCCACGGGAACGAAGAATACGGGAAGGGTGAAACCGCGGGGCGCAACTGGTCCTATAAATAAAGCTCACCTGTGGCTTTAACATCTCCTGTCTGTAAGGACGCGTGAGCGGAGTGATCTTCACTTTGCCACTAGCATCGGATACTTCTGAGAGAATGGCGGTTTGTTCCTCTTTCTTTTCAAATGCCTGAAATAATTATTAATTAATCTCATACAAAATTAAATTTCTGAAATTAATTGCCTTGAATGAATTGCCTCGGTGGCGTAAAGGGCGCATGCTCGACCGCCAATCAAGAGGTCCCGGGTTCCATCACCAGGTCAGGCAAAGTGTTAAATATTGGATTTTTCAATTTTCTTCCTGGAGTCTGGAACTGCCCGGTAGATGGCAATAGGCTCGCCCCCTATTACATGGGACCAATAACATACTGGCGAAATGTGGGTGTATCTACTATGGGACTGAGTCCTGGGTACACCTCTGCCTACCCCTTCGGGAAAAAGGCGTGAATGTATGTTATGTTTATTTTGGTTGAAGAAAATCGTATGGATTATGTTAACAAAATGTAAATTATTATTACTGTAATGTTAGTAATTATAAGAATTATAAGAAAATTAAAATTTAACATTACAATAATTTTTTTTTTTTATAAATATTCATAAATATGAAAAATCCACACAGTTTTCTTAATCAAAATATATATTTTGTCGTAAATAATGACCAGATAAAGAGCCAACCACAAACAATTATTGATTACAAAATTATTCTCTCCTGCTCTCTATTTGGAAAAAAATATGTTGTATGTATGTCCGAGAACCATTTTGTTGTATGTCCACCTTAATGAAAATTAGGGACTACCTCGGTGGCGTAGCGGGCGAACGCTTGACTGCCGATCATAAGGTCCCGGGTTCGATCTTTCAATCCCCAGATCAGGCAAAGGTATATTGGATTTAACCATTAGAAACTATCTCAATGACCCGGAGGAGTCTGGAACTGTGCGCGGTAGAGGGCAAAGTCTCGCTCCCTATTACATGGGACCAACATACTGAAGAAATGTGGGTGTACCTACGGAAAAAGCCGTGATTATATGGAACAACTTCCACACACGGTCATCTGGTCCCAAACTAGGCAGAGACTGACATACATACTTATAAGCGCTTATAACACCCAAGCGCACAAATTTTTAACTTGGCCGGTACTACCGGCTGAGCCAACTGGCCAGTCATGGATTGTATGTTTTTTTTTATAGTGAGTGACAAGACGAGCAAATCAGGTGCCTGATGGTAAACATCATGATTGCCCATATCAGACACAGTGACACCCAGCAAGGGCGTCGCCAAGGGGGGGCAGGGGGGGGCTGCTGCCCCCCCCTTGAGAATTGAAAAAATTTAGCCTTTATTGTCAATGTATACATTCAAGTGCCGCCATACGATAGGCACGTATTTTTAAATACAGAACCATCAGGGCTCTATTTTATAAAAAAAAATTATCTACAAAACTCTAAAAAATCTACAAAATTGTAGGCTTTTCTGTTTCATAGAAATTTGTAATTGTATACAGGCAAATACCTGTTGTATATCTACCGTCTACCAAAATGGAGAAATTTGGGTAGAAATTCTTTGACCCCCCCCCTTGATCATCGGCTGGCGACGCCCTTTACACCGAGTGTTTTAAAATTAAAAATTCTGCGCAGCACTGCACTGCGCCTGTCACCCTGAGATATAAGTTGTTAAATCTCATCATGCCCAGTAATTTCGATGGTAACATTGCATTGTTATATGTTATATTATGTTATGATATGACATTATAATAAGTAACCAGCGAAATTACTGGGCATGATGAGATTCAACAACTCATATCTCAGGGTCACAGGTGCAGTGCAATGCTGCGCAGAATTTAGAATTTTACAGAAAACACTGGGTGTCACTGTGTCTGATATGGACAATCATGATGCTTACCATCAGGCACCTAATTTGCTCGTCTTGTCACTCACTGTCATAAAAAAAACCAATAAGTAGTAAGTCATAACTAAGTAAGTACCTGATCGTCGCCTCCAGCACTTTCTTCAGGCACTAGATCTTTAGTGCCAGATCCAAGAGCTGTGAAGAATTTTTGCAATTCTACCTCTGTTGCAAACGAATCTATAAGAAAACATTAAAATGATATACTAAAACATAATATTTTAATACAGGCTATTATGATATATTAGTTATGTTAGAGAAGTATGACTGGAGTGACCTTGATGGACAAAGTGAGGAATAGTGTGATAAGGGAACGCTGTGGCGTGTTAGAAGATGTAGTGACAAAGATAGAGAAAGGATTGCTGAGGTGGTTCGGACATGTGGAGAGGATGGACGAAAGGAGATTGACAAAGGAGATTTATAAGGCGAGTGTGAATGGTCAAGTCGGTAGGGCTCGACCTAGGCGTACCTTTCATGAACAGTTGATGTTATCTTAGGAAAGGTGAGGTCAAAAGTAAAAACAAACGACAAGCATGCATGAAGAATGTGATGAAAGTGGAAGAAGCGAAAGTTGTATGTCAGGATCGTAGCAATTAGAGAGAAATAGTCTCTTCCTACCCCAACGGGAACAAGGCGAGACTGTATGTATGTATGTATGTTATATTATTCTAAATTTTAATGTTTAAATTGTGTGATTTTGTTATACCTATGATCTTTTTGACTGAAACGTTTTTAAAAGCTTTTATTTAACTTGCAATGTATGTATAAGCATGTTTGTTCGGGTGAAATCTTTGAACTCAATTTTGAAGTAGATATCTTCAACCGATTGTGCTGAAATTTTGTATACACGTTTAGTTTGGATGACAATGCACGATATTATGGTGTGTGACATCATTCTAAATCCAATATGGCGGACCATCCAAATGGCGGAATAGTTATTTTTAATGCATTTCTACAATATGGATATGAAATGAAAGGGCTTGTTGGGAGTAGCTCGAAAAATAATTTGGCGTCATTCTAAATCCAATATGGCGGACCATCCACGATGGTGGAGTAGTCAAAAGCTTTTTTAAAAATGTTTTTTTTTATTTTAATTTATTTATATACGTAAGGTACCAAGACGCACAACATGCGTGGTGATTATGACAAAATCTCCCCATATGCATTCCGTTTTATGGGGGAGGCCTATATTTAGCAGTGGACGTCTTCCGGCTGATGATGATGACCTCGCTGCCAACCCCTTTGAAAAAAGGCGTGAAGTTATATTATATAACCTCTGAATTTAAAAAGATTTACCATAAATCTCAACTCTTGCTCGTCCTCTATGGTCGACATCTTTAATCTGGTTAGCCACGGCGGTGGCTTTTAGTTTCTCCACGTTCTTGGCTTTATCTCCACAGTAGACATACACATTTGTGTCTACATCGAGGATAAAGCAATCCCCTTTGTTGAGAGACGAAATTAGGGGGTCCACCTGAAAAGATCAAATCAAGACCGTTTGACAGTTTTATATTTAACCACGTTTCAAGGATTTGAATATAGAGTTGTTGGTTTCTGGGCCACGTAGAACTTATAATTTTTTTTTATTCGATAGGCCTAGTAATAAGATTCTCAAATATACATAAATAATATTTTTTTGTATCGCCATTAATGATTATGAATTCAGCAAATGTTCTACTAAAATTAGAACGCGCGTCGCCATTAAAAAATACTAACTACGTACTCGTACCTAACCTCACTTAACAATCAAGAAGTAACTTTGTCTGTCTGTCTGTCTGTCGCACTTTCACGCCAAAACAACTGAACCGATTTAAATGAAATTTGGTACACAGATAGTCTAGAGCCTGTGAAAGGACATAGGTACTTTTTAATGCGAAAAAAGGGGGAGATGAAAAGTTGTATGGAAGTATCGTCATTTCGTTTACCTGGCGCACGCGCACGTTTCTCTTCCCCTTGACCTGTATCAGTCGTTTGGTTGCTCCTGCGTTTGTTACCACATGTGTGAACCCTGAGCCTACTCCTCCTGGCAGGTACTGCAGGGCTGCGAATAATAAATACATCATTATCCGCAACCTAAGTATCTAGAGAAGGAAATTGGTGGGTTCCCAGTTCCCAACGAGTTACACTAAACGAGTCACACTGTGACACGTTGGGAAAAAATGTAGGTACCTACCTAGGTACAAAATAATGTAGGTATAGTTCGACACAAAAGAGTAGAAAATAATGGGGGCGCCACTGTCTTTTACAAGAGTAAAAACAATTTCATCAACACATACATTTTAAATTAGTTCCATTTCTACTCTTTTGTGTCGGACTATACCTCCCTAGATACCTACATTATTTTGTATGTATTTTTTTTTTTACAATACCAATCTGTTTTAATATATAAATTTGAATATTTTTTTTAATAATTTTATTTTAATTTAATTATTTTAATAATTTTATTTTAATTTGATTTAAATGAATTATTAATTTAATTGTGTTATTTTAATTTTATTGTGATTGTATAATGTAATGTAATTTATTGAACTAATGTATTTAACCTATCTATTTTAATTATGTATGTGTAGCTATGGACAAAGTCTGCAAATAATTATTTTTAATTTAATTTAATTAATTTAATTTAATATTAATAAATAAATTTTAATTTCATTTTTTTACATATCTACCAAGGTAAAACTTAGGCCTTAGATACCTACAATATTTTGTATGTAACGACTTCAAAAACTTTACACTATGTTTATACAGTAACTATCTACATACCAAATATCAGCTCTATCGATTCCGTAGTTTCAGCTTGAAAACGTTACAAACATACACGGTACAAACTACGCTAGATAGCGCTGGGAGTCCTTTTTTAACATTTGTAAATTCTAGTTGCTTTTTCAGCCCACTTGTCAAAGATATATTTATAAAAGAAACGTATTTAATATGTGCATTACAATTTACAATAAATTGCCCGAGGACATTAAGATTTTAAAGGAAAATAAGTTCAAATTTATTCAACACAAATGGCTTCTAGACAATAAAGGTTTTTATAGTGTACAGCCCCAGTAGCACAGTGACCAGGGAAAACGAAATCCCAGGGGTTTACAACGTGACAGCAGATATGCAATGTTCGGGCACGAAAGAGACAAAAAACGAGGAAAATTAGTTATTTCTGTGCCATGCTAGGCGGGCAGGAATATATAAATTTGAAATAGACTTAACGAAATGTATCTTATGCAATCTTTATGACATTGATATAATTTTGAATAATAATTCAGATAAGAATAATTAGTAATAATATTAGGTATGACTGAAATATTTGCACGCCTGCTTGCAGGCTGAATACGAGTACACACACACTGACTTTTAGTTATTTAAGGTCCTATCTATACTATTATATAAAGAGAGAAAGTGATTCACTGACTGACTGACTCATCAACCCAGAGCCAAAACTACTGGACCGATGATGATGAAATTTTGACAACAGATTATTTTTACAGTCTAGACAAGTAATAAGAAAGGATTTTTCAAAATTTTACCCCTAAGTGTATTAAATAGGGGTTGAAAGTTTGTATGGAGTAGACTTCATTTTTCAGCCGATTAATTTCAAATTTTGTAGAAACATTCTAAAATGAAAATAATTAAACACGTATTCCAGCGTTTTCAAAAATTTCAGCCCTTTTGTGGAAAAATACAGTTTTAAAGTTTCTTATGAATATTTTAGTTCCAACAATGCTTACTAGATGGCGCTACAGAAAAATTTCAATATTTTCTTGCAAGACATAACTACCTTAAAGCAACATTTTTAGGTAATTTAGTTCCAACATAGCATAATAGATGGCGTTCTGTAAATAATAAACGCGCTTATGACTAAAAAAAAACAACAAAAACATACATTCACGCCCTTTTTCCCGAAGGGGTAGGCAGAGGTGTACCCAGGACTCAGTCCTACAGTAGATACACCCACATTTCGCCAGTATGTTATTGGTCCCATGTAATAGGGGACGAGCCTATTGCCATCTACCGGGCACAGTTCCAGACTCCAGGCAGTTATTGAGATAATTCCTAATGGAAAAATTCAATATTTATCACTTTGCCTGACCTGGGTTTCGAACCCGGGACCTCTTGATTGGCAATCGAGCTTGCGCCCACTACGCCATAGAGGCAGTCGCTTATTATTTCGCTTCTCTTTATCATAGCTCTATTAAACTGGGTTGCAACAACATCGAATTATGAATGCTCTTCTTACTGTTTTCACTGTTTCCGTAATCCGTATATGTCTCCAGATTATTCAATCTATTACCAATACCAATATCATAGTATAAAGTGAGAAACTTTGTTTTTTATTTGCAACGAATAGGTTCCGAAACTACTGGACTGATTTAAAAAATCTTTTACTTATGGAGAGCTTAATTCAGTGTGAGTGACATAGGCTATATTACGAGGTTTTGAAAAATATTAGGGATCCGCAAGAAATCTGCAATATTATGAACTAAGGTGTCATATAATTACCAAATATATTCATTAACTTGCGTGCGCTGTGAAATCTATTAATGGTAGAATAATATAATGTACTAGGGGTTTGTAGTACTTACTAATATTTACAAAATAGTCCACGGACATTATATCCATCTATTTTGGTTTAGTCACATTAATCGAAACAGTCATTATATGCATGCGGTGTGAAAAGTATTGGTGGTAGATTAAAGTAATGTATTAGGGGTTTGCAGTACTTACCAATATGTACAAAATAGTGAACGGACATTATATCCATCTATTTTGGTTTAGTCACAATAATCGAAGCAGTCATTATTTTTCATGCAGTGTGAAAACTATTGGTGGTAGATTAAAGTAATGTATTAGGGGTTTGTAGGACTTATCAATATCTACAAAATAGTCTACGGAAATTATATCCATCTATTTTGGTTTAGTCACAATAATCGAAGCAGTCATTAACTTTCATGTGCTGGGAAATCTATTTGTGGTAGAATAAAGTAATGTACCTACTAGGGGTTTGCAGTATTTACCAATATCTACAAAATAGTGAACGGACATTATATTCATCTATTTTGGTTTACGTTATTTGGCGTTATTTTGGCGTTATTTTGTTATTTTGGTTTTTTTGGCGCTACGTAAACCATTAGGGTTATACCTATAAAAATACAATGTATCACGAATTTACTTCTGTTAAAACGTTCACTTCTACTTCTCCCGTGCGAAGCCGGGGCGGGCCACTAGTACTATAATATATGTGTATTCTGGCGAAATAAAATATTTGTTTGATTGATTGATAGTGAGATTTGAGGTTTATAATATACGTATGAAGTAGGACTAAACAATCATCCTTTATGACGCTCTTGCTAACTGACTACATAACATACATTCACGCCTTTTTCCCGAAGGGGTAGGCAGAGGTGTACCCAGGTCTCAGTCCCATAGTAGATACACACCTAACTGACTAACTATACCTTATAGAGGTATTTCAACATTGGTCGCCATTCCGTAAACAAGATAATTGTAACAATTAGAGCTAAGATAATTGCCGATGGAGTCATCAACTTAACCTTGCAGTCGTTTAGCTGTTTTACGTGACCGAGCCGAAACGAGATCATATTATTTGAGGTACTTGAGTTTTTGAGGCATAACATATAACATTCTACGTGATAAAATATCTTTCTATCGTCCGTATTATAATTAGATTTTATATATTCAAGGCGCTGTCCAAAGCAGATGTACTCGTATCATGTAGGTATAAAAAACTGCACATATGCAAAAATCTTAGAAACATAAAAAACCACTGAAAACTCGTTTGGATTAAATTGGATTTTTTACTGAATCTTTGTATCGTTATTTTCTAGAACCTAGTTGTCTTTATTTTACGTAATTACATGTAGTATTTTTTAGATCTTCCAAAATGTGGTTACGTGTGAGCGAAAGCAGCAAGCTCAAAGTAGCTGAACGAGCTACGGAGAGAGCTATGCTCAAACTCAGATAAAATTTATTTAAATAAGTCTTAAAAAGGCTTTTTTAAACGTCAATAAATATAATATTAATAACTAGTAATAAATCTACCGTGCGTTCGGAAATTTACCTCTACAAGAAGAACTCACAAGAAACTTGTAAGAGGGTTGAATTTTTTAAACTGCGAGTTTTACAATCGTCCTCTATGTATTGGTTAACATTATAATAAGCCTTCCGTAATAAAGTTAATTTACACAGGTTTTTACCCTCTGAGAGCCCAGTTATCTCTTTTGGAATTTTGATATAGAAATGTACATAGTTCCATTTTTATTTTCTTTTTTTTGTTCGGAATTTCTCACCAAGATCGAATCAGAAATGAGGAGATCCGTAGACGAACGAAAGTCACCGTCATAGCCCAGAGGATTAGCAAAGTTGAAGTGGCAATGGGGCCACATAGCACGTAGAACTAATGGCCGATGGGGCTATTAAGTTGGAGAATGGAGACCACGGACCGGCAAACGCATCGACGAGCCGGGACCTGACGATCGACAGTAGAGCCTGCTACCACGACACCGAGGAAGTCGTGACATCAGAAGTGGGATCAAGATCATTCTTGTAATGAAACGACAAGATGGCTACGAATCGACAGAATCGACTAATTTATTTAAGTACCGTCAAATTTATAAGCATAATATACTACATCTTTTCCCATAACAGTTTTAGAATAAGGTGATATAATATTAAGTTTATAAATATAAATAATATTCACTGAAAAGATTAAGCCGTAAGGTTAAGCCGTAGTTTTTTTTTTTTTTATTGGTTTTAGTCAACAGTCCGAAAGGGCGTGGGTTCATATCCCACCGCTGTTACTATGAAATTAAACGACAAGATGCCTACAAATCACTAGTTTATTTAAGTACTGAGAAGGTAATCCGACGGTAAGCATAGCTGTTAAGGACATCAGAAGTAGGATCAAAATCATACTCACGACTGCTAAAGTAACCAACAAACTGCGGGCTCTCATAGCCCTCAGTTTCTCTATGCTTCACGGCCGCCCCAACACACTTGTCATCCAACCGGACGGTAATTATAACTATTGTGGACATCAGAAGTAGGATCAAAATCATACTCACGACTGCTAAAGTAACCAACAAACTGTGGGCTCTCATAGCCCTCAATTTCTCTATGCTGTACGGCCACCCCGTCAAACTGATCATTTAATCCGACGGTAAGCATAGCTATTATGGACATCAAAAGTGGGATCAAAAATATACTCACGACTGCTAAAGTAGCCAACAAACTGCGGACTCTCATAGCCCTCAGTTTCTCTATGCTGTACGGCCGCCCCATCGAACTTATCATCCAACCCGACTGTAAGTATAGCTGCGGCGCCTGACTCATCCTGCGAGGATTGGCTGCCGATCCAGAAGTGAATGTCCCAGGATAGGCGGTTGCGTTTGTCTGATGTAGTCTGGAAATAAACAACGTGTTAGAAAACAAGATGAATATGGGAAGATAAACTGCCCTAGCTATATATTATATAGCCTATAAACTAGCCCGCACGAGGGGGATTTGAACCTACACCTTCCGCAGTAATGCGCGGGCACTCGAGCAATTGAGCTACCGTGGAGGAGTCATCTGTGAAAGTGTTCTATCCCGCCTGCCAAACGCCTATAGGGGCGTGTGTATTTCAACGGAATTAGACCGTCTGGTTTATAAAAATATAAAATATTGTGTTAGAAATATTATATTAGGGTGCTAATTTATAGAAATACAAATAATTACTCGGATTTAGTTTATTGAGAAACGAAAACACAACGTACCTGCGGCCAAGCAATACTCCAAGAAGGATATAATAAATCTCTATGGAGTAAAAGAAGAAAAAAAAACACAACGTACAACAGAATGGCGGCGATGCAAGAGAGAGATAGCAAATAAAATCTTTCACATACCTATATACATGAGTGACCGAAGACACATTTGACGTTTTGACGCGATTTCGAACATTTTGAAATTGGCCACGGAGCCTTCAAATGCTGTAAAACCTTACCTTTAACACAATGTAAGAATCGCCCTTGTAGAACTTGCCGTAATCTTTCTGGGCAACTGGAACTGGGTTGAAACTCTGAAATAAACATTACGATATTAGAAGATGTAGTGACAAAGATAGAGAAACAAATGTTATGGTTCGGAAATGTGGAGAGGATGGACGAAAGGAGATTGACAAAGGAGATATATAAGGCGAGTGTGAATGACCAAGTCGGTAGGGATCTAAGGCGTATTTTCCGTGACAAAATTAAGACAGGACAGGTCAAAAGTACCAACAACCGACGAGCATGTATGAAGAATGTGATGAAAGTGGAAGAGGCGTAAGTAGACAGTAGACACAAGGCGTGACTGTCTTGCTACAGTTTTTAAACCCCTGGCAAAAGATATATCCATAATATTACAATGACATGGTATCCTTGACCTGATGCTGCAGCATCAGGGCCAATAGTCAAATATATCGTGTTTTTTCTCATTGAAATTTTATCAATGAATATGTACAGATATAGATGGTGACCAGGATTTGTGGTGGAGCAGAAAGGAGATGAATGGGGTTTCTTTTATATATATTTTTTTTATTTATACGTGTCAAATAAGCTAGTATATAAGTCGATGGTTTAGCGAGCTCAATTTATTTACAGTGGCGTAGCGTGATGGGGGCAGGGCGGCCAAGCCCCGGTCGGCATATAAAAGCGAGCGGCCGCCCAGGGCGCCTTTCTTCTACTCGCGCCTTTATCATCGAAATTTAAAAATTTCTCGCTTCGAACCTTCATTATTGAAATTCTAAAGTTCTAAAGTTATTCGCTTCACACTCAGCAAACTCAGCAAACGCCAATTGTTACATTATTTGACTTAAATGCTTTGTTTAATTTTTAAGATTTAATGTTTTGTGGTGTACCAATAAAGTGTTTATCTATCTATCTATCAAACTGCTGGCGACTTCATAATCGAAATTCTAAATTTTCTTGCGGCATTGCTTCTCATAGATGTAGTATGTTCTTTCTGAAGCAGAGGTAGTTTCTTAACTTGCATAGGTTGTACGATAAACTAATGTACATCGTATAACTTATTGACCTAACTTACGGACCTAATGATCCGTTAAATGAACTTTATAATTTATAAACTTTAAGTAACTCATACTAAAAATAGGGGGCGCCAATTCCCGGTCCGCCCCGGGCGGCGAAAACCCTCGCTACGCCACTGTTTATTATCAATTTACCTCAATCCTCCATATTTCAATGCCGGCCTGTCTACCTGCATTGGCAAATGCAGTATGTACCCGAGCTTTTGATCTTGCATCCTGAAAACATAGCATATCTTTTTATTAATATGTATTAAAATAATCCATACTTTGCGCAAGGAACTAATAGATGGCGCTGTATGTTCTTGGTATCTAGTATCGTCACTCTGCAAATTTCACACTGAGCAAATTGCACATGCCATTAGTTGAGTAAACGCTGGGAGAACGTACCCTATCTCCCCTTTTCTTTATATCAATGACAGAGACCGTTAAAAATGTGTCAAAAGAATGTTTGACATGCCCAGGGATTGAATCCTGGACCTGCTAAGAAGCATGAGGGACTACGAAGTTCGTCTATTCTTACCTTATCGGAGAGTGAGGTTATAGGCCCAGATATGGATGTCTGTGGGTTGAAGGCGGTGCGCGCGACCGCGTACGACACGCACGCTAGTAAGATTAGCACACGCATGCTGTGAACAAAAAGAAAATGAAGTAGGTACATATACATTTTATTTTATTTTAGTGAGTGACAAGACGAGCAAATCAGGTGCCTGATGGTAAGCATCATGATTGCCCATATCAGACACAGTGCCACCCAGTGTTTTAAAATTCAAATTCTGCGCGGCACTGCACTGCGCCTGTCACCCTGAGATATGAGTTGTTGAATCTCATCATGCCCAGTAATTTCGCTGGTAACATTGCCCTTCATACCGGAACACAGTAATGTTTGCACATAACGGCTTGGCGGATGAATAACTGGCAAAGGTGTGGTGCTTCCCCAGGCGGTCCCCTGCAAAAGAGGCCTACCACTACAGATATAGTATAATAATAATAATAATGAGTAACTAATTTAATTAATGTTGTAAATTAAGAGTTGTAGAAACTTGAAATAAATTATTATTTATTTGCAAGTAATGGGAACTTTTTGGAAGTCTGCACGGAAAAAAAGGAATTGTTAAATTAAAGCAAGTTGCTTTAGTTCAAAGCAAATCCTGTCTTCCTATAGAGGAAGACTATATTTACTTAAATATACAATGTGATATTGATAAGAATATTAAATTCACACAATACAACCGTTTTATCAGTCCAAAAACATTTGGTTTTGTTATTATAACAATATAGTTTATTTATCCCAAGCAACCTTATTGATTTGAGGTAATACTTTGGTTTATTTGGATAAACAAATCAAAATTTTTGTTTTAACACAACATAATCCCTGTTTCAATAATACGTATATCGTTTTTGCAAGAATATACATCAGATTGTTTAGACAATATGTTTTTTTTGTAGCAACAACACATTGTTTTGATATGATACTAGTAGTTCACTTATTTTAACAATATAATATTGTTTTTATAACAATACGAATTAAATTAATTTGAAAATTATGTTTTAGTTAGTTTGAGAGTAAACAGATTCTTCGTTTAACAATAAATATCATTGTAGTTATGAGAATACCAGATTGTTGTTGCAAAACTAAGATTTACTTGGTTCTACAAAGATTTTTGTCCTTAATACGCATGGTTTACTAGTTTCAAGAAAACTTATTCTCTTTAGGAGAATACACACTAGCTTGGTTTAAAACTATGATTTATTTGAACCAACAAAACATAGATTCTCGTTCAATACTTTTGGTTTTACTTGTTTCAGTAATTTTTATTGTCTGAATGAAAATACAGGAAATGTTGTTTGAACAATATATTTTACTTAGACCTACAGTAATATATTGTTGTTTGAACAATATTTTTACTTCGACCTACAGTAATATATTGTTGTATCAAAAATATAGTTCACTTAGACCTACAATAATATGTTTTGTAATAAAACTACTATTGTTTCATTTTAAGATTTTTATTTATTCCTTCAAAAAAAATATATTACTTTTAAACAATATGTATATTGTCCAGTAAATGACAGATAGCTTGAAATAACAATAATCAGTAGTTTTATGAAAGATATCATGTGTTTGGCTTAATAAATAATATTCTAATTTGGCAAAAAAAAATGCCCACGTCTCGCTTGCTGTGGGCAACATTTTTGTACAGTAAGCTTTTTCCATATATTCCCAGTAGTCATGAATTGCCCTTAGGTGGATATCTCGAATAAAATTCCCATTTCCCCCATTGACGATTGAAGTTATTGCCCCCACTTCAAATCGCTGTACACTGCTGCGTGGATCAACCCACTAGACTCTAGGGGTTGGCGGTCAGATATTCCCAATGTGGTTTTTTATGTAGATAAGTGAGATTATTAGGGACATACAAACAAAATGTTCTTCATTATCTGTCGAATGTACAACAGGTTTTTATGATCAACAACAATAAGTGAAGATAAGTGAAGACAATAAGTGAAAATTTTGTTTTTTTGTCTCTAATAATATCACTTATCTACAAATAAAACCATATTGGAAATATCTGACCGTCAATTCCTTCATCGCGGCCGTAAGACAGACAGCGATGAGGTAGTGATGCACGCAGCAGTGTACAGCGATTTAAGCTGGGAGCAATAACTTCCCATTCGCCACCCAGAGATATTTTATTCCCGTTCGCCACCTGGGGGCAATCCATGAGGGGACGACTGGGAATATACGGCTTTTTTATCTTTAAAGGAAAAAAATCTTTAAAGCTACCAATAACGGGAAATACAAGTTTTTAACAATTTTTTCGTTATTTTAGCCAAACAAGGTAACTATTGTAATAGTTTGCAATAAGTTCTTCATAATGTGAAGAATAATCACAGACACCCACCGTTATTGCGATCAATTACAATTATCTGGCTCATCTATACAATAACGAAAAAAAGGTTTAAAAACAGCCCTTTATGCGTTTTATGCGTAATGAGCGTTTTTATTTTAAAATACTCACAATTATTATATATTTTCTGTTCAAATGATAGTTTCATTTTTAATTAGATACTGACAATTCAATACTGTTATATCCAGCTATCTTTCATTTACTGGATAGTTTAGTAGGTAAGATAACTTATAACAATTATTATGCCATCCGCTTTAGCAAAAACAATATTTAAAATGTAATCATGTACATTGAAATATATCCATTACACAAAAAACTAGTGGAATATTGAGAATAATATGGGTTAGGTCCTGAACGCACTTCCCGATTGGTACACTTACCAAAACAGACATTTTTCAAAATTAGCACTTCCTAAAATGTAAATAATTTTTTAAAACAACGTAAATACTATCAGAATGGTGTTATTATGTTATTTTTTATCTAAAAATGATGACTAAATTAACATGTTTTACTAAAATCAAAATAATTTACTACCGTAAGATTCATGTTTTCTAAAAAAAAAAAACAATATATTAGGATGCGCTCTTTGTGAGAAATGCACTTTTGGGAAGTACACGTTCTGAACCTAACCAGTTTGGATTAGATTAATTTAATTTCGTAAGTAGTTTTAGTCGACGGAATCACATTTTCACTTAATAACATATTCTTAACTTTAAACAAAAGATTATAAATTATGTTAAGTTTATTCCCAGTTGCCATCATTTCCACCACTGGTGGCAGAAGAAAAAACTAAAGTCGAAGGGCATGCAAAATTAACTAGAAAGATTTTAGATTTTGTCACCTGTTTCGCACGCCGCTACAGGTCAATAAATACAGCAATATCAAGAAATAAACGACCCAGCTGCCACCGGTGTTGATATTGAGGCAATCACATTGATAAAAAAAATAATGTTACCCATACCAGACACTTCACTTCACTTCATTTCTGTCAGGTTGTCTTGCACACAAAGTATTCTTTCATCATAATATAATTATGTGTTCATCCATTTCTGCATTACAATATCCCATGGTTCATGGTTATTTTTCAGTCAAATGTCAGCATTAATACCTGGAATTTACATACTTTATTATACACATATTATTATACATTTACCTATACATCATCATCATCATCTCAGCCATAGGAAGTCCTCTGCTGAAGATAGGCCTTCCTCATAGATTTCCATCCAGTCCGGTTGTAAGCGGACCGCCTCCAGCGTGTCCCTGCAATCCTTATCAGATCGTCCACCTTGTGGGTGCACGTCCTACGCTGCGCTTGCCAGTCCGTGGTCTCCATTCGAGAACTTTACAGCCCTATCGGCCATCAGTTCTACGTGCTATGTGCCCTGCCCAGTGCCACATCAATTTGCTATAATTAATTAAAACACTGGACATTGTCTGTAACTTTCGTTCGTCTATACGGATCTCCTTATTTCTGATTCGATCTCACAGAGAAATCCCGAGCATAGCCCTCTCCATAGCTTGTTGCGCTATTTTGAACCACCTGATAAGGCCCACAGTTAGAGACCACGTTTCAGATCCATAAGTAATCACTGGTAACACACACTGGTCAAAGACATTCAACTTGAGGCACTGAGGTATTTTGAACACATACGAGTACCTAAACTAATTAACTAATTAGCTGTTGCCTGTGGCCTGTACCACTTGCATTACGTTGTGTAACTGCTTCTTGTCCCCATAGAACTAAAATTACATTATAAAATAAACGAGTTATATGTTAATATAATTATTAACAAATACCTCGTGATTCGTGAAGCAATTAACCTGCTACTGCTGCTATCTAACTACTTATGTTTAAAGCAAAACATTAAAAAAGCAGATACTTATCCAGATAACAACTACGAGTATAAAGGCTTCGTATTTTTAATAAGTATGAGTTATTCCTACATTGTGCTCAATGGCTACACTCTTAACCTCAAACTTTTTGGATGCCTACCTTCCTTAAAGCCTTCTAAAGTGGTTAGTAGTAATTTTACTTACTTCTGAAACTTCCGAGCATCCGATGGCATTAACCACTTAGACAGCAAATCAAGAGTGGCTTTCTGACCAATATAATATTCTTCTTGAAATGAACATTCAACGGCGCCGGCGTCCATATTTATACCCGATCTAATCGGAAAAAAGAAGTAGGTAATTAGGCACCTTATAAATAATCAGTATAATGCTGGATGCATTCAAATTTTACAACAATGTATTCATGAATAAAAACTGACCTGCTTTTGGTTTTTAGAGGCTAGCCAACATTACCTAGTTATTAAATCAAAAACTCACCAGTACGATTCTCGATTCTCGACTTCTCAATGATGCAGGCTGCCGCAGCACACACTGAAGCAAACTAATAACTCGCATTCTCGTAATGAAAATGTGTATTCTTCGTCATATAATTTGCTGCTTTATGCAAATAATATTCTTGTTTTGAATCAACTTTATCTGACAACTTATTTGAAAATAAAAAGCACTTGGCTCAACAATCGACATTGTTGTTCTAAGAAATAATTAACCTTCTATCAAGACGACTAGTAATTTCCAAGTAACTATTTAACATATTCTCGCATCGAAAATGTTTAATTTTCGTCTTACAATTTGCCGCGTTATTATAATAATATTCATATTAAAAAACAACTATATATGACAACTTATTTAAACATTTAAGGAATTTTAACTGAACAATTGATAATGTTATTCTCAGAAATAACCAATCTTCTATCAAGACGACTGGATATTCCAAGTAACTATTTAACATATTTTCGCATCGAAAATGTTTTAATCTTCGTCTTACAATTTGCCGCGTTATTAAAATAATATTCATGTTTTGAAACAACTTTAGGTGGCAACTTATTTAAAAATTTAAGGAATTTTACCTGAACAGTTGATAGTGTTATTCTAAGGTATAATCAATCTTCTATCAAGACGACTAGTAATTCCAAGTAACCGTTTAACATATTCTCACATTGAAAATGTATAATCTTCGTCTTACATTTTGCCGCGTTATTATAATAAATATTCATGTTTTGAAAATAATAATAATAATAGTAAATAATCGTTTATTTTCTCTCACAACTACATATTATGACAACTTATTTAAAAATTTAAGGAATTTTAGCTGAACAAGTAATAATGTTATTCTAAGAAAATACCAATCTTCTATCAAGAAGACTGGATATTCCAAGTAACTATTTAACATTTTCTCGCATCGAAAGTGTTTTATCTTCGTCATACATTTTGCCACGTTATTATAATAATATTCATGTTTTGAAATAACTATTTATGACAACTTATTCAAAAATTTAAGAAATTTTTGCTGAACAATTGATAAAGTTATTCTAAGATATAACCAATCTTCTATCAAGACGACTGGATATTCCAAGTAACTATTTAACATAATATTCTCACATCGAAAATGTTTTAATCTTCGTCTTACAATTTGCCGCGGTTTTAAAATAATATTCATGTTTTGAAACAACTTTAGGTGACAACTTATTTAAAAATTTGAGGAATTTTAGCTAAAAAATTGATATTGTTATTCTAAAAAATAACCAATCTTCTATCAAGACGACTAGTAATTCCAAATACCCATTTAACATATTCTCGCATCGAAAATGTTTAATCTTCGTCTTACAATTTGCCGAGTTATTCAAATAATATTCTTGTTTTGAAACAACAAAATGTAACAACTTCTTAAAAAATTTAAGGAATGTTACCCTAACAATTGATATTGTTATTCTTAAAATTAACCAATCTTCTATCAAGACGACTAGTAATTCCAAATAACCATTAAACATATTCTCGCATCGAAAATATTTAATCTTCATTTTAGAATTTGCCGAGTTATTTAAATAATATTCTTGTTTCGAAACAATAAAATGTAACAAATTGTTTAAAAATTTAAGGAATTTTACCTGAACAATTGATATTGTTATTCTTAAAATTAACCAATCTTCTATCAAGACGAGTAGTAATTCCGAGTAACCATTTAACATATTTTCGCATCGAAAATGTTCAATCTTCGTCTTACAATTTGCCGCGTTATACAAATAATATTCAAGTTTTGTAACAACTATATGTTAAAACTTATTTAAAATTTAAAGGATTTCAGCAGAACAATTGATATTGTTGTTTTAAGAAATAATCAATCTTCTATCAAGACGATTAGTAGTTCCAAATAACCATTTTACATATTCTCGCATCGAAAATGTTTAATCTTCGTCTTACAATTTGCCGCGTTATTCAAATAATATTCTTGTTTTGAAACAACAATATGTGACAACTTGTTTAAAAATTAAAGAATTTTAGCTCAACAATTTAAATTGTTATTCTAAAAAATAATAATCTTCTATCAAGAATACTTATCATTTCAAGTAAAAATTTAACGTATTCTCGCCTTGATAATGTTTAATCTTCGTCGAATAATTTGCCGTGTTATTAATATAATATTGTTTATTTTAAAATAAGTAGTTGCAAAATTTTAATTGAATAATTTAGCGTTTCAAAAGAACAACGAAATTGTTAGTCTAATAATGAATTTATCCTAATGTAACAATGTTTATTATTACTACGACATTAATCCTTGACTTAAAACTAAACTATCAAAATGTTTACGTGACAATATTTACTTGTTTTAAGACAATAAAGCAACAATATTTTTTTGTATTTTGAAGGAAATGGAAATTATTAAAATGACAATATATTGGTAAGTTAAGTAAATATTGTCTTGGAATTGGTAACAATATTTTTTTTGTTGATGGGACAATTCCTTTTTTTCCGTGTGGGATTAGTCATAATAAGTAATGCGGTCCGTGTGAATAATAACACAATAGAACTGATCTAGTCATCCAACCTTGACTCATACAATAACCTATAAGGAAATGCTTTAGGTTGGTAGTAGATATAGAGGAAAATGTCTATGACATAATCTTATGCCTATGTGTAGACTTAAAGCAATTTTTCCTTCCTTCCTTTTGTTTATGATTTACTAGCTGTGTAACGCAGTTGCACCCGCGTGGTCTTCGTTCCCGAGGGAATATCGGGATATAAAGTACCCTATGTGTTACTCCAGGGTCTAAGCTTAAGCTATCTGGGGTGCGTGCAGGAAACCTCCCCGTGGTGCACCCTGGGCAACGGCGTCTGGCAAGCTTCGTCTGTTGCCAGACGCCGGCCGATATCCTGCTAAATGGGCCACAGCCCATTAGGACTCTTTTGCATGGGCCCGCCTGGGGAAGTACCACACCTTTGCCAGTTATTCATCTGCGAAGCAGTAATGTGCAAACATTATTGTGTTCCGGTCTGAAGGGCAATGTTACCAGCGAAATTACTGACCATGACAAGTTTCAACAACTAATATCTCAGGGTGACAGGCGCAGTGCGGTGCCGCACACAATTTAGAATTTTAAAACACTGGGTGGCACTATGTCTGATATGAGCTTACCATCAGGCACCTGAATTGCTCGTCTTGTCACTATCATAAAAAAAGGCATTCGAGGGGTTTTTTACATTTCTTCATTTACATATTTTCCATAAATTCCCCATAAGCTATGGATTCCTAATTCCTGAGCCAAGTTCGTTCAAGACTTCAAGTTGATAAGGATATATAGGTACTTATTCCAACCTAGGAAGAGTAGAAATGTACAAGTTTCGTAATATTTATCGCTATATAACTACAAAATGGCAAAGGTCACGATTGTTTGTATAAAGATAATAAATAAATATGTAGATAAAATTGTTACGCGCTACTTGGACGCGTGTTTATTACAATTATATCTAATAATTAGATGATAGGATACTTATATTTATATTATGCTAAAGATGAAGACTGCTGGAATAAGAATATTTAGTTTTTAGCTCCGTTTTTTAGTGTCAAAAACTACATGAACAGTGCACCGCCCTCCCGCCCGCAAAATTGCATGCAGAGAGGAAATGCTATTAGGTATTATTTTTGTTAGTGATATGTGTGCCTACTTTGGGACTAAGCCCTGGGTACACCTCGGTCTACCGGCTCTGAGAAAAAAGCGTGATTGTATGTTATGCTATGTAAATCATCCCAATTCCTTACGATAAAAAATTGCCCTAGTTTGACAATGCGTGTGCGCATGCCTGATTTGATATTAGAATAGAATAGAATAGAATTATACTTTATTGCATACCAAAATAAAATAAGAAACAGTGTTACAAAACAATTAATATACAAAACAAATGACAGCCTCGTTGGTGCAGACGGTAGTAACTCTGCTTTCTGTGCCGCAGGCCCCGGGTTCGATCCCCGGCCAGGTCAAACATTTGTGTGTATGAACATGTCTGTTTGATCTATGTCTGGGTGTTATAATCGTATATAAGTATATATATCAGTCATCTGGTTACCATAGTACAGGCTTCTAGCCTAGTTTGGGACCACGTAACCATGTGTGGAAGTTGTCCCATATTATAACATAACATAACATAACATACATTCACGCCTTTTTCCCGAAGGGGTAGGCAGAGGTGTACCCAGGACTCAGTCCTATAGTAGATACACCCACATTTCGCCAGTATGTTATTGGTCCCATGTAATAGGGGGCGAGCCTATTGCCATCTACCGGGCACAGTTCCAGACTCCAGGCAGTTATTGAGATAATTCCTAATGGAAAAATCCAATATTTAACACTTGCCTGACCTGGGGATCGAACCCGGGACCTCTTGATTGGCAGTCGAGCATGCGCCCTCTACGCCACCGAGGCAGTCAAAAGCCATATTATTATTATAATTAACAGGTAATACGGTAAACAACCGGCGGTCTTATCGCGTTAAGCAATATCTTACAAACAACCTGTGGATGGAAACGGAGAATTAAAACTATAAACGACGGTGGTGTGCAATAGGGAATGTATAGATAATATGGGATTCGGTATATTAAATTTTAAATGCAATTTATCGGAAATCATACACATGAATTTATATTTTATATACATATATATATATTTATATATATATATTTTGTGGCGGAAATAATAAGAAATAAATAGTGTTAGCTTCGGACGATATGTGATTATAGTTTAATTGATTTCAACTCTTTTAATTGGATTTTAATTGGATTGTGTTTGTACAATTTCATATTGGATTTTCGAAGTGTTCTATGGAATAGGTATTTAGTAAAGGTAGATTGTAAGTAGGTAGCTCTATTGTTTACACTTTTTTCAATAAAGGCACTTAGGCCTCTTGTACACGCACGGTTTACCGCCGTGAAAATCTACGGTTAATTCGCCGCGTGTAGGCACGGTCGTCAGTGTTGTATGGATTACTATGAAAGCTTGTGGACGCGCACGGCGCACGCGGCGAATTAACCGTAGATTTTCACGGCGGTAAACCGTGCGTGTACAAGAGGCCTTATCATCATCATCATAATCTCAGCCGTTGGTAATCCACTACTGACCATAGGCCTCCCCCATAAAGGGGGGTTTTGCCAATACTCGACACGCTTGGCAGGTGCGTTATCATACTCTCAATATATATATAATATAATATACATACTCTCAAAAGTAATATAAACAATAAATGGCTCCTTTTTTCGAAGGACCAAAATCACACATACATAATAAGGTACCTAGCTACCTACAAAAATATTAATAAGTCAATGAACCTATATAAAAAAGTATAGTTTCAACAACAAACTAGTTTCGCTCGGAGCAATAAATCTTTATCCCTAACATAAGTTTCTAAATTCTAATCACGTTATCGCATTAATTTTTAAATTCAGCACAAAGTTATCCCGCTCGTCTACAAAACGCTCGTCTACAAAAAAAACAAAATCCTGGCCACTAATAAAACACTCGCGAGAAAAGAAACAAAACAAATAGGTGCACTTACATAAAGTTTTTATATCACTTTATAACCGAGCGACCACTGCGGATCACCTTGATCGACTGGTCAGTTGAAACGAATTAATTTGCTTTATGTACACACAATTTATCTAAGATCTATGGGATAGTTTGCGTGGGCGCCACTCTCAATGCACTACTAGTGTATTATGACAGCTATTCGTAGGGTGAAGCTTAAGTTACATTTTAGACCACATTCTTTAATATCGTAGACAGTGTAGCGGTCAATGAGTCAATGGTCAAACGGTTATTTAGTGTTTACTGCGGATTTGCTTGTAAAAACAAGAAGTTTTTTAGTTTTCAGGGTTTGAAATTCAGATCGCATTGGGCAGCAGCGCTCTCTGACACCAAGTAATCCAACTGCTGCGATCACCAAGCTAAACAACAAGCGTCAGCATCTATGCTAAATGTTCAGCAGTGGACGTCTTCCGACTGAAGATGATGACTATTCCTACCTGCAGTGACTAAAGCGGAAATTACATTATCAAATAGGTATTAAGAGCGCTAGACATCAAGATACTGGAACGGCGGAAGATGTGTTAGGTATGCCGACCGCTTTTAGGATTAAAAGGAAGGGATGAGATTTTGATGGAGAGTTAGACGAATTCAATGTAGAATCGAGTATTGTAATTATGTGGCAGAATCACTCAATAAGCTAAGTACCTACTTTTACTTAAATTACGTCTCAGAAATCGATGCTGACACTAAGAATAAGCACCTAAGTTGGTTTGTATGCTAAGATGCCCTATATAACAGCACATAGAAAAAAATTGCTTCCAAATTTTGTAATGGCGTTTCCCAACATTCAGTCTGAAGCAGGCCGTCATTAACTGGGGTGCGTGCAGGAAACCTCCCCGTGGTGCACCCTGAGAAACGACGTCTATTGACGCCGGCTAATATCCTGCCAAGTGGGCTGTGGGGGGATCTTCAGTGAGTAGACCGCGGGTCCCTATGAAGTAAGCAGTCGTGTCACACTGTTACAGGTCGCGTCACGGTTTAATAGCGCTGACCTTGTGTAGACGTTACTTTTCCATTAAATAATACTCGAACACTTCAGTATATTTTAAATAATTTATTCCAAGCCCACCATCTTGAATCTCGCTCTACAATCATCTGTCGCGCTGGCGTCCACCTCCCCGTGTTGCCGTCGCGCCCTCGCACATACCATAGACCACACGTTGCCATTAATACTTTCCATAAAACCACCAAAACGTTCACAGAATCCGTAGCATGCGCGTTACAAAATAACATCAACCCTACACTCGGCCAACCTGACAACGTGTAGGTATGCCCCCATACACGCATTATATGATAACCCTACACTTGCATGCGCAGAAATCGTTTTTTTTATTTGTTAGGACTTTTTAGACCAATACACCTGCGCAAAGCCCCCCTCCACTTTTGCCGAGAGCAACATAAAACTACATCTGGCACACTTGTGCCAGATGCACAGAATAGAAGGAACATGTAGTTTTCTAGCTTCAACTGTGACGCGATCTCTGTACTCGTTGCAATATTTTTTTCCTAACGGGTCACACTTTGTTGCAACCTTTTATTGTTCAGATAGATTTTTGAAAATGCGGTGAGCTCCCGGCCCCCACGGTCCCAGAGTCTCGACTCCAAACGGTTCAAATATGTAACCGCTACCGAGGTTTGCATATTTGCTGGGTATGCTGCCTCTGCCATCTGACAATGGTATAAAGTTTAGAGCACTTGGATTGTCTATAGGCTGACATGTCGGCCAGTGGATTTTCAAAGTGTTCTGGCATAGTGTATTTAGTTAGGGTAGATATTAGTAAGTAAGTAGCTATATCGTTTAGTCTTTTTTCATTAAAGGTATAAAAAAAGTATTATGTTATTTTAGTTAATGTAATAATAATAATAATAATAATAATAAAGCCTCTTTATTTCCTATCCCCTAATTATAACATATATTTCATTTATATTACAAGTTACACTACATTATTGAGATATAAAAAAAAAAAAAGTTTAGATAGGAACCCCTATTTGGGTAAAGGCCTCCTCCAGTGCGTTCCAGCTTTCTCTATCTTTAGCTCGCTCAGTCCACTCTTTTCCCGCTATGGCTATGATTTCGTCACTCCATCGTTTCAGAGGTCTTCCCTTCCGTCTTTTACCACTAGGTCCTTTCCATTTTGTTGCTTCTTCTGTCCATCGTTTGTCGCTGTATCGTGCTACGTGCCCAGCCCATCGCCATTTCGCCCGTAGACTGTACTGAAGGACATCGATTAGCTTGGTCTTCTTTCGAATAAATTCGCTTCTTATTTTGTGTATTTTTCTTATTTTTAAAAGGCTTCTTTCCATTGCTTTCTGGCAACTGACTAGCTTTGTTTTTATTTTAATGTTGTAAGTCCTTGTCTGGCATCCATAAGTAAGAGTTGGCAGAATGCATGTATCCATCACTGTTTTCTTCAGGTGTAGCGGATAATTGCCTTTCATAATTTCTTTAAGAGACCAGTATTTTTTCCAGCCTATATTTATACGGCGTTCTATCTCTTTCTCTTCGCTTTTATCTTCAAATGATAGTTCTTTTCCTAGATATATGAAATTATTTACGTATTCAAGTGTATTTCCTTCTAGTGTTATTGTACGTGTATAACTGTTTGTCATAACTTTAGTTTTATCCTTATTCATCAAAAGGCCTACTTTTTTGCTCTGTTCACTTAACTCGTTTACCATTTTTTCTAATCTTCCACTACTTTTTGCAAAAAGAACAATATCATCTGCGAATCTGAGGTGATTTAAGTACCGGTTGCCCATTTTGATTCCTTCTTTCTCCCATTTTAAATTCTCAAAGATGTTTTGGAACACAGCTATGAAAATTTTTGGGGACAAGGGATCTCCTTGTCTCACTCCTCTTAGAATTGGTATTTCCGGTCCCCTTTTCTCTAGTTTCACACAACTGGTACTGTTGTCGTATATGTTTTTCAAAACATTTTTATACTTTTCATGGACCTGACATCTGTTTAGTGCTTCCCAAATTGCATTGTGTGATATAGTATCGAATGCTTTTGCATAATCAATGAAGGCTACATATAAAGGTCTATTGAACTCCTTATGTTTTTCCATTATTTGTTGCATTACATGTATATGGTCAATTGTTGAAAAGCCCGATTTTAGTTAATGTAATTGCGTGTTAATTAACAATTAACAATACAGTCACTAAGTAAGTAAATTATTAGTCTTTTATTTTCTCTAGACAAACATACATACCTACTTTCTTTCCTACATTTTATTGTAATTAGGTGTATATACTTAGTGTCTAGGTATATATATATAGGTATGTATAATCGCATTTTAAACTGTGGTTTAATTATTCACGCTGTTATCATTTTACGTGGGGCATTCTCAGTGATAGAACTAAATTTTAAACCTGCGAAAAAATACCCCATAAATAAAAAAACCTAAGTTCTTCCTCAATGTCTATTTCTATACCAAAATGCCACAGATGCACACACACATACACAGACACGTCAAAGTTATAACACCTCTTCCTATTTCGGTTAGGGATTAAAAGGACCTAATTGCAAAATTCATTAAAATCTAGCTTTTTTCTAGTTTAGGTTGAACGGCGTAATAGATAGACAAAAAATAAGGTAAGTTAAAGTTTATTTATTTATCATAAAAACTTTACAAAATAGTACAGGAAATGTCATCGATGTTAGATATAATATGTCATTGGATCCATCATGTTCTGCCTTTCGGCGTACAAATATTAAGAATATGCAATAAAAAAAAAAAAAAAAAATGTCACAATTTTTAAGTTGAATTACTTCAATTTTTAATAATAATTATAATTCAATGTCAAATTGATATTACACTTAGTACTTCTTAAAAATAATGATAGACCTAATTTTATTACAATAACCATCAATTACCTAGGTCTATTGAATGTTAAATTTCTGGCTAGAATGCCAGAAATTTTTAGTGATTTTAAAATTATAATTCACAATACTACCCACAGAAACATTAACACTAGTGCGAAGTTTTAGAAAACGAAGTCGAGGTGGAGCGAAGTGGAGACGTAAGAAGAAAGGCTAACCCCACCACCATGTGGGACGCATAGCCAGGAAGAGAGAGAGAGAATAAGAATAGCCATGTCCCGCAGTATAATTCGCTGAAAGACCACATGCCAAATTCATCCCAATTGGTTCAGTTGTTTCTGCCCGCACTCCTACAATATGTAGCTCTATAGGGGGGAGTCACGCCTGGGAGGGAGAGGTGGCTCGGCTGTATAGCCGGAAACTACACGGCCAAACACGACATACTTATACACCTACATACATACATACTTTCACTCAAATCCGCAGTCTCCTAATACAACAAACCCGTAGCAAACATTCCACTTACTGGGGAAATCACAATGAGTGCAGACAGACGAAACTGGCGCTTCCAGAAATAAACTGTCGGCTCACAAAGGCGCTCTTACACCTGAGTAAGCCCCATCTTCGAACGGTCACAGGCGCCATTACAGGTCACGGACTTTTTAACAAACATCTATATGTTTTAGGTGTTACAGACAGCCCTCTATGCCGAGCGTGCATGGAAGCGGAGGAGACAGCTGCTCATGTCCTTCTCGAGTGTACAGGAGTAGCAGCATACCGGGCACAGTACCTCGGAACTCCGAGGTCGCTCACCGAGATTGTCAGCAACCTGAAAGGGCTGCTGAAATTCTTCGGAGAGCTAGGGTGGCTCGAGTGAAGAATCACACCCCACCCACACGCAAAATAGGCGCATTGTCGTCGAGTTGCGGAGAACTGCCTGCGTTATACTACTACTACTACTACTACACCTACATACCTAAAAACTATCGCATTTTTAATATTAGCCGGTCAAATATAACTTGATCAATGACAGACGAACAAAAATCAATTTTTTAGCCATATTTTCGTAAATTAAATTCTAAGAGGGTTCTTAATTTATCAATTGAATATTAAATTACCCGATAAGATGCCATTTATGTACCTAATTTAGGAAAATATGACCAAAAATTTTGTTTCTGTTCAGCTTTTTTTTTTATTGAGTTTCCACAAAGTTACTTACGAACCTAATTTAGGAAAATATGACCAAAAAGTTTGTTTTTGTTCATACATACATAACGTAACATACATTCACGCCTTTTTCCCGAAGGGGTAGGCAGAGGTGTACCCAGGACTCAGTCCCACAGTAGATACACCCACATTTCGCCAGTATGTTATTGGTCCCATGTAATAGGGGCGAGCCTATTGCCATCTACCGGGCACAGTTCCAGACTCCAGGCAGTTATTGAGATAATTCCTAATGGAAAAATCCAATATTTAACACTGCCTGATTGGCACCTCTTCATTGGCAGTCCAGCATGCGCCCTCTACGCCACCGAGGCAGTCGAGGCAGTGTTTTTGTTCAGCTGTCATTTAACAAGCTAAATTACTTAGACAAGGTACCTATAGTTCCAATTATCCACGAGTTCAGAAGTTGAGAATAGACCAATTTAGATAAGAATTAAGCATAATTAGTAAATATAAACAGTAGAGCTTCAAGGAATCGAAATAAATAATATTTAATTCAAAGAATTACATTTTATTAGTAATGCCATATCAGTGCATTTGTTTTTGTTATAGTTTCCTTTAATTCTGAGTAAAACCTTATTGTTTTGGTTTTAGGTGTATACCTACCTAGACTGTACCTACCAGTGCTGCCTCGATGGCGACACTCGACTCAATTCCCAAGCAAAAGCCGCGATATAATTACCTACTACTTGTAGTGGTAGGCCTCTTTTGCAGGGGGCCGCCTGGGGAAGTACCACACCTTTGCCAGTTATTCATCCGCCAAGCAGTAATGTGCAAACATTACTGTGTTCCGGTATGAAGGGCAATGTTACCAGCGAAATTACTGGGCATGGTGAGATTCAACAACTCATATCTCAGGGTGACAGGCGCAGTGCAGTGCCGCGCAGAATTTTGAATTTTAAAACACTGGGTAGCATTTGAGGGCCGCTGCGGAGGTGCGGGCGGGGCGGGGGCAGTGGGGGCTGCAGCGGCGGCCGCGTAGGCCAGAGGCGACATGGTCGTCTTCGCTGACGTCTCATGCGGGGAGCGGGCGGGGGCGGCAGGGCGCGGTGCATCACGCACGGCAACAGCAGGCGGCGACAAATAAATGTAAAAATTTAAATGTAAGGAATAACTAAAGACTAAAAAATAACTGAAAACTAAAAAAATAATAAGGAAGAACTAAAGAAATTATTGCTAGAGAAATGTTATTATAATATTAATGAATTTTTAATAATAAGATTTGAATGATAAATTAATAATAATGAATTAATTAAACTAATAACTATTTGACATACCATATTATTACAAAATGTAATTAAAATGAAATTAACATTATAAATTAAATTACTAATTACCTATTATGTTTAAAGCCTCAGTTGCCAGTCTGTTCATTTGCACGCCTCAGAAGGCAAAACATGTTGGTTGCTCGAAATAATTTTTAACATATTATAATATGCATGCTTTTAACTGTATTGTGTATGTACCCATGGTTTAAGCAAATAAAATTCTTTATCTTTATCCCTTCGGGGAAAAGGCGTGCTTGTATGTTATGTTAAATAAGTGTAATTTTGTAGTGGTAGGTCTCTTTAGCAGGGGGCCGCCTGGGGAAGTACCACACCTTTGCCAGTTATTCATCCGCCAAGCAGTAATGTGCAAACATTACTGTGTTCCAGACTGAAGGGCAATGTTACCAGAGAAATTACTGGGCATGATGAGATTCAACAACTAATATCTCAGGGTGACAGGCGCAGTGCAGTGCCGCGTAGAATTTTGAATTTTAAAACACTGGGTGGCACTGTGTCTGTTATGGGCAATCATGATGCTTACCATCAGGCACCTGATTTGCTCGTCTTGTCATTCATTATCATAAAAAAATAAAATAAATAGGCAATAGGGTTTTCTGAAAAGAATACAAGAAAGATGGATTTTTAAAAAAGTTTATTAAATTAAAAATGTATAATTATTTAATTATCCACCATGTAGTGTAGAAATGAACATAATTGTATCATTTGGTTGTAGTTCATAATCTATCTCGCCATAGAGCTCCCAATCTGCATCGTTTACTAATACTAATATGCCGGGCCGAACTGAATCACCCTGAAAATAAAAAATAATAATTGTATGAACCCAATAAGTAAAGTCCAATTTTCTTCTTTTATGGACCCACATGAATGTATTGCCAGTGTCAAGTTATATAAATTTTCAAGTTAATATGGTCAATTAGTCAATCCAGAGTCAGTGCAAGCCCAGTCAAGTCACAGCTCTAGTAAAGTGGTGGTCTTTACAAGCTGCCGGAATTTTGGTGGGAACACGAAAAATCACATTTCAACTCTTGCATCACATGCCAAGACACTCATGTATCTTCGAAAACTCTTAACACATAATATTCCACCATTATTACACGTTAAACACTCGAAAATGCACCGATAATTGATAAAGATACGGGAGACAAACTGTACTCTTCGGCTTCCCTCCAAAATTCCGTGCAATAAGTTAAGAGGGCGCTGTATGCAAAAATTAAGTAAAAAGTGTATTTTTAAACTCATACTTTTAGAAGAAAAAAAACATAAATGTTCAGTTTAAAAAAATACTGTAGGTATGGGAAATCTTTGTAGTACTGAAACCATAGAGCAAACCTGTACCTGTTACCTGTAAAAATAATTCTGGTCTTTCTCTTAACAAATTATCTTTAATCCATAATAATAGTTCCCTTAAACTCCAATTTGTTTTCTTCGCATCTGGCAAGTATTTCTCCAGTGATGGCAACTCTACTTCTCTTTTCTTTATTTTGTCGAATAGCAATTCAGCACCACCACCAAAATGTATGTTTAGTTTTAAAGACATCTGTAAATTAAATCATAACATACAATTACGCTTTTTTTCCGAAGGGGTAGGCAGAGGTGTACCCAAGACTCAGTTCCATATACTTAGTAGTTACAACCACGTTTCGCCAGTATGTTATTGGTCCCATGTAAAAACACTGGGCACAGTTCCAGACTCCAGGCAGTTATTGAGATAAGCCAAGCAGTAATGTGCAAACAGTATTGTGTTCCGGACTAAAGGGCAATGTTACCAGCGAAATTACTGGGCATGACGACATTCAACAACTCATATCTTAAAGTGAAAGGCGCAGTGCAGTACCGCGCAGAATTTTGAATTTTAAAACACTGGGTGGCACTGTGTCTGATATGGGCAATCATGATGCTTACCATCAGGCACCTGATTTGCTCGTCTTGTCACTCACTATCTTTAAAAAACAGACTTAGCAGTGTCTATTCGTGATATTTAAAGGAGATGCGAAACTCATCACCTTTATTTAAACAAACGCCCCTATAGGCGTTAGGTAAATGGAGTAGATTCGCCGATAACTATGACCTCCACGGTAAATTACTCACTTTTATGCTATGATATTATTTATAAAATAACTAAATAGAAATTTATTCCCATGTTTGTTTGTTTTTGCAGTGAAATAGTGAATTTTGAGGTTATTTCGGTTGTCAAATGTATTAGACGTCAAACTGACAAATAAACATCTGTCAGACTGTCAGCGTTAATTGACACTACCAGAGACTATATATTCTAGACCCGTATCAAGGCCGTATGTCATGGCGCTAATTTCTATGCGATGTGATTTGACTCTCGTAGTCTTGCTCGTGGTACAATACTACGTAGTAATATCTGTTCTGTGACAATACAATGCTTCATTCATACAAGACGCAGTTCGTTCAAAGGTTGACAGTTTCACAGAGTAAAAAAACTTGGAAAATCAATTTTATTTATGTCACGGATGTATGTAGAAGTTCTATTCCAAAAGTATTTCTGTGGTTGTTTATGTTGTATTCAGGACTAATATGTTATTGCATAAAATGTTTAGTGAGAAGATATCAATATGTTAAAGATTTGTCGCATTTGTTTACGCACCGATATCGAACTATTAAAACTAGGCAGTCATTTGTTGAAATTTTATCAAGAACTTTGTAATAGCAATGTGAGTACGGTTTTATTTTTCTAATATGAAATAAAAAGTGTTTTAAGTATAGTTTAATATACAGATTGGCCATTTTCATTCATAATTTGGAGAATATAAAACTTTACCATGGATATAGGTCAATCAATATAGAACGGCCATATTTCGTTTGCGCGGTGCGTTTCCAATATACTCAAATTTGAAATTTTTATTTCAAATTTCAATTTAATAATAATAAAATATATTATTACATTTTATTTCTCACACTAAATTAAGCAGAATCTAATTAAATAATTAGATTCTGCTTAAGTATTAGTAATAGCATATAATTTAATATTAAAATGTATTTTCTTATTTTCTTTTTAGGATTCCGTACCTGAAAAGGAAAAAAGAGAACCCTTATACGATCACTTTGTTGTACGTCTGTCTTTCCGTCTATCAAAATACTATTTAACGGCAACGCGTGGAGATATCAAATTCAAATTGATGTAAAATACTCAGATCTGCGGTCCCTTATAAAATAAAGTATAAAAAAATCGTAGTTCTAAGTTGACGCAATCAAAAGTTATGGCCATTTTACTGCATATTTCCATACTTTGTGCAAGGAACTATTAGATGGCGCTGTATGTTTAAAGCGATTTAAAGCGTTTTGTTAATGTATCTAGGTATGGAACCTTACACTATGCATACAAAGGTATGCCTTAACAATTAATTTTTCTAATAATAATTTTTTTTTTTATCAGTGCAATACTACTACAAAGCTCAGTTGTTCAGAGTGTGAGACTGAACTCACAAAATGCTACACCTTCAAACAGCAATGTTCTAAAGCTAATGAGATTTTAAGGAACTGGAAAAAGCTGAAATCTGCAGTAAGATTTAAGACTTATTTTATTTAAGCTGCAGCTACACCGAATTTTTTGTTTCGAATTTTTTTTAGTATGATGAGTAGATTAATTCCCTTATGTATTTATTACATTTGTAACACGTGGTTAAGAACAAAATAGTAAAAATATGATTTTTTTAAGGATAAACAACCACTGCAAGGTTTATACCAACAATTGTCTCAAAGCAAGCAAACAGGTACTGTAATCACTGACAATCTTATCAAAGTTGATATTAAAAGTGAAAGTCCTTCGGAAAATATCGAATTTGAAGCAAAAACTGAACTCAAATATGACGTTGAACAAAATTATGATGAACCAAACGGTGATGAACCAAGTGATGAAAATTTTGATGATGATGATGATAAAGCACTTAGTGAGTTCTTGAGTATCATTAAAATTGAAAAAGAAAAATCAAAAAAGGATAAAGGAGATAAAATTGGAACTGGTACGTATGTTTCAGTTTTAAGAGGAATAATAATAATAATAACAATGATTTCGTAATACATTGTCTTCATATAACTATTAATTGCTCTAGGCAGCGTACCGAAATAAAGCTTCTAGTCGGCTTGATTATTTCCGATCTTTTATTGTTGAAATATCATAATCCATCGTCAAATATGAGCTGATTTGACGGGCAACAACATGGGACTTCATAAGAAGAGCGAATGTGTTGGTCGGGTCGGCAACATACTAGCAATACCCTTGGTGTTGCAGGTATCCATAGACGGCGGTAACCGCTTACCAGCAAACGGCCCGTCTGGTTGTCACCTATGCCCTATTTATAAAAAAAAATCTTCGTGGATCATGCATAATATAAACCTATTCTTAAATCACTCTATCCAATGGTGAAAACCACTTCAAAATCCGTTGCGTGATTTAAGAGGAGTTCAGATGTACAGACAGACGTGCCAAGCGTTGTTTTATTTCATACTTTGTAAGGATAAGGATGGGATTTTCGTTCCAGAAAAGACCGTAAAACGCAGACAACGAGCCCGTAAGCCCTTGACAAACCAACAAGAACTAGAAACAGTGTTTGATATAGAGATATTCTCTTCAGAAGCGGACGCTATCAGAGAATTTGCACAAAGATGTACTACAGAACGATATATTAACGCTCAGTACAAATGCAATATTTGCTTTACCGTGTACAGGTGTCAGAAATTACTGGATTTTCATATGAAGTGGCATAAGGTAAGAAATTATCTATATTATTCTTTTATTTTTATTATAGAAGTTACATTTATATTATGTTGTTGCTTATAAAAGAAGAATTATTTAAGTTAGATAAAGTACTTAATTCATTTTTAGAATGTACACGGTAGACCGGCTATTTATGTACTTACTATACCTACCTATAAGTTTAATGTTTAGTTGTGCATGCTGTGGCTCCCTATTAGCGGGAACACTTTTACTTAATTCCCTAGTCATAAGAATATTGTATCTTTGTGTATCCCCTGTTGGGAGTCCTTAACAATAAATAAATAAATAAATAAATTCGTAATCCCCTGGACATAGGTTTTGTAGATCCCCCCTGAAGCAGCAAATAATGGGTTTGGTAAAAGGACACGGAAATCGTAAAGCCGCACTTTCGATTTTCGATCGTGAGTTTTATAAAATATCTTCTAGATTCTGGAGTAGAGTTTTATCTTATTTTCAGCCCTCGGCAGGAGATTTCACGTGCAACGTTTGTGAGATGCGCTTCAAAGGGTACATGTCACTTAGAAAACATAAAAACGACGTACATTTTGGATTGTACAAATGCAAAATGTGTCCTCTAGTCACTTATCATAAGTAAGTTTTTTTTTTTTTTTATGATATTGAGTGACAAGACGAGCAAATGAGGTGCCTGATGGTAAGCATCATGATTGTCCATAACAGACACAGTGCCACCCAATGTTTTGAAATTCAAAATCTGCGCGGCACTGCACTGCGCATGCCCTTCAGACCGGAACACAGTAATGTTTGCACATTACTGCTTGGCGGATGAATAACTGGCAAAGGTACTTCCCCAGGCGGCCCCCTGCAAAAGAGGCCTACCACTACAACGTATAACGTATTTTACAAAAAAACATACATACAATCATGCCTTTTTCCCGAAGGGGTAGGATGAGGTGTACCCAGGACTCAGTCCCATAGTAGGTACTAGGTACCTACACCCACATTTCGCCAGTATGTTATTGGTCCCATGTAATAGGGGGTGAGCCTATTGCCATCTACCGGACACAGTTCCAGACTCCAGGCAGTTATTGATATAATTCCTAATGCAAAATATTCAATATTTAACACTTTGCCTGAGCTAAGGATCGAACCCGGGACCTCATGATCGGCAGTTGAGCTTGTGGGTGCGTGTGATGGTGTGTGTGTCTGTGTATAGGGTCTCACAGCTCCCACGGGATGTGATTGGGGTGGCTCTATTTTATATAGCCGGGAACCACGCGACCGTGTTATATAAAGTAATGTAATGTACCCTCTATGGGACTGGACCTTAGATACACTCTGTCTAAACCTTCGAAGAAAAAGACATGATGTTATATTCTATGGATAATGGATACCTACTAATTTTAATTTTGTGCTGCTATGTTTTTACTTTCAGGATGGTAATGATGCATCATTTCCAAAAACATCAAGGTGTGGAATTTAAGTGTAAACACTGCAATGGGGTGTATAGGTAATTATATCATCTATATTTTGAAACTGGTCTATGTTTTTCAAGGCTATTCTATCTGCTTCAATTTCTGATATTTATGGAGCATTGAATTTAAACAAATCACTTCACCTAAGTACTGCATATTATAAGTTTATCACATTTTCTTTGTTAGTAATTAACTACAATTTCATGATTCTAGGTAAACGGGAAGTACCCTATAGGTTTTGATTCCCCTGCTGAAGATACGGCTGTCTTTTTTTTTTGTGTTTCGATCCATTTATTTTCAAAATCAAAAGTGTTAAATATTGGATTTTTCCAATAGCAATTATCTCAATAACTGCCTGGAGTCTGGAACTGTGCCCGGTAGATGGCAATAGGCTCGCCCCCTATTACATGGGACCAATAACATACTGGCGAAATGTGGGTGTATCTACTATGGGACTGAGTAGTGAGTACACCTCTGCCTACCTCTTCGGGAAAAAGGCGTGAATGTATGTTATATTATTTTCAAAATTCCAGCCCTTAATTAACAAAGTTCGAAATGTTCCTACACTTAAAATAAAAAGAGGAGTAGTTCTCGAATGAATAATAGATGGCGTATTAATGTAGAAAAGCAATAAATGTCAAAGTAAATGCTACTACCATTGGTCACTAAGTCACTACTAATTATCGGTATTTTATGTAGTGAATCACATGCAAACAAAATCACAATAATGTCAAATATAAAATCAAGCCTAAATATGTATTCTCTAAAGGTAAATATTAAAGTTTTTAATGAAGACGCTTCTTTTTCTATTATTACAACGCATCCTTCCTTTAAGCAATGCATCCATCTTTCCTTTGAGAACTTTTTTAGTGTTCTGTACCTCAAAAGGAATAAATGAACCCTTATAGGATTACCTTGTTGTCTGTCAAGACGCTTTTTAACGGGAACGCGTGGAGGTACTAAGTTGAAATTGATATCAACCACTCAGATCTGTGGTCCCTTGTGGCTGTAAACAAATCATATTTCTAAGTTAACGCAATCAAAAGTTATAGCCATTTTATTGCATATTTCCATACTTTTGCGTTGTTCAGGTAACTAGGTATGGAACCCTACACTATGCATACATACGTATACCTTAACAATTTATTTTTTTTAAAGAAATCACCTCATCTGATAACATCACGCGTTCCTGAGAATAAGGATCTCGACAGACAGTTCAACCGTCCATTAGGTTAATTTATATTAAAATTCCCTTGTTTTCAGACATAGTTCTACATATTTAACACATCTGCGCACACGCCACAAAACAGACCATGTTTGTGTGTGGTGCGCCAGAACATTCGTCTCGGCTAAAGGTCTCATGGTACATAAGAAGAAAGCACACGCGGTTAGTGATTGCTTAATTTAATATTAACTAGCGTCCCCAGGTAACAGAGCATAATTAAACAGATCGTTTTAAAAGATATAATTCGTATAACTTTATTGGTTCACGCGGTGCGACGACTTACACGAGCATAAAGCTCCAGTCGACATGATTGTTTTCGACCTCTAACATTAATCGTCATATTTCTGCCGATTTATGCAAAACCTTATTGAAATATACATATTAATCTTCATTTTGAATCACTCCAGCAATGGGTCAAAACTGCATCTAATTTTTATTGTCATAGGTATGACAATCAAAATCATAAATCTTTATAGGTATCTTATTACAATCTGGCCTAGTTAACAGCTAATGAGTAATTCATTTCTAGTTTAAACTATAACGTAGATATTTAAAACTAAGATTGTGTCTATCTATTACGGCAAAACACCATGTAAATGTTAAACCGCATCATGGTTGCATGGTTTAGGAGGAGTTAGTGGATATGTACTGCTCAAATAGACAGAGGAAAAAAGCCACTTTGTTTTTATACTAGATACATCAAGAGTTTAATTACTCACTACCTACAAAATTGTTTTATACTTAATAAGGATTTTAATAATGGTCCCATTGGACATTGGACCACATGGTTAAGCTGATCGGTTAATTTGTGTTGGAAATCCTTAGCAGTTGTTCAGTTTGATAGGTAGATGCAGATGCACCTCCTTTAGTATGACTACACCTCTTTGTTACACATTTTAAATGGGAGACAGATTCTGTCGCAATTACTTCACACAGAGTTTTGACAGTTCTGACAGTTATGAATGAACATTGAATGAATGAAATGAGGAGCCGTAAAGATATTTTTATTTTTTCATATGATAATGTTGTATATTCAATATTCTTAGTAAATAGTTTATGATTTATTAAAGGAGATATGAGTTTTATTTCAATATTTATTGTAGTGTTGCTTATTATAATAGTATAGTATCATGCTGTAGAATATATATGATTGTTGATTGTGTTCAAAATTCAAAAACACTTATTGGTTAATTTCCATCGTTTGATGTCCAATCTCCCAACGTGATATTGGCAAAGTTGTGGTGTTAAAAACACTTTCACAAGCCACAAAATAAGAATTGAATTGAATTGAATCATATTTTGCAGATGGCGTCAAAATCAGACATGAGCGAAACGGCGACATGTACAGAATGCAATATAACATTCGCGACTCACGCAGTTTACATAGTTCATGTATTGAACACGCCTAAACATAAAGAATTGGCGAGCGCTATGTAAGTATCAAAATATTATGATAACAAAGTACTAGAAGTCACCCGAGTAACTTTGTCACCGCAACAGGTGACTCATTAGTCATGACTCTGTGGCGTAGTGGGCGTAAGCTCGAATGCCAATCATGAGGTCCCGTGGAAAATTAGTTAACTAGAGATAAAAAAACTAATTTTGTCGAATTTTAACTATTTGTCAAAAAATTTAACCATTAGTCGACTTAACCAGTGATCAAAAAACTCAGCCTAAGGGTCAAACTAAATATAGTTAAATTCTAACCAATGGTTAAATCGTGTGGAAAAAAAATAGTTAACCAGGGATGAAAAAACGAATTTCGTCGAAATTTAACTATATGCAAAAAAAAAAAATTTACCATTGGTCGACTTAACCAGTGATAAAAAAACCGAGCTTAAGTCTTGACAAAAATCATGATTAAGACTTAAAACTTCAAACATGGCACTGATCATGTCTATTAAGTAACTTGTTATTTTAGGCATAACGACCATCACTAGTGCAGGGTGATAGTTGTTCGTGGGCGTGTAAAGAGTACCTTGAATACTACGCACCCACAACATTCGAGCCTAAAGGCTCTCTGCACACACCCATCAACCCGCATTGGACAAGCGTGGTGGGTTAAACGTCCAAACCTTTACTCTCATTACCACAAGTGGATTGAGGGTAGAGAGGCCTTTGCCCAGCAGTGGGATAGATCAGGCTTATAATAATAATAACTTGTTATTTTAGACTTCTATGGTTATCACAGTATAGGTTGCGTAGAATGCGGTTTGCAATTCAACTGCCGCGTACAGTTGGTCTCTCATCGCAGACAGTTCCACCCCGCTTACAATTACTCTGCCATGAAACATGCTGAACACAACAGGCTGATGGGACGAGACCCTGATGAAAGGATCTTTGAATGTCAGATGGTAAGTTTGCTATTATATTTAACACAGTACTTAAAGCGTTAAGAATTACGCTGATGACTGGCCGGTTGGCTCAGCCGGTATTGCCCCTGCCTTCTGAGCCGCAGGCCCCGGGTTCGATCCCCGGGCAGGTAAAGTGTTAAATATTGGATTTTTCCATTAGGAATTATCTCAATAACTGCCTGGAGTCTGGAACTGTGCCCGGTAGATAGGCAATAGGCTCGCCCCCTATTATATGGGACCAATAACATACTGGCGAAATGTGGGTGTATCTACTATAAGACTGAGTCCTGGGTACACCTCTGCCTACCCCTTCGGGAAAAAGGCGTGAATGTATGTTATGTTTTTTGTCTAGTTTGGGACCAGTGTGGATGACCGTGTGTGGAAGTTGACTTTGTCCCTTATTATATATTATATTATATAGCTACGATAGCTCAGTTGGGAGAGTACCACAACGCGGAATGGCTGAGAACGTGGGTTCGAATCCCGCTCGTGGGATAAAATTTTTCTTTCCAGATTCACATAGTCATATCGAAGCAATTATACCGAGAGTGTAATATACCGAGAGTATTATAGCGAGCTGGCTTACTACGGTACTTCACTTATTGTTAAGTCTCCTTCTGCCTTTTTTTTAGGATCATGTTTTTATTATATTGTTTTTGTTTTTTGTTAGTGTGGTAAGTCAGGCAGCCATAACACATGGTTGTACCGTCACTATCAAGCGGAACATCCGGAGATCCCTTACGAGCAAGTGTTCAATGAGAGACGGAAGCATCTGTGCGAGGAATGTGGACGGAGCTTCTTTGTAAGACCACTGTTTCTAAACACATATTCATAGACTTGCTGAGCCCCGTGTATTCATCGTTCCCGTGGGAATATTGGGATAAAAAGTACCATATGTATTATTCCGGGGTCTAAACTACCTGCATGCCGAATTGCAGCCGAATCGGTTCAGTAGTTTTGGCGTGAATTAGTAACAAGTATCCATCCTTCCAAATATAAAATTCAATTATATGATTTAAAAATATCATGCTTGTAAACATTGGGATCCTTTTTTTAAGGAATATTTAGCATGATTCGACTTTTTACTAAAACTACTAAAAATGAGGGTAAAATAGAATAATCTTTATCTTTATCTTTATCTTAAGATTTTGTTTTAAGAGAAATAAATGTGTACCCTTTCTCATTCCCTACTCATCCTATCATTCCCCTATCCGTCCAAAGCCTGGAAGAGATCGCTATAAGCTATAAGGCCGCCCATTGTCAGCCAAGAATTATGTTTAAAAATGAGGGTAGATCGATTTATCTGCCAATAAAAATCAACTCGCCGATGCTTGTTAGTTCTTCCGTGATCATGGCGCATGCAACCGCACTCATGCAATATGTGGCTCTATAGTGGCTCACCGCCGAAAGGGTGGCCCTACATAATTTGACGTGCATCTATTATTACTTAAATGCTTTTTTTTTTTTTAATTTTGTATTATTATCAATTTTATAATCTTAATAAATAATTTATTAATATATTTTGTACGCCAAATGGCATAAACAAGTTGAGACAATTTTAGAACGTTATGCAATTTCAACAGCAAGACATTTCAACTGTAATGTTTAACATATGTTTAGATAAAATAAATATCGTTGAATCTTTATATATAGCCTGGTACACGACCGTTATTGAACGTTATTAATTGCTCTTTCCTTACACTATCCTATAAAGACATTTTAGGAATTTTCCTTACCTATAGTAAAATACCCTATTACTTCACAGAATGCAACAGCGCTAAGGGAACATAAAAACTTGCATTCAGGAGCGAAACCGTTCACATGTGACAAATGCCCAGCGAAATTCTGCAGGAAGAGTGGTCTAAAGATACATTTGGAAAGGCATCTTCCCCCTCGCAGGGAATGCCAGCATTGTGGAAAGAAATTCGTTAGCGCTTCCAGTCTTAGCAATCATATGAGGGTAGGTTGAAAAAACCGTTATAAAGTATTATTTGTGGCCCGCGGTTTCACCCGCTTAGTCTTCGTTTCCGTAGGAATATAGGGATAAAATGTACCTTATGTGACAAGAGGTCCCGGGTTCGATCCCCAGGTCAGGCAGTGTTAAATATTGGATTTTTCCATTAGGAATTATCTCAATAACTGCCTGGAGTCTGGAACTGTGCCCGGTAAATGGCAATAGGCTCGACCCTATTACATGGGACCAATAACATACTGGCGAAATGTGGGTGTATCTACTATGGGACTGAGTCCTGGGTACACCTCTGCCTACCCCTTCGGGAAAAAGGCGTGAATGTATGTATGTGTTATTGCAAGGTCTAAGCTATCTACATACCAAATTTCAGAACAATCGGTTCAAATTCAAATTCAAAATGTTTTATTGCAGTAAATGTGGTACAGTTTCAGGTCTTGAAATTATTTAGCAGTCTCATCACACTTAACTTAGAAATAAGCATGCAATAATTTAACTACATAAAAAAATAGTCCAAAAGGCAGTATTTATATCAATATCAATAGTAATTAGTATCAATAGTATGAGTAATTATTTTAATAATTCTTTAGTTGAATATATTTTTTTTTCTATCAGCCAGCATAATAATTCTTTTTTAAAACTTTTTATATCGAGCGTTTTTATATAATCCGGTAGAGCATTGAACGTCCGATTAAACTTTGAGTAAGATTGGTTCCTGTAGAGTTTAGTTTTCGCAATAGGTTCAGTAGTTTTGGTGTGAAAGAGTAACAAACATCCATCGATCCTCACAAACTTTCGCATTAATAGTATTAATAATAATAGGACTTTTTAAATGAAGAGAAGTGACACCTATAAACAGGTACTATTTATTAGGTACATGGTGTGTAGGAACCCTTCAAATGCAATTAATAATAATAATCTGTATTTATTACGTTTGAATTGTCTATGGGTCTAGTTACCTGCAATAAATGTTTTTTTTTTTTTTTAATTTATAAAATGCGCGTGCGATTCGCATTTGTTCAATTTATATAAAATATATTTTCTTTTTTAGTGTCACACAGGAGATTGTCGATACAAGTGCGAGATCTGCGGCAAAGGGTTCCTACATAACGCCTCGTTACGGGAACACGTCAGGGGTGTTCATCATCATATAAGAAGAACAAGAAAACATGCTTTGAAATCCATTAATGAATAAATAAAATAATTGTAATATTGTAATTTAATTTAATATGCTCTAAACTCGATCAGGTTGTTATCAACCAGTGGTCTACGCAGAACAAGCGAAATGTCGTTATTTTCTTATTATAGAAACCTAAGTTAAAGAATACCTACACATGTTTTTTTTTTTATGATAGTGAGTGACAAGACGAGCAAATCAGGCCTGATGGTTTTAAAATTCAAAATTCTGCGCGGCACTGCACTGCGCCTGTCACCCTGAGTTATTAGTTGTTGAAACTCGTCATGCCCGGTAATTTCGATGGTAATTACCTAGGTATACTTAACTTTTTTTTAAACCTACCTATTTATTAGATTAGATCCACGTCTAATGCGTGTGCGTAAAGTAGCTCTAAACAGCTAGTCGCCATACAAAATGTATGGGCCCCGACGCGCCCAGATCCGGCGTACGTGGCACACGTGTGCCAGTGCCATACAGAACCCGTGTGTTGGACCAAGAAAAAAACTCGACACTCGTTCACTCATTTCTTTTCTGTGGTTTATATTTTGTTTTGTAGTATTATATTATTATCTATGATCGTAAAAGAAAGAAAAAGACGCGGATTGCGGATTCACAGCTGATTAAAACAAACGATTTTAACGATTTACGATATTCTAAAATTCGGCAATTGTTTTGTATTGATTTGCTCTAATATTTCTATTATTGTGACTAACATGAACGAAGCCTTGCAACCTATATCATGGCTGGCCGGGCGCTGGTCTACTAAAAACGGGAAAGGAAGCTATCCCAACATACCAAACTTTGGATACCACGAAGAGTTGGAATTTATTTGTATAGGTATAGTGTCATTACATCTGTTTTGTACTTTATTTAAGTGAGAATTTATACATGTTACCTACTCCAAAAATATTAGTTCAAACCAAATTACGTGTCCAAACCATGGTTAGAAGCCTGTACTATGATAACCAGATAATAGTTATACATACTTATATACGCTTATAACACCCAGACACAGATGACATATGTTTGACCTGGCCGTGGATCGAACCTGGGGCCTGCAGCACAAAAAGCAGAGTTACTACCATCTGAGCCAACGAGGCTGTCGAGGCGAGGTGCCATAGTACAGGCTCTGCTTAGTTTGGGACCAGAAGATTGTGTGTTGAAATTGTCCAGCAATAATTATTTTCAGGTCAACCGATGTTCAATTACACATCAATATCTCGGCATCCCGAAAAACAGAACCCAATGCACCAAGAACGAGGGTTCCTACGCATAAAACCCAACACTACCAACTTAGCATTCGTTGTAAGCCATAACTTTGGCCTGACTTCTGTAGAAGAAGGTCTAGTGAATCCAGAAAAAAAAGAAATCACGTTAGAAAGTGTTGATATAAGTAGAATCTCTTTTGCGAAACCTCCGCATGTGAAAAAAATAAAGAGGATCTTGAAGCTTGTTGATGCGGATACTTTGGAAGTTACGATCTTTATGGAAATAGATAATACTCCGTTGACGGAGCATTTGAAGGCTGTATACAAGAAAATATCAAACTAACTTCAAATATAATTAGCAACACATTAAAACATATGCATTTATTAGTTCAAATATTAGTAATCTTCCTTATCCATGAAGAGTAAGAAAATTCGTTTTTCACTTCTGTCTGTCTCTTCGGATATAAGTATAGCGCTATAGTATCTACCATTGATTTAAAGAAAAGAGGAGATGGGGTACTGGCGTTTTCAAATGAAAAGATCAAATTAGGTTGCTTTAGTTCCATGTACCTCAGTAAAATTGGGTCTTAGGTACATTCTTTCTATCTTTGTTGTTCATTATATGTCACTGTGCAAACTTCACACAGCAAATTGCATGTGCCAGTTGAGTAAGCGCTAAGAGAACATACCTTTTCATTAAAACAATGCTATGTACTATTATTATTAATGAACCTAGAATAAAAGGCAGAAGGAGTCTTACAACACATAAGCCAGCTCGCTAATACAAACATGATGGCACTCACACATTCTCACCAAAGATACAATACTTGTACATGTAAGCCAGCGGATGTGTGCGTACCGTCATGTTGTATTAGCAAGCTGGCTACTATGAATAGTGAATAGAATAGAAATACTCTTTATTGCGACTATGATTACATTATGGTTACAGATTATCTTATTAAACTAGTTGTGACTGCCTCGTTGGCGTAGAGGGCGCATGCTCGACTGCCAATCAAGAGGTCCCGGGTTCGATCCCCAGGTCAGGCAAAGTGTTAAATATTGGATTTTTCCATTAGGAATTATCTCAATAACAGCCTGGAGTCTGGAACTGTGCCCGGTAGATGGCAATAGGCTCGCCCCCTATTACATGGGACCAATAACATACTGGCGAAATGTGGGTGTATCTACTATGGGACTGTGTCCTGGGTACACCTCTGCCTACCCCTTCGGGAAAAAAGGCGTGAATGTATGTTATGTTATGTTTTGTGTCCCGCGGTTTCACCTGCGTAGACATCGTTCCCGTCGGAATATCGGGAAACCAAGTAGCCTTTGTGTTATTCCAGGGTCTAAGCTACCTGCATACTAAATTTCAGCCCAATCTGTTCAGTAGTTTTGGCGTGAAAGAGTTACAAACATCTATCAATCTAACCAAAACCGCGCTTGATGCCGCTGGATGTGGTTAGGTCTCGCAAGCGTTTTGTTCACCTGTTAAAAACGTAGGTTTTACATTATACTGAAATTTTAGAATTATAATATTAAATAGGATGAAGGTCTAAGGAACCATAAATTAGCGATGGGTCGTCGACGCATTTCTCGTAGACGAAACTAGACTGTCTATTATCGTTCATCGACTAGTCGATCAACTAGTTGAATTCGTCGACTCCACGACTATAGTTTACGCGTAGACCTCTAGACAGACAGTCTAAAGAAGGATGCGACAGTCCAACGAACGACACGTTTGTCTCTTTCTTTTTTGGAAGTTATACTATCGGCATCCCTTTTTTACATTGAAGTTTATCCGAATGCTTATCATGGCGTATATACTCTGAGATGTGCATTCAAAAATGAACTTTCTTACAGACATTTTAGAGTTCAAATTCGTTTATGACCGTCGATCCGTCTGTGATGTTATTCAATAGACAACCGAAACGAACGTTATTATGCGTCTAAGTTTAGACACGTTACAGTTCGTCCTTCGTCGACGAACCGTAGCCGTCTACGAATTCAACTAGTCCATCAATCGACGGTGAACCGTCGATGCGTCGCGTATACGTAGTTAAGTATGATGGCAAGACTGTCTATGGTCCCTCACTTTTTTATGAGACTCCGTCCGCCAATAATAATACATTCATGTATTATTATTGTCATATACTAGCATAATATATTAGTAATAAATATAAAATAGAAATTAAAGAAAAAAGCGTTTACATATTTGAAAAGCTTTATTTTATTTCATTATTTGCTTAGTATAATACTTTATCTAGTAGGTACTTAACATCTTTGATACAAAAAAAAGTGCATAATTATAAATTAATAATACTTATGTATAAGTCACTGTAAAAGCCCGTATATTGGTTAATCTTAGGATTTACCAGTAAATCTTAAGATTATCCGAGAGTTGGTAAATGTAAGTAATTATTAATCTGTTTGTCACAGTAGGATAGATAAAGCCGTAAAATATATTATACAAAACACCCTTTTTGGGTAATTATAATAATAATAATAATATGGGACAACTTCCACACACGGTCATCTGGTCCCAAACTAGGCTAGAAGCCTGTACTATGGTAACCAGATGACTGATATACATACTTATATAAGCTTATAACACACAGGGACAGATCAAACAGACGTGTTCATGCACACAAATGTTTGACCTGGCCGGGGATCGAACCCGGGGCCTGCGGCATAGAAAGCAGAGTTACTACCATCTGAGCCAACGAGGCTGTCGAAATAATAATAATAAAGCCGTCATATATTATACAAAATATCCTTATTGGATCGTTTTAAAAAAATAAAAAATAAAGCAGTATATCTATACTAATATTATAAAGAGAGAAACTTTGTTTTTTTGTTTGTATTATAATATAAAACACCCTTTTTGGGTAGTTATAAAAAAAACAAGAAGGCTAAGGCGCTTTTTCAACATTTACCATGCCTGGTAAATCCTAAGATTTACCAGGTGAATGGTGAAAAAAGTTCGATGATCAGACAGAACTATTCGGACTTTTACCGTTAAGAGTTGGTAAATCTTAGGTTTTACTGGAAAATCTTAGCATTTACCGTAATTCGGGGTTTTACAGTAACATATATATCCTAATCTCTATGCCTTATATATAACATCAACGCTCAGCCCCCACCCTTGAACCACAGAACAGATAATAATACTACGTATAGAATAGACACTTTCATCCGCCCACCAATCGGGGCTTTCCTCACCCTGCGACTGAGATTGAGTGAGCTCTCCACGAGCCCCGTTTCGCTGGGAAATCATGTCACCCACACTTGCACTTATTTTTTTATGATAGTGAGTAAGCATCATGATTGCCCATAACAGACACAGTGCCACCCAATGTTTTAAAATTCAAAATTGTTCGTGGCACTGTACTGCGCTTGTCACCCTGATATATTAGTTGTTGGAACTCGTCATGCCCAGTAATTTCGCTGGTAACATTGCCCTTCAGACCGGAACACAGTAATATTTGCACATTACTGCTTGGCGGATGAATAACTGGCAAATTATTATGCTAGATGATGTAAAATTAGATTTGTAAAAATTAAACTTCGCCATGAGGCACTGTAAACGCAAGAGGAGAAATATGGGTGTACCTACTATGGGACTGAGTCCTGGGTACACCGCTGCCTACCCCTTGGTAAAAAGGCGTATTGTTATTTACATAGATTCATAATTATTCTGTGTGTTTTTCCTCGGTCTCTTGAGATGATAATGAACTCCTCTGACGTGTTCCTTCAACGCGGCGTTATGAAGAAAGCCCTTGCCGCATATCTCGCATTTGTAACTGCGATCGCCTGTGTGAGCCTGGAATATAAAAGAAACATAACCTAACATACATTCACGCCTTTTTCCCGAAGGGGTAGGCAGAGGTGTACCCAGGACTCAGTCCCATAGTAGATACACCCACATTTCGCCAGTATGTTATTGGTCCCATGTAATAGGGGGCGAGCCTATTGCCATCTAACGGGCACAGTTCCAGACTCCAGGCAGTTATTGAGATAATTCCTAATGGAAAAATTCAATATTTAACACTTGCCTGACCTGGGGATCGAACCCGGGACCTCTTGATTGGCAGTCGAGCATGCGCCCTCTACGCCACCGAGGCAGTCAATTAAAGAAAAACATTCACAAATACGATAGTGCCCCTGCCTTCTGAGCAGCAGCAGACCCCGGGTTCGATCCCCGGCCAGGTCAAACATTCGTGAGCATGAGCATGTCTGTTTGATCTGTCCCTGTGTGTTATAAGCTTATATAAGTATGTATATTAGTCAGTTTTTGTAGTGGTAGGCCTCTTTTGCAGGGGCCCGCCTGGGGAATTACCACACCTTTGCCAGTTATTCATCCGCCAAGCAGTAATGTGCAAACATTACTGTTTTCCGCACTGAAAGGCAATGTTACCAGCAAAATTACTGGCCATGGCGAGATTCAACTAATATCTCACAGTGACAGGCGCAGTGCAATGCCGCGCACAATTACGAATGTTAAAACACTGGGTGGCACTGTGTCTGATATGGGCAATCATGATGCTCTGCAAAAGAGGCCTACCACTACAAAAAAAAAGTGTACATATTTATCCACCTACCCTCATGTGATTGCACAGACTGGAGGCGCTGACAAACTTCTTCCCGCAATGTTGGCACTCCCTGCGCGGCGGTAGATGTATCTCGGCGTGAGTTTTCAAGCAGTTCTTTGTTCTGAACTTGGCTGGACATTGTTCACAGTGGTAGGGCTTCGCTCCGGAATGCTTGTATTTATGCTCGCGGAGGGCGAATGGGGTCTGAAAATAGTATATATTGCAAAGGCCGCGAAATAGGCAATTGCAGGTCGAGTATGATTTTGAAGGCCAAGACGAGACAGGCAATTGCCATTTCCACTGAGGTATGCAGGGTTACCTTAAAAACACCAGCAACCCCGAAGGATATGCAAAATAGGCACATTGAAGGCTGAATTGACTAATTGACCATATTAACTTGAAAATTTATATAACTTGACACTGGCAATACATTCGTGTGGGTCCATAAAAGAAGGAAAAAAAAGGGGCTATACAACTTACATAGAAGCTTCGACCGCACTCGTCACACAAATGCTTCCGTTGTTCGTTGTGTTGAGCGTATGGTATCTCCGGATGATGGGAGTTATGGTGTCGATACAACCATAGACTGCTCTTACCAGTCACTCCGCACTGGAATATAACAATAATAATAATAAGGTGGGCGGCCTTTATGGGGGGTCCGTTTAGTGAGCGGCGAGTCATCACCTGCAGTCATATTTCACCATGAGACGGAGTCTCTAGCAATAGCCCGGTTACCATCCATCTAGAAATCACACCTATAGACAAATCAAGTAGTTTCCATCCATTCACAATAGTCCTTGCACCTAGCGGAGGCTGTCTTTGAGCTCATCTTAAATTTCAATTTCAATTTCTTTATTGCATAATGAAATTGAAAAAAAACTGTAGATGGTTTCAGAGATAGACCCCGATTAGGTGCTATACATTACCTTTAGATTAAAAGCTGAAAGGGGCCTCTGAGAAAAAGGACTTAAAAAAAATGGTCTCCGTGCACGCCTATCAAAAGACCGGGTATATCCCGTGTTTTCGAGCGACATAATCATAATAATAATATGGGACAACTTCCACACACGGTCATCTGGTCCCAAACTAGGCTAGAAGCCTGTACTATGGTAACCAGATGACTGATATACATACTTATATAAGCTTATAACACACAGGGACAGATCAACACAGACATGTTTATGCACACAAATGTTTGACCTGGCCGGGGATCGAACCCGGGGCCTGCGGCACAGAAAGCAGAGTTACTACCATCTGAGCCAGCGAGGCTGTCAACAATCATGTTGTATATGCACACCTGTCAGCTCGCATTTTACAGGAAAGAGGACCTCTTAGCAGTTTCACACAATCCTATGGGAAATTTGTTTGATCTGTAGTGGTAGGCCTCATTTGCAGGGGCCCGCCTGGGGAAGTACCACACCTTTGCCAGTTATTCATCCGCCAAGCAGTAATGTGAAAACATGGCTGATGATAATAAGGTTTACTGGGCCCAGCTTCCACAGACTACAAGCCAAATTCCTATCTCTAACAGGATACAGGACCTCTTAGCAGTTTGACACAACCCCAGGGAAAATGTACCAAATCGATGTTTTGTATTCCCCTGTTTCCTCCGAATACAGTAAACCTATTTGATATATTTATATCCTGATATTTTAAAGATGAAGTAAAGTATGTCCCTATCATTTTATTTTTGTTTATAAACTCTACATTTTTTTGTAGCGAACGTCCAATCACGCGAGTAAAACTACAATTTTTGGAAGTTCACTATGAAAAACCAAGGGTTTAAAGGAAAAATTAAAATGACAGGGACATAGGTTACTTCACTATAAAAATATCAGGATATAAATTTATAGAATGGGTTTATTATATTCGGAGGAAACAGGGGAATACAAAACATCGATTTGGTAAATTTTTCATAGGATTGTGTCTTAAATGTAGATACTAACCTCTTGGCATTTGAAAGTCTTCCCTTCAGGCCCGAACGTGTACTTCTCGTTGTTCATCTTCTTATATTTATCTAGATGCAGTTTCCGTTTGTGCGTCAATAAAGTTTGACGACAATTAAACTCTAAACCGCAAAATCTACAACCCATTCTGTAAATAAGAAAAATATATATAATTATTAAACACTACATTTAACAACTTATTAATCACTTTTGACAGCCTCGTTGACTCAAACGGTAGTAACTCTGCTTTCTGTGCCGCAGACCCCGGGTTGAGCCTCGGTCAGGTCAAACATTTGTGTGCATGAACATGTCTGTGTTGATCTGTCCCTGTGTGTTATAAGCTTATATAAGTATGTATATCAGTCATTCGGTTACCATAGTACAGGCTTCTAGCCTAGTTTGGGATCAGATGACCGTGTGTGGATGTTGTCCCATATTATATTTATTATTATTATTACTACCTCGGTGGCGCAGTGGGCGTAAGCTGTACTGCCAAGCATGTGGTCCAGGGCTCGATCCTCAAGTCAAGCAGTGTTATTGGATTTTCCATTTATTATATAGGAATTATCTCAATGACAGCCTGTAGTCTGGAACTGTGCCCGGTAGATGGCAATAGCTTCGCTCTCTATTACATGGGACCAATAACATACTGGCGAAATGTGGGTGTACCTACTATGGGATTGAGTCCTGAGTACACCTCTGCCTACCCCTTCGGGAAAAAAGGCGTGAATGTATGTTTACCTTTGGAACAAAACGCTAGCGAGTTCTAACTCGACCGCAGCGACATCTAGCGCTGTTTTGTTTATGTGTAAGTTTGTTCCCTTTTCACGCTGAAACTACTGAACCGATAGAGCTGAAATTTGGTATATAGATAGCTTATACCCTGGAGTAACACATAGGGTACTTTATATCCCTATATTCCCTCGGGAACGGAGACTACGCGGACACAGAACAGATAATAATACTATGTATAGAATGGACACTGTCATCCGCCCACCAATCGGGCCTTTCTCACCCCGCGAGCGAGATTGAGCTCTCGACGAGCCCCCGTGAGCTGGGAACGCACCTCACGCACACGTTTTTTTTTATGTTAGTGACAAGACGAGCAAATCGGGTGCCTGATGGTAAGCATCATGATTGCCCATATCAGACACAGTGCCACCCAGAGTTTTAAAATTATAAATTCTGCGCGGCACTGCACTGCGCCTGTCACCCTCTGATTTGAGTTGTTGAATCTTGTCATGCCCAGTAATTTCGCTGGTAACATTGCCCGGAACACAGTAATGTTTGCACATTACTGCTTGGCGGATGAATAACTGGCAAACGTGTGGTACTTCGCCAGGCGGCCCGCTGCAAAGAGACCTACCACTACAAAAAGGCAGGTAGTTATATCTTGACTTTTGTACGGAATTGAGTCGAGTGTCCAGGGTGTGATGCGGGTGAAATCGCGAGGCAAAGCTAGTATAATATAATATTAATTTGATACTTACATAGCGCTCGCCAATTCTTTATGCTTAGGCGTGTTCAATATATGAACTATGTAGACTGCGTGACTCGCGAATGTTATATTGCATTCTGTACATGTCGATTCAGTGACGTCTGACTTTGATTCCTGTAATATAATACACAATAATCAACACTAATCAACTAATATTAACAGGATACAGGACCTCTTAGTAGTTTGACGCAATCCTATGAAAAATTTATTGAATCGATGTTTTGTATTCCCCTGTTTCCTCCGAATACAGTAAACCTTTTTGATATATTTATATCCTGATATTTTAAAGTTGAAGTAAAGTATGTCCCTATCATTTTATTTTTGTTTATATACGCTATATTTTTTTGTAGTGAACGTCCGATCACGCGAGTAAAACTGCGATTTTTGGAAGTTCCCTATGAAAAAACCAAGGGTTTATAAGAAAAATTAAAATGACAGGGACATAGGTTACTTCACTATAAAAATATCAGGATATAAATTTATAGAATGGGTTAATTATATTCGGAGGAAACAGGGGAATACAAAACATCGATTTGGTAAATTTTTCAAAGGATTGTGTCAAATTCCTAGAATGTACGCTCTTAAGAGATACAAGTATTTGAAAAAAAAATTTATTCTTTAATTTATTTTGCAAGTTTAATGAAAATTATGTATCATCCGATTCAAAAATCACTTTAATAATATACTTTTTAATTAATTATAAGCGATTCAAAATTGATAAAATTCCATTATGAGTCACTTGATTACGAACGCGCCACGATTGATCGCCATTTTTGTGACGTAGTAATGTTATAGTTATGTATGGTACTTTATCACATTGTGACGTCACTACAGGTCACGAGCTCGTTCGGGTACTGTAGGCGTGTTTTCGGTATTGGATTAAAAATGATTTTTTAATTTGATATAACTTTGTAATTACAGCGAATAAAAAAAAAACTAAAAATAGTTTTCTTACGAATCTTATATATGATCTTTCCATTTATGCAATAACAATCAAATACTCAATTGAACGTTTTCTAAGTAGTCGCACTTTTTTATCACACGTACAATAGAAAGAGACGACACGCTGCAATCGACTTGGCATTCAAATACACATGTAGTCGTTTTTTATTTCAAAACTAAGCCAAATCAACTTCCTGTACAAATTTGCCGATCAGCTGATCCACTTTGTACGGGAACTCAAACATATTTATTTGCGAATTCTGCAATTATTTCTTTTGAAGGTTGTTGAGACAAATAGAGTTACTTAACTTTTTTCTAATATATTTTTTTTTAAATAAATTAATAATAATAAATAAATATATTTATTGCCATATTCTACAAAACATAATCCTATTAAATATATATAATATGGCAATCGGGATATGCTCAGCGTTATGCTACGCAAGGAGATCTTGCGCAGCGCTGGTTTTAAGCATATCCCGTTGCTCGATCTGAGAACTTAGTCGAGAGAAATTAAGAAAAAGAAACACAATCAGCAACTACATACCTAATAACAAAAATTGTACTCACAAAATATATATATATATATATACACAATATATTTTACTCACCGCGGTCTCCTTTCCCAAGAGTTTCATTCTCCTTTTCTTCTTCATGTTGACTTTCTTATGCGTCCTTGCTAAATGCATGAGCAGACCGGCCTCAGACACGAATGTTTTGGCACATATACTGCATATGTGGTCAGATGTGTGCGACGTGCGTAGGTGTGTCAGATATGTGTTCCTATGGCTGAAATAACAGTGTAGGGTTCCATACTTAGATACCAATATACAGCGCCATCTATTAGTTCCTTGCGTAAAGTATGGAAATATGTAGTAAAATGGTCATAACTTTTGATTGCATTAACTTTTTCTTTTTTTATCTTAGCGAGTGACAAGACGAGCAAATCAGGTGCCTGATGGTAAGCATGGTAACAAGATGGTAGCAAGTGGAGGGAAATAGTCTCAGCATACCCCACCAGGAACAAGGCGTGAGTGTATGTATGTAATATGTATGTATGTATCTTTTACCTGAAAACTTGAGTACAGTGAGGACACTTGTATTCCACTCCTTGATGTTTTTGATAATGGGGCAAAATTGATTCTCTGAAAAAAAAATTTTTTTTCTATTGTAATTTCAATGGTAATAGTCATTCCTACCTGCCACCGGGGCAGACGGTAATATACCTTGAGTAGTGTCTCTTCTGTCTCTTTAGTACTTTAGTACTCTGTGTCGGTAACCACTTTTTTTATGATAGTGAGTGACGAGACGAGCAAATCAGGTGCCTGATGGTAAGCATCATGATTGTCCATATCAGACACAGTGCCACCCGGTGTTTTAAAATTATAAATTCTGCGCGGCACTGCACTGCGCCTGTCATCCCGAGATATTAGTTATTGAATCTCGTCATGGCCAGTAATTTCGCTGGTAACATTGCCCTTCAGACCGGAACACAGTATCTGCACATTACTGCTTGGCGGATGAATAACTGGCAAAGGTGTGGTACTTCCCCAGGCGGGCCCCTGCAAGAGAGGCCTACCACTACAACTACCAAATGGCGGTAGTTTTTAAATACTTACTTATAATAAGTGATTAGAGAGCATATCTTGCATTTAAACACTCCATAATGCGCTTGTATTTTGTGTTTAAGAAGTTTCCCGTTCGTATTGTACCGCATTTGGCAAATGTTACACACTTCATCGCCCGCTGCTGGCTGAAAAAAAACCATGTATTTAGTTATCAATTACATAACATAAAACAAAACATACATTCACGCCTTTTTCTTGAAGGGGTAGGCAGAGGTGTACCCAGGGCTCAGTCCCATAGTAGATATTATAAATTACAATTTCTTTTTCACTCGTCTTGCTTAAAAAGTACGTCATTGTTGTGTACTGGAGCGGGGTTAAAATAACTTTCCAATCTCTATTAATTACCTCCATTAAACTTTCTATTAATTTTTATCTGTTTACATAACATACATTCACGCCTTTTTCCCGAAGGGGTAGGCAGAGGTGTACCCAGGACTCAGTCCCATAGTAGATACACCCACATTTCGCCAGTATGTTATTGGTCCCATGTAATAGGGGGCGAGCCTATTGCCATCTACCGGGCACAGTTCCAGACTCCATGCAGTTATTGAGATAATTCCTAATGGAAAAATCCAATATTTAACACTTTGCCTGACCTGGGGATCGAACCCGGGACCTCTTGTCACATAAGGTACATTTTATCCCTATATTCCTACGGAAACGAAGACTAAGCGGGTGAAACCGCGGGCCACAAATAATACTTTATAACGGTTTTTTCAACCTACCCTCATATGATTGCTAAGACTGGAAGCGCTAACGAATTTCTTTCCACAATGCTGGCATTCCCTGCGAGGGGGAAGATGCCTTTCCAAATGTATCTTTAGACCACTCTTCCTGCAGAATTACTGCTCTACGCCACCGAGGCAGTTTACAATAAACACGCAGAATTTTGAATGTTAAAACACTGGGTGGCACTGTGTCTGATATGGGCAATCATGATGCTTACCATCAGGCACCTGATTTGCTCGTCTTGTCACTCACTATCATAAAAAAAAAGACTTCTTCATCATTTATGATAGCCTAGTACCAAGCCTCGGTGCCTCGCCTCGGTGGCGTAGAGGGCGCATGCTCGACTGCCAATCAAGAGGTCCCGGGTTCGATCCCCAGGTCAGGCAAAGTGTTAAATATTGGATTTTTCCATTAGGAATTATCTCAATAACTGCCTGGAGTCTGGAACTGTGCCCGGTAGATGGCAATAGGCTCACCCCTATTACATGGGACTAATAACATACTGGCGAAATGTGGGTGTATCTAATATGGGACTGAGTCCTGGGTACACCTCTGCCTACCCCTTCGGGAAAAAGGCGTGAATGTATGTTATGTTATTACCAGGCCTGAGACACTCCCTTCATGGTTGCCTGGAAGATCGCTCTGAACGATAAGGCCGCCAGCTGTTACTTTTTTCTAGTTTTAAATTTTCCTCTTTGTTATTTTCTGTGATATTGTGGTAGCAATAGTTTTCATTCATTCATTCATTCATTAATTCATTCACTCCGCAATAATATGGGGACATAATAATATAGGACAACTTCCACATACGGTCATCTGGTCCCAAACTAGGCTAGAAGCCTGTACTATGGTAACCAGATGACTGATATACATACTTATATAAGCTTATAACACCCAGACACAGATCAAACAGACATGCACACAAATGTTTGACCTGGCCGGGGATCGAAACCGGGGCCTGCGGCACAGAAAGCAGAGTTACTACCATCTGTGCCAACCAGGCTGTCAATAAATCCTTACCTCATGGCATTTCATATGACAATCAAGTTTCTTCTGACATTGGTATACAGTATAGCATACATTGCACCTATATGTAGCACTAACATACGGCTCAGTGCTACACCTCAGTTTGAAATGTTTGATAGCATCTGCTTCCGATGAGAATATCTGTATGTCGAACACTGTTTCTAACTCCTTTTGGTTGTTGAAAGCTTTGCCATGGTTGATCGTTGTCTTCTTTGTTTGCGTTGCTTTTGGTTTGGCTGGAAATAAATAGATTGATATGAAAGTTTGGAACAGTGAGAAGACAGACTTGATACGAGACGCAAGGATCTTGAAACTGGGTTATGTCCAAGGCTGAAGGTCTCTAGGCATGCGTCTCGTTATCAGGCTGTGAAACTCTATAACATGCTGCCTACCGGCATGACAGATTATATACATGATTGAAGTAGACTCCAAAAAATATTCTTGAAAGGGTGTTTTTATACAGTAGAGGATTTTATGACACGTAAAAAAATTTAAAAATAAACATAGGTATATTGACATTCTGTAGGCCTCTTTTGGGGACCGCCTGGGGAAGTATGGAGAAGTACCACACCTTTGCCAGTTATTCATCTACCAAGCAGTAATGTGCATACATTTCTGTGTTCCGGCCTGAAGGGCAATGTAACCAACGAAACTACAGGGCATAAAGAGTGTCAACAACCAATATCTCAGGGGGACAGGCGCAGTGCAGTGCCGTGCAGAAATTTGAATTTTAAGATACTGGGTGGCATTGTGTCTAATATGGGCAATTGGGCAATCATGATGCTTACCATCAGGCACCTGATTTGCTCGTCTTGTCACTCACTATCATAAAAAAAACCCCAATTTCTGTTATATTTTCTCCAGTTTTTAAGATAACTTAGAATATGCTACTCTAGCATTAAGATAATCGTAGTGTTGTGCTGAATTATAAATGCTTACCAATTTTTTTTCCTTTATTATACTTTCTCTTTTTTACTACTGGCTCCTGCTTCGACTCTTTCTTCAATACACTCAAGAATTCAATCGCATCATCATCATCATCATCGTTTTGATCATCATTTGGTGTATAATCATCGTCGTCATCATCATCATCATCAATTTTATCAAGCTTGTCACTGTCAAACTTATCAAATTCGTCAAAGTTCACATTTTTACTGTCAATAATTCTGTCAGTGTCCGCTGTTTGATTATCAATGCTATCATTATTTGTCATTTGATTATCAATGTTATGAATGTTGGTCGTTTCATTCGCAATGATATCAATACTGTCAGTCTTGGAAGGTTGAATGCCGAAAAATTTGAATGTTTGTTCGTCATTTCCTGTACAAGTGACAATATATCCATTGTTGTGTTCCTTATTTTCATCAAATTCTACGGGAATCTCTGTTTTTATATCATCCACGTTGACATTTTCAATTTCTAGTTTTGGTACGTTGTTTTGAGGCAAGTTCTGGTATAATTCTTGTAATGGAGGTTTGTCCTGAAGCCAATAGTAATAACATGTTATTTATATAATAATAATATATGCGACAACTTCCACACACGGTCATCTCTCTCATATCTCAGCATCATCAACATATCAGCCGTAGAAGGCCAGTGCTGGACATGGCAAAATCAGTTCATCTGCTTAATGGCTATATCCTACCTATGAAAAACTTATGAAAAATTTATCAAATCTATATTTTGTATTCCCCTGTTTCCATCAAATCTTTAAATTTATATTCTGATATTTTTATAGTGAAGTGAAGTCTATGTCCCTGTCATTTTAGTTTCTCTTATAAACTCTCGGCTTTTTCATAGAGAACTTTTAAAAATCCCAGTTCATTCACGCGATTAAATGTTCACTACAAAAAAATATAAAATTAATAAACAAAAATAAAATAATAGGGACATGTTTACTTCATCTTCAAAATATCAGGATATAAATATATCAAATATGTTCACTATATTCGGAGGAAACAGGGGAATACAAAACATTCATTTGGTAAATTTTCCATAGGATTGTGTCAAACTGCTTGTTAGCAGCAAAGTAGACCTGTTGGTCTACTTTCCTGTTAAGAGCTACAATGCCACAGACAGGCACACAGATACACAGACATGTCAAACTTGGGATCCCTTTGATAAGCATATTTTTTTGGCATAATTCAATTTGGCATAACAATTAAGGCATAATGATTTTTGGCATAGTGATTGTTATGCATAATAGGTTTTGGCATAATACTTCTATTAGAATAATTGTTTTTCGAATAATAGGCATGATGACACTATAACAGATTAAAAAAATAAATGGTTTTAGTGAAAAATATATATCGAAAGGATTCTAAAAAACGACCCAGTATTATTGAAAACATTGAGATTAATAATATTTTTAATAAAATAAAAGTACAAAAAATTGCAATCGGCCATCTTAACTGAAACGCCAAGCAGAGCGAATGACGTCACGCCTCAGTAAATACTGTTACTGAGAGTATAAACACTTGAAGTAAATATTCACCATATCGCATTAACTTTTGTTGTGTTGTAATCAGTCACTTAATTTGTTATATATTCGTGGCAATCCAGGAATCATCGAAGATGGAACAAGGTTTTATTAAGGCAAAAATAAAATATTTACTTAGGCGTGACGTCAGGACCCGACGCCATGACACATACGAGCGTTTTCGCGCTCATTTTAAATTAGAAAGTTAAAAATGCATTAATTTGCGGTAAAATGTAATTTTATTCTGAAAAAATGTTTTTTTCGGTAATATTAGACGTGTACCTACATTAAGAAACGGGATTTCAAAATCTGTCACCATGCCTATTATGTTATGCTTAAAAAATTTATGCATAATGATGATTATGCATTATGATCAATATGCAAAAAAAGTAATGTCTGATATGCCTTACGATTTTATGCGAATAAATAGGGAACCGTCAGTCAGGGTGACAGGCGCAGTGCAGAGCCGCGCACAATTTAGAATGTTAAAACACTGGGAGGCACTGTGTCTGATATGGGCAATCATGATGCTTACTTTCAGGCACCTGATTTGCTCGTCTTGTTACTTACTATCATAAAATCAAAAATAAAAAAATACTTCTAACACCCTTCCCCTTTTCGGTCAGGAGTTAAAAAATAGGTAGTAGGTAGTGATCTATAAATAAGGTACCTTGGATTTATTCTTCTTCCAATTACGTAATATTTCATCGGCTCTGCTGCAGATTTGCTTGAAGTTGTAGCATTTTGTTAGTACTCTCTCACACTCGGAACACAGGTTCAATTCACCAGTTTCATTCTACAAACAATTAATGTATTAGAACTCCCAACGCACCCTAGTAAGACCCAACTGAGAACAGTTACAGGCGCCATTACAAGTCATGGACTCTTTAACCCTTTAGCCACCAGACTTTATCTCAATATCGTGCCCCTAGTGCCCGGCAAAAAATAATCGTAATTCTCTAAACTTTGGCGATTATTTTAAAGAATTCTATTTAAGAGATAAGCATGTAACCAACTGTAAATGATAACTAGATTCACTATTTAGGGTAATTATGAATATTATTTCATAAAATACTGAGTAATGATTTAATAATGTAGATTAAAAGCGCAGTCATAAATATACGACTCTGGCGGTTATGTAGTCTAACACATTTGTCGGATTAATCAGACGTAAGCGGTTAAAAGGTTAATAAACATCTGTTTGTTGCTGCTCATGTCCTTAGGTCTGAGAATAGTTCATAAACATAACTATTTTTATACCCCAGTGTTTTTTTTTTTTTATTTGGCATTAAAAAATACATTTAACCCCATTGATATAAATTAAAGGGAAGATGAGGTTTCTCGAAAATGGCAAGCTCAAATTAGGTCCCATTAGGTCCACGTACATCAGTAAAGTAAGGTTTTAAGAGTGAATAAAATTGTTGTCACGGTCTTAGGTACATCTTTCTATCTTTGTTGTTCATTATAATATTATGTCACTGTGCAAACTGCACACTGAGCAAATTGCATGTGCCAGTTGTAAGTAAGCACTGGGAGAACGTACCCTATCTCCCTATTCTTTATTTCAATTTATAACTCTCAATTTGCATCCTCTGTACATTTTTATAAAATAATTTAAATATGGCAAAACAATGTTTGCCGGGTCTGCTAGTATATATATGTTATTTATATATTTACAAGGTATAATGTATATGCATTACATAATATTATTATGTTTTATTGTAGTGTAGGTAAAATAAAATGTATATAATGTACATATGTATTTATTTCGACATTATTTCAGTCACACACCAACCAAATGTGATCTATTTTACTCTCCTCTCCCTGCACGGTTGTCTGGAAAAGATCGCTTTTAGCGATATGACCGCAAATTGTTACACTAGATAATATATACTTATTGTTAGTTTTTAGTTCTATTTTTCTTGTTACGTGGTATATTAGGTAGTTTATCTAACTTTACTTACAGAATAATCACATAGTTCTTCATGAAAATCCGCCAATTCTTCATTTTCACTAAAGTCTCGGAGCTCAACATCAGTGCGTAAACAAATGCGGCAAATATCTAACATTTCATATCGTTTTTGTGTATTTATTTGAAAATCAAGACACAATTTATCTACCACGGATCCACATTAATTAATTAGTATTTTATGCTTTCAACTTTCAAAATTCACAATACATAATTCACGCACAATCCCATCTGCTTTTAAGACTGCAGTCAGGTACAAAAATTGTTTTGCTTTAGATAGTGTTTCATTTACAATTTACATATATGTCGTACAAAATTAGTTCCATACTCATTTTTTATGCAAGTTTTTTAACTTCGACCATCGGCCATATTTATTTCTTTTGTGTGGTTTTTTATTTTTTTTAACATGAACTATCAAATATCAATCAAGAAATGACAGTTATTTGACAGTTTGACTGTCATTGTCAGTTGTCACCGTCACTTCGCGGTCCTTGTGTATGAAACATAAATTCTTAGTAAATAGTTTATGATTTATTAAAGGAGATACATATGAGTTTTATTTTAATATTTATTGTAGTGTTGCTTATTATAATAGTTTAGTATCATGCTGTAGAATATATATGATTGTTGATTGTGTTCAAAATTCAAAAACACTTATTGGTTAATTTCCATCGTTTGATGCCCAATCTCCCAACGTGATATTGGCAAAGTTGTGGTGTTAAAAACACTTTCACAAGCCACAAAATAAGAATTGAATTGAAATAAACTGGTTTGTCTGGCTACGATAATAGCTCGACAGAAAAGAGTAGAAACGGAACTAATTTAAAGTGTACGTGTTGATTTAAAAGTTTTTCTAATTGATGAATACAGTGGCGCCCCCATTATTTTCTACTCTTTTAAGTCGAATATCGAGCTATAACCCCGGTCACTCACATGCGTAAAAATATTCGTACATTGTACGAATGTTTGCACGCATGTGAGGGCCGTCAGATATACTATTCGCAAACTCAGCGGATATGCGAATGGGTTCGCAAACTTTTATGGAAACCCGTTTGCATTTCATAGATAGATAAACATTGGTACACCACAAACAAGAAGATCTAAAAACTAATAACTAGTGTAACAATGGGCGGTCTTATCGCTAAGATATATAAAGTACTCTGTGAGCACAACTGGTTGCACGAATGTGTAGGAGACTACGCGAAGGTTCGAGGTTCGCGCCCTTTGATGTGCGTCAAAAAACCGACACAACTTGGAAAACCACGAATGCAGCGAAAACTTTGCATAGTTATTTGCGAATGTCGTCCCACACTTGTGGGTTCGCGTATTCGTACGCATGTGTCATGTGAGTGCCCGGCATAAGAGTAAACGCTGGTGACTGGTGAACTCAAAGATATGATCGTTGGGTGAACTTGACTCGACTGTAATCTGTAAGTTCTATTGTGCTCTGTGCTTGTAATTGTTTCAGTCTGTGGTTACAGTTTCAAATTTCAAGCCAAAAATTTTACGGTCTAAAATGTTAATTTATTTATTTTTATTTATGAGATGAAAGACAAACAAAACAAACTCGGTGTTGAGCGAATAAAGGAAGAGCAAGATGAAACCACACAAGCTAATGGTGAATATAAATCTGCACCAGAAAATAAGGTTAAAGAAGCAAGACTCAGATCTAATCCAGAATATAAACAAATATTATTAAATTATAAACACCATATTGTCAAGGATGAATTAGATATTGGACCAGAGGTGATACAGGAAACTTGCACGAAAACAGATTTTGTTCCAAAAGATGAAGCAGAATATAATCAGTGTATGAGTGAGGACGAGAACTATCGCCAGAGAACTCTAGCCGAATGTAACTCTGAACAAGAAATTAAGATTACAGAAACAATACTCGGATCCAATCCAGAATATAAACAACTATATGAACACCATATTGTCAAGGATGAATTGGTTATTGGACCAGAGGTGAAACAGGAAACTTGTACAAACAGAGATGGTGTTCCAAAAAACACAGAATATGATCAGCGTGTGAGTGAGAATGAGAACTATCGCCAGAGAAATCTAGCTGAATGTAAATCTGAACCAGAAATTAAGATTATAGAAACAATACTAAGATCAAATCCAGAATATAAACAACTATATAAACACCATATTGTCAAGGATGAATTAGTTATTGGACCGGAAGTGAAACAGGAAACTTGCACGAACACAGATTGTGTTCCCAAAGATGAAGCAGGAAATGATCAACATATGAGTGAGGATGAGAACCGTCCACTGAGAAATAAACATAGAAAACCCACGATCAAAAGTAAAATTAAACCGGACACAGTATGTAACCTTTGCAATAAAGAATTTACTCAAAAACGGTCCCGGGATTATCACATCAAACATAATTGTCCTAAGAACAAGAATAGAATACCACAAAAACAAAAATACCTGAAGAGGAAGTTGAAATGTAAACTTTGTAAAAAGGTATTATTTTCTACTATGCGTAACTTTTGGGGACATGTGAATTATCACTGCCCCAAGAACCCTAATAAAAGTACTTATACATGCGATACATGTTATAAATGCTATCAACATAAGTCCACATTAATTGAACACATAAAGTCTGAACACAGTAATACCGTAAATTTAGTTAAATTTCAATGTGATTATTGTGGTAAGGAATTAAACAAAAAGGCCAATTTGACTACTCATATCAAAAAAATGCATATAAAGAAAAAAATTTACCAAAACGCAGTATGTGAACTTTGTAAAAATGTATTTCACAGCGAGGCGTACAAGAACTATCACATGAAAAATTATTGTCCTTTTAACCAGAATAAAAAGAAATTAATATGTGATACATGTAACAAATGTTACCAATCTAAAGACTCGTTGATTGCACACATTATGTCAAAACATACCAATACCATAAACATAGTTAAATATCAATGTGATCATTGTGGTAAGGAATATTTCAGAAAGACAGCATTGATAGCTCACATTAAGGTCAAACATGTAAAAAAATATAATCCAGTATGTGCACTTTGCAAAAAGATGTTTGTTGATAAATCTCACAGAGACTATCACATCAAATACATCTGTCCTAAGAACAAAAATAAGGCTGAGAAACCAGAAAATAAAAAGAAAGCAGTGTGCAACCTTTGCAATAAGGTATTCAGTAGTAGCAGCACAAGGAACAAACACCTCCAGCTTAGTTGTCCCATGAACCAAAATAAAACTAGCAAGTCAAACAGATGTGACCTTTGCAATAAAGTATTTTTTACAAAAGAACGAAGGAACAGACATTTGAAATATAGCTGTCCTAATAATCTGAATAAGACACAAAGGTCACCTCCAAAAGCGAAATGTGACCTTTGCAATAAGATATTTAAAAATTGGATGTATTATTCAAAACATCGTTGTTCTATGAACCAGGGTAAAAGGCCAGCTAAATTAAAATGTGACTTTTGCAAAAAAGAATTTGCTAGCCAGGAAACCAGGAGAAAGCACATCAAATTCAACTGTCAAAAAAATCCAAATAAAATTGATAAACCAAAAGCAATATGTGGCCTTTGCAATAAGGTATTTGTTAATAGTGGTTATAGGAACCGCCACATCAAAATTCATTGTCCTATGAATAAAACTGGCAAATTGTCTAAACAAAGTAACCACGCCATTTAAACTTGGGTACCGTATTGATATAATGTGACAGCTGAACAAAAATCATTTTTTTTATTTGATTTGTTTTTTTATTTGATTAATCAATTGAATCATAAATTATCTGATATTATACCATTTAAGTACCTAATTTAAGAAAATATGACCAATAATATGATTTTTGTTATGCTGTTATATATCAAGCTATTATAAGGTATAGAATCAAGGATTGGGAATTTTGACAGTAATAGAGAATCAATGAATATGTGATTTAAGTTAAAATGGTCTTAGGATCCATAAAAAAAGCGATTTTACATTATATCAATAATCAAACATTATTGATAATCATTTATCAATAATGTTTGATATTCAATGAAAAAATGTAATATACTACCTTATTAGGCCATTCTATCTGAAAACAAGGATTCGTCACCATCCTAAAGTGGTCGTTTCATATCTAATATAACTTTGAAATTAGTTTTTAATTAGTTTAGGATCAATATCAGTAAGAAAAGCATTTTTTTACTTATGAAATTATAGCCAATGGCTTTATTGTTACTTGCAACTACTTTCGGATGTCGTGTCATTTACTATACTCTCGCCTCCATGACATCGACGAGGGCATTATTGATTTTAAATATAAATTTTAACTACATTCCATTAAAACTAAGAAGTATTTACCATTTGACAATTTTTATTTTGAAAGATTTGAATTTAAATTTAATGATTAAGACTTGTATGTCTTGTGATAAAATTCATAATTGCATGGTTTCACGGCGAAGGGATGATAATAAAGTAATTTCATGTTGAAAATATAAAACTTTTAACGTTACTTCTTAGATTTGATGGACTTTAGGTAAATTTAAAGTCCATCAAACATTTTAATCATAATTGATATTTTAATTATTAATCTTGTGATATTTTTTTAAATTCCTATTAGTTATTATTAGATTTTTATATTATGATTAATCAACTATTGAATTAAATGTCTTATAATTATATTAATTCAGTGATTTATTAAGATTGTAATGTATACATATCTCTGATCCTAATTCCCCAAAACAAAAAAGTTTACGAGCCCAAACTCGACTATCTCAGTACTTTTCGTAAGTTAGTTCCAATATCAATCTTTCGTGTTCATCATCAGACCCTTGACATGTGGAATGAACCTGACCTAAGGGCCGAACCCGGGACCTCAAGATCAGCAGTCAAATTCGCTCCCACTACGAGGCAATCAATACTGTAATATCAGTCTGGACATATGGACATATAAAAAAAAACATATTAAATTAGCGTTGGGGCGTTGGCTGTCTCTTTAAAATGAATTCGGTAGTAAAACGGAGTGTATAGGGACGCAGATGTGAATAGGGGTGAAATCAAAATTGAAAGAAAATGGACTCTTTATCCAAGGAAGCTAGGCCAGAAAACCTGACTACACTGACTATACTTTATTGCCGTGTAGAGAATGTTATTTGCAATATCAGATAAAAAAAAAATTTTTTTTCAGATAAAAATAAAAGTGAATTTAGAAGTGCGTTACAGCAATCTGATTTAGTTAATTCTAATGTTAACAATTTTATACGATGTTTCCAACAGTTGTTCAACCACAGTTTCAAGAAAAAAGAAGTTACTATAAAATCTGCACCTAGACCAAATGGTAACTGGATTACTAAGGGCATAAGAGCATCTAGCAAAATGAAACGATTTTTGAATAATATTGATAAGACGACCTGTCATTAGTCACTTCTTTCATATCGTAATAATTATATTAGAGTTTATAGAAAGGCAATTGCAAACTCTAAAAAGAACAGCGTCAAGAGAGAAATAAATAATGCTAAAAATAGTACAAAGAAATTGTGGAATATCGTTAATAGACATAGAAATAAAGATAAGGTGGGAACTAATGAAAATTATAGACTAAAAATTTGTAATACATTAATTGACAATGCACAAAAGGTAGCTGACATTTTCATTGAACAATTTGATCACAGTAATAATGACATTCATGATAATAATTATAATATTGAACAGGCTTTGACATTATTGCGACAAAACTGTGATAGAGTCACCTCTGACATGGATTCAGACCAACGAATAAAGTTGAGATTAGGGTCATAGTAAAAAAGATGGCGGTGAAACATTCTTCAGGATATGACGACATTCCTATTACCGTTATCAAAGAAAATATGGATATTCTCGCGGAACCACTGAGTAACTTTTTTAATAAGTGCATAAGTTTGGGGATTTTTCCAGATCAGTTCAAAATTGCAAGGGTTGTGCCAGTACCTATATAAAAAAGGTGCGAAGAATGATCCAAGGAATTTTCGACCGATCTTCCTACTGCCAACTCTCTCTAAAATATATGAGAATATAATCAAAGCCAGGTTGGTTTCGCACTTGAATAAAAACTATATTCTAAATGAACGTCAGTTTGGTTTTAGGACTAACTTAGGAACCACTGATGCAGTTGATATGTTGATCAATGACGTGATAAGCAATTTAAATGACAAAATGAAGGTGGCTGGACTATTTCTTGACCTATCATCCGCTTTTGACATGGTGAACCTCGATATTTTGCTTGCCAAACTAGAACACTATGGAGTCAGGACATCCTTAAATTTATTCAAATCATATATTGTCAACAGAAAGCAATTTGTTGAGTTGAAAAACATTGTTGAGGGTCGGGAAGTGGTAACTAAGTCTAAATTGGCCAACATAAGACGTGGAGTCCCGCAGGGATCGATTTTGGGGCCTATTTTCTTTATCATAATATATCTCAACGACCTTATCAACTTTGTGTGTAGCTCTATGCCGGATATAAGACTTATACTATACGCAGATGATACAAATGCTGTCATCTCAGCGTCCAATATGCAGGAGCTTAAAATTAAAACAGAAAATGTTTTTGATTTGTTTAAGTTATGGTTTAAAGTAAACCACTTACAATTGAACATTAAGAAGACACAGGCCTTGTTATTCAGAACTACTGCGCAGGAGTGCGATACAATTGAAATAATGAGTGATGGAGAAATGTTAGCATTATCTAAGAGCGTTAAATTTCTTGGAGTCCATGTTGATCAGTCGTTAAACTGGAAAGATGAGTTGAGGCACATAGAAAACTCTATCAGCTCAGCATGCTATGCCATCAGAACCCTGAGAGATGAGGTGACCGTGTCTCAGCTCAAAATGGTCTATTACGCCCTAGTAGAGTCTAAACTTAGGTACAGTATAAAATTTTGGGGGAATAGTTATGCGTATAACATGAAAAGGGCATTTATTTTGCAAAAAAGGGCAATCCGGACAATAATGCGCATACCCCCATGGGAATCTTGTCGGGAACATTTTCATAAACTTGAAATACTCACAGCTCCCAGTTTATATATTATATTAGTTACCGTTCTGGATGTCGTAAAGCACCCGTATAAGTATGAAAGTTTGGAACAGAGAGAAGACAGACTTGATACGAGACGCAAGGATCTTGAAACTGGGTTATTTCCAAGGCTGAAGGTCTCTAGGCATGCGTCTCGTTATCAGGCTGTAAAACTCTTCAACGTTCTGCCTACCGACATGAAAGACTATATACATGATTGTAAGATTTTTAAAAGTAGACTCCAAAAAATATTGTTGAAGGGGTGTTTTTATACAGTATAGAGGAGTTTTTGACATGTAAAAATTTTGAAAATTGACATTGGAATTAATATAATATAATTAAAATTAGATTATTATATTTTAATTTATCAAATTGTATTTTTAATTTTTTGACGGTTTTTTATTATTTTTATTACGTATTCCATTTTAATTATTGTTTGATTATTTAATTTGAATACTTATTTTTGTGCATGTACCTATATTTCAAATACAATGTTATATTGTTTGATGAATAAATGAAATGAAATGAAATGAAAATAATATTCCTAAACATTGTAGCCCAAATATATAAGGTAGCCATCTTATAATCGCCTTTAATTATTAATTTGATTATATAGTGAGGTTAAGTACTAAGTCTTTTTTTTAATGGCGACGCACGTTATAATTTTTGTAGAACATTTGCTTATTTCATTATAATAAATGGTGATTACTAAAAAATATTTATGCTCACTCGAAAATCTTATTTTTAGGCATACATCAAATAAAATTATAATGTAAGCTCGACTTGCCCTGAAAAACAAACAACTCCATTACATTAGAAAGTACCTATCGGGGGGCACGGCAGTGCCCCCGCCAAGTCGAGCGCGAAGCAAACACTGCCGTACCATCCTTTACTGGAACCATTTCGCTGCATTTTCAGGCCCCTATTTGAGAACCTCTGGATAAGACCAGAACGCAGAAATTTTCGTCATCCAGTAAGCTATAGAATCACATACTTAAAATAAAATTTCAAGTCTGTAGGTCATTTAGTTCCGAAGTTAAGCGAAAGCAAAGTTTCACATTTATGACACTCAGCCACTCATGATCATCAAAAAGATCTATAGTACTTCCCATAAACTCAGAGAGCTGAAATTTGGTACAGAGTTAGGGTTTAATGGCCACATAAAGGGAAAACTATAAAAAGTAGGATAATCGAAGATCAAAATTTGGTCAAAATATAATTAATTGGACTAAGAGTGGCGGTGATACCCGCACCCGTCGCTAGATGGCGCTGACTTATTTTAAAACGCATTGGCTAAACATAGGTTTTATTATTGTTTTAGTCTAAATATTATCGGTATTTCTGGTTTGTTGTCCATATACTAAAGGTCGTTGAGTTTATTTGTGTTTGATTTCGCAATATAATATCGTAAAAAATGTCGATTAATAAAATAAGTCAATATTTCTACAAAAAGAAGTGAAATCCCACCAAAAACATTCTGTAAAAAACTAGCCAAGTCTCGATGGAGCTGCTTGTTTATCTCTAAAAAGTAATGAAATCTAGACAAAGTCGTGCCAAGTCTAAGGTTCCTTACTGCGATTTCTTTATTATTATAGTTAATGTTATGTGACTTGGCCGTTGAAGGGATACTTCTAATCAAGTCCGTCTATTTTATGTTAGATCGGTGGTCGATTTGACGCTCCAAAAAGAAGAGAGCAGAAGTCAGCATTGTGTTGCACAATTAACAACAGCCTAAAATGAGACACTAGCGTCCAATTACCAATACCAGTATGGGCTATTATCTCGCTTAACAAACATAGGTAGTTACAACAGATATAACATTACGTGTAAACAAAATTGACTTGTACCCACTAACATATAAAGAATGTTCAACGGCCAAGTCACACAACATTAACTATAATAATAAAGAAATCGCAGTAAGGAACCTTAGACTTGGCACGACTTTGTCTAGATTTCATTACTTTTTAGAGATAAACAAGCAGCTCCATCGAGACTTGGCTAGTTTTTTACAGAATGTTTTTGGTGGGATTATACTTACCACAAAAAACTTAATATTTGATAGGAAATAATGCTTTCTCTATGCTGGCAGCATTTGTTTAAACAAATTATAAAGCACAGATTATAAAGTTGCTGCTTTGTTAATGGTGTTTTCGTGTGGTTCAAAACTTTCGTCATAAATATTTTTTTATAAATATGTTTTCGTTATAAATTCATTCAACTTGTGCAGATTTCTTATTGTAAATTATGTATATTTCTAGAAACGATTAATAAAGGATGAATATGATTTAATAAGCGCTAATGTGTAAATTAAACGGATAAAAGTGGGTGCTGGTAGTTTCCATCAAAATTTCGGGTGTATAGGGATGAATATTAGGACTAATAGATACGAGTATATTCACACATTGGGAACGAAACGTTAAAAAATTCTTTAACACATTCACAAGCCACAAAATGAGAGCACTGAGCACGTAATAATTAAGAGTACAATTGAATTGAGCATGGAAGTATTATGTAACGTAGTACCTATTTGCTATTTCTTAGATTTCTTGTTAGGGAAGCTATTGTAAAACTTATATATCTAGAAACCTCTTGAAACTACCTATCTTTTTATGATAACCATTTGTGTAGCTTAATTTAAGAATGTTGTGTAATTACTTCTTTAAAAAGTACATTTGCAAATTGACACTATGATTGTTAAAATTCTTCAAAAGTACTGAAAAATATATATTTAGTTGTATAACTGTGTTTTATTTTACACAACAATACCCTAACTCTAATGTGAAATCAAAATATGAATGCCCTTCAAAAACTTTTTTTGGTCTGCCAGGTAACAAAACACTCCCTCAAAACACATAAAAAAAGGTCAAGTGCTTAGCCACTTCTAAGAATTATTATTTTGTATCAAGAGGCTGAATTTTATGGATGTTATGGATTAATGTTATCCTATACTTCAACGACAAGGGCTTACTAAATGATTTAGCAGTGCTTTCAGTTAAAATTTTTAAAATATTTAACCAAATCATCTGAAGTGTTCCATTTCTCACTTCAAAAAAGGAGTCAGTAGTTTTGCCTTTGTTGTTGGTATTTTTAAAGAAAGAATAACAAAGTAATATGAAGAATAATATATTTCCAACCAAAACCACAAAAGAACAGAACATTACATATCAGTAAAATAAACAAAAGAAGGTATCAAAGTCTTACAAAATACTTTAAAATAGGGCTATGGCGCAGCCCAAATAGTATGGATACGCCTGGGCGACATTCGACTTTCGGTTTTTTTTATCTCTATAATAATTGTAAGTCACATGTAGTGTTAACCTAGTAAAATATAAAATATTAATACAAGACAATAACTTAACTTTAACTTACTAATATATTTATATTTTTATCGCCATGAAAATCCATCATCATACGATACCTCAGTTCCAAAGTGTAACAAATTCGAAATTTAGTGAATTGGAGATAAGTGTGAGAAATTGTTCCCAAAACGATTACGCACTATTTCCAAAGAGTAACAAGTCGATAACTGAATGTAGTTCAATTGTTACACCCAATATTTTTTCGTAACGTGAGATTATTTTATTTTCATACAGTAACAACTCTATTTGTTTCATTTTGGAACTGAAAATATTTACACTATAATAGTAACAAATCGAAATGTTACTTTTCGTAACTGGCAACATTGCGATTTCTGGTTGACGTTTTCCTTTTGACACATGCATGAAGTTGTCTGTCAAATTGAAATCTTTCCGTTTATGACATAGGTAATTAAAATCCACTCGTTTTCGTGTTTTTTTTTAAATAAGAAAAATAGATAAACATGCATAAAAAGTGTGAAAATAGATCCATGCGTATTTTAAAACTGGTTGATAAAAATAACGAGGAGAATAACATTAATTCTTTTCATGAAAACAAAGTAAGTAAAGAGTCTTAGCAAAGTTAGGCTATGTTTTCTATTAACTTAATTGGGTTCGTAAATATTGTTAAATTATACTCAACTATTTTCTTACAGGAAGACGGCGATGACGAATTGTGCAACAGTGATTCTATTCTATCAGAGAGTAACCGCGTAGTACTTACTTTTGAGGTTTTACAATGTTTCTTAAATTATTATAATAACATAAATTATACGTGAAATCTAAATATTATTATCTTATTTTCAGAATACTGTCTTGGAAGAAGGAACTAGTTCACAAATAGTGCATCATAATAATCTGTTAGACAATGTTATGTTAGCGGAAGAGTCAGAAGTTGACGAAGACTTTTCAGATGGTTCAATAAATGACTTATACGTTCCTGAATCCTCTGATATTTCAACAGACGAAATTCCTGACACTCCTCCTCAATCTGTTGTCAGTATTACAACATTAAGATCAAGACAAGACGATACAACCATTCATGCTCCAGTGAAATCTAAAAAACGGCTGTGTCAGCCTATGAATTGGCATAAAAATATTAAAAAAATAAAGCGTAATTCTGGTCAGTGTTATACAACCAGCTCTGGTAAAGAAATTTCTGGTAAGAAAGTAAAAAGTAGCTGTACTGAAACATGTAGGCTTAAATGCTCATCAAAAATAAGCGACAGTGAGAGGCAACAAATTCATTTGAGTTACTGGGCTCTATCAGATGTTGAAAAACAACGTGAGTTTTTAGTTAGACATGTTGAACCTATCAAGCCTAAATATACAATGATAATACCTGGAAGTAAGAGAACATACAATAATGGATATTACTTTAACATACAAAAAAATAGAGTGCAAGTTTGCAAGACGTTTTTCAAAAATACATTAGACATAAATAATAGAGTCATACATACAGCTACAAAGAAAATATCAAATACTGGGTTTCTAGAGAAAGATAAAAGAGGTGGATAAAAATTCTGGTAGACCAAGAATTGAAGAAGAAAGAAAAAATTTTGCTAAAAGGCATATAGAACAATTTCCCCTCATAGATTCACACTACTGTCGAGCACGAACTCAAAGAAAATATTTAAACGGGGATTTGAATTTGTCAGAAATGTACAGATTGTATCTTAAAAAGTGCATAGAAGAAAATATTCAACCTATTAAAAAACATCTGTATGAAACAATTTTTAACACTGAGTACAATATCTCATTTTTTCAACCGAAGAAAGATATCTGTGGGTTTTGTGATAATTTTAAAAATCTATCAGTTGAAGAAAAGCAACAAAAAGAAGAGAGTTATAATTATCACATAAATGAGAAGAATCAAAGTCACATAGAAAAAGAAAATGATTTAAAATCATGTGCCAGCACTACTGTAGTTTCCTGTTTTGACTTGCAAGCTGTTCAAACTGTTCCCAGTGGAGATAGAAGCGATTTTTTCTACAAACGAAGACTGTCTTGTTATAACTTTACAATTTACGAGATAAACAACAAGCAAGGATACTGCTTTCTTTGGCATGAAGGACTGGCCAATAGAGGTGTGAATGAGATAGGCTATAGGTTTAATAAAGTACCTAAGGGATCATGTTACTGCCAAGGATGTCATATTCTACTCCGACAATTGCCCAGGGCAAAATAAGAATAAGTATATGTGGGCACTTTATTCTTATGTTGTCAAGAACACACAAATTGAGTCAATAACCCACAAGTTTTTTGTGGTAGGACATACACAAAATGAGGGGGACGCTATGCATGCCCTAATAGAACGCGAGAAAAAAAGATCCTTAAAGGGTGGGCCCTTGTATGTTCCAACACAGCTAACCCCAATAATCAATCTAGCCAAAAAGAATGGTAAACCCTACATTACCAACGAGTTTCGTGATTTTTTAAACATTAAAGCTCTTGTCAAAAACACAGATAATTTCACAAAAAACAGTCAAGGAGAAGCTGTTAAATGGAGTAATGTACACATTGTTCAACTAAAAAAAAATGAACCTAACAAGATATTTTACAAAATGTCTTTCTTTGATGATGAATTCAAAGTAATTGATGTTGATAGAAGGACAAGAAGGCAACAAGCAACAATTACAGAGTTAAAACCAGCATACAACAATCCACTAGGTATTTCAAAATTGAAGAAAAAGGACTTATTAGATTTATGCAAATCAGGAGCAATTCCACAAGCTCATTGGAACTTTTATGAAAATCTACCTACAGTATCTGAAGAAAGAACTCAGGAAGATGACTCAGATTAAAAAAATCTATTTCTCTTAATTATTAAGCAATTAAAACAACATTTTGATTTCAATTATGATTGTTTTATTTCAAATTTACTATAAAGATTATTAAATATTTATATACAAAAGTGGATAACTTTGAATATCTTTCTCTAGAATGAAATAAAATTTAGTTCCAAACAGTAACATGTGACGAATGGAAATTATTAAATCTTATTAAGCCTCGTACACCTCCTTTTACTATATTTTTCTCATAATTCACTCCATATTCCATTATCACTACTTTGCCGCCATATTTCCTGCTTATCCGCCTATTCCATAGAGTATATCACCTCTCAGTCCTTCTAATATCAAACCTTAACCTTGTCATTGTCAATATTCTTGTTGACAGCGACAAAGCCACAGACTAAATCCACAAATCCTTACATTTGCCAAAAATACTTATAACATTCGGCCATCCTGCAAATACGTCGCGTCCCGCGACGATACGCCCGAGCGCGATGATCACCAGCACCTCTCCCACCGATGCCCATTCAGACAGTGCAGAATAGAACATCCCTATTGAGACCAACCATTACATATTCACACAAGTATGCACTTAATAACAAACACGCACAACCTCGACACGGTCATCCGCCAGTCCCAAACCAGGCAACACCTGTACCATGGCAACCAGAAGACCGATATACACACCTATACACTCCCACAACACCCAGACACAGATCAAACAGACATGCTCACGCGCACAAATGCCTGACCCGGCCAGGGATCGAACCCGGGACCCGCAGCTCAGAAGGCAGGGACACCACCAGCCGAGCCAACCGGCCAGTGAGGCCGGCAGTTTTATATAAATTATATTGAAATGAAAATTATCATCGAAGTCTAAGTTAATTGTAGTGATTGATCTGAATACTCAATGATACTCTAGGTCACACAGTGATTGCTCTAAAGTCTCACATCGATTCCTCTGAAGTCTCACAGCGATTCCTCTAAAGTTACACAGAGATTCCTCTGAAGTCTCAAAGTGATTCCTCTAAAGTCACAGTGATTCATCTGACTTCTCAAAGTGATACTCTAGGTCACACAGCGATTCCTCTGAAGTCTCAAAGTGGATAATATGCTAAAATCACACAATGATTCCTCTGAAGTCTCAAAGTGATTCCTCCAAAGCCACACAGTGATTCATCTGAATTCTCAAAGCGATACTCTAGATCACACAGCGATTCCTCTGAAGTCTCAAAGTGGTTACTCTAAAGTCACACAGCGATTCCTCTGAAGTCTCAGAGTGATTCCTCTAAGGTCACACAGTGATTCCTCTGAAGTCTCAAAGTGGTTACTCTAAAGTTATATTCTGGCCACAAAGTTATATTCTGGAACTCACATAGTTATTTCCCTGAGATCACATAGCAACAGGGTCACTAAGTTATATTCTGGAACTCACACAGTTATTTCCCTGAGATCACATAGCAACAGGGTCACTAAGTTATATTCTGGAACTCACACAGTTATTTCCCTGAGATCACATAGCAACAGGGTCACTAAGTTATATTCTGGAACTCACACAGTTATTTCCCTGAGATCACATAGCAACAGGGTCACTAAGTTATATTCTGGAACTCACACAGTTATTTCCCTGAGATCACATAGCAACAGGGCCACAAAGTTATATTCTGGAACTCACACAGTTATTTCCCTGAGATCACATAGCAACAGGGTCACTAAGTTATATTCTGGAACTCACACAGTTATTTCCCTGAGATCACATAGCAACAGGGTCACTAAGTTATATTCTGGAACTCACACAGTTATTTCCCTGAGATCACATAGCAACAGGGTCACTAAGTTATATTCTGGAACTCACACAGTTATTTCCCTGAGATCACATAGCAACAGGGCCACAAAGTTATATTCTGGAACTCACACAGTTATTTCCCTGAGATCACATAGCAACAGGGTCACTAAGTTATATTCTGGAACTCACACAGTTATTTCCCTGAGATCACATAGCAACAGGGTCACAAAGTTATATTTTCTGCCTGAGATCACACAGCACAGGGCCACACGGTTATTTTCTAGATTTCTCAATTGTAGTTGTCAACTCTTATGCTGTTATGACTCTTTGCTGATATAATGATTTTTCAGGTTTCCATTAGATTGGATTTATGTATCTTCAAATATTTTCAATACCAATCATCATTCTGAGATTCCATCACTATTACATCGGACAACCACCGTCTGTAGCATCATCTTCTTTAAGCATTACTTTCATTATTGTGTTGAAGACTCCATTCTATTCCTTGCTTTATTTAGGTCACATTGTCTGGCAAGCAAGACCTGGAAATGAAATACAGCACAGTAATTTGTTCAACTCAACTAATATAAAATTCTATTTTCATTTCAGGTTACCTAAGTATTTTTAGTTAACACATTATTCAAATTTTATTTTTAAAACTTAGGTGTATACATACGTACCCATTTTAGGTAGGTACAAAAGTACCTATTTTCATGTACCAACTTTGTTTAATTACAAAATTTTGCTATTTGTCATATCTGAAAATTAAATACACAAGTTAGAATCTTTATTAAGTTAAATAATAGATCCAAAAGGCTGTTCTACCATTATTCATTAGTCTGCAACTTGCGAATATTTTAAGACCACCTGGGAGATCTGTTTCACATATATAAGTAAGTACATTAAATATAAGTAGGTACTACTTTTTTTATATATAATCTGGAAATTAAAATTAACTTTTAATAGTAAATATAATAATATGAAGTAATTGAAAGCATATTTCAGGAGCAATCAGTTAGATATAAGTAGTAATAGGTCCTCGAACAATAGATCCGATTGTTAGTTGCTCACTTAGTACTTTTATACCTTTATAATCTGAAAATTAAGTAAACATTATGAATACAATAAGGTGACTGAATTTATATAATTTTAAAGTGGTTAATGGTTGATTATTAACTAGGCAGTAATATTCAAGAACTTTCTCAATAAGAGATCAATATCAGATCTACTTAATACAAAGATACCTTTTGCCAAGCACACAATCTGTGTCTGTTCTGAGTAATACTATTAATTAGAAACATGACATTATTGTGTAGTGATAATAATTATTAATGATTTCAGGTCTATTTTAATGCTTAGTCGATGGAATATCAATAGCAGCTGAAACATAATGTCTGGCGAAGAATAAATAATACTTAATTAAAGTACCTACCAAAAATACTTATAGTAGATTGCATTGGTGATGCTCACATATCATATTATGCTAAACAAATTATCATAGTCGCTTGGCTACAATAACATTAAATGCCTTTATTGTTATTCATAGCCTATATCATAGGTAACTACTGGTAACTTACAAATGCTGGTGTCCTGATGGTACCTATAGGCCTGTACACTAATACAATAATTTATTTCAATTGCAAAGATATTATATCCATAAGTAACCCATCTTATTCATTGATCATATGCATGAGAAACTAATATTATCTACAATTACAATATTATTTAGGTATACGATGAGACGTCATGCACTTATTCACTGAGCAATTAATTACTACACTTATTCACTATGTGTAGACACAGATAGGTAGACCTTAGCCTGAATGCTTTGTAAGCCAGCAGTTTTCAGTAATTAGGTATATAATGGACTTAGATCTTTTACCCAACTACCTAATAATATATTTGCTTATAATATGTGGGGGTATTTGCCTAGATTTACTTTTTAATAACGACAATCAGCAGTGTGTGCAAGAGCCGTTTGTGTTCATTATTCTATCAGCAACTATTTTATGGTAGTGACGTGATTCGTACATACATTACCTATTTTTTGGTTTTGGCCAACTAGTGGGCAACATCCCACTTCTGAAATGTGACGAATGGAAATTATTAAATCTTATTAAGCCTCGTACACCTCCTTTTACTATATTTTTCTCATAATTCACTCCATATTCCATTATCACTACTTTGCCGCCATATTTCCTGCTTATCCGCCTATTCCATAGAGTATATCACCTCTCAGTCCTTCTAATATCAAACCTTAACCTTGTCATTGTCAATATTCTTGTTGACAGCGACAAAGCCACAGACTAAATCCACAAATCCTTACATTTGCCAAAAATACTTATAACAAACAATTAAAGAAAAACTGTGAAAACTTGGTGAAACTCTGAATAATTTTCTTTCTCTTCTTCACTTAATAGTGTTCCTACCTAGACCTTTCATAGAAATAATATATTTTAGAATATCGAAATAACTATAAAAGAATAAATTAATAAAAGTATCAATAGTCATTAAGTTTTCTAAATATCTCATGAAAACCTGTTTCTGAATTGTTACACTTTGGAACTGAGGTATCGATATAACATATGAAACGACTATTTGTTATATTTATCATTGGTTTGTCTTACTGAGATCAGACAATATATATGACATTTAACGTATACATATATAATATATACTAGAGGTTTGGTGATGCTCGCGAGTGCTGTGTGCCATTTGGTTTTGGTGGGTGAATACCAAAGAAACAAAGATAATATGTTCCAAAAATAGTATTTAATTTGGCATCAAAACCTCTTAATATCACTATATACAAAAAATCATCCAAATCGGAGCAACTTCGTAAAAAGCCTCCATTTTGAATCTGCCATCTTGGATTTCAAATAAATATCTAAAATCGTCCCAGGGTTAAAAAAGCATTTTCGTCTAAGAAACCATACCTCTAAGTCATATATATATATTTTATCGCCATATGAGTTTATAATATCATAATATTTCACATCATATATATTATGAATTACACGTTACAAAAGTCAAATCTTTATCAAATTGCTAACGAGACTTGCAAATTTGATGAATATACACAAGCAATTCACAGGAAAATGCTCTCCTGTAACGGATTTACTCCCTGAACATACCGAGATGACCAAAAAAAAAAAACATCAGCCAAGTCTTGTCTACTGTCGAGTATATGCCCCTCTAACATATACCTATTCCAGAGACCCACGAAAATCATCACTCAAGTCTTGCTGACTGATGTACATATGCTTCCCCTATTGCACTCCACTGCTAAAAAATCATCACCCAAGTCTTGACGACTGTTGTACATATGCTTCCCCTACTGGAACAAATACTGATCATCAGCCAATATGTCTGTCTACTGCTAAATATAAGCCTCTCCTAAGGCACAATAACGACGCAACAAAACACTCAGACCAGTTCAAAGAATACTGATCAAACATCGGCGCGTAAATCATCACTGTCAGCCTAGTCCACGGTTGACTTAACCCTATCCTACAGCAACGCAACCGCCGGAAAAAATCATCATCATCAGCCTATTCCACGGTTGGATATAACTCTCTCCTACGCTACTAACGCAAATAAAATCATCATCACCTGTCTTGTCTACGGTTGGATATATTCCGCTCCTATTGCCGCAAAAAAATCATCATCGTCAGTCCACTCCACTCCACTTATGGATGGATAATTTTTACAAATAAACCGGCAATATTCAAGGACAAAGTTGTGGCACAAGAAGATATATATTAAAATATATTAATATATATGACCCACCTATATATAAATATATAATTTGATATACATATACTTATATATATATATATATAAATTATATTATATATATATATATAGCCCTTCCAGAGCTAATATAATAAACGTACACACTAATATTATATATATATGGGAAAAAACATATATAAACATACATATTAAGGTTGGTGTAAGTTGGGGAAGCATGGGGTCATGCAGACGGTCTTATCACAGCCGACGCAATACGTAGTGCTACGCTTTTTACAGCAAACGCACGTTCGTCGGCGTCGGCCTGTCCCGTATTTGGCCATCTTCGGAAAGGTATTTAGGTAATGGATGTGGCCGGGATATACAACATTGGGAGGGATATAACCAGGGCGGGATAAGGGGCAGTGCTGGGCTAGTAAGGACACAACCAACTTATGCCGGCATTGTCGGTGGGTTATATTTGAACCAGGCAGCCGGGACTGCTTAATAAGTATATACGTATTTAGAACAGTGCAGTTAAGAAGACGTCTAAATAATTTCTTGTACCACACCTTTGTCCTCTTTCGTTCGACAGGGTACGCAGCCAACATCTGATCCTTTTTGTCGACCCCTCCCATCATGAGGTTGTAGTCGAGGATCAAAGTTGGCTTCGTACGGCCATCGACGCGGGTGACGGTGTCCCCGTGGTATGTGGACAGGAGACCGACTCTGTTCTGGTCTCGCCATACCAGCAGGTCCACGTCACCAGATGTGCAGCCAATTATCTGGCCAGCGCGCATGTCGCCTTTACGCATGTTGGCCAGTACGGCAGGCACATATTGCCGGTTTGTCCTCAACGTCCCGGCACAGTCGAAGCCTAACGACTTCAGGTACCGGGCGAGAGCAGGCGAATTGTAAAAATTATCCATCCATAATGTATAGCCTTTGTGCTCGAGACCTTTAATCAGCCTGAGCACAATGGCGGCCGTAGGCCTCCCCATGGGGTCCAGGGACTGGGTCCCCGTACCTCGTTTATGAGCATGGATTTCAAAACGCCACAAATATCCGGTCTGAGACTCGCATATTTCGTAGGTCTTGATACCCACGCTCGCGGCTTTGTTGGGAATGGATTGATTGATATCCAACCAACCCTTCCACTGAAGTAATGACTCGTCCAGGGCAATATTTTGCCCTAGCGTGTACATTGACTCACACTTGTGATTTAAATGCGTCAGTAGCGGCTCGATCTTGAAGAGCTTAGCCTCAGAAGGTTGAAGGCCCTGCGGCATGGTCGCGTTATTGGCGAAATGCAGACACTTACCAAGTATCTGAAACCGCCTCAAACTCATGTATCTTGACACATTAGGTGTCGAGAATACATCGGCCACGTTTGACCAGTAGTCCTCGGCATTGCCTTTCACCACCATCCCCATTGTAATGATTAGCGCGAAATAAACGTAGAGTTCATCTACGTTCGTATCGCGCCAATCACAAATGCGGCTGGTGGGGGTCAGCGTGTTCTGCTCCATCATCTTTTGCGCCAGTTGTTGAGCATAGATATTGGTTTGCTCAACTATTTGTTCCATAATGGGCCTATCCCATATAGCAACAAATGTGCTATAGGGGTCGTCGCGTGGAGTGACCACCCCAACATTTGGAACGGAGAAAGGTTCTCGACGTTCCTGGGGTGGGATGGGAGTGTCGGGGAATGCCCTCCACTCAAAATCATACATTTCCGTGGGCCTGTGGAGAAATGGGGACACCTCGGTGTTCAAGTCCTCCTGGGAAAAGCTGGGGACCGGCGACGACTGCTCCGGCACATCATCATCTACCGGAGTATCTGCGAAGGCTAAAGCCGCCCTCGATTTGCCGTAAAAGGCATCATTGCCGTCGTCGTCGTCGTCGTCTTCCTCGTCGGATTCGGGCTCACTCCCTATAGCAGAAAATTTAAAATCATCATACACCTCCATCGATACATATATGACAATTTGCTCATTTCCTATAACATGGGACCAAAAACATAACAGGCGAAGTCTTGGTACTATGGGATTGGGTCATGGGCACACATTAATTAAGCATTTCTGGATACTTGCCATAATTGAGGGCGTAACAAATGTCAGGATCCGACAACCCACGTTGATGATGCGAGCTGGCCCCACTGCCACCAGACTCTAAAAACCTAGACAAAACATATAAATATATTTAAATACGCTATTATTAAAAATGAATTTCAAAGAAATTTAGTTAAGATAAATACACAACTTACATGGCAGGAGACGGGACCTGCTCGAACGCCATGTCCATGGGCACGCTCATTCCAGGCCTAAGTGAATAAAAATAATGTGTTATTAATCAAATATTTTAAATACACATATATATATATTATATATATAACATAGCTTTAGTTTGGAGACATAGATGTTACAAAACTTACAAGGAAGGAGAGGGGGCACGCTCCACATCCACGTCCATGCTTGTCGACGTTCCAGGCCTAAGTGAATAAAGATAATGTGTTATAAATCAAATATTTTAAATACATATATATAACATGCACACTGAAATAATACCAGATCAATGGACTTCATAGACAATTATTATTATTGTGTTGCATAAAAAGGGTGATAAAAAAAAAAGACGTGTGGCACTCGGGGACTGCCGCGGTAAAGCTATTGCACAGCATTTTTTATCAACTTATGCAATTATAATAAATAATAATAATAATAATAATATGGGACAACTTCCACACACGGTTATCTGGTCCCAAACTAGGCTAGAAGCCTGTACTATGGTAACCAGATGACTGATATACATACTTATATAAGCTTATAAAACCCAGACACAGATCAAACAGACATGTTCATGCACACAAATGTTTGACCTGGCCGGGGATCGAACCCGGGTCCTGCGGCACAGAAAGTAGAGTTACTTCCGTCTGAGCCAACGAGGCTGTCTACCATAATAATATAAATATATATAAATAATACCTATATAATAATATCTGTAGATCTGTAGATTAGATAACTTGGATTTGACAAGATGGACGAAAAAAGCCATTGAGTGGACCCCGCGCGAAAGAAAGAGGAAAAAAGGACGACCAAGAAAAAGGTGGAGAGATATTTTTACAGAGAGAGTAGGTCCAAATTGGATGACTAAAGCGAGGGACAGAGAAGAGTGGAGAAGATTAGGGGAGGCCTATGCCGAAGAGGCAACTTCTACAGATAAATGTTTGTAAACAGATAAGTTTATATTATATTGAATAATCTATGTATATTTTAGTAGTTTAGTAAGTTTATACAGTTTGTACTTATTATTTGTAGTAGAATTAAGGCTTATTTTTTTTTTTTTTTTTAATTTTATGCAGTATTTTTTTTCCTTTGTTTTTTTTTCTTTGATATTAATTCAAGTTACACTTTTTGAGCGTGGTGACCGATAAGAAAACAATTTTTTTTCTTTTATTAAATAAATGAGAAGTTAATATTGTTCAAAATATTTTTATTATCTTACAATACGACATGTACGTTATTCAGGAATATTTATCATTGAACCTATAGGTTTATGGTAACTGAAATAAGAAACATAAGTTTGAGACTTGATATCTTCTAAATATCTGGAAAATACCGCGTCAATGGTGGTCGCATATTTTGTTGTGGATTCTTGTGGATCATTATTTTCAAATTCAATATTTTCGAAAGAAAAGTTGTCAACCGCTGATTTTTTATCAGCGAAGTTGATGTTGAAATCGCCAGCCAAGATAAGTGGAAATTTATTACCATTTGTACCGAGTATTTTCGACCCTTCTTCAGTGTACTCCAGTAAAGTGCGATGAATAAAATGCTCTACCTCGTCTAATTTTGGATTTGGAGAAATTTAAATTGCTACCATGACTATGTGTAGAGTGTAGGCCATTTCTAAATTTGCATAAGCACGCACAAATATCTCCAACAAATAAGCTCCTAACATTAACATCGCTAACGTGTGCAATATTTCTCCCTCTGGAAATGTATTTTTAGGGAAATCTTTTCAGGTCTCCACGACACGGGCCCTGAGCCTAGTGTGGGACCACAGAATCCTCCATGGGAATATTAGTTGTATACTGATAATACTACCTAACCTACTATTACTTATCGTAGCTTTAATATAATTAGGTCATAAGTTATACATAGTTATATATATAGTTTCCTGTATTTAATCTTTTGGCAAATAAAAACATTTATTTATTTATTATTATTATTTATTTCAATATTCGGAGTCATTACATTAGTAACATTATTATTATTTTGGTAAATAGCTACCCCACCTTTTGGAACAGTATCTCGTTTGAATTGAACAATACAATTGAAATTAAGTATTTCAATCGGATTATCAGGCGTCATGCAAGTTTCGGTAAGAAGTAACACATGCCTCGTAACTGAATCTTGTAAATCGTATTTGTGACTATTTAGACTTTGGCAGTTGAAAGTAATTATTGAAATGCCATTTCTATTACTAATGAAATCTAATACACTTTGAGCTATCGTCTGAACACTATTTAAAGACAGTATTTTGAATTCTGACTGAGACTGCCTCGGTTTTAATCTTACCTTATGATTTCGCACCAAAAATGTAGAAAAATACCCCAGTACCACTCTCCTCCCGCTCACCTCGTACAAATATTTCTACTAAGTAGAAAAGGCGCTACTACCACTTGCGTCTAGCTATCATTCCTTATACTAAAATGAAAAGGTACATCTGCACATATATGTCTTTTCTTCCTATGAACATCTCATGCCCGGTTTCTGAAGACTCCAGCTAAAGTCGGATTAGTTATTGATTCATTAAAGTTATGTATAGGATAAACGACCGTTATGTGCTATTGCGTTTCTGAATACAACAACATCCGTTCAATAACTATTGAACCAATATGCAGTTCTACAATCTGTCGCTAGATGGATCTGTTTTAAAATACCACTTATAAATTGACGTTATTGGTTTGATTCGTCATTATTATTTACTGATTTAATTTAATCTAATGAATACGTACATTTTTAAACTTATTTATGTGGGTTTTTTTTACAAAATTATGATAATATCATTATACATAGTAGGCAAAATGAACGTCCCTACCACGTGTTAATTAAAAAATCGTACCGAACAGTTCTTATATATGAACGGTAATGTCATCTACATAATCATAATAACCTACCTACTACTACTTGGAAAGTACTTGTAGCGTAAAATCGTAATGTGATGAAAATTTCATACATGTTCCCTTGTTCATTTTTGGTTAAAGAGCTAAAATGTATTTGACTATAAGCCCATCATCACGAGATATTATGAAAATAAGACTTATCCAGTAATATGTGATCAACGATGTGTAACAATAATATACTTATCTTTATTGTGTAAATTGCCTTATTAACACACATTGTTATACTGTTTGTTGATTCTAATAAATAAAAAAATAAAAAAAAATGTTGTTAACACAGACAATATAAATTTGCGCTGCACAGCAGGAGCTAAAGCAGGGCTGATGATATTACTATTAATGTAAAACATGATATTAATCTGATATTAAAATAAATCACAGTGTTCTTATAAAAGCGATATCTCATTTTAAATTCTTCATCTGTAAAAATTTCGAAAGGACATTCCTTCTGTGTCGTAATTTTCTAGGTATAGATACATAACATAATATCTGAAATAAACTCCAGCACTTCCGAATCTGACTCTGATGAGCTACTTGAATTCATTGTTGCCTACTTATCTTTCTCTGACAAATTGAATAAAAATAAACATTAGAATTTAACCTAAAAGTTGACACTTTCACAATGCGTTCACAGATGAAACGTAAAATTACTCGTCAAATATAGTTATTGAACCGATAAACGGCACACATGCCCGGTTTCTGAAGAACTTTTATGGGTAGTTTATCTATTCAATAGCGCTATATGTTCGATAACCTGCGAAAGTGCGTTTCTGAAGAACGCAGTGTACGATAAAGTCCGTTTAAACTTAGGTTAACTTAACTGACCAGTCTATTGCCCGGTTTCTGAGGAACTTTTATGGGTAGTTTATCTATTCAATAGCGCTATTGGTTCGATAACCTGCGAAAGTGCGTTTCTGAAGAACGCAGTGTACGATAAACGCCGTTTAAACTTAGGATAACTTAACTGACCAGTCTGTGCCGTTTATCGGTTCAATAACTAATAGACGAGTGATTTCAAGTGATTTGACGTTTCATCTGTGATCGATCGCATTGTGAACGTGTCCACTTTAAGGTTAATTTTATTCAAATTGTTAGAGAAAAATAAAAAAAAAAGTAAGCAACAATGAATTCAAGCAGCTCATCAGAGTCAGATTTGGAAGTGCTGGAGTTTATTTCTAATATTTCTATACCTAGAAACTTACGACACAGAAGAAATCCTTTCGAAATGTTTACGGACGAAGAATTTAAAATGAGATATCGCTTTGATAAGAACACTGTGATTTATATAAGTGATATCATCAGCCCTACTTTAGCTCCTGTTGTGCATCGTAAATTTACATTGTCTGTGTTAGAACAAATTTTCATCACATTACGGTTTTACGCAACAGGAACTTTCCAAGTAGTAATTGGTGATGATATTAACGTTCATAAAACAACTGTCTCAAGAGTGGTTCATAAAGTTAGCAAAGAAATAGCAAAACTAGCAAAGCGTTACATTAATATGCCGAAATGTCAAGAACTGAGGGAAATAAAGATGCAGTTTTTTAATATAGCTGGATTTCCAAATGTGATTGGTTGTGTTGATGGGTCGCACATCCCAATTCAATCTCCGGGAGGTGACCATGGAGAATTATTCAGAAACCGAAAAGGATTCTTTTCTATTAATGTCCAAGTTGTTTGTGATGCAAATTTGCAGATCCGTGATATAGATGCTCGCTGGCATGGATCAACACATGACAGTACAATTTATCACAACTCATTCCTGCGAGCACGACTGGATAACAATGAAATAGATGGTCATCTCCTGGGAGACAGTGCTTATGCTTGTGGGAGGTACATGATGACACCAATATTAAATCCTGTGACGAATGCAGAAAAATTATATAATGAAGCACAAATTAAGACAAGAAACACAGTGGAAAGGACATTTGGTGTGTGGAAAAGAAGATTTGCTTGTCTTTCCCAGAAACTAAGAATAAAACTGGACCGCACATTACCTGTAATTGTTGCAACGGCTGTATTACATAATATAGCTTTGCAACTAAACGATACAGTCATAATAGAAGAATCTGCTCATGAAGTAGATATTGTCACAGATTCTGTTGAATCTGTTTCTTCTGAAGGTAACAATTTTCGTCAGATATTGTTGGAACAATATTTTAGGTAAGTTTATATTAAGCACATGCAAGCTTGCTGTACCTGTTTACTTGACCCCCCTTAAATATTGACAGAACTGAATACTTCAGTACTTATTGTTTCAGTCATTTTTTTAGAATATTAATTTTTCTTCCTCATTCCCCAGTTAATATTTAAAGTATGCAAGCCTAGCCTAATGTGTAAGTACTACATAAATAAAAACAAGTGAACTAGTAAAATCCTTTATATTTTATTTGAATTACAAGTTAATCTGACACCGAAAATGTATTATAATAGAGAAAAGTTCTTCTTCTTAAATTCGAGATCCATTATTGCATTTTCTAAAAGAATTTTCTTTAACTCTATATCAACTTCCAATAAAGTTTTTGTTTTCTCTAATTTCATGAGTTCATGTTGCCGTTGAATTTCTAATATTTCTAATCTTTTAGCTGCTATAGCATCTTCATTAATCTGCTTTTGGTTTTTTCTTTTTATTATTGAAGCAGTAAGATTGTTAATATTCTTTTTCTTTATTTCAGTTAATCCAGTTTTCTTCATCTTTGGGGTGTTTTCAAAATCCTTTGTACATGGCGAAATTGATCTGCAACATTCTATCTGTTTCGGACTTGATTGGGCTTCAGACAACAATTCTTCATTTGTACCCATGACAACAACGAAATCTGCAGAAGTGCTAGGTTGTGCATCTTCACTTAGAACTTGTTTTTCAGTACCTGTAATTAATAATGATTGTTAAAATTTATAAACTACAGTACCTCCAGTACGAGTATACCTCCTGTACTTGGCATTTGACATAATATTATTATTATAACATTGCCAAAGCCACTTCAACAGAATCTGTATTTAATGTAGTGTTATTGGCAATGGCCGTTTAATTATTTATTATTATTATTCAATAAAAATAATTATTACAGTATGTAAAAAATACAGTAGAATTATTGTGGTTTTATTTATGGTATATTTTGTGTATATAATATATTTTGTATTGTTGTTTTTATTAGGTCAAGTAATGTATTCTAGTTTTCAATGATACAAGCAAAATAAGACTTACCTAAGTTATAATATGGTGCTGATGAGTCATATTCATTTGTTAAAGGTTTAAATTGAGGATTTAACAGGGCCACAATTTTTTCGTCAACCATTGTTGTCTTAGGACAAAATGTCCCTCCTCCTGTCTTGTACAATTCGGACTGAAATATTAAAAATTAATATATTATTACATAGTAAAGTTTAATGTACATTATGATTGATCCCTTTCATAATAACCCTGTTGACCAAGTGGTATTTTTTTATAAATATCAGGAGAATGTTAAACCTACCTTGTCATCACTTAAGTTTTTTCTCGCCTTTTTCTTTAAATTATCGTATAAAGCATGTAACTGCTTTTCCGTTCTTGCTCCAGTTTCTGAGGCAGCGTTGTATTTTTGTGTAAGAGCCATCCAAGCAAGCTTTTTTGCCTCCACTGAAGTTCCATCAGTCTTTTTGTTGTCGATTATTGAAACAAAATCTTTAGCAACTTCGATAAGTAGCATCTTTTCTCTTTCAGTAAAATTTTTGCTTCGTTTTACTGACTCCATTGATGATAACGCCAAAGATTACTATGTTTGTTTAGCACTAGGTATAGTACTGTGTGGATAACACTAAAAGTTCTTAATTTAAACAGTTGGCAAAGTAAACAATAAACAAATTAAAATTAACACGCACGGCACACGCAACGACGCGAATCAGTGAATGAAATTATGAAATATTAATTTGACATTTATTGACGGTTTCAGAGGTCAACGTCACGCGACACGATTTTTTAAAATTATACATCATAGGGTCATTCATTCCTTTTGCCTATTTAATGATAATAATGTTATCATAATTTCATGAAAAAACCCACATAAATATGTTAAAAAAGAGTATTCATTAGATGAAATTAAATCAGTAAATATTAATGACGAATTAAAACAATAAAATCAATTTTTAACTGGTATTTTATAACAGACCCATCTAGCGGCCGATTGTAGAACTGCATATTGGTTCAATAGTTATTGAACGGTGGTAAATGTATTCAGAACCGCAAAGGCAGTTATCGGTGGTTTATCCTCTATATAACTTTATTGAATCAATAACTAATCCGACTTTAGCTGGAATCTTCAGAAACCGGGCATGTGCCGTTTATCGGTTCAATAACTATATTTCACGAGTAATTTTACGTTTCATCTGTGAACGCATTGTGAACGTGTCAACTTTTAGGTTAAATTCTAATGTTTATTTTTATTCAATTTGTCAGAGAAAGATAAGTAGGCAACAATAAATTCAAGTAGGTAGCTCATCAGAGTCAGATTCGGTAGTGCTGGAGTTTATTTCTGATATATTATGTATCTGTACCTAGAAAATTACGACACAGAAGGAATGTCCTTTCGAAATTTTTACGGATGAAGAATTTAAAATGAGATATCGCTTTGATAAGAACACTGTGATTTATTTTAATATCAGATTAATATCATGATTTACATTAATAGTAATATCATCATCAGAAACAAAAAGTATAATATTATAAATGCACAGTGCGTTATTGAGATGAAATAAAATTTTTTAATTCAATGTTTAAAATGTTTTCAAAAGGTAATTAAAGCATGTAAAGAAAATATATTTTATTTATGTTCGGATATAAAATATATTTATGTTCGGATAATATTAACCAAAAATATTTAAATTGTAATCGACTTCATCGTTTTTCATTGGAACAAAGCGCTGTTGTCCATTTTATTGTGTTAAAAAAATTAAAAGAAAATAGCAATGATGATACATATATTCCTAAAATTATTGTAAATACATGCCTAACTTATGAAAAGCTATCACTTTCACGCATGTATCTGTTGATAATCGGTTAGCTTTTTACCTAACACTGGCATCACGCGCACGGCCTACGGTGGCCATGCAACTAACCACAATAGTCTGGTAATTTATTGATTTAGTACCAGACTCGCGGCTTGGAACAGATTTTTGCACGACTGGTTCTCTTTGGTATCCTTACTCTGAGAGATGATATTACCGTTCATATATAACAACTTTTCGGTACGATTTTTTTAATTAACACGTGGTAGGGACGTTCATTTTGCCTACTATAAGATATTATCATAATTTTATAAAAAACCCACATAAATAAGTTTAAAACATAACATAAACATTTTTTTAAACATAAATAAGTTTAAAAATGTACGTATTCATTATACTAAATAAAATCAGTAAATATTAATGACGAATCAAACCAATAACGTCAATTTATAAGTGGTATTTTATAACAGATCCATCTAGCGACAGATTGTAGAACTGATTATTGGTTCAATAGTTATTGAACGGATGTTGTTGTATGCCCGGTTTCTGAAGAACTTTTATGGGTAGTTTATCTATTCAATAGCGCTATATGTTCGATAACCTGCGAAAGTGCGTTTCTGAAGAACGCAGTGTACGATAAAGTCCGTTTAAACTTAGGTTAACTTAACTGACCAGTTTGTGCCGTTTATCGGTTCAATAACTATATTTGACGAGTAATTTTACGTTTCATCTGTGAACGCATTGTGAACGTGTCAACTTTTAGGTTAAATTCTAATGTTTATTTTTATTCAATTTATCAGAGAAAGATAAGTGTAGGCAACAATGAATTCAAGTAGCTCATCAGTGTCAGATTCGGTAGTGCTGGAGTTTATTTCTGATATTAATATATGATATTAATGTATCTATACCTAGAAAATTACGACACAGAAGGAATGTCCTTTCGAAATTTTTACGGATGAAGAATTTAAAATGAGATATCGCTTTGATAAGAACACTGTGATTTGTTTTAATATCAGATTAATATTATGATTTACATTAATAGTAATATCATTAGCCCTGCTTTAGCTCCTGCTGTGCAACGCAATATTTTTTTTTTACACGGTCATCTGGTCCCATACTAGGCTAGAAGCCTGTACTATGGTAACCAGATGACTGATATACATACTTATATAAGCTTATAACACCCAGACACAGATCAAACAGACATGTTCATGCACATAAATGTTTGACCTGGCCGGGGATCGAACCCGGGCCCTGCGGCACAGAAAGCAGAGTTACTACCATCTGTGCCAACGCGAGGCTGTCAATCGTCAAATTTACATTGTCTGTGTTAACAATAACACATTTTTATCACATTACGATTTTACGCTACAGGTACTTTCCAAGTAGTAGTAGATAGGTTATTATGATTATGTAGAATGATATTACTGTTTATATATAAAAACTTTTCGGTACGATTTTTTTAATTAACACGTGGTAGGGACGTTCATTTTGCTTACTTTATTGATATTAACATAATTTTATAAAAAAAAACCCACATAAATAAGTTTAAAAATGTACGTATTCATAATATTTAATTTAATCAGGAAATAATAATGACGAATCAAACCAATAACGTCAATTTATAAGTGGTATTTTATAACAGATCCATCTAGCGACAGATTGTAGAACTGCATATTGGTTCAATAGTTATTGAACGGACGTTGTTGTATCCAGAAACGCAATAGCACATAACGGTCGTTTATCCTATACATAACTCTAATGGATCAATAACTAATCCGACTTTAGCTGGAATCTTCAGAAACCGGGCATTCAGAAACGCAATAGCACATAACGGTCGTTTATCCTATGCATAACTTTAATGAATCAATAACTAATCCGACTTTAGCTGGAATCTTCAGAAACCGGGCAACAGACTGGTCAGTTAAGTTAACCTAAGTTTAAACGGACTTTATCGTACACTGCGTTCTTCAGAAACGCACTTTCGCAGGTTATCGAACCAATAGCGCTATTGAATAGATAAACTACCCATAAAAGTTCTTCAGAAACCGGGCATAAGTAACGTCTTTTCATTTTATGATTATATCATCATCCAACCGTTAGAAGTCCACTGCTGAACATAAGCCTCCCCCATAAGGGGGGTTGTTGCCAATACTCGCCACGCTTGGCAGGCGGGTTGGCGAGCGCAGTTTGATGGTTTTACGCAGAGGACGCTGCTGCCCGTCCTCTGGATCCTATAGCCCTTAGCCGGCTCTTACGGCAACCACGGGTAGAGAGGGTGAGGTACTATTCTAAAGCCGGTAACCCCACGGCACAATATTTATGATTATATAAATATTTTGTAAAGTTTATAGACTTTTATAATTAAGTTTATAGACTTCTAATGCCCGGTTTCTGAAGAACTTTTATGGGTAGTTTATCTATTCAATAGCGCTATATGTTCGATAACCTGCGAAAGTGCGTTTCTGAAGAACGCAGTGTACGATAAAGTCCGTTTAAACTTAGGTTAACTTAACTGACCAGTCTGTGCCGTTTATCGGTTCAATAACTATATTTGACGAGTAATTTTACGTTTCATCTGTGAACGCAATGTGAACGTGTCAACTTTTAGGTTAAATTCTAATGTTTATTTTTATTCAATTCGTCAGAGAAAGATAAGTAGGCAACAATGAATTCAAGTAGCTCGTCAGAGTCAGATTCGGTAGTGCTGGAGTTTATTTCTGATATTAATATATGATATTAATGTATCTATACCTAGAAAATTACGACACAGAAGGAATGTCCTTTTGAAATTTTTACGGATGAAGAATTTAAAATGAGATATCGCTTTGATAAGAACACTGTGATTTGTTATAATATCAGATTAATATCATGATTTAACATAACATAACATAACATACATTCACGCCTTTTTCCCGAAGGGGTAGGCAGAGGTGTACCCAGGACTCAATCCCATAGTAGATACACCCACATTTCGCCAGTATGTTATTGGTCCCATGTAATAGGGGGCGAGCCTATTGCCATATACCGGGCACATATATACACACATCATGATTTACATTAATAGTAATATCATAAGCCCTGCTTTAGCTCCTGCTGTGCAACGCGTTTTTTTTTTTACATGGTCCTATGGTTCCATACTAGGCTAGAAGCCTGTACTATGGTAACCAGATGACTGATATACATACTTATATAAGCTTATAACACCCAGACACAGATCAAGCAGACATGTTCATGCACACAAATGTTTGACCTGGCCGGGGATCGAACCCGGGCCCTGCGGCACAGAAAGCAGAGTTACTACCATCTGTGCCAACGAGGCTGTCAATCGTCAAATTTATATTGTGTTAACAATAACAAATTTTCATCACATTACGATTTTACGCTACAGGTACTTTCCAAGTAGTAGTAGGTAGGTTATTATGATTATGTAGATGATATTACCGTTCATATATAAAAACTTTTCGGTACGATTTTTTAATTAACACGTGGTAGGGACGTTCATTTTGCCTACTATAATGATATTATCATAATTTTATTTAAAAAAACCCACATAAATAAGTTTTAAAATGTACGTACTATTCATTATATTAAATTAAATCAGTAAATAATAATGACGAATCAAACCAATAACGTCAATTTATAAGTGGCATTTTATAACAGATCCATCTAGCGACAGATTGTGTAACTGCATATTGGTTCAATAGTTATTGAACGGATGTTGTTGTATTCAGAAACGCAATAGCACATAACGGTCGTTTATCCTATACATAACTTTAATGAATCAATAACTAATCCGACTTTAGCTGGAATCTTCAGAAACCGGGCATAAGTCAATGCGTCTTTTCAATTTAGTTAATTTCAGAAACGTTTTTTATTCTTAGTAAAACATGCATTTTGTAGCACATGTGTTTTATTTAACATTAAGGTTTATACGATTGCAGTTTCCGTAGCTTAATTTAAAATACTGGTAGATGCGCCTTTTTTTGCTGATTCCGAATTCCGAATATATATCTAACTCATTTTTGAAAAAAATGTTAGATACGTCCTTTTTCCTTATGACGGCAGAATAGTACCATCAACAATAAAATCCATAATATTTTCACCAATTCGATCTTCTCTATCAATCTCAATTTCATTGTCATGATTGTTATGGTTATCTTCGGTAGGATCTTCATCATAATTGTCACGCAATAGTTGAATATTGGCATCCACATGGGCTTCATTTTGGGTAGCGTCTTGTATTGTCTCCAATAAATCTGATACTTCATAATAAAGGTGTGAAATGTTGTTCACGAAGATGAAGATGGATCCAGTTTTGTGTATCATTCGCTTTAAAATGACAAAAGATAGTGTCTTCATTCGTTGTAGTTATGTTGTAAAAACAATAATGTACACAAACATTTTGATTGTACATTTTTGAGAATAAGTACAAACAATCCAAATCTCCGTAATCATCAGTGCTTGATAGAATGTTATATGCTTCTTGCGGATTGTGGCAGGAGTTTAAATAGGGTGAATCGCGTAATTGATTTCTCAAGTCACAAGTCTCAATTTGAAGTTGCAAAACACTTATGAGCGAGTGGAATAGACAATTACCATCGCCAGGAATTCCTGTTCCTGTGTAGAATAACTTCGGGAGTAGTGCATTCATTACGCTGTTCATGTATATGAAGTTGTTGGCTGTGAAAATGATTTTCCTGTAGCGTTATATTTTCTATATTTTCAACAGAACAGAGAGAATGTCGTGCAAGGCAGGGCGCCTTGCACGACATTCTCTTCATTACTGCACAATTTTCGTCTCTTCCTGTGAAAAAAATGAGGAAATCGTAAAGTTAAATAATATTGAGCCATATAATACAAAAATTTGTTTTTAAATATTATTAAATCAAATTACACTTTCACGTAGCGATTTTTCTGCTTTACGTTGACGAAATTCCCTTTGACGTTCAGCATTTGTTTTTGGTACCTTTTTTTTTTGTTTTTTTTCTTCATTTTTCTTCAAATCTTTCTGACGCTGATAATATGCCCTTTGACGTTCACAATTTCTTTTTCTTTTTAGCTCTTTTTTTAGCTCTTTATGCTTTTCTTCTCTATAAAAAGAAAATATCTCGGTATAAATAATTAGGTATTAAGTAATTACACACCAAAACAATTATACATTCAAAAAATTTGAACAAAAATAACGATATTAAGAGTTTGATCATCGAATTTCGCGCGATGTACATTTATATAGATATAATATCATATAGGTATACTTTCTCTGCGCGGCATTAATGTGTATTACCTATACATAAAAAACAAAGGTACAAATAGTACACGTGCTTGGTTTAATAGTTTCTGTTATATACATTAATGAAAAATGAATTTATATATATATATTATTATTATTATTAATCGTTTATTTCGACCATCAAGGATCATAGATCGGTACACAATACTAATTACTAAATTAAATTAAAATATAAATTGACAAACAAAAAATACAAAATAAAATGAACATAATAATTCATAATTAACTGAAATTAGAAATGAATAGTCATAAATTATTAAATTATAAATTGTATTAAAAAATAATAAATAATAAGAAAATGCCATTATATAAATTAAAATCAGTTCTATCCATGTCAATTCATTAAAATATGTTATATGTGAGAATTATGTCCATGCATTTCGTATCAGTCAGTACTATTTTAACATAACATACATTCACGCCTTTTTCCCGAAGGAGTAGGCAGAGGTGTACCCAGGACTCAGTCCCATCGTAGATACACCCACATTTCGCCAGTATGTTATTGGTCCCATGTAATAGGGGGCGAGCCTATTGCCATCTACCGGGCACAGTTCCAGACTCCAGGCAGTTATTGAGATAATTCCTAAAGGAAAAATCCAATATTTAACAATGCCTGACCTGGGGATCGAACCCGGGACCTCTTGATTGGCAGTCGAGCATGCGCCCTCTACGCCACCGAGGCAGTCAGTACTATTGTATCACTACTAAATGAACCATAGAGCAGTGATTCAAGTACTGACAGTCAAACCGTTTTGAGAATGCCTTCAGGATGGTGTGGTGGCTGCCCCGGACCCTGCGCAACAGGGATGCGCACCGCTTCCGGACGGTTGTATAAAAACAATCGACATGAGAGTAGTACGGGTGTCAACCGATCAGTGTAGTACTTAACAATTTGCTTTAAACACAACACCGCTTTCTCAGTTGAGAGTCCCGTTTTAAAGCCAAATTGATTATCACTGATTCGAAGGTGTTTATTCAGCTGGGTGTTAAGCAAACTGTCAAGCACTTTCGATATTATAGTGGCCAACGATTTGGTCTATAATTTCGCTTGTCTCCTATATCGCCAGTTTTGCTCTTAACAATTGGTACCACCACAGTCTGCAACATTTCCTGAGGCAAGTAGGAGTGTCTTATACAATGAGTGTACAGCATTGCCAAAACCTGGGGCAGATGTACACCTGCATGTTTAAGATGCTCATCACTCAGACACTCAGTCATATACGTCATATACATACATATTGAGAATGTAAATAAAGAATTTAAACTATACGTGTGTGCGTGTGTGTGTGTATATAAAAGAGGGCTACTTTTAATATCGCTAATTTTTATATCAAAAATTTTGGTTACCTTTATAGCAGTATTATATATAAATTAACAAAGCAAAAAATAATACTGCATTTGTGATAATAATAATAAAATGTATGTATATAGAGTACTCACTCATTTTCTTTCACTATTTTTTCGTGACTTTCTTCATTAATAAACGCACTTTGATTATTCATATTTAAAACACTTTGTACACAAATTATACGAGTACAGATATTCACTTTTGTACATAGATGATAAATTAAAAGTTCTGCTATTCATCGATAGATGGCAAAACTAAAAAGTATCACCGCTGTGCCGGTCGGAGTGGGAGGTGTTAGGTTATTTTCGTTACGGAATTTCTGGATTCGGTCTCCACGCTCAAGGCCCGCGATAGAAGCTATGCAATAGCTTAACAATATAAATAATTACAGACCAATCAGTTTGATGTCAAACATTTACAAGGTCTTTGCCAAGGTGCTTCTCTCCTGAATAACCAAAACCCTAGATCATAATCAACCCAGGGACTTCAACTTTGGATCACATATTTGTCGTCAAACAACTATTTGAAAAAGGAAAAGAATTCAATATTACCTTTAACTGCTGCTTTGTGGACTATTGCAAAGCCTTCGATTCACTGACACATGAGAAGATCTGGCTTGCACTTAAAAACCAAGGAGTTGAACACAAATACATCAGGCTATTAGGCCGTATTATTAGGCCGTGTGTGGAAGTTGTCCCATATTATATATATATATATATATAAGAAATATATACAGAAACTGTACAGCAAAAGTAAAGCTGGAAAAAGAAGGTAAATTAATAAAAATATATAGAGGTGTTACGCCAGGGTGATCCAGTATCACCTAAGCTCTTCACAGCTGTCCTGGAGGAAGTCTTTCGTCAGCTGAATTGGGAAGAATGTGGACTACCAATCAATGGAGAGAAACTGTCACACCTAAGGTTTGAAGACGACCTTATATTATTTTCAGCTACGAGGGATGGCCTCCAGACAATGCTTAATGACCTTGATAATGAAAGCCAAGCCAAAAAGTGGGACTAAGAATGAATGCAGACAAGACCAAAGTCATGACAATAGACAACAAGAACCAATTTGCGTTAATAATAACACAATTGAATATGTAAATGAATATGTATACCTGGGCCAAATAATCTCACCTGAAGATCTGACTTCAAAAGAAATTGACAGGCGCATAGCAAATTCATGGAAACAATACTGGGGCCTTAAAGAGGTGATGAAAAGTAAAAATATTAATATATCTATCAAAAGAAGGCTATTTGATGCATGTGTACTGCCAGTGCTTACATATGGCTGCCCAACATGGGCACTAACCCAAAAACATATAAGGAGGTTAGAGTGTTGTCAAACTTCCATGGAGAGAAGCATGATGGGAGTTAAACTGTCTGACAGAATAAGAAACACAACAATCAAAGGACACACAAAAACAAAAGATGTTACTGTAACCATCAAGAAACATAAATGGAAATGGACAGGTCATACAATTAGAGGAGGGGAAAAATGGTCAAAAAAGATAATGTTCTGGTTCACGCGACACCAAAAAAGAAAAAAGGGGACGACCATTTAAAAGATGGGTCGACGAAATAAAGGCTGTAGCAGGGAACTTATGGACCAGAAAAGCTCAAGAAAGAACAGAGTGGAGGCAGTTGGTAGAGGCCTTTGCCAAGAGGCAAACAGACGGGAGCATGGTGGCAGTTTAACGTTAAGGAGTTAATATTGTATTTAATGTTTGAATAAAGGCTTTTATTATTATTATTATTATATATAACATAGCTTTAGTTTGGAGACAGATAGATGTTGCAAAACTTACATGGAAGGAGAGGGGGGACGCTCCATATCCGACACCACGTCCATGCTTGTCGACGTTCCAGGCCTAAGTGAATAAAAATAATGTGTTATAATCAAATATCATTAATATATATATATAATATATTATATATGATTAATAACATAACATATATTCACGCCTTTTTCCCGAAGGGGTAGGCAGAGGTTTACCCAGGACTCAGTCCCATAGTAGATACATCCACATTTCGCCAGTATGTTATTGGTCCCATGTAATAGGCGGCGAGCCTGTTGCTATCTACCGGGCACAGTTCCAGACTCCAGGCAGTTATTGAGATAATTCCTAATGGAAAAATCCAATATTTAACACTGCCTGACCTGGGGATCGAACCCGGGACCTCTTGATTGGCAGTCGAGCATGCGCCCTCTAGAGAGGGGACCTGGTCTACCGCCAATCTACCGTCGATCTGAGCCTGAGCGCTGCTCGTTGTATCCCTAAGTGAAATAATAATATGTTGTAAATCTAATATATATCTAATTATGTTATAGTTATTATTACACTTACGGGGTCCAGGTTCTCTTTCTTCTTACGTGAAGAGCCTTCTCCAGAGGAGACATGATGGGCAACTCTGAAACTTTTCCTACTGTCATGTGTATCACCTCCGGTCCAATAACTAATTCATCCTTGATGATATGGTGTTCATATAATTGTTTATATTCTGGATTTGAACTTAGTATTGTTTCTGTAATCTTAATTTCTGGTTCAGATTTACATTCAGCTAGATTTCTCTGGCGATAGTTGTCATTCTCAGTCACACACTGAACATGTCCTGTATTTTTTTGAACACAATCTTTGTTTGTACAAGTTTTCTGTATCACTTCTGGTCCAATAACTAATTCGTCCTTAACAATGTGGTGTTTATATAATTGTTTATATTCTGGATTTGATCTTAATATTGTTTCTGTAATCTTAATTTCTGGTTCAGATTTACATTCAGCTAGATTTCTCTGGCGATAGTTCTCATTCTCAGTCACACACTGAACATGTCCTGTATTTTTTTGAACACAATCTTTGTTTGTACAAGTTTTCTGTATCACTTCTGGTCCAATAACTAATTCGTCCTTAACAATGTGGTGTTTATATAATTGTTTATATTCTGGATTTGATCTTAATATTGTTTCTGTAATCTTAATTTCTGGTTCAGATTTACATTCAGCTAGATTTCTCTGGCGATAGTTCTCATTCTCAGTCACACACTGAACATGTCCTGTATTTTTTTGAACACAATCTTTGTTTGTACAAGTTTTCTGTATCACTTCTGGTCCAATAACTAATTCGTCCTTAACAATGTGGTGTTTATATAATTGTTTATATTCTGGATTTGATCTTAATATTGTTTCTGTAATCTTAATTTCTGGTTCAGATTTACATTCAGCTAGATTTCTCTGGCGATAGTTCTCATTCTCAGTCACACACTGAAAATGTCCTGTATTTTTTTGAACACAATCTTTGTTTGTACAAGTTTTCTGTATCACCTCTGGTCCAATAACTAATTCATCCTTGACGATATGGTGTTCATATAATTGTGTATTTTCTGGATTTGTTCTTAGTATTGTTTCTGTAATCTTAATTTCTGGTGCAGATTTACATTCACCATTAGCTTGTGTGGTTTCATCTTGCTCTTCCTGTATTTCTTCAACACTGAGTAATACAAGATTGTTCATCTTTTGTTTGTCGTTCATCTAATAAATAAAAAAATTATATTATTAAAACCGTAAAACTTTGGCTTGAAATTTGAAACTGAAACCACAATCTGAAACATTAACAAGCACAGCAGGGCTATTGGCGTTCTTAATAGTCACCAGTCGCTATCAGGCTTGAGTTAGTAACCGAGCTTCGGTTACTATCCGAATTTTGAAAGATTTGGTATTGTGGATCTCATACGGTGTCCAATAATTTAAAGTTATTTTGTGCCCTGCTAAGTGCGTATCGTAGCGCCTTTTCACTTCACTAATTTGCACGGAATATTATACGTCCATGTTTAGGTACACTTTTTTCGTTGCAATATAGTGAAATCAAGTGACCGATTTTTTTGTCGGGTTATTTTATATATTTGACATTTGTATGTTTACATCAACAATGTTAAATCAATTAATTTTAAATATTCTACAAAATTAGAGTATTTAGTGAATAAAAAAGTAGTAGAAGTACCTACTGTGTCCTGCGGAGCTATTGTGGAACTCCGTGACGATCACTTTAGTGACTATTAGCTCGATTTGACAGTTCTAGTTACTAACTACAAAGGTCAAACAGCTGTTTTCGTATTGGCGCTCTCCAGTTAGCAACTGAGATGACGTCAAAATCACTAGGCGTGTATAATATGTGACACATGTAACAAATGTTACCAATCTAATGACTCGTTGATTGCACACATTATGTCAAAACATACCAATACCATAAACATAGTTAAATATCAATGTGATCATTGTGGAAAGGAATATTTCAGAAAGTAAGCATCCTCTCCAATGGCGCCTACTTTTCATAAAACCCCACCCCTGGCGAACCCCCGCGTCGCGGGGGCCGCCATTTTCTATTTTTCATTTATGAAAAAATGGCGGTGCAAAATTCGCGAAAAAAAAAATTCCGTTTCGCGCGGCACTAAAACGGCTATTTCTTTGATTTCTTGTTAGGGAAGCTATTGTAAAACTTATATATCTAGAATCCTCTGAAACTACCTATCTTTTAATGTTAACCATTTGTGTTGCATATTGTAAGAATGTTGTGTAATTAAGTCTTTAAAAAGTACATTTGCAAAGTGTTAGACTATTATTGTTACAAAAGTACTGAAAAATATATATTTAGTTGAATAACTGTGTTTTATTTTACACAACAATACCCTAACTCTACTGTGAAATCAAAATATTAATGCCCTTCAAACACTTTGTTTAGTCTAGCAGGTAACAAAACACACCCTCGAAACATCATAAAAAAAAGGCCACATCTAAGAATTATTGTTTGGTACCTAAATGCTGAATTATGGGTGTGTTATGGCTTATGTAAACCTATACTTCAACATTGGCTTACTAAATGATTTAGTAGTGCTCTCAGTTAAAAATTTTAATATAGGTATTTACCGAAATTGTTCTAAAATTCAAAAAAGGAGTCCGTAGTTTTGCCTTTGTTGTTGATATTTTTACAAAGTAATAAGAAAACTAATATTTTTCCCACCAAAACCACAAAAGATCAGAACATAACATATCGATAAATAAATAAAAGAAGGGATTTTTCACTTTAAAATAATTATCTAAACTCACCACACAAAAACACTACCGATCCACTCTAGCAGTGAGCGTTGAATGCACCAGAATGCACAGAACAGAGAGGAAATGTGGTTGAATGAACGAACAACGTCTACGTATGCGTGACGCATCGACGGTCCGTCCGACCGTCGATTGATGGACTAGTTGAATTCGTAGACGGTTCGTAGACGGTTCGTAGAATTCTACGGCGAGACGTTCACGTCGACGAAGGACGAACTGTAACGTGTCTAAACTATGCCCGGTTCCTACATCCAACGGACCGTCATAGTTTATGAGCTACGACTCGTTTATACCTACTAATAACGAGTAGTTTCATAGTGTTTCACAAAGATTTTAACTCTCCTACGTCTCCTACCAGCAACGAACAACAACCCGTTTACAGATAACCAATGGTTCTCCTTGCGTTTTTGCATTAAAATTCAATTTGTGGATCAATACGGTGTTTTCATAACATAATAACACGTTATAATTTAAGTAAAATGAATATAAATCCATATTAAATTCATTTTTGCTGTATGTTGTTTTTGATATTATATTAATAATTTATAACATTTTTTTATTATGGTATATTTGCCATTTGCTTATAATTGTTTCGGTGAAACGAAACGCCAGCGCTATCTTATGGCGCGCGCACAATTTGGCGCCACATTTATAAAAAAATTAGCCACAAAATAAGAATTGAATTGAATTTAATATAAAAAAATTAAAATGTGATAATGTTAATTTTCAAAAAGAAAATGATATTCAATTATTATAAGTTAAATCATTGTTCCATAGGCAAACATAATAAATATTATGGGAAGAATATTTTATAAATGAAACAGTTACAGAAGAATATAGATTCCTTATTACTTATCGTACATAAATTAAACAGTGCTTTAGTGCGAAGTGTTAAATAATAAATATAAAGTATTGTAAAACCACAAGTGTTTATCTTTTCAACCTATGTAAGTTTCAGATAACAATTAAAACTAAGCCTATACCTATAATCCTATTGGGCCTGAATTGCATACCCAGTATGCAATTCAGGCCCGTTTTATTCTTATTCGTAGGTATACGACTTATTACTTATTTCAAGTAACTCTTGCTCAGAGCATTTATCGTGCCTCAGTTGAAAATGAAAGTTGAAAATGAAATCTCAGTTGAAATATAATTAAATATCATTCATCGTTCACTCTTTGCTAGTAAATTCTATCAGGTTGCGTAATTATTTAGGTTAGATTCGATAGTTATATCTAGTAAGTAGTAGATAAAATATCATAATTTCTTGATCACATTCTTAAGTATACATTTATTATGTTAATACATTAGACATGTATTATTTTTATGTTTTAAATTCGAAAGAATCCGTCGGTACAACAAAACCGACCAAAATCGACCGGTAGACAAGTTTGGTGGTAAGTTTGACAGTTTGGAAAACGTTAAAGAAACACCACAAAGTGTCATTTTCATACATAGCTGTTACGGAGCGTTAAAGGTAACATTCAATCCGTTAGTAACAAACTGTTGGTAGTTCATCCTACGAGACGTTTGTTATAGAAACGGTTTGCACTTACGCCTGTTAGCTTATTTTACTGTCCGTAGGTAAAACGAACCGTTTCATGTTAATAGGAACCGGGCATATTAGACTGTCCGTCTAAACCGTCCGTCCGTCGTGGCGTCGACTAGTCGATGAATTCAACTAGTTGATCGTCTAGTCGATGAACGATAATAGACGGTCAAGTTTCGTCTACGAGAAATACGTCGACGACCCATCGCTAATCCACTCGAAGCATAGATAATATTATATGCTCAGTGTAGATAATACATATGAAACTGCAGGGCTATTGGCGTTCTTAATAGTCACCAGTCGCTATCAGGCTTGAGTTAGTAACCGAGCTTCGGTTACTATCCGAATTTTGAAAGATTTGGTATTGTGGATCTCATACGGTGTCCAATAATTTAAAGTTATTTTGTGCCCTGCTAAGTGCGTATCGTAGCGCCTTTTCACTTCACTAATTTGCACGGAATATTATACGTCCATGTTTAGGTACACTTTTTTCGTTGCAATATAGTGAAATCAAGTTACCGATTATTTTGTCGGGTTACTTTACTCATTTGACATTTGTTTGTTTACATCAGCTTAACATTTTTTCAATTAATTTTAAATATTCTACAAAATTAGAGTATTTAGTGAATAAAAAAGTAGTAGAAGTACCTACTGTGTCCTGCGGAGCTATTGTGGAACTCCGTGACGATCACTTTAGTGACTATTAGCTCGATTTGACAGTTCTAGTTACTAACTACAAAGGTCAAACAGCTGTTTTCGTATTGGCGCTCTCCAGTTAGCAACTGAGATGACGTCAAAATCACTAGGCGTGTATAATAGTCACTTAAACATAATTTTCCAGCTGTTTTCGTATCGATACTTTTAAAACTGGCATTGGGGAAGTCTTAATTGTTCACCGTGACGTCACTTGTGATTATCACTGAAGGTTTAGGATAGACACTGCTCGAGACCAGTGTTTATTATGGGGTAATAAAAGTCACTAGCGAATGAAATTGTTAAAGTCGCCAATTTTGGTGTGCTATGTTAAAGGAGAGGATTTTTGAATATGTTGACCGCTTGATAACTTATTTATTGTTTTATTTGGAAGACATGACTTACGTTAGTAGAAGTAGAAAATATTTAGGTAAGTACTTATTAAGTATTTATTCACGAATAGGTAGTAGATAGTAAAGAGCTAAGTACATGAACTTATTATCATTATTATGATAATAATGGCCGCTTACAACCGGACTAGATGGAAATCTATTGGAGAGGCTTATGTTCAGCAGTGGACGTCCTATGGCTGTGATGATGATGATGATGATGAAGGTGTATGTAATACTTGCAAGTTGAAGTAGCAATGGGCAGGACACATAGCACGTCGAACTGATGGCCGATGGGGCCGTAAGGTTCTCGAAAGGAGACCACGGACTGGTAAGCGCAGCGTAGGACGTCAAGACAAGGTGGGCGAACGATCTGATAAATATGGCAGGAGCACGCTGGATGCAGGCCACTTACAACCAGACTGGATGGAAATCCAAGGGGATGCCTATGTTCAGCAGTGGACGTCCTATGGCTAAGATGATAATGAAGATGTTATACTTACTTGTGGTCATATATATTCAAACTCAGTGCGCATTTCTGAATATTATTTATTATTATGGATAAATATAAACCTACCATATTATACCTATACAAAATATTAAAACAAAATTGACGCTGGCAAATACACTTTAAAGTATGGTCCATATTTCTCCTTCGTGAATAAAAAATAAAGCAAGATTATTTTATATATAAAGTACTCTGTGGATTCTTTGTGTTCTGTGGAAGGATTTTCGTTTTGTCTTACTTGCAGTTTATATTATGTATTATCTATGCTTACTTGTGTTTATTTCATAATAAAATTATTTGTTTAGCTGTAGATTTATATAATGCAAAAACGAAAACAATTTGCACATAATGCACTTTTTTATTCACTAAATACTCTAATTTTGAAGAATATTTAAAATTAATTGATTTAACATTGTTGATGTAAACATACAAATGTCAAATATATAAAATAACCCGACAAAAAAATCGGTCACTTGATTTCACTATATTGCAACGAAAAAAGTGTACCTAAACATGGACGTATAATATTCCGTGCAAATTAGTGATGTGAAAAGGCGCTACGATAAGCACTTAGCAGCGCAGATAATAACTTTAAATTATTGGACACCGAATGAGATCCACAATACCAAATCTTTCAAAATTCGGTTAGTAACCGAAGCTCGGTTACTAACTTAAGCCTGATAGCGACTGGTGATTTTGAAGAACGCCAATAGCCCTGCAGTGCCAGATCATATTCTTGCCTTATCACCACCCAAAATGGCTGTGGAATAGTTGAAAGACAGTGTGTTATGAATGCCTTCAACGATAGGGTCGGTGGCTTCCTTGGCAGAAGACGATGAGAAAGAGGCAACCTTAACTCATATGGGTTATGTGAACAAGCCATATTGTCATAGTTTCGGGTCACCAAGGCCTCCGACATGAGTAAACGACTGCCCCCTACATATTTTATGGAAACAGCCAAAACCTACAGTTTAGTGTGCTATCCGAAACCATTAGCTCCTCGGGTGAAAAGCCTACCTATGAAATCCAACCAAAAAAACTGCTGATTTGATGCTGGGCATATTTTTGCTGGACCATGGATGCTACATTTATGAAAGTAGGTACTAGCTGTGCCCCGCGGTTTCACCCGCGTAGTCATCGTTCCCGTAGGAATATCGGGATGAAAAGTACGCTAACCCCTAGTGTTATTCTAGGATAAAAATAAACTATCTACATACCGAATTTCAGCCCAAGCGGGTCAGTAGTTTTGGTATTCATACATCCATCTTTACAAACCTTAGCATTTATATAATATCAGTAGAATGTACGATTTTACAAGTTTGTTTTAAGAACCATTAGTTTATCATAGAGATTATTTGAATGGGGATTATAGCCGATCAAATCTAAGAAGTACTGTTAGACAGTTCTTATTATGCCTTGTTTGAAGGATTTGTATTTAAATTTAGTAAGAATAGTACATTTTGTGATAAAATTCTATAACTGATTGAGATTATGTTAGTTTATAATCTGCATGAAGGGAGATTATAAACTAACAGTCTATAATTTTATTATCTAGTGATGTTTACAAATTAATTAGGTTATTTATATACACATTAGATGCCTACTATTCCATCAGTTATGCTAATAAAGTTATTATAATATTATTTCAGTAAGCAGACATGCTTGTACATGGATAATAAGGGGATGAAGAGCATTTCTGTATAAGAGTGACAAGCCACTGCAATGGAGGCCATCATTGCAATAATAGAGCAAACTAGAGATGATTTAGGTACATAGTTATATAATAGCCCATGATGCTATATCTAAGAAATGCAACTGAAGGCCTGATAAATAAAATAATATGATTATTAAAAAGCTTTTTATTTTATTTTAATAGTATATACTAAATTTAAGTAAAGTAATAAAGTAGACTAGTGTAATTCCCTTTACTTGTTCCCGCGGGACTCAATTCCTTTAAATTTATATCATAAATTCTTAATAAAGTCTTTTGGATATTAAGCTCTATTAAAATGGAGTCATTTATCTCTCTCTCTTGTTTGTATTATCGAAAGAGATATTAGTTCCATACAAAGAAATTGTAAGATGCTCCCCGGGGAGGCTGCCAGAGGATGCATTGACAAATAAGATATTTTATTTGTCATAAAAAATCTGAAACAAGAATTTTATGTTATTATATTAGTAGGCATAAGAATTAGTCAGTATTTTTTACAAACATGTTATCGATGCATGTTAACATGTTATTGTTATTATTGTAACTCATATTTTAGTATCAATAAAAGTGTTATCTATCTATTAAATTAAAAGTATCGATACGAAAACAGCTGGAAAATAAGTTTAAGTGACTATTATACACGCCTAGTGATTTTGACGTCATCTCAGTTGCTAACTGGAGAACGCCAATACGAAACCAGCCGTTTGACATTTGTAGTTAGTAACTAGAACTGTCAAATCGAGTTATTAGTCACTAAAGTGATCGTCACCGAGTTCCACAATAGCCCTGCTGGTACTCGAAGCGAGCGCGCAACCACAGAATACTATTCATAAAGCGCGCAACTGACGAACGAAACAAAGAAATTTTGTTCAAAAAAGACCTTCCATGTTTAGCGTTCTATAGGTTCTTTGGTTCAGTCCCAGACTAATAATATAGAATACATCTGTGGAACCATAAACAAATACTACAGGCGACGTGCCCCCAAAGAAGCCCCTATACTCGACGGAACGCCTAACGCCAGTTGCTAATAACCTAAAAGCAACCGAGTCTCGTGGGAGCGCCATCGGAAATCCGCACATTGGTAAAACATGTAAAAAAATATAATCCAGTATGTGTACCTACTTTGCAAAAAGATGTTAACTGATAAATCTCAGAGTCTATCACATCAAATACATCTGTCCAAAGAACAAAAATAAGGCCCAGAAACCGGAAAATAAAAAGAAAGCAGTGTGCAACCTTTGCAATAAGATATTCAGTAGTAGCAGCACAAGGAACAAACATCTCCAGCTTAGTTGTCCCATGAACCAAAATAAAACTAGCAAGTCTAACAGATGTGACCTTTGCAATAAAGTATTTTGTACAAAAGAACGAAGAAACAGACATATGGATTAAAAGCTTTCCTAATAATCTGAATAAGACACAAAGGTCACCTCCAAAAGCAAAATGTGACCTTTGCAATAAGATATTTAAAAATTGGATGTATTATTCAAAACATCGTTGTTCTATGAACCGGGGTAAAAAAACAGCAAAAGTAATATGTGACTTTAACAAAAAAGAATTTGCTAGCCGGGAAACCAAGAGCAAGCACATCAAATTAACTGTCAAAAAAAACCAAATAAAATTGATAAACCAAAAGCAATTTGTGGCCTTTGCAATAAGGTATTTGTTATGTGGTTATAGGAACCGCCACATCAAAATGCATTGTCCTATGAATAAAAATGGCAAATTGTCTAAACAAAGTTACCACGCCATTTAAACTTGGGCATCATACCCTAACTAAAAAATATATTAACGGGAAACCTGAGTGACGAAGAATTTAAAATTTCGGGTTTTGTAAAAACTATCGCCGTCGCGCTGCTCCTGAAAGTATGAGCTATGAATGTGTGTGTAAGAAGATTATTATTGCGACTTTGCGCGCATATACATGTCAGTAGTAAAGTTTGTGACGCTTGTATTCAAATTAGGTAGGTACTTATCGTAGGTATTCTTTTAGACTTTTGTTTTTATTTACATTCTAGTAAAGATGACTGCTTAAATTCATTAGCTACGTCTAGTATGAAATGGACCAGTGGTTGCAGTGTTCAGACAGCGTTCACAAAATCGTGTCATCGATCAACGAATGCGAGTTCGAATCCAGTCCCAGGAGTAATTTTTGCCCGGATATTTTTTTGTTAGGTACTTTTTTCTTCATTATCTGTATTTATATTATTGTGATATTATATAATAAAAAAAATAGATACTATAATATATATTTATAGTTTATATGACACCAGTCGCCCAGCGCTTAAAAATTCATATCAATGTGTATATTATCTTCGAAGGTAAGTATTGACTTTTTCAGTTCATCCTGTCAGTCTAGACGTTTGCTGAAAATATAACTTTTCATTGTAATATCTACCTAATAATAGTTCGCCTAAATAATTTTCGACCTGTGCTGTTGTTTACGGACTTGATTCTTTTGCTTAATATTTTAAATTTTTAGACAAAGCGGTCTACTCGCATGAAATACAATACGAATAAGGAAAGAATTATTATTGTATTCGTATTGTATTTCATGCGAGTAGACCGCTTTGTCTAAAAATTTAAAATATTAAGCAAAAAGGAAGTGTTTATCAATTTCGATATGAATTCTAATTGTAACATTAGACTTGTCGGTGGGTAGATTGCGAAATGCATCACCTATAGATAAACATACGCCCCTAGAGCGTTAGGTACTCGTAGAAGGGATAGAAAAATTTCGCCGACGACTAGTACCTCCACGGTAGCTCAAGTGGTAGACCGCCTACCACGGATTGGTGCGGAGGGTGCGTGGTTCAAATCCCGCCCGTGGGTGAAATTTTTCTTTCCTTATTCGTATTGATTCTTTTGCTTTAGTACTTACGGTTTTGGCTTGTTTGTATGAATTTCTTTCAGTATTTTGCTCTGAAAATGGGTAAAAGCAAAAGGGGCAGGACGTTTATTTTTGAACGCTCTACGAAAAATACACCATTTACGTATAAAACGGCAAATACATTTTGCGCCTTTGCCATCCGTTTGAGTATAGGTAATACGTACATACTTAATTATTTTGTGTTTTTCATCATTAAATTACGATAAAACGCAATTCAAATTAATTTCTTTAACCTAATGAGTGATGTTAGGGGTGAGCAGTTGATAGTCATGTCGACCGCAAAAATTCGATCCGTTCGAACCGTTGATCGCTATCAACTACAAACTTGAAAACCATTTAGGTGGTGTTTGAGCCAATCATATGATCATGAGAACCCGGGTTTGATCCACAAGTCAGCCAAAAAGTGTAATTGGATTTTCTATTAGGGGTTTTCTGAATGACAGCTTGGAGTCTGAACCCAATAGATGACAATAGGTACGACTTCTACTACAAGAGATTTAAAATATTACTGGCAAAGTGTTAGAAAATTTCACTGAGTCTTCACCCATGAACGCAAATGCCGTAGCTTGCGATAATTAATAATGCTCTTGAACCATCTCTTTTTTAAAGATGTATCTACTCGTACAAGGCCAATAATGATTATGATGATAAAGTAATACATTTTAATACAATTACATATTATATAATATTTATTAACAAATTACCTACTTAACAGTATAGAAGACAATGAAATATCACCATAAAAACAAGTGCTATGCACTAGACATCTCAACATTAGGTTCTCCGAAGGCCTAACTGAACGAGAATGGGCCATATGAAGATTGATATTATAGTTAAATTGCATTTAAATCGATATTGTTACATACTATTAGTCTTCTATTTTTTCGTAAGAAGTATTGGTTTAAACTCGTTTTCTATGAACATCACTAGTATTTTTCAAAATACTATGTCTATGAGTCCCTTCCCTAGTTGTATAAGTGTGAGTGGAACCCCCCTCACCGCGTGCCGCACCCCGTAGAACGCGAAAGGGACAACTGCAGCTCAAAGCGATTATAACTACGAAAAAATGACGAAATCGATGTTTTGTATTCCCGTGTTCCCTCCGAGAATAATAAGTTTTATCCATAAATGTATATCTTGAAAATTAGGAAATAGATTAGGCTATGTCCCTGTTATTTAATTTTTTTTCCATAACTCTTCATTTTTTTCTAGTGAACGTCTAATTGCGCGAGTAAAACTGGGACAGTTTTTCATGTTTTTAAAGGGTCATATTTCATTTAATAATGAGTTTGTAGAAAAATGAAAATAACAGGGACATGCTCACTGAAGACCTAGATTTTATAAAAAAAAACCATTGCTCTGACGCAATTAACTAGGGAGGAAACACGGGAATACGTTTGTATGGAAAAATCACCCCTAATGTATCCTCTTAAAGCATAGATGAAATATTTCTTCTATGTATTATAGCTTGATTATGTGACAGCTGAACAAAAATCATTTTTTTATTTGATTGGATTTATTATTTGATTAATCAATTTATTGTTCACGACGGTCGGAGTCGGAGCGTAGTTTTAAGACATATTAATAATAAGTAGTGTTAAAGTAATTAAGATAATATATGATCGTGTTATTTTCTAAGCCTAGTTTGTACCTATTGTTCTATATTGTCTATTGTTGTAAATAAAAGATATTGTCTCAGAGTAAGGATACCAAAGAGAACCAGTCGTGCAAAAATCTGTTCCAAGCCGCGAGTCTGGTACCGCCGCAATATAGTCTGGTACTATGTAGTTAGTTGCATGGCAACCGTAGGCCGACCGCGTGATGCCAGTGTTAGGTAAAAAGCTAACCGAATACCAACAGATACGTGCGTGAAAGCGATAGCTTTTCATAATTTAGTCATGTATTTACAATAATTTTAGGAATTTATGTATCATCATTGCGTATTTCTATTTGATTTTAATTTTTTTAACACAATAAAGTGGACAACAGCGCTTTGTTAGAATGAAAAAACTATGGAGTCGATTACATTTTAAATATTTTTGGATAATATTATCCGAACATAAATATATTTTTTTTTACATAAATTAAGGTTTGGCATTAATTACCTAGTGGATTGAAAACATTTTAAACATTGAATTAAATATTTGTTTATTTTATCTCAATAACGCACTGTGCATTATAATATTATACTTTATGTTTCTAATTGGTTTACATTGCATGGTCCTCGTTAAGTTTACATTTATGATAACATATTAATATTTTTGTGACTTTCGACTATTTATTAAGAGTATAAAAGTAATCATATTTCGTATCAATTTAGAATAATATCGTCAAAGACCCTTTCTACGTGCTAGAATCAGGCCCACGAACCTGTACTCGTGAATTATTAAACCGAGATTCTATCATGTAACTTAATTATCTTTACAAACATAAATACATTTTAATTTTAAAACTTTTTGACCCTTTTAAATTTTAATTCTTGTAATATATATTTATAAAAGTTAAAAAGTATAAGTGTGATTAATTTATTTAAAAAATTTAAATATTTAAATCACTAAATATTTTAGTGCATATAAGTCTACTCCAATGCTCCTATGTTCGCCCGCGTCGCTTAGTGTCAAATTTAACATTGAACTTCATAGGGTGAAAAATCGTTCAATCTAAATTAGGCTTTAAAACAATCAGGTAAATAGAGTTTAAATTAAAATAATAGAAATTCAGTAGATGTCAGTAGATGTCAAAGCGCGTAATTGTCAGTGGTGGACACTTTTTTGTGAAGCTAGTTTAGGGATTGTGGATCTGTAGAAGAAAGCGATTCAACGTCATTGGATATTTCCGACGGTGTTTTACTATGGGGTCGGTAGAAAGAGCACAATGTATACGTTCCGAGAAATCTGCGCGGTCCGGCAAGCTGCTACCTTTGACTAGATGCCGCACGGATTTCTCAGAATAAAGCGACGCCGAGCGCCTAGCGCTCGGCACCCCCGCCGCACAGACACTCTACAGGTATATATAAAGTACTCTGTGCTCTACAGTCTCTCGACTAGGGTATTGTGTTCTGTGCTCTCGACAGCCGTCACACGAGTAACATCGACACGACACGTCAATCGCTCTCGCTTACACTTCAAACGCTCTCAAGACCCCTCCACCTTTGGAAGAAAATTGCCACGCTGCCCGTCTTTCGTTTCAACAATCCAGCCCCGTTCCTCCGACCTAAAGGACAGGATCGCCGGTCGCCTACATCACCGACCTACTACAGTCCACTCGACTAAGGCTGGGTTTTTGATCACTGGTTAAGTCGAACAATGGTTAAATTTTTTGACAAATAGTTAAAATTCGACAAAATTCGTTTTTTCATCCCTGGTTAACTATTTTTTTTCACACGATTTAACCATTGGTTAGAAATTTAACTATAGTTAGTTTGACAAATGGTTAACTTAACCGTAACTAACGATCAAAAAACCGGCCCTAAGGCGATCGGTCGCACAGCGGCCGTCCTGTCCGGAACATCGTGATCCTTAGCCAGCCGGATCATTCGGAACACAATTGAATTATAAATTATCTGTTATTATACCATTTAAGTACCTAATTTAAGAAAATATGACCAATAATTTGATTTTTGTTATGCTGTTATATATCAAGCTATTTCAGGGTTAGAATCAAGGATTGGGAATTTTGACAGTAATAGAGAATTAATTAATATTGTGATTTAAAGATATAATGGTCTTAGGATCCGTAAAAAAAGCGATTTTACATTAAATTAACAATAATGTTTGATATTCAATGAAAAAATTGTAATAAACTGCCTTATTAGGCCATTCTATCTGAAAACAAGGTTTCGTCACCATCCTAAAGTGGTCGTTTTGAAATTAGTTTAGGATCAATATCAGTAAGAAAAGCATTTTTTTACTTATGAAACTGCGATTCAACGTCATTGTTATGAAATTATAGCCAATGGCTTTATGGTATACTTGCAACTACTTTCGGATGTCGTGTCATTTACTATACTCTCGCCTCCATGACATCGACGAGGGCATTATTGATTTTAAATATAAATTTTAACTACATTCCATTAAAACTAAGAAGTATTTACCATTTGACAATTTTTATTTTGAAAGATTTGAATATAAATTTAATGATTAAGACATTGTATGTCTTGTGATAAAATTCATAATTGCATGGTTTCACGGCGAAGGGATAATAATGAAGTAATTTCATGTTTGAAAATATAAAACTTTAAACGTTAATTCTTAGATTTGATGGACTTTAGGTAAGTTTAAAGTCCATCAAACATTTTAATCATAATTGATATATAAATTTTTAATCTTTATTAATTTTAATCTTAAATAATATGTTTTAAATTCCTATTAGTTATTATTATATTTTTATTTTATGATTAATCAACTATTGAATTAAATGTCTTATAATTATATTAATTCAGTGATTTATTACGATTGTAATGTATACATATCTCTGATCCTAATTCCCCAAAACAAAAAAGTTAACGAGCCCAAACTCGTAAGTTCGTTCCAATATCAATCTTTCGTGTTCATCATCAGACCCTTGAACCTGGCCTGGGGGCCGAACCCGGGACCTCAAGATCAGAAGTCAAGTTCGCTCCCACTACGAGGCAATCAATACTGTAATATCAGTCTGGACACATGGACATATAAAATAAATGCTTGTAAAAACATAAAAACATATTAACATATTAGTTGGGGAGTTGGCAGTCTATTTAAAATGTGTTCGGTAGTAAAACGGGGTGTATAGGGACGCAGATGTGAATAGGGATGAAATCAAAATTGAAAGAAAACGGACTATATCCAAGGAAGCTAGGCCCAGAAAACCTAACACTGACTATACCTTATTACCAGGTAGAAAATGTTATTTGCAATAATATTCCTAAACATTGTAGCCCAATAGTAGCCATATAAGGTAGCCATCTTATCATCGCCTTTAATTAATAATTTGATTTTAATAAAGTGAGGTTAAGTACTGTCTTTTTTTTTTTTAATGGCGACGCACGTTATAATTAGTTTGTATTCTGAAATCTGGGGTTTAAAATTTTTTTTCTTCTGTTATGGACCCACACGAATGGTTTGCCAGTGTCAAGTTTTATAAATTTTCAAGTTAATAATATGGTCAATTAGTCAATTCAGAGTCAGGGCAAGCCCAGTCAAGTCACACCTTTAGTACTTAAAGTGGTAGTCTTTATAAGAAGCTGCTGGAATTTTGGCGGGAACACGAAAAATCACATTGTAACTCTCGCATCACTTGCCAAGAGACTTTTGTAACTTCGAAAACACTCAACACGTAATATTCCACCATTATTACACGTTAAACACTCGAAAATGCACCGATAATTTATGAAGATACGGGAGTCAAAATGTATTTTTCAGTCTCCCGCCAAAACTCCATGATCTAAGAAATGATATTATTTGACAGTTTGACTGTCATTGTCAGTTGTCACCGTCACTTCGCGGTCCGTGTGTATGAATCTTGATAGATATGTGTTCAAAATTCAAAAGCACTTATTGGTAAATTTCCTTCGTTTGATTTAGAATTAGAGATCATTCCATAAGTGAGTGTGATTTAGATTGGAAATGTGGACCATATCTATTTTTCTTGTCCAAAACACAGTGGTCTCGAACCTACCGATTTTTCGGTATTTCTACCGATATGGGGGCTCTGTTCTACCGAAATACCGAAATATAACGATTTTTCTACGATTTCAGAGTATAATGGATATTCTCCCGATTTTTCATTTATAAGTTGACAACCCTTTTAATTTATGTTTAATGTTACGGGAAAGCCCTCAATAGTAAGTATGGATGGACCTAGTGCAGAATGTTCCATTATATTTTGTTTGGGGAATACCCTTGTGTCCTACAACTCCATGTTATTAGGGGCTTCACGCTCGGGAATTTACCTGTCTAGTCTATATAAACAGGAATTCGGTTTTATTTTTTTCCATTAATTTTCGAAACTTTGAAGAGAGAGACTAACTTTCCTAAAGAGTGCCTACAAAATAATATAATTAAGTTAAAATGTCGTCAGACGAGGAGCCAACAAGCATAAGTGTGTGTAAGAAGAAAAAAATATGTACAATATTATAGAAAAGAATGGGAAGAATAGAATATTGGTATAAAAAATAAGTATATGTTATTGTTATAAATTAGTCTGTCAATAAATAAACGAATTTGATTGAATATTTTTTTTTTTGTCAAATACCGATTTTGGGTACAAATATACCGATTTTAGCTGGCAACTCTACCGATCTCGCTCTATGACGTTCGAGACCACTGCCAAAATAACAGTTTTCTCTTATGTTATTATTCCTTCTGATATCCCTCGTCCTGTCTCCCTATAATTCCTCTTATTGTTGGTTTTTTCACCGTTTATTAGACTATTGTGTAGATATATTAAAGTTAATAAAATAAAATAATAAGTATAATCTTAGAACAGAGAGGGCGCTGATGTGCCACTGTTGACATTGTTTCCGTGCAAATTTACAAATAAAAAATATAAATGAGCGTTTTCACAAAAAAGTGTACCTCCCACTTTTCGGTTGTCCCTTGTGTTTGAAGTATTACTAACAAGTAATATTATGATCTGGTGAATATTTTAATGACTGTAAGCATTAAACATATTTTAAACTAATAAATGAAGTGCCACAAATATGAAAACATTGAGAGCAATTAAAATAATGACTAATTTTAATCAGCAAGAAGTCAGTTTTCGACGTGTCCCCCACTCGAACTTCTCGATGTTAAAAGCTATTCTGAAAACTTTTTCTACGCGATATAATGAGTTTTTGGTACGGTTTGAACGTACTCTGACTCGTCTATCGTGTCCGGTACTTTTTAATTTAAACCTAAAATACACAGAAACACAATTGAATTTCCAACAAACATGTAAAAAGTGATACCGACCGGACATGACAGGTTTGTCACGGCTAATAGTGCTATTTAAAATAATAACTAAGGATTTTTAATTTCTGTACTGGCAACATTAACCTTACAGTCCTCTGTTCGAAATAAAAAAAATACTAGTTGTGACCACGAAACCGAGTAAGCAATACTTTTTCTTGCTGTGCCACGAACGTCAAGATTTCTTGTGTCAGATTTGAGACACAATAACTGCTGATTCCGCTAAGTTTACAACATTTCACGATATTTAAAAGATTAACAATTTTATAATGTAGTTGTAAAGTAGTTTTAATAACAAATTTAGTGTAAATTTTTCGTTAGAATACAGTTCAGAATATAATAAGGGAAGACAGCGTCACGTCAGTTTTGCGACATTTTATCCCGTGACCTACCAGGCTGACTAGCAAAGTCGCAAAACCGACACCATAAAGCAAGGTTTACACTAGGATTTACAGTTCTTTTTATTTACTTTTTTGTATTACGTCTGTCGGTCTGTTTGAATAGTGGGTTATTTTTTAAAACATGTATATTATTAATAATTAAATATTATTATTATATCATGTATATTATTAATATGTACATTTATAATAAATTTATCTCAAAAATTTATTCATGTAAGCCCAGCCTAAAAAATGGACTGTCGGTTTTGCGATTGTCCTGTGTTTTGCGACGAGGGAATTCTTAGTATTTGTAATTTTTTAATATGAAAGGGTACACATTATTTAATTTCAATATTTAAAATAGTAATATGTTTCGAAAGCAATAATGTAGTTTCCCAGTGAAACTACATAACCATTACATAATATAGAAAAAGTAACGGTTACTAACATCAGTTGTGACAAAACCGAACTTAAAATTAGCATATAATTCACATGTTATTAGTTTTTTCACTATTATGCCCTGGTTTTAAAAAATATATATTATTAACTTCAAAATAAATTTAAAATAATTTCTGTGTTTCTTCAAATTTGTAAGATAGTTAGCTTTTAAGATAGTCGCAAAACTGACATTTTTTTCCACCGAGCCAGTTTAATTTTGTGATTTCTCGTAAAATAGCTTACTATTGAAGGAAATAAATATAGTTTCATAAATTTCAATACATCTAACTTATATTCTAATCAAAAAACCATCGAAAACATCACATTCAAAATCTGACAATAAATTTGGACATGGTACACTTTATTTTAAAAACGCTCAAATAACAGTTTTTACCTATCTAAAGACGAAAAATATTGTGAAAGAAAGTGCAAAACACCAAGTGGACTGTTATCAGAACCGAAATTTACGAATTTACTGCAGAAACTGGAATATAACATCTGGAAAATCAACACAAGAAAAAATCAAATTGTATAAATATTACAACTCAGACGGACACTGCATTGCATTTTGAAGGTTAGTTCAAGTATACCACAAGTGCAATACTCAATTAAAAGCCTATATTTTTCAAATTTGTGGAATATAACCTCAAAAACTGCAAATCATTCTTTAAACGGTTTTCGAATTTCAACCAAGCCAGCGACATCTATGAGTGAGGAAAAGAACTAAAAACATCAAGCCACTTCCACTGACCTTTCTTCTATTTAGATAAAGTATCAATACATAAAGCGCTGAAAATAAACACTGACAATTACCAAAATAGTCAACAATGGACGAGGTAATGAAAGTATTACAAAACATACAATATGATTTAGTACAACAGAAGCGAGACATGAAAGAGATGGAGGAAAATATAAAACAGGCTATAAATCAAAATATTGATGAAAAATTTAACCGCATTGAAACAAAAACAAGTCAGCTTGAACAAAAAGTCGAAGCACAACAAAAAACTATTGAGTTTTTGGATCAGCAAAGGAGAAAGAGAAACATTATTTTCTTTGGTGTTCCAGAATCCGAAAAAAACTATGAAGACCTGCTTAATCTAATCATAGAAATCATAAACATGAAAATGGATTTAGTATGCCCAAAATGGGAAATTGAAACGGTAGCCAGACTAGGCAAAAATAAAGATAAAACGAGACCAGTGGTAGTTACAATTACAATGACAAGCAGAAAACTCCAAATCCTAAAAAAGAAGAAATTATTAGAAAATACAGATTTCTATATAAAGGAAGACTACACACCAGCTGTTTTACAAAAACGTAAAGAGCTACAGGAAGAACTTCAAAGAAAACGTGTATCTGGTGAAAAGGTTATGCTTCACTATGATAAAATAGTACACCTTAAATATCAAGAACAAAGAAACCATACATCCAACAGGACCACTCCAAATAAAAGATTTCTATCAGAATCTCCTGAAGCTGAAAATAATGTAAGGACCACAAATGATGTAGAAAAGACGAAACAAATATCTAAGAAAAATAAATCCCAGAATATAGCCAGCTTCTTACGTCCTGCACAGCTGAACACCACACCCAAAGCCTCTTCAAGTAAGGACTACCTAGAACCTCCAAAAAACTAAACTGCGACCCTCTGCCTCCAACCCTCCCAACACGGCCGGTCCCCGCGGGAGTTGTAGAACAAAACCCTCTAGGGAAAACATATAAGGAAGATAATATTACAAGTAACAAACTCTATATAGCAACATATAATGTCAGAACACTGTCATCTTATTCACGCCTACTAGAACTAAGCGAAGCGCTGAGAAACATCAAATATGATGTAATCGGTCTCTCAGAAGTGAGACGATTGGGCAATTCTATTGAAGAACATGAGGATTTCATTTTATACTTTATGGGACAAACACCAGGGTTGTATGGAATCGGATTTTTTATTAATAAATGCCATAAGAAGAACATTATCTGTTTTAAAGGATTATCAGAACGAGTAGCTCTACTTCAACTTAATATAAACAACATCGAAATAAGCATAATACAATGCTACGCCCCGACAGAAGCCGCAAGTGATAAAGATATTGAACTTTTTTACACCACTGTTAACAAAGCGTTGGAAATGGCCACAAAAAACGTTATAGTTATGGGTGATTTTAATGCCAAAATTGGCCAACCAAAACAAGAAGAAAATCTGATAATGAAAAAACATGGTTACGGTAACAGAAATAGTAGAGGCAATAGACTTATACAATTTGCATATGAAAACAAATTGGCGATCCTAAACACCTTTTTTAAAAAGAAAAACAATAAGAGATGGACTTGGAGATCACCAAATGGCTTAATCAAAAACGAGTTAGACTATATAATAACAAATCTCCAAAAATGTGCCCATGATGTAGAGGTAATCAATGTAAAATACCCTAGCGACCATACATTAGTAAGGGCGACATTTCAGTTGCAGTCTTCAAAGAAAAATAGAAAAACCTACAGAAATACTGCTAAAAGTACCTTGAAAAATGAAGAAGAAATACAAATTTACATAGAATCACTTCACGAGAACTTAGAAAAACAAATTAATTACCAAAACAGCTACACAGTACAAGAACTTCACGATAAAATCATTGATGCCATAGAAAACAGTCTTAGAAATGCTCACGTGTCTACAAAACACAAAAATATATCTCCTGTGTTATCAGATAATACTAAGAAATTAATTTCAAGACGGCAACCACTCCAAAAAATTAAACCGAAAACACGAAGTATGAAAAATGAGCTTAGAGCACTCTACAAACTGATAAGCAAATATATCAAACGTGATTACAATACTCATCGTAAGAAAACCATTGAAAAACATGTAATACAGTCAGGAAGCCTTAAGAGAGCAAACAAAGAGTTAATATCTCATAAAACTTGGATAGAAGGACTTAAAACTTCAAATAACACCACTTGCAAAAGAAATGAGATACTCCAAGTAGCAACTGATTTCTATAAAAAATTATATGAATATGAAAATCAAGATACGGTTTCAACTCTACCAAGACAAACTCCGTTAGTAGATATGAGAATGCAGTACATAGAAGAAACCGAGGTCAAAAAGGGAATCTCTAAATTAAAGCTTGAAAAAAGCCCCGGACCTGACAAAAGTAACTAACGAAGCCATGAAACTGGGAGGGCCATTTTTAGTGAGACCTCTTACACTGCTCTATAACCAGGTACTTGAAACTGCATCTACACCAAAACAATGGACTGAATCAGAAATTATTTTATTATATAAAAAAGGAGATCCAAATGATATAAACAATTACCGACCGATAAGCCTGTTGCCTACAATATACAAACTATTCTCATCAATTCTAGAGAAGAGAATCAGAATGAATATAGAAAAGCACCAACCTGTAGAACAGGCAGGATTCAGAAGAGGATTCTCTACCGTGGACCATATCCACTCCATCGAAATGCTCATAGATAAATACCAAGAGTTCCAAAGGCCGCTATACATGGTATTCATTGATTATAAAAAAGCTTTTGATACTTTGTACCATCACACAATATGGGAATCTCTACAATCGCAAGACATAGATCCGGCATATCTGAAAGTACTACAAAATCTTTATCAAAACTGCAACAGCAGAATAAGATTGGAAAACACAGGGCCTAGCATACCTATAAGAAAAGGAGTAAGGCAAGGTGATCCTTTATCCCCAACAATATTCATAGCTGTGTTACAAAGAGTAATTGAACAACTAAACTGGGAAAAGGTCGGCCTTCCTATAAACAATCACTATATAAGCCACTTAAGATTCGCCGATGACATTGTTTTACTATCTGAGAATACAGCCGAGGTACAATCAATGATAAACGCCTTAAACGCCGCAAGTCTACATAATGTAGGGCTTGAAATCAACCGCAACAAAACTAATATTATGACAAACTACATCAAACACCCTGTATATCTAGAAAATGAAGCACTGAAGTATGTTGACAATTATATATAGGGTAACCGGTAGTATTGTTAGCACCCCCCCAATCATTGGCACTTTCAACTTTTAATCGTAATATTATAACACAACACGACTGTAGCCATTTCTAATATTTTTTCCTAAATAGTATTTTAAATTTAGCGTCTGCCAAAACCAAATTGTAAGTGACATTGACAGTTAAATTGGCGGGATTTATTTTTTTCATAAATTTGCGCACCATTGCTGCTGATGATTTGAAAAAAGTTAAAGTAGTGGAAAAGAAAACTGCGTTAAATTAATTATATTTATGTAAGTATTGTTTAATGTTTGTAATTTTTACGTAAAAGAAGGTGCATATTTTGGGATATTTGTGTAAGATTTGCAGTTCAGTTATTACTTTGCCAGTTTTTGGTATGCCAATAATTGCACTATGAACTCTATGACGGTGTAGTCATTGGCACCAATGCCAATCATTGTACTTTTTAAATGTTTTTTAAAATGCGACTTATTTTGTGTTGAATTTCATTTACATTGTAATGGAATTTATATCGCATGGATTTAACATATATTATCGATCAAATCCAATCATTGGCAGTGCCAATGATTATACCGTGGCATGTGCCAATGATTGTACCTTGGCATAATAACTAATTTTTGTGTATTTCTTTCGTTGGAATAGGATCTACTGATAACCAATGTAAAGTATTTTAGGTAAATAAATAAAACCGCAAATGCATACGTAAATAAAAATTTAATAAAATAATAATTATCAGTGTGGCATGCCTAGCTATTTCTGATTAATGTAGGGTTCAATACCGAGCTAAAATAATAAGTTATGAGTAAATTTAGCTAAGGATCGAAGAACCCACATCCTACTGTAGGTATATTTAATCGGCGTGCCTTTGTTTGCGTACATATCAAAATTTGATTTTTGCTTAGCTCCAAGGCAGACACGGCAGCAGTTGCAGACAACCTAGGTATTAGATATTAATTGACACTTCATACCCTTTATTTACCATACCCCATACCCATACCCCTTTTTCCTTTGAGGTATAGAACCTTATATGTAATAAAATGAAACGAGGCCAGGATATAATGTGATTATTAATGTGATTCAACACGGCCGAAGCTAAGCGAATTTCGAAAATTTTCATCATACCTATAATAATGTCATAACATATCAATGGTACCTAGTTTAGGGTTCCTTGCCTTACGGTCAAATTTTAATTATACCGTTCGAAAAACTGTTGACCCCATACAATGAAATAGGTCGTGATCAGTTTATCAACTGATTCGGATACGGATTAGTAAATTATTACGTCTGGGTAGTGTTTCCCATCACACTTCTACCTCTAGCCATTATTCACCTATCTACCTAGTAAAAAAAAATATTTTTTAACTAGATGATTGTATTGAAAACTGCGATGAAGTGTTATATATTTTTTTTCGTGAATTAACTCAGTGTTTTTCTAGTCAATGCCTTTCATTTAATACCTGTATTTCGGGGACTTTGAAATACGTAAGTAATCAGTCATTTTGTGGCGGCCGCCATCTTTAATATATAATGATACCAATTATATTCAATTGTATTCTAATTAGAACTAAAAACGTGTACTAAATATCAGATAAATCAGTCAACAGTAAAAAGAGGTATAATTGAATTATTAAGAAACAAACAAAAAAGCCACAACAAATAGATCAAGTTTAATAAAACCGTTTAAAATTTTGATTATGATGTTTTAGTTACTATTGAAATCGGTCACGTAAGTTGTTTTTTCAAACTTCCCGATAGTTTCGGGGAACTTTCTAAATACCCATTTAAAAAAATGATCCTGTATACCACAAAAATTGACAAATTCTTAAATCTGCAGACATAAATCCAATCAGAGGCGACGAAATAATCAAAATATAGCAAAAAAAAAAAATTTTTTTAGTGCCAATGATTGTACTTTTTTTGAGTGCCAATGATTGTACTTGAGTGCCAATGATTGTACTTTTTGACCACTGCTGCTAAAAATGACGATTTTTAATACATATTAATTATATTCGAACTGGAATTATTTATTTAATTTATCACCAATAATCAACAAATCAAACGCAATGAGTATATTTAACACTATTAACGCATTACTGAATATATTCCATATTGAATGACAACTGTCACCATTAGGTGCCAATGATTGTATAGATTACTACTTAGGAAAGCAAGTCACATTTAACAAAGAAAGAAATGAACAAGAAATAGAAAGGAGAGTTTCTAATGCATGGAAAAAATTCTGGAGCCTAAAAGAAATTATGAAAAGTGACATGCCTATCATAATAAAGCAAAAGGTTATGGATACGTGTATATTACCATCGTTAACTTACGCTTGCCAAACTTGGAAGCTCACCCATCGAGTCAAAACAAAAATCAGATCATGTCAAAGAGGCATGGAGAGGAGCATACTAAAATTAAGAAGGATCCATAAGGTATCACATAAAACAATTAGAAAAAGGACTAAAGTTACTGATGCTCTACACTACTGTAAAAAATTAAAGTGGCGCTGGGCTGGTCACATAGCTAGATTAACAGACAACCGATGGACACACAGAATAACATGTTGGAAGGGCCCTCAAGGCACTAGACAAAGAGGAAGACCAGCTGCCCGGTGGACAGATGATATCATTCAAGTGGCCGGCAAGCAATGGATGGACATAGCAAAAGACAGAGACACTTGGAATTCTCTAGAGGAGGCCTTCACCTTCGAGAATGAAGGGTTCTTATAATAAATATTAAATATATAAAGTAAATATAAAAAAAATAATTAATAACAGTATTAAGTATAAATTTAATATATAAGTTATGTTATGTTAAGTATAAATTTATGGATGTTTTTTAAAGTTAGTTGGTAAGAAATAAAAGGCTTTTTTATTTTTATTTTTTTTATTTAATCTTAGAACATAATATATTTATGTATATTATTTATTATGTTATATAGGTTTGTGTATAAATTGTAATTAGTTGTATATACTTAGTAAATAGTTTATCAAGGGAGATATGAGTTGTATTTTAATATTTATTATTGTAGTGTTGCTTATTATTATAGTTTAGTATCAAGTTGTAGAATATGAATGCTGATTGTGTTCAAAATTCAAAAGCACTTATTGGTTAATTTCCTTCGTTTAATGTTCAATCTCCCTACGTGTTATAGGCAAAGTTGTGGTGTTTTATGCACTTTCACAAGCCACAAAATAAGAATGGAATTGAATTGAGCATGGAAGTATTATGTAACGTAGTAACTATTTCTTTGATTTCTTGTTAGGGAAGCTATTGTAAAACTTATATATCTGGAAACCTCTTGAAACTACCTATCTTTTTATGTTAACCATTTGTGTAGCTTAACCCTTTATGGGTTAAGCTACACAAATGTAATACAACTGTAACAAACAAATTTTTTACGCACAAAACCTAAACTATTATAATTTTTCTACTATAAATCAATGTTACAGTAGTGTAACAGACCGTTCTACATATTTTTGTAACACTATACAAAAACTAGATGGCGTTACTAGTCTTCAAATACAGTTTTTTTTTTTTCAAAAAAATATTTATAACCTCTAGCGTGTTGTCAAATTTTACATAAATTGAATTAAATCGTATTTGATAAAAAAACACGTGTTAGTGCTGTGAATCACAAAGGTAAGTTTATATATTTGCTAGATTTATGTTATTTACGTACATTTTTTCGTAATTACTTCAAAGATTTTCGTCTTTGTACCATTTGTGTCACATTGTGTGATAACGTTCCTACTATTCAGTAGGTAAATTGATTTATGTTTGTTTACTTGATAGGATGACTTCTCGAAATCTTGCAGATTAATAAATTGAACACCATCTGTTTGATTATGTAGCCAGCGAAGATGGGTTTGATGATGACGACGACAGCATGGCGGATCCTGAGTTTCTTCCGGATCTGGAGCTTCCGTTTGAAGAGGAAGTTTTTGAAGATTATGAAGAGTTGGACACGGACATTCTTGATGAAGATGAAGTTCAAAATAGTAATATTTCATTGAATCTCTTGACAGCTTCAAGTTCTGCGATATAGCAAGACTATTTGACTTGCCAGGCCATGATGTTGATGATTGATGACCAACATAACACAGTGTGACATATCTGTCACACTCCCTTTTTTTCCATTTTTTATTTTCCATAATAAAAAAATATAAAATAAAAAACATGTGTTCCTTTAATTATTAAGACCTATCATAAAAACTACTTTTCATTGAGTGATAAAGGGTTAATGTAAGAATGTTGTGTAATTACGTCTTTAAAAAGTACATTTGCAAATTGTTAGACTATGATTGTTAAAATTCTTAAAAAGTACTGAAAAATATATATTTATTTGTATAACTGTGTTTTATTTTACACAATACCCTAACTCTACTGTGAAATCAAAATATGAATGCCCTTCAAACACTTTTTTTGGTCTGCCAGGTAACAAAACATTCCCTCAAAACACATGAAAAAGGTCAAGTGCTAGCCACATCTATGAATTATTATTAGGTATCAAGAGGCTGAATTTTATGGGTGTTATGGATTAATGTTATCCTATACTTCAACGACAAGGGCTTACTAAACGATTTAGCAGTGCTTTGAGTTAACATTTCTAAAATATTTAACCGAATCATCTGAAGTGTTCCATTTCTCACTTCAAAAAAGTTCAGAGTCTGTAGTTTTGCCTTTGTTGTTGATATTTTTAAAGAAAGAAAAACAAAATAAACAAAGTAATAAGAATAATATATTTCCAACCAAAAGAACAGAACATTACATATCAGAAAAATAAACAAAAGAAGGGATCAAAGTCTTAGAAAATACTTAAAAATAGGGCTATGGCGCAGCCTAAATAGTATGGATACGCCTGGGCGACATTCGACTTTCGGTTCGTTCTTCTACATATATATATACTAGAGGTTTGGTGGTGCTCGCGAGTGCTGTGTGCCATTTGGTTTTGGTGGGTGAATACCAAAGAAACAAAGATATGTTCCAAAAATAAATTTTAATTTGGCATCAAAACCTCATAATATCACCATATACAAAAAATCATCCAAATCGGAGCAACTTCGTAAAAAGCCTCCATTTTGAATCCGCCATCTTGGATTTCAAAATAATATCTAAAATCGTCCCAGGGTTAAAATCATTTTCGTCTAAGGAACCATACCTCTAAGTCATATATATATATTTTATCGCCATATGAGTTTATAATATCATAATATTTGACATCATATATATTATGAATTACACGTTACAAAAGTCAAATCATTATCAAATTGCTAACAATATGAGACTTGCAAATTTGATGAATATACACAAGCAATTCACAGGAAAATGCTCTCCTGTAACGGATTTACTCCCTGAACATACCGAGATGACCCCAAAAAAAAAAAGCAAAAAAAAAAAGCAAAAAAAAAAAAAACATCAGCCAAGTCTTGTCCACTGTTGAGTACATGCCCCTCTAACATATAAAACATAGACCCACGAAAATCATCACTCAAGTCTTGCTGACTGATGAACATATATGCTTCCCCTACTGGAACAAATACTGATCATCAGCCAATATGTCTGTCTACTGCTAAATATAAGCCTCTCCTAAGGCACATAACGACGCAACAAAACACTCAGACCAGTTCAAAGAATACTGATCAAACATCGGCGCGTAAATCATCACTGTCAGACTAGTCCACGGTTGACTTAAACCTATCCTACAACAACGCAACCGCCGAAAAAAATCATCATCATCAGCCTATTCCACGGTTGGATATAACTCTCTCCTACGCTACTAACGCAAATAAAATCATCATCACCTGTCTTGTCTACGGTTGGATATATTCCGCTCCTATCGCCGCAAAAAAAAAATCATCATCGTCAGTCCAGTCCACTCCACTTATGGATGGATAATTTTTACAAATAAACCGGCAATATTCAAGGACAAAGTTGTGGCACAAGAAGATATATAGATATGTTTATATATATATATGATTAATAACTTAGAAATTCACGCTTTTTTCCCGAAGGGGTAGGCAGAGGTGTACCGAGAACTCAGTCCCATAGTAGATACACCCACATTTCGCCAGTATGTTATTGGTCCCATGTAATAGGCGGCGAGCTTATTGCCATCTACCGGGCACAGTTCCAGAGTCCAGGCAGTTATAATTCGTAATGGAAAAATCCAATATTTAACACTGCCTGACCTGGGGATCGAACCAGGGACCTCTTGATTGGCAGTCGAGCATGCGCCGTCTAGAGAGGGGACCTGTCTACCGCCAATCTACCGTCGATCTGAGCCTGACCGCTGCTCGTCGTTGTATCCCTAAGAAAGAAATAATATAATGTTATAAATCTTATATAAATATATGAAAATCTTGTGTCACAATTTATGTTGCCAATAAACTCCAAAACTACTGAACCGATTGCAATCAAATTTCACATGTACCCGTAATTTAGTCTAACTTACTGCATAGGATAGTTATCATCTCAATTATTCGCTTATGTCGTGAATGTAAATGAATAAAATGTATCAATTAATTGTTTCTTAAGCAAGTGTTTTTTTACTGTTTAGTTTTATGAAGTTCTCATAGATGGGGGTGTACGTTGATTCATCGATAAAATTCTTCATTATTGTTTGACATCTAGGTTGCAAATACACCCAATAGATGGCGCTGCATTCTGTTTCTTAGAATATAAATTCTATTACTTTATTTCACGTAATATTTATTTATGCTCACGATATAACCGTATTATTTTATTGGTTTGTGACTGTTATTTTTATAATTATACTGCGTATTATGTTACAAATTTATTACCATTAATAACAAAAAAAAATTGTACCATTTTTGTTAGAGAACTATTAAAGTCTTGGCGCCAAATTTTAATCAAAGTTTCAAGATCTGGCCATCAAATTCTATCGAGTCGCCATCTCTGGTTTGAATGTCCAAAGCTTTGGTATCTCATTCGTTCTCGAGACCTCTGAGCGTAAACAAAGCTCCCTCTCGAACCATCGAGACCCACTATTTCGAACAATCGATCAATCGATTCTTCTTGAAGCATGCGAACTAGAACGTACGGAAAATTCAAGGTTCAGGTATAAATACTGGCATATTTTTTGTATATATTTTGTAAAGAAGTCATTGTTTATAAAGAATAGTTAAAGATAAGAAAAATAAAATTTACATTTAATAAATTATAGTTTGAATAAACTAAAAAAACACGCTTTTGAAACTAATTGAACTAAAAATTTAAAATTAAAACAGGAGTACTCAATTGAAAAATTCATATTGTTGTACAAAAAGCGTGGGGGGCTTGATTTTCATTGCTGTAAATATTTTAACGATAGTTTAGTATAACTGTAGTAATTATAATAAGCACCCCACGCATTTTGTACAACAATATGAATTTTTCAATTGAGTACTCCAGTTTTATTTTCAATTCAGCTAATTCGATTTTACCGGAAGGGTTTTATTTCCTCAGTTGCGATTGAGAAATAAAATATGGCGGTATTAAGGTCGCCGGATCAGCTAGTACATTATATATCTAATTATGTTATAATTATTATTATACTTACGGGGTCCAGGTTCTCTTTCTTCTTACGTGAAGAGCCTTCTCCAGAGGAGACATGATGGGCAACTCCGAAACGTTTCCTACTGTCATCTGTATCACCTCTGGTCCAATAACTAATTCATCCTTGACCATAATATGGTGTTCATATAATTGTTTATATTCTGGATTTGATCTTAGTATTGTTTCTGTAATCTTAATTTCTGGTGCAGATTTACATTCACCATTAGCTTGTGTGGTTTCATCTTGCTCTTCCTGTATTTGTTCAACACCGAGTAATACAACATTGTTCGTCTTGAAAATTGGTTGTCTGTAAAGTCGGTTTACTGACGATAGTTGAACGTGACAACGTCTTAAGAAAATACTGATGGAATGGTAGCATTTTTCAAAAGAAAATTTTAATTTCATTTGTTTCACTTTTCACTGCACTTGATACTCGATCAAAACATGTAAATGTACGAGGGGAGGTCAAAAAGTTCGCGGAATGAAAGGGAAGGGGGGTCAATTTAAACATGAAATTATTATTCCTTTTCAATATATTCTCCATTAAACCCTAATACACTTTTCAGACCTTTCAAATAATTTGTTTATACCTTCGAAAAAAAATGATTTGTCAAGGCCTTCAAAATAAGCAGATATTGCCGACTTCACTTCATCGTCATCCGTAAATTTCTTTCCACGAAGCTCTTTTTTCATGTTTGGGAACAAATAATAATCACAAGGGGCCAAATCTGGACTACAGGGAGGGTGGTTTAAAGTTTCGAAGCCGCACTTGTGTAAGGCAGCCATCGCAACATGACTCTTGTGAACGGGTGCGTTGTCGTGCAAAAGGAGCACACCTCGAGACCATTTTCCCCTTCTCTTTTCTTTAATTGCTACTTTTAATTTTTCCAGTAGTGTAGCGTAGTACTTCCCCGTTATATTGACACCTTTATCTTTATAATCGATCAATAAAATCCCCTTGGAATCCCAAAAAACTGTAGCCATAATCTTTCCGGCCGATTGTGACACCTTGAACTTCTTGGACGGTGCTGCGCCTTTTTTGTGCCACTGCATTGACTCCTGCTTCGACTCAGGTTCATAGTGATGAACCCAAGTTTCATCTCCAGTCACAATTCGGTTCAGAAATTCATCCCTGTTTTCACTACACAGCTCCAAAATCTCGCACGAACACTCGACGCGCTGCTGTTTTTGAAGCGCTGTGAGCATTCTCGGTACCCATCTTGCACTGACCTTAGACATGCCAAGATGGTCATGGAGAATATTCAAAATGGTCGTAGATGATATTCCAGTCATCTCTGCGGTTTGTTTCTTCTTTAGGCGTGCATCTTCTAGAACAAGTTTTTCAACTTTTTGAACAATGTCTGAAGACGTTGCTTCAATTGGCCGACCTGAGCGCTGATCGTCTTCAATTGAGTCTCTGCCTTGCTTGAAAAGACTATGCCACTTGTAAATCATTGTTTTTCCAGGGCAGGAGTCCCCGTAAACTGATGACATTTCTTCCATAATGTTCTGAGGTGTTTTTCCTTGCTTAGTGAGAAACTTAATCACGGCACGATACTCAATTTTCTCCATAGTTGATATTTTCTACCCGATTGACTTGTTTATCCAGCGATATCTCAAAGGTTTATGAACCGATTGGGCTGAAACTTAGTATTTTTAATTGTATTGAGTCAACAAGTAGCGACAGGTAAAAATAACTACCCCCTTCCCTCTCTAAACCCTCCATTCCGCGAACTTTTTGACTTCCCCTCGTACTATAGTATAGAAGCTGTCCACGCAGACGCATCGCTCACTCAAGTAGGAGAGAGACGGATGTCGAACGCTGCCGAACGCAAAGGCCGATTGTGCTTCGCCGACGTGACAACGTCTTATAATTCGATAGAGCCGGCTGCACGCACAAAAAACATAACTCATGCGGCGTTACCTCGCTCTGAGGCGTTCCATGTAAGGCTTGAAGTGCAAGCGAGAGCGCGGAACGAGCGACAAAGAAGCACAATCGGCCTTTGCGTTCGGCAGCGTTCGACATCCGTCTCTCTCCTACTTGAGTGAGCGCGTTGTCACGTTCAACTATCGTCAGTAAACCGACTTTACAGACAACCAAATAAGGGAGATATTATCGTTGCTTAGTTGAAGTCCATCGCCGATTTTTGTTAGAATCGTTGAAAACCGCTCATCGGTTTGTCGCACAACACGAACCAGTGGGAAGTAATCAATGCTGTGCCAAAGAATCGGACCTCCTAATTGATTGATCGGCATAGTATAACATGGAGTTGCTCGTACAGGTGGAAGCTGTCTGAAATCTCCATATAATATAACGTGAATGTCTCCGAAAGGTTTGTCGTATATGCCAGTAATCTGCTGCAATCGGTAGTTAACTTGTTGAAGAATAGCTGAACTTAACATGCTGATCTCGTCGATGAAAACAGCTTTGACGCCTACGAACATGTTTATGTAAGCTTGCAAATTTTCTGTGGATAAGAGTTTCGTCACGCGAGAAGTTGTGAGACGAAACGCTGAATGGACTGTAGTGCCACCAAGAGGTACAGCGGCTTTACCTGTGCTTGCACAGGCAATGTAGGCGTTGTTCATTGAGTTGTGCTCCTGAGTGTAGCGGTTGTATGTCCCCATGAGGCACTTTAACGTGTAAGTTTTTCCACAGCCTGCAGGACCCGTGAAGAAAATTTGAACTGCTTCAGAAGTGTAATCTCCAGAACCATGCAATCGATGTATAACCTTAAGAATGATCTGTCGTTGTTCCGGATTAGTTGTTCGTACAAGTTCACTATACTGTTGCTTTGACATTACATTGCTGCGTTTCTTTACAATCGAGAATCCTTGTCGTGAGACGATTTGGTGAACATCATCGACGTTTTCGGCACCATCCTCTCCTAACAACTGTTGACAAAGGCTGTTCTGGATTCTTCTTCCCGCAAATTACTGTTGTCTTCGTTTTGCAAAATCATCATCGCTTCAAGTTCTCTCATGACGTTTTCAATGTTCAAATTAGACTCGAATTGACTACGCCGTTCCATGATCACGTCTTTGTTGTCGTCAAATAATTGGAGAAATTTATTTTGATCAACAATTTCTAACATTTCGTTGCGGAATTGTACGTATAATAGAACCATTTCTCGTTTATAATTGACAGTTTCGTCCATGTCGTAATGTCTGTACCGCATAACGCGTCCGATTAGTCGTTTGCGGTATTGATTTCGTGCTCTTGACGTTCTTGCTACGGGTTCACTTTCTAGATCTTCTTCGCCATCCACGTGCACGTCGTCCTCCTCGTCAACGAAATCATTAGCTTTAGCATACCACGATGCAAACTCAGCTAAATACACTTGTTCTAAAGATGCAGGACGCTCTTCATAGCGCTGAATTATGTTTTTGGTCCAGACATCAGTACTGTTTTCATCAAGCCCTTCGCGGTCCATTTGTTGACGACGTTTGCGGCAACGTTGTCTTTCCGTCGGCCATACAGTTGGAATGTACGCAACTTGACGACTTGTCTCGCTCATTGGTTGACGTAGGAGATACCATGCTGCTTCTTGCGCTGACATCTCGACAGCGTTAAGCAGCTTGATGCTTAAAGCTTTCAACTGGTCTGTGTAGTCCCGTTCGGGATGCTGTTGCATCATAGTAGTAAGCTCACGACGTAGATTGCCCATTCCACGAGCTGATTTATTTACGTACTCCACAACATACTCTGCGCAGCTGTATTCATCCAAGATAAATTGAATGTCGATGTTTGAGTTGACTTCGCCAGCAATGTACGGATTGAACGTGTTTGTCATAAGTTCGTCAAAGTTTCGTCTGAACAGAAGAGTTGGTCTGCGTAACGTTGAGCGCACAATGTCAAGGTATGAATCGTGTGTCAAACCATTAGCTCCAAGAAAGTCATCCATGCCCGCGTACCGATGTTCATCGAGTGAAGTACGCAGCTCTTTCGCCTTCTGTTGTAGTGTTCGACGGCGTTTATCAGATTGAGGCATTGGAACCAATACACGAGTCGTAGACATTGGCCAGTACGGAATTCCGAATCTACAAATTATCTCACCTCGCTTCGTGCATGTGAAAGTATGTTTGTGTATCTGGTTGGCGTAGATGGAATTGTTAGGTACATCATTCCGGGATACCGTACTCAATTTATCTACGAGCTCAATGGTTTTTGGCATATTTTCTGACGGGGTTTCATGTGGGTCGTTGTTTAACCACAATAAAATGTGTGCGTGGGGGCTTCCTCGATGCTGGAACTCAAAACGAATGAAGTAATCTCTAACAAAATACTCTCCGAATGGATTATAGGACTGTTTGGATTCCAGCATTTTCATTAAGGAACCGACGAGCTTGTAGAAGTAAATGCAGCACGTCACAGGATCGTCACTAACTAAAGTACAGCGCTCGGAAGTGTTGAGATCTCCTGCTGATTTTCCAGGATATTTATTGCTCAGTCTGAGAAGTATAGTAAGCAATTTCATCCATCGTATTTCGTTTGCACTTATAGTGAGAAAGATGGTTGGTTTACCAAGTTGACGAATCATGGCAAAGAGGTCACGTTTGCGAGAAGCCCAGTATTGGACGGAGTTTGGCACTGTCTTCATGAATGCGAGGTTTTGTAAGACATATTCTTTCAGAAATTCTGGGTCTTCTAACATACGTCGTGTAACATTTTCTGTGACTGAAACGTTGCGAAACGTTCTGTAAATTCCATCCACCATACGTAGCCGCAAAATTTTCATTGCTACGTACAAGATTTTTTGAGGCGTGGCTCCGCGTCTGTCGCTTCGTCGTATTTCACTGGTTGCCATCATGTAAGGTGTCACTGAAACTCCCATGTGGAATCGACGTGGATTTCCATAGTATATTGATGGGAATGACAACTCTTCTGCATGACGGTCGTAAATGATGTTGAGGGGAGTTGCCCGGTGTCCTGGTGCGATATTGAGACAATCTTCTTCGTTCCACATCACGGTATGTTGTCTTGAAGCGAGAATTTCAGATTCAGGATTCTGTTCTGCGGAGATATTTTCTATACGGTTTGAAGGGTCATCCTCTACGTCATCGAAGTCTGGCAAAGCATGATTCAGTCTCGACAAGTCCACTTTGATTTCGTACAAACGATATAATGGAGAGTTCTGCAGAACAGTTAACCACGAAGTAACTGTACTTTTGGACACATATTTGTGGGCAAGGTTTCTTTTAATGTTTACATTAATAACGTCGTCCTCATCCAATTGTCGCGGCAAACATTTTACCATTTCTTGAACGTCGACTGGTACGTTTATCACTTGTCCTATGATTCCATAAGAGAAATCATGGCGCAGACGACGCACTTGCATAAATGGTAGACGAGGCGAAATCAATCGTTCACTGATGGGATCTAACGGTGGTAGGCCTGGTGGTGGGTCAGGATATGAGAATCCATTAACTTTTGCTAGCGGTGGCATCGATTGTTTGTTTAGTGACCTTTTGCAAGTGTTGCAAACCAGTTCATATTCTTCGCTGCTCAGTTGTCGATTTTCTTTGATAAACCAATCCGAAATTACCTTCAGCTGTGCTGCAGTGATGGGTTTAAGGTCGTTTCTAAACCAAAGTCTGTCACAGACCGAGCAAGCGTAGCCAAAATCGTTGTCCAAAAAAGTAGATTTGAATCTTAAGATTGATGATGACCATTTAGTGTTCCAAGTAGATTGTGCTTGAACTTCAATTTGATCTGAAGAAGTACTTGGTTGTACAGTAGTTTCTGCTGGTTCTGTTGCTAAAGTTTGACGTTGTTGGTCGGTAAATTGTCGTTGAGTATCAATATGGACGGTGTTTAACCTTTGCCCTGAACGAGATGAGGATGTAGTTGTCGCTTCTAGAGAACCACTGGCAATAACCAAGTTAGCAGCTTGGCGTAATCTGTTGTTTCGATCTCTTACATTACGTGCTTCTCTTGCAGCTGCTGCCTGTGCAGGAGTTTTGGATGCAGCAATCCGCTGTCTGTACTCACGTTGTATTTGTGCCCTTGTTTTTGGAGCAGCAGTTGTTGGTTCTGCAAATAGCGTCGCAGAGGTAGATGCAACAGCTTCTTGAACCTCCATGGGAACAGGAATTGCAGGAAAGAGTGGCTCATTTGTGAGATTGACACGCTCATCAGGTTGATCTGCAGTGGTGGTAGATTGTTGTTGCGCGTGTTGTCGTTGACTTCTAGTTTGGACATTGTTCGACTCTTCCCCTGAACGAGATGGAGATGTAGTTGTCGTTTCAAGAGAATTAATGGCAATAGCCAAGTTAGCAGCTTGGCGTAATCTGTTGTTGCGTTGTCTTTCGTTTTTCGATTTTCTCGCAGCAGCCGCCTGAGCAGGAGTTCTAGATGCTGTGATACGCTGTCTGTACTCACGTTGTTTTTGGGCTTTCGATTTTGAAGCAGTGATTATTGGCTGCGCGAATGGCGTTGCTAAAGTAGATGCTACAGCATCTTGAACCTCCGTGGGTTCACTCATCGAAGGTAGTGGCTTATTCGTGACATCCTCTGGTTCGTCAGGCTTTTTTTCCATGGTGGGATTGTAAGCGGTTCTGCAAAATAAATCGTCGTTTAACCAATTTAAAAAAATTTTTCATAAAATTCTTCATTCAGAAAATCATTTTAAATTTAAAAAATAAAACTACAACAAAATACTTGAATAAAATTTATTGTTTAAATTTCTACTCAATTGTTAAAATTTAAATTTTGATTTTATTTTTTTAATATTTATAAAAAAAATTATAAATCTTTTCAATTAGTTAATTATTTTTGCAAATTTAATTGTAATTTGTTATAAAAAAGTAATAATTTTAAATAATTCCTTATAAGAATAAACAGTGATTAAATTATTGTTTATAAATCTTACAATTAAAATTTAAAATTTGGACACATTAAAATTTTCGTAAATCTAGTTTTAAAAAGCCCGCCTCAATGTGTTTGAGATAGGAGAAAATGTTCCGTTTGACGGATGGCTGGTCCAACCTGTCATTTCAGACACGTTGTTGTGATATGTGGAAGATTTAATATTTATGTTTTAATTTTTTGAAATCATAGCTACGCTCGATAATTATTTCGATTGAATAGTAAAGCCATCGATTTTTTACTCATCGTGAAATAGTTCTGTTAACTTATTGTTTTAATTTTGTCAATTATAGCATAACCTACAATCGCTGCACTAGCGGACCGATGCTATTCATTTTAATGATGAAAGCACGAATATTCGACAATATATCACTGAATATATAATTAATATCGAAAGAATCATTACGCTGTAATTATCGTTGCTATAAACAATTGACACCACATTCACTTTTCACTGCACTTGATACTCGATCAAAACATGTAAATGTACTATAGTATAGCAGCTGTCCACGCAGACGCATCGCTCACTCAAGTAGGAGCGAGGTAACGCCGCATGTGTCATGTATTTTCGTGCGTTCAGCCGGCTCTATCGAGCGTATAATTCGATAGAGCCGGCTGCACGCACGAAAAAACATGACTCATGCGGCGTTACCTCGCTCTGAGGCGTTCCATGTAAGGCTTGAAGTGCAAGCGAGAGCGCGGAACGAGCGACAAAGAAGCACAATCGGCCTTTGCGTTCGGCAGCGTTCGACATCCGTCTCTCTCCTACTTGAGTGAGCGATGCGTCTGCGTGGACAGCTGCTATACTATAGTACATTTACATGTTTTGATCGAGTATCAAGTGCAGTGAAAAGTGAAACAAATGAAATTAAAATTTTCTTTTGAAAAATGCTACCGTTCCATCAGTATTTTCTTAAGACGTTGTCATGTTCAACTATCGTCAGTAAACCGACTTTACAGACAACCAATTTTTTTTTCTTTTATGGACCCTGACCCACAGAACAATGGACCCACGCGAATGTATTGCCAGTGTCAAGTTATAGAAATTTTCAAATTAATATGGTCAATTCAGAGTCAGCAGGGCTATTGGCGTTCTTCATAGTCACCAGTCGCTATCAGGCTTGAGTTAGTAACCGAGCTTCGGTTACTAACCGAATTTTGAAAGATTTGGTATTGTGAATCTCATACGGTGTCCAATAATTTAAAGTGATTTTGTGGCCTGCTAAGTGCTTATCTTAGCGCCTTTTCACTTCACTAATTTGCACGGAATATTATACGTCCATGTTTAGGTACACTTTTTTCGTTGCAATATAGTGAAATCAAGTTACCGATTTTTTTTGTCGGGTTATTTTACTCATTTGACATTTGTTTGTTTACATCAGCTTAAAATTTTTTCAATTATATAATTATACTGCGTATTATGTTACAATATTATTACCATTAATAACAAAAAAAAAATTGTACCATTTTTGTTAGAGAACTATTAAAGTCTTGGCGCCAAATTTTAATCAAAGTTTCAAGATCTGGCCATCAAATTCTATCGAGTCGCCATCTCTGGTTTGAATGTCCAAAGCTTTGGTATCTCATTCGTTCTCGAGACCTCCTCTGAGCGTAAACAAAGCTCCCTCTCGAACCATCGAGACCCACTATTTCGAACAATCGATCAATCGATTCTTCTTGAAGCATGCGAACTAGAACGTTCGGAAAATTCAAGGTTCAGGTATAAATACTGGCATATTTTTTGTATATATTTTGTAAAGAAGTCATTGTTTATAAAGAATAGTTAAAGATAAGAAAAATAAAATTTACATTTAATAACTTATAGTTTGAATAAACTAAAAAAATACGCTTTTGAAACTAATTGAACTAAAAATTTAAAATTAAAACAGGTGTACTCAATTGAAAAATCAATTGAACAAAAAGCGTGGGGGGCTTGATTTTCATTGCTGTAAATATTTTAACGATAGTTTAGTATAACTGTAGTAATTATAATAAGCACCCCACGCATTTTGTACAACAATATGAATTTTTCAATTGAGTACTCTACTAATTGAGTTTTATTTTCAATTTAGCTAATTCGTTTTTACCGGAAGGGTTTTATTTCCTCAGTTGCGATTAGAGAAATAAAATATGGCGGTATGAAGGTCGCCGGGTCAGCTAGTACATTATATATCTAATTATGTTATAATTATTATTATACTTACGGGGTCCAGGTTCTCTTTCTTCTTACGTGAAGAACCTTCTCCAGAGGAGACATGATGGGCAACTCCGAAACGTTTCCTACTGTCATCTGTATCACCTCCGGTCCAATAACTAATTCATCCTTGACCATAATATGGTGTTCATATAATTGTGTATATTCTGGATTTGATCTTAGTATTGTTTCTGTAATCTTAATTTCTGGTTCAGATTTACATTCAGCTAGATTTCTCTGGCGATAGTTCTCATTCTCAGTCACACACTGAACATGTCCTGTATTTTTTTGAACACAATCTTTGTTTGTACAAGTTTTCTGTATCACCTCTGGTCCAATAACTAATTCATCCTTGACGATATGGTGTTCATATAATTGTGTATTTTCTGGATTTGTTCTTAGTATTGTTTCTGTAATCTTAATTTCTGGTGCAGATTTACATTCACCATTAGCTTGTGTGGTTTCATCTTGCTCTTCCTTTATTTGTTCAACACCGAGTAATACAACATTGTTCATCTTTTGTTTGTCGTTCATCTAATAAATAAAAAAATTATATTGTTAAAACCGTAAAACTTTGGCTTGAAATTTGAAACTGAAACCACAATCTGAAACATTAACAAGCACAGAGCACATTAATATGTGATACATGTAACAAATGTTACCAATCTAAAGACTCGTTGATTGCACATATTATGTCAAAACATACCAATACCATAAACATAGTTAAATATCAATGTGATCATTGTGGAAAGGAATATCCCAACAAAAACATTCTGTAAAAAACTAGCCAAGTCTCGATGGAGCTGCTTGTTTATCTCTAAAAAGTAATGAAATCTAGACAAAGTCGTGCCAAGTCTAAGGTTCCTTACTGCGATTTCTTTATTATTATAGTTAATGTTGTGTGACTTGGCCGTTGAACATGCTTTATACGTTAGTGGGTACAAGTCAATTTTGTTTACACGTAATGTTATATCTGTTGTTACTACCTATGTTTGTTAAGCGAGATAATAGCCCATATTGGTATTGGTAATGGACGCTAGTGTCTCATTTTAGGCTGTTGTTAATTGTGTAACACATGCATTCAGCATTGATTGACAATGCTGACTTCTGCTCTCTTCTTTTTGGAGCGTCAAATCGACCGCCGATCTAACATAAAATAGACGTACAGACGGACTTGATTAGAAGTATCCCTTCAACGGCCAAGTCACAACATTAACTATAATAATAAAGAAATCGCAGTAAGGAACCTTAGACTTGGCACGACTTTGTCTAGATTTCATTACTTTTTAGAGATAAACAAGCAGCTCCATCGAGACTTGGCTAGTTTTTTACAAAATGTTTTTGTTAGGATTTCACTTCTTTTTGTAGAAACGTAGGCATATTGACTTCATATGCATATTCGTAGGCATATTGAGTCAGCGCCATCTAGCGACGGGTGCGGGTATCACCGCCACTCTTAGTCCAATGAATTATATTTTGACCAAATTTTGATCTTCGATTATCCTAGTTTTTATAGTTTTCCCTTTATGTGGCCATTAAACCCTTGTGAGGGAGTATGTTATGTAGATATATGTATGAACTATTATATTATATTATTGTATGTAACACTAGGATTAAACAGAATACAGAGATCTATAACGTGAGCTGGTCGTTTCACTCGCCTCCGATCCCGTCCATCCTTACATGGCGACCCGTGCCATGTTTGGACCGCGTAACGCGACACCGCGCGATCCAAACTAATGATTCGGACTTTGAATTGTAAAATTAAATCAAAATCAAATTAAAATCACTAAAATTGGCTATTTAATTAAAATGAACAATATACAAAAAGATATTTAAAATGTGTCAAAAAAAAAAAAAACAAAAAAAAAAAAAAAAAAAAAACAAATTTCATTAACCAAAACGCAGTCGGAAATAATAATGCTAATATAGAGCAGCTGTAGAGCGCTATAGACCGTGCTGTACTTCGTTTTCGTCATGTATACAAAATGCCATCTGCGTTGGGCTCGACAAGAATTTGAACTCAGGACCCTTAACCGAGGTTCGTTCCTGCGACGTAGGCGACCACCTAACCCAAGGCAGCAGCAGCAGCTATATCCAGATCTGAAGATAGATGAGAGCGGCCTGTAGAGCAGCAGAGCAACGGCGGAGTGACGGCATCCGGCATACGGCAGTGCGTATAAAGTGCGTCCATAAAATTGTGTCTATAAAAGTGCGTATAAAAAAAAAAAAAAGAAAAAAAAAGTGTAGTGCATAAAACAATTTAAAATAATATTAAGTAGATAATATAGAGTGCGGTAAAATAATAAAATAGTCGCGAAACGTAAGGTGTTATTGAAGAATGTGCGGAGACAGACAATTATCGGACTTTGGACAGTAGAAAGTAATAAGTTAGTGTTAAAAATATTATTATCTTAATGTATTAAAGGTATTCAGGTATATTCTACATTATTAGGTAAGTGAAATTGTATCACCTTTTCCTTTTTATTATGCTTTTCTTATATTAATGGCAGAGTATTTAGAAAAATTATATAATGAGCTTTTAGAAATTAGAACATATTTAATTAAGATAGGACCTTCGCGCAGGCAAGGAAATATTATAGAAAAGAAATCAAGTGAATGTCAGACAGTTGTTAGAGCGTATAATACGTATGTAGAGAATATAACAAGTATTGAAAGAAGTGAAGAAGAAATAGAATTAATTAGAGAGATTAGCGAAAAATTTCATAAGTTATATCAAGAAATACTTAAGTTGACGAAAGAGGAAGTAGTAATTTTAGAAAAAATAGAAGTAGAACAGGAAAAAGATACTTCAATAAAAATGGACTTTGATCTTAAAGTTGCTTTGAACTTATTGCCATGTATGACAGATGACCTTGCTAATACGAAACAATTAATTGATGGAATTGATTATTATAGTTCAGTAATAAAAGAAAATTCACACGAAAATTTAATTAAATTCGTGCTAAAAAGCAGGTTATCTCAGGGTGCTAAATTAAAATTGGCATCTAATTATGCCACAATTGCATCACTTTTAAGTGACATGCGACGACTTTTATTGCCACAAAAATCTGCGAGCGCTTTGCAAAAACAGTTATTTACATGTAGGCAAAATGATTTGACTATTGATGACTTCGGCAAAAAACTTTCTGAGATGTTTGTAGAGTTAACCGTGTCTCAATCTGAAGGAAACTCGAACAAAAATGATGTTTTAAAATCAATCAACGAGAAACAAGCTATTAGACAATTTAGTGAAGGTTTGCGAAATCGTAGAATTGGAACTATCGTTGCAGCTCAAAAGTATGACTGTTTGAAGGATGCAATTCAGGCAGCTATAGACGAAGATACGTCAACATTATCTTCTGGCGATATTTTTTCCATGTCAAGGCAAAATAATAATACGGGCTACCAAAACAATTCCAGGCAGCTGAGATACAACAACCAGCGAGGCTTCACCAGAGGTGCGTACAGAGGTTTTCGTCAGCGAAGTTACTCCCGTGGGCGAGGCGCGCAACCCAATAATAGGGGCTCCACTCCGAACACACAGCAATTTCGAGGTCGAGGAGCATCCACATCTTATAATCGAGGTCAGTCCTATTATAACAGAGAGAAAATTCATACCGAGGTCATGTTCGTGCACTAATTGAGAGTGATAATCAACACCCCACAACCTCAACCCAAAACTCATTTCAAATTTGCGACAATAAGTTTTTCGAAACTAAAACCTATAATATTTTGGCTAGCGACAATAGTTATTTCATTAAATTATTATTAGCGCATCATAATGAATCATTCAATTGGCTTATAGATACAGGCGCATCAATATCGGCGATAAAACATAAACATGTATTAGATTTCAACATTCCAATTTGTAAGGAGAACATAATCATAAATGGGATTGGAGGTAAAGTCCAAGCAATTGGATATGTAGATCTGCAGTTGTCAACACATAACCAATTATTTGGTCATAGGTTTTATGTGTTTGATTCATTGCCTTGTAAGGCTCATGGAATTCTAGGACAAGACTTTTTGAGCAAGTACAGGTCGGTTATCGACTTTAGTAACAACGTTATAACATTATGTTGTAATGGAAATGAAATTATTTTAAATATATTCAGTACGAATGATTATTTATTTCAGTTACCAGCTAGGTCAGAATCTATACACTATGTGAGTACGGATTTGACAGAGGAATGTGTGGTGAGTACGAAAGAAGTAAGAGAGGGAATTTTTGTAGCGAGTACCTTAGTGGCTCCTGTGAACGGTAGGATACCGATACGTATTTTGAATACGACAGCTAGTGACGTGACTTTATCGAATATAAAGCTTAATATACATAGTTCGAGCGAGTATGAGATGTGTGTTTTTGATACGAATGCAAAAAATGCAGAACGCGTGAAAAAGCTTTTTAGTAACTTGGATTTGAAACATTTAAATAGAGAGGAAAAAATTAACATCGAAAATTTATGTGCGAAATATTCGGATATATTTTATTTAGATGGAGATAAATTAACAACTACAGATATATATCAACATTCGATTCAAGTAAAACAGGGAACCCAACCGATTTATTCTAAACCATATAGACTACCACATGCTTTGAAAAATGAAGTTAAACATCAGATAGATAATTTATTAAAAGAAGGAATAATAGAACCATGTCGTAGTGAGTGGTCCAGCCCTATCTTACTTGTACCGAAAAAATCAGACAGTGAAGGCAATAAAAAATGGCGATTAGTTATTGATTATAGGAAATTAAACAACAGTATTCATGACGATAAATTTCCCCTTCCAAATATTACGGAAATATTAGACTCATTAACGGGATGTGTATACTTTTCGCATTTAGATTTACACCAGGGATATTATAACGTTTCTTTACATCCAAATAGTCGTAAGTATACAGCTTTTGATTCAGGAAAATATCAATTGACTCTGTACCAACTCTGTACCAAATTTCAGCTCTCTGAGTTTATGGGAAGTACTAGTCCTTTTTGATGATCATGAGTGAGTGTCTGGGTGTCATAAATGCGAAACTTTGCTTTCGCTTATCTTCGGAACTAAATGACCTACAGACTTGAAATTTTATTTTAAGTATGTGATTCTATAGCTTACTGGATGACGAAAATTTCAGCGTTCTGGTCTTATCCAGAGGTTCTCAAATAGGGGCCTGAAAATGCGGCGAAATGGTTCCAGTAAAGGATGGTACGGCAGTGTTTGCTTCGCGCTCGACTTGGCGGGGGCACTGCCGTGCCCCCCGATTTCAGAAAGACAGCATCCTCTCCAATGGCGCCTACTGTTCAAAACCCCTCCCCTGGCGAACCCCCGCGTCGCGGGGGCCGCCCTTTTTCATTTATGAAAAAATGGCGGAGTGAAATTCGCGAAAAAAAAAAAAATGCCGCCTCGCGCGGCACTAAAACGGCTATTTCTTTGATTTCTTGATAGGGAAGCTATTGTAAAACTTATATATCTAGAAACCTCTTAAAACTACCTATCTTTTAATGTTAACCATTTGTGTTGCTTAATGTAAGAATGTTGTGTAATTAAGTCTTTAAAAAGTACATTTGCAAAGTGTTAGACTATTATTGTTACAAAAGTACTGAAAAATATATATTTAGTTTTAACTATTAACGTTTTATTTATAACTGTGTTTTATTTTACACAACAATACCCTAACTCTACTGTGTCATACTTGTCTAGTAGGCAGCAGAAGGTTAGCGTCAATGGTATCACATCTGTTAGTTCTCCTGTCAAGATGGGAGTCCCACAGAGCACTCATATCACCGAGCTCTCAGGGAAACTAAGCTCTGCAGCTTACGCGGTTTATAAAATTAGGCAACTAACAGATATAGCCACGGCGAGATTAGTGTACTTTGCATATTTCCATAGCTTGATGGCTTATGGGATTCTGTTGTGGGGGTCAGCCGCAGATATATAAACTATCTTTATGCTAGTGACCGACCGAAGGTTCGGTTTCGGTTTCGGCCAGTTTCGGCTCAAAAATCTAGTTTCGGCACGAGTTTCGGTTTCGGCCAAAAAATGGCCGAACCTTCGGCCACACCGAAACTCTACGTTCGTGAACTATCGCACGTCGCTCCGTTGACTTCGGGAGAGTTCGTATCTCACTTGTCACTCGCCATCGTCAGGTATTAGATCGCCGGCCGGTCCGTCGTGTTTTCGTCGTAAGTTTAGTTTATATTGTATTATTTTTTGCGCACAGTGATTAGGTACGTATTTGTTTTTGTTAACATATTTTTTTGATGTTCATTAGACATTGAAGTCCTTTCCGTTGAGTTATTAACACGTATTTTTAAATTATGAGAAGTATGTAAAAGTATGTTTATTCACACATACATTTATTACTTACAATATACATTTGTTTAGGTAATTTAGTTGTTGTATGATATTTTAATCCTCTATGTATTAGTTCTATATGATGTAACTGTGTTTGACCCTCAGATACTTGTTATATTTTGGTAGCATTATGTGCGGATCATTTGAAACGTGACATACATATCTAAGTAAAAACCTAAGTTAAAATGAATATATTTTTTTAGTGACAAGACGAGCAAATCAGGTGCCTGATAAGCATCATGATTGCCCATATCAGACACAGTGCCACCCAGTGTTTTATAATTCAAAATTCTGCGCGGCACTGCACTGCGCCTATCACCCTGAGTTATTAGTAGTTGAAACTCGTCATGCCCAGTAATTTCGCTGGTAACTTTGTCCTTCAGACCGGAACACAGTAATGTTTGCACATTACTGCTTGGCGGATGAATAACTGGCAAAGGTGTGGTACTTCCCAAGGCGGCCCTCTAAAGAGGCCTACAACTACAAAAACCTAAAGTTTTCAAAAAAAAATTGGGATAAGAACACAATCAATGAACATCCCATATTTTTTCTGGAAATATTAAATTACACAACGAACATTGCCATTTCATCAAAAATATTCAATTGTGGGTAATGTTAATGTATGTAAGGTTTTTTATTTAAATCGAAGTGTTGATTATTGGCAAATTTTTGTTCTACGAAGTGTTAACGTGTTTTTGTGTATTTTGTTTATTTTATAGCAGTAATAAGTAAGGAAGTAATCAAAGAATATAATAAGTAATTATCTTTCAAATACTTTTACATACATTATTGTTTTGTATTTCAGTCATCACGTATTAAATGTCTGCACAAGTGTATAAAATAAGCCAAATTTCAGTAAACAGTAGATTTTTAACATTTCTGAAAAAGTTTCAGTTTCGGCTGAAACCGAAACTGAAATAGCCGAAACCGAAACTGAAATAGATACCGAAGGTTCGTTTTCGGTTTCGGCTGAAAATCGTGTTTCGGTCGGACACTACTTTATACTACAAAAACGTGTGATTCGTGCCATCTATGAGATGCGTCCACGCGAATCCCTGAGGGAATTATTTAAGGTGACGCAGTCTTAAATAATGAATCTGAAATCATGCGCTGAGCCCCGCAACCCGCTTACACCCCTGTAATATTACGTAACTTGCGATTGACCGGCTCGATCACAGAATACTATTACTCGACTCGAGCCGTCATCACAGCGCGACTTATTACGCACTGGAACATAGACGCCGTAGAGTCTCCGTACCTTATTTTTTTTGGACTATCTTTTTTCATTAAAAATATCTACACTATTATTATAGTACTTATATATAATATTATATTACTATACACTAATATTATATAGAGGTTAAAGTTTGATGTTTGTTTGTTTGTAAAATGTAATCTCTGAAACTGAATAATGAAAGGCCCGATAATGAAAATTATTTCACTAATAGGAAATTCAATTAATTAGATATATATAACGGTCTATAGTATTCATGGTGCAGAACTACTGCTATAGGTAGAAATATGATCTTCTAGCTTTTAGCAAATCCGTTCAGCCATTTATTATTGTTGAGTCATACAACGTGTTAAAAAATGGTTTAGTAATACATAAAGGGGTGTCTTACTACACCCGTCAACCTAAAAGCAAAAGAAAGAATTTTGAAATATGCACAAAAAAATTCGACTTCCCATATAAAATGGATCAGCTGATCGGCAGATTTGTATGGGAAGTCGATATTTTTTGTGCGAATTTAAAAATTCTTTCTTTTGAAAGGTGTTCAGTTTGATAGGAAGATGCACCTTTAGTATTAATACAATTTTTTTAACACGACGTATATACGTAGGTATATACAAGTATTGTTACCAACATAACAACACAACATAACTACATACAGCTAATATTAGTAGGATATGATGTTATGAAGGATATAGGTATAGGCATGTATGTAGGTACTACTACTGAAGTTACAGTTAGACAAAACTGAAATCGTCGGTAAATATTGGGTACAATACATATGAAATTGGTGTTTTGTACGGGAGGAATATAAAGAATTTTTTTTTTGTAAAATATATTTAATTAATCAAAGTATGCACCGTTGTTATCTATGCACTTTTGCCATCTCATAGGTAGTTCTCTTTACTAAAAAAACTATGGGGGTGAGAATCAATAAACTCTTTGAAGGCGGTTTGGACTGCCGCATCGGAGTTGATTTTTTTCCTTGTAAGAAGTTGTCCAAATTCCGAAAAAACTGGTAATCTGTTGGAGTAAGGTCCGGGGAGTACGGTGGATGTCGCAGACATTTCAATTGTAGCTCATCTAACTTAGTGGTTGTTAGTTGTGCAGTGTGTGGTCTTGCGTTGTCGTGAAGCAGCAGTTAGCTAGCAGCTAGTTCTTCCTTCATGGTTTGCAGTTGCTGACAATAGATATCTGCCGTAATCGTTTGGCCAGATTTTAGAAAGCTGTAGTGAACGACACCGGCGCTAGTTCACCAATCACTCAAAATCCCTTCATTATTGTGTACTTTAATTCTTCATTTTCCACTTTGGTCTCAGCTTCAGATGTAACTTCAACTATGTATGGAAGCGCATTCTTTTCTTGACATTGTTTTTCTGACTGAAAAACAAAAAACCTATATTAATCTCACACAAATGTAGCAAATATTACTTTCATTAAAAGTAGCTTATATGCATATCTTGAACGGCTATGTCTATTCCAAATGTCATCAAATTCCCACTAGCAGTTTCAATTCTAAGTTTCAAGTCTAACTTATATTCTTGCGCGGAATCCAAAAACTTCTATTTCTTTTTTATTTCTATTCTTCTAAAATAAACAAACTAGGCTAACTCTTTAGTATATCAGATATCTGCCTGTGAAAGTCCGCTTGTTGGTTCCGCCGTTTTAGAGATCAGGCGTTACAAACAGACAAAACAAAAATTGTTTTTTTTGTTATAAGTATCGTATATACTTTCATATGCTTTCAATAAAAAAACTGTTATTTTAAGATTACAAACAGACACTACAATTGAATTTATTGGTATTTGTACAGATAATAAAATGTTCGAATAAGGTCCCAATCGAGTTATCGAGTAAAGAATAAAACAAAGTTCTTACCATTTGCTCAGGTGCGTATTCTTATATGTTTGAGAGCGTGTCATCATCGTTACATTCATTCTCAGTCTGAAACATATACACAACAATAAGTGTATGATTATCGAACCTTCAGGTCATGTAAAAATATATAAAGATAATACATACGATAGCTGTAGGAGTATGTTCAAAATTACGTGTATGCGCATTATTATCCTATTAGTAAACCTTTATTGTTCTGTAATTCAACATAAACACTGATATAAGTTATAATAAAATCTTACGTGGGTGACACGTTTTGTAATTCTGCATAACTGATATGGGCAATCATGATGCTTACCATCAGGCACCTGATTTGCTCGTCTTGTCACTCAATATCATAAATAAAAATAAAAAAACTCAGAGGCATTTCTTGTATTCTACAAAATAAAATAAGGAATACGTATGTATGCATAGTATAGGATTCCATACTTAGATACCAAGAACATACAGCGCCATCTATTAGTTCCTTGCGAAAAAAAAGTAGGGAAATATGTAATAAAATGGCCATAACTTCTCATTGTGTTAACTTAGAAGTATGATTTTTTTATAGCCACAATATTTTAAAGTAATAGTAGTATTGTATAATAATTTAATACGTATCGCAGATCTGAGTAGTTGATATCAATTCCAACTTGACATATCCACGCGTTCACATTAAAAAATGTCTTGACAGACAGACGGACAGACGGACAACAAAGTGATTCTGTAAGGGTTCCTTTTTTCCTTTTGAGGTACGGAACCCTAACAATATACATAGTTTACTCGTATTTATTACATCATTAATACCTATTATAAGCGATCCTTTAATTTAGTGGATGTGTAAAATGATTAGGTACACATAATCACATGATTATACATACCCTTCTAGAGACTCAACTGACATTGTTTTATTTTCAGCTAAATCCAGAGACGACTCCATTGCTTTTCTCTGTTCTGACGATTGCTTCCTACAATATAAATGGTTATTTTATTTTTTCATTTTATATTGTGGAGACATAAGAATATACATACTTACCCATAGATTATAAATAATATAAACCTAGACCAGATAATCATACTAAAAACCCGAAAATACTGCAATGTTTGGTCCACGCTACTGATTTACCATTTTAGTTATTTATGATGGATAAAATAAATAAACCAAACCAGTAAAAAATGTCAGGAAAATAACTAGCTATCCACCTATCCCAAGGAAAACAGTCATACGGAATTATTTGACGTTTACTTACCTTTTATTTACCATTTTTTTTACACTTTTCAATTAAATAAGCTTTCCTCTTTCTTTTAGGAACTCTAACAGATTTTTTCCCCATTTTTAATGATAAGATATTACTCGGTAAAATATTTTGATCACTACTTTGATACTATGGTTATCGAAAGCGCGCGGGAGCTCGACTGGCACAGACCCGTCGCTGACAATGGTCAGTAGCGGACTGAGGGGGGACAGATTGCATACTAAAACACGCGCGAGCTTGCGTGCACTGAAAGGTCGTATGCGCCAAAACAGTATTTCTCGAATAATATTAAAACTATTGCTAATTTTATAAAATCAAATTAACATATTGAAGTATTTGTATAGATGAATCTACACAAACAATTTAGAGGCATAAATCAGTCTCATTTCCCTGTAGAATGAAAATCTCTGTTTTTATAGACCAGTCTTTGATATTTTTTTCTCTGCTGTAAAAGTTAACCAATCATGTAAACCAATTACCAGAATGATGTCAATATCATGATAAATGAAATACATAAACATTAGTTTCAAATGTTTTGTTGTTGCTGAGAAATATTGAGATCCCTACCGCCAATATTTTCAATTCGTCGTCTTAAAGATATAAACATACTGACCCTACCATCCTTATACATTTATGAGAACATCATGTATGTGCGTAAAAATTTACATAAATTCAAATTAAATAGTGACCTTCATAATTTTAATACTAGGAATAAATACTAAATAGCTGTACCTAGCTTTAGATTATCTAAAACAAATAAAAAGACATTCTTAGGAAATTGTGTACGTTTCTATAATAAAATCCCAAAAGAGATAACTGGGCTCTCAGAGGGTAAATTCAAAACCTATATAAAATCTACTTTACTAAAGAAGGCTTATTATAAAGTCAACCAGTACATAGAGGACAAAGATGCCTGGAAACTTTTGCATAGCCGCCTCGCGGCACCTTCAAAGAAAACGAATGTAACTAAACCAAATATTGAAAAAATATGAAAAAATGAAGCCCTACAAGTTTCTGGTGCGTTCTTCTTGTAGAGGTATCTTTCCGAACGCACGGTAGACTCAGTACTGTTTATCTTTATTGACGTGCAAAAGTGTCAGATTATGACCTATTCGAATGAATCTGTTTGAGTTTGAGTTTGTCAAATCAAAATATGAATGCCCTCGAAACATCATAAAAAAAGGCCACATCTAAGAATTATTGTTTGGTACCAAAATGCTGAATAATGGGTGTGTTATGGCTTAGGTATGTAAACCTATACTTCAACAAGGGCTTACTAAATGATTTAGTAGTGCTCTCAGTTAAAAATGTTAATATAGGTATTTACCCAAATGTTCTAAATTCAAAAAAGGAGTCCGTAGTTTTGCCTTTATCTATACTAATATTATAAAGAGAGAAACTTTGTTTTTTTGATTTTTTGTTTTTTTGTTTTTTTGTTTGTAACGAATAGGCTCCGAAACTACTGGACCGATTTTAAAAATTCTTTCACTTATGGATAGCTTAATTCAGTGTGAGTGACATAGGCTATATGAGATTTTGAAAAAAAATAGGGATCCGTAAGAAAACTGCAATATTGTGAACCAAGGTGTCACATAATATAATTTCCATATTCATAAATTTGCGTGCGCTGTGAAATCCATTGATGGTAGAATAATATAATGTACTAGGGGTTTGTAGTACTTATCAATATCTACAAAATAGTCCACGGAAATTTTATCCATCTATTTTGGTTTAGTCACAATAATCGAAACAGACATTATATGCATGCGCTGTGAAAAGTATTGGTGGTAGAATAAAGTAAAGTACTAGGGGTTTGTAGTGATTATCAATGCCTACAAAACAGTATACATAGATTATATCCATCTTTTTTGGTTTAGTCACAATAATCGAAGCAATAATTATTTTTCATGCAGTGTGAAAACTATCGGTGGTAGAGTAAAGTAATGTACTAGGGGATTGTAGTACTTATCAATACCTACAAAACAGTATACATAGATTATATCCATCTTTTTTGGTTTAGTCACAATAATCGAAGCAATAATTATTTTTCATGCAGTGTGAAAACTATCGGTGGTAGAGTAAAGTAATGTACTAGGGGATTGTAGTACTTATCAATACCTACAAAACAGTATACATAGATTATATCCATCTTTTCTGGTTTAGTCACAATAATCGAAGCAGTGATTATCTTTCATGCGGTGTGAAAACTGTTGGTGGTAGAATAAAGTAGATTAAAGTAATGTACTAGGGGTTTGTAGTACTTATCAATATCTTCAAAATAGCCCACGATAAATATATACATGTGTTAAGGTTTGGTCATTGTAACAGAAATAGTCATTAATTTGCGTGCTCTGCGTAAACCATTAGGGTTATATCTATTAAAATACAATGTATCACGAATTTACTCCTGATAAACGTTCACTACACCTACTTCTGCTACCGTGCGAAGCCGGGGCGGGCCGCTAGTGTATAATAAAATGTATTTTATGTATGTATGTTTGTATGTATGTAGTTATTTCGAAATTATTTCAGTCACACCACCGACCAAATGTGAACTACTTTACTCTCCTCTCCTTGCTCGGTTGTCTGGAAGAGATCGCTTTTAGCGATAAGACCGCCAATTGTTACACTAGACATATTCCTATGTTCCATTTTAGTTTTAAGTTTTTAAGATGTGGTGTAATAATAAAGAATTTATCTGTCTATCTATCTATCTATCAATAAACTTGCAGTGTTTTATTTTTTCAACTGATAGTTGTAGAATATTTGATTTGGTTAATGTTTGCAAGGTGCCGCGTGGTGACGGCTCCGCACCGTTCTCACCCAGTCCCGTTTTCACGATTCGAATAAAGCTATGTAGAAGTTTCCAGGCATCTTTTTTTTATACTTCATACATAGAATACAAACTGTAGGTGTATATTTAGATGTAAGAACTTCTCCTTTCACAAGGTGTCGGTAAATAACAGGTCAGTCAGGTGCCACTCGCAGTTATATTTTGATTAGAGCTCTATGGGAGCTTACAAAGGGATAATACCTAACAGTATCCACTCATTTCGCTCTTTGCTTCTGAATAGAACGTAATTGTGGGTATGCAACGCGTGCAGTAGAATGCAGTGATGGATGTTCATACAACACGAATAATGTCAAGTGACCGCTCTTTTTTTTTAACTTAATTTTCTTTTGTCTGCAAATTTAGGTAACATCGAAGATAACTGGTAGAAAATGCTGTTGTAGCATATGTTATGTCTAAGCGAATCCTACTATAATTATATTATAAATGTAAAAGTTTGTGAGAATGGATGGATGTTTTCTACTCTTTCATTACAAAATTACTGAACCGATTTGGCTGAAATTTTGTATGTAGATAGTTTGGACCCTGAAATAACACAGAGGGTATTATTATCCTGATATTCCCACGGGAACGAAGACTACACGGGTGAAACCGCGGGGTACAGCTAGTTGTTGATATTTTTACAAAGTAATAAGAAAACTAATATTTTTCCCACCAAAACCACAAAAGATCAGAACATTACATATCGATAAATAAACAAAAGAAGGGATTTTTCACTTTAAAATAATTATTAAACTCACCACACAAAAACACTACCGATGCACTCTAGCAGTATATAATATAGTACTCTATGCTCTAGCAGTGAGCGTTGAATCTCTGTTCTGTGCGTTGAATGCACTTTCCTCTCTGTTCTGTGGAATGCACAGAATACAAACAAATGAATGCACAGAACAGAACAGAGAGGAATGAATGTGTGTGGTTGAATGAACGAACGTCTAGGTATGCGTGATGCATCGACGGTCCACCGTCGATTGATGGACTAGTTGAATTCGTAGACGGTTCGTAGCGAGACGTTCACGTCGACGAAGGACGAACTGTATAGTTCGACACAAAAGAGTAGAAAATAATGGGGGCGCCACTGTCTTTTACAAGAGTAAAAACAATTTCATCAACACATACACTTTAAATTAGTTTCGTTTCTACTCTTTTGTGTCGAACTATAACGTGTCTAAACTTATGCCCGGTTCCTATATCCAACGGACCGTCATAGTTTATGAGCTACGACTCGTTTTCACCTACTAATAACGAGTAGTTTCATAGTGTTTCACAAAGATTTTAACTCTCCTACGTCTCCTACCGCCTACCAGCAACGAACAACAACCCGTTCACAGATAACCAATGGTTCTCCTTGCGTTTCGTTTTTGCATTAAAATTCAATTTGTGGATCAATACGGTGTTTTCATAACATAATACCACGTTATAATTTAAGTAAAATGAATATAAATCCATATTAAATTCATTTTTGCTGTATTTTGAATTTTGATATTATATTAATAATTTATAACATTTTTTTATCATGGTAAATTTGCCATTTGCTTATAATTGTTTCGGTGAAACGAAACGCCAGCGCTATCTTATGGCGCGCGCACCATTTGGCGCCACAATAAAAAAATTAGCTACAAAATAAGAATTGAATTGACTTAATTGTGGAATACATTTTTAGGCCATCGACGTAGAGTACGTTAATATCATTGTTCCATAGGCAAACATAATAAATATTATGGGAAGAATATTTTATAAATGAGACAGTTATAGAAGAATATAGATACCATAATACTTATCGTATATAAATTAAACAGTGCTTTAGTGTGAAGTGTTTATTATTAAATATAAAGTACTGTAAAACCACAAGTGTTTATCTTTTCTACCTATGTAAGTTTCAGATTACAATTAAAACTAAGCCTATACCTATAATCCTATACCCAGTTTGCAATTCAGGCCCGTTTTATTCTTATTCGTAGGTATACTTATTACTTATTTCAAGTAACTCTTGCTCAGAACATTTATCGTGCCGAAATCTCAGTTGACATATTCCTATATATATATAGTATTTAAATATCATTCATCGTTCACTCTTTGCTATTAAATTCTATCAGGTGCCGTAATTATTTACGTTCGATTCGATCGTTAAATCTAGTAGTAGATAAAATACATAATTTCTTGATCACCTTCTTAACTAGATATTTATTATGTTAACTAGACATGTATTATTTTTATGTTTTTAATTGTAAAGAATCTGTCGGTACAACAAAACCGACCAAAATCGACCGGTAGACAAGTTTAGTACGGATGGTAAGTTTGACAAATTAAAAATTTATAGAAACACCACAGAGTGTCATTTCCATACATAACTGATACGGAGCGTTAAAGGTAACCTTCCATCCGTTAGTAACAAACTGTTGGTAGTTCAACCTACGAGACGTTTGTTATAGAAACGGTTTGCACTTACGCCTGGTAGCATATTTAACTGTCCGTAGGTAAAACGAACCGTTTTATGTTTATAGGAACCGGGCGTAAACCATCCGTACGTCGTGGAGTCAACTAGTCGATGAATTCAACTAGTTGATCGTTTTTTTTTTTTTTTTTTTTTTTTTTTTATTGTCGTAGGCTCCTGTCCCCCAACATAATCAGGGATCGTGTCTTCATTCATCCTTTCACTCACACTCCTTCATCCATCATCTTGCGCTGTCGCGCATTCGTCCATATCTTATCTTTCACAATCCTCATCTATTCTCACACTCCTTCATTCATCATCTTGCGCTATCGCGCATTCATCCTATTCCTTTCTATCACTACCTTCGTCAATCGCTCAGCATACATCAAAAACTCTCCTCTCTTACGCCCTTTCATAATATCCCATACAGTCTCTTTCGTAACATCCATCTCCAATACTTGCCTTATGTCCTCCCTTTGGCGCTCAAAGGCTTGGCACTCAAACAGGATATGCGGTACTGATTCTTGCTCGTCGGGATCGCACGTGCACGAAGGGCTTTCCTTGCACTTGAAACGGTGCAAGTACTCAGAAAGCCCCCCGTGCCCCGTGAGGACTTGAGTCAGGATCCCGGACGGCTGAATTTTCCTCACTATCCTGTACGCCCCGAGCGCGCAAGGGAAGAACATAAGGGTAATACCTGCGGTCGTTCCCGTCACGTATCTCCGGTTCCATTCGTCAAGCGTTTCCAGGCGAAGCTGTCTCTTGACGAATGAAACCGGGCACTGGTCATAATCCGCCCTCTTCTTCAGCTTCAGTGCAGCATCTTTAGCGAGCGTATCGGCTCGCTCATTACCTTCCACCCCTACGTGTGCCTTCACCCAAAAAAGCTTCAGCTTTTTCTGCAGAAGATCGTTTAGTCGATGAACGATAATAGACGGTCAAGTTTCGTCTAAGAGAAATACGTCGACGACCCATCAATATATAAAGTACTCTGTGGTCAAACTGCAACACTGACTGCACAGAACACAAGTGACTGGCTCAGGGCACAGGGGTCGGCTGAGACAGCTTGTTTCATAATGTCGCTACTGTGCACGAATAATAAAAAAAACAACACGTCATCTTGACTGCACTGTCATGACAGTCATGAGTCATGTCATGTCTGCAAGAATCCTGTGATTTTCTCGTTGAGTTGTAGAATCCTGATCAGAATTTTTCCTAATGGGGAGGAAAACTAACTTTTTATCACGATAGATGGCGTATGATCGACTGTACCTTGCCTTGACATTACAACTGTCAAATCATATAGAATTTTTAAAAAGTTAATGTTGTTTTGAGTTTTATAGATCTAAATGCCGCAGTGTTCTGCTATTAATTGTAATAATAAGGGCGTACATTTGTTCCCTAAGGATCCCAAACGCAAAAAACAATGGGAGTCTGCTTTACGGATTCCAAACTTCAAATCAAGTGCACGATTGTCAGTGCATTTAAAAGAAGATTATTTGATAAAAGTGCTTATAATTTGATAGAGAAATAAATTAATTGACTATAAAATTGTTGATAAACATTCTATTTAAAGATTGAATGATGTAATGTTATAAGAGTGATGAATGATTGTAGATTTTAGAAAATTTGTGATGAATTTGGTGAATTGATGTTACAATTGCTGATTTTTATAATTGAGTTATTTAGATAATATATACAGGTAAATCAGTACAGCTAGTATGCCTATTCTCCACTTTCTTAGTCATTCTTGGCGCTCATAACATCCTTATCTATTATTTATTTCAGGTAATGAACCACTTGCAAAGTTTCTCAGAAAGACAGCTGTACCATCGATATTCTCTTTTACTAAGGTAAAACCTGAAACTCCGGCTGCTCTAGAACAACATCGTTTTGAGAAAAGAAGTCAGAGGAAATTATATAGAAAAATAAAAATAACCTTGAATATTTGATATCGTCACCTTTCTATCAAATCGGCCTTTTTCCCAGCAACTGATGCATTCCTTCCTCGAAGTGTTCGTTCTTAAGTTGAGTCACAGTCATAAGTGAATACATAATTTATATTATCATAGAATATCGCAGAAAATCGCAAACGCTCTAACACCCAAATGTAAACAAAGTACAGTCGATTAGAGCGCCATCAACAGCTTTGCGTGTGGCTCCCCATTGTTTGAATACTTGAATCTAGCCAGATTTTTTACGCCTCTTATGCCATGGCGAAGCTAAAGTGCTATGTTAGTGGTTGCAATGCAACAAGCGCTACTCACCGCTTATTTAACATTCCAAAGGACGATAAAGTTAGAAGCTTGTGGTTGCAGTTCTTAGTGCCAACTAATCCCCTTCTCGTCGGACTTTCCAAGGAGCAGCTGATAAGAAAGAGTGTGTGTCACAGACACTTCGAAATACACCAGTTAGATAGACAAGGACGAAGGACACGCTATTTATACCCCTGCTTGTTTACAGCTAAAGAAATAGAATATGGCATGCCCCTAAGTTCAGAAGGTATAGGTTGACCACTAATTGAGTAAAAATGAGATTTAAAACTCATAATTTTTATACCCGGAATACTTTTTTTCTTTTAACCCTACCTTGGCAAACCAAAAAGTGTTGTTTTTATAAAATTATAATATTAATAACTTACGTAACTTTATTTTTCAGTTTTTAAAAAAATATTGGGAGACCTATAGTGATAGTGATGGTAATTAATGTAACAGCATTAATTTTATAAGCATGCTTATTATTGCTATTTGCTATGCTATTTGCTAATATGGGTTTATTATAAAAAAATAACATGCATCAGTTATATATGCTGGGGCCTGAGGATGCAGGACGCAGGAGAAGCCAAAAACTATACTAGCCAAAAGCAAAAAATTATTGTGACTAAACCAAAATAGATGAATACAATGTTCGTTCACTATTTATTTGTAGATATTGATAATTGATAAGTTCTACAAACTATTATTTTTTTGTTTATTATTATATTTATTATTATTTTAATCTAACATCGATAGTTTTCACACCGCATGAAAAATAATGACTCCTTCAAAATAGATGTATATAATGTTCGTTCACTATATTGTACATATTGGTAAGTACTAAAAACCCCTAGTACATTATTTTACCCTACCATCAATGGATTTCATCCAGCGCACGCAAATTAATGAATATATTTGGTAATAATGTGACACCTTGGTTCACCATATTGCAGTTACCTTACGGATCCCTATTTTTTTCAAAATCTCATATAGCCTATATCACTCACACCGAATTGAGCTGTTTATAAGTGAAAGTTTTTTTTAAATCGTCCAGAAGTTTCGGAGCCTATTCGTTACAAACAAAAAAAAACAAAGTTTATAATATTATACATAATATTATTATAATTTATTTATCTACTATGGGACTGAGTCCTGGGTACACCTCTGCCTACCCCTTCAGGAAAAAAAGGCGTGAATGTATGTTATGTTTATTATTTTAATATTATTTATTATAGTAAGATTTATTTGGATTATAAGTGATTAAACTCTTTTAAATAGTAAAAAAGTTAATTTTATTTCAGTCATAGGGAAATACAGATGGTCAGCAAGTCACGACGGCTACAACTTTTAGGACCTCAGAATCTTCATATCCATACTATTCATAGCTAAATACAGCTGGTTACTGTTTAACTGTAGCCGGAACTCCATACTTATCCGGTCGATCTATGTATGTTTGTTTTATTTTTTACTTTAAAATTAAGTTTTCAAGTAATACAGGACCAAAAGAGTGACGTCACTAATTATGTATCGATAAAAGGGACATCACTAATTTAGTCGATACCTAGTGTAATATTTTCACATCACTAGTTGTCACATTGCAATGAATTATAAAATGTCAATGCCATTCATAAAATGTGCAAAACACCACCGAAGGAGAATATGAACTCTATGGAGTTAGAAAAAAAAAAAGTAGATGTGCGACAACAGCGACAAACGCACATATTGCAAAACTTTCCGGCGCCGTTCCACTGTCGCATCTGTACGTAGTACTCACAGATCAGGATGAAAGAGGTTAGATTGGAAATAGTTCCTGATTTGTATCAGAACGCTCATCGCCGCTTGTCTCCCACTTCACAACTCCACTACAAGCAAGAGACCAATAAGCGCACGCATTACGCACACAAATTAACCTTACACACATCGATCGCGAATTTGCTATTGATTATCATCTAGCGCAAACACTGCGTTTGACATGCACTCACACACGCGCAAAAGCTCATCTAGACACGCGGCAGCGTGTCAAGCCAAGTTAAGGAACTGGCTAGCCAGCGCCGAGTGCCACTTTTGTTTCTTCTATAACTCAAAATCTCTTTAACGTTCACACATAAAACTACGTGTGTTTAATTATATCCATAAGGACATCTAGTAGCCCAAATTTCATGAAGCTAGCTCAAACGGTTATAAAGATATTATGAAGGTCAAAAAGTCGTAAAATTTAGCACTGACTGACATATAGTACCTAAATCTAACCTACTTCCAGATGACCTAGAAGGATGAAATTTGGAATCCAGCTCGATAATTGTGTTCAAGTGTAGGAAAAAATCTAAAAATTAAAAAATAGGGGGGTCCCCATACAAATTTTTTTTTAAATGTAGCGTTGGAACCGTTACAACGTTACAAGCAAATATTTGAAATTATCCCAATATATTTGCTATATAACAGAAATATAAAAATAAAGTTAAGTCAAAAAATAAGTGGTGTCAAATCTAACCTACTATAAATCTCAATTTTTTTTAAAATAACAGCAATTTTTATAGGCAATAAAGCAAAGAAATAGAGTTTGATACTTGTTCATAATGTTATTTTGTTCCTATAAATACATATTTGGATTTTGCATAGAACTTGGCACTCATTTAGATCTCCTATCTTTTTGCGGCGAAGCCCACAGCCAAACATTAAAAGTATTGAACTTGGCTCTCCTTTTTTATATGTATGTTTTTGGTAGGATACATGTTACGGTCACCTAAAGGTCGATTATCGATATCGATAAAATTACTGTATCATTATTACTTTAATATTTTGCTTTATTTATTTATTTGTTATGAACTAATACGGCTTCATAGCCAATTATACTAATTAATTAATTAACTACTATATGTCCTTACAATGTAATGTTGTTACTATATAATTTCTGTGTCTGGGGTAAGTAAGGTTATATAAGGAGGTATGTATATCAGTCATCTGGTTACCATAGTACACGCTTCTAGCCTAGTTTGGAACCAAATGACCTTGCGTGGAAGTTGTCCCATATTATTATTATTTTGTGACTTATTATAATTAATTAATTCTATGGTTTTTTTTTTGGTCTGTGAGTTACCGCGAAAAACGTCGTTCATGCATAGAAAGATATGGGTTAAACCTATAGTAAGTAAATAAATGACACAAGTTAAAAATACAAGCGTACCTATTTATTATTAAATTATCATTTTCCTTAACTCACACTAGGTGGGGACGCGGGGAAAGAACCGCGGGGCACAGCTAGTAGGATATAAATCATACACTACCTACTTACTGAAAAAGTCATGACGATATATTTGAGCGGCGTAGCTCCTGGTTTTAAGTATCTTTTTCCTAACTCTTTTGTTATGTCATAATCATTTTCTGCAGTGTTGAAAATTTTGCAAAAAGAACAAATTGTGCTACATTTAGTAGGAATCCATTTATTTCTACCGGTTGCCTCAATCCACAATTTTCTCATATCTGGATTTTTTGGAAACCTAAAAATAAAATTTTAATTTCATTATAAACGGAACAATCAAACAAAATTTTAGACGAAAACCCACACTCTACAACTAAATTGATAATCACAATTAACATGGTGACCACAGTAGATGCCACGTATTTACTTCGCGTGACAAAGAGGAGAACCACTTTTTTCTTTAGACGCTGTTTCACAGACAGACAGACAGAAAGAGACACACACTCACTTGATAATATCCTGACACACGGCTTTCGCTTCTTCCACTTTCATGAAATTCTTCATACTACATGCACGTCGGTTGTAGGTACTATTGATTTATTGATCTTTCCTTAGGACAACATCAACTTGTTCCTAAAAAGTACGCCTACAAAGAGGTATTTTAATTACAAAATATTACTCATAACAATCATTTGCATACGACACTTAATATCGACAATGTTTACAACATGGTACAACACTATCGATGCGCGAGGATTTCCCGGAATTCAAGCTTCGCCTTGGCGCCAAGTGATCTGTGCTTGGCGCACGCGACCCCTCGCAAAGAACGCAGTTCATTGCGCGATCACCTACCAGTACAAGGTGGAACCTATGTATTGTAGTAAGCAATGTATAATTTCCAATATGTTTCGCAAGTGTGTCGTTTTTGTCTAACAATTACATAATACTTTTGTAATAATTACAAATATCACTTGAATTTAAAGGTTTTAGGACTTACCGGTGAAAAGAAATCCCTTCTCGGGCTACACTACACACCTGGCTTATTTTTCGACAAGTTAAAATAGCGCAGGACGGCATTATACACTATCTTCGCGGAGCTACGTACGTTGTGACCACATGAGCGCGACTATTAGCCGGTAAAGCTAATTTCGGCGGAATTACGAGCGTCTGCTCAATAGGGCAGCAAAGCGGGCCCCGCCCACAAGGCCCCTCTAATCTCTTTCATCTCCTCTGTGGTAGTACTAGTGATCTGTGCGTAGTACTAATTATAGTGATCTGTGCACTTAGCGATGGGTCGTCGACGCATTTCTCGTAGACGAAACTAGACCGTCCATTTTCGTTCATCGACGAGACGATCAACGCGTTGAATTTGTCGACGAGTCGACTCCACGACTCTAGTTTAACGCGTAGACCCCTAGACGGACAGTCTAAAGAACGACGCGACAGTCCAACGAACGACACGTTTGTCTCTTTCTTATTTGGAAGTTATGCTATCGGCATCCCTTTTTTACATTGAAGTTTATCCAAATACTTATCATGGCGTATATTCTCTGAGATATGCATTCAAAAATTAACTTTCTTTCAGACATTTTAGAGTTCAAATTCGTTTATGACCGTCGATCGTTATTAAGCGTCTAAGTTTAGACACGTTACTGTTCGTCCTTCGTCGATGAACGTCTCGCCGTAGAATTCTACGAACCGTAGCCGTCTACGAATTCAACTGGTCCATCAATGGACGGTGAACCGTCCATGAGTCGCGCATACGTGGACGGTTGATTTAACTAGTTCGTTCAATCAACGCTCACCGCTACTGTGCACAGGGGTTCGTGTTTGTTTTTAGCGATCCGAAATTGGAATTTGGAAACACTGAGCACGTAATTTGGAAAACTAAGAATAATTTTCTAGTTTCTATTATATTTTTTTTATGAAAAGCAGACGAAATGTTACCTATCTGTTACGTTTGCTTACGGATTAATCAAAAGCTGCGATCAGTTGATGAAGACTTACTATTATTTTACGATGAACTGTGTGAATTTAATGTAAGTACTTATCCACTTATTATTTTATTTATTAATTTATACTTGGTACAACGGTTTCCACCCGTATTTTGGAACAATACTATGATGGTCGAACGCATAGGCCCGTTAAATTCAATAGGAAACAATAGCCTACCGTGACGAACGCGGTGAAAAAATCTATGCTATTATTGTGCACACTGCACAGTACCTTACTTATTAATAATGTATTATGTTGTGGCGTCTCTCATTACAGGTATTCGGTTGTCGTCCGAAATAACCGGTCATGTTCTTTTTGTTAAACCCATCAACCTCCAGCGTTTGTTGGTCTCTCTGTCCACAGCGACATTGGCAAATTTGTCCCTGAACAAGCCATGAAAAATAAGAAGTTGATGTTTGTGTTTTGAGTTTTGTTGTGAGTTGGACCCTTTCCCATCCCCTTCTCATCCTATCTTTCCCCTATCCGTCCAGACTGATTGCCTGGAAGAGATCGCTTAAAGCGATAAGGCTGCCGATTGTCAACCAAAAATTAGTTTTATATAACTTTAGTTTGATATGTATTATGTTATTTTGGTAATAATAAAGAGTATTCTATTCTATTCTATTCTACTGAATACGGTTGTTAGATTATTGTTAAATCTCTGCATGTGCTCCGGCCAGATACTGCTCTACCTAAAAAAAAAGCTTAAAAGTTGCGGCAAATTTCATATTTATTTAAATCGATCGTCGATATTTATTTAAATGATTTTGAGGAGTGACTCTTCCGTCTCTTTAGTACTTTAGTATTCTGTGATATAGGTATAGAAACATTTACAGAATAATACAATACTAACGAGGTAGGATGTAGGGAGTAGAGAGAAAATAAGAAGGACTGCTAAAGGAACAAGTTGTGGTGGGTGATATAATAATTTTCTCCATATAATATTTCAGAGTGAGAACATGGTCCAATTTTGCACAGAATGCAACATACAGTTGAAAAAATGCTATGAATTCAGAAATAACTGTCTCCTCGCTGCAAAAATATTGAAAAAATGGAATACAAACACAATGAAATCTGTAAGATTTTATTTTTCTTTTTGATGGTCCCACGCATTAGTGTTTAGCCAGTGTCAAGTTCTCGAATTTGCTAAATTTCATATTTCAATTCAAACTGCCTCATGATCAATTGATCATGAGGCACCAGGTTCGATCCCCAGGTCAGGCAGTGTATTGGATTTTTTAATTAGAATTATCTTAATAACTGCCTGGAGTCTGAAACTGTGCCCGGTAGATGGCAATAGGCTCGCCCCTATTACATGTGACTCAAAGACATATGTGTTGGTGAATCTACTATGAGACTAAGTTCCACACCTCTGCCTACCCCTGGGAAAAAGGTGATTTTATGTGTAAAAGTTTGTTATTATATTTTCAGAAAAGAAAGAATATGAATTGTCTATACACAGAGATTCCTGTACAAACACGGCTGAGTTTGTGTAACAAGAATAACTGCAAGGTAAGTGATAGTAGCATCATTAGATCAATAGATCATCCTCATATATAGTTTATATCATATCTATATATATATCATATTATCCTCGTATATAGTACGTATCATATATAATAGCATCCTCTGCGTGAAACCTAAGAACTGCGCTCGCCAACCCGCACAACAAGCAAAGTATTGGCAAGCCTCTCCCTATGTGCACAGCGGAGACACTCGACTCAATTCTGATACAAGAGCCGGGTTATAACTACCTACTACACAGACACTGCACACAGTTTTGTACACGCTCAAGAGTGTTGAGGTGAGGTGAGGTGCTTTCCGAGCTCTGTTGGCTCTCATCGGAGCCCGTGGGATGTGGAAGGCCCGATTGATGGGAGGATGACAGTGTCCATTCTTTACCTAGTATCATTATCTGTTCTGTGATATGGGGGTGTCCTATGTCCAGCTGTGGACTTCCTACAGCTGAGATGACCTTAGCCGGCTCTTACTACAATTCTAAAGCATTTTATTATTCCAAAGCAAGCAATCTACTGTAAAAGGATAGAATATAGGCTGTCTATACAATGTGTCCCAAAAAGGTTTCAAAAGGTGCATCCCATCAAACTGAACAACTTTTAGAGGAAAAGTTTTCTTAGAAAAATAATTATGATATAAACCCTATTCCGTATTAAAAATTAAGGGGCCGTATACGAAACTATGCTGATTATGAGATTTCACAGTTAAAACACTGCATTTTTATAAGTTTTAATGAATAACATGAGAGATCATTTAAATTTTGATTTAAAAGAGCTACTTTTTTAATTTTTTAATTAAATTTTAATTAATCAAACTCAAACCACTGACTGTTTTGTAAATTTTGCTGAGTGGTTTAGAATATCACATATTTTTGAATCGTTTTGACGTCTTACCGGTGTAAATAAATTACAATGCATTGGTGTGAAAGTCGTCTAATATATTATGAATCCCTTTTTACCAGTTTTATATTAAATATTTTTTTACTAATGAATTTTATAATTCACTAGCGACCCGCCCCGGCTTCGCACGGGTAGCAGAAGTAGGTATAGTGGACGTATAACATTAGTAAATTCGTGATACATTGTATTTTAATAGATATAACCCTAATGGTTTACGCAGCGCACGCAAATTAATGACTATTTCTGTTACAATGACCAAACGTTAACACATGTATAAATTTATCGTGGGCTATTTTGAAGATATTGATAAGTACTACAAACCCCTAGTACATTACTTTATTCTACCACGAATCGTTTTCACAGCGCATGCATATAACGACTTTCGATTATTGTGACTAAACCAAAATAGATGGATATAATGTCCGTAGACTATTTTGTAGATATTGGTAAATACTACAAACCCCTAGTACCATTACTTTAATCTACCATTAATAGTTTTCACACCGCATGAAAAATAATCACTGCTTCGATTATTGTGACTAAACCAGAAAAGATGGATATAATTTATGTATACTGTTTCGTAGGTATTGATAATTACTACAAACCCCTAGTACATTACTTTAATCTACCACCGATAGTTTTCACACCGCATGAAAAATAATCACTGCTTCCATTATTGTGACTAAACCAAAAATGATGCATATAATCTATGTATACTGTTTTGTAGGTATTGATAAGTACTACAAACCCCTAGTACATTACTTTACTCTACCACCAATAGTTTTCACACCGCATGAAAAATAATCACTGCTTCGATTATTGTGACTAAACCAAAGAAGATGGATATAATCTATGTATACTGTTTTGTAGGTATTAATAAGTACTACAAACCCCTAGTACATTACTTTACTCTACCACCGATTGTTTTCACACCGCATGAAAAATAATTACTGCTTCAATTATTGTGACTAAACCAAAAAAGATGGATATAATCTATGTATACTGATTTGTAGGTATTGATAATTACTACAAATCCCTAGTACATTACTTTATTCTGCCACCAATACTTTTCACAGCGCATGCATATAATGTCTGTTTCCATTATTGTGACTAAACCAAAATAGATGGATAAAATTTCCGTGGACTATTTTGTAGATATTGATAAGTACTACAAACCCCTAGTACATTGTATTATTCTACCATCAAAGGATTTCACAGCGCACGCAAATTTTTGAATATGGTAATTATATTATGTGACACCTTGGTTCACAATATTGCAGTTTTCTTACGGATCCCTATTTTTTTCAAAATCTCATATAGCCTATGGCACTCACACTGAATTAAACTATCCATAAGTGAAAGAATTTTTAAAATCGGTCCTGTAGTTTCGGAGCCTATTCGTTACAAACAAAAAAACAAAGTTTCTCTCTTTATAATATTAGTATAGATTAGTAACAAAATATTTAACTGACCTAAGCTTTGTAAAAATTTCGGCTACTTAGAATTAAATACTCATATCATTAAAACCACAGAAATAAACTTTAGTTCAATCTCAATCCATTTCATTAAAATAAAATTCAAATATAAAAAAAAAATTGTCAGTTAAAAATCTTTCCAAAAACCTTTTATTTCAAGTGGTGAAAATCACGAGAGTAAAAGATAACATAACATACATTCACGCCTTTTTCCCGAAGGGGTAGGCAGAGATGTACCCAGGACTCAGTCCCATAGTATATACACCTACATTTCGCCAGTATGTTATTGGTCCCATGTAATAGGGGACGAGTCTATTGCCATCTACCGGGCACAGTTCCAGACTCCAGGCAGTTGTTGAGATAATTCCTAATGGAAAAATCCAATATGTAACACTTTGCCTGACCTGGGGATCGAACCCGGGACCTCTTCATTGGCAGTCGAGCATGCCCCCACTACGCCATCGAGGCAGTCTTTATTTGATAATGCAGTATTTTGCTGGAATTTATAGACTAATATCTCATCATCATCATCTCAGCCATAGGACATCTGCTGGTGAACATAGCTTGCATACAGCATGTTTTGCTGCACGATCGATTCGATCAGCACGCTTGTTGTGCAGCTTGGTGATTGCAGCAGTTGGAATATTTGGTGTCGGAGAGCGCTGCTGCCAACTCTCCGAATATGTGACTGACGTCTCCCACCAGATGAGGAAGTGGCCCGGTTATATAGATAGCCGGATAGCCCATGGCCACATTATTTGACACATTATTTGATAAATACATACATACATTCACGCCTTTTTTCCGAAGGGGTAGGCAGAGGTGTACCCAGGACTCAGTCCCATAGCAGATATTGAGTTATTGAGATAATTCCTAATGGAAAAATCCAATATTCAACACTTTGCCTGACCTGGGGTCGAACCCGGGACCTCTTGATTGGCAGTCGAGCATGCGCCCACTACGCCACCGAGGCAGTCTAAAAGATACCACGTACAAATATCAAATGATCAAAATATGCAGTTGAATAACCGTAATGGCTATCGACTACTCCGGCCTCACGCAAACCAGCGACCGTACGCTCCCGCATGTGTGCGTGAGATTTCCGAATATCGTCTAGATTTCGTATAAGGTACGGCCTCTTAAAACCCTCTCTATTTTAGGTATATTTCTATCAGTCATCAGATGTATGCACGACAAATTATGGTAGTTCATCTAATTCTCATCCAAATATTGTTACTGTCAACATAAGTAAAGATGATAAAAGCGAAATGAATGATATAACTGAAAATAACGTAAAAAAGGAATTAGTTGAACATAGCATCGAGTTTAAACAAGATAGGAATGATGATGATGATGATAAAGTTTGTTCGAATGAAGCAGAAAATGATTTAAATGAAATTGAAGACATTGATTCACTTGTAAATGAGAATTGCAAAGGAGTATTTGACAGCGATTCATCGATGGACGAAATATTATCCAAATACAAAGAAAAAAGAACAGAAATTAAGAAAAGTGAGACTAAATTTAAGAATCTGCCGCAGATCGATATAGTCGATTTCAAAAATAAACTCAGAAAGAAATTCGAGAAGAACGGTGTTGTAAAGGATGAATCGGGAAATGTTATTGATATAGAGAAAGTATTGTACAATTTAGATAAATTTTCCGAAAAGACAATCAAAACTGTTCGGAAACTTTGCAAAGGTAAGGTTAGAAAGAGAGAAAAATAATTGAAATATATGACAAGTAATGTATTTAACAATCGTTATTTCTAACAAGAGCATTATTAAGCACATTTCCAATTGCACCATTTGGACGTTCAGTCATGTAAACAGCCATGTCCCGTAACGATATATTCATAGCATGAATTTTTATCTACAGGTGCTGGTCCATTCCAGCCTTCAGCTATCCGCAAACTGTCTGAAATACAAGGCAGCTTTGCTAAATTCGAGCACATGTTTACAATAGAACGTCTTCATGACCCCACACTCATTAAAGCTGAATTCGAAAGACGACGTGAATACCCAAACTATTTGAAATATCAACATAGATGTGACAGCTGCATCAGAGGATATATGAATAAAAAAATGTTGGATTATCATATTAAAATCCACCACGATCCAACAGCCCCGTTTGAATGTGAACTATGCCATATGAGACTCAGAACTCAAAGGTCTTTCACCCAACATTTAGCAAAACATACAACTGTTTATAGTTGCAAGCTGTGAACTAATTTCGTTTCCAATAATTGGGTATCAATGACTGATCACCATAGGAAACACAACGGTGGTAAATATGTCTGCGAGCATTGTGGCATAGAGTTCGCTAGCAGATCAGCGTTTTACTCCCATGTTAATACACATAAACCACGGCATTTATGCGAATTGTGCGCGTGCGCATTCTCCAAGCCAACAGCGTTAACTCAACACAAAACTTTGAAACATTTTGGTGAAGTGTTTATAGAAAGTGACGATAATAAGAAGTGCGATAAGTGTAATATTTTGTTTATAAGTCATGAAGTGTATGACAAACATTTGAGTGTGATGCATAAAGAACCAGCATCTATACCAGGGTTGTCTAATCGCGGACATCCTGGCAGGAAAGGCGTCAGAATGACTTATTCCTGTCATTTGGTAAGTTGTCCGTATGTGTAGCATTACAACTGGACCGATTTCGATGCGGTTTTTTTTGTCTGATGTTGTCGAGAGTGTTCTTAGCTGTGTCTTATAAAAATCGCATCAGCCGTTTGAAGATAATCAGTTATTCCCTTATGGCTGCAGGCATATGAGTGGTCTGATCGATTCGAGATTTGGTATCCTGTCACTTCAACAATATTGCATCGACTTGGTAACTGGTAACCTTGACCAGGTTCAAATGGGCCGGTCCTATGTTATCGTATTTGTTTTCAGCAGTAATTGTGTAGCTAGATACATATAGGATTAGGGCCGGTTTTTTGATCGTTAGTTACGGTTAAGTTAACCATTTGTCAAACTAACTGTAGTTAAATTTCTAACCAATGGTTAAATCGTGTGAAAAAAAATAGTGAACCAGGGATGAAAAAACGAATTTTGTCGAATTTTAACTATTTGTCAAAAAATTTAACCATTGTTCGACTTAACCAGTGATCAAAAAACCCAGCCTTAGTTTAGAGTTACATAGTTCGGTAGTTATATCACAAATAATTTAATTATTTAAATATTTGATGTTCCTTATGTTTTTCTATGACCTGCCCCAGTAGCACAGTGACAAGGGGAAAACAAAGATCCAAGGGCTTAGGACGAGACAGCAGATATGGAATGTTCGGGCGCGAATGAGTAAAGAAACGGGGAAAATAAGTTATCCCCGCGGGATCCATGCCATGCGGGCGGGAGTCTGGAATTGTGCCCGGTAGATGGCAATAGGCTCGCCCTCTATTACATAGGACCAATAACATACTGGCGAAATGTGGGTGTTCTTACTGTGGAGCGAGTCCTGGGTACGCCTCTGCCTATCCCTACGGAAAAAAGGCGTGATGCTATGTTATATTGAACTAGCTGTGCCCCGCGATTTCACTCGCGTAGTCTTCGTTTCCGTGGGAGTATTAGGATACAAACCGATAACCTATGTCATTCCAGGGCCTAAGCTGGATGTAGATACATACCGAATTTCAGACCAATCGGTTCACTAGTTTTTGCGTGAATGCGTAACAAACATCCATCCATCGTCACAAACTTTTGCATTTATAGGTAGACCGCTTAATTGAGTCCTCCCCTGCGGGGTAAAGGTGCGCAGGACCGTGGGGCGGCTTGGTGGGGCAGGGTGGAACAATCCAATTATTAGTAGGAAGTAGGATAGTAGGATTTTAATTTTATTGTTTATGATGTTATATAAAGTTTATCTTTCTATCTATTGTTGCAGTGTGATTGGAAAGGTCATGGACTCCTCACTCGAAGAAAGCATTACGCTACAGACCATCCCGAAGGCAACAATGACATGTCCAAGATGAAATATCTATGCCCTGAATGCGGGAAACAATTCCAAGTAACTATTGTTTTTAAATATTCATATTCAGCCGGAAGACGTGCATTACTGTACATAGGCGTCCCCCATAGAACAACATAAACTATTTAATCTACTTTACTAAAGAAGGCTTATTATAAAGTCAACCAGTACATAGAGGACAAAGATGCCTGGAAACTTCTGCATAGCCGTTCTGCATAACTATCTGTTGAAAAAATTAAGCCCTACAAGTTTCTTGTGCGTTCTTCTTGTAGAGGTATCTTTCCGAACGCACGGTAGACTCAGTACTGTTAATCTTCATTGACGTGTAAAAGTGTCAGATTATGACCTATTTGAATAAATCTGTTTGAGTTTGAGTTCATATGGACACATTTAGCTTCGATCAGCACGCTTGTTGTGCAGCTTGGTGATTGCAGCAGTTGGAATACTTGGTGTCGGAGAGCGCTGCTACCAACTCTCCGAATATGTGTCTGACGTCTCCCACCAGATGAGGAAGTGGCCCGGCTATATAGATAGCCGGATACCCCATGGCCAGTTTTATTTAATAATGCAGTATTTTGCTGGAATTTATAGACTGTAATATCTCATCATCATCATCATCTCAGCCATAGGACATCCGCTGGTGAACATAGCTTGCATACAGCATGTTTTGCTGTATTTATCAGATCGTCTCTCCTAAATTTGGTACATAATGGTATCTTATTGGGTGATTTTAATAATACCCTTTTAGATCCATCGATTTTAAGAAAAGGGGACATGAGGTACTGGCTTCTCGAAAATGGAAAGCTCAAATTAAGTCCCATCTCGGAGCAATTATCCTGGAGAGCGAGCATTGAATTGAACGTTTTCTAAGTAGTCGCACTCTTTCATCAAATGTACTTAGTAGTGCAATAGAAAGAGACGACACGCTGCAATCGAGTTGGCATTCAAATCCACATTCAGCCGCTTTTTATTCTAGTCTAAGTGCAATTATCAAGCCAAATCCTGTGATCACTCGGAGCAATTACTTGAAATAAAACGACTTCATCGCATTTCAAGATAGGCGAGTTGATATATCAATCTCTTTTCAGTACATTGCGTTTCGCGTTAGTAAGAAAAGTTTTTTTTTTTTGATAGTGAGTGACAAGACGAGCAAATCAGGTGCCTGATGGCAAGCATCATGATTGCCCATATCAGACACAGTGCCACCCAGTGTTTTAACATTATAAATTGTCCGCGGTATTGCACTGCGCCTGTCACCCTGAGATATTAGTTGTTAAAACTCGTCATGCCCAGTAATTTCGCTGGTAGGTATCTTTGCCCTTCAGCCCTTCAGACTATATATAATTAATAATATAAACTATATACCTATATTATAATATTTATGTATAGAAATAAGATAAAAACCTTGTGGTTTTTACGTTACAGTTCTTTAGTCCATACAAATATCATATGAATAAACACACAGGAGCGCGTCCATTTGAATGTACGAAATGTCCAAAGGCATTCTACAGTCCAAACATTCTGTATACGCATATGCAACGTCATCTTCCCCCTTCGCGCGAATGTCAGCATTGTTATAATATTTGTTTTATAGTAACAATTTATAACAATTTATGTTTTATGGAAATACTGGTTTTATTTTAGTTCACTAGTTTTACAAAAAGTTTTACAATACACAGTTATTTTTATCGGCCATAGCCATAGAGTACAAAATACAATACAATACAATACAATACTCTTTATTGAGACCAAGCTTTATAAAGATTACACTTAAAAAGAGAACTTAATTCTAATTGGTCGACAATGGGCGGCCTTATCGCTTTAAGCGATCTCTTCCAGGCAACCAGCCTTTGGATGGATAGGGGAATGATAGGATGAGCAGGGGGTGGGAATGGGAACAAATCATAATATTACTCTTAAACTACAATAATACATATTATAACTACAATGATACAATAATAAGAATTACTTACATAAAAAAATGTTTATAATAGATAATATACATAATATACATAACAATATGACTACAAAAATTATAAACCTATACATACATACATACACAATAACATACATACAAACAAATATATATTTATAAAATATACATAACATACAGACATATCTACATATTATTCTGAGAACGAATAAAACTAAGATTGCGACAAATAGTAGTCTTTTATCATGCATTTAAAGCCTTCAAGCGTCCTAGCACATCTAATGGTGACAGGGAGAGCATTCCAAAGATGGACTGCATAATTTGTAAAGGACTTGTGTGTAAATTTAGAAGATAAAGTCGGGGTCATAGACTTGAGAAGATAGCTATTGGAAGAACGTAAAGAATGAGAATGGGACTGACAAACAAATTCATAGCGTTCTCTGAGATAGAGAGGAGTAGATGGATTGAAGAGAATATTATAAAGAAGTGAAAGAATGTGAGTATCCCGGCGAAGACGGATGGGTAACCATTTCAGCTTATTGCGGAACTCGGAAACGTGATCATATCAAAATCAAAAATCAAAATTATGTAGACTAAAGAAAGTCCACAGATATGTTTAACAATAAGTTTACATTTCTTTTTCTTTACATTTGGCACGACATGGTTGTTAGATTATATTTATCCAACACACCCCCTTAATTTAATAACCATTGTTTTACAAAAAAAAAAATCAAATTATTCATATTTTAAATGAATCATCAATTTTACAATTCTAATTTGTTATACTTGCAAATAGACAATTTATGAATTTACTTTTAATTCAAAGTCAAAGTCAAAGTCAAAAAGATTTATTCAAATAGGTCACAATCTGACACTTTTGTACGTCAATGAAAATAAACAGTAACGAATCTACCGTGCGTTCGGAAAGATACCTTTACAAGAAGAACGCACAAGAAACTTGTAGGGCTTAATTTTTTCAACTGATTGTTTTACAATATTTAGTTTGGTTACACTCGTTTGTTTATAAGGTGCCGCGTGGTGGCTATGCGGAAGTTCCCAAGCATCTTTGTCCTCTATGTACTGATTTACATTATAATAAGCATTCTTTAGTAAAGTAGATTTTATATAGGTTTTGAATTTACCCTCTGAGAGCCCCGTTATCTCTTTTGGGATTTTATTATAGAAACGTACACTATTTCCTAAGAATGATTTTTTATTTGTTTTAGATAATCTAAAGCTAGGTATAGCTATTTTGTCTTTATTCCTAGTATTAAAATTATGGAGGTCACTATTTAATTTGAATTTATGCAAATTTTTACGCACATACATGATGTTCTCATAGATGTATAAGGATGGTAGGGTCAGTATGTTTATTTCTTTAAATAATTCCCTAAGGGATTCGCGTGGACGCATCTCATAGATGGCACGAATCGCACGTTTTTGTAGTATAAAGATGGTTTCTATATCTGCAGCTGACCCCCACAACAAAATCCCATATGACATTAAGCTGTGGAAATATGCAAAGTAGACTAATCTCGCCGTGGCTATGTCCGTTAGTTGCCTAATTTTGTAAACCGCGTAAGCTGCAGAGCTTAGTTTCCCTGAGAGCTCGGTGATATGAGTGCTCCATTGCAGTTTAGAGTCTATATGTATGCCAAGGAACAAAGTTGCATTGTCGATATTGAGTCTTTCACCGTCAAGAACTATGTTCGGTTCTATACTTCTGACGTTAGGCAAAGAAAATTTCAAACATTTAGTCTTTTTCGCATTCAATAACAGATTGTTTGCTGTGAACCATCTGGATATACTTGCTAAAGTATTATTAACATGTGTGAGTGAGGTATCCTTCCTATCAACTTTAAAAATCAATGACGTATCATCGGCAAATAGAACTATATCTGCCAGACCTTGGACCATATAAGGCAAATCGTTAATATATGCCAGAAACAGGAAAGGACCCAAAATTGATCCCTGTGGGACCCCCATTTTGACAGGAGAACTAGCAGATGTGATACCATTGACGCTTACCTTCTGCTGCCTACTAGATAAGTATGATTCCACCAAATTCAGGGCATTCCCATGAATTCCATATACTTCTAACTTGCGCAGTAACGTGCAGTGTTCTACACAGTCGAAAGCTTTGGAGAGATCACAAAACACTCCAATGGCATCCTGTGAACGCTCCCAAGCCTCCAAGACAAGAGTCATGAGATGACAGCCCGCATCGGTTGTTGATCTACATTTGGTGAAACCATACTGGTTAAAATGTAATATGCTATTTTTATTGAAATGTGACAGCAGTTGGTTCAGCATCAATTTCTCAAAGATTTTACTTAATACTGGCAAAACAGAGATTGGCCTATAGTTGGAGGGATCTGTCTTAATTCCCGATTTAAAGATGGGAGTGATTTTACTTATTTTCATTAGTTCCGGAAACGTGCCTTTATCTATGCATAGGTTGAACAAGTCTGCTAAGTAAGGAGCAATTGTGTTTATTATAGAATCTAACATTTTTACAGATAGACCCCAGAGATCCTCAGTAGCTTTAACATTTAAACTCTTGTACGTCTTTTTGATATCAGTTAATGAGATGTGTTCAAACGAAAATTTAGCTATGGTGCGTTGGAAGTTTTCTTTAAGAAAAGCATCCGCCAAGTCTGGGGATGAATCAAGTGACTTGGTCGCATTAGGGGCTATGTTAGAGAAGAAATCAACAAAAATATTAGCGACCTCCTCAACATTTGTATTGTATTCATTATGTATTAATAATTTATATTCAGTATCTCTTCGTTTATCTTTACCTGTCTCTACATTTATTGTTTTCCAAACTGCCTTAATTTTATTGCTTGATCTGCGGATTTTGTCTCTAATATGTATGGCTTTTGCTTGGATGCAAACCGCTTTAAAAATTTTTGAATAACTTCTAACATACTCATGAAATGATTCTGAATTAGAATGGGCTTTATCACTATACAACTCATACATATTATCCCTACTTTTCCTGATTCCCTTGGTAGCCCAATCACTAAATTCTAATTTCCTATTTATGTGTAATTTCTTTTTGGGACATATCTCATTGAACTCCTTACTTATTACGGAAAATATAGTTTCATAATTGAAATTAGGGTCTTCCTCAGAGACAGCGACATTTACCAGTTTTGATTCTATACTATTTCTAAGCTTTTCTAGTTTAAATGTTGTTAGAGGCCTATGTTCAATTGTTAGTTGTTCTTTAGATTTTTGACATAAAAATTCTAGTGAGAGACCCTTGTGGTCAGACCTAACGCCACTCGTTATTGACAACTTCCTACTTTCGCAATCAGTATAGATATTATCAATACAGGTTAATGAGGTGACTGTAACTCTAGTGGGCTCACAGAATAGGTAACTCAAACCGAATGACTTAAATAAACTAGTCAATTTAATTTTATCTGAATTAATTATTTAGAATATCATTTAAAAATTTATAGAATTTTTCTGCACACAAGCTTTTTGTCATTACATCAGCGTTATTATCATTAGTACAAATATATTCAATAGTAATGAGATTTTTATCAATTAAGTCTTTTAGAAAATGAAATTTTATATCTATATGCTTCGTTCTCTTTGAATTTTCAAAGCTCTTTGACATAGCAATTGCACTTCTGTTATCTACCAGTAGTGTATTCATTTGTCCTAGGCAGTCCAAATGTTTTGCAACTCCTTTGACATTTAATAGTTCCTGAGCAGTAATAGCAGCAGCAACATATTCGGCTTCAGCAGTTGATAATGCCACACAGGGTTGTTTTTTAGATGACCATGCTATAGGATTTTTCCCATGGAATATCATTGTTCCACTTACACTCTTTCTATTTTTATCATCACTAGCCCAATCTGCATCAGAGTAGGCGATTATGTTGTTATCATCAGATTTTCTCCATATCAGTCCTTTGTCTTTGGTACCTTTAAGATATCTAAGTATTCTTTTTCCAGCTTTCCATGCAGATTCATTTACTTTATCAAGATATCTACTTAGGTAAGATACTGAGTATGTTAAGTCCGGTCTTGTGATCATAGTCAGGTAAAGTAAACTTCCTATCATTTCTCTATATTGGTTCTCTTTTTCTGCTTTCTTTTCTTCTTGTAGGTCTATTTTAAAATTTACTTCCATAGGTGTTCTTATTTCTTTGCTTTCTTGCATGTTAAATTTTGTAAGTATTTTTTCTATTAGCTTAGTTTGTTTCATTGTTATGGTATCTGTATTTCTCACTATTTCTGTTCCTAGAAATGACTTTGCCTCTCCCAGATCTTTAGCATTATATTTTGTTTTCAGGTCATTTATAGTTATTTCACAATTTTTGCCAATTAACAAGATATCATCCACATAAATTATCATCCAACAGTCTTCTTTGTAGTACAGGCAGGAATCATATTCTGATCTTTTAAATCCTTGTCATTTATAGTTATTTCACAATTTTTGCCAATTAACAAGATATCATCCACATAAATTATCATCCAACAGTCTTCTTTGTAGTACAGGCAGGAATCATATTCTGATCTTTTAAATCCTTTTTCAATGGCAAAATTGTTTATTGTTTCATTCCAGCATCGGGGAGATTCAGTCAATCCATAGAGCTCGGTTTAATTTTAATACCTTGTTTTTTTCAACAGGTTGGTGCCCTTCTGGCGGTTTGATGTATATTTCTGATTTAACCTTTCCATTTAGAAATGCAGTAGGAATATCCAGTTGTCTAATGGGTAAGTCTTCATTTACTGCTTTTGATATCAACAGTCTAATGCTTGAAAAGCAATGAAAAGGCGATCGCCTGATCGTAAGTTGATTAAGAACCTACTCTGTAGAGTTCCTAACACCTACCTAACTTTCCTATCGCCCTAGCCCTAACCATATACAATAAGATATATACTTATATAGATAGTGCGGGATGTCCGTTGCCGAGAGACCTATGACAACAGACGGAGGCGGGTAGGAAAGAGGGATACGCACGTCGTGCAATGTGCGCAGGTACGGTTTTCCGACTGCCGATCACGCAGGATCACGTGACCGATCACCGATCACGGGGGACCAGCGACGGCTAAAGGAGTCTTGGCCGCAGTCGGAGGAAGGAGAGGTAAATCGCCCGCCCAGCGGAGAGGTACTGGACAGGGCGCGGTGGCCGGACCCCGGCAGGCGGTCCGGTGGAGCCTCCCTGGGGACGGGAGCGCTCGGACAGGTGGGCGGCGGCAGCCGACCTCGTCAGTACGGGGCAATGGACCGGTACTCTTGCTGCCGGTCCAGGCCAAGGCCGCTTGTAGCCTTCCGTACGGCTGCTGATGGGCGGCTGTCAGGCCGCGGTACTATTGATGGGCGGCTGTTAGGCCGCAGTGGTGCCGAGGGGTGGCTGTCAGGCCGAGGTCCTATTGATGGGCGGCTGTTAGGTCGCAGGAGGAGTGAATCAAAACCCAGGTTAGGTAGTGATTGATTTATTTACAAAAAATTTAACTTATATACTAAATTATTGGCTACACACAAATATAATTATTTCCATGTGCGTAATAACTATTATGTTGGCTCGGTCAGCATCTCGCGATTGGCCTTGCTCTGTGGAAGTGCTGACGCGCCGTGACGGTGCCCTCGTTTCGTGCGGTTTAGTCGGTCGTTATGGAATTAGGTCTTGTTCATGTTTGAACAATGCTAGACATTCTTGCCACAGGTGAATACAAATTATCAGGTTGGTCTTCTTTTTTTAATTGAAAGCCTCTTGCGACTAATCTAGCTTTCTTTGTTCCATCTTCTTTTTCTTTAAATATCCATTTTGTATCAATAGCTTTTTTATTTGGTGGTAAATCTTCCTCAGTCCAAGTTTCCAATTTGATTAATGCTTTGAGTTCTTTATCTATTGCTTCTTTCCAATCTTTGTCCTTTAAAGCATCTTTGTATGTGTCTGGTGTTTTTGTTTGAGTCATTTCAGTAGCTATATTAGTTTCATAATCTTTTAAATAGTGTGGTTTATTTACTGTTCTTCCTGATCGTTTTGTTACTATGGGTATTTCAGTATTTTCCGTTTCATCTTCAGATTGATTGTTCTCTTGTACTTCAGTTTGATTTAAGATCATGTCTTTTTCTTCAGTATTTTTTATTTTTAGCAAATTATAAATATCTTCTTCTTCATTGTTTATATTTTCTTCTTCTTTGTCTTCCTGGTCTTTCTCAACTTTATTTTCTTTATTGTTATTCTTTCTTTTAAATACAACATCTCTTCTAATAGTAATTTTTCTTTTTTCAGGTATCCAGAGTCGGTATCCATTTGGAGCATATCCCACCATTATTAGTTTTTCACATCTTTCATCGAGTTTTTTCAGTGGAGTAAGATTTTTTGTATATACTTCTGAGCCAAAGGTTTGTATGTTTTTCACATTGGGTTTTTCTTCAGTCCATTTTTCTATAGGTGTTGTTACTTGACCATCTTTAGGTGTTCTGTTAAGTAGATATGTAGCTGATAATACCGCTTCACCCCACATGTTTTTCTCTAGGTGGTTGGACTGGAACAACATAGCACGTACCTTTTCCATTAAAGTACGGTTGAAGCGTTCAGCTTTTCCATTTTGTTGAGGCGTATAGGCAACTGTATAATCCAATCTTATTCCGTGACTTCTGCACCAGTTCTTTAATTGTTCACTGTTATACTCACCGCCATTGTCACAACGGATCATATTTACTTTCTGATTTGTATGTCTTTCAACTTCTTGTATATATTCTTTTAATATGTAAATACTTCGCTCTTGTTTGCAATTAGGTAAGTCTGGGCATAGTCTGTATAATCATCAATAAATGTCAAAACATATCTTTTATTATCCCATGTTAAGGGTGTGACTGGTCCACACACATCGGTATGTATTGTGTGTAGTTTTTAACCACGCTCTGCTACCATGTTATAATATTTGTTTTATAGTATTCAAATAAACAATTTATGTTTTATGGAAATACTGGTTTTATTTTAGTTCACTAGTTTTACAAAAAGTTTTACATTAAACAGTTATTTTTATCGGCCATAGCCATAGACACAGATCACTATAATTAGTACTACGTACAGATGCGACAGTGGAACGGCGCCGGAAAGTTTTGCAATATGTGCGTTTGTCGCTGTTGTCGCACATCTACTTTTTTTTTTTTTTCTAACTCCATAGAGTTCTTAATCTCCTTCGGTGGAGTTTTGCACATTTTATGAATGGCATTGACATTTTATAATTCATTGCAATGTGACAACTAGTGATGTAAAAATATTACACTAGGTATCGACTAAATTAGTGATGTCCCTTTTATCGATACATATTAGTGACGTCACTCTTTTGGTCCTGTATTACTTGAAAACTTAATTTTAAAGTAAAAAATAAAACAAACATACATAGATCGAACGGATAAGTATGGAGTTCCGGCTACAGTTAAACAGTTAACAGTAACTGAATTAGAGGTCCTAAAAGTTGTAGCCGTCATGACTTGCTGACCATCTGTATTTCCCTATGACTGAAATAAAATTAGGTTTTTTACTATTTAAAAGAGTTTAATCACTTATAATCCAAAGAAATCTTACTATAATAAATAATATTATAAACATAACATACATTCACGCCTTTTTTTCCTGAAGGGGTAGGCAGAGGTGTACCCAGGACTCAGTCCCATAGTAGATAAATAAATTATAATAATATTATGTATAATATTATAAACTTCGTTTTTTTTGTTTGTAACGAATAGGCTCCGAAACTTCTGGACGATTTAAAAAAAACTTTCACTTATAAACAGCTCATTTCGGTGTGAGTGATATAGGCTATATGAGATTTTGAAAAAAATAGGGATCCGTAAGGTAACTGCAATATGGTGAACCAAGGTGTCACATTATTACCAAATATATTCATTAATTTGCGTGCGCTGAATGAAATCCATTGATGGTAGGGTAAAATAATGTACTAGGGGTTTTTAGTACTTACCAATATGTACAATATAGTGAACGAACATTATATACATCTATTTTAAAGGAGTCATTATTTTTCATGCGGTGTGAAAACTATCGATGGTAGATTAAAATAATAATAAACAAAAAAATAATAGTTTGTAGAACTTATCAATTATCAATATCTACAAAATAGTGAACGAACATTGTATTCATCTATTTTGGTTTAGTCAATTTTTGGCTTTTGGCTAGTATAGTTTTTGGCTTCTCCTGCGTCCTGCATCCTCAGGCCCCAGCATATATAACTGATGCATGTTATTTTTTAATAATAAACCCATATTAGCAAATAGCAATAATAAGCATGCTTAAAAATTAATGCTAAATTACATTAATTACCATCACTATCACTATAGGTCTCCCAATAATTTTTTCAAAACTGAAAAATAAAGTTACGTAAGTTATTAATGTTATAATTTTATAAAAACAACACTTTTTGGTTTGCCAAGGTATAAAAATTATGAGTTTCATATCTCATTTTTACTCAATTAGTGGTCAACCTATACCTTCTGAACTTAGGGGCATGCCTTATTCTATTTCTTTAGCTGTAAACAAGCAGGGGTATGAATAGCGTGTCCTTCGTCCTTCTCAATCTAACTGGCGTATTTCTAAGTGTCTGTGACACACACTCTTTCTTATCAGCTGCTCCTTGGAAAGTCCGACGAGAAGGGGATTAGTTGGCACTAAGAACTGCAACCACAAGCTTCTAAATTTATCGTCCTTTGGAATGTTAAATAAGCGGTGAGTAGCGCTTGTTGCATCTCAACTACTAACACAGCACTTAAGCGTCGCCATGGCAAAAGAGGCGTAAATAATCTGGCTAAACTCGAGTATTCAAACAATTAGGAAAAATTCTGATCAGGATTCTACAACTCAACGAGAAAATCACAGGATTCTTGCAGACATGACATGACTCATGACAGTGCATTACGTGCTCAGTGACAGTGCAGTCAAGATGACGTGTTGTTTTTTTTATTATTCGTGCACAGTAGCGACAAACGGGACATTGGGAAACAAGCTGTCTCAGCCGTGGCCATAGAGTACAAAATTATGTAGACTAAAGAAAGTCCACAGATATGTTTAACAATAAGTTTACATTTCTTTTTCTTTACATTTGGCACGACATGGTTGTTAGATTATATTTATCCAACAAGCATTGCAATAAGAAGTTTACGACGTCTACTGGTCTGGCCACGCATTTGCGGGTAGGTACAACATATCACAGAACAGATACAGAATACGTATAGAATGGAAACTGTCATTCGCCTACAAATCGGGCCTTCTTCACCCCCGAGCCCTGCTTCTATGGGAAATCACCTCACGCACACTCTTGCGCGTGTACAAAATCCATGTGTGCAGTCTCTGTGTAGTAGGTAGTTATATCGCTACTTTTGTATGGAGTTGAGTCGAGTGTTCGGGGTATGGCCGTTTTATCTTGGCGAGTCTTGAAGTGCGTCACACACAAGACTGTACGCCTCTTTTCTAGATTCATGTACATACTTAAAAAGAGTTACTACTACATAACAACATCAATCACGCCTTTTTCCTAAAGGGGTAGGCAGAGGTGTACCCAGGACTTAGTCTATGGGACTACATTTCGTCAGTATGTAGGTACCCCACATTTCGTCAGTATGTTATTGGTCCCATGTAATAGACGGCGAGGCTATTGCTATCTATCGGTCCAGATCAGTTCCAGACTCCAGGCAGTTATTGAGATAATTTTAAAAAATACAATTTTTTTTAACTTTTTGTCCACAAATCCCCATTGACGTCTCAAAGTGCTAGTAATGTGGATTTGTGAACTTTTTGTCCAAAAATCCCCATTGACGCGTCAAAGTGCTGGTAATGTGGATTTGTGAACTTATTGTCCACAAATCCCCAAGACGTCTGAAAGATTTTGTGAACTTCTTGTCCACATATCCCCATTGGATACAGGTAGGGTTCCCAGATGACAGGAATTTTCCTGACATGTCCGGAATTTTAGCCGTGTGCCAGGGAAACAGGGATAATTGAAAGTTGTCAGGAATTTTAATAAAAGAGAAAAATTTAAGAAATTATATTTTATTATAATTATAAAATCAAATTATTAACTTACCATAATCAAACAACGAAATCTAATAATTATCAGGTAATTATTTGTGTATGGGCTCAACATACAAAGCACTTGAGTTCCCACGCTAAACTTAACACTTTACATAACTCTACCGATTTCTTTAGCCATAAGTTTGTTAAAACCAATAGTACCAATAAAGGCGTCGTTCAGAGCACACTGCTCTTTCATTTTTAAACCAATCGTCCCGGCGTCGCGCACCCGAACTCAACAACTAACAAACAATTAATTCTAATTTATAACTTAACGATAAAATAATGTATGCAGTCTCCAAACAGTCGAAACTCTACAAATCGATTAAATATTCATCTGATCCGCGTACTTTTCACTGCTGGATAGAGGATATATTTTTTGCCGAAATGTCAGGATTTTTATTGTTGAGGCCAGGAAAACTTATTTTTGGATATGGTAACCCTAACAGGTGTAGTACTACCGAAAGGGGTGTTATATATATACCAAGTGATACGAAAAGATGTACTCCTGACAGCCTCGTTGGCTCAGATGATAGTAACTCTGCTTTCTGTGCCTCAGGGCCCGGGTTCGATCCCCGGCCAGGTCAAACATTTGTGTGCATGAACTTGTCTGTTTGATCTGTATCTAGGTGTTATAAACTTATATTATAAGTACGTATGTATATCAATCATCTGGTTACCATAGTACAGGCTTCTAGCCTAGTTTGGGACTAGATGACCGTGTGTGGAACTTCCACATATAAAAAAAGTCTAATTTAATGTATATTTTTAGATCCATATAAACGATCGTCGCTACAAGTGCGACATCTGTGGGAACGCATTCATACACGCGTCGTCATTAAAGGAACACGTCAACGGTGTGCATTATAATATTAGAAGGAAGAAAGGTCGACAGGAAATCGATAGTGATTACTTCGAATAAAATAATTAAGAAAATATGTATAGTTTTTATCATAGACAATATTGTTTTTTAAAACGATTTAAAACGATGAGTTGTTGGTATCTGGGCCACGTCGGCCTAACATTATGACTAAGATTTTATTTGATAGCCCTGATAATAAGACGCAAATATGCATAAATCATATTTTACTTTACAGTCCGAACGTGATTATATTTAGGAGACGGCGCCCGGAGAATTCCCCAAACAAAGATAGGTAATAGTTAAATCATTTGAAATCAGAGCATATGTCTAATATTAAATGACGTTATTCGGAATGAGACACTAGTTATCAAGGTTCCTAATTATATTTTAGTCTAAAATACCTATTATTTTGGAGTTATATTTGAAAATACCTAGGTATATTTTGGATTTTTATCATACTTTAGTCCAAAGTACTCCTATTTTGGATTGAAATATTAATTAGCAACCTAGATAACTAGTGTCTCATTCCGAATAACGTCATTAAATGTTGGAAATATGCTCTGATTTCAAATGATTTAACTATTACGTTTGTATGGGGAATTCTTCGTTCGCCGCCCTGTTATATATATTTTTTTATTACAACATACATGCTCGTCGAAATAAATTGGTATTAGGAATGTCATGAAAGTGAAAGAACCGAAAGCAGTATCAAATGTTATTTATTTGGAAACAAAAATTGTAGTAAGTACAAAAAAATGATACCTACCTGCATTAGTTTATAAAATTGTGTCGCAGGCATCAACGCCCTCAGGATTTAAAGTCCAGTATATCAGGACCACAGAAAGTGGAGAGAATATATTATATATGCTGGTATACATATATGTATACATATGTGTATTGTTCCCGTCGGAATATCGGGAAAAGTAACCTATGTGTTATTCCAAGCTCTAAGCTGCCTGCATACCAAATTTTAGCCCAATCGGTTCCGTAGTTTTGACATGGAAGAAAAACAAACATCCATCTAACCAAAACCCCACTAGATGGCGCTGGAGGTGAGTTAAAACACGCTAGCGTTTTGTTCACCTTTTACAAACGTAACTTTTTTACATTGTACTTACTTAATAATATATATTAATTATTAACTTATTTAATATAATTAATATAAATTTATAATATAAATTGAATATAATAAAATATTAGTAATAAAGTAAGATAAGAAGTAAGATAACTCTCTGCCTACCCTAACGGGTACGAGGTGTGACTGTACGGTTGTATTTATTCTTTGGATTCTTAACAAATTTCTTCATATGTTTTACTGTGATATGATTTAACAATAGCTCCTTTCTAAAATATTCTTTTCCACAATGATCACATTGATATTTAACTAAGTTTATAGTTTTACTATGTTGGGACATTATGTGTAACACTAAAGAACGTTTTCTTAGATAACATTTGTTACATGTATCACATATGAATTTAATTTTATTCTGGTTCCTAGGACAATGATATTTGTTGTGCTTGTACCAATAATAGTAATTAGGAAATACCTTGTTGCAAAGGTTACATGTTTCTGTCTTAGTCAGGCCATTTTGTGGTCTTTCTGTTTTATTGTAGTTCATTTCACAATGATATTTGATGTGGTTGTCTCGGGTGCCCTTCTTAGTAAATACCTTATTGCACAAATAACACATACTGCTTTCTTTCTTAGTTTTATTCATGTTCATAAGACAATTATATTTAATGTGGGTGTTACGGCTACTCTTACTAGAAAATTCCTTGTTGCAAAAGTTACATGTTCTTTCCTTCGGACATTTTTGTGGTCTTTTAGTTCTATTCTTGTTCCTAGGACAATTATATTTGATGTGGTAGTTTCGGTAACTCGAAGTTTGAAATTCTTTATTGCAAAAGTTACATGTTTTTTCCTTCAGACCGATTTGTGGTCTTTGTATTTTATTCTTGTTCCTAGGACAAGCATATTTGATGTGGTTGTCTCGGGCACTCTTCCTACAAAATACCCTATTACATAGGTTACACATATTGCTTTCTGTCATACTTTTACTCTTGTTCATTGTACAATGATATTTGATGTGTATGTTTAGTATACTCTTCATAGAGAATACCTTATTGCAGTCGTTACATTCTACATTATAATATTTTTTCATATGATTTACTTTAATATGAGTTATCAAACTGCCCTTGATGGTATGTATATTCCTTTCCACAATAATCACATTGATATTTAACAATATTCGCAATATTACCATGTTTTAACATTATGTGTGCAGCTAAAGCACGCTTGCTTTGATAACTGTTGTTACATGTATCACATATAAATTCTTTGTTAATCTCTTTCTTAGGACATTTTAATTCGATGTGGTTGTAAAAGGTTCTTTTTCTGATAAACACCTTATTGCATAGGTTACATGAAAAACTTGCAGTCCTTGTTTTATTACGGTTCATAGGACAATGATATTTGATGTGCTTGTTCTGGATAAATTTATTAACAAACACCTTATTGCATAGGTTACATGCAAAAATTGCAGTCCTTGTTTTATTATGGTTCATAGGACAATGATATTTGATGTGATTGTTCCGGATATATTTATCAGCAAACACCTTTTTGCAAAGGTTACACACACTCACCAACTTAGTTATTTTATTTGTGTTCATAGAACAATGTTTGATGTGTAGGTTTCGATAACTCGTACTAGAAAATGCTTTATTGCAATGATTACATATTTCTGTCTTCTTCAGACGATTCTCATTCATAGGACATCTATATTTAATGTGGTTGTCTCGTTGACACTTGCTAGTAAATACCTTATCACAATGGTCACATATTATATTGTCTGAATTAATATTTTTTCGTTTTTTAGGTTGTCTGCGTTTAGTTTTCTGTCTATAGTTCTTGTCCTCATTCGTACACTGATCATATTCTTCTGCATCTTTTGGAACACAATCTGTGTTCGTGCAAGGTTTCTGTATCACCTCTGGTCCAATAACTAATTCATCCTTGACAATATGGTTTTCATATAATTGTTTATATTCTGGGTTGGATCTGAGTATTGTTACTATACATTCATTTTCTGGTTCAGGGTTACTTTCATCTTTAACCTGTATGCTCTCATCTTGCTCTTGCTTTATTGGTTCAACATTATTTAGAGTATTTCTTCTATGATTTAGACATTTGGAATTTTTTTTTTGTTTTATGACAGTTTTTTTTTTAGTGATTTTATTTCTTCTTTTCTTATTTTTCATTTTTCTGGATTTTTCTTGGTCTTATCTCAAATATTATTGTTATATTTCTGTCTCTTTTTCTTTAGTTTTGTGCTTTTTTTATTGTTTTAGTGTGATCTTTACTTTCTAATGTGTCAATATCAAAATCTTATGGTGAATTTATTTCCAAATAAGTTTTGTTTATATTCTGCTTGGTGTAAAAGCCTATTTTATTTTATGATGGCAATGTGACACAAAAGCATCAAACGTTTATGGCAAATTGTTTCACAGCAATCTGAAATAATAATAAAAATTATTAATGATTGGAAGTCAAGTGGCATGATATGAAGGAGACCTATGCCCAACAGTGGGATGTAGTGGGCATCATAATGATATTGATGATTTTATTTAAAAGCAAGGAGGTCTACCTTGAATTGGTAAAAAGGTGCAAATATATCTTATAATACTGTGTAATAGAAATTAATTGGCACTGGCAGTTAACATGTGCACGAGGGTCGCACGGGAGGCGGCTATGTATAGAATGGACGCTGTCATCCGCCCACCAATCGGGCCTTCCTCCCCCCACGAGTGAGATTGAGCTCTCCACGAGCCCTGCTTTGTTGTGAAATCAGCTCACGCACACTCTTGCACATTTTTTTTTTTTTGTGCGTCTGCATCTACAATCAGTCCCAGGACTATAAGCAGATTTGTTGGGCGGTTGAAGCATTGTGAGGGGTCTCCCCAGCAGGAGACACTCCTATTTAACATCGAGCATGTAGAGTCTGGATATCATGGCGTTTAAGGCGTTTCCTATAGCTGATTTTTGTTAATTCGGCAGCCAAGTCATTCGGGTGGTTGTCGAGCCGATTTTTGTAGTTAGTGGAGGACTGTTGGATCTCTTCCTTTACTGTTTTAATTTCCAGAGCTTCATGGATTTCAGAGTTAGTGAGAAACCATGGAGCATTCGACAAGGTACGAAGTATGCCATTCTGCAGTCTCTGTATAATATTTAGATTGGAGTTACAAGCGCTTCCCCAGAGTTGGATCCCATACACACAGGTTTGAGGATCATTTTATAGATTAGGAGCTTGTTGTCCACCGAAAGTTTAGAGTTGCGTGCCATCAGCTAATACAAGGTCCGGAACCGTATGTTTGTTTCATCACGCTTTGTTTTGACATGATTTTTCCATGTCAGCCTTCTGTCTAGGTGTATTCCAAGGTACTTGACAGAGTCACTTTGGGGCAGGGTATTGTTTCCCAGTTGCACGGGTGAACAGTTTCCTTTTCTAAGCGTGAATGTTATGTGGGTCGATTTAGAAGCACTTGCTTTGATGCGCCACTTCTGCAGCCAGTCCCCTACTTTGTTGAGGCTTTCTTGTAAAATATTTGAAGCAGTTTGTGGATCTGAATTACTTGTGTTGTCTGAGGGAGGTCTGCAGTGTACAAGGTGTACAGGATTGGGCCAAGAACGGAGCCTTGGGGCACACCGGCCGAGATCTTATAGATTTCTGACGCATCACCACTTTCTCGTACTTGAAACATGCGGTTTGACAAGTAAGAATTCATCAAAGTATAGTAGGTATGTGGTAGCAAAGTTTTTATTTTGGAGAGTAGGCCTTTATGCCATACATTGTCAAATGCCTGCTGGATATCAAGAAACACAGCAGAGCAGTACTCTTTGGCTTCAAGGGAGTGCCGTATTTTGTCACAAACTCGGTGGACCTGCTCGATGGTCGAGTGGTGTTTTCTGAACCCAAATTGGTGTTTGGGGATGGCTTCATTTTCATCCAATAGCGGTAGTATTCTGTTCAGGAGAATCCTTTCAAACACTTTAGACAGGACAGGTAGAAGACTTATCGGCCGGTATGATGTAGCATGATCTGGAGGTTTTCCTGGCTTATGTATCATGGAGATGATGGATACTTTCCACATAGTTGGGAAGTGTTGGACCCTGAGGACACCATTAAAGAGTGTTGTAATGAATACTAAAGCTTTTCTAGGAAGTTGCATAAGAACCTCTTTAGTGATTAGGTCAAAGCCAGGGGCTTTGTTGTTCTTCATTCTTTTCAAGGCCCATGTAAGCTCACGCACTGTTACTGGCCTTGGTGGAAGTGATAATTGAAGGTCTTGCTGTAGTTGGTTATCTACTTCCCTCTCGAGTTCTTCGCATTCACTATCGTTTGGTTTAAATACGTTAGCTAGATGTTTTGCGAATGTTTCTGCCTTTTCTTTACCAGTCCTAGCCCAACCTCCGCTATTGTTTCTTATTGCAGACTTAAATGGTTGAGGTCATTTAAACGTTTTTGTGAATTTCCAGAGCGCGTACTGAGATGATGCGGTAGCGGTCAGATTTTGTAGTTTACTTTGTAGCGTTGCATTATTTATACTATCCAGCATTTCTTTCAATTCACTTGCGGCTTTGTTTAAAGCGGTTTTATCAGATTTATGTCTAGATTGATGCCAGACCCTTCTAAGCCTTCTTTTTTCCAGAACTTTATTTTTTATATCGAGAGGAATGTTTCCAGTAGTAGCCCTTTTCTTTTTGATTGGAGTGTTCATCCAGCATGCATTCTGTATTAGGCTGGTAATGTAGCTTGTGGCATCTTCTATCTCATCTGATGTTTTTAGGGATACATGTAGTTGTATAGTTTCCTCTATGTATTCCCTAAATCCTTCCCAGTCTGTAAATTTGTTGGACAATGTCTCGGGTTCTTCGTGGCAAATTATTGTCGTGCTTACGGTTAGAATTACAGGGGAATGATCAGAGTTACTATCATAACAGGGCTCGGCTTTGAGATAGTGTCTCGAGAGTCCTCTGGTGATAAAAAAGTCTAGCAGGTCAGGCTTTTTCTTTGGGTCTGTAGGCCAGTAAGTCGGTTCACCGGATGAGATTGAGTCAAGGTTATTTCCGTCAATGCATCCCTTAAGCTGTCTACCTCTTGTTGTTATTAACCTAGAGCCCCAGTACGAGTGCTTGGCATTCCAGTCGCCACCAGCAATGAATCTGTTTCCCAGTGTGTGGAAAAACTCGGAGTACTTTGCACTATCTATTCTATGCTTCGGTGGGCAATATACCGCAGATATGTTGAGGGGTCCATCCTTACTCTCAACTACAACAGACGTTGCCTGGATATAGCTTGTTTTATATTCGGGCATGACATAGTGCTTAATGTTCGCTCTAATGGCTATAGCAGTTCCAGCGTGGCCAGTGCCATCAGGGTGACAAGTAATGTAGGTGTAGCAGCCCTTAATTTTTATGTTGCTTTTTTCTGTACAGTGTGCTTCAGATATGAGCACAACATCAAGTTTATTACTTGCAATTAGCACCTCTAGCTCGGACTTATTTGGTGTTAAGCCATTAATGTTCCACGTGGCTATCCTGAGAGAAATCATTTTGGGATTTTGTCTAGCAGTGTTGTTATGAGACTCAAGAGAGTGCTCATTTGTTGTAAGATAAGATCAAATTTTTCTGATTGTTTTACTATGAGTTCTTCTAATTTATTATATGGTTTTACTTCAGGATTCTAAACTCAAACAGATTTATTCAAATAGGTCATAATCTGACACTTTTGTACGTCAATGAAGATACAGTACTGAGTCTACCGTGCGTTCGGAAAGATACCTCTACAAGAAGAACGCACAAGAAACTTGTAGGGCTTAATTTTTTCAACAGATAGTTTCACAATATTTAGTTTGCTTACATTCGTTTTCTTTGAAGGTGCCGCGAGGCGACTATGCAGAAGTTTCCAGGCATCTTTGTCCTCTATGTACTGGTTGACTTTATAGTATGCCTTCTTTAGTAAAGTAGATTTTATATAGGTTTTGAATTTACCCTCTGAGAGCCCAGTTATCTCTTTTGGGATTTTATAGAAACGTACACTATTTCCTAAGAATGTCTTTTTATTTGTTTTAGATAATCTAAAGCTAGGTACAGCTATTTTGTCTTTATTCCTAGTATTAAAATTATGAAGGTCACTATTTAATTTTAATTTATGTAAATTTTTACGCACATACATGATGTTCTCATAAATGTATAAGGATGGTAGGGTCAGTATGTTTATTTCTTTAAATAATTCCCTCAGGGATTCGCGTGGACGCATCTCATAGATGGCACGAATCGCACGTTTTTGTATTCTGTTCGTTTGTGTTCTTCTTCAATCTTTCAGCATAGGTGTCATTTGGTCTACTTCCTCCAGGGTTGGCGGGTTTTGTTTCCGTGGTGCTTTTCGAGTCTGGTGGTCTGGTGGTGTTCTTGTGAGTTGTCCTCTGTGGCATTCTTCTAGCGAGGATCTCCCTGTATACAGCACAGCCTTTATAATTTGCAGGGTGTTCACCTTCACAGAGAGCGCATAGGGCTGGTGTATTACGATCTTTCTTTGGGCAGTCAGCAGTTTTGTGCCCTTGAGCGCATTTTACGCAACGATATGGTCGCATGCAGTAATTTTTTGAGTGACCATATTGTTGGCACCTCTGACACTGTGGTAATGTTGTCCTCTTTTTGGGGTCTTCAATGACAACTGACTGGTGATATATGTATTTGATGTCTTTAACTGCCTTGTTGTTTGGCCCAGGGGCAATATTTACAAAGAACGTAGATGTTGGTTTTTTGTCTGGTCCATACTTGGCGTTAACAATCTCTCCATAGACTTTATTTCCAGTTTTTTCAATTTCCTCCACAATTGCACTGAGCGGAGTGGAGTGGTGGAGGTTTTTTATAACCACTCTAAAGCAGCGCTGGTCCTTAAGGTTGAAAGTGTGACCTATGAGTCCATTCTCTCGAACTACAGTGATAACTTTTTTGTAGGTGGTAGCATCTTTACAAGAGACCCTTAGTTGATTCCTATTTACTATTTTGAAAGTAAAGAGGTTATGATCAGCTGCTGATTGCAACAGTTGTGTGAGTTTGTACCTCAATACCATATAAAATAATTGGTGGTGGTTTGCTAGGTCGTTTTTCCTTTGGTTGACTAGAATTCTCTTTCTCGTTTACAGATAAATCCTTGTAGCGGTTCTGAGTTTTTATAGTTTCTGGGGATGGTGTCCGTGACAATTTTTTCCGTTTATGGCTTTTAGATTCAGGGACTCTTTGCCAGTCCGGCGGTTTGGGAGTAATTATTTCTAGGTTCTTGCCTAGTGTTGCCTGTGTTGAGGGTTCTATTTGAGAGATACTTCCCAGTGAGGAACTTCTAGTTCTCGTAAAAAGGCTTGGATGGAACGCCTGTTGTACAAATATACGTCTTCCAGTAGCATTCACTGAAGCAGAGGCCTGGTTACCCACGTCTGCACAGTCTTCGGTAACATATTTCACACCTTGAGGCCCGGGTACCTCATGGTGCCGGGGGTAAGCCGGATCGCAGGACAAATCACATTCTTTATTTTCCATTTTCATAATAAAAGGGGTGGGAGAGTAGTAGTACGCGTTTCCCAGGCGCATACCCCCAATATTTTTGAGGATATTTAGTCACTCATGGCCATTGGTGAGCCATATTGATGGGTTAGTTACCGCCGCCCATGACTCGACGTTGGCAGCTCATTTAGCACCACCCAGGGGACACGTGTAGGGTGGGCCTTAGGAAAGGTGGTATATCCTACGGACGCGAGCTGCTGCTGTCCCCCAGTCCCCATTTTTCATGCAGTGTGAACAATATTGGTGGTAGAATAAAGTAATGTACTAAGGGTTTGTAGTAATTATCAATATCTACAAAATAGTCCACGGACATTATATCCGTCTGTTTTGGTTTAGTCACAATAATCGAAAAAGTGTGGTATGAAAACTATTGGTGGTAGAAATAATGTACTAGGGGTTTGTAGTAATACTTATATATCTTCAAAATAGCCCGCGATATACATACTTATATAAGCTTATAACACCCAGACACAGATCAAACAGACATGTTCATGCACACAAATGTTTGACCTGGCCGGGGATCGAACCCGGGCCCTGCGGCACAGAATGCAGAGTTACCACCAACTGAGCCAACGAGGCTGTCAAATACATGTGTTAAGGTTTGGTCACTGTAACAGAAAGTCATTAATTTGCGTGCGCTGCGTAAACCATTAGGGTTATTTATATCTATAAAAATACCATGTATCACGAATTTACACCTGTTAATACGGTCACTATACCTACTTCTGCTACCCGTGCGGAGCCGGGGCGGGCTGCTAGTATATTATATTATTATTATATATAGCTAAATCCTTTTTAAGGATCGCAGCAATATAAAGGGTGCGAATTCTGGACTAATAGGTACCTACATACTACATACATCAATTAAATACAAATTTGCAGGCAATTCTCTGCAACTCAACGTCAATGTCTACATAGTACCTACATCATTTCATTAATTTGGTAGAACTTATGATTCTTGAATCCAGTGACACAACATGTATAATGTATTAATAATATCATCATCATCATCTCAGCCGTTGGTGATCCACTGCAGAAGATAGGCCTCCCCCATAACGGGGGGTTTTGCCAATACTTGACATGCTTGGCGGGCGGGTTGTCGAGCGCATTTCAATGGCTTGCAGAGGATGCTGCTGCCTGTCCTCTGGATCTGTTAACCCTTAGCCGGCTCTTACGGCAACCACGGGTAGAGAGGGTGGAGCACTATTCTAAAGCCTGTAACTCCACATACTATGGTGGTATAATAATATAATACCTACATAATAAATAAATAAATATATATTAAAAATATTATATATATATTAATTTTATTTATTTGTGCCTCTGGCTGCAGAGACCATGTACACACATGTATTTATAAATAATAAAATATATTTTATAATAAATTCTATACATAACAAGATCCATGATTATATTATATTTATTACTATACATGTTTATTTATTTATATATATATTACCTACGTAGGTACCTACGCTTTCAACGTACCTCACAAGCGTTATGCACACAGAACACACTTGTGGTTATGCAGCATCAGCAGTTTTGGTTGTGAGATAGGCGGGACACTGTCTTGAAATAAGTGTTTTGATTAGTCATGAGAATTTCAGTAACATATTATTTTACTCAATTCACTAGCAGGTAAAGGTATTTTCCCAAATAATTCATTTTAAATTAAAATAAAAACACATATAAAACTATAAACAACTTCGCACAGAACCGAACAACCCGAACAACTTCGATCGAGCTTTGATCCACAGAACTTTAAAAGTTGGACCAAATTATATGTATTATCTATGAGTTGGACCGCGCGGCCACAGAACGTAGACGGGGGTGTCAGCTTAGTTCCCGGCCAATGCCAACACGGCGAAGGAAATGTTAAAAAGAAACGGAGCTCTAAAACCGACAGAGAAAGCACTATTTACTGACCCTACTAAGGAAAATATAACATTTTAGTAGAATTCAAAATTTTAGGAATTATTTAATTAATTCGGAAGATAGAAATAATAAAGAATAAACACTTTTGAAATAACTAATGAAATTTATTAATAATTTTATTACATATATTGTTCAAATTAGTTAAATCTAGACCTCAGATTCTTATGATTGCTTGAATCAGCGTTAGAAGAATTTCTTTTTTGCCATCTGGCAACCGGATAATAGAAATGGCTGCTTTTTGTTTACGATTTTCCCTTTTTCATTGATTTGCACTTTGCACATAACATAACATAACATACATTCACGCCTTTTTCCCGAAGGGGTAGGCAGAGGTGTAGCCAGGACTCAGTCCCATAGTAGATACACCCACATTTCGCCAGTATGTTATTGGTCCCATGTAATAGGGGGCGAGCCTATTGCCATCTACCGGGCACAGTTCCAGACTCCAGGCATTTATTGAGATAATTCCTAATGGAAAAATCCAATATTTAACACTTTGCCTGACCTGGGGATCGAACCCGGGACCTCTTGATTGGCAGTCGAGCATGCGCCCTCTACGCCACCGAGGCAGTCACTTTGCACATCTTTAGTGGAAATAAGTTTTGTAAAGTTTCTCGTATTTGTTATATTGTGCTATAGAAAGTTTTGTTCTTGTGCTAACGAGATCATAGACTCTATAATTGCGATTGTGCGAAAAAGACGCCTAGGTTAGGCAAAGTGTTAAATATCGGATTTTTCCGTGAGGGATTATCTCAATAACAACCTGGACTCTAGAACTGTGCCCAGTAAATGGCAATAGTCTCGCCTTCTATTACTGAGGACCATTATAATACTGGCGAAATGTGGGAGTATACTTAGTATGAGACTGAGTTCTGGGTACACCTCGGCCAACCCCTTCTAGAAAGATGTTGTGTAATGTAAGATTTACCTTATTTTCATCTGAATAAAGACTACTTCTAATACCTGCTCTTATTTTTTACCCTTTGCGTATGTCATGAATAGATATAGAAGTAAATATAGAAATATAATATGGGTAGGTACCTATAGATAATGTAAGAAATATTAAATCTCCCGCGCTACTGAATAGTTCCAGTGCGAAGCGTTGGTAGCGCTAGCGTCGCTTCGTGTACGCAAATCTGAAGTACGTAGTGGGCCTTCTTCTTGTAGTGCTTGTATAAGTCACAGAACAGAGAGGAAATAGAAGAAAAGCTCTCCATATAACCTGTGGGGCGCTACAGACCTTGGTAGCGGTGGAGTTTGACATAAGCCTGAAATTTGACAGAAGATATTTTTTCACTGTTTATTATTTTGGCGCTACACGGTCTCTTTATAAACCTAATAATGTACACCAGGATTTTTAAATTAAAGTCCATTTATTTTTAAATGAAAGTCCATTTATTTTTAAAGATATTTAAATATATTTCACAAATAACTGATTTAACAAATTATGTGTTACATATTTTATAACAATATAAATAACTATTAAACAAAGATGTAGCACCATAACTAAACTAACTTTTTCTGTGTCATGACTTGTAATTACAGTGCTTAAATAGTAATTATTAATAAAATAAATCGTAATAGAAGTGCTCATACATACAGTAACTATCAACATACAAAATTCACTATAGTTCATATTACAAATTAATGACTTTCAATAGTATCTAATAATGCCATGAACAAGTCCATTTATTTCTTCCTATTAACATTTGTGTCTTTTCATGCATACTAGCCGCCAACGAATAGTTAACGATGATATAATATTTTACTGATTGTAACATTATATAAATTACTAAACTAAAATAATGACAATATTAGCTCAACTATGTATGACTTAATAATATTTAACTATATTACTACAATAACAATATTAAAAACCGCTTATATACTTAATAATAATGCAATCACAAAACACTCTCTTTAAAACCTAATGTCAATACCAAAAAAATGTAAATGTAATGCAAATACCAAATAAATCACTTAATAATATTATGCAATGATTTTTTTTTTTTTTTTAACCACAGAATTGCCTTTATTGAAAAAAGACTAAACAATAGAGCTACCTACTTACTACCTACCCTAACTAAATACACTATACCATAGAACGCTTCGAAAATCCACAGGCCGACATGCCAGCCTATAGAAAATCCAAGTGCTCTAAACCACTGTCAGATGGCAGCGTACCCAAGATACTGGCGGCATTGCCACGTTGAATAGCAATGCTTATACGTTGAGCCAGATAAACGCCAGCATTTTGATCACGCGTCGCCTCGACCAAGCGCTCAGATAGATTTTTGAAAATGCGATGAGCTCCCGGCCCCCACGGTCCCAGAGTCTCGACTCCAAACGGTTCAAATATGTAACCGCTACCGAGGTTTGCATACTTGCCCCGCTTGCGTTGCTCGGCAGAACCCGCCGCCGCACCAGCCGTACCTTGGGTCTCTGGTACATGTGACGGCGCTAGTGTGTCAACGCAAGTAGCGTCCCACACCAGCGGCCGTCCCAGCTTCCAAGGAACGAGGGTCATACCGTCAGGTCTTTTACCATCGTCACGCATCAAACCGTTCGGTTCGAGAACGGCTGGTACATTGGCGCTGGTAAAAGCCCGGCGGATGATGTCGTTAAGGCTAGCGTGGCGGGAGATCCGGCCAGCACTTCGAGAACATGAGAGACCGTGGTGACCGCGTTCGTCGACGGCAGTACCACACTGGCAACGGTGACCTACATAGCAAGGTGCACCCAAACGCAAGCTGACAGCTACACGAAAAGCAGATGGATCTAATAGATTGCCAGTATTAAAAGATGGGATTGCTTGCAACCAAAAACCAGATTCCCTAACAGAGACTGCCAGGAGTCGGGCCCTGTCTGTGGAGTTGGCGCACGTTTGTATGAGACAATTCCGTACCAACGCACAGAGGGGCCCATCCCACAGTCTCTGTGAAGATGGTAGTTTAGGTAAATCGGTATTGGGGCAAGCTGCAACCCAAGCACTCTTTGCCTCAGCCAAATTAGAAACATCGAAAGCTCCTAAAGAGGGGACTCGCGAGGGAGCGAGGATTTTTTGAATTAGGTTGTCCGAACTGTGCACTGAGGACAAAAAAGCCGGGAGAGCGACACTTGAAATTTTGCGGACCCCTAAGCCTCCAAACCTGACGGGTAAGGAGGCTTGAGACCAAGCCCTGTCATCCAAGTTTAAATTTAATACAGACATTAGGGTATTCTTTATGACATTGTCTAAGCTTACGAGAAGTTCATTGTGTTTCCACAACGGACAACATCGTAAAGCATACGTAAATTTTGGCACAAATAAGCAAAATCTGATAATGGTGAATGCCATATGGGCATTAATTTTCAGTAATCTGTCCGAAGCTGAGCTGAAATTTTGAATTTTTTCATCTACGAAAGATGGGAATGATTCGTCGAGAATCGGGGAACCAAGGAGGCGAAGGGAGCACTTATCAACAACTTTAATGTTAGGTGCCAAACGGTTGAATTTTGCATGTGTCAAATCTCTATCCAAACAGGTATTCGAAACAAAAAGTTCGCATTTTGAGAAATTTAGTTCCAAACCAATTTGACGGAATTCGTCAATAAGTGTTTTTAAGTCATCAAGAACAGTGTCCACATCACCTCCTAAAGTCCCGTCGTCTAAGTACCAAACATTAAGTTTGGACTTAAGACGCCGAATGATTGGATGGATGGCAAGACTAAAAATGGCGGGGCCCAGTGGATCACCCTGTTGACAACCCACAGAAGATAACAGTAGGTTATTTTTGAAAACTAATTTAGTGGGATTCCCATAACATTGCCAAAGAAAGTTAGCGATATCTGGAACTTTATCTTTTACTTCGGTCAACAGGGCCCCTCTGTCCACTGAATTAAAATTAAAAATTAAAAATTAAAATTAAAATTTCTTTATTTCAGGTTTCACAGACCCATAAATTTTTCACACATTATATTATATTAAATTATTAATTATTTTCACTATATTAATATTAAACTGCATACTAATAATTAACATAAAATAAAATAAAATTAAAGTTTACAAATAAAATTAGGTCATTAAGTAATAAATATTATAATAAAAAGAAACACATAAATTAGCTGTATTGTGATATTTGAACTGCCTCCACATTCGACATTGCACTAGACATGTCTGTCACAGCAATGCCGGATGTACGGGCAGTCAAGTCTGTTCGCTATCATAGCGAGTACTGTGTTGGAGCTGGCCCGCACTCTGCGCACCAGAGACGCGCACCGCTTGCGCATTGTTGCATGGAAGCAATCGGTGCGCGCCGCGGCAAACATGCCCGAGGCACTGCAGAAGCGAGGCAGCCTCAACACAGCTCGGAACGCGTTATTGAATTGAACGCGGAGAGCGCTGTATGCACGCTGCGTATAGTCCGCCCACAGGGCACAGGTGTACAGTGAGGTGCAGTACGCTCGAAAGAGCGTAATCTTCACCCCATCTGAACTCCGCGCAAACCTGCGGGCCAACATATTCGCCCGTACAGACAGCGCCCTCCGCTCTCGCTCCAAGTCGCTATTGTCCCTGAGGTCGGCGGTTACTACATGCCCCAGATACTTAAATTCATACACTCTAGCCAGGGGAACGCTATTTAACCACACGGGTGGTATGACTTGGGGACATCTCGCACCCCCCGCCTCAAAGACCATAAACTGACTTTTTGTCGTATTATATCTAAGGCCATGACGACCGGCGTATTCTTCACAGCTACGTACTAGCTCCCTGAGACCGCAGATCGACGCACTCAGCAGCACCATATCGTCCGCATAGCTAAGATTATTGACACATACGTCATCAATATGGCAGCCGACATGCTTGCTGCTGAGCTCGCCGATCAGTGCGTCCATATAAATGTTAAAGAGCATGGGTGAGGTCAGACCACCCTGCCTCACTCCGCACTCGAGCCGATACGGCTCCGACACTGCATCCGCCCATTTGACGTTGTTGACCTGATGCGCATACCAATATTTAAATATAATTATGAGCTCATGTGGAAAGTTGACGCTCTCCAATTTCTTCCACAGAACGTCATACGCAACCAGGTCAAACGCCTTCGATAAGTCGAGGAAACACGCGAACACTGGTGTTTTACGATTTGTGTAGTATCTGACAGTGTGCTTAAGACAAAGTATTGCACTCTCAGTAGATAGTTTGGGCCTAAATCCAAACTGGTTGTGGTGCAAATCTACGTGCCTTTCTAGCTGTGAGTTAAGCACACCATCAAACACTTTGGCCACTATTGCGGCCAATGAGATGGGCCTATAGTTGCTCGTCTCGGTAAGGTTCCCAGTTTTATTTTTCACGATAGGAACCACCACTGTCCTTAACATATCCGCGGGAAGGTAGGAATGGCCGACGCACAAGGAGTCTTCACATCCACCTTAAGCAAGACCTCACCACAATTTTGAGCCAAAAAAGTGCGAAGTGAATGAACAGCTGCCTCACAACCACCCCGCGAGCCAAAGCCCAGCTGTACCGGTTGAAAAAGATCGCTTAAGGTAGCGAACTTTTTACCACAACAGACTTTGGCCGCAAGGCGGCGGTAAGTCATGCCGACCGCAATGGGTCTGATGCCACCATCTTTTTTTATAAGAGCGCACAAATTTGCGCCATATAAAATATCAGTGATATCACCGTTGACCCGGCCTGCCAGCATCAAGTTCACTAGATCCGTCAAATCCTTCAAAAGGGCTTCGCCAACCTCACCAGAGATACCACATAATAGGTCTTTGAGATGTTGAGGTGTTAAGCCGTCAAGGCCACCGGCGGAGCCGCTTTGAAAGGACATGGCGGCTCCAGAGACCTCACTGGGAGTCGCCTCAACAGCGACCTCACCGTGAGGTGGATCAGGTATGATAAGGTTACCAGCTGCAGGTGGATGCTTGTCCTGTAATGATTGAAAAATTTCACGAGTGTTTGGCGCTACAGAGTCACTGGAGAACAGGACTCGAGCTGCTCCTCTTATGTCACCATCACTAATTTTGTTTTCCACATGTTTCAATATTGCCGAATCAATGTGTTGTTGATTAGAATTTTGTTTATTGTTTCGCCTATTATTAAGCGGAGCAATAATATTATAATTTTGAAAATGCGTCTGATCTTTGTACTTCACACAATTTTGCTTCACTCTACGGGTGAGTGAAACGTTGTTGTTCGGATCAAAAGGTACGTGAAGTACATGGTAAGGAAACAATAACAAGTGTTCCCAGGCCTGGATAGAATTTTGAGACACTACGTGTCTGATTGCGAATGAAAGTGATTGTGCCACAGAAAGGCGAGCACCACGCGGGATGCGTTTTAGAACCGGGACATTATTTTTGTATGAGCTTATTAATTCCCAAAACGGTTGGGAAGTAATAGGAGTGCTCGTAAAACCAATTTCTTGATTTGGAACCGGGGCCGAAAGGGGAAATTTAGGGACATGACATTTTGTGCGGTGAATTTTCAGACCTTTCTGGCCCTTAAAATAGCGCGCCTGGGGACACTCCTGGCACAGCACGAGCCCCTCCTGCGACACTGTAGCGACTGCATTATCGGCACGCTGCATCCTGCGCCGAAATGCAACAAGCTATTTACAATAATAAATAATATTTATCTTATGCAATGATTACAATAACTTATAATAACAATATTATATAATGAACATTATAAAAACTAATATAATATTATGTAACCTTAAACTACTACTATGATAAAATTAATATTGTGGTTCACCAGGATTGGCAGGATTGATATTAAATATAGCTTATAACATAAATTACGCATACGACATATATTTTTCATTTGAAAGGATTATTAAATATATTCAAGTTATACTAATGTTACGATAATTATGAATGTATTATTAAAAATAACAATTAATTAATAGACATTATTGTAAAAATGAATTATTGCGGACTGCATGGGTGGCGTAGTGGGTGCAAGCTCTATCTGCCGATCATGAGGTTCCGGGTTCGATCCCCAGCTAGGTCAGGCAGTGTTATTGAATTTTTCTATTAGGAATTTTCTAAGTGACAGCCTGAAATCTGAAACTGTGCCCTGCAGATGGCTTTACTTTTAGTGATGATAAATGAAATACTTTCCAATGTTTTGATGGCTTCTTGCCAAAATGTAACATGATGTTGACTGGTCCCCTATTCTTTCCTGGTGCAGATCCTCACCGTGAGTCGTTAACACTGTCGAAGAGCTTGTTGAAGAACAGCACTGCATCTGACGTAGTCTCGTTGAAGGGCTTTCCACTTGATTGGATTGCTACAACAAAACATACACACATCGTGTTATAAATGGGTGTAGTAATACATAAGGAGGTGAATTAAAGTAAATAAGTAACAAAAGAAAGAATTGCCAAATTTTTGTTGTGAATTTCATGTGTTTATTTGTTTGAAGTTATTTGTTCAGCTTTACGGGTACTTGTAAGTTTTACTAGAGCCTATTTTATCAAGTTGTATATTAATCACAATATTAATATAACATATACTAATACATAATATAATCAATGATAATGTACGGCTTCCATTTAAGAATTGGCATATAACGTAAATACTTAGTGATAAATATGTAGGCCAAAGGTAATTAGGTATTTTCAATTATCATGCATACCACATAATGTGTTTTATAGGTTCCTTCTCTTCTTGTAATTTGATATTAATAGTTTGCTAATTAATTTATATTATTGACCAGATCAGATGAACTTAAACTCATCACATACATAATAAAATATCAATTCATAGCTTTACTATATAGCTAAATACCTAGTTCAATATTGTGGCGTATTTGATCTCATCATAAATCATTCCGAAAACTATTCATGCAGGAACGAAAAGTCGCTCTCTGGTGGCAAACAAGTGATAAGGCCGTGTTTTGGACGTCTAAGAACCATACCTCTTAAGTCTTTTAGTTTCCGAGATCCGTTGACCAGTTCCAAATAATTTTTGCACCCAAAAGCGTCCCAAGGTTTTAATCATTTTAGTCTAAGGAACCATACCTGAAAGAATTTGAAAATTTAATTTAATATTGAATCAGTGGCCATCTTTTTTTTCGCCCATCTAAAATCTTCAGGGTTTATGCATTTTTATTTTCCGCCACCCACTCACAAGCCCTAACGTTTCCAAGATCCATCGACCTGTTCTACCAGGGTTCCACCCAGAAGACCTCCCTGTAGGTTTTATCACATATTCATAGAATTCCCTATCCGACAGTGTGACATTCTCAGCCCTCAGACCTCAAGCCATTGAGTCTGTAGCCCAGTGGAAATATGTCCGGCTTTAAATCGGGAGTCCCTGGAGCAAATCTTACCATGTGGACTTTTCACCTGAGCGGTACCATGTTTCAGATGACACGTTAAACTGTACGTCCCTATAGTTTCATATAAGATATGTAGGAGGCAGTGATAAGGTCATGTCTGAGGCCATGTAATAATCTTGGCGACCCGTAACTCGGACAAAACGGGTTGTCCACATAACTCATGTGAATTAATCAAGGAGTGTACTTGGGGTAACCCACTTGTTTGAGTATAATTTTAAATAATTGTGTGTATATTTATACTCTAACAGAATGGGTTTCCCCAATTAAACTGCTTGAGTCCGACCATTGTGGGGTATGTGGTCAAAAAATGTTTGGGTCACCAAGATTCATACAAACCCTCTGGACTCTCCGGCTTTCTCTACATAACATTATTACTATATTGTCTATATCCGGGACCTTCAGGTAAACATGCCATCTGAAATATGATAGCCTCAAGACAAAAAGTCCACATTATGTCAATGCAATACTAAACCAGAGCTGCAAGTCGAAATATAAGCTGAATAGAACATAATGGTGCCCTTTACAGTTAAAACTCCGAGAAATTGGCATTCTATGTCACATCACATCATCAGCCAGAAGATGTCCACTGCTGAACATAGGCCTCCCCTATATAACGCCCATAAACTATTCATAATATGGAGAAATATTGCCAACATCACCATGCTTGGCAGGCGGCTCGATGATCGCAGTAGTTGGAATACTTGGGAACTATTTAAAGCCGGGAACCAAACGTCAAATCTATGTACTAGATAATATTTGCATCAATGATAACTTGGCTATGATTTTATAAGCCTATGTGGTGATTAGAAAATGACAACATCATAGACAAAATAAACTAGTGTAAGTTATTATTATCAGTGACTATAGGAGTATGTTACTTATATAATTTTTCATTCATTACTGACATTGCTGACTTTAATTTAATTTATGGTCCACTTACCCTAAGTGCTTCTCGACTTCGTATAATATAATATTATGTGGGGTGTGAACAAGACTTAGGTGGACTGAAGCTGAAGTTCTTACTATACCAAGTACTTTCACTCTCTGATCGGCTGCTGCACTTTGCCAAGTTCTATATAATTGAAAGCTTGCTACGAGCTTTCATCCTCTGTAGTGACCTAGAATGTATATCATTCCGTGAAAATCTTTTATAAACTAATCAAATATAATTATTCGATGAAAATTAGAGGTTATATGACATTATAAAATTATTAATTTAATAATGCATTTTTATGTATTTTGTTATGTACGTTTGTCCGAAATCAATGTTATTACTTACAATGTGATGATATTGTATATGAATATAATTGTTCTTTATACTTCCAAATAGCACAAAACAACACGGCATGGTTTCGATCTTTTAAACATTGTTGATATATATCCACGTATGATTTACATCTATTAGAGATATAAATGATTAGTACACCTTTTCCTTGCGGTATTATAGATAAATACTTCAAATAATTATTCAAAATTCTTAAACACGTAAAAAGCCAAGCGATCAAAACAACAAAACTAGTGATGTCTAACTGTCGATGGTTGACCTCAAAATTATTTTATGGTATCGATCGGCTTATCCACAATTATGATAGTTTCTTGAAGATCAACAATTTTTGATATAGGTGATATTAATAAGTAATTGTGTAAAAAATTTAGTTATGAATCAAAATTATATTTTATGAGAATTATATTTATGATATTTATAGATATTAACCACAATATGTGGCAGATGTTATTGTAGATGACTTTTAAATAGTATAAATTCCATTTACGCAACTCGGTGACTGCCTCGGTGGCGTAGAGGGCGCATCGAGTGCCAATCAAGAGGTCCCGGGTTCGATCCTCAGGTCAGGCAGTGTTAAATATTGGATACCATTCTATTTATTATACCTATTTATTAAAACCAATAATTAAAATTGTACATTAATACATATTTACAAAATTAATCGTAGGTATATTATTTTATATTATGTTGTTAACTAGGTTTTCCTCGGCCGAAGCTTGGCATACTAATGCCCAGATACCCTGAGGGAATGGGCTGTCCAGTTCCCCATAAACGAATAATGAATACCCCAATACATAAACAAAAGGGATAGGCAAAGGTGTACCCAGGACTCAGTCCCCTAATACTTTACTTCAAATTGTTGGCGTATGGATCGCGGCATGTTTTTGAACGATGTGCCGCGGCTTTATGTTGTATCATAACATTATTTAATATGGCGATAATCGATAGTGGGCTATCGGAGGGCATCACTACTTAGATGTAAGATGGCGGTCATTAGTGTTGCTACTTTACATAAAATATACATATCATAGATAATTAATATGAGAAATGTTTGAGCCATAGACTTAACAAAGAGAATGATTAAACGACTACAGACTTACAAGGAATTCCCTCTGGAACGTCAGTAATGTCATATCCCACAGTGACTGAATTTGTATTTGAAAATGGGTCTTAAATCAAATAATCAAAAGTTCAGGTTCGCTTGTTAGCAACACTATATATATAAGTATAAATTCATAGAAATATATAGCTAACACAGACTGCCACTAAGGCTACATCACAGAACAGAGAGGTATAAGTGTTCTGTGACGTAGACAGTGGAGTGTTTAATTATGTTTTCAGTCATTTAATTTAGGAATTGAAAAAAGGCGGGAAACCAGCGACCTGTTCACACGGGATCTCAATTTGGCTATTAGAAAATTCATATTTTAGCTTAATAATTTTAGCTTAAAGTGAGACGCATTAATTTTAAGGTAGTTGTGGATGGTGTAGCAACATGGAAACCTACCCAAACAGTAATTGTTACTTTTGATGGCCAACACTTGCCAACACGAGTTTACATGTGCTATAACGCATTACCGGTAGAGTTGTACACATACCCTACAATTCAGTGTTACAACTGCTGTAGATTTGGGCACACGAAGACCAATTGTAGGTCTAAGCCTCGTTGCTTCAAATGTGGTGGTGACCATTCAGGCGACACTTACCAAGTAGATGAGGATAATATAGTGTGTATTTCATGCTCAGGGTCACACCTGGCTACCAGCAAGATATGTCCCGAGTTTATTAGGCAGAAAGAAATTAAATCAACCATGGCCGAACGGTGCATGTCTTATATGGAGGCATCTAAGTTGCATCCGCCTGTATCCAGATCTTTTGCAGAAGTTCTGGCTTCAGCTCCGAACATTGATAAAATTAATAGGACTAATGATCTTGGTGTGACATCTTTTAAAAAAACTGTTTTCCTTAAACCCCGAACTCCTCCAAAACCATCATTAGGGTATGATCAGGTTGCTCACCAGAATCTTACAAAGGATTATAATATGCCATCTCCCCAGGATGGCTGTGCTTTAAGAACAGAAACTAATAGTATGCATTCGGAAAATGAGATGTCAATCATAGATATAATTTTGGCTTTAATCAACTTTCTGACAAAATCAAATAATATAGCCTTACCGTCCAACGTTGCGCCCTTTCTTGAAAAAATCACAAAATCAATTATCAACAACGCCCCCTCAAACAGCGGCAGTTCAGTGGAACTGCCGAAGTGTAATCAGCAAAAAACCAGAACTAATTTATATAATTAATAAATTCAAACCGTTCGTCATTGCCCTCTCGGAGACATGGTTGAAGCCGGAATCTGTTTTTAAGATTTCCGGTTTCTCATGTCTTCGTGAGGGCCGAGCGGATGGGTATGGCGGCGTAGCCATACTCATAAGAAATTCTCTTTCTTTCTTCTCTGTTTCTCTTCCTTCTTATGAAAATTTCTCAGTAGTAGCTGCACAAGTGAATAACGTATGTTTGGTTTCAATTTATATTCCACATTCATCCTCTCATATTTTTACTGAACTTAATGATCTTTTTTCGTCTCTTCCAAAACCTTTCCTAATCATGGGAGATTTTAACTGTCATCATGTTTCTTGGGGATGCTCTATTACATCTTCGTGCGGAGAAAAACTTTTGGAGCTAATAGATCGACATAATCTGTGCATATTGAACACAGGATCTCCGACTCGCCGCACGGCTCCCAATGAAAATATCAGTGCAATTGATCTTTCCATCTGTACGCCTAATCTTGCTTCTTCTATTTCCTGGGCTACTATGTCTTCATCTTATGGTAGTGACCATTTTCCTATTCTTCTTTCCTTTTTTAATATAAATAATGGACGACGTAATATGAGGTATGACTTTCAGAGGGTTCCCCGCAAGTTACGCTTTAAACACCAACTAAATAACGCTGATTGGAGTACATTTAAGTGCGAAATAGAAAAAAGGATTACAACTCTGCCACAGATCAACCAAGGTTCCGCAATATTATGCGCTGATGCTTTTACAAATATGATTATCGAAGTGGCTGATGCCACATTTCCTGTAAGGAAAGCTCATTCCGCAAGTATTCCTTCACCCCCATGGTGGGATCAATGTACCGCGGTAGTAAATAAAAGAAAATTGGCAGAGTACTACTATAGCATTGAAATGACAGATGAGAATCTAAAGATTTTAACTGAGGCTACTGAAGCTGCACGTAAACTGCTGAAAGAGAAAAAATTTCAAGGTTGGAGATACTTTTGCCTATCGATATCTCCCCAAACAAACTCATCTATTGTGTGGAACAATATTAGACGTTTTAGGTCGGGCATTAGTTCTGTATCGCGTACCACATTGCCTCAAGAATTAGCTAATAGTTATTTGGACCGTCTGGCTCCTCCTACAGTTCCTGAAAAGGATCTTATTGTATATCAGGGGTTGCCGTTGCAAATACATAATAACCAGTATACGCTTTGTTCGCCATTTACAACGAGTGAATTAAAGGGAATTCTTTCTAATATTAGAGATACGGCCCCTGGGGAGGATGGTATTCCTTATTCCTATTTTGTTAATCTGGGTGATAGTGCTTTAGACTATTATTTAAACTTAATTAATTCCGTCATGTTAACAGGTAAGATTCCTTCATCCTGGAAATCACAACAGGTCATTCCAATATTGAAACCTAGTAAAGATCCATCAATAGCTTCTTCCTATCGACCTATTGCTCTTTCTCCGGTTATTGTTAAAGTGGCGGAACATTTAGTTAAAAACAGACTTGAGTGGCTGGTGGAAAGCAAGGGTATACTTCCGCAATCACAATTCGGCTTTCGCAAAGGCAGGAGTACTGTGGATAGCGTTAGTGTTTTTACTACAGACATTCGCTTGGCTTTTTCTAACAATAAATCGCTTTTAGCAGTTTTCTTAGATATAGAATCTGCGTACGATAATGTGGTTCTTTCAAATCTCAGAAACAAATTGTTAAAGTTAAATATTCCGGAAATACTTTGTAATTTTATCTTTAGCCTCTTTGCTGGGAGATCTATAGGCTTAGATTGTTATACCAATCGATCGAGAGTTCTATGGAAAGGTTTGCCGCAAGGCTCAGTACTTAGTCCGATACTTTATAACATATACACATCGGATTTAGAGTCTTCTTTAAATAACTCGGTTGACATTTTACAATATGCAGATGATCTGGTCATATATTCTTCAGACTATTTTGTTGAATCACTCAACATTCAGCTAACTAACTCGCTAAAACTGTTAAAGGTTTGGTTAGATACAAACGGATTAAGCCTATCGCCTTCAAAAAGCTCTGTTGTTCTTTTCACTAGGCGGCGTACGCTTGAGCATATTAATGTTCAATACGATAAACATATTCTGCCGATCCGAAACGAAACAAAATTTCTAGGAGTGATTTTAGATTCTAAATTGACCGGTATTCCTCATTGCGATTACTTAGTCGCCAAATGTGAGGGATTACTTAACATGCTTAGATGTCTTACAGGAGTTTGGTGGGGTGCTCACCCATTTTCTCTTAAGTTAATATACAATGCTCTCATAAGAAGTGTTTTGGATTACGGAACTTTCTTGCTGGAACCTGGTAATGTCTCTGCTTTTAAGAAGTTAGATAAAATTCAATCTAAAGCTCTTAGAATTATCTCTGGTGCGATGAAATCCAGTCCTATTAATGCCCTGCAAGTTGAATGCGGTGATCCTCCCTTAAACATAAGACGTCAATTTTTATCTGATAGATTATTTTGCCGTATCTTACACACATCTTCTCATATACTTTTACCAAAACTTCAACTTTTGTCTGAATTTTACTCTACCTTATCTTATTGGAGACATAAAAATCCTCCATGTTTAGTTACAAGTATTCGCAGATTTCAGTCTTTGGATGCACCTATATTCCAATCTTCTAGTCTACCCATATTTACAAGTTCCTTTGATTCTCTGATACTTAGCCCTGATATATATTTCAACCTCGATATTGACCGACATGATTATGGAGCAAATAGTAATTTTAGCGCTGCTGTAGATGAACACTGGCGGCAATGGCATCATATTTATACTGACGCTTCAAAACATTCTGCATCAGAATGTGTAGGTGTTGGGGTTTACCATCCACAATTTAATATTGTACAGAAAATTAAGTGTCCACCAGAGTCAACAGTTTTCACTGGTGAATGTTTTGGCATCCTCGCAGCTGTGGATTACACGTTATTAATGAAATTGAAAAAATGTGTTGTTTTCACCGATTCATTAAGTTCTTTGCAAGCGCTAAATAAATTTCCTTTTAAATTTACCTCTCATTATCCATTGTTACTTCAAATTTAGAATTAAGTTCTAATTCAGAATTAAGTTGCTTCGATGTAGAAATGAGGGTCTATCTGTATGTTTTGCATGGATTCCCAGCCATTGTGGCATAAAGGGAAATGAACTTGCAGATAGACTGGCGAATGAGGCGGTGCAATGTGGTGATGTGTATCCATATATTAACTATTGCTGTGATTTAACCACCCTATCCAAAACTTTCCTCGTTTCTTCCTGGAATTCAATCTGGGAAGAAACGAAGAAATCAAAGGGAAAGTTTTATAGCTGTATCCAACCTGATATTCCGTGTAAGCCATGGTTCTTCCGTTTTAAGCTTAATAAGATATCCACATCAGTTCTTATCAGAATGCGGCTTGGCCATACGTGTACTCCTGCTCATCTCGCCAGATTACGCATTGTAGACAGTGCATATTGTCAATGTGGCTTGGACGTCGGGGATTTGAATCACATTTTCTTTTCCTGCCCCAATCACGACCATTCCTGGCTATATACTCAATTGATATCCATGGACATACCACTTCCGACTAACATAAATCTTTTGTTATCATCTCTAAATCCTTCAATATATAAATTATTAGCTAATTTTATTATAATGAATGATATTAAAATTTAAATATTATGTATGTATATTTATATAATTATATTTAATGACTATAATATGCTTATTCTCCTGATCCTTAATCCTTTCCAAATTTATTCGAACTTAGATTTATTTATTTTTTCGCGATAAATGTTTCCTCCTTTTTACTACATACTAGTGGCAAAAAACACAAGCCGTGTGTTGCTAACATGCAAAAGGAAAAAAAAAAAAAAAAAAATTTAGGAATTTGTGATAATATTATTGTGAAAAATAAACATTAATGTTTTACTGTATTCTCATGACTGATACCATATAATACTATTCAAACATCGTTCTGCAAACATCTCGACCCGCTTGTAAGGCAGGTAGGTACATTGCTGTTAGCACATCTGAGGCTGAGTGGCACCGCTTGCACGTGTTAATTTTAACATTATCTCAATAACCGACTCTCACACCTCCAGTTAGACCAATAATACGCATTGCATTAAAGTAACCGTATAATTGACGTCAATAATAAGTAATGATGAAGGGATATGTGCAATGATAATAATAAACAAAGCACCCCAGATAAATTATTTGGCGCGCCCTGCGGCCACAAGTTAATTACGCGCCATACATTTTACAATACAAGTAACATCCAGTGGTCTACTCGAAATTTGGCACTTACCTATCCTGTCATTTCAAATATAGCAACATTCTGACTAGCTCATCTGAACTGCAATTATTGTCATGATGGTAAGCATCATGTTTGCCTATAACAGACACAGTGCCACCCAGTGTTTTAAAATTCAAAATTCTGCGCGGCACTGCACTGCGCCTGTCACCCTGAGATATTTTAGTTGTTGAATCTCATCATGCCCAGTAATTTCACTGGTAACATTGGCCTTCATACCGGAACACAGTAATGTTTGCACATTACTGCTTGGCGGATGAATAACTGGCAAAGGTGTGGTACTTCCCCAGGCGGCCCCCTGCAAAAGAGGCCTATCACTACAAAATATATATCTATATGATCAATATCGCTTGAAAAGCTCTACAGGGGTGCTCTTAAAGTGCCACCATCCTTCCAGTATATGCCTGTTCTCTTTCCGAATAGTTGTCTGGAATGATCGCTCTGAACGATAAGACTGCCAATATAATTACTGTTACACACATTTTAGTTTTTTATGTTTCATTTTGTTAATTTTCTGTATTGTGGTATCAATAAAAATGTTATCTAATCTAATCTAAAGTGCTTGCCACGCTGGGCCGGTGCCGTCGTGGTGTGAAACGCCCGTATAAACGGTTTCATATGACAATAGAAATTTGGCCCCATTGTAGACACATAACATACATTCACGCCTTTTTCTCGAAGGGGTAGGCAGAGGTGTACTCAGGACTCAGTCCCACAGTAGATACACCCACATTTCGCCAGTATGTTATTGGTCCCATGTAATAGGGGGTGAGCCTATTGCCATCTACCGGGTACAGTTCCAGACTCCAGGCAGTTATTGAGATAATTCCTAATGGAAAAATCCAATATTTAACACTGCCTGACCTGGGGATCGAACCCGGGACCACTTGATTGGCAGTTGTGCATGCGCCCTCTACGCCACCGAGGCAGTCACATTGTAAATGAAATGAAATGAAATATATTTATTTGCCTGAAGTATGGTAGTTGAGTTGTACATATTGCTGTAAGTTTCACATACTTCGCCCGTAGACTCACAGACATGCAAAATTTCAAAAGATTGTTATGTGAAAAAATGTCCAGTCTTCTCTTACACTAATAAGTGTAGACATTTAACATAACATAATAATTATATTAATATTGTAGACACATAATATAATATTTATGCATTCTTTCCCGAATAGACTGTTGCTTATATTATAATAAAGAATTATTTATTCTGATTTCAGATCTCTTTACTCAACAATGATGTTTGATGTGTGCCAATTGGTTTGCCACTAAATTATACTAATAGGCCTTCGCACCAAACTGAGTATAATTATTAAAAACTCCTAAAAGGGAAGGAAATGATTTCACCTCATGATTATGATACTGACACATCAGATACAAATTACACTCATAAATATATGATAGCCCAAACAAACATACTAAATGAACAGGAATACGCCATTGGTCAAGAAGATACAACCATTATGAATCAAGGAAAATTTGAAGATTTTAAAGAAAAAAACTACTACAATCAGAAAAAATCTATCAGAAAACAAGAAAGAATTTACAACAGTCAGGGAAATGCTCTAAACAATGTTGCATTACACAGTGTTGAACAAATAAAGCAGGAGCAAGATGAGAGCATACAAGTTAAAGTTGAATATGACCCTGAACCAGAAAATGAATGTAAAGAAACAATAATCAAATCCAATGCAGAATATAAGCAATTATATGAACAACATATTGTCAAGGATGAATTGGTTATTGGACCAGAGGTGAAACAGGAAACTTGCACGGACACAAATTGTGTTCCAAAAGATGAAGCAGAACATGATCAGCATATGAGTGAGGATGAGAACTATAGACAGAGAACTAAACAAAGAATTACAAATTTAAAAAAGAAAAACAAAGAAAACAAAAATCAAACAAAGTCTAAAGCAGCATGTGACCTTTGCAATAAGGTATTATCTACAAAGTATAAACTGAACTACCACATTAAATATCATTGTCCCATGAACAAGAATAAAAATAAATTTATATGTGATTCATGTAACAAATGTTATCAAAGCAAGGCTTCTTTAGTTAAACACATTATGTCTAAACATAATAATACTCTAACCTTACTTAAATATCAAATTAATAAAGAATGTAACCTTTGCAAGATGGTATTTTCTAGAAAGTATAACCGAGACAAACACATCAAATATCATTGTCCTATGAACAAGAATAGAACAATTAAACCTAAAAGTCAAATTGAGAATGTAGAATGTAACCTTTGTAATAAGGTATTTACAAGAAAAGATAGCCGAGACAACCACATCAAATATTTTTGTCCTATGAACAAGAACAAGCATATGTTTATATGTGATGCATGTCACAAATGTTATCAAAGCAAGGCTACTTTAGTTCAACACATAATATCTACACATAGAGATACTATGAACTTAGTTAAATATCAATTCGATTGTAACCTTTGTAATAAGGTATTTACCAGAAAGAAATACCGAAACAGCCATATTCAATATTCTTGTCCTATGAACAAGAATAAAACTTTCACACCAAAATGTCAAATTAAGAAAGAATGTAACCTTTGCAATAAGGTATTTTCTAGTAAGGAATACCGAGACAAACACATCAAATATTTTTGTCCTATGAACAAGAATAGAACATTCAAGCCAAAACGTCAAATTGAGAATGTGGAATGTAACCTTTGTAATAAGGTATTTACTAGAAAGGACAACCGAGACATACATATCAAATATTCTTGTCCTATGAACAAGAATAGAACATTCAAACCAAAACGTGAAATTGGGAAAGTAAAATGTAACCTTTGCAATATGGTATTTTCTAGAAAGTATAACCGAGACAACCACATCAAATATCATTGTCCTATGAACAAGAATAGAACATTCAAACCAAAAAGTCAAATTGAGAATGTAGAATGTAACCTTTGCAATAAGGTATTTACAAGAAAAGATAGCCGAGACAACCACATCAAATATTTTTGTCCTATGAACAAGAACAAAAATATATTTATATGTGATGCATGTCACAAATGTTATCAAAGCAAGGCTTCTTTAGTTCAACACATAATATCTACACATAGAGATACTATGAACTTAGTTAAATATCAAATTGATTGTAACCTTTGTAGTAAGGTATTTTCTAGAAAGAGATACCGAGACAAACACATCAAATACATTTGTCCTATGAACAAGAACAGAACATTAAAACCAAAACGTCAAATTGAGGACGTAGAATGTATTTACTAGAAAGGCTAACTAAGACTGAGAGATTTTTGTCGGCTTTCTAATACTACCACCCGTTCCTATAATACTAAATTCGCTCACCGCTTTGGTGAATTAATAAGAACTTGTATCTACGACTTATTCATTTAAAACTTTAGAAACAATATGATTAAAAATTTATCAGTCCGTCAGGCCAAACCAATAGTGCAACAGTTGTTACTGAGTTTGAACTATGATTCAACCGAAAAGCTACTTGTGACTTTGAGGCAGACATTACTGGTCAGATCTTTCAACTTTTTCATAGCTTTAAGGTTTACTATATTAAGTTTATATATAATGTGCAAATTAACTGGAAGATTTACATAAAACAGTTATTGGAAATCAGTCAGATGAGGTCTAAAAATTCACATGTAAAACTTTTCTAGACCCTCACGATACAGGCAGAGACTAGTGTGGTTATTAGTAAATCTTACCTATTATACCTCGCTCATAGGATCTAAAACTCTCATACTCGGGGGCGTAGAGGGCGCATGCTCGACTGCCAATCAAGAGGTCCCGGGTTCGATCCCCAGGTCAGGCAGTGTTAAATATTGGATTTTTCCATTAGGTATTATCTCAATAACTGCGTGGAGTCTGGAACTGTGCCCGGTAGATGGCAATAGGCTCGCCCCCTATTACATGGGACCAATAACATACTGGCGAAATGTGGGTGTATCTACTATGGGACTGAGTCCTGGGTACACCTCTGCCTACCCCTTCGGGAAAAAGGCGTGAATGTATGTTATGTTATGTTTATTTTGGTTTAGTCACAATAATCGAAGCAGTGGTTATTTTTTCTGCAGTGTGCAAACTATTGGTGGTAGAATAATTTAATGTACTAGGGATTTGTAGCACAGACAGTATCTTTTGTGTTGTTTCTGTGATTAAACTTATTATTTTAATGAAAAAGTAAAAATTTTTTTTCTTCTTTTATTGACTCACACGAATGTATTGCCAGTGTCACGTTTAGTATATTTATAGCCTGCTTACACGGGACACTAATGGCAATGGGAACATTAATGGCAGCTTCTAACGGTATTGTCTACAGCCATAGTTCCTCTATAATCTGTGATACCCAAAAGTCAGTCCACAGAATATATTTACCCTGCACAGAACAAAGAGGTACGAATAAAGAGCATCGGTCATCCTACAGACATAGCACCAAGGGGTTTTCTACCCAAAGGGAACGCACGCTGTTGCCTCATCCACACTGAAGTTTTAATTAACATAATAATTAAAGCAATAAATTTTCCTTTAAGTATTGTCTAAAACTTTATAGACCATTTTCTGTGTTCAACACAAACCAAGCAGTGTTTGTATAGTGTTGCTAGCACAACGCCTTTTTATCTACATGGACAGGAAGTTAATTATATAAGGGCCCAGTTGCATTAGTCCAGAAATCGAGTTGTACATAGCGACTTAAGACTATTTTAATTTCACTAATATTTCAATTTGACTGTACCTAGTATGTATTAAATTTCACTAAAACGAGTATATATGTTCATGTTTATTTATTTACTAAGCATTTTACATCACAATATATAATATATTAACACATTTCCCAGCCCCCTGCCTCAATGATCTTCAATAAGACCTTGTTTCCTCTTCCGTCTGATCTGGTAATGCACTCCGTTGACATGCTCTTTCAAAGCCGTCGGGTAAAGAAAACCTTTGCCGCATATTTCACATTTGTACCGACGATCGCCGATGTGAATCTAAAACATCAAATGTGATACAAATATATATAGTAATATAGGTCGACAGAAAAGAGTAGAAAATATTGGGGGAGCCACTGTCTTTTCCAACAATAAAAACAATTGAATCAACGCTAACACTTTAAATTAGTTCCGTTTCTATTCTTTTCTGTGGAGCTATACCCGCCCCTTCGCATTAGAGGTATGAAGCTACAAGTATCCGGGGCGTCCGTCTGGACGGGAAAATTTCTATATGCTAGACAGAGAGAACAGATAGAGAGATACGCGATAGAAAGAGACGCAGCTTGTATGTTAATACAACGATAATTAGTTAGGCGCTGTGCGACCTGAATTGCACTTTATTGCGTCGGAGCTAGAGTAGCTATTTTTGAATTATTTTGAGAAGTGTCCCTTCTGTCTGTTCAGTATTAATATTATGTGGATTACCACATAATAAGGCGCGGTGATAACATAATTCGTCCTCTCGCTCACACGTACATTTATGAAGATATAAAAAATACTACAAGTATGATAAAGTCTACTAAGAACTACAAAACAACAATACAAACTGTCAGTAAACAATCCAATTTAATTCAAACAAGTTTTAATGTATAAAAACCTGCATAGAGAAAAAAAAATGACAGGAAAAAAAGACACTGAAAACTCGTTTGGATTAAATTGTATTTTTTACTGAATCTTTGTATTGTTATTTTCTAGAACCTAGTTGTCTTTTTTTTACGTAATTACATGTAGTATTTTTTATATCTTCAAAAATGTGGGTACGTGTGAGCGAGAGGGCGAATTAGTTTAGCACCGCGCTTTATTAAGCGGGTGCATCAACCCGTTGAACTGAACTGCCTCGGTGGCGTAGGGGATGCAAGCTCGACTGCCGATCAGGTGGTTCCAGGTTCGATCCCCAGGTCAGGCAGTGTTAAATATTGGATTTTTCCATTGGGAATTATCTCAAACTGCCTGAAGTCTAGTTCTACTACAACTAATATCTCAGGGTGTCAAGCGCTGCACTGCGCTTTTCACCCGCACAGAAAATTTGTGTCGAAAATTTGTCCCGCGCAGAATTTTGATTTTTAAAACACTGGGTGGCATTGTGTCTGATATGGACAATCATGATGCTTACCATCAGGCACCTGATTTGCTCGCTCGTCTTGTCACTCACTATCATAAAAAAAAGAGTATATTAAATCTACGATATAAATTTAGAACCTACCCTCATATGACTCCTTAATCCAATGGCCGTGGTAAACTTCTTGTCACACAAGTTGCACTGATGTTTGGGCGGCAGATGGCGCTCCTTATGAATATTCAGGTTGTTATGATTGAAGAATCTCTTGCCACAAGTAATACAAGCATACGGTCTAAGGCCCGCGTGTTTGTTCATGTGGTATCTGTATACTTGTTCTGACTGAAAATTAACATAAATACACATTAAACGTATCTAGTTTATTTTGTCACAATCCTATGAAAAAATTACCAAATCGATATTTTGTATTCCCCTGTTTCCTCCGAATATAATGAACCCATTCTATAAATTTATATCCTGATATTTTTATAGTGATGTAACCTATGTCCCTGTCATTTTAATTTATCTTATAAACCATTGGTTTTTTCGTAGTGAACTTCCAAATTTCGCATACGCGTAGCCGCTCCAAATAATACTCGAACAATTGAGTATTTGATTTTATTTGGCATAAATGGAAAGATCATGATTGCCCATAATATCAGACACAGTGGCCACCCAGTGATTTAAAATTCAAAATTGCGCGCGGCACTGCACTGCGCGTGTCACCCTAAGATATTAGTTGTTAAAACTCGGCAAGCCCAGTAATTTCGCCGGTAACATTGCCTTTCATACCGGAACACAGTAATGTTTGCACATTACTGCTTGCCGGATGAATAATTGGCAAAGGTGTAGTACTTTCCCAGGCAAGCTCCTGCAACTGGTCTACGGTGGGTTTGTTGCCCTAGATATGAAAATGATTTTGTGTCTGTTTATGCACACAATTCATGAAACTATCAATGATTTTGTAAGATTTGCTCTAATTTTTTTTTAAATCTTTATTTTCATTTTACATTACAAAAATCAAAAAATGAGTAACAAAGTGACAGATATATTTATAATGTCAGTTATGTTTTGAGAAATTAGGATACATCGAAGTAAATAAAGAGAAAAACGTCGAAAATATATTTTACTAGCTGTGACCCGCGGTTTCACCCGCGTAGTTTTCGTTCCCGTGGGAATATCGGGATAAAAATGTACCCTATGTGTTATTCCAGGGTCTAAGCTACTTACGTACCAAATTTCAGCCCAATCGGTTCAGTAGTTTTGGCGTAAAAGAGTAACAAACATCCATACATACATCCATACTTACAAACTTTCGCCTTTATAATAGTATTAGGATATTCCCAAACGCCTTTTATGAGCTTTTCTTTTATAATATTTCATGGGACAATCTCTTTTCAATGACCTAATTGTTCAAAATATAACATATGAAAAAATCATGAAAATACGAGCACATTGACAACTTTCATGAATATATTCGTAATCACTTGAAAACGCTAAAATTTGCGATCCAGGGCAATAAAAATAAAAGATTTTTATTTTTTGTAGAGCTGTGTTATACATTTATTAAATTTTTTATAATTCAATTTATGACTATTTATTTCTAATTTCAATCAATTATTATGTCGATTCATTTTATTTTGTATTTTTTGTTTGTTATTTTGTATTTTAATTTAATTTAGTAATTAATATTGTGTACCGATCTATGATCCTTGATGGTCGAAATAAACGATTAATAATAATAATTGAAGAGAGAAAAAGGTTATTACATTGAATCCCTTCCCGCAAGCGTGACACAAGTGTCTCCTTGCTCCGTATATGGTTTGCATGTCGACTGCAGGATGGGTGGCCGAGTGGTGATGCACTCTCGACAACGCACTGGAACCTTGCCACGAACACTACACACCAAACAATAAATTGTTAAGGCATATGTATGTATGCATACTACATACATACATACATACAGTCACGTCTTGTTCCCGGAGGGCAGTGGCGTAACTATACCATGCGAGGCCCGTGGCCAAATCATATGATTATAATTACATAGTATTAAGTCTACATGTAACTGGTCCGCTGCGCGTTTTGGGTTAAACTGTAAGCGTAGTGGGCACTTGATTTTAAATAAATAAATAAATATGATTGGGCCCCAGTAAAATAATTGTAATTTAATGTTTCCATGCTCCATGCTTTTCTTGATCTCTAGAAATAGCAATAAAGGGGCGAGCAGATTGCTGCGAGCGCGACGAAAAATTTTATAGTCAAAACTAGAGATGTCACGAATATTCGGCAACTTTTCGGTATTCGGCCACTTTTTTTGCTTCGGCCGACTACCGAATACCAAATCATGTAAAAAAGACACGTTATATTACTCAAAATTGTGTATATATTTCCAAATTACAACACTTTAGTAATTAAAATTGATCAATGGTAAGTTGTGATGGATAAAAACAAGCTTTTCAGCTTTTTTTGGTAGCAAACGATTATGCTTTTCATCAATAACCGTTACTAGTCTCAGAAAATAGTCTCTCACCATACACGGTACTTCCAGGAGAAGAAAGATAAACTTTAGCGACTTGTCTTAATCCAGCTAACGCGCCCCCGACAAGTATGTATTTCGTGCCGAATATAAGGCGCTTCGGCCGACAGCGTTGCCGAATTTTCGGTATTCGACCAATTCACTATTCGTGGCATCTTTAGTCAAAACTACATATAACAATGAGGACGCGAGTGCGAATAAAAGTTTTATATTTATAACAATGAAGGCGCGAGCGCGAAAAAATTATAGTTATAACGACCTACCTATCACAATAAAGGCGCGAGCAGTTAAATTATTTTATAAATAAGAAGAATCTAATTTATATAGGTCCTTATTGGAGGCTTATTGTAATTGATTTTAAGTACTTTCATTAAAAACTTTATAATTTTTACTACATTTTGTTAAAAATGTTACGTTATTACGAGTACGCGGTACTCCAGATTCTTTATGGACAAACAGACAAATAGACGGACAACAAAGTGACATTATAAGGGTTCCTCTTTCCTTTAGAGGTACGGAACCCATTGAGAAGAAAAAATTGTTATGTTAAGTTTTTTTGTACTAATTTACTTGTGGATAAAAGATCTAGCTTTTTGTCAAATTTCATGATGCTTGGCCAACGAGACGTACCTCGTACTTTGCGCTTCGAGCTAAAAACAGAAGTTTTTAGCTCGAAGCGCAAAGTATGACAATAATAATAATATGGGACAACTTTCACACACGGTCACCTGGTCCCAAACTAGACTAGAAACCTGTACTATGGTAACCAGATGACTGATATACATACTTATATAAGCTTATAACACACAGGGACAGATCAAACAGACATGTTCATGCACACAAGTGTTTGACCTGACCGGGGATCTACCCGGGGCCTGCGGCACAGAAAGCAGAGTTACTACCGTCCGAGCCAACGAGGCTGTCAATTTAAAACTTGCTCACCAATCGACATGTATAAACATAATCTTTGCTTCTATTAACAGGAGCTCTGCGTTTCTTTGGTTTCACATCAGAACTGTCTTGGTCTATTGTTAAATTGTGCGTTATGTTCATATGTTTGTTATAAACATCATTCGTTATGAATATTATATCACATTCCTCGCATTTCACGTTATCAGAGCTTTGGACGAACTCTTCTCCCTGGAAATATATATAAACTCATGGTTTGGATTTCGCGTCCTGTGTTCAGTGAACAAAAACAAAATAACAATAAACTGTAAGGTGGTGATAATAAATAATATATATTCATTGTATGGATACACAAAAAATATATATATTCTTGTAAACTTCAAACTAATTAAACTAAAAAAAACTAAGAATTAATAAATTCCAACCGATTCACAATTTTGATAAAAACAAAATAATCGAAAATACAATTTCTAGACAAATTTGGGCAGAGATTCGACACAAAACTATGACGTGAAAAAAAATGTCAGGGTGATGTTTCCTCGACAACGGCTGAAGGCAAAAGTGAGTTCGAGCGCTGGAAATCGCCCGCTTTTATATCGTTCGGCCGTCCTATCCCCTCTTCTAACTAGTGATAGCTAACAATATATATATATAAAAGATGATATGTTAAGACAATATAATATTATGTAAAAATATATTATATAGACAATATATTAAGTCACTTGGCATGGTATGCATATGCCACAAGGATGTACAAATCTAAATAAGACGGTACGAGCTGAAAAACAGCGCTGTGCACGGTTAGACACAAGACAATTACCACAACCACTGTAAAATATGCTCTAGCAGATTGTAATATCGTATTAAGGTTGGGTAATAAACAATTTTTTCTTTCTTTCTTTCTTTCAAACTATAAAACAGGGATCGGCAAGTAATTTCTAATCGGGTCCGGTTATTGCTGAAAATTTTCATCGAAGTCCAAAAAATAAATAGTCACACTGTCGCGGTCCAGTTGCGCGATCGAGAGAGTTTTTATTAGGTATTACATTTCACATGTTGACGAAAAATCTTCTTCATAACGAGTCACGAAAGTGAATAGCTAATGTAAAATATGGCATGATCCTATTTAATATTGTAATGGTAGGCCTCTTTTGTAGGGGGCCGCCTGGGGAAGTACCACACCTTTGTCAGTTATTCATCCGCCAAACAGTCATGTGCAAACATTACTGTGTTCCGGTATGAAGGGCAATGTTACCAGCGAAATTACTGGCCATGATGAGATTCAACAACTAATATCTCAGAGTGACAGGCGCAGTGCAGTGCTGCGCAGTATTTTGTATTTTAAAACACTGGGTGGCACTGTGTCTGATATGGGCAATCATGATGCTTACCATCAGGCGCCTGATTTGTTCGTCTTGTTACTTACTATAATAAAAAAAGAAACATTATTTTTTAAATACAATAGCTATTTTTAAAACTGCACAACTTTTGGCGGTCCTGAATTCGAAGTTTCTCGGTCCGGATATGGACCGCGGTCCGCCTGTTGCCGACCCATGTTATAAAATCTTTTCTAAAATGCAACGCCGAGCTTAAACCACTGATCCTAGAGAGTTGAAATTTGGAATGTAGGTTCTTTTCGTTATCTGGACTTGTACTGAGAAAGAGTTTTTGTATCTGATTATTGTATCAAATCCCATGTAATCGGGGGCGAGCCTATTACCATCTACCGGGCACAGTTGCAGGTAATGAAATAATTCCTAACGGAAAAAATTTAATATCAAACACTTTGCCCGACCTGGGGATCGGACCCGGGACCTCCAGATCGGCAGTCAAGCTTGTGTCCACTACGCGATAGAGGCAGTCGAGGCGAGATTTTTAATACATACAGAAACGAATAATCAATATGGTAAGAAGTACGCTGGGTCAGCTATAAACGCGGCTGTTTGTGAGGATAGATAACATAACATAACATACATTCACGCCTTTTTCCCGAAGGGGTAGGCAGAGGTGTACCCAGGACTCAGTCCCATAGTAGATACACCCACATTTCGCCAGTATGTTATTGGTCCCATGTAATAGGGGGCGAGCCTATTGCCATATACCGGGCACAGTTCCAGACTCCAGGCAGTTATTGAGATAATTCCTAATGGAAAAATCCAATATTTAGCACTATGCCTGACCTGGGGATCGAACCCGGGACCTCTTGATTGGCAGTCGAGCATGCGCCCTCTACGCCACGGAGGCAGTGAGGATAGATGGATGTTTGTTACTCTATCACGCCGGAACTACTGAACCGATTGGGCTGAAATTCGGTATGTAGATAGTTTAGACCCTGGAATAACACATATGGGAACATTTTTCCCAATATTCCAAAACCTCGACTAGGACTGCGTCAGAGTCAGGCAAAGTGTTAAAAATTAGATTTTTCCATTAGGAATTATCTCAATAACTGCCTGGAGTCTGGAACTGTGCCCGGTAGATAGAAATAGGCTCGCCCCCTATTACATGGGACCAATAACATACTGGCGATATGTGGGTGTATCTACTATGGGACTGAGTCCTGGGTCTACCCCTGGTGCCTACCCCTTCGGGAAAAAGGCGTGAATGTATGTATTCCAAAACCGCGGGGCATAGCTAGTTACTACATATAAATCTTCCTCTCGAATCATAAATGACTCCATCCATTAGTAAAAACGGCATCAAAATCCGTAGCTTGGTTTTGGAGGAGTTAGCAGACAGACGTGATGTGGGAATTAGTTTCAAATAATACTAACCTGCCCCCGCGGATTCACAGGCGTAGTCCTCGTTCCCGTGGGAATATCGGGATAAGAAGTACCCTATGTGTTATTCCAGGGTCTAAACTATCTACATACCGAATTTCAGCCCAATCGGTTTCGGTAGTTTTGGCGTAAATGAGTAACAAACATCCCCATCCATCTTCACAAACTTCGCATTTATAATATATTTTTTTTATGATAGTGAGTGACAAGACGAGCAAATCAGGTGCCTGATGGTAAGCATCATGATTGCCCATATCAGACACAGTGCCACACAGTGTTTTAAAATTCAAAATTCTGCGCGGCACTGCACTGCGCCTGTTACCCTGAGATATGAGTTGTTGAATCTCATCATGCCCAGTAATTTCGCTGGTAACATTGCCCTTCATACCGGAACACAGTAATGTTAGCACATCACTGCTTGGCGGATGAATAACTGGCAAAGGTGTGGTACTACCCCAGGCGGGCCCCTGCTAAAGAGGCCTACCACTACAATGTTAGTAGGATGTAGGATAAAAAAGAGATACTCACGTGTACTTCATGTTTGAGTAACTTATGTTTAGAGAGTCCTGTGACGTTATGGAATGCGCACGCGCATATTTCGCATATTTTCATTGCGTGCGCTTTATTTATATGCAAGTAGAACGATGATTTATGCCTGTAATATAAATACAAATAAATTTTAATGTTTTATAAACAAGGATTAATATTTTGACTGCCTAGGTGGCGTAGAGGGCGCATGCTCGACTGCCAATCAAGAGGTTTCGGGTTCGATCCCCAGGTCAGGCAAAGTGTTAAATATTAAATTTTAGCATTAGGAATTATCTCAATAACTGCTGGAGTCTGGAACTGTGCCCGGTAGATGGCAATAGGCTCGCCCTCTATTACATGGGACTAATAACATACTGGCGAAATGTGGGTGTATCTACTATGGGACTGAGTCCTGGGTACACCTCTGCCTACCTCTTCGGGAAAAAGGCGTGAATGTATGTATTATTTAATATTTATATAATATTTTTTGTAGTGGTAGGCCTCTTTTGCAGGGGGCCGCCTGGGGAAGTACCACACCTTTGCCAGTTATTCATCCGCCAATCAGTAATGTGCAAACATTACTGTGTTCCGGTATGAAGGGCAATGTTACCAGCGAAATTACTGGGCATTACGAGATTCAACAACTTATATCTCAGGGTGACAGGCGCAGTGCAGTGCCGCGTAGAATTTTGAATTTTAAAATACTGGGTGGCACTGTGCCTGATATGGGCAATCATGATGCTTACAATCAGGCACCTGATTTGCTCGTTTTGTCACTCACTAAATAAAAAAAAGCCTTGTATAATAAAGTCTTCTTAATAAAGTTTTATAATAACAATAATTTGAATGTGTACTCTAACAGAACAGGTTACCCCAATTACACTGCTCGAGTCAATTCATATGTGTTATGTGGACAACCCATATTGTCAGTTTCAGGTCGACAAGATTCCTCCGCGGCTCCGACATGAGCTAACGACTGCCCCCTACATATCTTATACGGAACTATACGGACAACTACAGTTTAACGTGACATACGGAAACACGGTAGCGTCCAGGTGAGATTCGATTCAAGGACTCCGGATTTAAAGCCGGGCATATTCCCGCTGAACCACGGACGCTATATAAATAATAATAATAATAATAATACGGGACAACTTCCACACACGGTCATCTGGTCCCAAACTAGGCTATGGTACTATGGTAACCAGATGAATGATATACACACTTATATAAGCTTATAACACACAGGGACAGATCAAACAGACATGTTCATGCACCCAAATGTTTGACCTGGCCGGGGATCGAACCTGGGGCCTGCGGCACAGAGTTACTGCCATCTGAGCCAACGAGGCTGTCGAATCGTCGATAAACAGTAATGAGTCTACCGAGCGTTCGGAAAGATACCTTTTCAAGAAGAACGCCCAAGAAGCTTGTAGAGCTTAATTTTTTCAACTGATTGTTTTACAATATTTAGTGGTGTATCGTTCGTTATGTAATCGTATCGTTATTCAATTCAATTCAATTCGTTTATTTGGAGATAGTAGGTTACAATGATGTTTAACAATAATATAGTATCACTACAATCTACCAGTTTAACTGGTGTCTAAAATTATATTTAGTCAATACAGGGCCGTCTTAAGTCTATTCTGCGCCGGGGTGCGGGACTCAGCCTGCGCCCTCGTTATGTTTACACTGCAGCGTGGCACGCGACCGACGACACACTGCAGTATGAAAGGGGTCCTAGTCAACCAAACTCGCCTATGACATGACTTCGAGATCATTTTGCTTCAAGTGCGGGCGACCGGGCGGCAACGTGTCAAACTCTTTGGATTAGAGATTTTGCTGCGCGCGTGTTGTATTAAATAAAATTGTTATTTGTGTAGTGTAGTAATGCGGTATGACAAGCGCCGAAAGCGTAATAAAAGTTAAAAAAATATTATTGTTGATGACTATTTTTTTTTGCTTGCGCATTGTCGTAAGTAAAAATAACAAGTATATAAAACTGTGCAATAGCGTTAAGTTCAATGAAATATCCAAAAATTCAGCGATCGACAGGCGCCCACGGGCGCTCCGCGCCCGGGTGCACCGCACCCTTTGCACCCCCTGGTAAAGACGGCCCTGAGTCAATAATAGGTATAAAATGTCATGTCAATGAATGAAACAAAATTAATAATAATTAAATAACAACTGTCTTACTAACCAATTCACCAGTAATTCACAAAGCGGTTCCATAAAGATAAAAACGACACGAACCTTTCTTTAGGAATTCATCCACGGTGTAAAAAGCTTCCTCATTCAACCATTTTTTCAATTCTTTACAAAACTTATTAAAGGGCAAATCTGCAATCACATTTGGCAAAGAATTATATATCAGGGGAGCCATGTAGCAGCAACTTTTTCGAACCAATTCCAGAGAAGGAACTGGCATTTTTAGTCGGATATGTGTCGTTAGTCTTTTATTTGAGTTATCATTTGTTTCAAATAAATACATATTATTTCTCACAAATTTGGCCATCTCGTATATAAATATGCATGGGACAGTTAACAATTTATTGGATTTAAATAACGGCTTACAGGAGTCAGTCCACTTTTTACCAAAAATAGCACGGAAACACTTCTTTTGCGCTATGAATACTCTCAGTATATCTGAAGCGTTATGTTAGTCTACAAGCTGCCTCTCTTTCTATCGCGTATCTCTCTATCTGTTCTCTCTGTCTAGCCTAGAAGAAGTCTAAAAGAAGGCGAAAGCCAAGGTTTTTTTTTATGATAGTAAGTGACAAGACGAGCTCATCAGGTGCCTGATGGTAAGCATCATGATTGCCCATATCAGACACAGTGCCACCCAGTATTTTAAAATTCAAAATTCTGCGCGGCACTGCACTGCGCCTATCAGCCTATCTGCCTAGCCTATCCCTGAGATATGAGTTGTTGAATCTCATCATGCCCAGTAATTTCGCTGGTAACATTGCCCTTCATATCGGAACACAGTAATGTTTGGACATTACTGCTTGGCGAATGAATAACTTGCAAAGGTGTGGTACTTCCCCAGGCCACTCGCTGGCTCGTCGTGCGCCACTCCAGGAAGACCTGGAAGAGCGGATTGCTTGGAAGAAGCAACGGACGCGCGTCCTATACGCGGACCACTCCGTGGCCGAGCTGAAGCAGATGGCTCAGGAGGACGAGGAGATTTTGCAGGTCGAATCCAAGTTCTCCAACCTCAATGGGACTTTTATAAAGTCCCTTAAATGCCAGGCCGCGAGCATGCGCTGTATCGTCGGGAAGCTGAAACTGCGCACAAGAAACCGACGAGACGCGGCAACTGCAGGCGAAGGTCGATCGCCTGCACCGGAAGCTGGCTGAAGCCACGTCCCGGCCGAACCAAGCCGAGCCGGGACCGGCGGGTGAGGCTCTCCCCTCAAACCATGAAGATATCAACCAAGGCTTTGATGGAGGAGAGGGCCTTCACAAGAGCCTGCTTGGCGGGCATTGAAGACCGGCTCCTGCCGGAGAAACGCTTCAGCTCCACCGCTGCTCCCGCAGCCAAAAGGGCCTCACTTTCATAACATTCTTGATACATGCTCGTCGGTTGTTAATACTTTTGACCTGACCTTTCCTTAGAACAAGATTAACGCCAAGGCGCGGCGCCGCGGCCGTGTGCGTCTTACAAGCTTTCATAGTAATCCATACAACACTGACGACCGTGCCTACACGCGGCGTATTAACCGTAGATTTTCACGGCGGTAAACCGTGCGTGTACAAGAGGCCTTAAGCCCTACAGTTTTGTAGATTTTTTTTTTAATGAAATAGGGCCGAGATGGTTCTGTTTTTAAAAATACGTGTCTATCGTATGGCGGCACTTGAATGTCAACATTGACAATAAAGGCCAAAATTTTACGATACTCTCCCCTGCCCCCCCTTGGCGACGCCCTTGCTCTGCATCTTCATGTAATAATATAATATATATAGTAAAATATATAACTTACGGAAATTGTTTGCCACATTCCTTACATTTGTGCAGAAGACCTTTGTGTTTGTCGTAGTGGCTCAACATGTACGTTCTAAAACATAATATATAAACAATTATTCTTCAACATCATCATCATCAGGCGTAGGACGTCCACTGCAGAACATAGGCCTCACTCATAGAATGCTATGAACTATTGATATGGAGTACCAAGTATTCCAACTCCTGCGATGACTAAGCCACAGAACAAGTGTGCTGATCTAGGCTAAATGATTACAGATCAATAGTTTATGGCGTTCTATGGGGGAGGTCTATGTTCAGTGGTGGACGTCCTCCGGCTGATGGTGACTAAAAAGTATACGTTTTGAAACTGCAAATATGTATTTACCGGAAATGTGGATAACTAGATTAATGCCACTTTATAATTAGTTGTTACTTAAAATAAAACACACATTGTGTTTATCTTCATTGACGTACAAAAGTGTCAGATTATGACCTATTTGAATAAATCTGTTTGTGTTTGACTCATTAAGGCGCGGTGCTCAGCTAATTCGTCCTCTCGCTCACACGTACGCACATTTTTGAAGATATAAAAAATACTACATGTAATTACGTAAAATAAAGACAACTAGGTTCTAGAAAATAACAATACAAAGATTCAGTAAAAAATTCAATTTAATCCAAATGAGTTTTCAATGCATTTTTATTTTTCTGAGATTCTTTTCTTTGTGCAGGTTTTTATACATGAAAACTAGTTAGGATTAAATTGGATTTTTTATATTATAGCAATAAATATTTTTGATTTGATTTGATTAAACAAACAGATAGTATTAATTAAATTGTATTTACCTGCAATTTGTGATGAAATTTGTGCATAATTTACATTTATAAACCATAGTATGAGAAGTCAGAGTATGTCTGTTTAATATTTTGGCAGTTTTGAAAAACGACTGACATAATATGCATTTATATGGCAATGATTCCTGCAAATAAATTAGTGGTTTTGTAGTGGTAGGTCTCTCTTGCAGGGGCCCGCCTGGGGAAGTACCACATCTTTGCCATCCGCCAAGCAGTAATGTGCACACATTACTGTGTTCCGGTCTGAAGGGCAATGTTACCGGCGAAATTACTGGGCATGATGAGATTCAACAACTGATATCTCAGGGTGACAGGCGCAGTGCAGTGCCGCGCAGGATTTTGAATTTTAAAACACTGGGTGGCACTGTGTCTGATATGGGCAATCATAATGCTTACCATCAGGCACCTGATTTGCTCGTCTTGTCACTATCATAGAAAAAAAGATATCTAAACTAGTCAGAATTGAAAACATGACATTACTTGTTTTTAGACCGAGGGGGTTGAGGTGTCATATATGACACCGTAACCCCCTCGGGTAAGTAATAAGACGAGCAAATCAGGTGCCTGATGGTAAGCATCATGATTGCCCGAGGGGTGCCCTCGGGTAAAAACAAGTAATGTTATCAATTTCGTTAAGGGTAAAGGTATACTCAAAGTCAAATAATTTTCAATCTACAAATACTATTAACTACTAATCCTGGTAGGATTAGCAGTTAATATTATATTATAAATTCGAAACTGTGAGGATGGATGGATGGATGTTTGTTACTCTTTCACGCCAAAACTACTGAACCGATTGGGATGTAATTCTGTATATAGATAGTTCAGACACTGGAATAAGACATGGGGTACTTTTTATCCCTATATTCCCACGGGAACGGGAACAGATAATAAATAAATAAAAATTAAAGCAGATACTGACGTCGTGTTGCGTTTTGTTATGGTTTTCAAGCGTCTTTGCATTTCTAAATCCTTTGATACATCTATGACAACGGTGTTCATTGTCTACATATTCCGGGTACTCGCGGCGTTTCTCAAACTCAGCCGCCATCTGAAACGACATCCGAACATTCAACACTTATAAAGGAATCTAGCTGTATCCGTTTCACTCATGCACACCCGTATTCAAGAATAACACTTACATAAGTAATAAGAAACTCTGTGCGAGCGGGCAAAGACGCTATGCTCACACTATCTTTGAGTTTGTATATATTTGTTAGGTAATTGATGACATACCTGTGTTTCATCATTAAGATACATCATGTTGAATACTGTTTCGTATCCCGCGAACCGTTCCTGAACTTGCGCTAGTCTTCTTATCGCGTTCGACTTGAATGGACCCGGTGCTGTAATATATATATATATATATATATATATAAAAAGTTGTAGGGTTACGGTGACCGATGAGGGCCTAAAGGATGTAGATTTCGAGGGAAAAGAGATGCTATAAAATAATTAAAAAAAAATTGAAAAGATTTTGAGAAAATTAAAAAAAGCATCATTTCTGTGGTGAAATTTTAGGGTCGCTCTTCACTGATCTTAGTATATTTTGAAAACTAGATCGAATTTCAAAAAAATAAAAAAAAGCTTCTAGATATTGAACAGGGGAACAATTTTGATTCCCGGTATTATTCGCGTACGGGCGTTAGTTGATCCTGTAGGTGGTTCCTTAGCGGAGGGAGAGCGAGCGCGATCGGCGCGGTGCGAGTGGGAGGAGGCACAGAGTCGCGTGCTATCTCTCGTAGCATCGATACGACGGGCAGTAAGATACAGGCCCGAAAACAATTTCACAACGGAGCCCCCACTTTGAATACTTCCACGAAATGATAACATTTTTTAAAAGTTGCCAATTGATTGGTGCAAGATCGAGACCACCTTCTCTGTATGGGTGGATCCAAACAATGATATAGGGTTTGTTCAAATTAATAAAATAAAAATTTGTTCTTTATATGTATTTGTTTTATTTCGTATTCCTATGTTCATTTTCAATGCCCTTTAGGTTCGTGGGGAGCACGAGATCTGTGAATTTTTTCTTAATTTTGCATGGTGTGGTACTTCCCCAGGCGGGGGGCTAAAGAGGCTACAACTTTATTTGTAAAATAAAAGCATATTAATTTACCTGAGCACACCGTTTTGATTGTATTCAAATTTTTATCCGAATATTTGTCCAAATTGTTCAAAACAATCTCAGGATCAATAACATTTCCTTTCTCGTCCTTCACTAGTCCGTGTTTCGCGAATTTTCTTCTCAAAAGCCCTTTTAATTCGTTTATATCAAATTTACTTTTGTACCATTTCACTTCTCGTTTTGGTTTGGGCTCCAACATTTTTCTCTTTTTAATCTTTTTCATTAATTCTTTAAGCGACGCATCGCTATCGGAAAGATAGTCTTTATCACTTGAATCTGCGTCGTCATTATTATCTGCGTTGTTTTCATTCAAATCCGCATTATTCTCAGTAATCGTTTCATTCAAATCTGCATTATTTTCATTAACATCTGCATTATTTTCGTTTAAATCTGCATTATCATCAGGTTCATCTTTAACTTTATATTGTTGATAGTTTAGACTATTAACATCTTCGTTAGAGTTTTGAGAACAACTTTTATCGACATCAATATGGTTATTATCAATAATAATACTTTCAGGAGTTCCATTTGTTATTTCTTCATCTTTTACAACTTGATTGTCTTTAGCTAACTGATGTGAATTATCAGTTTCAATAGTTTTAGATCTAGTGTTGATATTACTATCATTTTGGTTGTCAGGTACGTTATGTGGTTCGCAGTTTAGTTGTATGGTAGTATTTAAATCGGATGATTTGTAGAAATATTCCTAAAATAAATATGAGCTATGAGCATCATCAGACAGCAGAAGACAGTTGTTCTTTCACAGAAACTATATCTCATCATTTTCATCATCATCATCTCAGCCACAGGACGTCCACTGCTGAACATAGGCCTCCCCCATAGATTTCCATTCAGTCCGGTTGTAAGCGGCCCGCCTCCATCGTTTTATCATCTCATCATTTTAGCCGTTGGTAATCCACTACTGTACATAGGCCTGCCCCATAAAGTGGGGTTTTGTCAATACTCGACACACTTGCTGTGCAGGCGTCGAGCGCGGTTCGATGGTTTTTGCAGAGCACGCTGCTGCCTCCTCTGGATCTGTTAACCCTCAGCCGGCTCTTCCGGCAACCACGGGTAGAGAGGGTGGAGCACTATTCTAAAGCCGTTAGTTAGCCGTTAGCCGTAAAGTTTAAAATAATATAAAGATTATAAAAACACTCCATGTAAAACATTTTAAAGTATAATTATTATGCCGACTGATAGAAAAAACTTTTATTCAACTAAGGAATTATTAAAATGATATTACTCTCACTACTAATCCTTATAAATACTGATTTATGGAATATTTTTTGATGTAGTTTAACATTCACTGCAATAAAACATTTTTGAAATTTGAATTGAATTTTGAATTATAAATTATATCTAACCTATCCTACTTATAATAATATAATACTACTAGCTGTGCCCCGCGGTTTCACCCGCATAGTCTTCGTTCCCATGGAAATATAGGGATAAATAGTACTTATTATGTTATTCCATAAAAAGCCGTGGAGTTACCGGCTTTAGAACAGTGTTCCAGCCGCTCTCCCCGTGGTTGCCGTTAGAGCCGGCTAAGGGTTAACAGATCCAGAGGAGGCAGCAGCGTCCTCTGCAAAAAACCATTGAAATGCGCTCGACAACCGCCTGCCAAGCGTGTCGAGTATTGGCAAAACCCCCCTTTTTAGGGGAGGCCTATGTTCAGTAGTGGATTACCAACGGCTGAGATGATGATGATGTTATTTCAGGGTCTAAACTATCTCTATCAAATATCAGCCCAATCGCTTCAGTAGTTTTGGCGTGAAAGAGTAACACCATCTATCCTCACAAACTTTCGCATTTGAAATATTAGTAGGAAGAAGGATAATTACCTTGAAATTGTTTCCATTGCATATTTCTAGGGTTATTGGTAACTCTTTGTAGAGGAGAGCTATTGGCTTTTTTGACTGAAAATACATAAAGGATTATATAAAGCAAATAAAATATATCAGACAGCCCTCTATGCCGACTGTGCATGGAAGCGGAGGAGACAGCTGCTCATGTCCTTCTCGAGTGTACAGGAGTAGCAGCATACCGGACACAGTACCTCGGAGCCCCTGGGTCGCTCACCAAGATTGTAGGCAACCTGAAAGGGCTGCTGAAATTCTTCGGAGAGCTAAGGTAGCTGGAGTGAACAATCCCACCCCATCCACACGCAAAATAGGCACATTGACGTCGAGTTGTGCCGAACTGCCTGCGAATTTGAATTGAACACCTATGCCTACCCCTTTGGGAAAGAGGCGAGATTGTATAAGTAAAACTAACTATTGCGCTTGGTAGCTATGTAGTGGTCAGTGGTAGGCCTCTTTGGGAAGTACCACACCTTTGCCAGTTATTCATCCGCCAAGCAGTAATGTGCAAACATTAGTGTTCTGCAGGGCTATTGGCGTTCTTCATAATCACCAGTCACTATCAGGCTTATGTCTTTATGTTCTGTGGTTTGAATTAGTTACAAAGACGTTTTACCTTTCTAACAAGACTTTACTGTCAAATTTGGAGGAGAAAAGGAAAAAGATAGACACCACGAGTGGTTCTCACTCGGGACCCGACACAGTGCACAGTCTACTTAGTGAGTTTATTATAATGTCTTTGGTTAGTAACCAGACTTTGACATTTGTAGTTAATGTCAAATCAAGTTAATAGTGACTAAAGTGATAGTCACCAAGAACGCCAATAGCCCCCCTGGTATGAAGGGCATTGTTACCAGCAAAATTACTGGGCATGATGAGATTCAACAACTCATATCTCAGTGTGACAGGCTCAGGTCATAGCCATGCAGAATTTTGAATATTAAAACACTGGGTGGCACCATGTCCGATATGGGCAATCATAATGCTTACCATCAGGCGCCTAATGAGCTTGTCTTGTCACTCACTATCATAAAAAAAAAGCTGAGTGAAGCTTATTGCATCTTACAGATGAAGTCAAAGCAAACTTACTTTCTGTCTCTTCCATAGTTTCAACTTCTTGACAGCTAAACAACAGAGTTTCTTGAATTCATAGCATTTTCTCAGCTTGTAAGCACATTCAAAACAAAATTGGAATCCGCTTACATTCTGTAATAGAAAACAATTAAAACACTCTATAACAATAACCTTGTAACTTCGATTAGCAGGATACAGGACCTCTTAGCAGTTTGACACAATCCTATGGAAAATTTACTAAATTGATGTTATGTTTTCCCCGGTTTCCTCCGAATACAGTAAACATATTTGATATATTTATATCCTGATATTTTAAAGTTGAAGTAAAGTATGTCCCTATCATTTTATTTCTGTTTATAAACGCTACATATTTTTTTGTTGTGAAAATCCAATCACTTACGAAAAACTTGGTTTTTTGGAAGTTCACTATGAAAAAACCAAAAAAGAGTTTATAAGAAAAATTAAAATCACAGGGACATTTACTTTACAATAAAAATATCAGGATATAAATTTATAGAATGGGTTTATTATATTCGGAGGAAACAGGGGAATACAAAACATAGATTTGGTAAATTTTTCATAGGATTGTATCAAATTCCTAGAAGGCCATGTATACTTTTAAACTATCAGGCTATCAGATTATTCACAGAACAGATTAACAATAAATAAGCAAATAACTGACTGCCTCGGTGGCGTCGAGGGCGCATGCTCGACTGCCAATCAAGAGGTCCCAGGTTCGATCCCTGGCCAGGTCGAACATTTGTGTGCATGAATGTATCGGTTTGATCTGTCCCTGTGTGTTATAAGTTTATATAAGTATGTATATCAGTCTTCTGGTTACCATAGTACAGGCTTCTAGTCTAGTTTGGGACCAGATGACAGTGTATGGAAGTTGTCCCATATTATTATTATTTCAGGATATAAGCTATCTATTTATCAAATTTCAGGCCTATCAGTTCAATAGTTTTGGCGTGAAAGAGTAACAAACATCCTCACAAACTTTCGCATTTATATTAATTAGTGGAATTAAGTAGGGCTTTAATTAGGCTCGCAGGGTTATAATAATAGCAATAAATAATATTAAATTATATACTTACATTGAAATTACATAGGTCGTCGTAAAAACTATCTAATTCTTCATCCACAGTGCGAAGAATTCGATCGCTCCGTAAGCAAATGTTACAAATAGATAACATTTTTCTGATTTATGAAACATTTAGCTAAACCTAATGCAATAGCAATGTATGTATTGGATTAGTAAATTAATAATGTAATTAAAATGCAATGTGTGGTAAACAAAAGCAGTAAGTACCACAGAACACATATACATGGTAAGTACTCTGCATAGATAATACATATATAAACTGGGTACTCTGTGAACAAAAGCAGGTATTTGCGGCACAGAACAGAGATTTGCGGCACACTCCACAGAATAAAAGTAACCACACTCTTTGTCGATGGGTACGATCACCACAGATTACAATAAACCATAATAAAAATGGTTCGCCCTTGGAGTTTCCATTGTCGCCAAGGATTTATTGTCGCAGCCAAAGACATTATACTTGTCGCAACATGTATATTTGTCATATTTTTACAGTTTTATCTGTTCTCTTGATCAATTTTGACATTGGCTTCTCTGATATCAGACAAATGTCAGTACGAAAAAGCGCGCGCTAAAATTTGAGCTGTACGGACGCGAATTTCGCTTTTTGATACCCAATTTTATATTATTGTAAATAGTGCCCAGTGGAGTAGCTTTTATATATATTTAAAAAAAACGGCGTGATGTTATTTTATGTGTCGTAGCTACCACCGTACAAGCTTCTAATTTGGAATTGGGACCAGAAGATCTTGTGTGGCAGTCGAGTTATCCCCAATGACGTTGAATTGCTTCTTGCTAGTTATCCCATATTAATCTCTATGTGTCTTATGTGTATAGAAAACGGTCAGTCGTGACTGACTAACCTACTCACTCATCAATGCCCATTTTTTTTTTTTTTTTTTTTGGTGCCCGGGGAAAAATGCTTGACGCATACCACCCGCACCCGGGGGAGCGCAGGGTGGTTATGTGGGACTCCCCGCCGGCACAGCACCGTACGTCGGTACGTTGCTGTGCCGGCGGGTATACCCACTAAAAAACCCCGGGGTGTTCCTTCGCGCCGCCATGTGTCCGGGCTGCGGGCACGCCGAAGCACTCATCCGCGGCCCCGACGGCGTTTGGTCCTCCGTGGAGGACCCCGCCACGGTGGGGTGAGGGTAATCCTTCACCCCAACCCTCCCAAGGGGCGCGCGGAAACACGCGCGCGCCTCCTCGCGGGCCCTTTAGGTGGGCAGCGGATACCCCCGCATCCGTTGCCCGGGCCCCACATCTTGGGCTTGGAAGGGTGTTCCGTGCCCTTTCGAACGCCTACCAAACGTGCGAGAGGACACGGAAGACCCATTCCCGCCCACCACCACCGCAGGGCTCAAGTGAGCCCCGCCTGCGCCATCCACTGTGCCCTATGCTGACTTCATAGGGACACGCGGAGGCGCAACCCACACCGCGGCAAGCCGTCGGCTTTCCGCCCCAATTCGGTCGCAGAGGATAGGGAGAGCGGCGCATCGTAATACCGACACTCCTCTTCCCCTGCGACCCCACCGCCTTCGCCATCTAACGGTGGCGACCCCGTTTGGACCGCGGAAGGCAGGAAGAGCGGCGCACCGCAATACCGGCACTTCTCTCCCGCCGCGGCCCCACCATTCGGCCGCGATGCGTCCCATACCGCATCGCGGCCCGCCTCAGTTGCGGTTCGTCCCACACCGAACCGCAACCTACTCGGCTACTCACACTCAGCCTGGAGAACTAAGTGGAGCAGCCGACCACCTCGGGCTCCTCTTAGCTTCACCGTGGGCCCCTACCACGGTTACTGACCCCCACCGCCGCGAGAAGGCGGGAACCCATTGGGGGGACTCATCAATGCCCAGCCTCAACCAGACTCAACTCCACAAAAACTGAAATATTGCACATTTCCATTATGATGTAATAATAACAGGGAATAACAAAGGAATGCTCGAAACTCCCACGGGAACGAAGTCGCGGGATTAAGCTAGTTATTATATAAACTCCTCCCTTATTAGCCCTTTAAAATATTATCACGCCCGAAAGTCTGTGTGTGCTGTGCATGTATAATTCTTACTTCTTCATGCTAAAACTACAGGTCGCGTCACGGTTCCATAGCGCTGATTTTGAATGCGCAGTAATCGAATTTTAAATCTTCTTAGGACTTTTTAGATCACAATACAACTGCGCAAAGCCCTCCTCCACTTTTGCCGAGCGCTATTAAACCGTGACGCGACTTGTAACTACTGAACTAAATTATTAGGCTAAAATCTGCTTTTATACAGCCGTATTCGCCGTGCCTGAATATCGCGTGAATTAACCGTCGATTTCCACGGCGAAAGAAATGTGTGTACATGAGGCCTAGTAGGAAAATTTGAAGAAAAACTATTAGAAAGAATTAGAATTCTTCACATTTTGCAGACACGCTCGTCGGTTGTGGACAAATCATGTTGAGTATAAATTATTTAAATAAATAATAATAAAAAGCTGTACGATAGGATAATTTTATTACATTAATTAAATTTAAAGCTACAGCCTAAACTCTATATACAATTAATAAAAATGTAACTATGTAACACGCAAACTTGTTGACAAAATGTCTTCACTCGCACTTTGACCAGATTCTGCGGCAATTTTGAAATTGTACCTAGCGTGCGTAACACAATGCTAGTGTTTAATATGCATTAAGTAAAAGCCTGTCATTTTAATATAACAAAATTTCACTTAAATTTTATTTATTTGTACACATAATTAATAATTACTGTTTATGTTACACGGTTGATTATAAACAATTTCTTAACACGGACAGAGCGCCTTTATTGAAAACTATATATATTGGATAAGACTAAGCAATAGAGCTACCTACTTACTATATACCCTAACTAAATACACTATGCCATAGAACACTTCTATAATCCACAGGCCGACATGTCAGCCTATAGACAATCCAAGTGCTCTAAACCACTGTCAGATGGCAGCATACCCAAGATGCTGGCGGCATTGCCACGTTGACTAGCAATGCTTATTCATCGGGACAGATAAACGACAGCATTTTGATCACGCGTAGCCTCGACCAAGCGCTCAGATGGCTTTTTGAAAATGCGGTGAGCTCCCGACCCCCCGGTCCCAGAGTCTCGACTCCAAACGGTTCAAATATGTAACCGTAATTGATTGTATACAATTGAATTTACTCATGCCATCAATATTAAGTACCTACATAATAATATGTTATAAATTGTCCATAGAAGCGTTTTACTTAAATTTATTATTTACAATCATAGCATCGACTGATTGAGTTGAAGTTGATAACACTGGAAGAACGTAGACAGAGGGGCGATCTCATTGAAACATACAAAATACTCAATGGACACTATGATGTGAAGGGCATTGACAACCTGTGTAGGCGTGCCTTTTCCATTAAATAATACTCGAACACTTCAGCATATTTTACATGATTTATTCCAAGCCCACCAACCATCTTCAATCTCGCTCTACAATCATCTGTCGCGCTGGCATCCACCTCCCTGTGTTGCCATCGCGCCCTCGCACATGCCATAGATCTCCGTGAAATCACACGTTGCCATTAATACTTTCCATAAAACCACCAAAACGTTCACAGAATCCGTAGCATGCGCGTCACAAAATAACATCAATCCTACACTCAGCCAACTTGACAACGTGTATGCCCCCATACACGCATTATATAATAACCCTACACCTGTTCCTGAGGAATACAAACACACCTGAGAGGACACTCACACCAACTCATCAAGATTCCAAGTGCGAGTAACCCAAGAAACCACTTCTTGCCAAACCGTGTACCAAAACTGTGGAACAAATTGCCAGAGACTGTTCTTAGTGCTACTTCAGTGAACAGTTTCAAAAACAGACTAGATCAACATTTAGAAACTAATAAACTTTTTAATACACAAGTGCAGTGATATGCACGCATCAGCTTATGCTGCTAGTGCATTATTAAATAATAATTATAATAGCATATTTCCAACAACAATGTTATTCGGAATGAGACAGTTATAATTAGCAACTAGTTATCTAGGTTCCTAGTAATACCTTGAAGTTGTGTTTGAAAATACTTATATTTTGGATTTATATACAATATTGTCACATAAGGGTGTAGGTAATACTTAAGGGCGTGCATCTACGCGTCAATCTAAACGTGCAAAAGAAATAATTGTAAAATTCGCGACAAATACTCTCAATTTCCCATACAAAGCAACACTTTTTTTAATTAGTATCGCCACAGAATACCAATAATAAAGGAACAGAAAGGACACTCCTTATATTATGGACTTATAGTCCATAACCAGGCAATCATAAAGTATTTTGCAAAAGCATAGAGCAAAAATAATAATAACTGCCTGGAGTGTGGAACTGTGCCCGGGAGATGGCAATAGGCTCGCCCCCTATTACATGCGACCAATAACATACTGGCGAAATGTGGGTGTATCTACCGTGGGACTGAGTCCTGGGTACACCTCTGCCTACCCCTTCGGGAAAAAGGCGTGAATGTATGTTTTATAGAGCAAAAATAGTATACCTTCTCGTAAGCAGTCTCGAAATGGGCATACATAATATGTTTATACTTTCCTAACTTATACTAGCATTTTTTTAATAGGTACCAGGCTATCATAATATATGAAGAGGGTCTATATTGTTTTCCTTTTAAGTGGAGAGCAAAAGAAACTCGCTTCCTACAATTTTTCCTTGAAAGGGGTTTACATACTTTTTAATACTCGCATTTCTGTATAAATACCAGCACAGAACACTGAAGCACTAAAGGGACACTTCTCAAAATAATTTAAATAAATAGCGACTTTAGCCCCGACGCAATAAAGTGCAATTCAGGTCGCACAGCGCCTAAATAGCAATCGTTATATTAACTTTGTAAGCTGTCTCTCTTTCTTTCGCGTATCTCTCTATATGTTTTCTATCTCTAGCCCATAGAAATAGTACCGTCCAGAATGACGCCCCGGATACTTGTAGCTTCATACCTTTAATAGGGATGTCCCAAGCCTGGTATTACACCTTTTATAAACACATTGTATAAAATAATAGATATCAATTGATTGATATAATAGAATACTCTTTATTATGACTAAGGTACACCGAATACAATCAACTTAAAAATTAAATTAAATTATGATTGTATGTTTTTGTACAATAAAGTGTCTTTCTTGAAGCTTGTTGGTGTAACCCTTGGTGGCAAAGGTGTGACGATATGTTACAATTGAGTCTTTAAATATTTTTTTGCATTAATGGAAAGATCATATAATATAAGATTCGTAAGAAAACTATTTTAATCATTTTTAATCCAGTAGCCGATAGTACCCGAACGGTCTCGTGACCTGTAGTGACGTCACAATGTTATAAAATACCATGACATAAGACGTCACAATCATGGCGACCACTCGTAGCGCGTTCGTGATCAAATGACTCTTATTGGAACTTTATCAATTTTGAATTGCTTATAATTTTATAATTAATTAAAATATATATTTTTAAAGAGATTTTTGAATCAGATGATACATAATTTTCATTAACTTTCAAAATAAATAAAAAATTACGTTTCTTTTTTCGAATACTCAATTATAACATTATTCTATACTACGTATATATTGTTCGATGTCTCCCTTCCGTTTCCGCCTAATATTAAGATGGACGCCCCTAATGTGTTCCTTCAACGAGGAAGTCGATATAAACCCTTTGCCGCATTGATCGCATTTGTGATTTCTGTCGCCTTTGTGGATCTGAAAATATATTAACTACTATTATAATATAATTATATACGATTGCCTCGGTGGCGTAGTGGGCGCAAGATCAACTCCCGATCATGGTTCTATCCCCTGATCAAGGAAAGTGAATTTTTTCATTAGGACTTATCTCAATGACTGGAGTTTGGAGCTGTGCCCAGTAGCTGGCAATAGGCTCGCCCCCTATTACATGGGACCAATAACATACTGGCGAAATGTGGGTGCTGTGGGTGGGTGTTCGATCCCCAGCTCGGCAGTTATTGAGATAATTCCTAATGGAAAAGTCCAATATTTCGGTTTGTTTAATTTTCATAAAATTTTATAGGATTTTATTGTAAAATTGATGTTTTTGTTATTATATTTTTAAATTAAATTATTTTTAATATAATTATTTTATTATTATTATGACAGCCTCGTTGGCTCAGGTGGCAGTGACTCTGCTTTCTGTGCCACAGGCCCCGGGTTCGATCCCCGGCCAGCTCAAACATTTGTGTGCATGAACATGTCTGTGTTGATCTGTGCCTGTGTGTTATAAATAAGTATGTATATCAGTCATCCGGTTACCATAGTACAGGCTTCTAGCCTAGTTTGGGACCAGGTGACTGTGTGTGGAAGTTGTCTAATATTTATTATTTTTAAGAATAAGTATAATAACACATACCAGTTTATGATTGTTCAAGTTGCTCTTCGACTTGAAACCCTTCCCGCATATATCGCACTGTATGGGCGGTAGATGGCGCTCTTTATGTTTGTACAGGCGCAGTCTCGTGTGGAACGTCGCCGGACATTGTTCACAGGAGTACGGCTTCACTCCAGTGTGGGTGTTCATGTGGTCGCTTAGGAAACATTTCAACTGGAAAAAGCATATTTCATTATTAACAGGAGAGGTTTCTTTAGCAGGGGCCCGCCTGGGGAAGTACCACACCTTTGCCAGTTATTCATCCGCCAAGCAGTAATGTGCAAACATTACTGCGTCAAAGGGCATTGTTACCAGCGAATTTACTGCGCATGGAGTTACAACAACTAATATCTCAGGTTGACAGGCGCAGTGCAGCGCACAATTTAGTTTTTTTTTTACGATAGTGAGTGACAAGACGAGCAAATCAGGTGCCTGATGGTAAGCATCATGATTGCCCATATCAGACACAGTGCCAACCAGTTTTAAAATTCAAAATTCTGCGCGGCACTGCACTGCGCCAGTCACCCTGAGATATTAGTTGTTGAAATTCATCATGCCCAGTAATTTCGCTGGTAACATTGCCCTTCACACCGGAACACTAATGTTTGCACATTACTGCTTGGCGGATGAATAACTGGCAAAGGTGTGGTACTTCCCCAGGCGGGCCCCTGCAGAAGAGGCCTACCACTACAAGCTGATCTATTTTGTAAGAGAAGGACTTTTTTGCGAATTGTTTCTTATGGAAGTTGTTAATGTTGACGGGTAGTTGCAACAGAGATGTATCTTACATTGAATCCTTTCCCACATTCGTCACACAGATGTTTCTTCTTGTCTCTATAGACCAGCTCCACGCTCTCTGTGGGATGAGCCTCTCGGAAATGTTTCATCAACCAACCCGGACTGGAGCCTCGGTTGTCGCACTGAAACAATGTGGAGACTGACTTAAAACATTTTGGTGAAATATAATAATATGTGACAACTTCCACACACAGTCACTTGGTCCCAAACTAGGCTAGAAGCCTGTACTATGGTAACTAGATGACTGATATACATACTTATATAAGCTTATAACACACAGGGACAGATCAACAGACATGCCTGCGGCACAGAAAGCAGAGTTACTACCATCTGAGCCAACCAGGCTGTCAATGTAATGTATCGAGTTTTTGCAACTCAAACTGAATTCTGTGATGTTCGATAGAAGCTTCTTGTTAAGTATTAAAGTGGACACTGACTTGTAACGTTTATTTTTAATGTACCATTCTAAGCGATCTTGTTACAATACGGCGACACAGACTGATTTGTAACGTTAGTATGTTTTTTTGATAGTGAGTAACAAGACGAGCAAATCAGGTGCCTGATGGTAAGCATCATGATTGCCCATATCAGACACAGTGCCACCCAGTGTTTTAAAATTCAAAATTCTACGCGGCACTGCACTGCGCCTGTCACCCTGAGATATGAGTTGTTGAATCTCATAATGCCCAGTAATTTCGCTGGTATCATTGCCCTTCATACCGGAACACAGTAATGTTTGCGCATTACTGCTTGGCGGATGACGGTACTTCCCCAGGCGGCCCCCTGCAAAAGAGGCCTACCACTAAAAAAATTAAGAAATTAGATTAGACATTAGAATTATTTAAATTAGTGGGATTATTATCTTACCAAACGACATGAGAAGGATATAGGTTTCCGCACCCGTTTCGGATAATATTTCTTCTCGTAAGCCACCTCCGTTATGTTAGTGTGCGTTATACGAACATGTTTGTCGTACACATCCTCCGACACGAACACTGCGTCACATTCCTCACATTTTCTATTCTGATCGTTCGCTACAAACTTTTCACCCTGAAATACAAAACAGATCAAATATTATATTTTATATTATAGCTGTTATGCCCGCGTAGTCTTTGTTCTTGTGGGTGTATTGGCAATAAAAAAAAATATATAAAATTCATTTATTTCAGGCAATAGTGCGTATAATTTATTATACGCACCATAACACATAACATACATTCACGCCTTTTTCCCGAAGGGGTAGGCAGAGGTGTACCCAGGACTCAGTCCCATAGTAGATAAGCCTATTGCCATCTACCGTTCCAGTTCTAGGCTCCAGGCAGTTATGGAGATAATTCCTAATGGAAAAATTTCAATTACACTTTGCCTGACCTGGGGATCGAATTCAGGACCCACTACGTGGAACGTTCCACAATGCAGCCAATAGAAAGTCAATACATTTGCGCCCCCCTAGCGCTGTTAGTACTCTTTAAAAACCTTCAGAACAAAATGGCTAGTACAAAAATTTGAAAGTAATATAATATGTTACAACTTCCACACAGTCATCTGGTCCCAAACTAGGCTAGAAGCCTGTACTATGGTAACCAGATGAGTGATATACATACTTATATAAGCTTATAACACACAGGGACAGATCAACACAGACATGTTCGTGCACACAAATGGTTGACCTGACCGGGGATCGTACCTGGGCCCTGCGGCACAGAAAGCAGAGTTACTACCATCTGAACCAACGAAGCTGTCGTTAAATAGCTAATATATGTAATGAACACTTACACTATGCAATCGATTTTTGTGCAGTACAAGCCCAGAGAGACTGTATGTAGAAAACGCGCAGAATTCACAATATATGAAAGGTCCTTTATCTTGTTTGTGGTGTTTGCTCATGTGTAAATAATATTGATTTTTAAGGCTGCAATAAATGAGAATACATACATTTTTTATGATAGTGAGTGACAAGACGAGCAAATCAGGTGCTTGATGGTAAGCATCATGATTGCCCATATCAGACACAGTGCCAATTCGCAATTCTGCGCGAAACTGCACTGCGCCTGTCACCCTGAGATATGAGTTGTTGAAACTCTATGCCCAGTAATTTCGCTGGTAACATTGCCCTTCATACCGGAACACAGTAATGTTTGCACATTACTGCTTGGCGGATGAATAACTGGCAAAGGTGTGGTACTTCCCCAGGCGGGCCACTGCTAAAGAGGTCTACCACTACAAACTTATCTTTATTTATTTATTTGAGGAGTGTCCCTACTGTGCCTTTAGCTCTGTATTCTTTGCCCATAATAATATAAGACCATAGGATGACAATGAGTCCCCTGGCCGCGACTTCTTATGTAGCACCGGGCGGCTTCTATTGCGCCCCGGTAAGCTCATTCAGGGCTGCCTGAATGTTTTAGTAGGCACTACTTATATTTCATACTAACATAACATACATTCACGCCTTTTTCCCGAAAGGGTAGGCAGAGGTGTATCCAGGACTCAGTCCCATAGTAGATACACCCACATTTCGCCAGTATGTTATTGGTCCCATTTAATAGGGGGCGAGCCTATTGCCATCTACCGGGCACAGGTAGATATTTTTTTTGGTATTTCATATGGTAAATATATATGATAATAAAAGCTATAACTCACTTGAATTCAATCTCAGGACAATGTTCGCACGTGTATTTGAGGCCCTCGTGTCTTCGGAAATGGTTTTCCATCATATCTCTGAAAAAAATCGTGATGTTATGTTAAGGCGAAGTGGGATCGTGGTTGCGTGACTGATGGCCAGTGATGTCTGGCCCGCGCGCAATTTCACTGGATGTTGTTAAATATGTATTTTTGCTACAAAATAATACCCTTTCATACATACATACAGTCACGCCTTGTTCCCGGTGGGGTAGGCAGAGACTATTTCCCTCCACTTCCTACGATCCTGACATACAACTTTCGCTTCGTTCACTTTCATGACATTTTTCATACATGCTCGTCGGTTGTACGTTTCTATAATAAAATCCCAAAAGAGATATCTGGGCTCTCAGAGGGTAAATTCAAAACCTATATAAAATCTACTTTACTAAAGAAGGCTTATTATAAAGTCAACCAGTACATAGAGGACAAAGATGCCTGGAAACTGCTGCATAGCCGCCTCGCGGCACCTTCAAAAAAAACGAATGTAGCCACACCAAATATTGTGAAACTATCTGTTGAAAACATTAAGCCCTACAAGATTTTTGTGCGTTCTTCTTTCCGAACGCACGGTAGACTCAGTACTGTTTATCTTCATTGACGTGCAAAAGTGTCAGATTATGACCTATTTGAATAAATCTGTTTAAGTTTGAGTTGTAGGTACTTTTGATTTGGCCTTTCCTAAGAACAACGTCAACTTGTTCATGTAAAGTACGCCCGCGGTCGACCGCTACCGACTTGTACAATAATACCAATAAATAACCTTTCGCAATAAAATAAAACCGTAATCGTCTAAAGTATACATCATGGAACACGTAAACGAAATATCATTGATATATGTTATAAAACTAGCAAATGAAACTGCTTTTCCGTAGAAGTATCTCTCTAAAAATGCAGATTTAGAAGAACCTTCGCGATTTTTTTTTGTATCGAGTCAAAATGAGTCAATCGCATTTCGACTCTCATTATTAAAATTCGATTTTTTGTTGCCTTAAAATTGATTTGCCGTACAGTCAAAGCGTGTGTTTTGGGATTTAATTTTTTTTTAAATTTTGGAAAAATGGAATGCATTACCAGACACATTTAATTGTTTGAAGTAGCTGGCTCGTGCTTGTTTAACAATATTTTCCTACCAATATTTATCTATGCCTGCGAGTCATTATTTTCAGAGATGAATATTAAATTCACTTCGCCTTATTAATTGTTTCAAGTGACGTCTTTAAGGTATAATTTCGATCGTTGCAGCACTCAGAAGTGTTTGTTCCGTTTTCACGCTAAAACTACTAAAACGATTGAGCTCAAATTTTGTTGTAGGTAGAGCTTAGACCCTGGAACGATTGAAGGGTTGATGTTATTTTGTGACGCGCATGCTACGGATTCTGTGTGAACGTTTTGGTGGTTTTATGGAAAGTATTAATGGCAACGTGTGGTTTAAGGAAGGTCTATGGCATGTGCGAGGGCGCGATGGCAACACAGGGAGGGGGATGCCAGCGACAGATGATTGTAGAGCGAGATTGAAGATGGTGGGCTTGGAATAAATTATTTAAAATATGCTGAAGTGTTTGAGTATTTTTTTTTATGATAGTGAATGACAAGACGAGCAAATCAGGTGCCTGATGGTAAGCATCATGATTGCCCATATCAGACACAGTGCCACCCAGTGTTTTAAAATTCAAAATTCTGCGCGGAACTGCACTGCGCCTGTCACCCTGAGATATGAGTTGTTGAATCTCATCATGCCCAGTTATTTCGCTGGTGACATTGCCCTTCAGACCGGAACACAGTAATGTTTGCACATTACTGCTTGGCGGATGAATAACTGGCAAAGGTGTGGTACTTCCCCAGGCGGGCCCCTGCTAAAGAGGCCTACCACTACAATTATTTAATGGAAAAGGCAACGGCTACACGATATACGCGGGTGAAACCGCGGGACACATCTATTCTATTATATTTACCTATCGTTAATGATGAAAGGACACTTTTTGCATCTGTAGACAGCTTTGTGCAGTTTGGTGAAGTGCCACGACATCTGCTTTCTATTGTTGAACCTCATCTTGCATAGTTCACATGAGAGCGGTAATAATGGCTGAAATATATGTATAAAACCATAAACATACATTCACGCCTTTTTCCCGAAGGGGTAGGCAGAGGTGTACCCAGGACTCAGTCCCATAGTAGATACACCCACATTTCGCCAGCATGTTATTGGTCCCATGTAATAGGGGGCGAGCCTATTGCTATCTACCGGGCACAGTTCCAGACTCCAGGCAGTTATTGAGATAATTCCTAATGGAAAAATCCAATATTTAACACTGCCTGACCTGGGGATCGAACCCGGGACCTCTTGATTAAAAAAAAAATAATTATATGTCAAGCCAAGAGAAAGTAGTCAAAAATAAACATTTATTTTTAGGCGAAGCCCGCATGCAGGAATGACGATTCTCTGAGACGTAATACCATAAATTCATTTATTGTGTAAAATGGGTACATTTTTAGTCTATGATTCGGGAATCTGCAGATAGTTTAGACCCTGGAATAACACACAGTGTACTTTTTATTCCAATATTCCCACGGGAACGGTGTCTACGCGGATGAAACCGCGGGGAACAGCTAGTTAATAATATACTTACATTGTGCAGAACTCTTCGATGGAAGTCGAGGCTCTTCCGGGACTTGAATCCACTGAAACAATCCTCACAACGGAACTGTGCCTTCACGTAGTCTGGGTACTCGTGGCGGCGGGAGAACTCTGCTTGGGCCTAGAACAATAATCATCTAGATTTTAGATTTTTTTATGATGTTGACAGTGACAAGACGAGCCAATCAGGTGCCTGATGGTAAGCATCATGATTGCCCATATCAGACTCAGTGCCACCCAGTGTTTTAAAATTTAAAATTCAAAATTCTGCGCGGCACTGCACTGCGCCTGTCACCCTGAGATATTAGTTTTTGAGAAATTTCGCTGGTAACATAGCCCTTCAAAGAATACAGTAATGTTTGCAAATTACTGCTTGGCGGATGAATAACTGGCAAAAATGTGGTACTTCCCCAGACGGGCCCCTGCAAAAGAGATAACCCCATCTCGACTATCTCAGCACTTTTCGTAAGGTAGTTCAAATGTCAATCTTTCTGCGCCATCATCAGACCCTGGTCTCCATCTATCTGTAACATATTCATTGAGACGACTCCAACAAGTCCAAACACTATATATATTAGACGACGATTCCAATGAGTCCAAACAGTATTGGTCTATTGGTCCATCTGAACCTGATGCTGCATCAGGTCAAGGTTACCAAGTCGATGCTATATTGCTGAAGTGACAGGATACCAAATGAATCGAGCAGACCACTAGAAGTTGCTCATTTCCCTTCATCCGCTAGAAAACAGCTGATGAAACGTCTCCATGTACTTAATATCGTGAGGACACCTCTAACTAACCCTTCACAGAAACAAATGATGTTATTGCTATACCTGTGTATTATCCGTGAGGTATTCCACATCGAAAACTGAAGCAAATTCGACGAAATGTGTGTAGATTTGAGCCAATTTTTTAATTTCTAATGGCGTAATAGGACCTGTGGACAAAATAATACTAGTATTATTATTAATGCGAAAGTTTATGAGGTTGGTTGGATGTTTTTAAGTGAAAGAGTCACAAACATCCATCCATGTTGACAGCCTGGTTGGCACAGATGGTAGTAACTCTGCTTTCTGTGCCGCAGGCCCCAGGTAGATCCCCGGCCAGGTCGAACATTTGTGTACATGAACAGGTCTGTTTGATCTGTCCCTGTGTGTTACAAGATTATATAAGTATGTATATCAGTCATCTGGTTACCATAGTACAGGCTTCTAGCCTAGTTTGGGACCAGATGACCGTGTGTGGAAGTTGTCCCATATTATTATTATGTTTGTTACTCTTTTACGCAAAAGCTATGGAACCGTTTGGGCTGAAATTCGGTATATAGATAGTTTAGACCCTGGAATGACATTAAAATTACTTTGTATCCCGATATTCCCCCGGGGAACGAAGACTACGCGGGTGAAACCGCGGGATACAGCTAGATAGTGTATAATCTCCTTACCATCTCGAATAGCTCTCCTACATTTCTGTACATAGCTCAAAGGCATTTTATAAATACTATTAATAATCTTCTGCACATCAATCACATTGCCCTTCTCATCTTTGACAACATCGTTCATAAACTTCTCCCTCAGAACCGTTTTGAACTGTTCCTGTTCACTCAACTTAATCTTCGCGTTGGTTTTAGCTCTGATTTTCCTTATATCCCGTTTCCTCTCCTTTCTCTTTTGATCTACATCTACGAATTCATTCTCAGTCTCGCCGCTCATTGCTTTCCTTTTTCTCAGTTTAGATAGAAGCTCTTTCATTGATTTATCGCTGTCCGAGTCATATTTGTCATCTTTGTCATCAGCTGCATCCCTATTGTCATCATCGCTAAATTCAATTTTGACTTTATAATCTGGGTTTTCGTTGTGTGCTTTGAACATTATGACGTTCTCTTCGATTGGTTTGATTACTTCTACCGGGATCTCTTGTTTGATGTACTCTTCGTCGAGATTATCTTCTTTTGGTATGTCGACGTTTGCGATGTTTGGAGAGATTGATTGTACGGGAGGTGTGAGATCTTGTTGGCAGAAACACATCTGAAACAAGGGTATGTTAAGATATTAAGGCGCCTGTAGGAGCAAAACTTCTAGAATCCTAAAAATGACGTTTCATGCGGACTCGCGATTGCGAAGTACGAGGGGAGGTCAAAAAGTTCGCGGAATGAAAAGGAAGGGGGGTGAATTTAAACATGAAATTAGATTTATTAAAAAGGAGCACACCTCGAGACCATTTTCCCTTTCTCTTTTCTTTAATTGCTATTGTTAATTGTTATTGCTTTAATTTTTCCAGTAGTGTAGCGTAGTACTTCCCCGTGATATTGACACCTTTATCTTTATAATCGATCAATAAAATCCCCTTGGAATCCCAAAAAACTGTAGCCATAATCTTTCCGGCCGATTGTGACACCTTAAACTTCTTGGGCGGAGCTGCGCCTTTTTTGTGCCACTGCATTGACTCCTGCTTCGACTCAGGTTCATAGTGATGAACCCAAGTTTCATCTCCAGTCACAATTCGGTTCAGAAATTCATCCCTGTTTTCACTACACAGCTCCAAAAACTCGCGCGAACACTCGACGCGCCGCTGTTTTTGAAGCGCTGTGAGCATTCTCGGTACCCATCTTGCACTGACCTTAGACATGCCAAGATGGTCATGGAGAATATTCAAAATGGTCGTAGATGATACTCCAGTCATCTCTGCGATTTGTATCTTCTTTAGGCGTGCATCTTTTAGAACAAGTTTTTCAACTTTTTCAACAATGTCTGAGGACGTTGCTTCAATTGGCCGAATTGGCCGACCTGAGCGCTGATCGTCTTCAATTGAGTCTCTGCCTTGCTTGAAAAGACTATGCCACTTGTAAATCATTGTTTTTCCAGGGCAGGAGTCCCCGTAAACTGATGACATTTCTTCCATAATGTTCTGAGGTGTTTTCCTTGCTTAGTGAGAAACTTAATCACGGCACGATACTCAATTTTCTCCATAGTTGATATTTTCTACCCGATTGACTTGTTTATCCAGCGATATCTCAAAGGTTTATGAACCGATTGGGTTGAAACTTAGTATTTATAATTATATTGAGTCAACAAGTAGCGACAGGTAAAAATAACTACCCCCTTCCCTCTCTAAACCCTCCATTCCGCGAACTTTTTGACCTCCCCTCGTAGTTGGCAAGGATACTACAGACTAGTGAGTATGCTTACTTAGTCTCATTCATAATTGAACAATCAAAACATATAAATATACCTTGCAGTTGTTGGTGAAATTAAGATTTGATACTGGCATCTCTTTGTACAGATCATGGACTGAAGCTCTTTTCTGAAAAATTCATTAAATACAATTCATTATTTTTTTATGATAGTGAGTGACAAGACGAGCAAATCAGGTGCCTGATGGTAAGCATCATGATTGCCCATATCAGACACAGTGCCCATCCAGTGTTTTATTATTCAAAATTCTGCACGGCACTGCACTGCGCCTGTCACCCCGAGATATTAGTTGTTGAAACTCGTCGTGGCCAGTAATTTCGCTGGTAACATTGCCCTTCAGAACGGAACACAGTATATTAGGAACCATTTGTGCCCCGCAAGCAAAACACGGGAATACAAAACATTGATTTGGTAAATTTTTTGTTTTTTGACAAATTCCTAGAAGGCCATGTACACTCTTAAGAGGTGCCAAGAGTATATTAGAACTTAGGACTTTATGTTCGCAACAATTTTTTTTATACTGTATGCTTCTTGCATTCTGCCTAATAGGCATTGAGCGAGAGTTTGAGTGTCTGCGGAGCATGTCGTGAGTGGTATGTGCCCAGTGGCCCATCCAACTAATATTTCTTAATCCTTTATTATGTCTTGCGGAGCTCTTCTCCTAATTCTTGAGAATGTGACTGTGCTGGGATTCATTAGATCACTTGTCAGTTCGTTTGGATGGCGGTTCATGTGGTTGGCGTATGATTTAAGCTTCTTCTCTGACAGTTGATATAGAGAGTTCGCAACAATGACGCATTTTTTTTGAGCAAGATGAGTGAGAATATTCTTACAGTCATTTTGGTCTTCCTCCAAGCTTTTAGGACATCGTTAGCTGTCTGACATTGTTTCCTGAAGCCATAGCAGTTCTTCAGATTGCTGATACATTCCTCACAGAACTGGTAGAAGAAGTCTTGCTGGAATTTGAAGTTATATGAATGAATAATATGAATGAAGTTATAATTATTTAAATGCAAAGTTCTTGAATGGAGACCACAGACTGGCAAGTGTAGTGTAGGACTTGCACTGACAAGAACAAACAATCTTAGTAAGTTGGCCAGAACAAGCTGGATGCAAGCTTACAACGGGACTAGATGGAAATCTATGGGGCAGGCCTACGTTCAGCAGTGGACTTCCTGATGAGTTTGTGCTTCGGGAAAAAAGTACCCCATGAGTTATTCCAGAGTCTAAGCTACCCACATACAAATTTCAGGCTATTCGGTTCAGTACTTTTGGCATGAAAGAGTAATATTCCTCTAAACATCCATCCATCCATCCTCACAAACTTTCGCATTTATAATATTAGTAGGATGTGATCAGCTCTATTTTTATAGTTTCAGGTCAGCAAGATTCCTCCGCGGCTCCGACATGAGCTAACTACTGCCCCCTACATATCTTATACGGAACTATACGGACAACTACAGTTTAACGTCACATACGAAACATGCATCCAGGTGAGTCCACTCTTCATCTACCTCAGTGGCTTAGTGTTTGTAAGCTCGACTGCAAATCACGAGGTCCCGGGTTTCATCCCCAGGTCAGGCAGTGTTTGATTTTTCCATTAGGGATTACCTCAATCGGGCCTGGATCTTGGGGGGCGGCGGGAAAACGGGGTGGGGTGTGAATTTCAGGGACTTAACTTTAAGCATATTGCAATATATACAATTTTTAATAATGTGCCCCGTTTTTGGTATAGAAGACTTTAATTAGCACAACTCATCATTAGGAACAGCTTTCACATTGGAGGCAATTCTTAATCTTGTAAAAATTAATATCTAAGTCTGATATTAGTGCTATTTCAATGAGAAGTTATAAAAACAGACTAGACACACATTAAGAGACTAATGATACACTTTGTAATACACAAGTGCAGTGACTTGTATACAATGTGATATTATGTTTATATACATTATATGCAGACTCCAGCTATGTGTGCTAGGAAACTCAACCTGTCACTGTGCTACAGTAATACACAATACAAATAAATAACCCTCAGTCACAAAAGTCATTTGTTAGCAAGATTAGTGATTTATAATAAATTCAGTATCGCGTCTCATACACCTATCATGTAGCTCTATTGCTGTCCTTGTCTTCATATTTACCGCTATAGTGTCAGCCAATAGGAGCAGAGTTGATACAATCGATTTAGAACAAATATGATGTCAGCTCTATTTGGGTGTGTCGACGCTTGCCAACAATCAGCGAAAACAACATATCTTTTGTGCTAGTATCGATAAATGTTACTTACAAAATTATAATCACACAGTTCATCGTAAAAATGTATTAAATCCATTTGGTCGTCAAGAGTCCTCAGCTCTACATTACTTCGTAAACAAACGTAACAAATGGGCAACATCTTGATATAGTTTCAGTGATTCAAGTTACAGTTTAATTAACATTTCACTTTAACATTCACATAATCACGTAAAAATACGGGATAGGAAATATACTAATTTTTGCAAAAATTCACTACAGCCGCCAGCCATCATGAATTTTCAATTGACCACAGATTATAAATAAAAAAATAAAATATTACCCTGAACGACCACAGAATAAAAATGAAGAAAACGAGAACGGAATCGTTTTATTTCCGTGTCGCAACGTGAATGTTCTACCTACAGAATGTAGTGTTACAAGGATCTTTTGGTGCGTGGCTATTGGACTATGACTTCATTCGGAAAGCGGGAAATTTTGACTAGAAAACCAATGAACCAATACCCCCAAGAAAAAATTATGGCAATAGGGAATATTGAATGGGAAAATCATATCCATAATTTCAGTTATTTTTGTTTCCACTTTCCAATTCCACCAACCCGGACCGGAACAGTAATGTTTGCACATTACTGCTTGGCGGATGAATAACTGGCAAAGGTGTGGTACAGTGGTACTTCCCCAGGCGGCCCCCTGCTAAAGAGGCATACCACTACAATACTACAAATATTTACCCTAAATGTGATTTTGGGACACGATTGTCCTACACGATGTCGGACATTTTTGTAAGTAGATTGCCATGAATGTTCGTATCTACCTTATTATTCGTAGTATCTTCCCCTTCGGGAAAAAGGCGTGAATGTACATTTTGTTATGTACCTATGTGGGTTAAATAAAACTATGTATAATCAAGCTATGTAAAAGTACATTTTATTAACACTGTATAATTTTGTTTAAAAGCATTTCTTGTCTTTTAAAAGCATTTTAGGTAAGTAGGTAAGTACAACGTACAACCCTTCCTGCCAGAATGCACTTTTAGATTTATTGTTGAGACAGGCACAGAAATTATATAGCATATATCAATAAAGACGTCCATTTTATAATTTTATTCAGTTAAAACACCGCGTTTTCTTTTCCTAACCGGCCTAATATTATAATGCACGCCATTCACGTGCGCCTTCAGTGAGTCAGAATGGTTGAACCCTTTGCCGCATATCTCACACACGTAGCGACGCTCTCCAATGTGGGACTGAAAAGAGAAACATTCATATTTAAGTATCATCAGGAATTAGACTCTAACCCAGCTGTAAGGGCGACAAATGTTAGTACGACGCCGCTCCTCGAGATGTTATCTCGCTGACACTAAAAACTTTTTTTTTACTCTAAAAATCGGAACTAAAAACTAAAGATTCTTGTTCCAGAAATTTGTACTTTTATTGAAGAGCCAAACACAAAAGAAAAATCGTGTCAGATGTTATAGACCAGGGATGGCGAACCAATGGCACGCGACACAATATTTTGGGCACGTCACTGATCACAGAATTCATTATGCACTACGAAAAAAAGTGTGAAGTAGATTTATATGACGAGCGAACGCGACAAAATTAATTGTTTGAAGTTGGTGGCTCGTGCTATTTTAACAATATTTTCCTACCAATATTTACCTATGCCTGCAAGTCATTATTTTCAGAGATGAATAATAAAGTAACATCTTACTACTCTAACATAATATGTTATTTTTCATCTTATCTGCACCAACAGAAGTCACACTAATTTTATTCTAATTTAAATTACGTGTATCATTTTGTAATAAATGAAGAGTTTCGAGTTGACCAATAATCTAACTCAAAATTATTTAATGGCACGTCTAGCATTTCTTTAGAAAAATGGCACGTTGATACGTAAAGGTTTGCCATCCCTGTTATAGACGATATCTCTTTTTGTAGTGGTAGGCCTCTTATGCAGGGGCCCGCCTGGGGAAGTACCACACCTTTGCCAGTTATTCATCCGCCAAGCAGTAATGTGCAAACATTACTGTGTTCCGGTATGAAGGGCAATGTTACCAGCGAAATTACTGGGCATGATGGGATTCAACAACTAATATCTCAGGGTGACAGGCGCAGAGCAGTGCCGCGCTTTTAAAACACTGGGTGGCTTACCATCAGGCACCTGATTTGCTCGTCTTGTCATTTACTATCATTAAAAAAAAAACATAGTTCAAACTAAAATATACTATACTTTGTAATGTCGATACAATCCTGACGCAGTAGTGAGCATCTTGCCGCATTGCTTACACTCCCTAGTCGGCGGGTTGTGCGACTCCGTGTGTACTCTTAATAATGCTTTGGTTGCAAACCGTTTAGGACAAGAAGAACATTGATACGGACGGAGCGAGGCATGGGTGTTTAGGTGATCATTGTAGAATGATGCATTCTGAAATAGATATTACAATTTTCAAATTGTGTATTGTGATAGAAACGCTACATAACCAATTGAAAAAGAAAATCGTATTTTTTAATTTATTCTGAAAGTTTAATGAAAATTATGTACCATCCGATTCAAAAATCACTTTAAAAATACATTTTTTAATTAATTATAAGCAATTCAAAATTAATAAAATTCCAATATGAGTCACTTGATCACGAACGCGCTACGAGTGGTCGCCATGATTGTGACGTCATTATGTTATAGTTATGTATGGGAATGTGTACTGGATTAAAATTGATTTTTTAATTTGATATAATTTTGTAATTATGGCGAATAAAAAAAATAGTTTTGTTACGAAACTTATATATGATCTTTCCATTTATAAAAAAAAACCTGTACCAGGACTCAGTCCCATAGTAGGTACCAGCATTTCGCCAGTATGTCATTCAAACTCAAACTCAAACTCAAACAGATTTATTCAAATAGGTCATAATCTGACACTTTTGCACGTCAATAAAGATAAAAAGTACTGAGTCTACCGTGCGTTCGGAAAGATACCTCTACAAGAAGAACGCACAAGAAACTTGTAGGGCTTAATTTTTTCAACAGATAGTTTTACAATATTTGGTTTGGTTACATTCATTTTCTTTGAAGGTGCCGCGAGGCGGCTATGCAGAAGTTTCCAGGCATCTTTGTTCTCTATGTACTGGTTGACTTTATAATAAGCCTTCTTTAGTAAAGTAGATTTTATATAGGTTTTGAATTTACCCTCTGAGAGCCCAGTTATCTCTTTTGGGATTTTATTATAGAAACGAACACAATTTCCTAAGAATGTCTTTTTATTTGTTTTAGATAATCTAAAGCTAGGTGCAGCTATTTTGCCTTTATTAACACCCAATAGTCATGAGATGACAGCCCGCATCGGTTGTTGATCTGCATTTGGTGAAACCATACTGGTTTGAATGCAGTATTCTATTTCTATTGAAATGTGACAGCAGTTGGTTTAGCATCAATTTCTCAAAGATTTTACTTAATACTGGCAAAACAGAGATTGGCCTATAGTTTGAGGGATCTGTCTTACTTTTATGTCATTGGTTTGATGTAATAGGGGGCGAGCCTATTGCCATCTACCGGGCGCAGTTCTAGATTCCAGGCAGTTATTGAGATAAATCCTAATAGAAAAATCCAATATTTAACACTTTTTGACCTGGGGACCGAACCCGGGACCACCTGATCGGCAGTCGAGCTGGCGCCTACTACGCCACCGAGGCAGTCCACTCATTATAACTGTGTATCTATTTACTTCCTTATTAAAGCTCGTCAGTAACACTACCTCGGCCTCCATATTACGAACAGCAGTAGAAGTGTGGAAAGCGTTTAATTGCTTAATGTCTGCTGTCAAACGGCATACCAAAAATGACGTTTGACAGCAAAATTTACTGACGTTGTTACGCGATTGCATGTTCGTAATACCACCCCGGCCCTCTTATTACGGACGCAACTGAAGTGTGGAAAGCGTTTAATTGCTTAATGTCTGCTGTCAAACGGCATACCAAAAATGACGTTTGACAGCAAAATTTACTGACGTTGTTACGCGATTGCATGTTCGTAATACCACCCCGGCCCTCTTATTACGGACGCAACTGAAGTGTGGAAAGCGTTTAATTGCTTAATGTCTGCTGTCAAACGGCATACCAAAAATGACGTTTGACAGCAAAATTTACTGACGTTGTTACGCGATTGCATGTTCGTAATACCACCCCCGGGTCACTTTGTAACAGTCAATTATATTATTTATGATGTTTGTTATAACTTACACAGAACACCCTCCCGCATAGGTCGCACAAATATTTCCGTTTATTGTACCAGAGAGACATGTTCTCGTTGGGGTGGTCTTTGGCGAAGTGTTTGGCGAGCCAGAACGAATTTGTGCCTTCAGATTTACACTAAAAACAATAATATAATTAATCTTATATATATAAAAATCTTGTGTCACGATGTTTGTCCCGAATAAACTCCAAAACTACTGAACCGATTTCAATCAAATTTCACATGTACCCGTATTTTGGTCTAACTTAAAGAATAGGATAGTTATCATCACAATTATTCGCTTATGTCGGGAATTTAAACGAATAAAATGTATCAATTAATTGTTTCTCAAGCAAGTGTTTATTTACTGTTTAGTTTTATGAAGTTCTCATAGATGGCGGTGTACGTTGATTCATCGATAAAATTCTTCAATATTGTTTGACATCTAGGTTACAAATACACCCAATAGATGGCGCTGTGTTCTGTTTCTTAGAATATAATTTCTATTACTTAATTTCACGTAATATTTATTTATGCTCACGATATAACCGTATTATTTTAATGGTTTGTGACTGATATTTTTATAATTATACTGCGTATGTTACAATATTATTACCATTAATAACAAAAAAAATGTTCTATTTTTGTTTGAGAATTATTAAAGTCTTGGCGCCAAATTTTAATCAAAGTTTCAAGATCTGGCCATTAAATTCTATCGAGTCGCCATCTCTGATTTGAATGTCCAAAGCTTTGGTATCTCATTCGTTCTCGAGACCTCCTCTGAGCGTAAACAAAGCTCCCTCTCGAACCATCGAGACCCACTATTTCGAACAATCGATCAATCGATTCTTCTCGAAGCATGCGAACTAGAACGTTCGGGAAATTCAAGGTTCAGGTATAAATACTGGCGCCGAGTGTCACCGCAGTTCAGTTCCTTTTTAAACGAGTGAATTAATACTAGGTATCTCCCGGAAAGTGATAGTCTCAGTAAAATCTCCACGCATTTTGAACAAGAATATGAATTTTTCAATTGAGTATGTACTCCACTTTTATTTTAAATTTAGGTAATTCGATTTTACCGGAAGGGTTTTATATCCTCTTCTAAATAAAATATTTTAAATTCTGAATAAAATATATTAAATTCTAAATAAAATATGGCGGTACGAAGTTCGCCGGGTCAGCTAGTAATAGTGTATGAACAGCTGCTTTGTCCGCTCGTTATCATGAAATATTGGAGTTTTATACCGAAACTTTGACGCTCTTTTTGGACCCCTTAGAATGTGAATTGTCAAAAGTCAAGTTCGCTCTTGCGTGGAGTACTGTTCCCATCTCTGAGATGGGTCTGCCAGATATCAGCTGGATGCTTTGGACTCGTCGGAGCGCCGAGCGAAGAGGATCATAGGCAGTGACTCACTCGTGGAGGCAAATCTTTTGAGCCTCTTAACACCGTAGACGAGTGGCCTGCCTCTCGGTTTTTTATCGGTTACATTTCGGCCTCCTCACACTCAGTGCAAAACCTCCGCACACTCAGTGCGGAGGTTTTGCATAACCTGATGCCCCCTTCCCCCTTCCATCACCGAAAGACTAGGTGCGGCGAGCAGTTTCACCCTTATGTTGTAGACATTCCTCCATTACGCACGAAGCGATTTGCTTCTTCATTCATTATGCGGACGGCTAAGGAGTGGAACTCTCTGCCGAGGTCGGTATTTCCCGTACGCTATAATCTGGACATCTTTAAGGCCAAAGTGAACAGACACCTTCTAGGCAAACGTGTACCATCTTAGGCCTCATCTTCGCCTTCCATCAAGCGAGATTGAGGTCAAACGTAAGCCTATTTTATATTAAAAAAAAAAAAAAATGAAAAGAACCTTCATTCCAAGTTTCATGCTGTTATGTGACACCTACCGGTTGATTTCCTCGGGAAGAAAACACCTAGTCTCAAATAGAAATTATAATTAAATTGATGCGGTAGGTGATCACACAAAATTTTGAAGTCGTGGATATTTTTTTTATAGATTCGATTATGTTTAAATTAAATTAGTAATTGTTAGAAAAAATTTGTTATTATTAAAAATTTAATTAGATAAATATAAAATTAGTAGTTATTTATTATTGAAAAGACAACGTCATGTAACATTCCTATACTTTATAATATTAATAACTTTATGACCAGAGTAACTTACCAAACGACAAATAAACTTTTTATCCTTGACTCCATCGACACTTTTATGCGTTACATTCATATGTTTGTTATAAACATCATTTGTTATGAATATTATATTACATTCCTCGCATTTAACATTATCAGATCCTTGTACGAACTCTTCTCCCTGGAAATATATTGCATTATAATAATATACAAACATTTAGGCGCGGTGCTAAGCTAATTCGCCCTCTCGCCACACGTACCCACATTTTTGAAGATATAAAAAATACTACATGTAATAGGCATGATGACACTAAAACAGAATAAAAAAATAAATGGTTTTAGTGAAAAATATATATCGAAAGGATTCTAAAAAACAACCCAGTATTATTGAAAACATTGAGATTAATATTTTTATTAAAATAAAAGTACAAAAAATTGCAATCGGCCATCTTAACTGAAACGCCAATCAGAGCGAATGACGTCACGCCTAAGTAAACTGTTACTGAGAGTATAAACACTCTCTAGTAAATATTCACCATATCGCATTAACTTTTGTTGTGTTGTGATCAGTCACTTGATTTGTTATAATATATTCGTGGTAATCCAGGAATCATCGAAGATGGAACAAGGTTTTATTAAGGCAAAAATAAAATATTTACTTAGGCGTGACGTCACCCGACGCCATGACACATACGAGCGTTTTCGCGCTCATTTTAAATTAGAAAGTTAAAAATGCATGAATTTGCGGTAAAATGTAATATTATTCTGAAATAAATTTTTTTTTTTCGGTAATATTAGACGTGTACCTACATTAAGAAACGGGATTTCAAAATCTGTCACCATGCCTATTACGTAAAATAAAGACAACTAGGTTCTAGAAAATAACAATACAAAGATTCAGTAAAAGATCTAATACAAACCAAAAAATTTCTCAGTGCCTTTTTATTATTCTGAGATTTTTTTTCTTTGTGCAGGTTTTAATACATGAAAACTCGTTTTTATATCTTAAAAAATGTGGGTATATGTCCTCCTATCATGCCCTATCCGTCCAAAGGCTGGTTGCCAGGAAGAGATCGCTTAAAACGATAAGGCCGCATATTGTCGACCAATAAGAATATTAAATTTGTAAGTTGATTGTATTCTGTGTATAGCTCGACAGAAAAGAGTAGAAATGGAACTAATTTAAAGTGTATGTGTTGATTAAATTGTTTTTACTCTTGTAAAAGACAGTGGCAACCCAATTATTTTCTACTCTTTTGTGTCGAACTATACCTTGGTCATAATAAAGAGTATTCAAGCAATTTAAGGATTAAAAAAAATCCCATATTGCTCCATATCTACATACCTAATTTCAGCCCAATCGGTTTAGTAGTTTTGGCGTGAAAGAGTAACAAACATCCGTCCATCCTCACAAATTTACGCATTTATAATATTAGTAGTAAATATATAATCTTAATCTAACTATTAATATAAATTTCAAATCTCAATACACTCAGTAAAAAAGTTATGGTTAACAGGTGAACAAAATGCTGCAGAGTTTTAACTCGACTCCAGCGCCATCTAGCTCTGTTTTACTTAGATGGATTGATTGATGGATGTTTGTTACTCTTTCGCGCTAAAACTACGAAATCGATTGGATTGAAATTTGGTACGTAGATATTTTAGTGCCTCTCACGGGAACCCGCAGGGAACAGCTAATTGAAATATAATTATTTGGGGCTCTCAGAGGGTAAATTTAAAACCTATATAAAATCTACTTTACTAAAGAAGGCTTATTATAAAGTCAACCATGTACTGGTTGACTTTATAATAAGCCTAGAGGACAAAGATGCTTGGAAACTGCTGCATAGCACCACGCGGCACCGACACAAACAAACGAATGTAACCAAACCAAATATTGTAAAACTGCCAGTTGAAAATTTTAAACCCTACAAGTTTCTTGTGCGTTCTTCTTGTAGAGGTATCTTTCCGAACGCACGGTAGACTCATTACTGTTTATCTACTATTAGTAGGGGCCCGCCTGGGGAAGTACCACACCTTTGCCAGTTATTCATCCGCCAGTAATGTGCTGTGAGGGAGTATGTTATGAATTACTGTGAAACATTACTGTGTCCCGGTCTGAAGGGCAATGTTATCAGCGAAATTACTGGGCATGACGTGTTTCAACAACTAATATCTCAGGGTGACAGGCGCAGTGCAGTGCCGCGCACAATTTAGAATATTAATACACTGGGTGGCACTGTGTCTGATATGGGCAATCATGATACTTACCATCAGGCACCTGATTCGCTCGTCTTGTCACTCACTATTGTGACCTATTTGAATAAATTAATACTTACTTTGTGTTTAAGATATTTATGTTGTTTCAATCCAACATCTTTGACAAAGGAACGCGCGCACAGTTCGCAAATATGTCTTGATTTAGATGTCCTCGGACATTTCTCGTTGTAATGCGTGTACAAAGATGCTTTATTCCTGAAAAGTGTTGTGTACAGACAAACAGGATAGATCCAAAGACAATCTAACTCATTCTAGTTGTTTGCCTGCCTGTCATTAATCATCATCATCATCTCAGCCGTTGGTAATCCACTAGTGAACATAGCCCTCCCCCATAAAGGAGGGTTGTTGTCAATACTCTAGACGCTTGTTGTGCGGTTGTCGAGCGCAGGTCGATGGTTTGTAGCAGAGGACGCTGCTGCCTGCTCTGGATCTGTTAACCCTGAGCCACGGGGAGAGAGGGGGGACCACTATTCTAAAGCCGGTAACTCCACGGCATTAATTAAACTCCTCAAATCCGTAACACCTAGGCAGCTTCCGAAATCTTACAGGGAACCGGAGTCGGGGAGTGGTATTACCAAAAAGTAATACCAAAACATGTCTTAATTTTAACGGGCTCACGTGAAGGGTTTCAGAATTAGGGGCATTTAATGAAAAATTTTAACCCCTTTTTTGGAACCCTTAGAATAGGAATTTTCAAAAATCCTTTCTTAGCACACGTGCACATTACAAAACGAAATTGTATTCCAAATTTCAAGTCTCTAGGATCGGTGGTTTGGGCTCGGCGTTGCATGTCAGTCAGTGAGTCATTTAGGATTTTATATTACAAAAAAATATGTTATCACTATAAAGAGATAACATACTACCACATTTTATTCATTTTTTCCCGAAGGGGTAGGCAGAGGTGTACCCAGGACTCAGTCCCATAGTAGATACACCCATATTTCGTCAGTATGTTATTGGTCCCATGTAATCGAGGTTGCCTCAGATAATGTTTGCCTATATAATTCCTAACGGAAAAAATCCAATATTTTTTCCGTTTTGGTTTTGTATTCCCGTGTTTCCTCTGAATATTATTAACCCATTCTATAAATTTATATCCTGATATTTTCATAGTGAAGTAAACTATGTCCGTGTCATTTTAGTTTTTCTTATAAACTGTCTGTTTTTTTATAGTTAAATTTTTTAAATCCCACTTTTAATTGCTTGAATGGACGTTCACCAAAAAAAAAAAAATTAAGTCTTCAAAAACAAAAATAAAATGATAGAGACATAGCTTGCTTCATCTTTAAAATATCAGGATATAAACATTTCAAATAGGTTTACTGTATTCGGAGGAAACAGCAGAATAAAATCATCGATTTGGTAATTTTTCCATAGGATGTCAAACTGCTAACAGGTCCGCTTTCCTGTTGACACTGCCTGACGTGGGGATCAAACCCGGGACCTCACGATCGGCAGTCGAGCGTGTGCCACTACGCCACCGTGGCAGAATGTAGTAGAAGATCAATAAGTTGTCTACTCACTTGAACTCGATTCCGCAACCATTTTCACATGCATATTTGAGACCTTTGTGTCTATTATAATGTGCTATCATTGAACTTCTGAAATTAACATGTATTTATTCAATACATTAATTAACACCCGTATTCGAGAACGATACTATGTCAAAGTAAAAAAAAAAATTCAAATAGGTCACAATCTGACACTTTTGTACGTCAATGAAGATAAACAGTACTGAGTTTACCGCGCGTTCGGAAAGATACCTTTACAAGAAGAACGCACAAGAAACTTGTAGGGCTTTTTTCAACTGATCTGTGGTCTCGCGTCGATGGCTTTCACGCCATCATACTTTATATGTCTATAATTAAATATATAAAATAAATAAATGGGGCCTTTAAACTTGAGTGAGATCTAACGCTATGGGCTCGTTCGGAGCGGCCCTTACGCAAGGTAAGTAGAAATTTATTTTAACGATCGCATAGAGGAGCTTCGGAAAATAAATGTCCCTCTATACTCTGTGGTAATTTTATCTTGACGGCATATTTTGAGATTTTAGTTTCGGTACATATTTTGCGGTGTTTTAATTTATTATATTATTTAATCAAACAGAATATAATTTAATTCATCGGGTAAGCTAGTTTGTAATAACTTACATTTAATTTAAAGCTTAAATTTATGTCATCCGCTGATCAGTTAAAGAAAGCGAACTTAGCAACAGAAACGGACCAATCGCAGATCTTTAATCGACGCTGTGCGTTCGCATAGCAATGTGTCGGTTGAGTGTTGTTTGTGAATGATATGGCGACCGCTGTGAGAAATACCTTTGCACAGCGTTGCTTGCTACCTTAGGTAAGTTTTATTCTTGAATACTGATGTAACTGTTAGATCAAACAACACGAATATGTGAAGAATAATATCACTCACGGGCGGGAATCGAACCACGCACCTTCCCCCAATCCGCGTGGTGACATTTCATTTCATTTATTCATCAAACAATACAACATTGTATTTGAAATATAGGCACATGCACAAAAATAAGTATTCAAATTAAAAAATCAAAGAATAATTAAAATGGAATACGTAATAAAATAATAAAAAACCGTCAAAACATAAAAATACAATTTGATAAATTAAAAATTAATTGAAATATTATATTATTATTCTACTATTATATTAACACTCTACCAATAGTAATATATATTACCTATTGCTCGTCACAAAGTCCGGACATAGCTTGCAATGGTAGACGGTGCTATGTCCCGCTACGTGACGCAGGAAGTCTCGTCTTTCCTTGTACCACATGTGACACAATGAACATTCAAATTGCAAGGATTCCTGAAATGATAGTAGAAATTAGTTTTACTGACTTATTTTTTTTTATTTTGACGACACAAAATAAACATAACATACATTCACGCCTTTTTCCCGAAGGGGTAGGCAGAGGTGTACCCAGGACTCAGTCCCATAGTAGATACACCCACATTTCGCCAGTATGTTGTTCGTCCCATGTAATAGGGGGCGAGCCTATTGTCATCTACCGGGCACAGTTCCAGACTCCAGGCAGTTATTGAGATAATTCCTAATGGAAAAAACCAATGTTTAACAAAAGTGAACGAAGCGAAAGTTGTATGTCAGGATCGTAGCAAGTGGAGGGAAATAGTCTCTGCCTACCCCACCGGGAACAAGGCTGCACTGTATGTATGTATTACTGAAACACTCACGTTGTGTTTAGTCTTATTATGTATATCCAGTAACTTGGGATTTATGAAACCCCTGATGCATTTCTCGCAACGATATTTGCTCAATCTGACATAATTGGAACATTCACGGCGTCTCTCGAACTCCACTTGTATCTGTAACGAATTATTAACTTAAAACTATTGATATAAAGAACTCCTCGGACTGCCTCGGTGGCGTAGTGGGCGCAAATTCGACTGCCGATCAGAAGGTACCGGGTTCGATCCATGTCAGGCTAAGCGTTAAATATAAAATGTTTTCTCCATTGATATAAAGAAACGGGGAGTTGAGGTACTGGCTTTTCGAAAATGGCAAGCTCAAATTAGGTACCAATAGGTCCACGTACGTCAGTAAAGTAAGGTCGTACAAGCGAATAATATTGTTGTATCGGTCGCACTTCGGTCTTAGGTACGTCTTTCTATGTTTGTTGTTCCTTATATGTCACTGTGCAAACTGCACACTGAGCTAATTGCACGTGCCAGTTGTTGAGTTAGCGCTGGGAGAACATATCCTATCTCCCATTTTCTTTATATCATATACATACATTCATGCCTTTTTCCCGAAGGGGTAGGCAGAGGTGTACCCAGGGCTCAGTCCCATAGTAGATACACCCACATTTCGCCAGTATGTTGTTGGTCCCATGTAATAGGGGGCGAGCCTATTGCCATCTACCGGGCACAGTTCCAGACTCCAGGCAGTTATTGAGATAATTCCTATATGGAAAAATCCAATATTTAACCACTTTGCCTGACCTGGGAATTAATAAGATAAGTTATATAATATAAGATAATTTACCTGCGCCTGGTCACTTATATACTCTGTAGTGAAAACGGAGTCATATTCCGTGAAATGTTCGTGCAATTTCGATAGTTTTTGTATGGCTAACGCTTTGAACGGGCCCGGACCTGTCATAGGAAAAACGTATTAGTTTGAACTAATAATGAAAGATCAGGTCAAAAGTTCCCACAAGAGACGAACATGTAATATGAGGATGAATGTAAACCATATAACAACAAAGTCACACCCCGGACACTCGACTCAATTAAGTATTAAAAAAAATGTCTATGTATTTTTAAATTTATTCTGAAAGTTTAATGAAAATGATGCATCAACCAATTCAAAAATCTTTTAAACATATTTTTTTAATTAATTATAAGCGATTCAAAATTTATAAAATTCCAATAAGAGTCACTTGATCACGAACGCGCTACGAGTGGTCGCCATGATTGTGACGTCATTATGTTATAGTTATGTATGGTGCTTTATAACATTGTGACGTCACTACAGATCACAACCTCGTTCGGGTACTATCAGCGTGTTTTCGGTACTGAATACTGAGAGACAGTACAGCGATCTCTTCCAGACAACCATTCGGCAATAGCAAATATTAAAATATAATAAAAAAAGGTTTATATTATATATAAAACATATTTAAAACTATTAGTTATGCCTTTATTGCCATAAAGACGAATTTAACTAAATTTTCTGAGTTTGAGTGCCGCAACATGGATTGAAGCGGAAGGTGTGGGTTCAAATCCCGCTCGTGGATTTCTATATTTTCTATATTTTCTTTCTATTATATATTTTTTTCTATTCTATTTATATTTATATTTATTCTATTTATATTTTCTAGCTTTCTATATTCATATTAAACAGATAAACGTCAAGGTTTATAACACCCCAATCCTTTGGTCGAAGGTTAAAAATAAAAATAAAGTAGGGTTGTTACCTGAGATTAAATTGCTTAAGTTTTTAAGAAGATTAATATTGGCCACTTTATCAATACTATTTAATATGACTTCCACATCAATGATATTTCCTTTATGGTCTTTAACAACTCCGTGAATCTCGAATTTCCTTCTCAACTGCCTTTTCAGATCTTCTCTATCAAATGATTTCTGTATTTTATATTTGTTCCTTTTCACTTTGCGTTCATTTTCATCTGTTATAATTGTTTTCGATTCATTTTCTATATCATCATTTTTGGATGACTTTTTCCTTGTCCCCTTTTTCTGCTTTGATACACTTTTAATTATTTCATTTAGTGCTATGTCACTATCGGATTGAAATTCTTTATCACTTTCATTGTAAAAATCATCATTTTTTGAACGTTTTCGCCTTTCAACGTTATATTTATTGATTATTTCACTTATTGAATCACAATCTGAAGGAGATTCTTTATCTGATAGATATTGTGTATTACTATCTGCATCATCTGAAAAATCATTTTTAGAAATCATCATTTTAAAACTCGACTGCCTCGGTGGCGTGGTCGCAATCTTTACTGTCGATCAAAAGGTCCCCCGCGTTCGACCCTCAGATCAAGTATCGCTCAAGCTGCGCTCATATGGCAATAGGCTCGCAAACATGGGACAAAAACATAAGTGTGGGTGAGCCTACTATGTGACTGGGTTCTGGGAACACCTCTGTCCTTCGGCAAAAAGGCGTGATGTTATGTAAATATGTTTAGTTTTATATATTTATCCATGAACTAATAAAAGGCGGACTGCATTCTAAAACAAAAACGTAAGCACCATAGTTAGTATTAACCAGCTCGCACACTTGTTTGGGTAGGTCTAACTTGAGTGGTAGGTAAGGATTTTATACTAAAAACTTGATCATTAACAATTTAAGCTGACCCCTAACTGCTTGTGCACGCACACATTCACACCTTTCTTTCTGGGTTCAAGGAAGTGCGAAGAATATGTGCGTGCCTTCATGTTTGTACTAGAGCTGGCTTACTACTTACTATGGTGTAATGATGGTGGAATATTACGTGTTGAGTGTTTTCGAAGATACACAAGTCTCTTGGCAAGTGATGCGAGAGTTGAAATGTGATTTTCCGTGTTCCCACCAAAATTCCAGCCGCTTCTTGTAAAGTACACCACTTTACTAGAGCTGTGATGTGAACTGAATTGACTGCCTTGACTTGACATATTAACTTGAAAATTTATATATATAATTTTTTTTTTTTTTATGAGAGTGAGTAACAAGACGAGCAATTCAAGTGCCTGATGGTAAGCATCATGATTGCCCATATCAGACACAGTGCCACCCAGTGTTTTAAAATTCAAAATACTGCGCGGCACTGCACTGCGCCTGTCACCCTGTGATATGAGTTGTTGAATCTCATCATGCCCAGTAATTTCGCTGGTAGCATTGCCCTTCATACCGGAACACAGTAATGTTTGCACATTACTGCTTGGCGGATGAATAACTGGCAATGGTGTGGTACTTCCCCAGGCGGCCCCCTGCTAAAGAGGCCTACCACTACTAAAATGTCGCCCTCTCCTCACATAAACCACTTACACTCAACCTCACAGTTCTTTTTCGCCACAAGTCTTGCAGTTCTTAAGTTACCTGTATTAAAGTTTTCAAGTCCAACGTCAGAATCCACCACTTCAACTTTGAACTTTACATTATTTTCTGGTTTAATATCAGTATCGGCATCGAGTAAAGGAGGTTCGTTTTCTATCATTTCAGTGTCACCATCTCTTGGAATGTTCACACTCAGAATGTTTGGATGAGAGGTGTATGTTTGTATGGTAGACGTTGACACATCTGACGAATGACAGAAATATACCTGGAACAAAAATTTTCATTAATTTATTAAATATTGGCATTGCCCAATGGTCCATCCATCTACTATTTTCTTAGTCTTTTTTTTTTAAACAACTTCCACACACGGTCATCTGGTCCCAAACTAGGCTAGTAGCCTGTACTAAGGTAACCAGATGACTGATATACATACTTATATAAGCTTATAACACACAGGGACAGATCAAACAGATATGTTCTTGCACACAAATGTTTGACCTGGCCGGGGATCGAACCCGGGGGTTTTAGCAGAGATTTGTACAAGAGAATTTTGTTGTTTAAGGACAATTTGGTTTTTAATCTTGCTTCTTGCCAAATTTCATGATGCTAGGCTAAAGGGAAGTACCCTAGTTTTATTCCATTGCGCAATATATGGAAATCTGTGGTAAAAGTTGTTTGGATTTTTACAGCATCAACTATAGACTTCTATAGACTTAAGGTTGTTGGCATGAGTTTAACTTTGAAACCTCAACGCGTTCCCGAGAAAAAGGGTCACCCTTTTTCTGACGGACAGACAGACAATGATGTGATCCTATAAGGATTCCATTTTTCCATGTGAGATATGGAACCAAAAAAAGAAAAAATGTAAAGTATCTTTACCTTGAAATTTTTTCTGGTGCTCAAACCTAATTGAGATTCCAAACCAGGTACTTTAATGTAGAGTTCATTTATTAATGGCTTTTCCTGAAAATTCAATAAAATACTTTATATGAGTTAAAATTACGAAAAGACGCAAAATCATCACCATCTTCCTGCATAAGAGCAGGTAGGTCACAATAGTAAGTAAGGAGACTCAGAATAATGAACTATCACTTTACATAGGGTCTTTGACCAGTGTGTGTTAGTGATGACTTACGGATCTGAAACATGGTCTCTTACTGTGGGCATTATCAGCAAGCTCAAAATAGCGCAACAAGCTATGGGCTATGCTCGGGATTTCTCTGTGAGATCAAATCAGATATGTGGCGAATCATAGACAAACGAAAGTTACCAACATAGCCCAGTGGATTAGCAAGTTGAAGTGGCAATGGGCAGGGTACATAGCACATAGAACTAATGATTGATGGGGCTTTAAAGTTCTCATTGGGAGACCACGGCCCTGGAAGCGCAGCATATGACATCCACCCACAAGATGGATAGACGATCTGATAATTGACGGCAGGAACATGTGCAGTCAGGCCGCTTATAACCGGTCTGGATGGAAATCCATGGGGAGGCCTATGTTCAGCAGTGTACGTCCTATGGCTGAGATGATGATAATGATGACTTTACATATTATGCAGTAAGTAAATAGACCTGAACTTAAACAAGTTACGAATATGTGAAATTTCAAAATAAATAGCTGATCTAAAAACTTACATAGGATTTTTGCTTCCTCCAAGCTTTTAAGGTTTTTGCAGCTAATTCACATTGCTTTTTGAATTCATAGAATTTCTTCATTTTCGCTGAACATATAGTACAAAATTGAACATCATTTTCGCGCTGCAATAAAGTAATTTGTAATAATGGGATGAGTTTAGGTCAGACAGTGTTGTTGGATTTTTCTCATTGGAGAAAATCTGAATAGTTTTTGAATTAGTTACGATATATTAAATACTTACAAGATAATCGCTCAGATCATCGAAAAGGTCTTCCAAGTGGTCTCCCAATGTCCTAAGTTTTGGATACGACCGTAAACAAATGTAACAAATGGGTAACATCTTCTACCATACAACCTATCCAATTGATTTCAACAGTGATGGGGCATGAGAAATATTAAACTTTTAGCTGAAATATTGTTAGGAACAATAGTAAATCTTTATTGCTTCAATGCAAAACTAAAATTAATGCACTGATTTATGATTTAAATATGGCAAACAAAATCATAAAGATGAAGTAAATTATGTTATTTTTGTTTATTATTCCAATAACACTTGGCACATAAATAAATTATGAACTAAACAATAAAATCGTCGGTGCAAATTGCATGGAATTTAAGTGTTCTGTGCGTAGTACTAATTATAGTGATCTGTGGTTCTGTGAACTAGCCCCACATCGGGATCACAGAACAGAGAGGAAAATCGGGATCACTGTGATCGGGATGCCAAATTTCATAAAATCACGGAATGGGTTTGCTAAATCCTGCTGTCAGCTGTCAATATCAAAATGACAACTATCACAGATAAATTATTATACTGGTGACCTGTGACAAAAATCCTAATCGCAGAAAAACGTAAACGAGTCTTTTTTTTGACCGTTCGCACGGGTACGAACACAGTTCACTATAATATGGGTAGATCCAGATTTCCCATAATTCTCAGAATAAGAGACTCCCTTCTTCAGTGTCATATTCTTGGAATTAGTATTATCCTCGCATGGATTCCTGGCCACATGGGTATCCTGGGGAATGAGTCAGCGGACTCATGTGCCAGGAACGCTGCTCTTACTGGTTCTCTGGTTCATCCTCATGTTTATTCTCATGACATCTGTGCCACTTTTAATCCCAAATTATATGAAGCCTGGTCAAAACAGTGGCAAATTTCAAAGTGCATAAAAGGCAAATTTTATGGTGATATTCAGCCAGATATCCCCATAAACCCTGGTTTTCAAAATTCCAAGGGGCAGATAAAGTTACTACTTCAACGATTTGCCGGTTACGCTTGAATCACTCGTGTACCCCTGTCTTTTTGGCTAAACTAAGAATAAGAGACCATTCCATATGCGAGTGTGGTTTAGATTATGGAAATGTGGACCATATCTTTTTTTCTTGTCCAAAGCAACAGTTTTCTTTATATGATATTATTCCTTCTGATATCCCTCGTCCTGTCTCCTTTAAATTCCTCTTATCCTTGGTTTTTTCACCGTTTATTAGACTATTGTGTAGATATATTAAAGTTAATAAGATAAAATTATAAGTTTAATATTAAAACATAATGTGTATATATATTTATGTGTATTCGTAATTATGTTATATAGGTTTGTGTATAGATTGTAATTATTAGTTGTATATACTTAGTAAATAGTTTATCAAAGGAGGTATGAGTTTTTTTTAATATTTATTGTAGTGTAGATTATAGTTTAGTATCAAGCTGTAGAATATGATTGCTGATTGTGTTCAAAATTCAAAAACACTTGTTGGTTAATTTCCATCGTTTGATGTCCAATCTCCCAACGTGTTATTGGCAAAGTTGTGGTGTTAAAAACACTTTCACAAGCCACAAATTAAGAATTGAATTATATTATGGGTACGAGGCAGAAAGCCGTCCACTAAACGATAGATTAGACGTCAATCAAGTGCCATCAGTTATGACTAATTTCATATTTCTTCCTGACTCCAATCCAATCATCACCTGTGAATATAGGTATAGCAATATGGGAAAGATTTTCCCTCTGCCATACGATGTAATCAAAAACTATTTCACTTGCTTCAAAGTGTTGTTGACAATGTAATCTCCCAGTGTTATATATAAGCGGGTTAACTAATAAGTTAAAATATAAGACTAAAGTCGTCCACATTATAATTTATTCGGCAGGCACCGGACGTCTCCTCTTCCTGACCGGTCTGATATTATAATGCACGCCATTCACGTGCGCCTTCAGTGAGTCAGAATGATTGAACCCTTTGCCGCATATCTCACACACGTAGCGACGCTCTCCAATGTGGGACTAAAAACAAACATTTTTCAGCGTTCCACATCATATGTACATTTTTTTTTTTTTTTTAAGAAATACGACATATGCATGCATGGTGTAGTTTCCATACCTAGATAGATACCTGAATGCCTAGATTCGCTAAGAACATACAGCGCCATCTAGTTGCAAACTACAGCAAACAACTAGAGATTTACAGTCCCGTGCGCAAAGTATGGACATTTTTTTTTATTATTGTTTTTGCTATTATGTTTTATTTCTTGTGTGATAATTGTACAAATTCATTTCATTTCATGGAAATATGCAGTATAATGGCCATAACTTTTGATTGCGTTAACTTAGTACTATGATTTTTTTACAGCCACAAGGGACCGCAGACCTGAGTATTAGATATCAATTTCAACTTGATATCTCCACGCGTTTCCGTTATAAAGTGTTTTGACAGACGGAGAGACAGACAGACGGACAACAAAGTGATCCTATAGGGGTTCCTTTTTTCCTTTTGAGGTACGGAACTCTAAAAACGAGCTGGGCCCCGCGGTTTCACTCGCATAGTCATCGTTCCCGTAATAATATTGGGATAAAAAGTACCCTATGTGTTATTCCAGGGGCTAAGCTGTCTACATACCTTTCGACTAAATCTGTTCTGACTGATTTCCTGTACAAACATCGACCCTAATTTTCACCGCCTTAAAAGATGATTTCTGGAATAAAAACTACCCTATTTCCTTTCCCGGGTATCAAACTATCTCTATACCAAATTTCATCTAACTCGGTTCAGGCGTGATTAAATAACAAACAGACATGAGTGACACAGTTACAAACATTTTTAATCAGTTTGGATTACACCAAAACTTTCAGATTTCCGTGTATTTCCGCGGGAAGTTTTTTTTTTAAATATCTATCGAAAAAGGCGTTGCACGATACATTTGCCAACTAAAAACAAAGTTCCTTACGCGGTAATGCCTATGCAAGCCGGACGCAGTCGCCATCATCTTGCCGCAATGTTTGCACTCCCTAGTGGGCGGGTTGTGTGTTTGTTCATGTATTTTTAATGAGGTTTTCTTAGCGAACCGTTTAGGACAAACACTACAAGCGTACGGTCGGAGAGATGCATGTGTGTTTAAATGATCTTTGTAGATTGTGATATTCTGAAAAAAAAAAATTATGAATAATAAAATCTCAAAAGAGATATTAACTGGGCTCTGGAGGGTAAATTCAAACATAACATACAATCAGGCTTTTTTCCCGAAGGGGTACACATTTCGCCAGTATGTTATTAGTCCCATGTAATAGGGGGCGAGCCTATTGCCATCTACCGGGCACAGTTCCAGACTCCAGGCAGTTATTATTGAGTTATTGAGATAATTCCTAATGCTAAAATTCAATATTTAACACTTTGCCTGTCCTGGGGATCGAACCGGGGACCTCTTGATTGGCAGTCGAGCATGCGCCCACTACGCCACCGAGGCAGTCAAATAATAATTATATATGGGACAACTTCCACACACGGTCATCTGGTCCTAAACTAGGCTAAAAGCCTGTACTATGGTAACCAGATGACTGATATACATACTTATAACACACAGGGACAGATCAACACAGACATGTTCATGCACACAAATGTTTGACCTGGCCGGGGATCGAACCCGGGGCCTGCGGCACAGAAAGCAGGGTTACTACCATCTGAGCCAACGAGGCTGTCGAATAAATAAATTAACGAAATTATACTTACAGAGAACACTTTACCGCACAGATCGCACAAATACTTCCGTTTGGTGTAATACTGTGACATATTCTCCGTGGGATGTTCCTTGGCGAAGTGTTTCTTAAGCCACAGCGAGTTGGTGCCTTCGTCTTTACACTATAACCACAGAACAGATAATAATACTACGGTATAGAATGGACACTGTCATCCGCCCACCGAACGGGCCTTCCTCACCCCGTGAGCGAGATTGAGCTCTCCACGAGCCCCGCTTCGCCGGGAAATCACCTCACTCTTGCGCGTGTACAAAACTCCATGTGTGTAGTTTCTGTGTAGTAGATAGTTATATCTAGACTTTTGTATGGGAATTTAGTTGAGTGATCAAGGTGTGATATAACATTAATAATCCATACTAATATGTGTGTCTGTCTGTTACATTCACGTCTGTTACATTCATTCAAAAAGACATTCTTAGGAAATAGTGTACGTTTCTATAATAAAATCCCCAAAGAGATAACTGGGCTCTCAGAGGGTAAATTCAAAACCTATATAAAATCTACTTTACTAAAGAAGGCTTATTATAAAGTCATAACATGACAACAGAACAAATAATAGACTTATCATCTGACCACACACCAGTCATTCTAAATGTTCACAGCAGGGTTATACTTCAAGAAGTTCCACCAAAAATATACAGTCGGAACACGGACTGGGAAAAATATCAAAACATAATTTTGTCTAGGACGGAATTAAAAATATCTTTAAAGACAACCGAAGAAATAGAGGAGGCGATCGAAAATTTAAATAAGATAATACACACAGTGGCATACAAATCAACCCCTAAACATAAAGCAATGGTCCCAAATGAACATATATACCCAAATTTTATTAAAGATAAAATATTAGAGAGAAGGGAGTTGAGAAAGGAGTGGCATAGGTCCAAATATACACGGGACAAAGCTGCATTTAATAAAGCCTCAAAGGATCTAAAAAACCTAATAAGCGACCTCAATAATGACAACTTACAGGAATATCTAAACAGCCTGAGCCCAACTAGGGACACTAACTACTCACTATGGAAAGCGACGTCAAAACTAAAACGTCCCAAAGCACAGAAAGCCCCTATAAGAACTCAGGCGGGAACTTGGGCCAGATCGGACCAGGAAAAAGCCGACGCATTTGCAATGCACCTGGAGAAGGTATTCCAACCACTACCTAGCGCGAGTGACGAATATGACAATAAAATTCACAGCTACCTTAGATCAGCACTCCAAATGTGCCCTCCACTAAGAAGTGTGACGCCAAATGAACTCAGAAATGAAATCAGCAAACTCGAAGACAAAAAAGCTCCTGGTTATGATCAGATAGATGCAACCCTCTTAAAGAAGTTACCACAGAAAGGGATAATGTACCTCGTCTTAATCTTCAATGCTTGTCTAAGACTTCTAACTTTTCCCGGTCAATGGAAGATAGCACAGGTAGTCATGATATTGAAACCAGGAAAATCAGCCCAGGAACTGCCGTCATATAGACCCATCAGCCTGCTGCCAATCCTCGGTAAACTGCTTGAAAAAATAATATTAACCAGAATGCGAAGTCATCTAGAAGAAATACTTCCCAAACACCAATTTGGATTCAGGGAAGGTCATGGAACAATCGAACAGGTTCATCGAATAGTAGATGTCATCAACAGAACACTAGAAAACAAACAGTACTGCTCTGCAATATTCTTGGATATCAGCCAAGCGTTCGACAAAGTATGGCACGATGGGTTGCTCTTTAAAATAAAGCAGAAACTTCCCCACTCCTTCTATCAAATTATAAAATCTTACCTGGAAAAAAGATGGAAAAGACTGCCTCCGTGGCGTAGAGGGCGCATGCTCGACTGCCAATCAAGAGGTCCCGGGTTCGATCCCCAGGTCAGGCAGTGTTAAATATTGGATTTTTCCATTAGGAATTATCTCAATAACTGCCTGGAGTCTGGAACTGTGCCCGGTAGATGGCAATAGGCTCGCCCCCTATTACATGGGACCAATAACATACTGGCGAAATGTGGGTGTATCTACATGGGACTGAGTCCTGGGTACATCTCTGCCTACCCCTTCGGGAAAAAGGCGTGAACGTATGTTATGTTATGTTATGTTATGGAAAAAAGATGCTTTGAGGTAAAATGCAATGACAAACTATCAGGAATGCTCGAGTTTAGGTCAGGCGTTCCACAAGGTAGCATATTGGGACCTGTGCTATAGTTGATATTCACTGCAGACTTACCAACTCAAGACGGGATCACCACCACAGCCACATACGCAGATGACACAGCCCTTCTGTCTGTGCACGAGAGCCCACACACAGCATCGTTAAATCTACAAATTCATCTGAAGCTAGTGGAGGAGTGGTTTACAAGATGGCGAATTAAAGCCAACAAGGACAAATCTGTCCAAGTAACATTCACGCTCAGACGAGAAAGATGCCCACCAGTCCTATTATATAATGAGCCTGTCCCGCAAGCAGAGGATGCCAAATATCTGGGAATGCACCTGGACCGAAGACTCACTTGGCAGAAACACATCTGGACTAAACGTAAACAACTGGACACCAAAACCCGAAGTCTGCAATGGCTGATCGGACGTAAATCTCAACTCACCTTCGAGAGCAAAATGGCCATCTACAAAGCCATTATCAAACCCATTTGGACATACGGAATCCAGTTGTGGGGCTCGGCTAGCAACAGCAATATAGAAATACTGGAAAGATTCCAAAGTAAAACCATCAGGAACATGTTGAGCATACCGCAACATATCAGCAACAAGTTTATGTATGCTGACATAAATCTGAAAAGTGTCAAGGAAGAAATAGAACCATACAGCAGAGGCTATCAAAGTCGACTTTTTAGGCACAAAAACGAACTTGCTGCTCAACTACAAGGTCCAGGGAGTCTCATATTCTCCCGGCTGAAACGCCATAACATACATGGACTGCAAGATTCGTGCCCAAAGAATGAGAGATGACTCAATGGACAAATCTCCTGATAAACACGACATATGACACTGTGAGATCATCAAACAGCAGCTTGGATTATTGTTGCCCAGACAGATTGCCAAGAAGCAGACAACAAAAAGAAAAAAAAAAAAAAAAAATTATAAAGTCAATCAGTACATAGAGGACAAAGATGCCTGGAAACAGCTGCATAGCACCACGCGGCACCGACACTAACAAACGAGTGTAACCAAACCAAATATTGAAAAACTATCAGTTGAAAAAATTAAGCCCTACAAGTTTCTTGTGCGTTCTTCTTGTAGAGGTATCTTTCCGAACGCACGGTAGACTCACTACTGTTTATCTTCATTGACGTACAAAAGTGTCAGATTATGACCTTTTTGAATAAAGCTGTTTTGAGTTTGAGTTTTACGCTTAAACTGCTAAACCGATTAAGATGAAATTTGCTATTGAGATAGTTTTAGTCCCGGGACACCCCAGACACTTGACTCAATCCCATACAAAAGTCACGATATAACTACCTACTACACAGACATTGCACATATGGAGTATGGAGAATTCGTTCGCCAGGCTCTTAACAGGAAAGAGGACCTCTTAGCAGTTTGAGACAATCCTATGGAAAATTCACTAAATCGATGTTTTGTATTCCCCTGTTTCCTCCGAATACAGTAAACCTATTTGATATATTTATATCCTGATATTTTAAAGATGAAGTAAAGTATGTCCCAATCATTTTATTTTTGTTTATAAACTCTAAATTTCTTTGTAGTGAACGTCCAATCACGCGAGTAAAAATGCGATTTTTGGAAGTTCACTATGAAAAAACCAAGGTTTATAAGAAAAATTAAAATGACAGAGACATAGGTTACTTCACTATAAAAATATCAGGATATAAATGTATGGAATGGGTTTATTATATTCGGAGGAAACAGGGGAATACAAAACATCGATTTGGTAAATTTTTTATAGGATTGTGTCAAATTCATAGAACGCCATGTACGATATTAAGTTTACTGTGAACTTACCACACGACAAATGAACTGCGGGCCCTTCTTTCTATTATGATCTTTATGCGTTATATTCATATGTTTGTCATAAACATCATTCGTTATGAATATTATATCACATTCCTCGCATTTCACGTTGTCAGAGCTTTGAACGAACTCTTCTCCCTGGAAATATATTTCATTATAATATGTGACAACTTCCACACACGGTCATCTGGTCCCGAACTAGGCTAGAAGCCCGTACTATGGTAACCAGACGACTGATATACATACTTATATAAGACTATAACACACAGGGACAGATCAAACAGACATGTTCATGCACACAAATGATTGACCTGGCCGGGGATCGAACCCGGGCCTGCGGCACAGAAAGCAGAGTTACTACCATGTGAGCCAACGAAGCTGTCAAATAATATCTACTCCATAGTTTTAATACTAGGAATAAAGATAAATTAGCTGTGAAATGTGCGGTAAATGCCCGTATCATTTGATTGCGTTGTTTTTGAAGTTTGATTTTTTTATTCAAGAAGAGAGCAAGACTCGAGTTAATGATATCAATTTCAACTCTATACCTTCACGAGTTCCCGAAAAAAAAAAGGTCTTGACAGACAGACAGACATATAGACAGACAGACAGACAATGACGTGATCCTCTACGGGTTCCGTCTTTCCTTTTGATTTGGTCCGGAACCTAATAAACGAAAAATTCTTGTATTGTATTTCTTGTAGCGGTAGGCCTCATTTGCAGGGGCCCGCTTGGGGAAGTACCACACATTTGCCAGTTATTCATCCGCCAAGCAGTAATGTGCAAACATTACTGTGTTCCGGTCTGAAGAACTAACATCTCAGGGTGACAGGCGCAGTGCAGTGCCGCGCAGAATTTTGGCACTGTGTCTGATATGGGCAATCATGATGCTTACCATCAGGCACCTGATTTGCTCGTCTTGTCACTCACTATCATAAAAAAAAAAACCTTAAGTCTAATTTATAGTGATTATTATTACAACTATACTTACTTTGTGTTTAAGATTTTTGTGAACGTTCAATCCGAACTCCTTGACAAAGGGACGGGCACATAATTCACAAATATGCCTGGATTTTGGTATATTTGGACATTTCTCTTGATAATGCACGTATAGAGTAGCTTTATGTCTGAAAATTTATACAAATTCAAATTAATATTCCGTTCGGTTGTCTGGAAGTAATCGCTTTGAGCGATAAGACCGTCACTTGTACTAGCCTAAGACTGTCTGTACCTAGTTTATAGTACCTAGTATGTACCATAGTACAGGCTTCTAGCCTAGTTTGGGACCAGATGATCGTGTGTGGAAGTTGTCCCATATTATATTATTATCCTCACAAACTTTCGCATTTAAAATATTAGTAGAATTATATCCTTACTTAAACTCCATTCCACACCCGTGTTCGCACGCATATTTGACGCCTCTATGGTTATCATAATGTGCTATCATCGATGATCTGTAACATATTAAAGTTTTTTTTTTTATGATAGTGAGTGACAAGAGGAGCAAATCAGGTGCCTGATGGTAAGCATCATGATTGCCCATATCAGACACAGTGCCACCCAGTGTTTTAAAATTCAAATTCTGCGCGGCACTGCACTGCGCCTGTCACCCTGAGATATTAGTTGTTGTATCTCGTAATGCCCAGTAATTTCGCTGGTAACATTGCCCTTCATACCGGAACACAGTAATGTTTGCACATTACTGCTTGGCGGATGAATAACTGGCAAAGGTGTGGTACTTCCCCAGGCGGGCCCCTGCAAGAGAGGCCTACCACTACAATACAACATGTATACAAAGAAATAAATTGTTAAGGCATACGTATGTGTATGCATAGTGTAGGGTTCCATACACAGAACACATATACAAGAAGAAGTCCCACTACGTACTTCAGATTTGCGTACACGAAGCGACGCTAGCGTTACCAACGCTTCGCACTGGAACTATTCAGTAGCGCGGGAAATTTAATATTTATAACATTAGCTATAGGTACCTACCAATATTATATTTCTATATTTACTTCTATATATGCCTATTCTATATGCCATACGCAAAGGGTAAAAAAATAAGGGCAGGTATTAGAAGTAGTCTTTATTCAGATGAAAATAAGGTAAATCTTATATTACACATCTTTCTAAAAGGGGTTGGCCGAGGTGTACCCAGAACTCAGTCTCATACTAAGTATACTCCCACATTTCGCCAGTATGTTATTGGTCCTATGTAATAGAAGGCGAGACTATTGCCATTTACCGGGCACAGTTCTAGACTCCAGGTTGTTATTGAGATAATCCCTCACGGAAAAATCCGATATTTAACACCACAGCTTAACACTTTGCCTAACCTAGGCGTCTTTTTCGCACAATCGCAATAATAGAGTCTATGATCTCGTTAGCACAAAAACAAAACTTTCTATAGCACAATTTAACAAATACGAGAAACTTTACAAAACTTATTTCCACTAAAGATGTGCAAAGTGCAAATCAATGAAAAAGTGAAAATTGTAAACAAAAAACAGCCATTTCTATTATCCGGTTCCCAGATGGCAAAAAAGAAATTCTCCTAACGCTGATTCAAGTAATCATAAGAATCCGAGGTCTAGATTTAACTAATTTGAACAATATATGTGATAAAATTATTAATAAATTTCATTACTTATTTTTTGAAAAAAGTAATGAAATTTATTGTAGTGTTTATTTCTATCTTCCGAATTAATTAAATAATTCCCATAACTTTGAATTCTACTAAAATGTTATAATTTCCTTAGTAGGGTCAGTAAATAGTGCTTTCTCTGTCGTTTGTAGATCTCCGTTTCTTTTTAACATTTCCTTCGCCGTGTTGGCATTGGCCGGGAACTAAGCTGAAACCCCTTGGTTCCGTACCTATATACCAAGAACATACAGCGCCATCTATTAGTTCCTTGCGCAAAGTATGGAAATATGCAGTAAAATGGCCATAACTTTTGATTGCGTTAACTTAGACCTATGATTTTTGAACTATGCAACCAAATTTAGTAAACTGACCACCAAATTTTAATGAGAAATAAACTTTGGCGCTATTTCTACCTAAATATACAGTTTAATTGCCTATACTATCATACATGATAAGTGTCATATTTGTTAGTATTTTGGTTTGGTTTTGTAGTGGTAGGCCTCTTTAGCAGGGGCCCGCCTGGGGATGTACCACACCTTTGCCAGTTATTCATCCGCCAAGCAGTAATGTGCAAACATTACTGTGTTCCGGTATGAAGGGCAATGTTACCAGCGAAATTACTGGCCATGATGAGATACAACAACTAATATCTCAGGGTGACAGGCGCAGTGCAGTGCCGCGCACAATTTTGAATTTTAAAACATTGAGGGGCACTGTGTCTGATATGGACAATCATGATGCTTACCAGTAACTAAAGTAACCTGTTGTTTCAATGTCTCTGTCATTTTAATTTTTCTTATAAACCCTCGGTATTTTTTACAGTGAACTTCCAAAAATCGCAGTTTTACTCGCGTGATTGGACGTTCACTACAAAAAAATGTAGAGTTTATAAACAAAAATAAAATGATAGTGACATACTTTACTTCAACTTTATAATATCAGGATATAAATATATCAAATAGGTTTACTGTATTCGGAGGAAACAGGGGAATACAAAACATCGATTTAGTAAATTTTCCATAGGATTGTGTGAAACTGCTAAGAGGTCCTGTATCCTGTTAACATCTTACACACACCATCTTACATAAATCTCACATACAATGATAATCATGATTATATTAACCTGTTGCTGGTAACGAAGTCCGGACACAGTTTACAATGATAGACCATACTATGGTGCGACACGTGCCTCATACAATTAGCTTTCTCGCTGAATCTTATGTGGCATAATGAACACACAAACTGCAATGATTCCTGAAACATAAAGGGTTCCTTAAGAAGACATTTTTCACACCATATATAGCCAAAATGTGTTGGTGAAATTAATAATTTTATTTTCTCAGAATCGGAGTGAAGAGTATCATGTAACACACGGTGCTAAGACCCATTATTAGTTTTTTATTTATTTATTAAGGGCAACCAATAAATAACTAATAAATGTAGCGTCCGTGGTCCAGCGGGAATTTGTCCGGCTTTAAATCCGGAGTCCCTGGATCGAATCTCACCATGTGGACTTTTCGCCTGGACGCTACCGTGTTTCGAATGTCACGTCAAACTGTAGGTCCGTATAGTAACCTATAAGATATTATGTAGGTAGCTGTCGTTAGTTCGTGTCGGAGGCCTTGTAGGAATCTTGTCGACCTGAAACTGTGACAATATGTGTTGTCCACATAACACATATGAATTGACCCGAGCAGTGTAATTGGGGTAAGGATAGAGTATAAATTCAAATTATTTATATTATTTAAGCATCTATCGCATATTTAAAAATAGTTAATAAAACAAATTCAAGATGCTTATCCAATTATAGGTAGCCACAACATTCGCGCGCATGATTGACGTGTTAGAAAATAAAAAAGAAATCTATTAATAATTACTAAAATGGCGTGGCGGCACTCTACCAATTACCAATAGAGAGCTACCGTGAAGGTTCTTATCATTGGCGATATTACCGTTACGGGACATGGCTGTTCACATGACTAAATGTCCAAATGGTTCGATTGGAAATCTGCCAAATAATGTGAGAGTCAAGATGACAATTAGACTTAATACTCTTGATATATATAACGATTGTTAAATACATCACCTGTCTTATATTTCATCTGTCAGAACGAGTTAGTATCAAATTAAGTAATTGTTCAATTCAATTCTTATTTTGTGGCTTGTGAAAGTGTTTTTTACACCACAACTTTGCCAATATCACGTTGGGAGATTGGACATCAAACGATGGAAATTAACCAATAAGTGCTTTTGAATTTTGAAAACAATCATATACATTCTACAGCATGATACTAAACTATTATAATAAGCAACACTACAATAAATATTAAAATAAAACTCATATCTCCTTTAATAAATCATAAACTATTTACTAAGATTATTGAATATACAACTAATTACAATATATACACAAAGCTATATAACATATTACGAATACACAGTAATATATTGTTTTAAGTTTATACTTATAATTTTATTTTATTAACTAAGTAATTGTTACAAAGTGCAAATGTTAGAACGATCGAGTGTCAGAATGTATAAAAGTCTTCACGAAATCATCGATATGACTAATGAGAGTCAAAATTACCTACTAACGCCTATAGGGGGGGTGCCTATAGGTGCCCACCACGCGTTACAATTATTAAAGAAATTTTTATTTTATTTACCTATTTATTTATATCTGAAAATGATGCAGCATCAGGTCAGGTCAGGTTACCAAATCGTTGCAATATTGTTGAAGTGACAGGATACCAAATTTCGAAATGATCAGACCACAGGAAGTTGCTCATATCTTATATCATATCCTACCGACTGCGCCACTTCTTATTGAGCAATAAAACCACCATTACGGCTATATTTGCCAAGACACATTCAGAATTATTCAAAACTGCTCACGAATTTTTCCGCGAAACACAAGGAATCCTGACAAAATTATTTTACCTAGAGCGCCAATGGAAGACTACGTAAAAAGCACAAATTTTACTCACATCGTGTTGTGTTCTAATATGGTGATCCAACAACTTTTCGTTCACAAAACCTCTTAGACATTTATCACATTTATGACTCAACCTGACGTAGTTTGAACACTCGCGACGCCTTTCAAATTCTGCTTTTATCTTAAACAAATAATAATAAAAATCACGCTTTTTTCCCGAAGGGGTAGGCAGAGGTGTACCCAGGACTCAGTCCCATAGTAGATACACCCACATTTCGCCAGTATGTTATTGGTCCCATGTAATAGGGGGCGAGCCTATTGCCATCTACCGGACACAGTTCCAGACTCCAGACTTATTGAGATTATTCCTGATGGGAAAATCATATATTAAACAACTTTGTCTGACCTGGGGATCGAACCCGGGACCTCATTATAAATAATCAATTATATATATTCTTAGGGAAGTGTATACGTTTCTATAATAAAATCCCAAAAGAGATAACTGGGTTCTCTAACTGGGAAAATTCAAAAACTGTATAGGGTACTTTTAATCCCGAAATACCCACGGGAACGATGACTACGCGGGTGAAACCGCGGGGCACAACTAGTAAGAAAATTAACGTTACCTTTGCCTCATCATGTAGATATTCCGTTGTGAACACAGAATCATATTCAGCGAAATGATCGTGTAATTTCGATAGCTTTTGTATGGCTACAGGCTTCAATGGGCCAGGAGCTGTGGACAAAACGTAATGTCTTAACCAAATTGATGTTGTCTTAAGAGAGTCTCCTAGCTGCGAAAAATTGGACACAACAACATATAAACATACATTCACGCCTTTTTCCCGAAGGGGTAGGCAGAGGTGTACCCAGGACTCAGTCCCATAGTCGATACACCCACATTTCGCCAATATAGTGGTTCCATGTAATAGGGGGCGAGCCTATTGCCATCTACCGGGCACAGTTCCAGACTCCAGGCAGTTATTGAGATAATTCCTAATGGAAAAATCCAATATTTAACACTATGCCTGACCTGGGAATCGAACCCGAGACCTCTTGATTGGCAGTCGAGCATCCGCCCACTACGCCACCGAGGCAGTCACAATCCTACAATCAATCAATTGGACACAATCCTATGAAATCGATGTTTTGTATTCCCTGTTTCCTCCGAACAAAAATATTATAATCTGCTGTACTTATAGAATGTCTGTAACGTCACTCGACTTGCCTCGAGAATGTATGCCCACGGGAACGAAGACTAGACGGGTTAAACCGCGGGGCACAGCTAGTATTTGTATAAATATATTCTTACCTGCGATAAGACTGCTCAAATGTTTAAGACGATTGACATGGGCCACTTTATCTATGCTATTTAATATGACATCCACATCAATGATATTTCCTTTATGGTCTTTAACAACTCCGTGAATCTCGAATTTCCTTTTCAACTGCCTTTTCAGACCTTCTCTAGTGAAAGATTGCATAGTTTTCTTCTTTTTCCCTTTTGTTTTATTCGGTTCTGATTTTATCGCTTCATACATTTTATTTAGTGATATATCACTGTCCGATTCACGTTTCTTATCATTTAAATTATCATCATTTTTTGCGGCTTTTCTCCTTTCCACTTTGCTTTTATTTGGTTCGGTTTTGATTAATTCGCTCAGTGATATGTCACTGTCTGAATCATGTTTTATGTTGCTTTCATTTTGCAGAGCATCAATTTTGACGAGTTTGCGTTTAATCACTTTGTCTTTATTCGCTTCAGTTTTGATCATTTCATTTAGTGATATGTCATTGTCCGAATCTGAATCATTGTTTACATCACTATCATGTTGAACAGCATGATTTTTGCAAGGATTGCGCTTGCTCTCTTTCGCTTTGCCTTTATTACGTTCAATTTTTATTACTTCATGCTCTGATATGTCACTGTCTGAATCTGAATCATTATTTATATCACTATCATTTTGATCATCATTTTTGGTGAGTTTGCCTTCTTTCTCTTTGCCTTTATTATTTTTAATTTCATTCTTAATTTCGTTTTGCGATTTATCACTATCCGACAAATATTCATTATCCAGTTGATTATTACTATTCACATTATCTGAAATAAGTTGAAATGGGTATTTGAAAAAAAAAATTATGGCATATATTTATTTTGAAAGTTTAATGAAAATAAAGTATTATCTAATTCATAAATCACTGAAAATATATTTTTTTATTAATTATAAGCAATTCAAAATTTATAAAATAAGCTATTCTCCTATTTTTTCAAATATTTTTTAAAATGCTCATATATATCAGATAATCAAGGATTATTTTTATTTCTGCAAAATATACCTGCTAAATGTTAAAAAAAATATATCAAAAATTTGACTTAAAATATACGCGCCAAAACACCGACCGCCATGATGGTGGCGGCGACTGACGTCATATAAACTAAAATGAAGAAATGTCAAAATGCCAGTTTGTCTTGTACTCTTGTAGTGATTTAATATAATTTAATTTCAAGTAAAAATGAGTTTTTATAGCCCATATCGTTGGTGTGTAGCGTTGAATTGTAAAAATTCTACGTTGAAGACTCCAGAAAAGTTATTTATTAATGTGCCGACCGACGTTTCTATGAGAAATGTTTGGTTGGAACTCGCGGGACGAGATCCTGTAAAATATTCTAAGAAATCTCATTTATATCTTTGTGAGGATCACTTTGACGTAAGTACATAAGCTTTTTTTATTGATTTTTATTTAAATTACGATATTACTCTCTTTTTTACTATGTAAACGAGACTTTGAGGTTATTTTTACTACATAGCTCGGTATCATTGCTCTGCTTAGCTAAATAACCTACAATAATTATTAACATTTGTTTTTAGCTAGAGCAAGACATGGAAAATTATATGCAATATAAAATAATGGGCTCAGTAAAGAAAATCAGAATGAAACCTGGCATTATACCATCTAAGTTTAATAATATACCCATTGTGAGTCCTGGCCAGGAAGCAGAGAGCTCTTCAACAAGTGTACAACCTGGTTCATCAACATCACGTAAGTATATTTTATTTACCAAGCTTTGATGGTGCTAAAATGATAAAATATATTTAAACCTAAAGGGAAATTTTGTTTCTAACTGAAATCCTACCATTTACATCGTGTCATAGAGAGGTTGTGAATCTCAGCCAAACACCATTTACATCATGTCATACAAGAGGTAATCCCAGTCAAACAGAAGAGAGTGCTTTAATAAATAACCATACAGCCCACTTTATTAACTCAACTTAAGTTTAATGATGATCACTCACCATCGCATTACTTTAAATTATTACAATGGAAAGGCTGCTCTACAGATTCTTATCTATTGTTTTCAGATGTTGTGGAAGTGGAGGAAGATGAAAATATTTCACACAAGGCAGATAAAGAAGTTCAAGTACAGATAATGCCAGTTATGGAATACAAAGCTGTCCAAGTGAATTTATCTGCCCATTATAGAAGCAAAGCAACACAAATAAATTTAAAAGTGCGGCACAGCACTACATCTCCAATAAAGTTAAGCACCTCAGTTGCCACTTCACCACTCATTAAAATGAGCACTATAGATGTACCAAGTACATCAGGTATCACAAGACCAGCAAAAAGGAAATTGTCTACCTTGTTCGAAGACCAGTCTGATAGTGAGATATCATTTACTCCATCAGTATCTGGATCAACGAGTCAAGACTTCTCTCCAATAAAAGTCACAACATCTGACAGTAGTTTGCCTGAAGAAATTCAGAGGGACAAGAAAACGAACTTAGAAAACACAATCTTAAAAATAAAGAAAAAGCCTAGACTCTATATTGGTATCCCTAAGGAACTTTATTTTTTACTAAATATCATACAAACACAGACAAACATTTCTGAGGCAAATATTTTGTTGTGTTTGACAAAAATTAGGCTAAATAGCTCATTTTCACAAATATCTGATGATTTTGGTTTGTCACTATCACAAGCAAGTAAACTTTTTTCAACCAACATAATACCAATCAGTAAAGTAATGTTACCTTTTATTAGATCGTTTACAACGGAGTCAATAAAATTAAATTTACCAATAGCATTTAGACATAGATATAATAAAGTAAGTTGTATAATAGATTGTTTGGAGATAGAAATACAGAAACCCACTAATGCAGTCCACCAAGCACTGACTTGGTCCGAGTATAAGAAGGCCAACACAATAAAATATTTGGTTGCTTGTACTCCAGATGGATTAATAAGTTTTATATCTGCAGGATATGGCGGAAGAGTAACAGATGTACATTTATTCGAACACTCCAAATTTTTAGATACTCTCCCATCAAACACATGTGTCTTAGCTGACAGAGGATTCAAGCACATTGAAACATATTTGTCTAAAAAGAACATAACTTTATTAAGGCCCCCAAGTGTTGGTAGTGGTTCCAAACTGTCAAAAGCTGAGGTACTTCAGACAAAAGAAATAGCAAGCCTCCGGATTCATGTGGAAAGGGTGATCCGAAGAATCCGGGAGTTTGCTTTTTTAAAACCACATTCTGTGGTTAACATAAATTTAGTTCACCTTCTTGATGAATGTATTACTACTGCATGTGCTCTGATTAACATACAAGATAGTCTTATTAAATAAATACATATACAATTTTTTTTAAACTTTTATTTATACCCATAATATCCCAGCCAACTGTTCAAACCAGATATTGACATATGCTATTTATTACATTAAAGTGGACAGTATGTAATTGATATAACCATGTAGTAGAAATATTAGGTTTTTCATGATTTTGGTAACTTGCATGAGCTAGTTAGAAATGCAAAAGTAACTCTGGCAGTCTGTCTGTTACTTCTTTTCTCTTTATCCTATGAACAAGTTTGGTTAAAACTCAGTATAGAGGAGATAAGTTTGAGGATTTTATCTAAGGTGTGGTTTGAGGTCCGGGGGCATAGGTAATAAAGATTCATCCTAAGACAAGGTACTGTAGCTAGTGGTAGAAGCCTTGGGCTAAAGCATATAAAATAAAACAATACACATAAATACTTACAAGTTCTATATTTTGGTACTTTCATACAAAATTGGATATATATTATTTTTCCAAAAAGGAACAATTTTGTCCAAAAGTTCCTGTACTACTTTTCTATCATACTGCACCTCTACAATACTGACATCATTGGAAGTCTCAAAATCACTACTCGCAACACAAAAAAAACTTTTTTCTGCTTTTGCACAGAACATTTGCATTTGCACTTGTGCCATATATTTTTTGGTCACAGCACCATCCTTAATATAATTTGTTAAAGTTTTTACACTTGTTGGGCACTTTATTTCTACCAAAGTACTTTTTTTATAGATGCCATCAGGTGAGCCTGCAATCATAGGATATGTTTCTGAAATAGAAAGACCACATTTTTCAATCTTATGGCCCAATTTTTTTTCTACTGTTTTCCTTACTTTTTCTTCTAATTTTTGCCCTCTTTTCATTGCTGAAGTTAGTGGAGTCCTTGCTCCAAGAATAGCCGCTACTAAGGAGCCATCCACAGTTTTGCATTTGCTCACTTCGTAGCATTTTGATGCTGTAACTCTTCCATAACGTAGCTCATACCAAAAGCTTGTTTGATGCTGGTGCCTTGTCTCTTTTTCAGCATTTCTTAAGTTAATATCATTAAATACACTACTGATATTATTTAAAAATGAATTACAATCCAGTCTTTCATTAAATTTGCACATCAAATAATGTAAAGAAAGCATATTAATTTTTTTTTCAGCATAGTTAATCTCATGTTTGAGCAGCTGGCATGAGCTTATTTTTCTTTTTTTACATTCAGTCACAAAGATTTCTGCGACACTTTTATGTGGTGCTACTTCTGGGGTTTGAGTACTACTTCCTTTTCTTTTCTTCAATATGTCCTTAGCAAGTAATATTTTTAGAGAAGATCCAACTTTAGATAAAGTAGATTTCCTCCAATAGCACTCAATAGCAGTGCAAGGTGGCTCTTCACTCCGACGATGACACCACATTAAAAAAGCAACAGCATGCTTACAACCACCTTCAGATGCTGGACAGTCATGGCATACTACACTTTTAATTTCTTCTTCCTGTTCATCAACAGTAAGTGTGCAAGAGTATGGCTTGGAACGCACTTTGTGTTCAGGACACATTTTGCATTTGACAACGCATGTCTGCTGATCTCTTTTCAGCTGCACATACCCAACAGCATCATCGCCATACGTTTCTCTGGCTGACCTATAAAAAAAGATGAAAAGTTACGATACCTACTTATTGTTTACACATAACCTCAAAACACGTAAGGATACTTTCATACACAATAAAACTATTTAGTTTTAAATACAAGTTGTAATTTAAATACATTATACTTACATAGCTGTTTTGATATTTCTGCATTCGGCAGAAAAAAAGTCGGTATTACACGCAAAGAACTTTGCAATCATTACCGCATCTATTTTCGGGAGATTAGTACTTTCGGCTTTTACAAAACCGACGTCCATTTTAATTAAGTAAAACTAACGTATTAAAATATTAAATCTTTTAAATTTAAGCTTCAAAACACATTAAACTCAATAAAAATATTAAATTTCTATGAGCGCTGGTAGGTAAGTAGTTTGTTGTTTGTAAAACGAGTGACGGACGACGAGCTTTAGTGAAATTGACGTCACATCATGGCGGTCGGCGTTTTCAATCACGTGACATACAGATAATGAAACCTCAATTTTAATTTTGAAAAATAAAATTAACCTTAGGTTTTCATGGGAAAATAACTTTATATTTGCATTTTCCGTGATGAAAACTATCCAAGTAATATAATTTCATAATTTATTGTTGATATAAGAAAATGGCCTATTCTATTATGAGTCACTTGATTACAAACGCGCCACGATTGATCGCCATTTTTGTGACGTAGTAATGTTATTTATATGTATGGTACTTTATCACATTGTGACGTCACTACAGGTCACGAGCTCGTTCGGGTACTATCGGCGTATTTTCGGTACTGATTTAATTTTTTTTTTTTAATTTGATATAACTTTGTAATTATAGCGAATAAAAAAAACTATTTATGATCTGTCCATTTATGCAAATAAAAAAATTTAATAACTCAATTAAACAGCCTTGAAAACTGCTTTTCTTATTCCTGCAAAGCATTGTTGTTTCTCCCTATAGTAAGTATTATTTTCTTACTTAGTAAAGCTTTTATAAAAATAGCTTTGAATACATATTACTATGTATATGTCATCGCTAGGATTCCGCATCTACTGGCCATAATCAGTTCTGGGACACTCCGCAATAAAGGTATAGCTCGACAGAAAAGAGTAGAAAATAATGGGGGCGCCACTGTCTTTTCATCATCATCATCATCTCAGCCGTTGGTAATCCACTACTGAACATTGGCCTCCCCCAAAAAGCAGGGTTTTGCCAATACTCGCCACGCTTGTTGTGCGGTTGTCGAGCGCAGTTCGATGGTTTTTTGTAGAGGACGCTGCTGCCTCCTCTGGATTTGTTAATCCATAGCCGGCGCTTACGGCAACCACGGGTAGAGAAGGTGGAGCACTATTCTAAAGCCGGTAACTCCACTGCATCTTTTACAAGAGTAAAAATAATTGACAGCCTCGTTGGCTCAGATGGTAGTAACTCTGATTTCTGTGCTCCAGGCCCCGGGTTTGATCCCCGGCCAGGTCAAACATTTGTGTACATGAACATGTCTGTTTGATCTGTCTGGGTGATATAAGCTTATATAAGTATGTATATCAGTCATCTGGTTACCATAGTACAGGCTTCTAGCCTAGTTTGGGACCAGATGAACGTGTGTGGAAGTTGTCCCATATTATTATTATTATAATTTAATCAACACATACACTTTAAATTAGTTCCGTTTCTACTCTTTTCTGTACTATATGAACGAATACGATACGAACTATATGAAGCTACAAGAACTTGGGGTGTCCGTCTTGACGGTACAATTTCTACGGGCTAGACAGAAAGATACGCAATAGAAAGAGATGGAACTTGTATGTTAATATATCGATAGGTAGTTAGGCGCTGTGCGACCTGAATTGCACTTTAATGCGTCGGAGCTAGAGTCACTATTTATTTAAATGTTTTTAGGAGTGTCTCTTCTGTCCCTTTAATATTCTGTGATGTAATATAGTGCAACCCATAATATAACATACAATCACGCCTTTTTCCCGAAGGGGTAGGCAGAGGTGTACCCAGGACTCAGTCCCATAGTAGGTACACCCACATTAGGCCAGTATTTTATAGATACCTTGTGATAGGGGGGAGCCTATTGCCATCTACCGGGCACATGCTCCAGACTCCAGGCAGTTATTGAGATAATTCCTAATTGAAAAATCCAATTAACACTTTGTCAGACTTGGGGATCAAACCCGATCTAGCTCGCTCCCATTACACCACTGAGGCGCCATTTCAGTCAGGGTGTGCCTACTATGGGACTGAGTCCTGGGTACACCTCTGCCTACCCCTTCGGGAAAAAGGCGTGAATGTATGTTTTATGTAAAATATTCAAAGAAAAATAGTTACCAATAGTGCAAAGTTCAAATCCAACATCTGCATCTTCCACCTTAATTTGTAAGTGACTTTCTCTTTTAATAACAACTGCATCGAGTAAAGGAGGTTCATTTTCTGTCGTTTCAGTGTCACCATCTCTTGGAATGTTCACACTCAGAATGTTTGGATGAGAGGTGTATGTTTGTATGGGAGATGTTGAGTCCACATCTGACGAGCTACAGAAATACGCCTAGAACAATAATCACACTAATATCTCATATTATATACTAGTACCTGGATGACCAAGCTTTGCTCTGTATTTTTTTTTTTTTAAATTGTGTTTTTTGGATATGATTCCTAGCTAGATCGATTTATCGCCCCCGAAACCCTCTATATACTAAATTTTATGAAAATCGTTGGAGCCGATTCCGAGATTCCAATTATATATATCTATACTATTATATAAAGAGAGAAAGTGATTCACTGACTGACTGACTCATCAACCCAGAGCCAAAACTACTGGACCGATGATGATGAAATTTTGACAAAAGATTATTTTTACAGTCTAGACAAGTAATAAGAAAGGATTTTTCAAAATTTTACCCCTGAGTGTATTAAATAGGGGTTGAAAGTTTGTATGGAGTAGACTTCATTTTTCAGCCGATTAATTTCAAATTTTGTAGAAACATTCTAAAATGAAAATAATTAAACACGTGTTTCAGCGTTTTAAAAAAATTCAGCCCTTTTGTGGAAAAATACAGTTTTAAAGTTTCTTATGAATATTTTAGTTCCAACAATGCTTACTAGATGGCGCTACAGAAAAATTTCAATATTTTCTTGCAAGACATAACTACCCTAAAGCAACATTTTTAGGTAATTTAGTTCTAACATTGCATAAGATGGCGTTCTGTAAATAATTAAAACGCGCTTATGACTTAAAAAAAAACATAACAAAAACATACATTCACGCCCTTTTTCCCGAAGGGGTAGGCAGAGGTGTACCCAGGACTCAGTCCCACAGTAGATACACCCACATTTCGCCAGTATGTTATTGGTCCCATGTAATAGGGGACGAGCCTATTGCCATCTACCGGGCACAATTCCAGACTCCAGGCAGTTATTGAGATAATTCCTAATGGAAAAATTCAATATTTATCACTTTGCCTGACCTGGGTTTCGAACCCGGGACCTCTTGATTGGCAATCGAGCTTGCGCCCTCTACGCCATAGAGGCAGTCGCTTATGATTTCGCTTCTCTTTATCATAGCTCTATTAAACTGGGTTGCAACAACATCGAATTATGAATGCTCTTCTTACTGTTTTCACTGTTTCCGTAATCCGTATATGTCTCCAGATTATTCAATCTATTACCAATACGAATATCATAGGATAAAGTGAGAAACTTTGTTTTTTATTTGCAACGAATAGGTTCCGAAACTACTGGACCGATTTAAAAAATCTTTTACTTATGGAGAGCTTAATTCAGTGTGAGTGACATAGGCTATAATACGAGGTTTTGAAAAATATTAGGGATCCGCAAGAAATCTGCAATATTGTGAACTAAGGTGTCACATAATTACCAAATATATTCATTAACTTGCGTGCGCTGTGAAATCTATTAATGATAGAATAATATAATGTACTAGGGGTTTGTAGTACTTACTAATATTTACAAAATAGTCCACGGACATTATATCCATCTATTTTGGTTTAGTCACAGTAATCGAAACAGTCATTTTATGCATGCGCTGTGAAAAGTATTGGTGGTAGAATAAAGTAATGTACTAGGGGTTTGCAGTACATAACAATATGTACAAAATAGTCTACGGAAATTATATCCTTCTATTTTGGTTTAGTCACAATAATCGAAGCAGTCATTAACTTTCATGCGCTGGGAAATCAATTTGTGGTAGAATAAAGTAATGTACTAGGGGTTTGTAGTATTTACCAATATCTACAAAATAGTGAACGGACATTATATTCATCTATTTTGGTTTAGTCACAATTATCGAACAGTCATTATCATTATTATGAATGTTCTAGGGCTAGGGGTTTGTAGTAATTATCACTATCTACAAAAAATAGTCCACGGACATTATATCAGTCTGTTTTGGTTTAGTCATAATAATCGAAGAAGTCATTATTTTTATGCGGTATGAAAATTAATGGTGGTAGAAATAATGTACTAGGGGTTTGTAGTATTTATATATCATTAAAATAGGCCTCGGAAATTGTTTCCATCTGTTAAGCTTTGGTCACTGTAACAGAAATAGTCATTAATTTGCGTGCGCTGCGTAAACCATTAGGGTACCATTAGGGTACCTATAAAAATACAATGTATCACGAATTTACTCCTGTTAAAACGTTCACTTCTACTTCTCCCGTGCGAAGCCGGGGCGGGCCACTAGTATAAATATATATACAAGAATTGCTCATTTAAAGATATAAGATTTTTGTAGTGGTAGGCCTCTCTTGCAAGGGCCCGCCTGGGGAAGTACCACACCTTTGCCAGTTATTCATCCGCCAAGCAGTAATGTGCAAACATTACTGTGTTCCGGTCTGAAGGGCAATGTTACCAGCAAATTACTGGGCTTGACGAGATTCAACAACTCTTATCTTAGGGTAACAGGCGCAGTGCAGTGCCGTGCAGAATTTTGAATTTTAAAACACAGGGTGGCACTGTGTCTGATATGGGCAATCATGATGCTTACCATCAGGCACCTGATTTGCTCATATTGCCACTTGTCACTCACTATCATAATAAATAAAAAACTTATATTATATAGGTGAATATTTGTATGGATGGATGTATGGACGGATGTTTGTTACTCTTTCAAAACATAACATAACATACATTCACGCCTTTTTTCCCGAAGGGGTAGGCAGAGGTGTACCAAGGACTCAGTCCCATAGTAGATACACCCACATTTCGCCAGTATGTTATTGGTCCCATGTAATAGGGGGCGAGCCTATTGCCATCTACCGGGCACAGTTCCAGACTCCAGGCAGTTATTGAGATAATTCCTAATGGAAAAATCCAATATTTAACACTTTGCCTGACCTGGGAATCGAACCCGGGACCTCTTGATTGGCAGTCGAGCATGCGCCCTCTACGCCACCGAGGCAGTCAAACTCAACAAGTCAACTCTTTCAAGCCACTGATTTGGTTGTACTTACGTATGTATGTAGACAGCTTAGACACTGGTATAACGCATAGGTTACTTTATATCTCGATATTCCCATGGGAATGAAGACTATGCGGGTGAAACCGCAGGGCTCAGCTATTCATATGTATCATGTGAAAAACCATACAAACCTCTTCAGACTGTTAAAAATATCATAAAAAATATGATTAAATTGTTAAGAAATTTAATGTTATGGGAATTTACCTTAAAATTATTTCTAGTGCACAAACTTAACTGTGATTTGATACCAGGAATCCTTGTATAAAGTTGGTTTATTAATGGTTTTTCCTGAAAATTCAATAATATCTCCATTAAACATAGAACTACGAATTTATACTCTAACAGAACTGGTCAGCCAAATCACACTGCTCGAGTCAATTCATATGTGTTATGTGGACAACCCATATTGTCAGTTTCAGGTCGACAAGATTCCTCCGCGGCTCCGACATGAGCTAACGACTGCCCCCTACATATCTTATAGGGAACTATACGGACAACTACAGTTTAACGTGACATATATGAAACATGGTAGTGGGCAGGTTAAAGGTCTACATAGTGAGATTCAATCCAGGGACTCCTGATTTAATATTGTATTTATATATCGTATGTATATATATTATTATTATTATACATCATAGCGCACCCCGGAAACTTGACTCAATTTCATGCAAAAGTCGCGATTTAACTACCTACTACACAGACAGAACACACATGGAGTTTTGTACACGCGCAAGAGTGTGTGTGAGGTGATTTCCCAGTGTAGCGGGGCTTGTGGAGAGCTGAATCTCGCTCACAGGGTGAGAAAGGCCCGATCGGTGGGCGGATGACAGTGTCCATTCTATACATAGTATTATTATCTGTTCTGTGATGGGTAGATGAATATATATCCTGCAGGACATCCCCACTAAACATAGGACTCTCCCATATATTTCCATCTAGTAGTTCTTTTTATTTTTTATTCATTAAAAAGGTCTTTGTCACATTGTGTCTATGCCGCCCTGGGCTTATCATAATTATGTTTATATTGTCCTATATAACTGGAGCTTACCTAGGTTGAACACAATTTTTTATTAGTTTGTACAGCAGCAGTTTCTGGCTGAAACCGATTGAGGTTCAGCCAGAATGCTATTACAAAGTCCCACATGGTAGGTGCTTATGTTCATCTGGCTTCTTATATCTTCATTGCGGACACACTCCATAAGTCTATGATAAAGATCATCTGTAACGTTGCAGTCCAGACAATTTGGTTAGTTGGTTTTTTTCATCATAAAAGCAAACTTGTTACATGGAATGTGTCCGCAACAGAGTCTTAATGCAGCCACTGTTTTCTCTCTGCTATCTAGTAAAGTTGTAAAGGTCAAATAAAGGAAAGTAGCATATTTGGGCCATGTTCTTAGACATGATAGATATTGCCTGCTACAATTAATAATGATGGGAAAAGTTGTGGGAAAGAGACGAGCTGGTCGCAGGAAGAAATCATAGCTACGAAACATCAGAGAGTGGACAGGGATTGTGAGTGCTTCTCTATTTTGCCTCACCAAGGAAAGAGAGGAGAATGGAAAGCTGATTGCCAACCTTCAGTGATTGGAGAGCCACCGAGAGAAGATGATTGTAAGCATATTCCTGCAGTCTCTATTTAGTCGTCCAACCCTGCGCTCGCCAGCCATGAAATATAGTCATATTGTATACCTACTTACACATGCTTTCTGCTTCCTCCACGTTTTCAATGTTTTCGACGATAATTCACATTGCTTTTTAAATTCATAGAACTTTTTTAGTTTCGTACAACATATAGAGCAAAACTGGACTCTGTTTTCACGCTGTAAAAACATGTAAATATTGTAATATGGTACTCACAAGTATGGGACACTAAAATATTCCGTATTCGGGCAACGATACATACTGAATAATATAGATGTAATCCGCACTAAATGTTGGAATAAGTGGGTACTATGTACTAACTAATCTTCAATAAACTAACTTACAAGAAAATCGCACAATTCATCGTAAAAATCTTCCAAATGATCATCCAGTGTCCGTAGTTTTGGATAGGAACGTAAACATATGTAACAAATGGGTAAAATTCCTTTGGCATACATGGTAAAACATGAATGAGAAATATTAGCTTCGTGATATTATCAATTCAATTCAATTCTTAATTTGTGGCTTGTGAAAGTGTTTTTAACACCAAATAATTACTAATCAAAACAATGCTAGACAGTTTTTTTTTTTTTCCTTCTTTAACTCCGTAGAGTTTTACTCCATCTGTGGAGTTTTTGGCCGCATGTTGTGCATTTGCCAATTTCAAGTTTTGTCTTGGATAAAGGTGCAAATATTCTTCTATTGTCTCTTGTTAGTCTTCTTTTTTCTTTTAAATATCTTGAATCTTAGTGGAAGCTCTTGATAGAAGAATAAGAGGGGGCGTTTAGACAGTAGGATATACTTATTTTGTATAAAGTTAAAGCGTGAAACTATGTATGAATCTGTGGTATGAATATTAAAAATGCCCTAATACGAAAACGGGAAAGGATAGGATCAATGGAATCGTTTTAAAGGAAAAGAGATAGGAAATGAAAGGAGTAAATCTGAGGAAGAAAGTAAAAATAGTCAATAGTACACATTATACGTTAATATCATACAAACGACTATATACTTATACATAAGTGCTAATTTAAAAAACTAGCACTTGGTGCCTACCATAAAGTAAAAAATTAAAGTTTAATATCATTAGAAACTAAAAATTCTGCTATTATTTGATAAATTGATGGAATTTTAGTAGAAAGCAAGTATGCTACGTTAATCGGGAATGGAATTTCGATGGATCTTAATTGTTCATAAAAATTAGAATGGTCATACAACGGACAACTAAGTAGAATGTGGTCAGCGTCACCAACAGGCTCACCACAATCACATTTTGGCTCTCTTATAATGCGGAGTCTAGCAAAATGAGCAGGACTACAGATATGCCCCAAACGTAGCCGTATTATTACAGAAGTAGCAAATTTACTAAGAGTAATTTTTGAAAACCATGGTTTACATTGGATTTTTGGTTGAATACCAGCATAATATTTTCCTTTAAATTGTGAACTATCTGACCAAGCTTCACCCCAAGACTTTTGGAGGTACAGCCTGGGCAAGGAGGCCAAATCGTGCCAGTAATTAATATATGGAAAATGGTCACCATTCCTCACAGCATCATTGGCAAGGTGATCAGCTTTCTCATTTCCATGAATACCACTATGGCCAGGAACCCAAATGAAAGAAACAGAATATCCCTTTGTTATACATTCAAATAATTTTTCTCTTATATTTATAATGACTGATACAGATTTTTGTTTAAATGGAAATTTAGCAATAGCTTGAAGAGCGCTCATGGAGTCAGAAATTATTAATGTCTTTTTCAATTTGGCTAAAAGTATAAATTCCAATGCTTTATAAATTGCATAGCACTCTCCTGTGTAAGTTGAAGTTTCTGGTGGAAATTAAATTTTTTGGATTATATTAGATTGTTGGTGAAAGACACCTACACCAACATTTGTGGGTGAAGAAAAGTGCTTTGAGGCGTCACAATAAATGTTGTGCCATCCATACCACATGTCATCTAATAAAGAATTAAAAAGTATGTTAGCGTAAGGACTATCTTTTGCTATACCTGAATTAAGGTGGATGTCAGGGGATAATACTAAAGCTTCAAACTTAGCAGAAAAGAGGGGAATGGATTTAGATCGGAATGTCGGAGAAGTTAAAGATTTATATTTATATAAACTGTTCAATAAGTGTGGCTTGGTCTTATGAAGCCAATAAGGATTGTTTATTGCTAGATCTGAAAGAGTATCGAGTTTATGTATAAGAGGGTGATTTAAAAACTGAATACAACGAAAGAGAAACCGATCGGATAAATATTGTCTTCTGTAAAGTAATGGGGGTTCACAGCACTCTACCTGTAAGGCATTAATTGGACTAGATTTCATAGCTCCAGTTATGATTCTCAGGGCTTTTGATTGAACGGCATCCAATTTCCTCATTGCAGCTGAACTACAAGGCTCTAACAAAAACATTCCATAATCAAGAACGCTTCTAATGAGAGCATTGTAGACCAACCGCAGAGAATATGGATGAGCGCCCCACCAAACGCCTGCTAGACATCTTAATAAGTTTAAAGAGCGCTCGGCTTTATTTACAATGTACTCACTATGAGGTAATCCCGATAATTTCGAATCAAGTTTTAATCCTAGGAATTTGAATTCTGACTTTTGAGGCATAGTTATTCCTTTGTATTTGACCTCAATAGAAGGAGGATTGCGTTGTCTAGAAAAAAGCACTACAGTACTTTTTCTCACAGATAAATCTAGGCCATGCGCATCAAACCAAGTCTTCAGGTGGCTCAGAGAATTAGTGACATAATCACATGCAGCAGATGGAGACTGCTCAGAACAATATATAAGTAAATCGTCCGCATATTGAAGTATACTAACTGGTTTTTTAATCACGGAATCCAAATCGGAAGTATAAATATTATATAACAGAGGGCTCAAGACAGATCCTTGTGGAAGGCCTTTCCATATTAAGCGTACATTGTCATGAGTCACCATATCCAATTTTACTGACCTGCCACTTAACATGTTGATTATAAAATTGGATAGCATGATGGGTATCGACATGAAGTTCAACTTTTTCATAAGTACAGGTAGTAGTACATTGTCATAGGCAGATTCAATATCAAGGAATGAAGCTACCACAACATCATTTTTCGAAAACGCCAAGCGGATATCAGTGACAAATATACTTATGTTATCAATAGTACTTTTACCTTTTCTAAAGCCATATTGACTCTCTGGAAGCATTCCTTTGCTTTCGATTAACCATTCCAGACGGTTTTTTACTAGGTGTTCAGCCAGTTTGGCAATGACATTTGATAATGCAATAGGACGATATGAACTTGAATGATTTGGTGCTTTATTTGGCTTTAATATAGGTACTATTATTTGTGATTTCCACGACGGGGGAATATTACCTGTCATCATTACTGTGTTTATGATATCAAGAACATAACAAAGCCCAGAATTTCCAAGGTTCTTAAAAAATAGATAAGATATCCCATCTTCACCCGGAGCTGAATCAGAAATATTTGATAAAATGCCATGTAGTTCTTGAAGAGTAAAAGGAGAATTCAAACCAGACTGATCAGATATGCCAGGAGGGAGAGACATTGAGCACACTTCTTCTGGGACATATGGGGGAGCCAACTTACTGAAAAATGAACTTAATACATCATCAGGTGGGGTTGATACGGTATCGTTGAAAGAACTTTTAAATTTCCTAATATTTTGCCATACAATAGAAGAAGGAGTTGACGGAGAAATGGATGAACAATATTTTCTCCATCCTGACTTTCGTTTTTCCTTAAGTAGTTTTTTGGTGGATGAAATAGCTTCTATTAAGGTATCAAAATTTTCTGATGACATGTCTAAGTTAAAATCTATCTCAGCTTGTTTTCTCCCTTTAACTGCTTGTGTACATTCTTTATCCCACCATGGAGGAGACGGGATCCTATCTAGTACTGAATTTTTAAGAGGGAAGGTTTGGTCAGCTGCTAATTTTATTGCTTCAATCAATCTTTCAGAGCATATGTGTTCATTATGTAAAGAGACTTGTGGAAGAGTTTCTATATTGCTATCAATGTATGAACTAAACTTAGCCCAGTCAGGATCATTTAAATTGTGTCTCATTCGTGGTTTACGTTTCCGAGGAGGTGGCTTACTAGTTGGGAAAGATATAAGAATTGGAAAATGGTCACTACCAAAAGTCTGATTTAGAGTTTTCCAAACAAACTTACAAGCTAGATTTGAGCTACAAATTGATAAGTCAATGGCACTGATACCTTCACTAGGGCTGGTTCGGCGAGTGGGGGAACCAGTATTCAAAATACATAGATTATGGCTATCTAAAATATCTAACAAATCTTCACTACATGAGTTAGTAGAGGAGCTACCCCATACTTGATGTTGACAATTAAAATCACCAAGTATAAGAAAAGGTTTTGGAAGGGAAGACAATAGTACATTGATTTCTTGAATAATAGAAGAAGAAGGGTGAGGAATATATATAGATACATAACATATATTTTCTACTATAGCAGCTACTATAGAGAAGTTATCACTATAGGGAATAGAAACAGGAATATAAGAAAAAGTGCTTCTGATGAGTAAGGCGACACCACCATATCCATCATCTCTGTCTCCTCTGAGACAGATATAATTTTTTATTTTAAAGGCACTCGCAGAGGCAGGCTTTAGCCATGTCTCTGCCAGTGCCAGTATATATGGATCATATTTATTAATAATATAAATGATTTCGCTTTTTTTGCTAACTGCGCTGCGACAGTTCCATTGAACTATTTTTTTGGAAAAACTGTCCATAATTGTGGGTATTAAGATTGAGGGCTTCGATTAAAGGGGCAATGTTGGACGGTAACAATATATTGTTCTGAGTTAATGTTAAAATTAAAGCTGCAATTATTTCAGTTAAGGATTGTTGGGATAATTCTGGAGTGTAAGGGGACTTGACAAGAGCACATCCATTAGATGGGGGTGGCATATTATAGTCTTTAATCAATTCATTATGAACAACTTTGTCATATCCCTTGGAGGCTACATATGGGGACCTAGGTTTACTATATACCGTTTTTGTGTATGAAGTGGTATTGGGGTGATGGGGTATATAATGCACTGATTTAGGTTCCTTCTGATTAGTAGACTTAAGTATGTCCGAATAAGACCTTAATATAGGAGGATGTAATTTACATGCCTCAACATAAGAAATACAACTTTCAGCCATAGATTGTTTGATATTCTTTTGTCTCATAAATTCTGGGCAAGATTTATCCGTCGCATAATGATTACCATAGCAAAGGCAGCACTGAACATTGTCATCCTCAACTTTACATGTGTCACCTGTATGTCCCTGACCACATTTAAAGCACCTTGGGCTTGACCTACATTGAGCCTTGGTATGACCAAATCTGCAACAACTATAACATTGTATAGTTGGATATGTGTATAATTGTACGGTAAGAGCATTGTAGCACATAAATATGCGTTTAGGCAGAATTTGTCCATCAAAGGTTAGTACTACAGTTTGAGAGGGTTTCCAAACTGGTTCTCCATCTACTGTTACCTTGAAGTTAAGCCGTCTAACTTTCAATATTTTTCCACAACCAATGGGCACATTAATATTTTCAATGACTTCCTCAGGGGACCACTCATTCGGAACACCTCGGACCAGCCCAATACGAGTAACATTAAATGTTGGGATGAATGCCTTCAAGCTGTTACTTTTTAGACTGCTATGATTTAAGAAGGTATTGGCATCTGTGTGTTTCACAAACGAAAGGCTAAATCTGTTTCTTCCTATGCGTTTAACACTGCCATTGACTACATTTTCGATACACTGTTGTTTAAGGAATTTACCGAAAGCTAATGGGTGGAGAATAGTGCCATCGTTTGCAGATGTTTGCTCCTTCTGTACATGTACAACATATGGGGGACTATCCGTTTGATCATAATGTTTCCTACCTACTGGAGTGAAAACTGGGGCTTCTGTTGATGACGCGACCGGTTTTTCACGTAGCTGTAGCTGAGTATTTACAGGGGCTACAAATAAATTTGTAGGCCCAGTGCATGTTGTATTCTTTATGGTCGGTTTTTCTGATAAATCATTATCGCAACATTGACAATCCGTGGTTTTAAGGCCTGAGTTTTGACCTTTTTTCTTTTGTTTGTTGCAGTGCTTACAAATTCTACGAGGCCGAGATCTCTTACGATTCAATGTCGTAATAGAACCATCAGTATCCATTCCCGATTCATTTGACGCTACCGTTACAAATACTGCTGCAGGAGGCACCGTACCAGGCGGGGAGCCCCCTGAATCAGGAGGCTCCGCCATCGAAAAAAGAAAGAAAACTTACCAAATAATGTCTACAGTAACTAGAAAAGAAAGTAAATATATACAAAAACTACTCCACTGACCACTCTTTACAATAAAAATGACCAAAAATTAGTAAGAAACAAATACGCGACCGCACAGCTCAAAGTTTCGCGCCTTTTCGCTAGACAGTTTACGAAATTAATTTGTGATTTTGGCCATAGATAATACATATAAACCTATTATTTATTAGGTGTACCTTTTATTCCATAGATAATACATATAAACTTTTTATTCTGTGATTGTGATTACGATCAACGACAAAAATAATAATAAATCCTAATAGGCCATTTTCTTATATCAACAATAAATTATGAAATTATATTACTTGGATAGTTTTCATCACGGAAAATGCAAATATAAAGTTATTTTCCCATGAAAACCTAAGGTTAATTTTATTTTTCAAAATTAAAATTGAGGTTTCATTATCTGTATGTCACGTGATTGAAAACGCCGACCGCCATGATGTGACGTCAATTTCACTAAAGCTCGTCGTCCGTCACTCGTTTTACAAACAACAAACTACTTACCTACCAGCGCTCATAGAAATTTAATATTTTTATTGAGTTTAATGTGTTTTGAAGCTTAAATTTAAAAGATTTAATATTTTAATACGTTAGTTTTACTTAATTAAAATGGACGTCGGTTTTGTAAAAGCCGAAAGTACTAATCTCCCGAAAATAGATGCGGTAATGATTGCAAAGTTCTTTGCGTGTAATACCGACTTTTTTTCTGCCGAATGCAGAAATATCAAAACAGCTATGTAAGTATAATGTATTTAAATTACAACTTGTATTTAAAACTAAATAGTTTTATTGTGTATGAAAGTATCCTTACGTGTTTTGAGGTTATGTGTAAACAATAAGTAGGTATCGTAACTTTTCATCTTTTTTTATAGGTCAGCCAGAGAAACGTATGGCGATGATGCTGTTGGGTATGTGCAGCTGAAAAGAGATCAGCAGACATGCGTTGTCAAATGCAAAATGTGTCCTGAACACAAAGTGCGTTCCAAGCCATACTCTTGCACACTTACTGTTGATGAACAGGAAGAAGAAATTAAAAGTGTAGTATGCCATGACTGTCCAGCATCTGAAGGTGGTTGTAAGCATGCTGTTGCTTTTTTAATGTGGTGTCATCGTCGGAGTGAAGAGCCACCTTGCACTGCTATTGAGTGCTATTGGAGGAAATCTACTTTATCTAAAGTTGGATCTTCTCTAAAAATATTACTTGCTAAGGACATATTGAAGAAAAGAAAAGGAAGTAGTACTCAAACCCCAGAAGTAGCACCACATAAAAGTGTCGCAGAAATCTTTGTGACTGAATGTAAAAAAAGAAAAATAAGCTCATGCCAGCTGCTCAAACATGAGATTAACTATGCTGAAAAAAAAATTAATATGCTTTCTTTACATTATTTGATGTGCAAATTTAATGAAAGACTGGATTGTAATTCATTTTTAAATAATATCAGTAGTGTATTTAATGATATTAACTTAAGAAATGCTGAAAAAGAGACAAGGCACCAGCATCAAACAAGCTTTTGGTATGAGCTACGTTATGGAAGAGTTACAGCATCAAAATGCTACGAAGTGAGCAAATGCAAAACTGTGGATGGCTCCTTAGTAGCGGCTATTCTTGGAGCAAGGACTCCACTAACTTCAGCAATGAAAAGAGGGCAAAAATTAGAAGAAAAAGTAAGGAAAACAGTAGAAAAAAAATTGGGCCATAAGATTGAAAAATGTGGTCTTTCTATTTCAGAAACATATCCTATGATTGCAGGCTCACCTGATGGCATCTATAAAAAAAGTACTTTGGTAGAAATAAAGTGCCCAACAAGTGTAAAAACTTTAACAAATTATATTAAGGATGGTGCTGTGACCAAAAAATATATGGCACAAGTGCAAATGCAAATGTTCTGTGCAAAAGCAGAAAAAAGTTTTTTTTGTGTTGCGAGTAGTGATTTTGAGACTTCCAATGATGTCAGTATTGTAGAGGTGCAGTATGATAGAAAAGTAGTACAGGAACTTTTGGACAAAATTGTTCCTTTTTGGAAAAATAATATATATCCAATTTTGTATGAAAGTACCAAAATATAGAACTTGTAAGTATTTATGTGTATTGTTTTATTTTATATGCTTTAGCCCAAGGCTTCTACCACTAGCTACAGTACCTTGTCTTAGGATGAATCTTTATTACCTATGCCCCCGGACCTCAAACCACACCTTAGATAAAATCCTCAAACTTATCTCCTCTATACTGAGTTTTAACCAAACTTGTTCATAGGATAAAGAGAAAAGAAGTAACAGACAGACTGCCAGAGTTACTTTTGCATTTCTAACTAGCTCATGCAAGTTACCAAAATCATGAAAAACCTAATATTTCTACTACATGGTTATATCAATTACATACTGTCCACTTTAATGTAATAAATAGCATATGTCAATATCTGGTTTGAACAGTTGGCTGGGATATTATGGGTATAAATAAAAGTTTAAAAAAAAATTGTATATGTATTTATTTAATAAGACTATCTTGTATGTTAATCAGAGCACATGCAGTAGTAATACATTCATCAAGAAGGTGAACTAAATTTATGTTAACCACAGAATGTGGTTTTAAAAAAGCAAACTCCCGGATTCTTCGGATCACCCTTTCCACATGAATCCGGAGGCTTGCTATTTCTTTTGTCTGAAGTACCTCAGCTTTTGACAGTTTGGAACCACTACCAACACTTGGGGGCCTTAATAAAGTTATGTTCTTTTTAGACAAATATGTTTCAATGTGCTTGAATCCTCTGTCAGCTAAGACACATGTGTTTGATGGGAGAGTATCTAAAAATTTGGAGTGTTCGAATAAATGTACATCTGTTACTCTTCCGCCATATCCTGCAGATATAAAACTTATTAATCCATCTGGAGTACAAGCAACCAAATATTTTATTGTGTTGGCCTTCTTATACTCGGACCAAGTCAGTGCTTGGTGGACTGCATTAGTGGGTTTCTGTATTTCTATCTCCAAACAATCTATTATACAACTTACTTTATTATATCTATGTCTAAATGCTATTGGTAAATTTAATTTTATTGACTCCGTTGTAAACGATCTAATAAAAGGTAACATTACTTTACTGATTGGTATTATGTTGGTTGAAAAAAGTTTACTTGCTTGTGATAGTGACAAACCAAAATCATCAGATATTTGTGAAAATGAGCTATTTAGCCTAATTTTTGTCAAACACAACAAAATATTTGCCTCAGAAATGTTTGTCTGTGTTTGTATGATATTTAGTAAAAAATAAAGTTCCTTAGGGATACCAATATAGAGTCTAGGCTTTTTCTTTATTTTTAAGATTGTGTTTTCTAAGTTCGTTTTCTTGTCCCTCTGAATTTCTTCAGGCAAACTACTGTCAGATGTTGTGACTTTTATTGGAGAGAAGTCTTGACTCGTTGATCCAGATACTGATGGAGTAAATGATATCTCACTATCAGACTGGTCTTCGAACAAGGTAGACAATTTCCTTTTTGCTGGTCTTGTGATACCTGATGTACTTGGTACATCTATAGTGCTCATTTTAATGAGTGGTGAAGTGGCAACTGAGGTGCTTAACTTTATTGGAGATGTAGTGCTGTGCCGCACTTTTAAATTTATTTGTGTTGCTTTGCTTCTATAATGGGCAGATAAATTCACTTGGACAGCTTTGTATTCCATAACTGGCATTATCTGTACTTGAACTTCTTTATCTGCCTTGTGTGAAATATTTTCATCTTCCTCCACTTCCACAACATCTGAAAACAATAGATAAGAATCTGTAGAGCAGCCTTTCCATTGTAATAATTTAAAGTAATGCGATGGTGAGTGATCATCATTAAACTTAAGTTGAGTTAATAAAGTGGGCTGTATGGTTATTTATTAAAGCACTCTCTTCTGTTTGACTGGGATTACCTCTTGTATGACATGATGTAAATGGTGTTTGGCTGAGATTCACAACCTCTCTATGACACGATGTAAATGGTAGGATTTCAGTTAGAAACAAAATTTCCCTTTAGGTTTAAATATATTTTATCATTTTAGCACCATCAAAGCTTGGTAAATAAAATATACTTACGTGATGTTGATGAACCAGGTTGTACACTTGTTGAAGAGCTCTCTGCTTCCTGGCCAGGACTCACAATGGGTATATTATTAAACTTAGATGGTATAATGCCAGGTTTCATTCTGATTTTCTTTACTGAGCCCATTATTTTATATTGCATATAATTTTCCATGTCTTGCTCTAGCTAAAAACAAATGTTAATAATTATTGTAGGTTATTTAGCTAAGCAGAGCAATGATACCGAGCTATGTAGTAAAAATAACCTCAAAGTCTCGTTTACATAGTAAAAAAGAGAGTAATATCGTAATTTAAATAAAAATCAATAAAAAAAGCTTATGTACTTACGTCAAAGTGATCCTCACAAAGATATAAATGAGATTTCTTAGAATATTTTACAGGATCTCGTCCCGCGAGTTCCAACCAAACATTTCTCATAGAAACGTCGGTCGGCACATTAATAAATAACTTTTCTGGAGTCTTCAACGTAGAATTTTTACAATTCAACGCTACACACCAACGATATGGGCTATAAAAACTCATTTTTACTTGAAATTAAATTATATTAAATCACTACAAGAGTACAAGACAAACTGGCATTTTGACATTTCTTCATTTTAGTTTATATGACGTCAGTCGCCGCCACCATCATGGCGGTCGGTGTTTTGGCGCGTATATTTTAAGTCAAATTTTTGATATATTTTTTTTAACATTTAGCAGGTATATTTTGCAGAAATAAAAATAATCCTTGATTATCTGATATATATGAGCATTTTAAAAAATATTTGAAAAAATAGGAGAATAGCTTATTACGATAATGCAAAAACTTATTGCAATCCGTTGATACCATGAAATGAGCTAATAAATATTAGTATTAAAGTAGATTTATGTTTGTACCCACACAGTGTGTAACTTTTAAGTGTTATTACGTCTTGACGACAATAGACATAATGTTTGGCGAGCGCTATACGCACAGTTCAAAATGTTGATATGTAAAAACACTGAGCATAATTTAAAGATGCAAACAACCGTCTTACTTCAGTGCCTACAGTAATTAAAATACTAAACAATCGCTAGTCTTCACAATGTGGAATATTTGCTACGTCTGTTTACGAAACAATAAAGAGCTGCGGACACTGGATCAGAGTGATTTAACTGTTTACAATGAGCTATGCGGTTACAATGTTATTCATGTAAGAAGGAACTTAATTTATCTTCATATCTAGGTGTATAAATTCCACAGATAAATTCATTAGAGACATAATATTATAGAAGGTCAAAAATTCGAAGAAGCCACTGGAGGCCAGTGGCTGAAACCAGGGCCGTAGCCAGGGATGTGCATTGCAGGGCAATGCCTTAACTTAAAATACCCAATGCCCTACCTTAAACTGCTCGCACCTTCGTTGTGAAAATTCTAAAATTTTTGCCACACTCACAGCTAGATTTTCACTCATTCCTTGTCTAGATTCTATTTTGTTTCTGAAATGTCTATAGTTTTTCTTTAGCTTTTATCTCAAACGCTGGATAAATATGTAAATATGCTGCTGTTAGATAGGTACAGTTTCAGTCAGTTATCGATTTAAATCAACCAAGTCAGATCATGCATCAGACAATAATGCTTGTATAAATATAGATAGACTGGATGTGGCGCAATAAAGTGAAATTCAGCTTGCTTAATGCTAATAACCTACAGCTATAGTCAAATACTAGTTGCCTCTCTTTCTATCGACTATCTCTCTAGCTGTTCTCTCTCTGTAGTCCATTGTAATAGTACGGTGTTGTTGCAAGTTCAGTTTTCAAAAATGATTAAAATGAATGAAAAATGCCTTTTTCCCGAAGGGGTAGGCAGAGATGTACCCTTGAGTCAGTCCCATTATCATAGTATGTACCCACAAAAATGATTAAAAACCATTTTTTTTTAATGTATTAAATATATTACCTTAAAGCTAAAGGGGGGTGGGCTTGGAATATACCTACAATGTGAAAACTAGAGGGGGGGGGCTTGGAAAATACTTTGTGAAAACTAGAGGGGGGAGGCTTGGAATATACTTTGTAAAAACTAAACGGGGGGGACTTGGAATATATTTGTGAATGCTAGAGGAGGGGGGCCAAGTCAAGTCAAGACAAATACGCAGGCAATTTTCCGCAACTCGACGTCAATGCGCCTATTTTGCGTGTGGGTGGGGTGTGATTCCTCACTCGAGCCACCCTATCTGCGAAGAATTTCAGCCGCCCTTTCAGGTTGCCGACAATCTCGGTGAGCGACCCCGGGGTTCCGAGGTACTGTGCCCGGTATGCTGCTCCTGCACACTCGAGAAGGACATGAGCAGCTGTCTTAGAGGGGGCTTGGAATATACCATGTGAAAACTAAAGGGGGGGGCTTGGAATATAATATGGGTGGTCACTGAAGAGGTAAAATATGGGTCATATAGTAGAATACTCTTTATTATCACCAAAATAACATAATACATATTAAACTAAAATAATATAAAACTAATTCTTGGTTGACAATGGGCGAGTACGGGTTCTTTCTCATACCAATAATGCGGAGTATCCCAGGCTTGCTCCTACTGCATCTGAATTTGGTTATTTCTGTTCCAGGAATCAACATCCCACAAGTTCTGTTCAGAATGTGTTGCCAGGTTGAGGAGATGCCGCGATTTCAAGAAACAATGCAACATGGCTAATACTTTAATGAGAATGTGGATAAACAAACAATCTGTAAGAATATGGTTATGAGTTTTAAGTTTACAGCCCTACAAGTCTCTTGTGCATTCTTCTTGTAGACGTACCTTTCCGAACGCATGGTAGATTCATTACTGTTTATCTATATTTATATGCATTAGTGTCATATTTGACAGCCTTGTTGGCTCTCTGTGCCGCAGGCCCCGGGTTCGATCCCTGGCCAGGTCAAATATTTGTGTGCATGAACATGTCTGTTTGATCTGTCCCTGTGTGTTATAAGCTTATATAAGTATGTATATCAGTCATCTGGTTACCATAGTACAGGCTTCTAGCCTAGTTTGGGACCAGATGATCATGTGTGGAAGTTGTCCCATTTTATATATTATACACATTATTATTATATTGTGATCAAATTGATGAATTTATTTATATATTTCGCACACAAAGTTATAACATACTGGCGAAATGTGGGTGTATTTACTATAGGACTGAGTCCTGGGTACACCTCTGCCTACCCCTTCGGGAAAAAGGCGTGAATGTATGTTATGTTGTCAAAGTTATAATTATGTGCTTATCTCTAGTGAGACTATTTTATAGATTAACTGTTTTGAGACTATTTTATAGATTAACTGTTGTTGTGAAAACCTGTGGTACAGGTCACCAGGCCCCCACACCGCATTTCAGTCTTACAATGTCCAATAAGCCTATTAAGTATACCTATATATATTTATTTCATATTTCTAAGGCTATATCACTATATAGTATAAAACAAAGTCGCTTCCTGCTGTCTGTCCCTATGTATGCTTAGATCTTTAAAACTACGCAAAGGATTTTGATGCGGTTTTTTTTAATAGAGTGATTCAAGAGGAAGGTTTATATATATAATACATGCATAATACAGAGAAACACCGATAATATTAGAGGTAAAGATATCTTGCAATGACCATTAATAATAGACCACAAATCGCAGGGTCAAACTTTCAATGTTGCGGGTTTAGATTTGAGTGTTGTGTTTTTCACATGGCCAATTATATGTCGCTCTTTCAAGAGTAACCTCTAAAGTAAACATATTTGTAATATCTAATGACAAAAAAGCTGTGAACGTTGTATATAAAGACGTTCTATAGTATATTTAATATCAGTATTGCATCCATGCGAACCGGGGCGGGTCGCTAGTTAATATAATATTTACCCATGTGTCGTGTGTATTTTTGTGTGGGGGGGTGAGTAGGGGTGTGTACGTGCGTGTGCTTAGGCGATGTAAAGCCGGGTCTACAGCTAAATGTTAGTAACAAAACGTTGTTATCTAAACGTGTTATATAACACGTGTTATATAACAGCCCGTCCACAGCGACAGTGACACCGAAAATGTTTTTGTTTGCAATTATCATTTTCTATAATAAGCTCCGTACAAGGGCAAGTATTTTCTTGTTTAAAATCCATTGATTCCGACTCACAATATGCTACAGTCTCTAAATAATAGAAAATTGCTAAATATTGTATGCTACAAAAGGAGATTATGATTTTCAATTATCCAGCAGAGATGTTAACGGCACGAGCGCTAACAAAAAATGAACTACAAACCCCCCCTGCAGGCGAAATCGGGTGATGTTTTCCATCTGCGACGGATAACGTGGTAGCGTGTTATATAACAATATTCTGTTATATAACACCAAAGCCACGCCCACTTTTCATGTTAATAACATGATATTTAGGGCTTGCAGTATCGGGCAATTTTCAGTCCCGGGAAATTTAAAGTCGATACTGACGCAGTCCCGGGAATTCCCGGGACTTTTGAGACTTTCGATACTTTCTTAAAATAAGTTAAGGCAGACAAAATAAATGTCTTTTTTGCTGTAAAAAATATTTTATTGAGCATTACAATTTTTATATATATTTATTCATTATTATAATCAAAGAAATACTGAAATATACCCTATAAATAATAGATGTATAGAAAGTAAAGGACTTCATCTAGCTTGGGTAGCAATTAATGACATGTAAGGAGTATGGGTATGGCTAAAAATGCGTTAACCGACCTCGAGAAAACCTGTAAAAACCGTAGCAGTCACAGTAAAACCGAAGTGCGCTTAGTGCGGGAGCGGGCGCTGTTATTTTCCATATAAGAACATGGTGCATGAAAAGCCGTGATATCAATGAGATCGATGAACTCGAAATTTAGGTATAGCGGCATTTGCTCCATATACCATGGACTGCTATGAGAACTGAGAACTAATAAGTCTATTTTGATAGAGTTAACCACCAAAAAATGCAAAAACAGGCTCTTATACCATAATATGCCAGGAACGGGTTTTGAACACCAGAAAGATAGTAAAGAAGGCAATGCTAGTAATGGCACGCGGTCCACGCCTTCCAGAAACAAACTCGGTGGAGAACGGATGGAAAAGCTCATAATGTTGTTGGTTTGCATCCAAAGCAGCCATGGGCAGAACACCATAATGATGGTATAAAGGGCAATTGCTGATAGTAATGGCAAGATAACCATGCCACTCAGAATCGATCAAGATAACGAATCCATAGATGGTGTCGATCCCCAGTCCTCAGTAGTGAGGGTGAAGGATAAGCGCTCCGGACCGCGCACGCACACTGATACTCTTATCACCAATTCAATGTGCATCTAAGCACACAAGTAAGACCAACCCGCCTCCATGAGATTCATCAACAGAACTGCAACTACCTCATTAGTCTGCAATGTAACACTGCTAATACCCTTTCACTGTACTTGCACTATACCGAATACTGAGTGATATAATAAGTCTCTGCGTTTTAAGTGATAGTACAGCAAGCCTTAGTTTGATGCCTAGGATCTCGGATATATAAATAAAATTTGATCTAATGTTACAATCATTTAAAATGCACTAAGCCAGTGTTAAGCCAGTGCCAGCTTTAAAAAATTACTAATTATAGTCAGCTGGAATGTAACCATCGTCATCATCAGCCGGAAGACGTCCAGTGCTGTACATAGGCCTCCCCTATAGAACGCCACTCTGTGTGGTTGCTCGCCGTCCACATCCACCATTGCCACTCCAACTTGCATACTCTGCAAGCTATCGGAAACATCCGTTTCTCTCTACTTTAGAACCTTTTGTCCCGAAGTTCAGTAAATCAGAATAAATGAGTATTAGCGCCTAATAAACGAAAAAAAAATTTAAAATGAGTAAAATTTGAATTTATAAGTACAGCGATCAAAAGTCTCGAAAGTATCGAAGTCCCGGGAAATTCAGTTTTGAGTATCGGTATCAAATAGGCATAAAATTTTCGAGACTTCCCGGGACTTTTGATACTGATACTTCCCGGGACCATGCCCTAATGATATTGTGTTAGCTAACACAAAAACAGGCCGCTGCGGAGCCGGCTTAATGTTGACTACATAGCGTATATTCCATCCATAAATACATATGTTGGATTTAATAAATTTTCAGAGTCGAGACTCAATATATGACCTACACAAAGATTTGCCTGCATCACATCTGGATATCTGCGACAGAAAAAACTTTAAGGTACTTACTGTTTCACATATTATATACATATTATTCATATATTATGTGTAACAATCATTTGTTACACAGTTTTACACAGCTCACAGCTATTATTATTATTATTCAATATATTCATAATAAATAAATAAAACTTCCCCAATTCTTGTTTAAGGTATACTTCTGTCAATCATCAGACATAGCCTCAACATCTCCCATGCAAATGTACAACTCTCATCCAAGTATTGCCAATATCAATATACCACAAGATGAACAAAGTATTATAAACTCTAATGAAGTTGACTTAGGAGAACTTAAACGTGAAACAGGTTGCGTAGATGAGGGCCAAATAAAAATAGAATATATTGAGGAAAACAAAGAAGATAACGATGAAGGATTAGATGATAATGATGTCTTAAATGATAACGAACGCTTAGTTGACGATGAACCTTTAATTGATGTCCAACCTGAAGGCTTCATTATTTATGAACATGTCAACACAATTGAAGTTAATGATGATGAACAAAAGTTAAGTCCTCCTAAAGTCAAACGTAAAAACTCAATCTATGAAGAATTGGGCTTAAACGATTATGAGTTACACGATGAAATATTAGATGATAAAGCGATAGAAGAAGAGATAAACAATTTTAGTGATATCGACGAAATGCATATGCTAGATAATGGCGCATCAGAATCCGATAGCGATGAATCCGTAGAAGCAGTTATAAAACAAATGAAAACGATAATAAAACGAGAAAAGGACAAGAGAAGAGAAGAGTTAATAGTAAAACATGAAAATGACAGGATAAAGAGAGAGAATAACAAGATAAAAATGGAAAAAACGAAAATAAAGAGAGATAATAAGAGTAAATCAAACGGTGGTAGATTAAATGTGTTGGAGAGATTCAAGAACATGTTGCGAAGGAAAATGGCGGCGTCTGGTGAAATTAAAGATGATAAAGGGAATGTCGTAGATTTTGATAAAATTCTTGACAATTCTGATAAAATGCCCGTGAATGAACTCCGTACTTGCATTTTTATTATTCGCAGAGGTATGTATATAGTTTAAATTATATAAATACAAGCTGTGCCGTGCGGTTTCACCCGCGTAGTTATGATAGTGAGTAACAAGACGAGCTAATCAAATGCCTGATGGTAAGCATCATGATTGCCCATATCAGACACAGTGCCACCCAGTGTTTTAAAATTCAAAATTCTGCGTGGCACTGCACTGCGCCTGCCACCCTGAGATATGAGTTGTTGAATCTCATCATGTCCAGTAATTTCTCTGGTAACATTGCCCTTCATACCGGAACACTGTAATGTTTGCACATTACTGCTTGGCGGATGAATAACTGGCAAAGGTGTGGTACTTCCCCAGACTGGCCCCTGAAAAAGAGGCCTACCACTACAGTAGCGTGAATGTATGTTATGTTATGAGATGGAAGGTTGCTACAGGCGCCTTAAGTTGTCTGTGATAATATAATTTTTTACAGCGCCGGTGTTAAATTATTCAATTGTGCAGAAATTATGCGAAGTACAAGCAAAATTCATAGAATATTCATCGATGTTTGATATACAATTCCTTAACAATCCTGCAGAGGTAATCATAATCATAGTTTTGCTTAAAATTCTCTTTACTCGTTGCATCTTTGATCTAGTGGTCGCTTCTGCTAAGTAAAAGATCCTGGGTTCGATCCCTAAGTCGGGCAAGAAGTCGGGATTCTATTAGGAATTTTCTCAATTACAGCTGGAGCCTGGAACTGTTCCCGGTAGATGGCAATAGGCTCGCCCCCTATTACATATTATACATATTACATCTTATTTTTATTACTATTATATAAGATAATTAATTGATTTTGGCGTTGCTTTTCGGAACTCCATTGCAAACAAGAATATTTAGTTTTTAGTTCCGTTTTTTTTTTTAAACTAAATATTCTTGTTCTATGAGTTTATTAATAATTAAATTTATAATTCATGACTATACATTCATTTCTTAATTTTAATCAATTATGTTATTTTATATGTCGATTCATATCTTTTGTTTGATAATTTGTATTCAAATTTAGTAATTAATGGACTTAACACATCCCCTGCTGAAAACACATACCTTGTGTTTTTTTTTGCGCAACGCTAGTGCGGCCACACACGTCAGGCGCGTTAAGCCTTCTTTCAAACACGCCCAGCGTGTTTTTTGTTTTTAGATTTTAGAACAATTTGAAAAAAAAAAAAAAACTACGTCAACAGTAATTGTGTAAATTGATTTAATAAATGACATTACGTAAAATGTTATAGTACGTAAAATGATAATAAATTTATTAATTTATAATGATAATTGTGTAATCTATGATCCTGGTTGGTCGAAATACACGATAAAATAAAATAATAATATAATATGGGACAACTTCCACGCACGGTCATCTGGTCCCAAGGTCCCAAACTAGGCTAGAAGCCTGTACTATGGTAACCAAATGACTGATATACATACTTATATAAGCTTATAACACACAGAGACAGATCAAACAGACATGTTCATGCACACAAATTTTTGACCTGGCCGGGGATCGAACCCGGGCCCTGCGGCACAGAAAGCAGAGTTTTGGTAAATTTTTCATAGGATTGTGTCCCGTTTCTCGTAGTAAGGATACGCTCTTGAGCTAGAAGTCTGATGTTTTAGTATTATTTTAGGCACATACAGAGTTTTCTCGTCGCCACGAGTACCCGGACTATGTGAAGTCGAAGTTCCGTTGTGAGGATTGTTTTAGAGGATTCGAATATCAGAAGAAGCTTGTTTTCCATCGGAGGATTGCACATAATGTAAGTTATTACATATTTTACTTACAAACTGTTACTGATAGGTGTAGTGATAATAATAATAATTTAAATGTATACTCTAACAGAACGGGTTACCCCAATAACACAGCTCGAGTCAATTCATATGTGTTATGTGGACAACCCATATTGTCACAGTTTCAGGTCGACAAGATTCCTCCGCGGCTCCGACATGAGCTAACGACTGCCCCCTACATATCTTATACGGAACTATACGGACAACTACAGTTTAACGTCACATACGATACACGGTAGCGTGCAGGCGAAAAGTCCACATGGTGAGATTCGATCCAGGGACTCCGGATTTAACGCCGGGCATATTCCCGCTGGACCACGGACGCTACATACTTAAGGGGCTGCATCTTATACCCCTCGACTGAATAACTTTCATAAACAACATACAATCACGCCTTTTTACCGAAGGGGTAGGCAGAGGTGTACCCAGGACTCAGTCCCATAGTAGATACACCCACATTTCGCCAGTATGTTATTGGTCCCATGTTATAGGAGGCGAGCCTTTTGCCATCTACCGGGCATAGTTCCAGACTCCAGGCAGTTATTGAGATAATTCCTAATCGAAAAACACTACGCTACTGAGGCAACAAATTTCAAAAGAATGCAACAAAACAAGCGTCAGCATCTAGGCTGTAGGCTACATGTACAAATATTTATAGTTTATTAGCACTCTATTGGGAGGCTATGTTTTTGTAGTGGTAGGCCTCTTTAGCAGAGGCCCGCCTGGGGAAGTACCACACCTTTGCCAGTTATTCATCCGCCAAGCAGTAATGTGCAATCATTACTGTGTTCCGGTCTGAAGGGCAATGTTACCAGAGTAATTACTGAGCACGACGAGATTCAACAACTAATATCTCAAGGTGACAGGTGCAGTGCAGTGCCGCGCACAATTCAGAATATTAAAACACTAGGTGGCACTGTGTCTGATATGGGCAATCATGATGCTTACCATCAGGCACCTGATTTGCTCGTCTTGTTACTCCCTGTCATAAAAAATAAAGCTGTGGATGTCTTCCGGCTGATGATGTGATGTATAAAAATAATGTATGTTTTTAGGCTTCCCGTCCAATTTCATGCGTTATTTGTAAAATGAGATTCAGCGATCGGAACAATTTAGTGAAACATTGGGGCAAGACTCATAGCGCTGTTTATAAATGCAAAATGTGTTCGTACATTGTCGCGTCTAGGTAAGTTGTTGATAGTAATACTTAACAGGATACAGGACCTCTTAGCCGTTTGACACAATCCTATGGAAAATTTACTACATCGATGTTTTGTATTCTCCTGTTTCCTCCGAATACAGTAAACCTATTTGATATATTTATATCCTGATATTTTAAAGTTGAATTAAAGTATGTCCCTATCATTTGATTTTCGTTTAGTCTTAATTTTTTTTTAGTGATTTTCCAATCTCGCGAGACAAACTGGGATTTTTGGAAGTTCTCCATGAAAAAACCAAGGGTTTGTAAAAAAAATTAAAATGACAGGGACATAGGATACTTCTCTATAAACATATTATCAGGATATAAATTTTTAGAAAGATTTATTATATTCGGAGGAAATAAGGGAATACAAAACATCGATTTTGTGAATTTTTCTTAGGATTTTTGTAAATTCCTAGAAGGCCGCGTATGCTCTTAAGATAATTCTTTAAAGATATAAAATATTGACTGCTATCCTTATACATCTATGAGAACATCATGTATGTGCGTAAAAATTTAGATAAATTGAAATTAAATAGCGATTTACACAATTTTAATACTAGGAATAAGGATAAATTAGCTGTACATAGCTTTAGATTATTTAAAACAAATAAAAAGTCTTTCTTAGGAAATAGCGTACGTTTCTATAATAAAATCGCAAAAGAGATATCTGGGCTCTCAGAGGGTAAACTCAAAACCTATATAAAATCGAATTTGTTAGGAAAGGCTTACAATAGTGTTAACCAATACATAGAGGACAAAGATGCCTGGAAACTGCTGCATAGCCACCAACCGGCACCTTACAAGCCAACAAATGTAACCAAACCAAATATTGTAAGACTCGCAGTTGACAAAATTAAACCTAACAAGTTTCTTGTGCATTCTTCTTGTAGAGGTATATTTCCGAACGCACGGTAGACTCTTAACTAGTTTGATATTACTGATTATTGATTGACGTTGAAAAATGTATTTTGAAGACTTATTACAATAATTTTTTTTTGAGTTTGAAAGTTTGTGAGGATGTATGAATGTTTGTTACACTTTCACGCTAAAACTACTGAACCGATTGGGCTGAAATTTTGTGTGTAGATAGTTGAAACTCTGGAATAAGACCTACAGCACAAGAGTAATCTTAGTGTGGGTCTGTAGGTTACCAATTTACTGAAATTCAAACAATGTGCACTTAGCTTTACTTGCTGCTATATTTATATGCATAATTTAATTTCTGTAATAACCACTATAAATCAGATATGTAACTGTAATACTTTTTTGAGAAATAAATTTATTATTTATTTTTATTTATTAACAGACTATTTACACGGGAACGATGACAACGCGGGTGAAACCGCGGGGCTCAGCTAGTGTACAATATTTGTTTCAGAGAGGGCATAGACCAGCACTATAGACAACATCTGGGAATTAAATATAGATGCGAATATTGCGGTGCCGAGTACAGGTAACTTATGTTTTTTTTATGATAATGAGTGACAAGACGAACAAATCAGGTGCCTGATGGTAAGCATCATGATTGCCCATATCAGACACAGTGCCACCCAGTGTTTTGAAATTCTAAATTCTGCGCGGCACTGCACTGCGCCTGTCACCCTGAGATATTAGTTGTTGAATCTCGTCTTGCCCAGTAATTTCGCTGGTAACATTGCCCTTCATACCGGAACATAGTAAATTTTGAACATTACTGCTTGCCGGTTGAATAACTGGCAAAGTTGTGGTACTTCCCCAGGCGGCCCCCTGCAAAAGAGGCCTTAGAAACCACCATAGAAATATTTATATGCATAATCAATGCATATAAATAAAATTTAAGTGTCTGTTTGTAATATAATAAATTGTTAAGGCATACGTATGTATGCAAAGGAGAGGGTTCCATATCTAGATATACATCATTCACGCCTTTTTCCCGAAGGGGTAGGCAGAGGTGTACCCAGGACTCAGTCCCATAGTAGATACACCCACATTTCGCCAGTATGTTATTGGTCCCATGTAATAGGGGGCGAGCCTATTGCCATCTACCGGGCACAGTTCCAGACTCCAGGCAGTTAATGAGATAATTCCTAATGGAAAAATAAATTGTGGATTTTTGCATTAGGAATTATCTCAATAATCCAGGTTGTAGCAGCGCTGGCGCTGTTTTTTTTTGCGTGTATTTATGTTCCGTTTTCACGCTAAAACTACTGAACCGATTGGTCTGAAATTCGGTATGCAGATAGTTTAGACCCTGGAATAACACATAGGGTACTTTATATCTCGATATTCCCACGGGAACGAAGACTACGCGAGTGAAACCGCGGGGAGCAGCTAGTTTCTTACGCAAAAATGTAACAAATATTTTTTCTGACGTGGGGCTTGAACCCGGGACCATCATGATCGGCAGTAGAGCTGGCGACCACTATGCCATGTTATGTTATAAAAGTATTTTCATTTCAGTCATTACAACCAAAGGTTTGAACATATGAAAAAGGTCCACTACGTCAAGATGGCGAATATATTCTGTGAATTATGTGCCTACCCTACACACAGTCAGAAAGGATTAGTTTTTCATAAAATGCGTATGCATTCTGTAAGTATTTAATATTTACCAAACAAAAGAGACAGTTCAAGCATAACAGGAAATTTGACCACTTAGCAGTTTGACACAATCCTATGGAAAATTTACCAAATCGATGTTTTGTATTCCCCTGTTTCCTCCGAATATAATAAACATATTTATTGATGTATTTATATCCTGATATTTTGAAGATGAAGTAAACTATGTCACTATTATTTTATTTTCTCTAATAAATAAAATTTATATAAATAAAATTTATATAAATAAAATTAATAATTAAACTATAGGTGTCTTATCAAGCCGTTTTCAAAGACTGAGCTCTCCACGAGCCCCGATTCTATCTACTTGTACAAAACTTGCACACCATGTGTGCAGTGTCTGTATTAGATAGTTATAGCGCGACTTTTGTTTAAGAATTGGATCGAGTGTCTCTGTCTTAACCTTCGAGTAAAAAAGTGGTGTTATGATACATTTCTTCACGTAAACTTTCAGGATGAAAAGTTCGCAGAGAGTGAGTGGAACAGGAAGTGTGAGGAATGTAATGTTACATTTAAAAACGATGACGTTTATCAGAAACATTTGCGTATCTCTCACAAGGATAAAGTTTTTGTTAAGAAGAATAGAACGATGAGGAAGAAGCCTCGACGCGTTGTCTGTCGCTTGGTAAGTTTACTATCCTTTATACCTATATTTGCTTTGCTTTGCGATTTCACCCGCGTAGTCTTCATTCCCGTGGGAATTTAGCTTGGTGTGCCTTGTTGGCTATTCCAGGGTTCAGATGGGGAGGGGATTTGTGGAATAATATGCCCTATCTACATTTTTTTTTTATGCTAGTGAGTGACAAGACTAGCAAATCAGGTGCTTCATGGTAAGCATCATGATTGCCCATATCAGACACAGTGCCACCCAGTGTTTTAAAATTCATAATTCTGCGCGGCACTGCACTGCGCCTGTCACCCTGAGATATTAGTTGTTGAAACTCGTCATGCGCAATAATTTCGCTGGTAACATTGCCCTTCATACCGGAACACAGTAATCTTTGCACATTACTGCTTGGCGGATGAATAACTGGCAAAGGTGTGGTACTTCCCCAGGCGGGCCCCTGCAAAGGAGGCCTTTCACTACAAAAGTTTTCAACTAGATGACGCTGTCTGTTCTTAGAACGCGGTAGCGTTTGGTTCAGGTATCCAGATATGGAATCCTACACAATTTATTTTATACTTTTGTCCTTTTTAACAGGCTCGTTGGCTCAGACGGTAGTAACTCTGCTTTCTGTGCCGCAGGCCCCGGGTTCGATCCCCGGCCAGGTCAAACATTTGTGTGCATGAATATGCCTGTATTGATCTGTCCCTGTGTGTTATAAGCTTATATAAGTATGTATATCAGTCATCTGGTTACCATAGTACAGGCTTCTAGCCTAGTTTGGGACCAGGTGACCGTGTGTGGAAGTTGTCTCATATTATTATTATTTTAGTGCGATTTTTCAAAATCCGGCACGACATGGCTAGCGAAGCATTTCCGTGAAGCTCACCCCACAGAGAACATGGCTCAGGTTTACAGAGACTACAGGAAGTTTCTATGCGACGAGTGCGGGAAGGGCTTCCAAGTAAGTGGATTTTATCACCTGCGCCCTCTGAAAATTATTTACTTAAGACTTTAACCACAGAATACTAAAAGGATAGAAGGGACACTCCTCCATAATCATTGAAATAGCGACTCTAGCTCCTTTGCAATAAAGTGCAATATTCAGGTCAGGGCGCCTAACTAATTATCGTTATATTAATCTACAATCTGGCTCTCTTTCTATCGCGTATCTCTCTATCTGTTCTCTCTGTCTAGCACATAGAAATTGTACAGTCAAGACGGACGCCCCGGTTACTTGTAGCTTCATATATGTAATGCCGAGTGTCCCAGGCCTGGTAAAATATATACAAGTTACCTTTGTAACAGGTAAACGATTCGGCCAATTTTTGGCCGAAACCGAAACTCGTGCCGAAATCAGATTTATGAGCCGAAACTGGCCGAATCTTCGGTCGGTCACTAGTCTCAGGCCTGGTTATACTACAAAAAATACGTTTTAAAACTGCAAGTAGGCACGCCACTTTATAATTAGTTCAAACTTAAAATAAAGAGCAAGAGGTCCCGGGTTCGATCCCCAGGTCAGGCAGTGTTAAATATAGGATTTTTCCATATTAGGAATTATCTCAATAACTGCCTGGAGTCTGGAACTGTGCCCGGTAGATGGCAATAGGCTCGCTCCCTATTGCCTATTACATGGGACCAATAACATACTGGCGAAATGTGGGTGTATCTACTATGGGACTGAGTCCTGGGTACTCCGCCTACCCCTTCGGGAAAAAAAGGCGTGAATATATGTTATGTTTAAAATAAAATACTATAAAGAAAAAATTGTATCTCTTCTATCATCATTGGTTCTTCATTTTGTATTTTTTTTTTATGATAGTGAGTGACAAGACGAGCAAATCAGGTGCCTGATGGTAAGCATCATGATTGCCCATATCAGACACAGTGCCACCCAGTGTTTTAAAATTCAAAATTCTACGCGGCACTGCACTGCGCCTGTCACCCTGAGATATGAGTTGTTGAATCTCCTCATGCCCAGTAATTTCGCTGGTAACATTGCCCTTCATACCGGTACACAGTAATGTTAGCACATAACTGCTGGCGGATGAATAACTGGCAAAGGAGTGGTACTTCCCCAGGCAGCCCCCTGCTAAAGAGTCCTACCACTACAAAATGGACCTATATTAACACTTGTCATATTTGTCAGCATAAGAAAGCGTTGGAGTATCACATGAACGAGCACTCGGACACTAGGCCGCACGTGTGTCCGGAATGTTCGAGAGCATATCACTCGAGACATAAACTGTTAGTGCATATGTATGGGCACCAACCGCCGACCCATGAGTGTGACGAGTGCGGGAAGAAGTTCCACAACTCCACTCGACTCAAAACTCATTTTATGGTATGTATAATTGCGGTTATTCCAGGATGGAGGTAAGTCTTAATAAACGTTAGCAAAGATTATACAGAGCTGTGCACAGTATGACAGTCGAAATCCGAATGTGTCAGTGTAGTCTTAGAGGTGGACTCCTAGAGGGTAAATTCAAAACCTATATAAAATCTACTTTACTAAAGAAGGCTTATTATAAAGTCAACCAGTACATAGAGGACAAAGATGCCTGGAAACTGCTGCATAGCACCACGCGGCACTGACACTAACAAACGAATGTAACCAAACCAAATATTGTAAAACTATCTGTTGAAAAAATTAAGCCCAAGTTTCTTGTGCGTTCTTCTTGTAGAGGCATCTTTCCGAACGCACGGTAGACTCAGTATGTTATCTTCATTGACATGCAAAAGTGTCCAAGTATGACCTATTTGAATAAATCTTTTTGAGGTTGAGTATGACTAGATGGCGCTGTATGTTGGTATGGAACCCTACATGCATACATACTGCACTCTGCCGATTTAAAACAATAAGGTTATGTCTAAAATTAGGTCGACCTAGGCGTACTTTTCATGAACAAATTGATGTTGTTCTTAGGAAAGGCCAAGTCAAAAGCACCTACAACCGACGAGCATGTATGAAAAGTGTCATGAAAGTGAACGAAGCGAAAGTTGTATGTCAGGATCATAGCAAGTGCAGGGAAATAGTCTCTGCCTACCCCACCGGGAACAAGGCGTGACTGTATGTATGTATGTAAAATTTGTTTATGTTTTCAGACGCATCGTGAAGACAGAAGTCATATATGTGAATATTGTGGGAAAGGGTTCAAATACAAAGCAATGTTGACAGAACACGTGAAGGGGGTCCATATGAATATAAGGCGGAAACGGAAGAAAATTGCTCGGTGTATGGAAACTTGGGACGCTGACTAAAGGCCATTGTACCAAGTTATATGAACGTATCGGAAGTGGACTGACTGGTCTCGCGATAATTTTTTTCTTTATGATAATGAGTGACAAGACGAGCAAATCCGGTGCCTGATGGTAAGCATCATGATTGCCTATAATCAGACACAGTGCCTCCCAGTGTTTTCAAATTCTAAATTGCGCCTGTCACCCTGAGATATTAGTTTGTAATTTTAGTAGGGAAGTACCACACCTTTGCCAGTTATTCATCCGCCAAGCAGTAATGTGCAAACATTACTGTGTTCCGGTCTGAAGGGCAATATTACCAGCGAAATTACTGGGCATGATGTGTTTCAACAACTAATATCTCAGGGTGACCAGCGCAGTGCAGTGCCGCGCAGTTTTTTGAATTTTAAAACACTGGGTGGCACTGTGTCTGATATGGGCAATCATGATGCTTACCATCAGGCACCTGATTTGCTCGTCTTGTCACTCACTATCTTATGAAACAATAAGATTTAGCATTTAAGTTATAGAGGTTACCTTATATTTTGATTGTTAATAAAAATTCTTAAGTTTGATTTAGTAGTTTTCTTTTAAAATTAATCTATAATATACGTAAGTAATATAACAGACGTCAGTGAGTTAATAAGTACATAATATACCAAAATAAAAAGAATAATTTATTATTTAAACTTTAATCTATTGTGAAGGTAGGTTGAGGAGGTCCTGGTTTCGATCCCCAGATCAGGCAGTGTTAAATATTAGATTTCTCCATCAGAAATTGTATCAATAACTGTCTGGAATCTGAAACTGTGCCCAGTAGATGACAATAGGCTGGCCCCCTATTACATGGGACCAGTAACATTCTGGCAAAAGGTGGGTGTGCCTACTATGGGACCGAGTACTGGGTACACCTCTGTCCACCCCTTCGGGAAAAGGCGTGATTGTATGTTATGTTTATTTAATTTATTGTGATAGTATTGATAAATCACAAAAAAAATTCTATTTAAATTGTATCATTCTTGATACAAATAAAAAAAAAATACAAATTAAATTGTAGGTATTTTCCTTGTGTAGTGGTAGGCCTCTTTTGCAGGGGCCCACCTGGGGATGTACCACACCTTTGTCAGTTATTCATCCGCCAAGCAGTAATGTGCCAACATTACTGTGTTCCGGTCTGAATGGCAATGTTACCAGTGAAATTACTGCGCATGCCGAGATTCGACAACTCATATATCAGTGTGACAGGTGCAGTGCATGCCATACAGAATTTTGAACTTTAAAACACTAGGTGGCACTGTCTGATACGGGCAATCATGATGCTTACCATCAGGCACCTGATTTGCTCGTCTTGTCACTTACTATCATAAAAGAAAAAATTTTTTGTCCATAACAGTTAATAATTGCTAAATACTATGTTTAGACATTTTGTGTGTAGCCAAATATGCCTTTTTGCAAAGATTACATCCTCTATTATATTTTTTCATGTTTTTCTTGAATATGAAACAGCACACTATCCTTTCTACTAAATTCCTTTTTACAATAAATGTTTTTCTTGAATATGAAACAGCACACTATCCTTTCTACTAAATTCCTTTTTACAATAAATGTTTTTCTTGAATATGAAACAGCACACTATCCTTTCTACTAAATTCCTTTTTACAATAAATGTTTTTCTTGAATATGAAACAGCACACTATCCTTTCTACTAAATTCCTTTTTACAATAATCACATTGGTATTTAACTAAGTTCATAGTGTTACTATGTTTAGACATTATGTGTCTAGTTAAAGAAACATTTCTTCGATAAGACTTGTTACATGTATCACATTTATATATAGTTCTATATTGGTTCATAGAACAAGAATTTTTCAAGTGCTTGCGGAGGACACTCAAACTAACAAACACCTTCTTGCATAGTTTACACACACTCGCTGGCCTTTTATTCTTGTTCATAGGACAATAAAATTTGATGTGATGGTTAAGGTATTTCCTATTAGAAAATACTTTATTACAATGGTGACAGTCTCCATTGTTATAATATTTTTTTGTGTGTTTTTCTTTCATATGAAATACCAGACTATCCTTTCTATTATATTCCTTACCACAATGCTCACATTGATATTTAACTAAATTCATAGTTGTGCTATGTTTGAACATTATGTGTGCAGATAAACATGCCTTAGTTTGATAACTCTTGTTACATGTATGACATATAAATGACTTTTTGTCCGTGTTCACAGCACAACTATATTTGATGTGGTTGTTCCGACTATCCTTGCTACTGAATACCTTATTGCAAAGGTTACATACTACATCCTTCATTTGATTGGGGTTGAATGTTTTATTTTGGTTCAAAGAACAATGATATTTAATGTGCCTTTGAATGTTGTTACTAAGATATAATTTATTGCAAAAGTTACATTTCCTTTGTTTTTCTAATTTCGTGGCTTTATTTCTGTTTATAGAGCATACTGTGTCTGATCTCATTTTAGTTTTGATATTATGTTTTCTTTGTTTAGTTCTCTGTCTATAGTTCTTGACCTCACTCATACACTGATCATATTCTGCTTCATCTTTTGGAAGACAATCTATGTTTGTGCAAGTTTCCTGTATCACCACCGGTCCAATAACTAATTCATCCTTGACAATATGGTGTTCGTATAGTTGTTTATATTCTGGATTCGATGTGAATATTGTTTCTTTACATTCATTTTCTGGTTCCGAGTTACATTCTACTTTAACTTCTATGCTGTCATCTTCTTGCTTTATTTGTACAAAACTGTGTATTGCACCATTGTTTACAGTATTTCCCTGACTGTTGTAAATTCTATCTTGTTTTCTGACAGTGTTTTCTTTATATTCTTTCAATTTTACTTGAATCATAGTGGTTTTATCTTGATTAGTGTACTCTTGGGACTTGGGACTCAATCTAAATCACAGATCACTATATCTAAATTAATCGTAGGGCTCACTCAATTCTTAACGACTAACGGGTCCCATTTCACGACCAATCCGACACAACCACAGAACACTACCTATACCGACACGACTGTCAGACTGACAGACCGTTACGAATTTAACGCCAGTGTCGATTCCAAAACATCAGTGTAACAAAGGTCGCAATGGAGTTTTTGGTGCGAAAGCGACAATGTCACATAACCCTTTTGGTTTTTATTGTTACATTAAAGTTGTTAATACATTTTATTTTAACTTAGCATTTACGAATCTTCGTTATGTACTGCATAAAGAAAATTAGGAGCCTAAAACTAAAAGGGTAATGAGTCACTGTGCACTACCGGGTGTACACACTACACACTACCGTGGTACGCAGTGACAATAATTCTAAAAAAACGACGATTATTATATTATTTTTTATTAAAAATTTATGACACAATCACAAGTTTTTTCCTAAACAAATCACTGCGATGATTAGAATTTTAGGGAAATTAATAAGATCTAAGACATCTGTGTCTGAATTAACAATTTTAGTCTATTTCTCTCATATCAAGTTACAATAACTACTATTGAGATCAAAATAGGTAATTCGAAATCTTATAGCTGACTCATGAGTCACTGTTTACTTTTCAAAAATGAGCCACTGTGTACCACTTCACCATTTTCCAAATATACATGACGCTGTATGTTTTTAGAATGCGGTAGCGTTTTGTTCAGATAAAGAACCCTGATAAATGAAATAATAAATAAAAATAAAAAAGCTTTTATTCTACTACAAATAATATGTACAAACTATATAAACTTACTAAACTAAACTACTAAAATATACATAGATTAATATAAACTTATCTGTAGAAGTTGCCTCTTCGGCATAGGCCTCCCCTAATCTTCTCTGTCCCTCGCTTTAGTCATCCAATTTGAACCACACTCTCTGTAAAAATATCTCTCCACCTTTTTCTTGGTCGTCCTTTTTTCCTCTTTGCTTCGCGCGGGGTCCACTCAGTGGCTTTTTTCGTCCATCTTGTCAAATCCAAATTATCTAATCTACATATTATGTGTGTTAATGCAAATTAACATATACTTTTATTAATTTCAAATAATGTTATTAAAATCAAAATCTCAGAATTTATTTATAAGTTTAGCGCCATCTTCCGGCGACTTATAACAAAATCGATGTTATCTAAATATTGAAGTTCAACCATTGTAACATAGATGTCACTATGTATAAATATTCTACTTTACCCTTTGCTTGGGAGCGACTTCAGAACCAAGTCGGACATTATGGAACCTTAGGAAAAATAATTTATTGTAACCGTATAACTTTGCAACACAATATAATAAATAGTTGTTCAAATCAAGGAAAGTGTTTTACGTTTAATCAGATAACATAAGAACCCGCGCAACTCGCAAATTACGGCAATTCGATTCTGAGGGGGATCGACGCCATCTCAATCAACAGTTCAAGAAAGTGTTAACTGCAAATCATCGCTCAAAACATATACATTTATGGTGGCCCATGAGGGGAATATCAGATTGCATCATCAACAAGGCGTAAGGTAAAACACAAATTCATCAGGCCGGCGCCGGGGCGGTGTCGCCATTATCAGAGGGAGCCGTCGCAGGCGTCGTCTGCGTTGTGCAATAGCACGCGCATACCTACTTCAGAGCAAGTTCAAGCGTGGTGTATCAGTGAATCAGTGTTGTGAAAAGTTCATTATACGTGTTACAAATAAATTCAGTGTCAGAAGAAGTCAATTCAACGGTGTCAGAACATTATCATCAAGTCAGTCGTCCATATTGTTCATATCAGAAAAACTCGGATTAAATTCACGTCGTTCATTCAATTGGGACTCGTTCATTCAACCGGAAGTGTCATTTCAATAATTATGGACATTAAGTTTGCTGGAGTAGCGCTCAACACATATAATGCGTGTATGTGGAATGTGGACGAAATGGTTGCAAACAACACATATAATAATAAAGATGTTTATTATTAAATCGACTAAAAAATATAATACAGATTTTTTCTCTTTCTTTCAACTTGACACTCAATTTGCGGAAACAAAAGATAGATTGACATCATCGAATTCAAATTACTTGTATAGAAAAACTCTATGCCTAATAAACCTAGCAGTCTTATTTGACAAACCAAAGAGGTTTTCTAACACTCCTCCTTAATTTGAATTCCCTTGTATCCATCTGTCTAGCAAACCACTTCACTCACATGCATCTACCTAGTGCACCACATCTATCACTCCCATCTGTTTTGTACACCATACAAACTTGCCTTTTGCCAACGGTTTTGTCAGTCCATCCGCAATCATATGTGAGGTATCCTGATAACTCAAATTGATGGTACTGCTCTCAACCGCCTGTCTTAGGAAGTGATAGCGCACATCAATATGCTTTGTGCGCTGGTGATGGGCAGGGTTCTCAGCAATATGTATTGCTGATTGACTATCACTGCGTATAGTGATAGAGCTCTCTTCTTTCTGTGTTATTTCAGAAATAAATCTTCTCAGAAAGATAGCTTCCCTTGCAGCTTCAGATATTGATACGTATTCTGCCTCTGCTGTTGAGAGGGCAACAGTTTTCTGCTTCTTGCTCTCCCAGCTCACTGCTCCTCCTTGAGATAAGAACACATATCCCGTGTATGACTTTCTGTCATAAGTACTAGCATGACTTGCATCGGCATGACCTTGTATAAAAAGTTGTTGTGTGTCCCTGGAATACATAAGTCCATAACTCCTTGTACCCTTCAGGTATCTCAACACACGTTTTGCCATGCTCCAGTGCACCTCAGTGTAACAAGTGTTAAACTGGCTGAGATAGCTCACCGCATTTGCTATGTCCGGTCGTGTACACACAGCAAGGTACATCAACGATCCTATTAAATTCTGGTATGGTATCCTAGGATCAGGTTGATGCTCCGCATTAGGTCTCTCCAGTTTATGCCATTCACCAGGAACAGAGGGTGTTGCAGCTATTTTACAATCCTCCATTCCAAAGGTCTTGAGAATTTTCTCAACATATTTTTCTTGATCCACCTTGATTCCATCACTATTCTGTGTGATTCTCATTCCCAGAATGAGCTCTGCTTTACCAAGGTCTTTCATCTCAAACTTTGAAGTGAGTTCTTTCTTCACTCTTCTAAGTTCAGTGACATCGTTCCAAAAAATTAGCATGTCGTCTACGTATATGGCCAAGATAATAATCTTTCCATCTGTAATTCTCGTGTAGACACAAGGTTCGTTTTTGGACTGTGTAAAGTTCAGTTGCTTTAGAACTTGATCCAGTTTTTGGTTCCAGGCTCGAGCAGCTTGCTTAAGGCCGTAAAGAGACTTATTCATGAGACAGACATAGGTCTCTTTTCCGCGTTCTACAAATCCGTCTGGCTGTTTCATATAGACAGTCTCTGATATCTCTCCATTCAGAAACGCTGTCTTCACGTCCATTTGATCAACTTTAAGACCAGTTCGGGCAGCTAAAGCGAGTAACACTCGTAACGAAATGTGACGAACAACCGGTGAGAACGTCTCGTTATAGTCAATACCGCATCTTTGGCTAAAACCACGAGCGACCAACCGAGCTTTGTATCGTTTTCTATTTCCCGCCTCTTCTTTGATTTTAAATAACCATTTAGAATCAACGACGTTACACTTAGCTGGTGGTTTTACCAATGTCCAGGTATTGTTTTTCTTTAATGCATCCAGCTCCTCCTGAATTGCATTTTTCCATTTCACTCTATCATCCCTCGACAAAGCTTCGTTAACAGTTTTAGGATCCTGCTCTGATTCTGTTGTTTGATATAGAACATAGTCCTGAAAATTCTTTGGTTTACGGTTGCGTGATGGATACCTTCTCTCACTTTCTTGATCATCGTCTTCCTCTGCAGACATGTAGTTATCAATCTCATGATTATTATCCACTGGCACCTCCAAACTATCATTTTCATTTTCTCCGTCAGTATCCAACCGAGGTTGTTGAGCTTGTATAGGGATATCAAGTGTTTCAGTACCCACACAAGGATGCTGAACTTCTTCGTTTTGAAGAATATTATTCTGAATATCTTCAGAATCTTGAATATGCTCCTCCAAGGGCATAATATCCTCAGATTGTCTTGAAACGGGTACCACCATGGTTTCATTTGAAGGTTTCGCCAAATTCGCGTTTAACTTTTGATTTTCAAAAAATACCACGTCTCTGGCTTTAAAACATTCTCCTGTTGTAGGATCTACAAGCCGATAAGCCTTAGAATTGTCGCAGTATCCAGTGTGCAGCAATTCTTTACTCTTGGCGTCCCATTTCGTTCTTTTCTGATCTGGTACGTGCATAAACGCTTTACATCCAAATGTTTTAATCATGCTTAGATCACTTTTTATGCCAGTCCAGGCTTCTTCTGGTGTCATGTTTTTGACAGCTACCGTTGGTGATCGATTTTTCAAGAAGACTGCATGATGGACAGCCTCTGCCCAGAACTTCTTTTGAAGTCCCGCTTCTTGAAGCATGCATCTCGCCTTTTCGCAAATTGTTCGATTTGCACGTTCTGCAACTCCATTCTGTTCGGGTGTATACTCTACCGAAAGTTGGTGTTTAATTCCTTTTTGTTTCAAATATTCATCCATAGCGTTGTTGACGAACTCCCTACCATTATCCGTTCGAATGGCTTTTATTTGTTTCCCTGTTTGGGTTTCCGCTAACGCCCTAAACTCTTTAAATTTTCCTAAAACTTCACTCTTCTGTTTTAGAAAATATATAAAAGTTTTCCGCGTAAAATCGTCAATAAACGTCAAAAAATATTTCAAACCTCCAAAAGAATCTTCACTCATAGGACCGCATACGTCAGAGTGAATCAAGCCTAAAGGTTCTTTAGCTCTCGTACCACCTTTTTTCGTAAAAGGTTGTTTGGTTTGTTTTCCCATCAAACAAGCTACGCAGTTGAGTTTCGCAGAAGAGTTAGGAAAACTTACCCCAGTCGCAAGTTTATCTCTAAGGAGGAGGAGGTTGCGCATACCCAGATGTCCCATCCGCTGATGCCACAGAATCATCTCCTGACTGACAGTTGTGTTGAGAGCAGTATCCTGTAAACACTTTTTAAGTTTATATACGCCTCTCTCTTTTATTCCTTTCACAACAGCCTTACCTTTCACCTCACATTCTCCTTTCTTATAAACCTCGAATCCATTCTCTGTAAATACTGCAATGTGACCTTTCTTCACTACAGCACTCACACTCATTAAGTTCGCTTGTAATCCCGGAACATACATAACATCACTTACAGTCAACCCTAATGATTTACACTCTACCATACCTTTTCCCTCACCATACACCTTTTTTCCATCAGCACATGTTACAGTCACTCGAGCATCCACACTAAACTTCTGGAAGTCATTAAACCAATCTCTTTGCTTTGTCATGTGCGTAGAGGCGCCTGAGTCGAAGACCCATTCTTCGTCATATGCATCTCCCGCAGTACTAAGAGCATATGTATGTAAAGCTTCCTTTTTGTTTCTGGGATTCTCTGGACATGTATTGGCTTTGTGAGGTCCGTCACATATAAAACATCTGATTGTTCTTCCGTTCTTAGTCTTCGATTTCGTAGACTGCTTCTTGGATAATAACGCAGACGCTTTCTCACTAGAGCTCGATGTATAGGTGTCCTCCATTTGGAAAAGTTTTGTTTTTACGTAATCGGTAGTCAGTGATATATTACTGTTTTCTACAGCTAATCTCATGGGTTGGAATTCTTTAGTAAGTCCTTGGAGAATCAATGCAGCTAACAGTTCATCGTCGATCTCCTTTCCAAGGTCAGTTAATTCTTGAGTAACCGCCATCATAGTTGTTACATATTCTCGAACTGTTCCGAATTGTTCCAATTTCAAATTGACAAGTCTTGACAGCAGCCTGCATCTATTGTTTAATCCTTTATCTTCAAAAGCTGTTTTTAAAGATTCCCATGCATCCTTTGCTGTCTTAGTATGCCTTACATGCACCAAGCAATGCGGTTTTATCATCAAGCAAATCTTTGCTCTTGCCTTCTGATCTTTTCTTGTTCCGACTGCATCTGACGTTGGAGGGGTGACACTCGTGTACTCCCACAGGTCATCATGTATAAGGCACAGCTCCATAAGGAACTTCCAACTTGCATAATTTGAATTTCCATCAAGCTTCTCGAAAGTAGGTAAATTCAAAGTCGAACCATTATGTGTGCTACTATTACCACCACCGTCCATGGTTGCAGCGGGCCATAACCTGCTGGAGTAGCGCTCAACACATATAATGCGTGTATGTGGAATGTGGACGAAATGGTTGCAAACAACACATATAATAATAAAGATGTTTATTATTAAATCGACTAAAAAATATAATACAGATTTTTTCTCTTTCTTTCAACTTGACACTCAATTTGCGGAAACAAAAGATAGATTGACATCATCGAATTCAAATTACTTGTATAGAAAAACTCTATGCCTAATAAACCTAGCAGTCTTATTTGACAAACCAAAGAGGTTTTCTAACAAAGTTCAATTAGTATAACTCACTCATTAGTTCATTCAGTAAATCATTTGTTCATTCAGTTCATTCAGTAGACCGTTCGTTCAGTGCAAGGATTTATCAATTCAGTGTAATATTTGTCAATAATCGTAAATAAAATTTTATCATTTCAATCAAAAACTGTCAGTAAAATAATTAAATTGTGAGAGTACCTCAAATCAACATGTCTAAACAGTTAAAGGCTCAATTTAGGGCAAAATATCGTATGTTAAACGATTTCAGTGAGACAATATTATCAGATTCAAAGTCAGTTGCTTCTTCCGTTTCACTCAAGTACTTTAGAAAATATTATGTAGAAGCTATAGAGGCTTATCAGAATCTGTTACAGATACAGGATGAAATAGGGGAAGAGGAATTGGAAGTCTTCAAGGCTCAGTTCAGTGAGATAAATAAATTGGCGGTCCGGGTCGACGTGGCGGCTTCGGATCAACCATCAGGTAGTCAGGAATCTCAAAATCAGGAAAAATCAGAATATCAGGTAAGGGCAAAACTTCCTATAATTTCATTACCGGAGTTCAACGGTACTTTATCAGAGTGGCTCGGGTTTTCAGATTTATATACATCGCTGGTTCATGAACGTAAAAACCTCTCAGACTCAGAAAAACACTACTACCTTCGAGCATCAGTAAGCGGAGAAGCGTTATCCATCATCAAACATTTACCTATGGACGGAGCAAATTACGAAGTGGCTTTCAATTTACTCAAACAAAGATATAGTAATATCAGGTTGCTGGCAGACTCATACATAGATAGAATCATGAACTTACCACGTATACAAGAGGGTTCAGATCTACGTAGAATGTTATATGACCCTATCAGAGAAAGTACTCAGGCACTTGAAAAATTGGAATTACCAGTATCAGAATGGTCGTACTTGTTGTTGTTCATCATTTTTCAGAAACTGCCAACCAGAGTCAGAACAATGTTTGAGGAACGTCATGGGAAGGATACAAACATACTTCCAACCTTCAGTCAACTCATGGAATTCCTGGATGAGCAGTGCCGGCTTCAATTGACAGTATCAGAGTCTGTTGCAAGTCAGCGCCAGCAGCCAAAGGAGAATGTCAGACCTCGTGTTAATTACCAGCGAGGAGTCACACGTAAGACAGGTGCAGTGACTGCAACATCAGCTTCACAGAATTCCAAGTCAGATCAGGTGGGTCGCTGCAGTTATTGTTCAGATAATAATCATTCACTATATACCTGTAGATCCTTTCTCTCACTCACACCGAAAGGCAGGAAGGACTGGGCACGGGACAAGGGATTGTGTTTCCGATGCTTTAGATATCATCTCAGCAAGGATTGCACACAAAACAATTGGTGCAAACACTGTGGTCAGAGTTCTCATAATACCATGCTCTGTCATAATGATTCAGTGAAAAGGCCTTCAACTTCAACGGATGGACATAGGAGTCAGGGAGTCAATTTACCTAAAGGAAGGGATAATTCAACTGTACATGTGCAAACTTCAGACAAACCTCAGTCATCATCTCCATCTCCAAGAGATAACTCTCGCACAAGTCCAGTAAGGTCAGTAACTCAATTTCAAACCAGGGTACCTCCATCACCAGGGGCTACAGTTCGTTTGGCAAACGAACAATTTGAAAGTCTTCGTTTCGGCCAACGCTGGTCAAACGAATCATCAGATTGACTAGAAAGTAATCAGACTGTGGGAACTTCATCATCAGTAAACCTATGTCCCACAGCTATCATTTCAATCAAGGACAGAAAAGGAAAATTCATCAAGGCAAGAGCGTTATTGGATACAGGGGCAGGAATCACAGTCATAAAGGAATCATTAGTGAATAAACTCAAATTAGAAAAACAGTCAGATTCATGTCAAATATATGGAGTAGGGCGTCAAAAGGTCAGGGAATCAGGCAGTACAGTCAAGATAGTCATAAAACCTGTTGGTAGTCAGGTGCCCATAGTCAGTACTCATGCAATCACTATACAACAACTTACAGGTGATATACCTTCATCATATTTAGACGCCAATCAGTTATTGAATCAAACAACTCACATTCAACTAGCGGATCAGAAGTTTTATAAACCACAGGATGTGGACATCATTTTAGGGACGGACATATTAAATTATGTATATGATGGAACTCGTATAAATATCAATTCCAGTATGGCTGCCTACGGAACATGCTTTGGGTATGTTCTCCTCGGGTCAACGGGGGAGACAAATCATCAAATGGACCTCAATCAAGTCAGAAGATCAGCTTCAGTCGACACATCATCATCAGTACTCAACTACGGGGCTCAGATATCCACACTTGAGCAAGCTGTGGAAAGGTTCTGGAAATCAGAAGAACCTCCAATGGAAAAGATAAGTCATCCATTACATACGGAATGTGAGGAAATTTATAATAGCACTACAGTGCGTATGCCAGACGGTAAATATATGGTCAGATTGCCATTCTTGTCAGATAGGCCTCAGTTAGGAGATTCACGACATATAGCTATGAAAAGATTCAATGCGTTAGAAGGAAAACTGGAGAAAAATCATGTATTTGCTCAGAAATATCGTGAATTCATGAAAGAATATGAAGAACTTGGACACATGTCAGAGTCAAGTTTCGATAACTATGAATCAGAACATAATTTCATACCTCATCATGGAGTATTCAAGAAAGGTTCAGAGAAACTAAGAGTAGTTTTTGACGGAGCTTGTAAGACATCAAATGGAGTATCAATTAATCAATGTCTACACTCAGGACCTCCACTTCAGAATGATATAACTAAAATACTTATAAATTTCAGGCGTTATCAGTATGTGTTCACAACAGATATCAAGCAAATGTTCAGACAGACATGGATTCATCAGGACGACAGGAAATATCAACTCATACTATGGCGCAGTAACACATCAGAACCAATCAAGGTATATGAATTAAATACTAACACATATGGGCTACGATCAAGTCCCTTTGTGTCAATCAGGACACTTCATCAGTTGGCAGACGATTGGTCAGTAACTCACCCGGATTCAAAGGCTTCATCAGTAATCAAGAATCAAACATTTGTGGATGATATATTAGCAGGCGCTAATTCAATGTCAGAAGTATTAGAACTGAAAAAGGAATTAATAAAGGTCATGAAATCAGCCGGTTATGAATTAAGAAAGTGGTCATCCAATCATCAGAAGATTTTAGAGGACTTACCAGAGGAACATTGTGACATATCATCTCATCAGTTCGACAGCGAGGACAAGAGCTTCATCAAAGTATTGGGCATTCAATGGAAACCTGTATCAGACTCTCTTTCATATCAGGTTAATATACCTTCAGGAAAAGCTGTCACTAAAAGGAATATACTCAGTAGGATAGCGAGGTTATATGATCCATGCGGCTATTGTAACCCAATCATCATGCGATTCAAGATTCTGCTACAGACATTGTTCATGGACGGATTAAATTGGGATGAACCCGTATCACAGTCAATTACTCCTCAGTGGGAAGAATTAATCATGGACTTGAATTATTTATCAACTTTGACATTGCCCAGGTGCATAGAAATCTCAGATGCAGTGTCATATTCACTTCACGGCATGGGAGACGCATCAGAAGCAGGATTTGCAGCTTGTGTTTATCTACGGTCAGTCAACTCATCAGGAGAGGTCATGGTACGGTTAGTTATGGCAAAGTCAAAGGTTGCACCAAAGAAAACTCGTCAGACTATACCTAAACTGGAACTCAGTGCAGCTCATTTAGTATGTAAGCTATTAAATCATGTAGCATCATCATTGGAGGACTCAATCAAGTTGGACAGTATCAATGGATGGTCAGATAGCTCCATTGTACTCACATGGCTCAAGTCTCAGCCTCATCAGCTTCAGACATTTGAATGTAATAGAGTTCAGTATATTCATAACTCAAAACGCGGTATTATATGGAGACACATAAAAGGTCAGTACAACCCTGCGGATTGTGCAAGCAGAGGAATGTCAGCTCAGGAATTAATCAACCATGAGTTGTGGTGGTCACCACCATGGTTACATCAGGATGAAGATAATTGGCCTCAGTCCGTCATCAATAAACCAAAGGAAATGCCAGGATTCAAGAAGATTGTTCATGTCAGTACACCAGTTCAGCCATGGGACCTGGAACTGCTAGGAAAGGTCAGTTCATTCAGTAAATTAATCAATGTTACTGCATTCATCATTAGATTCACGAAGAATCTCAGATTGCCTCGGAACGAAAGGAATTTTAGTAAAGTATTATCATTAGAAGAAATCAGGACTGCTACTAAATATTGGGTCAAAAGAATACAGTCATTATCATTCATGGAAGAAATTGAATCATTGAAAAAAGGGAAATCAGTATGTACTTCACTTCAGAAACTCAGTGTATTTTTGGATGAAGAAGGAATGCTCAGAGTCGGCGGTAGAATCAAGCAAGCAAGGCTACCGTATGGAACACGTCATCAATATCTGTTACCTAAGGATCATAGGTTTGTTCAGTTGCTCATAGATCATTATCATCGTATGTACTGTCACGCGGCGACTACCGCACTCATCGCTATCATCAGGAGAGAATATTGGATCACATCAGCGAGACGTCAGGTGTCTAAAATTGTTCGAAAATGCATTACTTGTTTCAGATTCAGGCCCCCTATTATTCAGCCTCCATTCATGGGAGATTTACCGGCAGATAGAGTGTCAGCAGTCAGGCCATGGACTTCAACCTCCACCGACTTTGCGGGGCCATTTTTGGTGAAATCAAGTTCACTCAGAAATGCTAAATCAGTTAAATGTTATTTTGTTGTATTTGTATGTGCAGGAACTCGCAGTTGCCATATTGAGGCAGTAAGTCAGTTATCAGTCGAGGCTTTCGTCGCAGCATTCACGAGGTTTGTTAGTCGGCGAGGTCTCCCTTCAATTATCAGGTCAGACAACGCTACAAACTACAAGGGAACAGAAAACTACTTAAAGGAGGTAAATCAGTTTTTATTAAGTCATGAAATCATACTCAAGGAGGAGTTCAACCGTCAGAATATCAATTGGATCTTCGCACCTCCAACGGCTGCTCATATGAATGGTTTGCATGAAGCTTGTGTAAAGTCAGTTAAACTCTTGCTCAAAAAAGAGATTGGAGATGCTATACTCACGTTTGAGGAATTTTCAACATTATTGTCAAAAGTAGAGGCTATATTAAATTCACGACCAATGGTCGCAATGTCAGAAGACCCATGTGATTTAGAGGTACTCACGCCAGGTCATTTCATCATAGGTCAACCACTTGTAGCGTTACCTGAGTATGTATGGAAAGAAACAAAAATGTCACGTCTATCTAGGTATCAATTAATTCAAAAAATGTCTCAGAATATATTTGCACGCTATCAGAAGGAATATTTAACTTCATTACAACAGCGGAATAAATGGTTCAAACACTCAGATAATGTAAAGATAGGCGATTTAGTATTAATTGTTGATGAAAATTCAGTACCGCTGCATTGGAGACGCGGTCGTATTATTGAAATCTTTCCAGGGAGGGATAATGTCATCAGATCAGTAAAATTGAAAACACTATCTGGCGAATTAATCAGGCCAGTTGTAAAACTATGTAAGTTACCTATAGATTTAGATTAGTCTTAATTAAGTCATTGTTCATAACTTTGTTAATTAAGTTATTACATTTAAGTTATTGTTTTGACAAAATGTAGTAATAAGTTCACTACTGTCAGACATACTATGTAAATCAGAGTAAGACTCGATTATGGTATTTGTTACGCCCCCCGGGCAGGATGTTAATGCAAATTAACATATACTTTTATTAATTTCAAATAATGTTATTAAAATCAAAATCTCAGAATTTATTTATAAGTTTAGCGCCATCTTCCGGCGACTTATAACAAAATCGATGTTATCTAAATATTGAAGTTCAACCATTGTAACATAGATGTCACTATGTATAAATATTCTACTTTACCCTTTGCTTGGGAGCGACTTCAGAACCAAGTCGGACATTATGGAACCTTAGGAAAAATAATTTATTGTAACCGTATAACTTTGCAACACAATATAATAAATAGTTGTTCAAATCAAGGAAAGTGTTTTACGTTTAATCAGATAACATAAGAACCCGCGCAACTCGCAAATTACGGCAATTCGATTCTGAGGGGGATCGACGCCATCTCAATCAACAGTTCAAGAAAGTGTTAACTGCAAATCATCGCTCAAAACATATACAATGTGCCCCGCCCAGTTCCACTTCAATCGCCTATTCTTACGCAATATATAGGTATCTGGAAAGTTTGTCCGTGCTCTTACTATTTTATTACTTTTTTTATCTAAATGTCGTGTACCTAAAATGCTTCTTTCTATTTTCTTCTGGCAGATTGTCACTTTCTCTTCATCCTGGAACCCTAATAAGCATACTAAACAAGTTACGACTCTAGTTAATAATATACTAAATCAAGCTAATAGTATAACTACCTATGTTTAGACATGTGTGTAATTAAATATGTCTTACTACAATAATACTTTTTACAGATCTCACATATATATTTAGTTTTACATTGGTTCATAGAACAAGAATATTTGAAGTGCTTGCGGAGGACACTCAAACTAACAAACACCTTCTTGCATAGGTTACACACACTCGCTGGCCTTTTATTCTTGTTCATAGGACAATGATATTTGATGTGCTTGCTAAGGTATTTCCTATTAGAAAATACTTTATTGCAAAGGTTACATTCTTTATTATTATATATTTTCATATGTTTTTCTTGAATATGAAACAGCACACTATCCTTTCTATTATATTCCTTTTCACAATAATCACATTGATATTTAACAAACTTCATACTGTGTTTAGACATTATGTGTGCAGATAAAGAGTCCTTGCTCGTATAACACTTGTTACATGTATCACATGTAAATTTATTTTTGCTCTTGTTCATAGGACAAAAATATTTGATGTGGTTGCCTCTGTTATCCTTTCTAGTAAATACCTTACTGCAAAGGTTGCATACATATTTAATTTGACATTTTGGTTTGAATGTTTTATTTTGGTTCATAGGACAATGATATTTAATGTGCCTTTGAAGGTTTTTACTATTAGGAAATACTTTATTGCAAAGGTTACATATCATTTTTTGTTCTAATTTCGTGGATTTATTTTTATTTATGGTACATACAGTGTCTGATTTAATTATAGTTTTGTTCTTGTGTATTCTCTGTTTAGTTCTCTGTATATAGTTCTCATCCTCTCTCATACTATGATCATATTCCGCTTCATCTTTAGGAACACAATCTCTGTTCGTGCAAGTTTCCTGTTTCACCTCCGGTCCAATAACTAATTCATCCTTGACAATATGTTGTTCATATAGCTGTTTATATTCTGGATTGGATCTAAGTATTGTTTCTTTACAATCATTTTCTGGTTCCGAGTTACATTCTTCTTTAACTTGTATGCTCTCATCTTGCTCCTGCTTTATTTGTTCAACACTGTGTAATGCATGTTGCATTTTTTTGTTGCAGTTTACAGTATTTTCCTGACTGTTGTGAATTTTTTCTGGTTTTCTGACAGTTTTTTCTTGAGTGTAGTCATTTTTTTCTTTATAATATTCGAATTTTTCTTGAAATTTATCTTGACTAGTAGCATATTCCCGTTCATTCAGTATCTTTGTTTGGGCTTTCATATTTTTATGATCTGTATCTAATACGTCGTAAATGGTTTTCTCATAACAGTTTTGATCATAATATTCAGTTTGGTGCGAAAGCTATTTGAATATTTTAATGGCAAACTAATTGGCCCTCATCAAGCACTTCCCGAAATTCTGTTGTGTGTACATCTGAAATCATAATGAATTATTCATCATCATCAGCCAGGAGACATCCACTGCTGAACATAGGCCTCCCCCATACAACTTCATAAACTATTCATATGGTGAGATTTTACCATAAACACCACGCTTGGCAGGCGGCTTGATGACCGTAGCAGTTGGAATACTTGGAAACGGATAAATATATATGAATAAATTATTATTTAATGATAAGCAAAGCCATAATAGCTGAAAAGCAGACCCTGGCTATAGCTGGGTAAATTGCTAGGGAAAAGAGATAAGCAAAGAAGTTATCAACTTGGAAAGTATTAATATATATATTATAAGATATATGCCAGGCCACATTAAGATCCTAGCGAGTTGGCGAAGACGGGCGCCAAATTTCTATCGTCATATACCTAAAATGTATGAATTCGTCTATAAGCATTAATTTAACGAAAAGGGGAGATGAGATACTGGCTTCTCGAAAATGGCAAGCTCAAATTAGCCCAGGACCAGGACGCTGTGAAGATAAAAATGTATAAGTGGCGACAAGCAGCGGGCGCGACCGGGTTGCTTTGTATATCATTGCCCTTAACAACCCTTATCATCGTTATCAATATTAATATTGGCCTAACCAGAGATGTGGGAGTTGGTAAATTTTAGTTATTGTTAAAATGAGCATGTTCACCTGCATATCTCAGCCTAACTCTTTAAAGGCTAATAAAAGTAGATTTTGAAATAGAAATAATTGTTTGAAATTAATAGGAACTGATATGTTCAGAAAAATATACTGATCAAATGGAAAACTTTTGCTTTACTGTAAAATACAATTTAAATTAATTGAAAATAAGAAAATTATCCGATGTAACTTACATAAACTCTCACCGTTTTGATTTAACGTTGAGTTGAAAGAACACATTACAATTTGCAGACAAGAAAATTCTCTCCAACTATCATTACGAGGATTATGTGCAAATTGTTTTCGTTTTCGCAATATATAAATCTAAAGCTAAACATATAAACAAATAATTTTAAACGATAATAAATACACAAGTAAAACAAAACGAAAATCCTTCACATTCACAGAATACCACAGATCACTATATTAGTACTACGCACAGAACAGAGAGGAAAGCACAGAACAGAGAGGAAAGAGGAAAGTACTACGTAACAGAATCCACAGATCACTATTATTAGTGAAAGAATCTTGCTTTATTTTTTATTCACGAAGGAGAAATATGGACCATACTTTAAAGTGTATTTGCCTGCGTCAATTTTGTTTTAATATTTTGTATAGGTATATTAAGGTACGTTTATTTAAATATCCATAATAATAAATATTATTTAGAAATGCGCACTGAGTTTGAATGTATATGACCATAAGTAAGTATAACATCTTCATTATCATCTCAGCCATAGGACGTCCACTTCTGAACATAGGCATCCCCTTGGATTTCCATCCAGTCCGGTTGTAAGTGGCCTGCATCCAGCGTGCTCCTGCCATATTTATCAGATCCTCTGTCCACCTTGTAAGAGGACGTCCTACGCTGCGCTTACCAAAATTACGTAATAGCGTTAATTTTACGTGGTCTCCATTCGAGAACCTTACGGCCCCATTGGCCATCTGTTCGACGTGCTATGTGTCCTGCCCATTGCCACTTCAACTTGCAAGTATTACATACACCTTTAGTATTTTGAAATTATGTACACTAAAACAAACAGTGAAAATCATAATATCTATTTATTAGTATGATACAAAATACTTGACACTGGCAAGCTTTGTTAGTTTTAGTTATTAGCGTTTATAATGTAGCGTCCGTGGTCCAGAGGGAATACGCCCGGCTTTAATTCCGGAGTCCCTGGATCGAATCTCACCATGTGGACTTTTCACCTGGGCGCTACCGTGTTTCGGATAGCACGTTAAACTGTAGGTCCCGGCTGTTTCATATAAGATATGTAGGGAGCAGTCGTTAGGTCATGTCGGAGGAATTTTGACGAACTGAAACTCTGATAATATGAGTTGTCCACATAACCCATATGAATTGACTCGAGCAGTGTAATCGGGGAAACCCGTTCTGTTAAAGTATAAATTCAAATTATTTATTTATTTATCATAATTTATTTTACTTATTTTCATGGTTACTTCTTCTTCCTAGCAATTATCCCGGCTACAGCCAGGGTCTGCTTTCCGGCTATTTCTCCTCCACTTCGCTCGGTCTCGTGCATCCTCTACGTCGAGTTCATTGGCACTCATGTCATCCCTATTTATCCCATTTTCATAGCTACTCTTATTAGAGAAATCGTTATTAAATATCTATTACTTTTTACGATTGTGGTTCATATGGGATATGAAGTGATCCACCGCGACAATAAGGTCTTCAAAATTCTCATAAGGGGCAAACCAGTCACGGTATCGATAGACCGCCTTAAGCCGGCCTACATACTCGGTGACTCGTCACCACCGGAGAGAAGACCAGCCGAGCCGGATCCACCTTCATCACCGGACCCTTCACCACCAACCGACCCTGTGTACACCACTCGCTATGGAAGACAGGTCAGATTCCCAAATTTTTATCGCCCGTAGTGACGGTCTCTGGAGGGGGGTGATGTGGGCTCCTATCCCACGTTTATTTATTTTATATTATGTATATATAATATTTATTTATACATAAACTCATACATGCCACAATATTTACATTATTAATTTACAACTTATAATCTATATTATTATTTATAATTTTATTCTCAATATTAGTTTTAAATATTTTACACATTTCATTAAAATGCCGTGACCGTGTTTACTTCTTCGTACAATGAAACCGCACCGCGCGGCGCGGTGCGCGGGCGTCGCTATGCGAGCAACAGGTTGATCCGCACCGCTCCCGCAGCCGCGCCCCGCGTTTGCCTTCCGCGCGGCTACACCGCAGTCGTTAGTTTCCAGTCCCAACAGTGCAATTTCGACTACCGACGCACCGCCTGTGTCACCTTGCGCAATTACCTAGCTTTTACGTAATTAAATATCGGAGTTCAGACCACCACTGCATTTTCTTCAACCTTCCATCAACTTAATAATATCTACACGGCGAGTACGGGACGAACGGTGTGCCGCGGAACCCTGCGCACACCCATCATTCGCCCCCGCATAACCGGCACTCCAACCTCGCCCATACGATAATTAAAATACATAGTAGTATTATAATATTAACTGTTTTAACCGTTATAATATAATTATGGAAGTCGTATGTTAGCTATAACCATGTTTCTGGGATTACAATTCAAAAGCGTTTTTATTGCTCAATTTCCGTCGTTTGATCTGTCTTCTTACGTGACATTGACAATATTGAATGTTAATTGAGGTAGGGAAAAGAGTAGAAAATAATGGGGGCGGCACTGTCTTTTACAAGAGTAAAAGCTCTTTAATCAACACATACACTTTAGTTCCGTTTCTACTCTTTTCTGTCGAGCTATATCCTTAGCATTTTGACAAGCCAAAATACTGAACCAAAATACCAAAAAACCTGTGATAAAAACAAAAAATAAATAATTTTGTTTTGTATAAGTAACGTAGATTTCGTATTTAATTTGAATTTTGTGGAAAGAGACTAGAATTTAAGATTTATACTTTTCATTGAGAAGTGCGAAAAATAATTTATTTAATCACAATGTGTTGATTTGGCTATTGAAGAATACAAAATATACCTACCACGCTCAGTTTTATCATGGTCATGGTGTTTTATAAATCTTAATATTGTTAATATCTCTTCACAATGTCGCTTGTGTGCCACGTGTGTTTACGACACACTGAGGTTCTACGGTCACTGGGCGAGCAGAGTGATTTAATTGACCTGTACGAGGACTTATGCCCTAATGAATATGTAAGTTATTTCAGTTCGCTTTTGTTACAAGGTGAACAAACTACGGTCCGGAGTCCGGCCCCCTTATTACGGACGCAACAGAAGTGTGGAAAGCGTTTAAATTGCTAAATGTCTGCTGTCAAACGGCATACAAAAATAATAATCGTTATACCACCCCGGGGGTGGTATTACGAACATGCAATCGCTTAACAACAGCAGTAAATTTTGCTGTCAAACGTCATTTTTTGTATGCCGTTTGACAGCAGACATATAGGAATTAAACACTTTCCACACTTCTACTGCTGTTCATAATAAGGGGGCCGGTGTAGCAAACAGCAAAGGTGGGCAATAGAATGATTATCTAACAAGTTATTAAGCAAAATGTGACCCTTTAATTATAAAGGTAAAAACGGAATAATTTCGATGTCTTTCATATTCGGATGACTCTACTTTTTTATGGGTGGTACGTGTAGAGGACCTCTTCAAGAGCAACGTTTGTATGGACCATTTTGCTAATAAATGATTTCCCAACAGGTTCCTAATTAAAATGTTATCCTTCACCTTGTGTAACAAAGGGGGTGCAGGACTTGTAAGGAAATCATTGCCTACCAAAATGATCTATACTACTGCCTCGGTGGCGTAGAGAGTGTAAGCTCGACTGCCAATCAAGAGGTCCCGGGTTCAATCCCCAGGTCAGGCAGTGGTTTAAATATTGGATTTTTCCATTAGGAATTATCTCAATAACTGCCTGGAGTCTGGATGGCAATAGGCTCACCCCCTATTACATGGAACCAATAACATACTGGCGAAATGTGGGTGTATCTACTATGGGTACACCTCTGCCTACCCCTTAGGGAAAAAGGAGTTAATGTATATTTTATGGTCTATACTAATATTGTGACTGAAGAGGTCCTCTATACGAACCGGCCACAAAAAGGTAACGAAGTGACTATTTGTACGGGTACTGGACGAATAAATTATATTTATTCGTACATTTATTGGATGATTAGCTTAATAATAAATAGAAAATAAAATCACATTAAAAGAGATAGAGCCTCTATTTCTGATTTATATATATAATTTATGACAACGTAAGTAATAAATACTTTTATTGGATTAAAGTTTTTTGTAAATTATTACTAAGATATATAGACAAAATGAATGCTCAATTTAAAGGCGGCCATGTAATAATAATACACAGCAAACCGACTTCTGTAGGTTAGGTTTAAGGTTTTTTTTTTTTATTTTTTTTTTCGCTCTCTAATTGATAAAATAAAATTATTCGTCCGACTTCTGTACGAATAATAATTAATTGTTCGTACGGTAACCATATTAATAGACTCAGCCAAAAGGTAATGTCATCTAAATATGAATGTCATCGAAATTATTCCAAGGGGCTAAAGAGACCCATTGTATACGATTTAGTTTTACTGTTGAGTTTCATTGAGGAAGGAATTAGTAACCGTTATAATGGGTCTTAGTGCCATGTGTTTTTTTTTTTCACAATTTTTTACACTACTTTTCACTACGATTTTGAAAAAAAAATGAATTTCATCAAAACATTTTCGCTAATTATGTTATTAGTGGAACACCAAAAAATATAATATCGAAATAATATGCGCACCGTCTCTGGCTTTTTTAAAATTACACACTACCTTTCCTTTGCTGAGTAAATTGGCTATTTATTATCCTTATCTTATCAAGAAATTCTTACTTGTTTGTACATGTATATATGTATGTTTGTATGTATTTTTATATATTATATTATAGTGTATTTATTTATGTATTTATATATTTATCATATTATGTATTCATCTATAATATCGTAGTACCTAGTATAGAGGTATTTTTATGTACCTTGTTATGTATAGTTTTGGTTTATATTTAAACCACCGTCCTTACAATATATGCCTTTCCTCATTTCGAATGGTTGACTGGAAGAGATCGCTCTGAGCGATAAGACCGCCAATTATTGTTACTCACGTTTTAGTTTTTTTAAGTTTTATTTTGTTAATTTTCTGAATTGTGGTATCAATAAAAGTGTTATATATAATATCATTGGTAACAGACACCCCCTAAAAGTTGAAAAGTTTAGTTGAAAAAAGTGACTGTTATAAGTTATGAAAGATAATAGGATTATAAATTACATCGTAATATCTCTATTTCAGGAATCGCTTTACTACAAGTTCTGTACAGAATGTATTGCCAAGTTGAAGAAATGCCAGGACTTCAAGATTCAATGCAATTTGGCCAAGAAGATATATGACTCATGGAAGAGAAAGAAATCTGTAAGATATTTCTTTTAATTTGATTGACCTCTTTGGTGAGGTTGGATGTTATTCCCTTTCCGTTGATTCTTATGCCGTCGGTCTACGCTCCAAACACTCTCCCCCTGCAGCGTTCCTCGCATTTAAGATACTCCCACAGCGCCATGCCGTAAATTTCTGTAATTTTAGTGCCACTGCACCGCTCCACACATTGAATGCACTATGGCCCCGTCGCTCCATCATTTTAGGGCTGGCGCACAATTAAAAACATCCAAAGTCTCCTATATGGCAATGAATTATTAATAACATTATAATTATTATGATGTTTATGTTTATGTCTATGTCTGCCTCGGTGGCGTAGAGGGTGCATGCTCGACTGCCAATCAAGAGGTCCCGGGTTCGATCTGACTGACCTGGGGTCAGGCAGTGTTAAATATTGGATTTTTCCATTGGGAATTATCTCAATAACTGCCTGGAGTCTGGAACTGTGCCCGGTAGATGGCAATAGGCTCGCCCCCTATTACATGGGACCAATAACATACTGGCGAAATGTGGGTGTATCTACTATGGGACTGAGTCCTGGGTACACCTTTGCCTACCCCTTCGGGAAAAAGGCGTGAATGTATGTTTTTTTTTGTTTTTTATTGTGATTATGGAATCTTGGCGGCCTGAACTCCTGACTCTGACAATATGGGTTGTCCACATAACACATATGAATTGACCCGAGCAGTGTAATTGGGGTTACCCGTTCTGTTAGAGTATACATTCATATTATATATTTATTCCAGAATCGTGGCTCAGTGCTTGAACTATACAGAGATATGCCCACTTCAAAGCTGAGTTACTGCAACAGGAAGAACTTTAAGGTAGGTGATGTTTTATTATATTTGCCAATCGCAGATGCTCCTCCGTGTCCAAATTCAGGAATCATTATATTGCAGCATGACAGCCTCGTTGGCTGAGACGGTAGTAACTCTGCTGATGTTATCTTAAGGAAAGGTCAGGTCAAAAGTACCAACAACCGACGAGCATGCATGAAGAATGTCATGAAAGTAAAAGCGAAAGTTGTATGTCAGGATCGTAGCAAGTGGTGTTTGCCTACCCCAATGGGAATAAGGCGTGACTGTATTTATATTTCAGACAATTCCTGTTCCAGGTATATTTTTACCATACACCGGATGTAGCATCATCAGCTTCCATACAGACATACAACTCTCATCCACATATTATCACTGTCAATATACCACAAGACGATATAAACACAGACAAAGATACAACATCATCAAGAATAGTTACAGATAATGACGATAAAATAATGGAATTATGTGGTGATGATGAAGTTAAAGTAGAATTAACTGACGATACTGGCTTTAATTATGATGAAGGCTTAAGTGATGATGAACTCAAAACGGAATTCACTAATACAGATGATATGGATGCTGGTGAAATAAGAAAAGAAATTATTGATAAAAACATGGATGATAAAAGTGCAATTCATAACGAACTGAAAAGATCCAGTGATGAACAAGGCTTAAGCGACGATGAAGGCCCAATAGATGATGAAACAAATGGTTTAAGCGATGATGAGCTGACTGATGATGAAGCCTTTGAATCTGATAGTGACAAATCGTTCAAAGATGTTATAAGAAAGTTAAAAACAATTCCAAAAAGGCCAAATGTAACAAAAGCGAAAAATATAAAACAAAAACCGACAAATATAAAAAAACGATGTAAAGAAAGGGACATAAACCGATACGAAATTAGATCTAGAACACTGGATCAATTTAAAAAAGAAATGAAAAAGAAAATTACGGAAATTGGTGTTGTTAAAGACTATGAAGGAAATGACGTAGATTTTGATAAAATTCTAGACAATGTGGATAAATTGACTATAAAAGATATAAGGACATGCAGGCAGATTATTAATGGTATGTATCTATATATAAACATACATTCACGCCTTTTTTCCGAAGGGGTAGGCAGAGGTGTATCCAGGACTCAGTCCCATAGTAGATACACCCACATTTCACCAGTATGTTATTGATCCCATGTAATAGGGGGCGAGCCTATTGCCATCTACCGGGCACAGTTCCAGACTCCAGGCAGTTATTGAGATTATTCCTGATGGAAAAATCCATATATATTATATATATTTACTGTGCCCGGTAGATGGCAATAGGCTCGCCCCCTATTACATGGGACCAATAACATACTGGCGAAATGTGGGTGTATCTACTATGGGACTGAGTCTTGGGTACATCTCTGACTACCCCTTCGGGAAAAAGGCGTGAATGTATGTTATGTTGTTATTTACTAGCTGTTCTGTTTCATCCGCGTGTTCTTCGTTCCCGTGGGAATATCGGGATATAAAGTACCCTATGTGTTATTCCAGGGTCTAAACTACCGAATTTCAGCCCAATCGGTACTGTAGTTTTTGCTAGAAAGAGTAACTAACATCCATCTTGTTAAAACCGCGCTAGATGGCGCTGGGATCGAGCTAGAACGCGCTAGAATTTTGTTTACCTGTTACCAAAGTAAGTTCTTAACTTTTCCCAGCTTCTGAGCTTCTGGGCGGAGTTGGGCTAGCTAGATTAGGACAGGACTTCAAAAATCCAAATTTGACCATGTTTACATATCAGTGCACGCGATTGAACACCCTTTTAGGGAAAAGGCGTGATGTTATGCGTTACCTTGTTATTAAGATTCTTATAATTACTCTATTTTTTTTATAATAGTGACTAGACGAGCAAATCAGGTACCTGATGGTAAGCATCATGATTGCCCATATCAGACACAGTGCCACCCAGTGTTTTAAAATTCTAAATTCTGCGCGGCACTGCACTGTGCCTGTCACCCTGAGTTATTAGTTGTTGAATCTCGTCATGTCCAGTAATTCCGCTGGTAACATTACCCTTCAGACCGGAACACAGTAATGTTTGCACATTACTTCTTGATTACCACTCTTAGTGAATATAAATGTATTATTATTTACAGAGGAAGTGTTCAACTATGAGAATGTTCAGAGATTATGTGAAGTACAATCTAAATACATAGAATATGCATCTGTGTTTGAAATATATTACTTCAAAAATATAGACGAGGTAAATAATTTTATTATGACAGCCTCGTTGGCTCAGATGGTAGTAACTCTGTGCCGCAGGCCCCGGGTTCGATCCCCGGCCAGGTCAAACATTTGTGTGCATGAACATGTCTGTTTGATGTCCCTGTGTGTTATAAGCTTATATAAGTATGTATATCAGTCATCTGGTTACCATAGTACAGGCTTCTAGCCTAGTTTGGGACCAGGTGACCATGTGTGGAAGTTGTCCCATATTATTATTATTCAATAACTGCCTGGAGCCCAGTAGATGGCAATTTTCTTTGTAGTGGTAGGCCTCTTTAGCAGGAGGCCGCCTGGGGAAGTACCACACCTTTGCCAGTTATTCATGCGCCAAGCAGTAATGTCCAAACATTACTGAGTTCCGGTATGAAGGGCAATGTTACCAGCGAAATTACTGGGCATGATGAGATTCAACAACTCATATCTCAGGGTGATAGACGCAGTGCAGTGCCGCGCAAAATTTTGATTTTTAAAATACTGGGTGGCACTGTATCTGATATGGGCAATCATGATGCTTACCATCAGGCACCTGATGAGCTCGTCTTGTCACACACTATCATAAAAAAAAATAAAAATAGGCTCGCCCCCTATTACATGCGACCAATAACATACTGGCGAAATGTGGGTGTATCTACTAAGGGACTGAGTACACTTCTGTCTACCCCTTCGGGAAAAAGGCGTGATTGTATGTTATAATTGTTTAAGGTCAAAGAGGAGTTTTCTCGTCGTCACGAGCATGCAGATTATGTGAATTCGAAGTTTCGTTGTGAGGATTGTTTCAAGGGATTTAAAAATCAGAATAAATTTGATATCCATCGCAGGACGGGACATAATGTGAGTTACATTAAATTTATTAATAAATAGTCTAGCTGGGTCACATTATCACTATATATTGAAACAGAAGTGAAACAGTTTGCTAAATATTTGTACCATTGCATTTATTTCTTGGCAATATAGATCTTTGCACTTTACGTCATATATGCTTATCACTTTTCACTAGGAGTTTATTGACGATCCGCTTCCTTTGCCGGCTTGTCGAAGAATGTGTCATTTCCTTCTAATGCTCTATTTGAATCCCACGGCGTAGATAAATGTAGATGCGTTCCATAGACAAGTCCATGGACTGGCTGGTGAGCTTGACGAAGGTGGGTATACTCTGCATGGATGAGGTTGGTATGCTTGGCCAAGGCTGGTGGTGGATAGCTGGCAGTCAATAGTGTCAATAGCTGGCAGTAGTAATAGTCGATAGTGACGTTACAATATTATAAAATCCTAAATGACTCACTGACTGATAGTGATGGATTTATTAGCATTCGCATTCATTGTTAGCATGCGAATGCTTAATTACCATTTAGAAAATTTAATAAAGTTGCGAAAGTCTGTGAATGCTAATGAAGCGAATTCATAGCTTAAGTGAAATTATTAGCAATTAGGTAGGCGCGGTTAAGCAATTATTATCTTTATTTGCTTGAAGTCAGGGTCGTATAAAAAATGAACGTGTATGATTATTTAATTCGTTAAATTTAATAGCAGGGCGGTGTTATGTGCGAAGTGCGAATTATCGTCTTAGCAAATAGCTTAGCTATAGCAATTAGCATGCTAAGACTCATTAATTTGCATGCTTGTGAAATTAATGTGAAATCGCATTAATTACCATCACCAGCATGCAACGCAGAGCCCAAACCACTGATCCCAGAGACTGGAAACTTGGAATGTAGGTTCTCTTCGTTGTCTGGATGTGTGCTGAGAAAGGATTTTTTAAAATGCCTTTTACCAAATATAGGGTGTGTTAGCGGGCCAGACTCAGAAGAAGTGAACACGTACTGAATAGAATTAATTGTCACTATTAAATTACTTTATTAATTAGTGTCTAAAAAGGCACGATTGGCTGTCCATGGAGGGGTACTGATCCCTACACTTACGTATGGTAGTGAATGTTGGGTCTGGCAGAAGAAGTATGAAAGTAAGATTAATGCTGTGGAGATGAGAATTTTGAGAATATGACTGGAGTGACCTTGATGGACAAAATGAGGAATAGTGCGATAAGGAAACGCTGTGGTGTGTTAGAAGATGTAGTGACAAAGATAGAGAAAGGAATGCTGAGGAGGTTCGGACATGTGGAGAGGATGGACGAAAGGAGATTGACAAAAGAGATTTATAAGGCTAGTGTGAATGGTCAAGTCGGTAGCGGTCGCGGACGTACTTTCCATGAACAAACTGATGTTGTCCTTAAGAAAGGCCAAGTCAAAAGTACCTACAACCGACGAGCATGCATGAAGAATGTCATGAAAGTGAACGAAGCGAAAGTTGTATGTCAGGATCGTAGCAAGTGGAGGAAATAGTCTCTGCCTACCCCACCGGGAACAAGGCGTGACTGTATGTATGTATTAAATTACTTATTATGTGTTTATCTTACACTAGTTGTACTTGATCAATAATTAGTCTTAACTAGAGATATAATAAGAGACATAATTATAAATTTGTGTGTGAAATAAATAAATTAAAAAAAAAAAATTAAGAGGGTAGGTAAGCAAATTATCTTGCAGTTGATGCTCCAGAGACCTGACTTCTTTTGTTAACAATAATCTTATTGATGTCTGGCGTCATGTTCGTGCTAGTAATTTGAGAATGAGAATAGACGAGTGTAACGCGCGCACAACAACCGACTGCCAGCTATGACACCACCAGCCTTGGCCAAGCACACCAACCTCATCCATGCAGAGTATACCCACCTTCGTCAAGCTCACCAGGCAGTCATAGGTTTGTCTATGAGATACATCTACATTATATCTACGCCGTAGAGACTCAAATAGAGCATTAGAAGGAAATGACACATTCTTCGACAAGCCGGCAAAGGAAGCGGATCGTCAATAAACTCCTAGTGAAAAGCGCTAAGCATATATGACGTAAAGTGCAAAGATCTATAATTCCAAGAAATAAATGCAATGGTACAAATATTTAGCAAACTGTTTCACTTCTGTTTCACAAGATTAAAATTAAATTTTGATTTTTTGGATCTTTGAACAAATAGATTTTTTTGTTTATTACGTTTGAAAAAGAAGGGTTCGTGTAGTTTTAAACATAATAAAGAGGCTTTTTTCTATTGCCTCGGTGGCGTAGTGGGCGCATGCTCAACTGCCAATCAAGAGGTCCCGTTCGATCCCCAGGTCAGGCATAGTGTTAAAAGGCGTTGAAAAAAAAGGCGTGAAAGTATGTATGTATGTATTATGTTATTTTGGTGATAATAAAGAGTATTCTATTCTATTCTTTTTCAGCCTGCAAACCAATTTTCATGTGATATTTGTAAAATGACATTTGTGAGCAAGGTACTTATGCTAAAACACAGACAAAACTTGCATAGTACTGTCTATAGATGCAAAATATGTTCATACACGGTCACAAATAAGTAAGTATATAAGTTTTGTAGTGGTAGGCCTCTTTTGCAGAGGCCCGCCTGGGGAAGTACCACACCTTTGCCAGTTATTCATCCGCCAAGCAGTAATGTGCAAACATTACTGTGTTCCGGTATGAAGGGTTATGTTACCAGCGAAATTACTGAGCATGATGAGATTAAACAACTCCTATTTCAGGGTGACAGGCGCAGTGCAGTGCCGCGCAGAATTTTGAATTTTAAAACACTGGGTGGCACTGTGTCTGATATGGGCAACCATGATGCTTACCATCAGGCACCTGATTTGCTCGTCTTGTCACTCTCACTATCATAATAAAAAATAAAAAAAAAGTGTTATTCCAGGGTCTAAACTACCTACATACCGAATTTCAGCTCAATCGGTTCAGTAGTTTATGCGTGAAATAGTAACAAACATCTATCATCACAAACTTTCACATATATAATCATCATCATCATCTCAGCCATTGGTAATTCACTACTGAACATAGGCCTCCCCCATAAAGGACGGTTGTTGTCAATACTCGACACGCTTGGCAGGCGGGTTGGCGAGCTGTTAGGATGGTCGTCCATAAATCCTTAAAAAAAGACTAACACTCACTAAAAGGGATTTTTTCAAAAAGACTCACTGTAACACCAAATCACTTATATTAAATTAAATTGACATCCTCGGTGGCGTAGAGGGAGAGGGCGCATGCTCGACTGCCAATCAAGAGGTCCCGAGTTCGATCGAAAAATTTCTGTTCTGTGTCTGTGTTGATCTGTCCCTGTGTGTTATAAGCTTATATAAGTATGTATATCAGTCATCTGGTTACCATAGTACAGGCTTCTAGCCTAGTTTGGGACCAAGTGACTGTGTGTGGAAGTTGTCCCGTATTATTATTATGAACGCTTATTAGTTTCAAAATCCTTAAATTCAGTCAAAAGATTCAGTTAAAGGTGTTCTTGTGTGTGGTGTACCAATAAAGTGTTAATTTACCCTAAGCAAAAAGTCGGGGTGTTATGTAGTATCACATGTTTCAGAGGCTACATGGAGCAGCATTATAGAATTCACAACGGTCTCAAATATACTTGCAAATACTGCTCTGCTGAATTTAGGTAAGTATTTATAAATTAACGCGCACTAACAATGGTAAAACAATGTTTACCTACGAAAGCGCACAGCTTTATAATAAGTTACCATCCGTAATTAGAAACTGTGATTCATTACAAATATTTAAATTAAAATTAGCAGAATATGTCTCTATAGACAATTTATAACACTCCTTTATCCCGTTGTGTTTTAACATACATACATACATACATTCACGCCTTTTTTCCGAAGGGGTAGGCAGAGGTGTACCCAGGACTCAGTCCCATAGTAGATACACCCACAGTTCGCCAGTATGTTATATATGTTACATAACATACATTCACGCCTTTTTCCCGAGAGGGGTTCGGGTTCGATCCCCAAGTCAGGCAAAGTGTTAAATATTGGATTTTTCCATTAGGAATTATCTCAATAGCTGCCTGGAGTCTGGAACTGTGCCCGGTAGATGGCAACAGGCTCGCCCCCTATTACATGGGACCAATAACATACTGGCGAAATGTGGGCGTATCTACTATGGGACTGAGTCCTGGGTACACCTCTGCCTACCCCTTCGGAAAAAAGGCGTGAATGTATGTTTTATGTTTAACCATCCGTATTTAGAAACTGTGATTCATTACAAATATTATTTAAATTGAAATTAGCAGAATATGTCTCTAAAGACAATTTATAACACTCTTTTATCCCGTTGTGTTTTAACAATGTTTTATAACGTACCCTCACTTTTTGTACTTACTGTTTTATTTATCTTATGCTAATTACATTATATCTATTATTATTAGGGTTCGCTCCCCGGCCAGGTCAAACATTTGTGTGCATGAACATGTCTGTTTGATCTGTCCCTGTGTGTTATAAGCTTATTTTTTATTTATTTATTTCACAAAATCCACAGACTTGAAAACGAAACTTATATAATCTATTCTATCTTATCTCGTTATCTCTCGTTACCTCAATAACTGCCTGGAGTCTGGAACTGTGCCCGGTAGATGGCAATAGGTTCGCCCCCTATTACATGGGACCAATAACATACTGGCGAAATGTGGGTGTATCTACTATGGGACCGAGTCCTGGTTACATCTGGAAAAAGGCGTAATGTATGTGTGTGCGAGGGGGGGTGTTTTTGCGAGTGTACTAGTCCCTTTACATTTAGTTTGATTACCAACACACCCCAGGACATCCATCACTGAGCTCCTGAAACGATGCCTTTTGTCAAACTGCTTATTATAAGTCGTTAAGATTCACCAGCAGGGCTATTGGCGTTCTTCATGATCACCAGTCGCTATCAGGCTTATGTCTTTATGTTCTGTGGTTTGAGTTAGTTACAAAGACGTTTTACCTTTCTAACAAGACTGAAGTCTTGTCTCTTGGCCAGGGGGGCTATTGGCGTTCTTCATAATCACCAGTCGCTATCAGGCTTGAGTTAGTAACAAAGACGTTTTACCCTTCTATCAAGACTGTGCACTGTCAAATTTGGAGAAGAGAAAAGGAAAAGGATAGACACTGCGAGTGGTTCTCACTCGGGACCGACACAGTGCACAGTCTACTTAGTAAGTTTATCATAATTTCTTTGGTTGGTAACTGGACTTTGACATTTGTAGTAAATGTCAAATCAAGATAATAGTCACTCAAGTGATAGTCACCAAGAACGCCAATAGCCCCCCAGATGACAGAGTTAATATAATGATTTCAGACGAAACTGTCAAAGATACGCCCATATGACAAAACATCATAATATTACAATGGCACAATGTCAGTTATGTGCCTACTCCACACACAGTCCAAAAGGATTGATAAGTCATCAGAAGCGTATGCATCCTGTAAGTATTTGTAACTGATATGAGACTTAAAACCATATATATAAATTTTTTATGTCAGTGAGTGACAAGACGAGCAAATCAGGTGCCTGATGGTAAGCATCATGATTGCCCATATCAGACACAGTGCACCCAGTGTTTTAAAATTAAAAATTGACTGCGCCTGTCACCCTGAGATATTAGTTATTGAATCTAGACATGGCCAGTAATTTCGCTGGTAACATTGCCCTTCAGACCGGAACACAGTAATGTTTGCACATTACTGCTTGGCGGTTGAATAACTGGCAAAGGTGTGGTACTTCCCCAGGCGGGCCCCTGCTAAAGAGGCCTACCACTACAACAATATATGAGACTTAAAACCATAACTGACGAAGTATGGTTGTGCCTGCTTTGGGAATGAATCCAGGGTATATTATATCTGTCTACTGTCTACCAGTACGAGGTAGACAGTAGATTTAAGGAGCTTGTTGCCGCTTATAGGTATGGCCATCCAGAAAAATCACATTTTCTTATATTATTATTATTGATGATTTTGACAGCCTCGTTGGCACAGATGGTAGTAACTCTGCTTTCTGTGCCGCAGGGCCCGGGTTCGATCCCCGGCCAGGTCAAACATTTGTGTGCATGAACATATCTGTTTGATCTGTGTCTGGGTGTTATAAGCTTATATAAGTATGTATATCAGTCATCTGGTTACCATAGTACAGGCTTCTAGCCTAGTTTGGGACCAGATGACCGTGTGTGGAAGTTGTCCCATATTAAAAAAAAAAATTCATTAACCGATACCGCCACTACATAATAATTGAATGCAAGGCAAAGATTTTTTTTCTTCTATGGACCCACACGAATGTATTGGCACGCTTCCGACTAGACTCGCCCCTAGTCACGCAACCCTCCGTGGAAGAAGCGAAAGTTGTATGTCAGGATCGTAACAAGTGGAAAGAAATAATCTGCTTAACCCAACGGGAACAAGGCGTGACTGTATGTATGTATGTATGTACGAATGTATTGCCAGTGTCAAGTTATAAAAATTTTCAAGTTAATATGGTCAACTAGTCAACTCAGGGTCAGGGCACAGTCAAGTCACAGCTCTAGTAAAGTGGTGGTCTTTACAAGAAGCTGCCGGAAGTTTGGTGGGAACACGAAAAATCACATTCCAACTCTCGCATCACTTGCCAAGAGACTTGTGTATCTTCGAAAACACTCAACACGAAATATTCCACCATTATTACACGTTAAACACTCGAAAATGCACCGATAATTGATAAAGATACGGGAGCCAAACTGTACTCTTCGGCTTCCCCCCAAAACTCTCAAGACAAAGTTAATATGTTGTTTTGATGTTTCCAGAATGAAAAGTTCGTAGTGAGCGAGTGCAACAGAAAATGTGATAAATGCAATATTACATTTATAAACGATGAAGTTTATCAAATACATTTGCTTAGAAAGCACACGCCTGGCTCAGAGAATAACCAAACATCTTTAAAGAGAAGTAAACGAAGTAAAATGCCTAGAGTCTTAATCTGTCGTGTGGTAAGTCATTATCTTTAAATATAACTATATAAAACTCTGTATTTATATATTATATAATCTGTATAATATTATTATAGTGTTATGTATGTATTTATATAATCTAAGTATATTTTGTATTGGTATATATTCTACGTATATATTATAGTATTATTACTAGTTATATATATTACTAAGTATTAGGTATGTATTTTATTTATTTAATTAAGTTTTTTTTTTTATGATAGTGAGTAACAAGACGAGCAAATCAGGTGCCTGATGGTAAGCATCATGATTGCCCATATCAGACACAGTGCCAACCAGTGTTTTATATTTCAAAATTCTGCACGGCACTGCACTACGCCTGTCACCCTGAGATATGAGTTGTTGAATCTCATCAAGCCCAGTAATTTCGCTGGTAACATTGCCCTTCATACCGGAACACAGTAATGTTTGCACATTACTGCTTGGCGGATGAATTTCCTGACAGATAGAAGGACGGACAACAAAGCGATCATATAAGGGTTCCTTTACCCATTTGAGTTGCGGAACCCTACTAAAACAGTTGTCTCTTTCAGTGTAACGACACGGGATCTAGTCCGACGTGGCTGGTCAAACATTTCCGCGACGTCCACCCCAATGAGAGCTTGGAACTTGTTTATAGACATAAGAAGCGATATCTATGTGACGAGTGTGGGAAAGCATTCCTTGTAAGTGTACTTTGTGTACTTTCTTCATTTCTTACTACATTGTCCGTCCCCTTAAATCTTTAAAACTATCTCGGCTGACTGAATGTATGTATACGCAGCGCACGCAAATTAATGACTATTTCTGTTACAATGACCAAACCTTAACACATGTATAAATTTATCGTGAGCTATTTTGAAGATATTGATAAGTACTACAAACCCCTAGTACATTACTTTATTCTACCACCAATACTTTTCACAGCGCATGCATATAATGTCTGTTTCGATTATTATGATTAAACCAAAATAGATGGATAAAATTTCCGTGGACTATTTTGTAGATATTGATAAGTACTACAAACCCCTAGTACATTTTATTATTCTACCATCAATGGATTTCACATCTTACGCAAATTTATGAATATGGTAATTATATTATGTGACACCTTGGTTCACAAAATTGCAGTTTTCATACGGATCCCTATTTTTTTTCAAAATCTCACATAGCCTATGTCACTCACACTGAATTAAGCTATCCATAAGTGAAAGAATTTTTAAAATCGGTCCAGTAGTTTCGGAGCCTATTCGTTACAAACAAAAAAACAAAGTTTCTTTCTTTATAATATTACTATAGAAATAAGAAATTACTTATAAAGTAAGGTACTTTCGCTTTTATAATATTAGTGGGATTCTTAATGTGGGCTAACATATTATTGTATTGTCAGAGTAAACCATTATGGGAGGGTCATATGAACGTGCATAAAAATGTGCGGCCATTCGAATGTCCCAACGCAAAATGCTCGCGAGCATTTCACACGAAACAAAAACTAGTAATTCATATGGAAAGGCACGAGCCTCCTAAACACGAGTGCAAAGAGTGCGGGAAGAAGTTCCGTTCACAGCCAAACCTCTACAGTCATTCTATGGTATGTATTGACATTTTTTTTATGATAGTGAGTGACAAGACGAGCAAATCAGGTGCCTGATGGTAAGCATCATGATTGCCCATATCAGACACAGTGACACCCAGTGTTTTAATATTCAAAATTCTGCGCTGCACTGCGCCTGTCATCCTGAGATATTAGTTGTTGAAACTTGTCATGGCCAGTAATTTCGCTGGTATCATTGCCCTTCATACCAGAACACAGTAATGTTTGCACATTACTGCTTGGCGGATGAATAACTGGCAAAGGTGTGGTACTTCTCCAGGCGGGCCCCTGCAAAAGAGGCCTTTGATTGGAGTTTTTACGGGAATTGATATCAATTACCTAATTTTACTGCAAATTTCTATACTTTGAGCAAGGAACTAATAGATGGCGCTGTTTATAGTAGGCGGCTTGTTTTTGCATTGGAAGCGTTTTGTTCAGGTATCTAGGTACGGAACCCTACACTATGCATACATACGTGTGCCTTAACAAATTATCCTAATACTATTATAAAGGCGAAAGTTTGTAAGTATGGATGTATGTATGGATGTTTGTTACTCTTTCACGCCAAAACTACTGAACCGATTGGGCTGAAATTTGGTACGTAAGTAGCTTAGACCCTGGAATAACACATAGGGTACTTTTTATCCCGATATTCCCACGGGAACGAAGACTACGCGGGTGAAACCGCGGGTCACAGCTAGTTTATTATAATTTCAGATACACAAACAAGATAAATGTCACATTTGTGAGTATTGTGGCAAAGGATTTGTATTGAAGGCAATGTTGAACGAACACGTGAGAGGGGTCCATATGCACATTAAGCGAAAGCGAAAGACAGATCCTAAACCCGAAATTAATTAGTAGATTAATAGTAAATAAAAAAATATATATATTAAATACATAAAGTTGCCTTATTTCATAATACAACCCACAAAAGATCCGATACGAATAGAATCCACAGAAAATCTAGTAGAATTAACATGTAGGCGGAGTATTTAACACATTTGCTGCTGATGTGGTTCTATAATTTTTTTTTGGTCCTATTATAACACGCCAGGCGTGTCCCGTAGCACTGGCGTTCGGACGAGCAACGCGAGTGCGGCAATACACGCACGGCGTGCGAACACGCCTAGCGCGTAGAGCAGCACTGTCGTTGCTCACACACGCCCAGCGCGTAGAGCAGCACTGTCGTTGCTCACACACGCCCAGCGCGTAGAGCAGCACTGTCGTTGCTCACACACGCCCAGCGCGTAGAGCAGCACTGTCGTTGCTCACACACGCCCAGCGCGTAGAGCAGCACTGTCGTTGCTCACACACGATAGCGCGTAGAGCAGCACTGTCGTTGCTCACACACGCCCAGCGCGTAGAGCAGCACTGTCGTTGCTCACACACGCCCAGCGCGTAGAGCAGCACTGTCGTTGCTCACACACGCCCAGCGCGTAGAGCAGCACTGTCGTTGCTCACACACGCCTAGCGCGTAGAGCAGCACTGTCGTTGCTCACACACGCCCAGCGCGTAGAGCAGCACTGTCGTTGCTCACACACGCCCAGCGCGTAGAGCAGCACTGTCGTTGCTCACACACGCCCAGCGCGTAGAGCAGCACTGTCGTTGCTCACACACGCCCAGCGTGTAGAGCAGCACTGTCGTTGCTCACACACGCCTAGCGATAGAGCAGCACTGTCGTTGCTCACACACGCCCAGCGCGTAGAGCAGCACTGTCGTTGCTCACACACGCCCAGCGCGTAGAGCAGCACTGTCGTTGCTCACACACGCCTAGCGCGTAGAGCAGCACTGTCGTTGCTCACACACGCCTAGCGCGTTTGGCCGCACTGTCGGTTGGCTGTCAGTCACGCCATTTTTTTTATTTTTTTTCGTAAAATTTAGTCCCCACCGTGTGGGAATCGTGCCATAAGCTTGACGCTAGTGCGAGAAAACAGGAATAAAAAGTATGAATTAGGTCGGCAAAAATTTATCTATATTTAAACTAGATGGCGCCACTGGCTAATTATTAAGCTGTGTATCTTGGACGTAATAAAGCAGGGCGATGCCTCGGCCCAATGAAGCAGTTTTTTCCACTAATTTCTCGTGAGTGATCACCAATGTGGTGACATAGCGTATGATTTGGCTTGATTTTGAAATTAAAAACGGCTACATGTGGATTTGAAAGCCAAGTCGATTGCAGCTTGTCGTCCCTATTGCACTACTCGCTCTTCAGGCTTGATAATTATTGCTCCGAGTACTATAGGTCGCGTCACGGTTTAATAGCGCTGACCTTAAATGCGTAGAAATCGATTTATTGATCTGTTTGGTAACAGGAATGAGGTGCGACGGGAGAGGCGTTGCATTGGTCGCTCGGTCGTCTTCACCCCGTTCATGCATCTCAAGTCCCCTGCGTACAGTCGCGCGCATATTTCGTAGTGGTGTGTGAGCAATGACGGCTCGGATAGATGAGGTTGAAGGCTCCGAAATTTTATTATTTAATTTTACATCTCACGAAAAGACATTTTATTGAGTCTATTACTCTCTCCGAATGAAGTATCACGTAAATTGACGTGTCCTTATCATAAACAATTTAAAAAATAAGTTTGATTTAATTTACGAATGCCCGAACCGCTTATTGCTCCTTTTTCATACTTCTATCATCATCATCTCAGCCATAGGACAGCCACTGCTGAACATAGGCCTCCACCATAGATTTCCTTCCAGTCCGGTTTTAAGCGGCCCGCCTCCATCGTGCTCCTGCCGTTTATCAGATCGTCTGTCCACCTTGTGTGTGGACGTCCTACGTTGCGCTTGCCGGTAGGTCTCCATTTTCCAACTTTATAGCCCCATCAGCCATCATAAAAACAAAAAATTTGCAGATGCCATTTGTTTAGTAAGCACTGTAGGACATTATAGGTTCGTTCGTATACCAGAGGCTGCTTGAGTATAAGGACTGGCAGTATGCCCATATAAAGAAAAGGGGAGATAGGGTACGTTCTCCCAATTCAACAAATGGCACGTGCAATTTGCTCAGTGTGAAGTTTGCACAATGACATATAATGAACAACAAACATAGAAAGACGTACGTAAGACCGAAGTGCGACCGAGACAACAATATTATTCGCTCGTACGACCTTACTTTACTGACGTACGTGGAACTAAAGGGACATAATTTGAGCTTCTGTAGTGGCAGGCCTTTTAGCAGGGGGCCGCCTGGGGAAGTACCACACCTTTGCCAGTTATTCATCCGCCAAACAGAAATGTGCAAACATTACTGTGTTCCGGTCTGAAGGGCAATGTTACCAGCGAAATTACTGGGTATGATGAGATTCAACCAGTCATATCTCACGGTGACAGGCGCAGTGCAGTGCCGCGCAGAATTTTGAACTTTAAAACACTGGGTGGCACTGTGTCTGATATGGGCAATCATGATGCTTACCATCAGGCACCTGATTTGCTCGTCTTGTTACTTACTGTCATAAAAAAATAATATCATAAAAAATAAGGCTCGTTGCGTATATCGGATCCATAGACTGCTCGAGTAAAAGGACTGGCTGTATGCCCTAAAAAGAGTGTTTGACAACTTTTAATGCGCAGTGCGTCTGGCATGTATGCCGAGGGTATGCATGGCTTTCATGGAATACGATGAAAGAAGGTAGTCTTCATCGTCTTCACGGTAGCGCCAACAGTGTTCTGGAAATTACTGCATCCCGTCCGCGTATTTCCAATCCCGTGGTCATTGGGCAGCTGCCTTGAAACACGCACAGGTTTGTCGCGCTAACTGCCTTTACAAACTCGTGTTCAATTCAGGGTACGCGTCCTCCAATCGCGCGTGAGTTTGCAACGTCGGCATCGCCAACTGTTTTTCAAAACACGTGTTCAAGGGGGATCCCCTTAGATAGAGGAATAACGTCCAATAGAGATAACGAAATCCCAGGGGGTTAGAACGAGACAGCAGATATGCAATTTCCGGGTGCGAAATAGAAAAAAGACGAGGAAATTAAGTTATCCCCGTGCTATGCTAGGCGGGCAGCTTGTTAATATCGTCTTCCTTACAAAATGAAAATAAATAGATTTTTAGATAAATACTTTATTGTACACCATACATAGGACACAAAAGTTAAGGAATAATATTTAAATTAATCTTAGGCTAGTACAAGTGGAGGTCTTATCGCTTAAATCGACTTCTACCAGACAACCGGAAGGAAAGGAATACTACTTAACATTTAACACAAATATGAAGAAATAAGGAGTAATTTTTCACTCAATTGTTCGAGGTTGGCTCTTAAGGTGACGGATATACAGGTGGCCTTGGAGATCTGTATATACTAGTACTATTGATTATTCTGTGGCTATACTTGCGTTTCGCGACCAACGATTAGTGCCTGTTCATATTTGCGAGCAACGAGCATACGCAGAAAACTACTTTTTAGTTGGTGCAAATAGGTTTTATATTTATGGCTTTATTATTCTGCTACTGACAGAAACAAATAAATGAAAGATCAAGAAAAAAGTGCTCGCTATTAGAACAAGTTTTATAAAAAACGAACGCGACACTTTCATAAATAACCCAAGGACATAGATTGACCTTGGGATTTTCATACAAGTGTCGCGTAAAAAGTATTCTTCCGCGTAAATTCCTTGCTCGCAAAGATGATCAGCACAGGACAAAAATATGTTTGTCCTATGAACGACATACAAACACGCCTTTTTCCCGAAGGGGTAGGCAGAGGTGTACCCATGACTCAGTCCCATGGTAGGCACACCAACATTTAGCCAATATGTTATTGGTTTCTTTTTTTTTATATAAAAGTAAACAGGCGTTTGACCGCAATCTCACCTGCTGGTAAGTGATGATGCGGCCTCAGTTGGAGCACGCTTGTTCAGTAAATACCTATTCACTCTTGATTTGAACATACCCACGTTAAAGTTTTCTGGAAATACGGACGACGGCAGCGAGTCCCATTGCTTCGTCATTCTCATGAAGAATGATGAGGCAAATCGCTTTGTGCGAATGTGGGGCTATTGGAGTTCTCGATGACTATCACTTAGTGACTTTTATCTTGATTTGACATTAACTACAAATGTCAAAGTCCGGTTACAAACCAAAGACATTATGTTAAACTTACTAAGTAGACTGTGCACTGTGTCGGTCCCGAGTGAGAACCACTCGCAGTGTCTATCCTTTTCCTTTTCTCTCCTCCAAATTTGACAGTGCAGTCTTATTCGAAAGGTAAAACGTCTTTGTAACTAATTCTAACCACAGAACACATAGACTTAAGCCTGTAAACGACTGGTGATGAAGAACGCTAATAGCCCCACTGTTGGTAAATCCGCCAAATAGTCGTGACGCTTTGCCGTTTGTCTCGAAGTTCGGTAAAAGAAGATTCTGAAGAGGTTGTGGATTCAATTATGAAATAGAGCGACTTTTCATTTGCTCATTCATTTGCTTAATTTATTCACAATCCATTTCGGGTTTGGCTCCTCTATTTCGCTTCCGCTTAATGTTCATATGGACCCCTCTCACGTGTTCGTTCAACATTGCTTTCGTTATAAATCCTTTGCCACAATACTCACAAACGTGACATTTGTCTTGTTTGTGTGTCTGAAATAATTTTATAAAGTTATACAAGGAGATATGACTTGTATTTTAATATTTATTGTAGTGTTGCTTATAATTATAGTTTAGTATCAAGCTGTAGAATATGATTGCTGATTGTGTTCAAAATTCAAAAGCTCTTGTTGGTTATTTTCCTTCGTTTGATGTCCAATCTCCCTACGTGTCATTGGCAAAGTTGTGGTGTTTGCACTTTCACAAGCCACAGAACAAGAATTGAATTGAATAAAAGTCACCGGCTGACACAATACAGAGCTAAAGATACAAAAGGGGCACTTAATATCGACTGGCTGCCACGTAATAGTGCAATTACAGTTAAATATCTCCTATCTCTCCCAATCCAAGTTTCAATGGCAATTAAAACAAATATTTTTTCAGCTTAATGATGTTAACACACTGAATGAACCTTAATTTAAATCTGTTGCAGTAGGTACAAGTTTTTACTGGACTAGATTTTAGATGTTATATTGTTTCCTCTAGCGAAGATATTGTAATTATGTTTATATTTTGTTCATTTTAAGCATACATGTCTTGGATTACAGCATAGAACTAAATTCCATAGCCTCCCCCATAGAGAGCCATAAACTATAGATATGTGTACATGTAGTCTAGATGGCGCCACTTGTGTCGCTTGGTACTCGCAGCAGTTGTAACACATGGGGCCGGAGACTGTTGCCCGCACTCCTGCAATATGTTGCTCTATAGGAAGGGGGACTCCCACCAGAGGAGGGAGGGGGGGGCTATATAGAACATACACTATAGATATGTGTACATGTAGCCTAGATGGCGCCACTTGTGTCGCTTGGTACTCGCAGCAGTTGTAACACTTGGGGCCGGAGAAACTGTTGCCCGCACTCCTGCTATATGTGGCTCTATAGGGGGGGGCTCCCACCAGGGGAGGGAGGGAGGGGGCAGGATATATAACCGGAAACCACCACCAAATACATACCATAGAGTGATTGTAGAGGTTTGGATTTGAACGGAACTTCTTCCCGCACTCCTTGCACTCGTATTTAGGAGGCTCGTGCCTTTCCATATGAATAACTAGTTTTTGTCTCGTGTGAAACGCTCGCGAGCATTTTGCATTGGGACATTTGAATGGCCGCATATTTTTATGCTGGTTTATATGTCCTTCCAACAATTGCTTATTCTGACAACACAATAATAATAACATCACACCTTTCTCTCATCTTAATATAGAGACAATAAGAATAAGTTTTAGAATAGAATATAAACATAACATAACATACATTCACGCCTTTTTCCCGAAGGGGTAGGAAGAGGTGTACCCAGGACTCAGTTCCATAGTAGATACACCCACATTTCGCCAGGATGTTATTGGTCCCATGTAATAGGGGGCGAGCCCATTGCCATCTACCGGACACAGTTCCAGACTCCAGGCAGTTATTGACATAATTCCTAATGGGAAAATCCATTACACTTTGCCTGACCTGGGGATCGAACCCGGGACCTCACGATTGGCAGTCAAGCTTGCGCCAACTACGCCACCGAGGCAGTCTATAAAACTAATGGGAACATAATTTATTTAATAAAAATAGATAAACAAAATAAATGTTTAAGGCGCGGTGCTCAGCTAATTCTCCCTCTCGCTCACACCTACCCACATTTTTGAAGATATAAAAAATACTACATGTAATTACATAAAATAAAGACAACAAGGAACTAGAAAATAACAATACAAAGATTCAGTAAGAAAATCCAATTTAATCCAAACAAGTTCTTGGTGCCTTTTTATTTTTCTAAGATTTTTTTCTTTGTGCAGGTTTTTAATTTTTCTATACATGAAAACTCGTTTGGATTAAATTGGATTTTTTACTGAATCTTTGTATTGTTATTTTCTAGAAGCTAGTTGTCTTTATTTTACGGAATTACATGTAGTATTTTTTATATCTACCAAAATGTGGGTACGTGTGAGCGAGAGGGCGAATTTGCTTTGGACAGCGCCTTAATATCAGTATGATAATTATAATGTACTCTTACTTGGAATCCCTTTCCACATTCATCACACAGAAATTGTTTTCGATGTCTATAAACAAGTTCCATGCTTTCATTGGGATGAACATCCCGGAAATGTCTAACTAGCCATCCCGGGTTCGAACCCGTATCAGTACACTGAAACAACAGAATACTAAAGAACACTCCTCAAAATCATTCAAATAAATAGCGACTCCGACGCAATAAAGTGCAATTCAGGTCGCACAGCGCCTAACTAATTATCGTTGTATTAACATACAAGCTGCTTCTCTTTGTCGCGTATATCTTATTCCTTTTAACTACGTTAGGGATGTCATTTTTTAAAGTTGTCTATGAAACTTTATAATTATCTCCCTTGGACAGAAAAACGTGAGGTTCGGATTGTTAGGGTGAGTTGCACCGTACTGTCGATTAAAGTTAAATTTAACGTTAACAGTAACGCTGACTTTAACATTGACAGCGGAATGTGTTGCACCGTCGTATTTTTTGGGATAGTTAAAGTTACCAGGGTTGCAAGTGAAATAGGATCTTATTTACCCCAAATCTATATCAAGAACCATTTTTAAATATGGCCATACCAGAGACAAACTCAAATGTCACTGCCAATTGATAGCTTTTGCTGTCAGTGTCATTGTCGTTATGTCAAAATCTGCGGCTGGCGGATGCGATTTGATGCGAAACATAATGTTTTGTTTTTGTTTTTTTTTTTTTGAATTCGATCAATGCGAGGACGATAAACTTTTCTTTTCCTAATTCTCAAATCGAAATCACTTTCATCACTAGAAGAGCTAGTTTCCCACAGTATGTCGCGAACTAACGAAACCATCATAATAATAAAATAGTAAGAGATAATATTTTATAAAAATAACATAATATAATATAAGCGCAAGTACGACTGGTAAATTTTTGGAGGTTATATCAATCACTGATATCAATAATATAATGACAGTTGACACTAACCTTAACTTTAACCGGCCGAATTTGAGCGGTTAATGTTAACGTTATATATGACGTCATTTTAACGGTTGTTAAAATGGTGCAACGCGTAATTGGTCTAACCAAAGATTTGACGGATTGGTTATTGTTAAAGTAAGCTGGTGCAACTCACCCTTAATGTTAGGCATTATTTAAACAGTCGAATGCGATGCAATGTGTAGCGTCCGTGGTCCAGCGGGAATATGCTCGGCTTTAAATCCGGAGTCCCTGGATCGAATCTCACCATGTGGGCTATTCACCTGGACGCTACCGTGTATCGTATGTGACGTTAAACTGTAGTTGTCCGTATAAGATATGTAGGGGGCAGTCGTTAGCTCATGTCGGAGCCGCGGAGGAATCTTGTCGACCTGAAACTGTGACAATATGTGTTGTCCACATAACACATATGAATTGACTCGAGCAGGGTGATTGGGGTAACACGTTCTGTTAGAGTATACATTCAAATTATTATTATTATCTTTATTCCTTCATTTTTTTTTTATTTATTTAGAGAGATTTGTAGTGGTAGACCTCTTCTGCAGGGGCCCGCCTGGAGAAGTACCACACCTTTGCCAGTTATTCATCCGCCAAGCAGTAATGTGCAAATATTACTGTGTTCCGATATGAAGGGCAATGTTACCAGCGAAGTTACTGGGCATGATGAGATTCAACAACTCATATCTCAGCGTGACAAGCGCAGTGCAGTGCCGCGCAGAATTTTGAATTTAAAAACACTGGGTGGCACTGTGTCTGATATGGGCAATCATGATGCTTACTATCAGGCACCTGATTTGCTCGTCTTGTTACTCACTTTTTTTTTCTTAGATTGGAATTAATTTTATTTAGTAATAATGATTTTTATTTGAATGATTTTATTATGTTTTTGACATTTATGTTTCTGTAATTTGATTTGTGGTTAGTTTTTTTGTTGTGTTAATTTTAAGCCTACCTATTTATGCTATTCAAATACAATTGTTTTATTGTTCATGAATAAATGAAATGAAATGAAAACTATCATAAAGAAAAACTTACCAAGCGACACGTAAGAATCCTCGGCGTTTTTAATAATGGTTTACTTTTTTTCTTATGGATATTATTTGGATTCTTAAAGGCCGACGTGTGCATTATACGCACATGTTTTTTATAAACATCTTCGGTTATAAATGTAACATTACACTCCTCGCATTTTTTGTTCCACTCGTCTTCTACGAACTTTTCATCCTGTAAACATATTAAAGGCATTAACACAGAATAGAGAGGCTAGGCGTACTTTTCATGAACAAATTGATGTTGTTCTTAGGAAAGGCCAAGTCAAAAGCACCTACAACCGACGAGCATGTATGAAAAATGTCATGAAAGTGAACGAAGCGAAAGTTGTATGTCAGGATCGTAGCAAGTGGAGGGAAATAGTCTCTGCCTACCCCACCGGGAACAAGGCTGCACTGTATGTATGTATGTAGAGAGGCTAACGGTACAGAAGGAATACTCCTCAAACTCGTGTATAATACCGACTTAAGCTGCGACGCAATAAAGTACAATTCAGCTTGCACTTAGCGTTGTGCTTTGTGAATCCTACAGTTATATTCACCTCTCTTTCTATCGCGTATTTCTCTAGCTGTTCTCTCTCTCTCTCTACAAACATAAACATACATGTGCATTGCCGCGCAGAATTTTGAATTTTTAAAACACTGGGTGGCATTGTGTCTGATATGGGCAATCATGATGCTTACCATCGGGCACCTGATTAGCTCGTCTTGTCACTCACTACCATAAAAAAAAAAAAAAAATACTGGCGAAATGTGGGTGTATCTACTATGGGACTGAGTTCTGGGTAAACCTCTGCCTACCCCTTCGGGAAAAAGGCGTGAATGTATGTTGTTGTTAAAAACTCTTCCACACAAAATTATATTTCCCAAATATGGAGAAATAGGCAATAATTTTCCATTCAATTATTTGTGGTTGGCTCTGGATATGACTTTTATTTGTGCGAAAACATATTTTGATAAAGAAAACCGTATGGATTTTTTGCTATATAAAAAAAACATTAACATAACCTAAAAACTACTTTTTTCATAAATAGGAAGAAACTGTAAGGTTTTCTTTAAAAGCCATATATTGCAGGAGTGGAGGATATAATGTGTAGTCCACACACATATATATATATAGTGTACATCTTATTTTTTTTTTTCTCTCTCTCCGGCCCCAAGTGTTCCAACTGCTGCGAGCACCAAAAGACACAAAAACCGGCACCATCTAGACTACATGTACACATATCTATAGCTTATGGCTCTCTATGGGGAAGGCTATGTTCAGTAGTGGACATCATCCAGCTCATGATGATGATACATAAAAATACTTAAGAACCACTAAGCCAACGAGACAGATATGAATACTTACAGAATGCATATGATTATGATGATTTATCAATCCTTTTGAACTGTGCGTAGAGTATGCACAGAACTGACAATGTAATATTCTCTGTTTACCTAAATGCTTCTTATTCATATGGGCGTATCTGTGATTATTACGACTGAAATCATTTATTTATTTATTTATTTATAATTCAGCACAACGCTAGGACTAACTTAATGCTAAAATAGCATTTTCTACCAGTTATCCTGGAAACTGGAGAAAATGTTACATAAATCGGGTGGGGTGCAGACAAAAGGAAAAGATAGAAAACAATTTTGTATAAAACCAATAACCTACCGGGAAACTTAAAAATAACACAATTAACACACTTAGTTTAATAATAAATATAACTAGATACATAAATATATAAATAATTAATGTATACTATATTATAACATATATAAATATATATACATAATATAAATATATATATACATAACTAATTATGGCCTGACAGTTTACAAGGTACCTACTTGTATCATTAGATACCAATTATTGATGGACTTTACTGAGAAGATATTTCCGCAACAGTTTCTTAAATGACTCCTTAGAAGTTGCACTTTTCAACTCGACCGGCAGAGCATTCCATAACCTGACAGCCTCCACAGTGAAGGAATTGTCAGTAAAAGAGGTAGTGTGGATAGGCATAGAGAGGAGAAGGTTATTATTAGATCTTAGTTGTCGATCATGACTGTCCTTCAAGTACTGAAAGCTGTCTTTCAAATAATTGGGAGTGTTAGGGTCAGTCAGAAGAGAAAAGAGGAGACATAGGATACGGAAATCTCTACGTTCACGAATCGGGAGCCATTTGAGTTTGGCCCGAAAATTGGATACGTGATCGAACTTTTTGAGACCATAGATAAACCTTATGCACGTATTTAACAGTTTGTCAAGCTTATTTAAGTGTTCTGAGTTAAGATCCAAGAAGCAAACGTCAGCGTAGTCGATTATGGGAAGAAGCAAGGAGTTTACAAGACAGAGTTTAGTTTTGGTGGGGAGAAAGTTTTTGAGTCGTACTATAGAGTGAAACGAGGCAAAGAATTTGCGCGAAATTTCTTTCACATGTTCAGTCCAACAAAGATTGGTGTCCATAATGACACCCAAATCTTTCACAGTGGGAGAAAAGGGAATGGAGATATTGTCGTAATAAAGACAAGGAAGATTTGCAGAGTCGACTTTGACTAATTGGCGAGTGCTACCGATCAGAATCGCTTGACACTTGTCTGGATTAACTGATATGCCAAAGTTGCTTGACCATGAGAGAAGATGAGAAAGATCTTTATTAAGAGCAGCAATCGCACGACCGATGTCTTCAGCAGGGGCAGCATAATAAAGCTGTAAATCATCTGCATACATGTGATAACTACAAGATAGGTTGTAAGAGAGGAGATTGATGAAAAGGGAAAACAAGAGAGGAGATAAAATACCTCCTTGAGGGACACCGGCTTCGAGGTCGAGCCAGTTGGAAAAAAGATTACCATTGCGAATGGCTTGACAGCGTTTAGCAAGGTATGAAGAGAACCAGGAGATTGAAGATGGGGAGAAATTTAAGCGAGGAAGGACAGCAAGAAGGAGATCATGATCGACGGCATTGAAAGCATTGCTGAAATCAATGAGAACAAGGATAGTAATCATAGACTTCTCCATGTTTAAACGGACATCTTCTGTGACTCTTAAAAGGGCCGTCGTCGTGCTGTGACCAGCTCTGAAACCTGATTGAAGGGGATTGTACAGATTGCCCTTACAGAGATAATCCGTGACCTGTCTGTGGACTTCAGCTTCAAGAACCTTAGATAGGAAAGGTAGTATGGATATAGGACGGAAGTGATTGGGAAGGACAGGATTTGCGGTTTTGGGAAGCGGGATGACATGGGCTTTCTTCCATTTATCTGGAAAATAGCCACTCGAAAGCGAAGTATTGATGATATGCGTAATGGCGGGAATTATATGATTGATTATGCGCATAATCATTAAACGTCCTATTTCATCGGATCCAATAGCCTTTGATTGATGAGAATCAAATATTTTCCTGATACGATCCTGACTTACAGCAGAAAAGATGAAGGGGTCGCAGTCAGGTAAAGGGATAGCTGAAATGTGATGCAGTGTATTTAGTTTTACTGTAGGAGGAAGCTTGCAGGTGGCGGTGAAGTGATTGTTAAGTACATTTAGGTCAATAGAAATATTATTGTCACCCTGTCTAGACTTGCCGAGGCCGAGGGATCTGAGAAAAGTCCAGAGACTAGCTGGAGAGGCTAACTCAATTTGCTTAGCAATGTGGCGTCGTTTAGCGTTGCGGACAAGCTTATTACAGATATTGCGTAGTTTTTTATAATCGCACCAATTGTGTTCTGTCCTGTCACGTTTATATCGCCGGAATGCACGATCTCTCTTTCCCATGGCACTGCGGATAACGTCACTAAACCAAGGAGCAGGAGGTCGCTTAATTTTGACTGGTCGAATAGGTGCATGCTTATCAAAAAGGCAGATAATATTTTTATTTAGGAAAACTAATTTGTCATCAAGGGAATCAATCAACTCAATATCGGACCACCTGATTGATGAAGCATCTGAATCCAGCATCTCAGCATTGAGTCGGGTAAAATTACGTAAGTTTAGGGTAATAGGTATAGGTTTTGGGAGTCTGATTTTAAAAGAAGTGAAGATAAGGTCATGGTGAGAGAAAGCGGGGGCAGATAGTTGGCCGTGCGAAGCTACCAGATCAGTATGCGATGTGAAGATAAGATCGAGAAGAGTGTCAGAGGAAGCAGTGTGGTGAGTAGGTCCAAGATCAAGTAGGCAGAGGTTAAAGGAGTCTGTTAGGTCACGCAGTTTTTGTGCACGAGGACTAGAGCGAAAAAGACAGGTATTGAAGTCACCCATAATCAGGAAATGAGTGTAGTCAGCCATTAAGGACTGAAGTATGGACTCCAAGTCATCAAAGTAGTTCACATTAGGCGGACAGTACACAACCCCCAATATGAGCCTCACGCCAAAATCCACCTCCAGGAACAAATATTCGGCATTAGCCCTGTATGAAGAAGGTGATTGAGAGACGATTCTGAACTTGAGGTGGCTCCTGATGTAGACAGCTACTCCGCCGCCCTGCTTCCCCGTGCGGTCATTTCTGACCAGAAGAAAACCAGGGAGAGAGAATGATATAGAAGGAAGTGTGGGTTTAAGCCAGCTTTCAGAAATAAGTATTGCATGGACAAGGGAAGAGTCAAAAGTGTCATGGAAATCTAAGAAATGAGAAGGAATGCTTTGAGCATTTATGTGGCAAACGTTAAAGTTCTTTTTATGCCTACATAGGTTCTCATTAAGAATTTCACCCAGAGTAGAAGTTGCATCATCAACACTGTCATAGGACGAGCCTGATTCAGCCGTAACAAAAGAGTCATTATCACTAACATTATTAGAATCCATAAAATACACCAATAAAAATTCAACAGGCTAATAAATATTATAACTATAAATAAATGATAATATAAAATACTTACAATATATATAAAAAAAAAAAAAAATGAATATATATAGATATATACAATAAAATATTATTACTTATTAATTAACACTAAAACTTAATTATTAAAATACAAATATTTAATGAATACTTATTATTCCTGACTCCTGCCGGTTCTGCCACAAAATTAAATAAATATCACTAAAATAAGCCTACAAACTATGTTTTTATAAATTATAATTAAACACCGTAATTCTATGTCTATACTATCAAAATTCGTAGTGGTGTGGAACGGGCTGAATGTCGTGTTCTTATAACATAGGCAACTATAAAAACATGCAACACGGGAAAAAAAAAAAAAAAAAGAAGTTTGTAATGTCAAAGTCAGAAATTAACCGCAACTACAAAGGCTGAGCGTCTGACAGCTGTCAGTTTACAGTTACAATACGGATCACAACTTGAAATTATCTAACAACTATCATAGAAATACGGTACAATGCATAAACAAGTTACTTTATGGAAATACCGAGTAGCCTACCCACTATCCGCCACCGTGAGACACTCGCCCGAACGCAATGACACCGATATTAGTTATTATTGAATCCAGACACGGGTTAAACCGTAACCCGACAATCACTTTCTGGAAGCTGCAGCTCGTTTCGCCTTTAAGGGGCCCGCAGTCGGGACTGGGGCCGCCGCTGTCAATTTCGGTGCAGCCGCTTTCGGCGCCGGCCCGGCTACTTTCGGTGTAATTGCATCCAGATCGCCCATGCAGTACACCCGATGTCGGACGCCATCCTGGCCCAGCACGAAGACAGAACCCTCTCGAGTCCAGGCATTCGTGATCCCGAAGCGCTCGCGGGCAGCCAAGAACACATCATGACGGGTTTTTGTCAGGAATTCGGATAGAGTATAACCTGAGCCCTTGAGAGTGGATTTAGATGACCAAAGCTTGTCGCGGAGGCCCATATCCTTCAACTTGAACAGAATGGGACGCGGTCTGTCCTTATTGGAGACGCGCCCCATACGGTGGCAACGGCTGATGCTACCAACAGTGAATGCAGACAAATTCATTTTCTCCGCAACCACCTTTGAAACTGCTGCTGCTGTGTCTTCCTTTTGAGACTCGGGTACGCCATGCAAGAGAAGAATCTTTCGTCTGCTACGTGTTTCTCCTTGGTCAACTTGCTGAGCCAACACGGCTATCTGGGACTGTAGGGCTCGGAAGGAAGCAACAACAAAGGCCCGAAGAGATGTGACCTCATCTATGAGGTTACCTGGGCTACTTGGTGTAGTCATAACAACCTTATCCTCAATGGTGTCTAATCGGCGGTTGAAAGTTGCCATCATGTTGTTAAGAGACTCCTGTACGGCGTCCATTTTATGTGCAATTAAGTTTGTGATTGTGTGAACAGTTTAAAATCCAAATATATCCAGATATTGCTTAGCTATCGTAAGGATAATACTTTGTGGCAGGCAGGTGTGTGTTAATCCATGGAATTTATCATTGATTTAGTTTGTAAGTATGCCTATTAATTTTTAATCAGAATAATTAAAAGAGAGCACTTACAAGAGGTGTTGTTTTTTCTACACCTACCTCCGAAAACCGAACCGAATCATCATGTTTTATCATCACTCATGATTATAAACTCACGGTTATAAATAAATTAAATTAAAAAAAAGACGTGTGGCACTCGGGGCCTGCTGCGGTAAAGCTATTGCATAGCATTTTTTATCAACTTATGCAATTATAATTATTTATTTATTTATTTTATTTATGCAGTTTTTTTTTTCTTTGATATTAATTCAAATTACACTTTTTGAGCGTGGTGACCGATAAAAAAACAAATTCGCCGATACAACCAATGCCACCTAGAGGCGAGTTGCTGAACTAAAGAGACAAGCGTGATATTTCAAAAAAGTCATTAAAATTTCTGCTATTCATCGATATATGGCAAAACTAAAAAGTATCACCTCTGTGCCGGTCGGAGTGGGGGGTGTTAGGTTATTTTCGTTAAGGAATTTCCGGATTCGGTCTCCTCGCTCAAGGCCCGCGATAGAAGCTATGCAATAGCTTAAAAAATATAATATATTATGGGACAACTTCCACACACGGTCACCTGGTCCCAAACTAGGCTAGAAGCCTGTACTATGGTAACCAGATGACTGACATATATACATATATAAGCTTATAACACACAGGGACAGATCGAACAGACATGTTCATGCACACAAATGTTTGACCTGGCCGGGGATTGAACCCGGTACCTGCAGGTCAGAAAATTACGAATAACAGTATTACCAGGCCTGGGACACTCCGCATTAGAGGTATGAAGCTACAAGTAGTCCGTCTGGACGGTACAATGTCTATATGCTAGACAGAGAGAACAGATAGGGAGATACGCGATAGAAAGAGAAGCAGCTTGTATGTGAATATAACGATAATTAGTTAGGCGCTGTGCGACCTGAATTGAACTTTATTGCGTCGGAGTTAGAGTCGGTATTTATTTAAATGATTATGTGGAGTGTCCCATCTCTGCCTTTACTAATCTGTGGTATTACTTAATTGAATTCATATCAGTTTGTGGTAGGCCTCTTTTGCAGGGGGCCGCCTGGGGAAGTACCACACCTTTGCCAGTTATTCATCCGCCAAGCAGTAATGTGCAAACATTACTGTGTTCCGGTCTGAAGGGCAATGTTACCAGCGAAATTACTGGGCATGATGAGATTCAACAACTCATATCTCAGGGTGACAGGCGCAGTGCAGTGCCGCGCAGAATTTTGAATTTTAAAACACTGTGTGGCACTGTGTCTGATATGGGCAATCATGATGCTTACCATCAGGCACCTGATTTGCTCGTCTTGTTAACCCACAATCATAAAAAAAAAAAAAGATTTACTCACTTGAATTCGGCAGGGCAGTATTCACATTTGTATTTGATACCGGTGTGTTTTCTATAGTGATGTTCCATGCCAACCCTGAAATATATCATATAACATAACAGCACGTCTTTGTCCCGAGGGGTTTGGCCGAGGTGTACCCAAGACGGTCCCATAGTAGGTACAGCCACGCTTATCCAGTTATAATTATAATACTTATAAGTACCTCAGTAATCACATATAAGTACCTATATAAAATTGTGTATCTATATATTATATAATCTGTATAATATTATTATAGTGTTATGTATGTATTTATATAATCTAAGTATATTATGTATAGGTATATATTCTACGTATATATTATAGTATTACTACTAGATATATATAATTAAGTATTTGGTATGTATTTTATTTATTTATTTCAGTGTAATGAGTTTTAAACCACCATCTCTTCATATATGTATTTCCTTTCCGTGCATGGTGGCCTGGAATAGATCGCTCTGAGCGATAAGGCCGCCAGTTGTTACTTCTTTCTAGTTTTAAGGTTTTCTTCTTTTTTATTTTCTGTTATATTGTGGTAAATAAAGAATTATATAGCAATAAGAATTTTTTTATTTCGGGCAATTATAGATTATAGATAATATAAACTCGGTGCCTCGGTGGCGTAGAGGGCGCATGCTCGACTGCCAATCAAGAGGTCCCGGGTTCGATCCCCAGGTCAGGCAGAGTGATAAATATTGGATTTTTCCATTAGGAATTATCTCAATAACTGCCTGGAGTCCGGAACTGTGTCCGGTAGCTGGCAATAGGCTCGCCCCCTATTACATGGGACCAATAACATACTGACGAAATGTGGGTGTATCTACTATGGGACTGAGTCCTGGGTACACCACTGCCTACCCCTTCGGGAAAAAGGCGTGAATGTATGTATGTAGATAATATAAAATAAGACTCACTTATATGTGACAATGTAAGGGCATTTTTTACATTTATACACAGTACTATGCAAGTCGATCCTGTGTTTAAGCACATATTTTCTGTCGACGAATCTCATTTTACACAAATCACACGAAAATTGCTTCGCAGGCTGAAAATAAAATACAACTTAACAAAACAATCAACGTGGCGTAGTGGGCGCATGCTCGACTGCCAATCAAGAGTTCCCGGGTTCGATCCCCAGGTCAGGCAAAATGTTAAATATTGGATTTTTCCATTAGGAATGAGTCCTGAGTACACCTCTGCCTAGCCTTTCGGGAAAAAGGCGTGAATACCGTAGGGTAACCCGTTCTGTTAGTATACATACACTCTAACAGAACGGGTTACCCCAATTACACTGCTCGAGTCAATTCATATGAGGACTAAACAATAGAGCTACCTACTTACTACCTACCCTAACTAAATACACTATACCATAGAACGCTTCGAAAATCCACAGGCCGACATGCCAGCCTATAGAAAATCCAAGTGCTCTAAACCACTGTCAGATGGCAGCGTACCCAAGATACTGGCGGCATTGCCACGTTGAATAGCAATGCTTATACGTTGAGCCAGATAAACGCCAGCATTTTGATCACGCGTCGCCTCGACCAAGCGCTCAGATAGATTTTTGAAAATGCGATGAGCTCCCGGCCCCCACGGTCCCAGAGTCTCGACTCCAAACGGTTCAAATATGTAACCGCTACCGAGGTTTGCATACTTGCCCCGCTTGCGTTGCTCGGCAGAACCCGCCGCCGCACCAGCCGTACCTTGGGTCTCTGGTACATGTGACGGCGCTAGTGTGTCAACGCAAGTAGCGTCCCACACCAGCGGCCGTCCCAGCTTCCAAGGAACGAGGGTCATACCGTCAGGTCTTTTACCATCGTCACGCATCAAACCGTTCGGTTCGAGAACGGCTGGTACATTGGCGCTGGCAAAAGCCCGGCGGATGATGTCGTTAAGGCTAGCGTGGCGGGAGATCCGGCCAGCACTTCGAGAACATGAGAGACCGTGGTGACCGCGTTCGTCGACGGCAGTACCACACTGGCAACGGTGACCTACATAGCAAGGTGCACCCAAACGCAAGCTGACAGCTACACGAAAAGCAGATGGATCTAATAGATTGCCAGTATTGAAAGATGGGATTGCTTGCAACCAAAAACCAGATTCCCTAACAGAGACTGCCAGGAGTCGGGCCTTGTCTGTGGAGTTGGCGCACGTTTGTATGAGACAATTCCGTACCAACCAATTTAATAAAAAAAAAAAAAAAAAAATTCATATGTGTTATGTGGACAACCCATATTGTCACAGTTTCAGGTCGACAAGATTCCTCCGCGGCTCCGACATGAGCTAACGACTGCCCCCTACATATCTTATACGGAACTATACGGACTACTACAGTTTAACGTCACATACGAAACACGGTAGCGTCCAAGTGTAAAAGTCCACATGGTGAGATTCTATAAAGGGGCTCCAGATTTACAGCCGGATGACGATGATTCCTAAAATTGTCACGATTACGAAGACCATTAACAGGAAAGAGGACCTCTTAGCAGTTTGACACAATCCTATGGAAAATTTACTAAATCGATGTTTTGTATTCCCCTGTTAAATATATATCATACCTGGACGCGCCTGGGCGTCGCTGGGAATTGGATAACGTTTCAAATTACCAGGGAAATTTTGAGGCTTGCAAAAGGAAAAAGGGACTTACCTCGGCCTTTTGATCCTCCGAAGCCTTCGGGAACAGCCTGAACCGTATTGCGATGCGAATCGGCGAATAGACGGCGGCGTGGCGGTGTGCCATCCAATTCCGAGTTAAGTACGTGAAATCCACAAGCAATCGTCTTCACCAGTATTGTTTGACCGCGGCGGAGCACCAGGAGCCTGGTCGACCAGGTTATTCGAGCCAGGAAGCTCGCGTTTCCGCAGAAACAATATTTAGTCAAAAAATGCGGCGAGAGCGCGTGGGCGCGTGGTAGAAGCTTGTTTCGTAGAGGGCGCGGCAGTCGCTCTTCGTTCCGCGGTTAGGCGGTCTCGTTTCCGCGGTGAGTTGTGAGCGCGCGAGATTTGAATCGTGCGCTAGGCCGAGGAATTTAAGGAAGGATGGGAAAGGGTAATATAGCAAGCCTCAACATACCCCCCCACATGAAATCACTTAGGGATTTCAGAATAATAGCTAAATTAAGGGTAGGGCTCTGCCCGCCAAGAAGTATGCTGCAAGGCAGTAAACAATAATGAAAGGATGTTACGCTTATTTTTAAAATTAGAATTAGATGAAGTTACGGATTAACTATTGTGCTCAGAAATAAAAAAAAACTAAGTTAACTAAAATTTGCTTAAAATCTAGAGAGAATACAATGTAATGCGGTTGATTAATCGATAAGAGGTAAAGGGCACAACTTGGTGACAGGTCGTTTAAAACACCCTTTATTGGTTCGGAGTGCAACGACGCGTACTACACCGTCTTCACCCGGGTGAAGAGCGGTTACCTGCCCGAAACGCCACTCCAATGGCGGTAGGTTCTGTTCAACGATCATCACTATGTCCCCTATTTTGAGATTGGCTTGGCCCTGAAACCAGCGTCCTCGCTGCTGTAGGCCGTGCAGATAATCGCGCTGCCATGTACGCCAAAAACTCTGGGTAAGCTTCTGGAGCATCTGCCATCTCTCTAACGGAGGGATATAGGTATCGCATAGTTCAGGTTCCGGCAAGGAAACTAACGGACCACCAGTTAAAAAATGCCCAGGTGTGAGAACGTCAACCTCCCCGGGATCCGTCGATATCACACAAAGAGTACGAGAATTTAGAACAGCTTCAATTTTATTGAGTACTGTTGTCAGCTCTTCGTAAGTGAGCACCTGAAGACCTACGACCCGCTTGAGGTGTGCTTTCATGGAGCGAACTCCGCTTTCAAAAATTCCCCCAAAATGACTACCAGTTGGAGGGTTCAAGTGCCAAACAATTCCGCGTTGGGTGAAATTGGAGGTTAATTCCGGTTGATGATTCAGTAAAAACTGTTGGGTCTCCGTCAAATAACGCCGGGCACCTATAAAATTAGTGCCACAATCCGATATAATTTGGTGGCAAAGACCTCGTCGAGACACAAATCTGTCGAGTGCGGCAATAAATGCCGCAGTAGACAAATCGGATACGAGTTCAAGATGAATGGCCTTTACCGCCAAGCATACCATCACGCACACATATACCTTATAGGTACGCGCATTTCGTCTACGGCTTTCCTTGACGGTAAACGGACCGGCGAAATCGACACCGATATTTTCAAAGCATCGGGAAGGTCGTACCCGCGGTGAGGGTAGATTACCCATCAGAGGTTGGCAGGGTTTCGGATTGACCTTGAAGCACGTCACACATTTGGACAAGCGGGAACGGATGAGATTTCTAATGCCGAGAATCCAAAACTTTCGAAGTACCAGAGACTGTAACAGCCGGGGTCCACAATGGAGATACAGTTTGTGGAAATGATCAACAAGGAGCAAAGATAATCGCGATCGCTTCGGTAACAGGAAAGGATTCTTGGCGGTATCAGATAGTTGGGCGTTTTTAAGCCGCCCCCCCACACGCCAAAGTCCGATTTCGTCTGTGTAAGGGTTAAGTTTACGTATCGAACGGAAACGTGGATCATTGCACTTATCCGTGGTGTCGGTAGGAAAAACAGATGCCTGCTCGTGTTTGATTAGTTGGTGGAGGGCATTATTCAACTCTTCTATAGTCAGTCCGGTTGTTACTCGTTGGTCCTTTGACGTTCTTGTATTGGTTGCAAAACGCAAACACCATGCTAGAATTCGCTGCACTCGATTGAACGAAGAATGGTTGTCGAGTAAATTGGTAATGTCGCCTATCTCTACAGGGCATTCGACATGAGTCACAGATTTTAGTTCAGGTGTAACGTCAACATGCATCGGCTCCTTTCGAATAGGCCAAGTAGCTGGATCAGCCGTGAGCCACGTTGGACCAAACCACCAATTAGGAGCAGCTACTAGCTGCGAACAGCTCAATCCTCGACTGCATAAGTCTGCGATATTGTCGTGAGTCGATACATGTTGCCAGTGTTTAGCACCGACTTCGTCATTGATTTTAGCAACGCGGTGAGATACGAACGTCTTGAGTTTGTATGGAGGAGTATTTAACCAAGCCAGCACCGTGCTGCTATCTGTTAACGCTGTAATTTTCGTTATCCGAAGTTTGGACTGCAATAACTGGAACATATGTTTCAATAGTCGCGACAATAGGCCAGCGCCAAGCAGTTCCAGACGGTTAACCGTTACGACCTTTAAAGGTGCCACTCTAGATTTTGCAATGACCAAATGCGACGATGCTGCACCATTGGTCGTGGAGCGTAAGTAGATACAGCAACCGTAGCCCTTTGTGGAGCCATCACAAAACCCAACAAGTTCACAAGGAGCCGCGTTTTGATGGACTATTTGGCGGGGAATTTGAACCTTGTGCAAATGTTGCAGTTCGAAACGGAAGTTATGCCATCGCCCCTGAATCTCCTCAGGAACTGTGTCATCCCAGTTCAATTGAAGTCGCCAGAGATCTTGAAGAAGCAACTTAGCTACTAGAACGACAGGAGTTAACCATCCTAGAGGGTCGTAGATTCGCGCAATATCGGATAAAATCGCCCGCTTGGTGCACTTCGGAGTAGGTTCGGATGCAGAATAAGTGAACAAATCTTGGACAGGATCCCACTGGATACCCAGTATTTTGAGCGTATGTTGATTACTCTCGTCGCAGAAGGATTTAGGAACCTGGCAATGTTCGGCAGGCAAATCGGCAAGAAATTCAGGAGAGTTACTACACCATTTTCTCAGGTCGAATTTAGCACAGGCTAAGAGATTAACGAGGTCGTCCTTGAGTTTCAGAGCTTCGTCCACAGAGGGCGCTCCTGCTGTTATATCGTCGAGGAAGGTGTCGTGCCTTAGAGCAGCAGCAGCTTGTGGCCATTTTGCTCCATGATCATCGGCAAGCTGGTGCAGAGTACGTATGGCCAAGTAAGGCGAGCTACTCACGCCGTAGGTGACGGTATTCAATTCAAATTCTTGGACTGGGTCATGTGGTGTATCTCTCCATAGAACATGTTTGTATTTCCTATCCTCAGTACGCAAGTCCATATTTCTATACATCTTTGATATGTCAGTGGTGAAGACCACGCGAGGTATACGGAATTTGGTTATAATATCAACAATATCATTCTGGAGTTTTGGTCCAGTATAAACAAGATCGTTGAGCGCAGTCCCATTTGACGTTTTAGCGCTACAGTCAAAAACGACACGAAGACTTGTGGTCGTACTTTGAGGTCGCAGAACACAATGATGCGGGATCAAATGTGCCCCACTTGCACTTCCTTGGACAGGTGACATGTGTCCTAGTGATGAGTACTCGCGCATGAAATTTACATAATTTTCTTTGAGTAGTGCGTCATGAGAAAGCCGCTTCTCAAGTCTGAGCAACCGAGTCAACGAAGAGTTGTAGGATTCGCCGAGCTCCAGATCGCATGGATCTTTCAATAAGAGAGGAACAACGTAGCGTCCGTCCATGTTTCGTTTCACTAAACTCTGATATAGCTGCTCACACTTCTCATCTTCCGGGTTCGAGATACCCGCGAATGGCGGTTCTTCGACTTCCCAAAAACGCTTCATGACTTGATCGATGCCGAGGGTAGCCACTAGTGTTGACGTGACTTCAGAAGGCGGACGACAATTCGCGTCGAGCTTACCCGTTATAACCCAACCAAACACGCTGTGTAATGCGACAGGTAGACCGGGGCCTAGAACCAATCGCTGTCCGTCGTAGAAGTTATGAAACAACTCCGCTCCTAATAAAAGGTCGATATCGTTAGGTCGGTCGAACTGTTCATCGGCCACGATCAGATGTTTACACGCTTGACGAACTGACGCTGGTAAATCTACAGCTGGCATCTGATTGGTGATCGTATCCATAATGATGGGGTTAATGTCATACTTCGGATTGTCCGCATCACGTGGTTGAATAGTGCATGACGTCACGCCTTTCACTTGATGTACCGTGTTTTGACCTAAGCCGGCAACAGTAATGTTACAACGACGCAAAGGTAACCCTAAACGGCGTGCGCAAGAGGACGTCATGAAACAGTCTTGCGCTCCGCTGTCAATAAGTGCCCGAATGGTCATGAGGCCATTAGGACCTTGCACTCGTACTGCAAAAGAGTACATCACCCACCTTCGTTTTGCCGATGATATAGTCATCATGGCGGAGTCGCTGGAGAAACTCAGTACTATGCTCAGCGACCTAAGTATAGTCTCCCAACAGGTGGGTCTTAAAATGAACATGGACAAGACGAAGATCATGTCTAATGTCCATGTTGCACCCGTACCGGTAATTGTGGGAGGCGATACTCTCGAAGTTGTGGACGAGTATATTTACCTGGGACATACAGTCCAGTTAGGTAGATCCAACTTCGACAAAGAGGTCGCACGACGAATCCAACTCGGATGGGCAGCATTCGGGAAACTGCGTGACATCTTTTCGTCCAAAATACCCCAGAGTCTGAAGACTAAGGTGTTCGACCAATGTGTGTTGCCAGTGATGACATATGGCACCGAGACGTGGTCCCTTACTGTTGGCCTCATGAATAAGCTCAGAGTCGCTCAGCGAGCTATGGAGCGAGCTATGCTCGGGGTTTCTTTGCGAGATAAAATCCGGAATGAGGAGATCCGCAGAGAAACGGGAGTTACCGACATAGCTCGCAGAGTAAGCAAGTTGAAGTGGCAATGGGCAGGCCACATCGCTCGCAGAACCGATAACCGTTGGGGAAGAAAGGTTCTCGAGTGGAGACCACGGACCGGAAGACGAAGCGTAGGCCGACCCCTAACGCGGTGGACCGACGACCTGGTCAGGATCGCAGGCTCGCGGTGGATGCGTACGGCGAGCAACCGCGCAGAGTGGCATTCTATGGGGGAGGCCTATGTTCAGCAGTGGACGTCTTCCGGCTGATGATGACTCGTACTGCGCAAGTACCAAGAACCACTAAAGAGGGCGTATGACCGACGTGCACATTAGTACTAGTGGAGTTCATGGTTATGGCTGGAGGACCTGAGGGCGCAGATTGTTTCGATTCCATGGTCGGGTCGCCGTGGAGAAGTGTATGGTGCCGCGCGTGACACTTGGTACAACTAGATTTTGAGATGCACTGATCCACGGTATGATGTGACCGCAAACAATTTATGCATAAATTCTGAGTCTTAACAACATTAAACCGACCCGGTAGATTATAAGAGTGAAACAGGGGGCACTTATAAATACCGTGATGAGAGAAGCCGCAACAAATACAATCCGGATATTTATTTGGAGAAATGGCAGCTGAGTACGTCCCTGTAGTGCCTTGCTCATCTAGTCCTAGATACGTCCCTGTAGAAGTATGGCCAGAAATTAAGTAACCCCTACCATTAGTATATGGTACTGAATCTGAGTACGGCCCTGAGTCCAAGTATGGATCCGATCCTAAGTACGACCCTGTATTTAAGAACGGCCCTGGATAGCCTTCTACATTGCCATAGAATTCCGAATGGGGTGTCACTTCATACGGGGGAGTAACTTCATACTGGGGCGCCGCTCCATATTGGCGTGTCATATCATATTGGGGCGTCCTATCATATTGGGGCGCCATCGCCAATTCACATTGGGGCGCCATCGCCAATTTACATTGGGGCGTAAAGTTTGAGTGCGGCCCTGTGTTAGAGTACATCCCTGTGCTTGGTGAAGAGGCATGATACACAGTGCGCTGTTGTGGCACAGGGGGCCGTGGTCCGCTATTATGGTTGCCCCGACGCGTGACAGGCACTCGTGGAGGAATAAGTGTTCCAGAAACACCAACATTACTAGCCTCCAACACCCTAACATAGTCTTGCAGAAACTTTAACAAGTTATCAAATGATGGGATCTTTTCTATGTTTTGAGTTTCAAAACGCTTGCGGGTATCGAGATCTATAATCCTAGACACTAAATAGAATAGAACAAACTCACCCAAGTTATCTATGTTTATAGCTTTCAGTGCATTGACAGATTCATAAAGTAAACTAGTCATGTTCCGCAGCTCGTTCAGGGTGCATACTTTCATCGGAGGGTACTGACAGATCCTATCTAGGTAATTAGTGGCCAGTAACCTTTTGTTTTGGAAACGATTTACTAAAGTATCGAACACCACTTGATAATTCTCCGTTGTGACAGGAATTCCCTTTACAACAGACAAAGCCGCACCAGATAGACATGAGAGTAAATAATGAAACTTTTCTATGGGGGTGAGATTGTTATTAGAATGAACTAACGACAAGAATGTGTCATAGAATGTCTGCCAACCTTCAATGTGGCCATCATACTTGACCAATTCGAGCTTGCCCAGCCTAACCTGACCTACCGGCTTGCGGTCGGCGCCGGCGTCGGCGTCTGCGGCGCGATAGCCGGTGCGGCTCTGTATACACACATCCTCGGCCGTGGCGCAGACGGCGTAGTACAACGTATCAAATGATTCTATGACACTATTGTCCAATCGATAATCAGGATTTAGTTTTAAGCTCAATATATGCAAGTCATTTATGGTGTCAATAAACTCAGTGCGAACAGACTCGATGCGTTTGTACCTACTCCTAAACGCACCAATTTTTGTTCGATCCTGTTTAATATCTTTCGACAAATCATATAAAATTTGTATTTCACGAAATATGTATTCTTTCCGTGTAGTAAGCAATGCCAGTTTAGCAAGTTCCTCGCTATTGGTACTCATTTTTATTATAAGTTTTATGCAAATATGCTAGCGAGTGCCTAGGTACCAAAATAAATGTAGGTATTCGTAAATTCTTTCTGAGCACAATGAAGACAATAGATTACGTAAAAATGCTATTGAATGTATGAATTCCAGTTAGGACAAGGTAAATAATGTTCGAATAAGACTATAATTGGAGTTTTCAAATGAAATTGAACCCAAAACCATAGGTATTCGCGCTCGAAAGTGACCACTTAAAATGGACGCGCCTGGGCGTCGCTGGGAATTGGATAACGTTTCAAATTACCAGGGAAATTTTGATGCTTGCAAAAGGAAAAAGGGACTTACCTCGGCCTTTTGATCCTCCGAAGCCTTCGGGAACAGCCTGAACCGTATTGCGATGCGAATCGGCGAATAGACGGCGGCGTGGCGGTGTGCCATCCAATTCCGAGTTAAGTACGTGAAATCCACAAGCAATCGTCTTCACCAGTATTGTTTGACCGCGGCGGAGCACCAGGAGCCTGGTCGACCAGGTTATTCGAGCCAGGAAGCTCGCGTTTCCGCAGAAACAATATTTAGTCAAAAAATGCGGCGAGAGCGCGTGGGCGCGTGGTAGAAGCTTGTTTCGTAGAGGGCGCGGCAGTCGCTCTTCGTTCCGCGGTTAGGCGGTCTCGTTTCCGCGGTGAGTTGTGAGCGCGCGAGATTTGAATCGTGCGCTAGGCCGAGGAATTTAAGGAAGGATGGGAAAGGGTAATATAGCAAGCCTCAACAATACCTGTTACAGTATTTCTCCGAATACAGTAAACCTATTTCATATATTTATATCTATTTTAAAGTTGAAGTAAAGTATGTGCCTATCATTTTCACGCGAGTAAAACTGGGATTTTTGGAAGTTCACTATGAAAAACTAAGGATATAAGAATAAATTAAAATGACAGGGACATTCAGATGAAACAGGGGAATACAAAACATCGATTTGGTAAATTTTTCATAGGATTATGGTAAATTCCTAGAAGGCCGCGTACGCTCTTAACGTATATTAATATTATAACTTACATTGTGCGCAATCCTGCGATGGTAATCAAGTAGCTTCTGATATTCGAATCCACTGAAGCAATCCTCACAACGAAACTTCGACTTCACATAATCGGGATACTCGTGGCGACGAGAAAACTCTGCTTTGACCTTAAACAATTGAGTATTTGTACAAAAAAATGTCATATTTATCAAGTTATTTTGTAAGTTTAATGAAAATTATGTATTATTCGATTCAAAACTCACTTAAAAATCTATTTTTTTATTCAATACCAATACTAATTCAAAATTGATATACAATTCCAATAGGAGTCACTTGTTCACGAACGCGGTACGAGTGGTCGCCATGATTGTGACGTCATTATGTTATAGTTATGTATGGTACTTTATAACATTTTGATGTCACTACAGGTCACGAGCCCGTTCGGGTACTATCGGCGTGTTTTCGGTACTGGATTAAAAATGATTTTTTAATTTGATATAACTTTGTAATTATAGCGAATAAAAGAAACCTAAAAATAGTTTTGGTACGAATCTTTTAAATGATCTTTCCATTTATGCCAAAAGAAAATAAAATTCAAATACTCAATTATGATTATTAATGATAATTATACGAGTTAAATAAAAGGGTCCGGCAACTTTAACAAATTAAAAATTCTTTATTGCAGTAAATAAGGTATGATTTTATGTCTTAAAATTATATAGCAGTCTCATCAAACTTAACACAGAAATAAGCATCCAATAATTTAACTATACCAAAAAATATTCCAAAAATCAATATTTATAAGTATCAGTTGTAAGATTCATATCATTTTATTAATTACTAGCGACCCGCCCCGGCTTCGCACGGGTAGCAGAAGTAGGTATAGTGGACGTTTATCAGGAGTAAATTCGTGATACATTGTATTTTAATAAATATAACCCTAATGGTTTATACGCAGCGCACGCAAATTAATGACTATTTCTGTTACAATGACCAAACCTTAACACATGTTATAATTTATCGTGGGCTATGTTGAAAATATTGATGAGTACTACAAACCCCTAGTACATTACTTTATTCTACCACCAATACTTTTCACACCACATGAAAAATAATCACTGCTTCGATTATTGTGACTAAACCAGAAAAGATGGATATAATCTATGTATACTGTTTTGTAGGTATTGATAATTAATACAATCCCCTAGTACATTACTTTAATCTACCACCGATAGTTTTCACACCGCATGAAAAATAATCACTGCTTCGATTATTGTGACTAAACCAAAAAAGATGGATAGTATCTATGTATACTGTTTTGTAGGTATTAATAAGTACTACAAACCCCTAGTACATTATTTTACTCTACCACCAATAGTTTTCACACCGCATGAAAAATAATCACTGCTTCAATTATTGTGACTAAACAAAAATAGATGGATATAATCTATGTATACTGTTTTGTAGGTATTGATAAGTACTACAAACCCTAGTACATTACTTTACTCTACCACCAATAGTTTTCACACCGCATGAAAAATAATCACTTTTTCGATTATTGTGACTAAACCAAAAAAGATGGATAGAATCTATGTATACTGTTTTGTAGGTATTGATAAGTACTACAAACCCCTAGTACATTACTTTACTCTACCACCAATAGTTTTCACACCGCATGAAAAATAATCACTTTTTCGATTATTGTGACTAAACCAAAAAAGATGGATATAATCTATGTATACTGTTTTGTAGGTATTGATAAGTACTACAAACCCCTAGTACATTACTTTACTCTACCACCAATAGTTTTCACACCGCATGAAAAATAATCACTTTTTCGATTATTGTGACTAAACCAAAAAAGATGGATATAATCTATGTATACTTTTTTGTAGGTATTGATAAGTACTACAAACCCCTAGTACATTACTTTACTCTACCACCAATAGTTTTCACACCGCATGAAAAATAATCACTTTTTCGATTATTGTGACTAAACCAAAAAAGATGGATATAATCTATGTATACTGTTTTGTAGGTATTGATAATTAATACAATCCCCTAGTACATTACTTTAATCTACCACCGATAGTTTTCACACCGCATGAAAAATAATCACTGCTTCGATTATTGTGACTAAACCAAAAAAGATGGATATAATCTATGTATACTGTTTTGTAGGTATTGATAAGTACTACAAACCCCTAGTACATTACTTTACTCTACCACCAATAGTTTTCACACCGCATGAAAAATAATCACTTTTTCGATTATTGTGACTAAACCAAAAAAGATGGATAGAATCTATGTATACTGTTTTGTAGGTATTGATAAGTACTACAAACCCCTAGTACATTACTTTACTCTACCACCAATAGTTTTCACACCGCATGAAAAATAATCACTTTTTCGATTATTGTGACTAAACCAAAAAAGATGGATATAATCTATGTATACTGTTTTGTAGGTATTGATAAGTACTACAAACCCCTAGTACATTACTTTACTCTACCACCAATAGTTTTCACACCGCATGAAAAATAATCATTTTTTCGATTATTGTGACTAAACCAAAAAAGATGAATATAATCTATGTATACTGTTTTGTAGGTATTGATAATTAATACAATCCCCTAGTACATTACTTTACTCTACCACCAATAGTTTTCACACCGCATGAAAAATAATCACTTTTTCGATTATTGTGACTAAACCAAAAAAGATGGATAGAATCTATGTATACTGTTTTGTAGGTATTGATAAGTACTACAAACCCCTAGTACATTACTTTACTCTACCACCAATAGTTTTCACACCGCATGAAAAATAATCACTTTTTCGATTATTGTGACTAAACCAAAAAAGATGGATATAATCTATGTATACTGTTTTGTAGGTATTGATAAGTACTACAAACCCCTAGTACATTACTTTACTCTACCACCAATAGTTTTCACACCGCATGAAAAATAATCACTTTTTCGATTATTGTGACTAAACCAAAAAAGATGGATATAATCTATGTATACTGTTTTGTAGGTATTGATAAGTACTACAAACCCCTAGTACATTACTTTACTCTACCACCAATAGTTTTCACACCGCATGAAAATAATCACTTTTTCGATTATTGTGACTAAACCAAAAAAGATGGATATAATCTATGTATACTGTTTTGTAGGTATTGATAAGTACTACAAACCCCTAGTACATTATATTATTCTACCATCAATGCATTTCACAGCGCACGCAAATTTATGAATATGGTAATTATATTATGTAACACCTTGGTTCACAATATTGCAGTTTTCTTACGGATCCCCATTTTTTTTCAAAATCTCATATAGCCTATGGCACTCACACTGAATTAAGCTATCCATAAGTGAAAGAATTTTTAAAATCGGTCCAGTAGTTTCGGAGCCTATTCGTTACAAACAAAAAAACAAAAAAACAAAAAAACAAAAAATCAAAAAAACAAAAAAACAAAGTTTCTCTCTTTATAATATTAGTATAGATTTAGTTGAACAAAAGTTTTTTTCTAGCAGCCAGCATAAAAAATCTTTATTAAAACGTTTTAACATCGAGCGTTTTTATATAATCCGGTAGAGCATTGAACGTCTTAATTCACATTGAGTTAGATTGGTGCCTGTAGAGTCTAGTTTTCGTAATATTGTCATGAACCAGTCTGAATTTCTTGTGTTTGTAGGAATAACGTCACACGCTGTCTTTAAAAAAATTGAGTCTGTTTTTGTAAAAACAGCAAGTTTGTATATGTATTAAAAAGGTAGGGAGAGGACCTTTTATTATTAAACCTTTATTTCTGATAAGTATTACAATTTCAATACACATTATATTGTTCAAATTATATTTAATATTCAGACGCCTGAGAAGGCAGATTTTGGTTGGGCTTAATGACTTATATTATCTATTGTACCTGAAATCTCTGAATAAAGAAACTGAATAAAGAAACTGAATCAAATTCTTATTATTTCAATTATTTATTATATATTTAATTATATTATTTTCCTTATATTATATTATAAATTGCATGCAATAATATGTATATTTATATCTTAATTAAAATTACATACATTCACGCCTTTTTACCGAAGGGGTAGGCAGAGGTGTACCCAGGACTCAGTCCCACAGTAGATACCACCCACATTTCGCCAGTATGTTATTGGTCCCATGTAATAGGGGGCGAGCCTATTGCCATCTACCGGGCACAGTTCCAGACTACAGGCAGTTATTGAGACAATTCCTAATGGAAAAATCCAATATTTCACACTTTGCCTGACCTGGGGATCGAACCCGGGACCTCTTGATTGGCAGTCGAGCATGCGCCCTCTACGCCACCGAGGCAGTCTGTAAAATTACAATTAATTTGTATTAAAATTACAATTTATTTTATCTGGCACCCATAGGCGGGTATAGGTCTCCTCCGTATCTTGCCACTTGCCAGGCTTTTCTATCCTGAGCTAGTCTGGTCCTTAAGGACAGGACCTTAAGCTTAAGCTATTAACAACTTGCAAAAGGAAACATTGAGATATAAACAATCGAATCGAAAATGCGAAAGTTTGTGAGGATGGATGGATGAATGTTTGTTTTTCTTTCACGCCAACACTACTGCTAAACTGATTAGGCTGAAATTCGGTATGTAGATAGTTTAGACCCTGGAATAACACATAGGGACCGCGAGGCATAGCTAGTAATTATAATAATGAGAATTTAAGGTGCTCTCACACGGCTGCTGGCTGTTACCAAATGTTTACAAACATTTAGTAACACTAAAACATATAATAGCAAATGTTAGGGTGTTTACATTCTGTTAGGAGTTTTAAGAAGGTTTAAGTGCTCCTACACTGATTGAAAATGTTTAATAAAATTTATAATATTTGAAAACATGACATCTGCTCAGAGTTTGGATTTATGTTCCGAGGCGTCTAAATGATAACAAATGTTTTATTTTGTTACAATTTGTTAAATAACAATTTTGCTCAGATATGTTTACTAACATTACATAACATGAAAACATTTTATAGCATTTTGTGTATCACCAGTGTGGGAACTAGTCTAGCTACTTTTTAGCGATAGAAAACGATAGGCTATCAATAGTATCGTGCAGCGCCGGCTTCACTTATAGTGACACAAAACACAACTAAAGGCTAAAGGTACAGGAGGCACATGACACTCAAATTCATGTATAGTATGCGCGAGAGCTATGTATCACCGGAATTGTGCTATTTTACTTTATGAGAATGCATGGATTTTTGTTACTCGTTCACGCAAAAACTACTGAATGGATTGGGTTAAAATTTGATATGTACCTTAGACCCTGGAATAACACATAGAGTACTTTTTTCCCGATATTCCCATGGGAACAATATCTACGCGGGTCAAACCGCGGGGTACAAGTAGTATTGTATAAATAACAAGACAGCATCAAATACTATGTTATATTTAAATTATTTACCTCGTCTATATTGTTGAGGTACTGTATATCGAACACAGATGCATATTCTATGTATTTAGATTGTACTTTACACAATCTCTGAACATTCTCATAGTTGAACACTTCCTCTGTAAATAATAATACATTTTTATATTCACTAAAAGTAGTAATTATAGAAATCTTAATAACACGGCAACGCATAACATCATGCCATTTTCCTGGAGGGGTAGGCGTGCCGTAACCACGTAGAATTAATATGTCACCAGTGCGAAAGTAATTTTAGTGAAGAAATCCTGTTAGGCAAACCTCAGAGACATAGAATATAAGTTATACAGTCCATTAGCTCTCACTTACCATTAATAATCTGCATACATGTTCTAAGGTCTCTTATAGGAAGTTTATCTGCATTGTCTAGAATACCATCGAAATCTACGACAATCCCATCCTCATCTTTCACGACACCAGCTTCCATAATTTTCTGTTTTAATTCCTTTTTAAATGTGTCCAGAGTTTTAAATCTATTGTCGTAGAGGTTAATTTTCCTTTTTTTACGTTGTTTTTTTATATTCTTTGTGCGCTTTTTCGTTTTTGTGTTTTGTTCTACCTTTGTCGTTTGTGTGACTTTAGGGTTTTTTGGCAATTTTTTTATCCTACTTATTAGTTCTTGGAGTGATTTGTCACTATCCGATTCTACGGCTTCGTCATCTGACGTTAGCCCTTCATCACTTAAGCCTGTTATTAAATCATCTATTGGGCCTGCATCATCGCTTAAGCCTTCTTCATCACTCGAGCTTTTCCGTTTATTGTGACTTGAGCTCTTATCATCATTGTTTTTACCAAAAATTTCTATTTTTATTTTACCATCATCGAAGTCCTCTATTTTTGTTAATTCCGTTTTAAGTTCATCACCACTTAAGCCTTCATCATCATTTAAGCCAATTATGTTCTCAGCAGATAATTCTACTTTTATTTCATCATCGTTAACTGTTTTAAGTGGTTCGATTATATTATCATCGTCATGATCTGTAACTATTCTTAATGGTGTTATATCTTTGTCTGTGTTTATATCACCTTGTGGTATATTGACAGTAACAATATGTGGATGAGAGTTGAATGTGTGTATGGTAGCTGATGATGTTACATCTGGTGTATGGTAGAAATATACCTTAAACAAGAATTGGGAACGTCTGATAATTGACATTACAGTATATATGACTAGTTATGACTATATTATATTAATTTTTTGTATCTGGCCGTAGCATGCTTTTCTTGAAGCAACTTCGTTGTGGATAAACCTCTAGATACTAAAAACATACAGCACCATCTATTAATTCCTTGGGCAAAGAATGGAAATATGCAGGTAAATGGCCATAACTTATGATTGCGTTTCGCATTGAATTTAAAAGTATGATTTTTTACAGACTGCAGATCAAAATAGTTTTTTTTTTTATGATAATGAGTGACAAGACGAGCAAATCAGGTGCCTGATGGTAAGCATCATGATTACCCATATCAGACACAATGCCACCCAGTGTTTAAAAATTCAAAATTCTGCGCGGCACTGCACTGCGCCTGTCACCCTGAGATATGAGTTGTTGAATCTTCTCATGCCCAGTAATTTCGCTGGTAACATTGCCCTTCATACCGGAACACAGTAATGTTTGCACATTACTGTTTGGCGGATGAATAACTGACAAAGTTGATATCAATGTCAACTTGATACCTCCATACGTTCCCGTTAAAATTTGTCTTGACAGTCGGACAAAGATACAGACGGACAACAAAGTGATCCTATACGGGTTCCTTTTTTCCTTTTGAGATATGGAACCATAAAAAATTAGGTCCCATCAAAAACATATATGTAAAAAAATGCAAGACTTGGCGAGACTTCGGAACATCGAAAAATAGAACTGATATCACAAGATACCTAAATGTTATTGCCAAGTTTGATACAAAATATTTGCTTTCATTGATATTGAAGTTAGGGATGCGATCTTCGAGGATCGATACAAATCATCAAATATGGGATCGCGATCCAAACATTATGGTTTGCAATGTTATATAATCTTATTCGAATATCAAGGCATTCGAAAGATCGGATCTGAGCTTAAAAAAGCACATCCCTATTTTAATGTACACTTAGCAATAGCGACTTCCTGCATTCGGACGCTAGCGTCGGCGATTGGAAAAATATAATAAAAAAATACCAACCCTGAAGTTCTTCCTGTTGCAGTAACTCAGGTTTGTAGTGGGCATATCTCTGCATAGTTCAAACACTGAACCACGATTCTGAAAGCAACGTTTTTTTTTTATATAAACTGAGGTAATTCCATTTTAATTATTTATGTTTGATTTAATTTTTATAATTATTTTTGTGCGTGTATATTCCAAATACAATGTTATATTGTTTGATGAATAAATGAAATGAAATGAAAATGATAGATGCAGTTTACTTAAGTATAGCTAATTGGCCATAGTCAAGTCAGTCGCACGTTGTCTCGCACCGATGTTACACCCCAGAACAGATAGTAACACTACGTATAGAATGGACACTGTCATCCGCCCACCAATATTCCTACAAGCCTCCGATCAAGGCTGCCATCTTACGGGCACAGTTCCAGACGCCATACTATTAAGATAATTCCTAATGGAAAAATCTAATAACACTTTGTCTGACCTGGGCTCGAACCCGGAACCTCACGATCTTCAGCGCGCATTACCGAGCCAGTCAAAGTGAAAAAAACGTTGAAAAGAAACATCTTACAGATTTCTTGCTCTTCCACGAGTCAAATATCTTCTTGGCCAAATTGCATTGAATCTTGAAGTCCTGGCATTTCTTCAACTTGGCAATACATTCTGAACAGAATTTGTAGTAGAGCGATTCCTGAAATAGAGATATTACGATGTAATTTATAATCCGACTGCCTTACATTGTATGAAACAAACGTGGTTCGAATAATTGGCGTTACTTTTCGGAACTCCATTGTAAACTCCTGGAACAAGAATATTTAGTTTTTAGTTCCGATTTTTGGTGTCAAAAACAACATGCACAGTGCACCGCCCTCCCGCCCGCAAAATTGCATGCAAAGAGGAAATGCTATTAGGTATTATTTTAGTTAGTGACACTGTTCGATCTATTTGCGTATTATGTTCGACCTTATTAGTTTTATATTCTATGATCTATAATCTATGATTTCTTAGTTATCTATGATTTAAAATGTCAAGTCTGTCATCAAGAAAAAACGAGTTAGTTGAAAACGAATTATATTTTGCAGTGAGAAAAAACCATCTTTTACAATTTACAAAATAAAAGCAATCCCTTTACCATCCCCAACATATGGTCCAAATCGAGCCACATCTTGATAATATTGCGAATCAGTGCGCGACCAAGATTCGAGAAGATTTTATATGCCGTGCATTTAAGAGGACAGTTGAGTGACGTTTTCCCATACAAAACATTTATAAAAGTGTTCGATTCTGTATGCCCTCTTAATAAAACTTTGAAAAATGGCTACAGCTTCAAGTGGTGCAACCCAAATTTTGTCGATTTTAGAAGACAGTGCTAAACTATTACACAAAACTGGAGTTAATCTAAAGAAGTGTCCAAAGGCAAGGTTGACGAAAGGTTATATAGAAGCGCGCATTGCACTAATCGACGAATACTGGCGTTCATTCAAAAATGCACATGAAGAATTAGTGAAAATTACCTCTAAAGAAGAACGAGAAGTTCTGCCGTATTTTATGAAAGAAGAATTCTTTATTTATGAGGATATTTATAATTCCTTACAAGGAGATTTACGAGACATGATTTCGTCTTTATCGGAGTGCTCGTCAAGTGCAGGAGCTGACAATAAAAAATCCATGGAAAGTTCGAACGATGGTCAGGTAAACAGTAACAACAGCAACAGTAACAACAATGTGCATTTACCAAAAATTCACCTCCCTACTTTTGGTGGAAATTATGAAGATTGGACTACTTTCAAGGATTTGTTTACATCACTGATTCACGAGAACAAGTCACTTAGTGATGTACAAAGGTTGCATTATTTGAAAACAAGTGTCACCGGAGACGCCGCAACATTATTAAAACACATTAAAATATGTTCTACAAATTACACGACTGCATGGCAAACACTAAACACAAGGTATGGCAATAAACGCTTAATTTTAAACAACATTATGAAAAGATTATTCAACCAGAAGAGGATGACTTCACAGTCCGTTTCACAACTAAGGTGCCTATTGGACACAAGCACGGAATGTCTCAACAGTTTAGAAAATTTGCAAATCGTTACAAGCTCCTGGGATCCTATACTTATATACCTTCTTGTCCAGAAATTAGACCCAGAGACACATAAAGACTGGGAGGAGCATGCTTATTGTAATGATGTCGAAGTGCTGCCTACCTGGAACTGCTTTAAGAAGTTCATCGAATCAAAATTTCGTACTATGGAACTAGTATCAGGAAATACCCATAATACACGGGAGATTAAGCTAAAGGAGCGTTCATATCATATTGCCACTCCTACTTCAGAAAAGAAATGTGTAATGTGCACCGAGAATCATACACTGTCTCACTGCAAGGAATTTATTAAGATGGAACCTAACGAGAGAAGCGAGTATATCAAAACCAAAAATCTATGTTTCAACTGTCTAGCTCCAGGTCATTCTGTATTTAGATGCAAACTACAAATGTCCTGCAGAATATGTAAACGACGTCATCATTCTCTGCTTCATGAGAACAAGAGCACAGAACCCGCGGCTTCAACAAGAAACATTTCACAACCGCTGGCTTCACAACATGTAGCAGAAGAGGAAGAAGAAGTTCAAGTGAACACAATGATTGCGTCACATGCAACAACTAGACAGGGAGTAGCACTGTTAGCGACAGCCGTGGTGGAAGCAACAAATGAACAAGGACACACCATTCCACTGCGAGTCCTTATAGATCAAGGTTCCCAAGCAACATTTATCAGTGAAAAGGCGGCTCAACTATTAAAACTCAAACGACAATCAATCAAAGGAACAGTTGTTGGAGTGGGATCTTCAAGAACAGATATCAAACATGTGGCGGGGCTACACATCAGATCACGATGGGACCGTACCTTTAGTCTACCAATTCAAGCCTATGTGATGTCTAAACAGCTGACCACAAAGATTCCTACGAAGACAATCAACACACAACCATGGCCTCACCTCGACGGTCTCGACCTGGCCGATCCTAGCTACTTAACACCAGGTTCGATTGATTTACTCTTGGGGGTCAAAGAATATGTACAAATCATACAACCAGATCTAATCAAAGGACCACCAGGTACTCCATGCGCTCAGAAAACAAACCTGGGATGGATACTTTTCGGAGACATTCATGGAAATTGTAATGAAAATATTGTTGTGATGCATCATCAAGTAGACTTCGATGATATGCTGAAATCAATCTGGGAAGTAGAAACAGATAATGACAGACATTTAACTAAAGATGAAAGGAAATGTGAAGACATTTACAAAAAAACAACGATGAGAAATACAGAAGGGAGATACATAGTTAAGCTACCATTTAAAACAGACAGTTCACAAGCATCGGAAGGAAATACCAAGGAAATAGCAACACAAAGATATCTACAACTGGAGAAAAGATTCCGGAGATCCCCGGATCTGAAATTAGAATACACGAAAGCTATAAACGAATACATAGAACAAGGATACGCTGAAACAATACCAGAAAAAGAAAGAGATCTAAAGGGAACATTTTACTTACCTCACCATGCCGTGGTCCGCACCGACAAGACCACCTCACGTACTCGAGTTGTCTTCGACGCCTCCTGTAAAAATACAATGACCAATACTTCGTTAAATGATGAATTGCTAGTGGGACCACAACTGCAAGAAGACCTGAGAAACCTTCTTATGAGATGGAGAATGAAGCGAATTTGTTTCATGGCTGATATTCAACGCATGTACTTACAAATACTTGTGTACAAAGAAGATGCAGACTTTCAACGATTTCTTTGGAGAACTGACCCAGATGCTGGTCTACAAGAATACCGTCTACTTCGAGTTACATTTGGAACAGCCTCCGCTCCGTACTTAGCATTTAAAACACTCCATCAAGTAGCTGATGACGAGGGAAGTGGCAAGCCACATGCCACGCAATCCATCCAACAAAATTTCTACATGGATGATTGGCTTGACGGCGCTGATGATACACAAACAGCTATATCACTGGCTAAAGATGTCACCAACATTTTAAACAAAGGCGGATTCCCACTTACCAAGTTTGCATCCAACAACATAGAATTTATGAAGTCAATAGAAGAAGAGAAACGGTCAGCCGAAGCAAACATAGACATAAATCTGGATGGGACAGTCAAGGCACTTGGTATCGTCTGGAATCTCAACAAAGACACTTTTCAATACAAATTGAGTTTACCCACTACTAAAAATGAAATGACTAAACGAAGCATACTATCGGACATTCAAAGGCTCTTCGATCCACTTGGATGGATATCACCAAGCACAGTACTGGCTAAAATGCTTATGCAAAGGTTGTGGCTCGAAAGAGTTACATGGGATGAGAACGTAAGTGAAGCATTACAAGCAGAATGGAGAAAGATTAAATCTGATTTTACAAACGTGAACGACATACAAGTAGAAAGATGGCTTGGCACAATAGAATTCAATAAAGAGAAGACACAGATACATGGATTCAGTGACGCTTCAATGAGCGCGTATGCAGCAGCAGTATACATCAGAACGGAAACGACAGATAACACAATTGTGACGAAGCTGATAGCAGCTAAAACCAGAGTAGCACCATTAAAAACAATCTCATTACCACGACTAGAACTATGCGGTGCTCTACTCTTGGCTAAACTCATGAAACAAGTCGGACACGCGATGCGAATACCTACCTCAGAGATGTATGCATGGACAGATTCTTCTATCGTCTTAGCTTGGCTTACGGGAGAACCCAACAGATGGAAATTATTTGTCGCCAATCGTGTAGTCGAAATTCTGGAGATCCTGAACCCCAATCATTGGTGCCATGTGAAGTCTGGTGACAATCCTGCAGATCTGGCCACACGTGGGATGCTACTATCGGAACTGAAGAACGCTGACTTGTGGTGGAGAGGCCCGAGCTGGTTATCTGAAACAGAGATAATGATTAGTAACACGGAGAAAATGACGACAGATGTGGAAAGAAAACATAAAAACATTAACACTTACTTGAACATTAAAGATGACGTACCTGATGAATCCATTACTGCAAGATTTGAGATGTTTGATGACTTGCCAGAGTTACTGAAGTCCATCACCTATTGCAGACGATTCTTAACCTGTAAGAAAAACAAAACAAATATGGAAAGTAATATTACAACAGAGGAGCTACAAAATTCATTAATTATTTGCATAAGGCGAGTCCAAGAAGAAGAATACAAGGAAGAAATAGAACGATTAAAGACAAACAAAAACGTGAAGAAAAATAGTCCGCTGCGATTTCTCAATCCTTATTTGGATGAAAAACAGATTCTCAGGGTGGGCGGTCGCCTGAATCATTCAAAATTACCTGAAGATAAAAAAACATCCAATTATACTGGGCAATAATAATACACTCACCCCATTAATAGTCGCTGACGCGCACAAAAAAACGCTTCATGGAGGAGTACAACTGATGTTATGCTACCTACAATCAAAGTTTTGGATTATAAAAGCAAAATCAATGGTAAAACAACACGTTCATAAATGCCTTATATGTGCAAGATTGAGAGCTAAAACTAAATCACAAATAATGGGACATCTTCCAGAGGCGAGAGTTACTCCATCTAGACCCTTTCTGAACAGTGGAGTAGACTTCGCAGGGCCATTTTATGTTTTGATGTCCAAAGGTCGAGGAAACAAGACCACGAAGGCCTACATATCCATATTTGTCTGTATGTCCACCAAAGCAATCCACCTTGAATTGGTCGGCGACCTTAGCTCTGAAGCCTTCATCGGAGCTTTCAAACGATTCGTCGCCCGAAGAGGCAGATGCAATCACCTGTGGAGCGACCAAGGTCGTAACTTTGTAGGCGCCAACAAAGAGCTCCAAGATGCCTGGAACGAGGTCAATTTACAATTTACTGGAGAAATAGCACAAAGTCTGGCTAATGAAGGAACCCAATGGCATTTCATTCCTGCATACAGTCCTTCATTCGGCGGTTTATGGGAAGCAGGCGTGCATTCTATGAAATATCACCTGAAACGGATCCTAACGACACATTTGACATATGAGGAGATGACCACTATACTATGTCAAGTAGAAGCTTGCCTTAATTCGCGTCCACTATGCCCGCTAGAATGCACTGACCCGGACAATACAAACCCACTTACACCTGGACATTTCTTAATCGGAGAGGCACCAATTGTGATTCCAGCCCCTGATTTGAAGGATATAAGAATCTCAAGCTTGTCTCGTTGGCAACATACACAGAAACTTGTCAATGACTTCTGGCGGCGATGGCAGGTTGAATATTTGTCAAGACTGCAGCAACGGCCAAAGTGGCTTAAAAAAGAGGATGAGTTTAAAATCGGAGACATTGTCTTGATCAAAACTGACAATCTGCCACCTGGGAAATGGTCTCTAGGACGCATAGTTGACAAGCATCCTGGTACAGATAGCCTGACGAGGGTGTATAGTGTGAAAAGTGGTGGTTCTGTGACTAAACGTACTGTTACAAAGTTATGTGCACTACCTATTGACTCTAACTGATAATTCATAACTTCTTTATCAAATTTAATTTAATTTTTTTTAGTAGATTGTCAATTTTTAAGTTTTAGTAGAGTCAATATTGTTATAATTAAGTGAAGCAATGTTAATACTGCATGCAATTTGTAAATGCGCAACTTTTTCACAACAACCCACCTTACATAATTTATGATTCATTGTAGACTCAAAGCACACACTAATGTTAATTATCATAGAAAAGGACATATTATAGTCCTTTTGGTGGGCGGTATGTTCGATCTATTTGCGTATTATGTTCGACCTTATTAGTTTTATATTCTATGATCTATAATCTATGATTTCTTAGTTATCTATGATTTAAAATGTCAAGTCTGTCATTAAGAAAAAACGAGTTAGTTGAAAACGAATTATATTTTGCAGTGAGAAAAAACCATCTTTTACAATTTACAAAATAAAAGCAATCCCTTTACCATCCCCAACAGACACCATTCATATATCGACACGTGTTCGTCTACACGACGCATCATCAGGAAATAGACTCTGACCCCGCTGTAAGGGCTGTTAGTACGACGCCGCTCCTCTAGATGTTACGTCGCTGAACTCTTCAGCGTTAAAATAATACCTAATAGCATTTCCTCTTTGCATGCAATTTTGCGGGCGGGAGGGCGGTGCACTGTGCATGTTGTTTTTGACACTAGAAATCGGAACTAAAACTAAATGTTCTTGTTCCAGAAGTGGTTCGAATATATATAAAAATTACGAAAAAAAGAAGTGTTTATCAATTTCGATATAAATTCTAATTGTAACATTAGACTTGTCGGTAGGTAGAATGCGAAATGCATCACCTATAGATAAACACACGTCTCTATACGTGTTAGGTAGATAGGATAGAAAAATTTCGGCAATGACTACTGCCTCCACGGTAGCTCATGTGGTAGAGTGCCCCACCACGTGGATTGGTGAGGAGGGTGCATGGTTCAAATCCCGCCTGCAGTAGAAATTTTGAGTATTAAATTTATAAACACAAAAATAAATGTAAGCTCTGAGTAAATAGTCCAGTATGCGCCTGATGTTTAGGACATCATATAGTTTAGGTCATATTTGATTCAAAAGAGTAGTCTCCAGCAAGGGCGTCGCCAGCCGATGATCAAGGGGAGGCTAGTCAAGGAATTTCTACCCAAATTTCCCATTTGGGTAGACGGTAGATATACAACAGGTATTTGCCTGTATACAATTTACAATTACAAATTTCTATGAAACAGAAAAGCCCCACAATCCTAAAATTTTGTAGATTTTTTTACAGTTTTGTAGATTATTTTTTTTATGAAATAGGGCCCAGATGGTTCTGTATTTAAAAATACGTGCCTACCGTATGGCGGCACTTGAATGTCAACATTGACAATAAAGGCTAAATGTTTTGGACTCTCTAGGGGGGGGCAGTAGCCCCCCCCTGCCCCCCCTTGTCTCCATGTATGCCTATAAAAGACTGGATACTTACCTGTGATTGAGAGCATCTTACAGATCACGTCACGATTTACTAGCGCTCGGCAAAAGTGGCGGCGGGCTTTGCGCAGGTGTATTAGTCTAAAAAATCCTAACATATATCTAAAATTCAACTTCGGCTCATTCAAGATCAGCGCTATTAAACCGTGACGAGACCTGTACTAATAATAATATGGGACAACTTCACACACGGTCATCTGGTCCCAAATTAGGCTTGAAGCCTGTACTATGGTAACTAGATGACTGATATACCTACTTATATATGCTTATAACACCCAGTCACAGATCAAACAGACATGTTCATGCACACAAATGTTTGACCTGGCCGGAGATCGAACCCGGGGCCTGCGGCACAGAAAGTAGAGTTACTACCATCTGAGCCAACGAGGCTGTCAAACTAATATTATATTATGCTAAAGTTTGTGAGGATGGATGGCTGTTTGTTACTCATTCACGCCAAACCAAAACTACTGAACATAAAGGGTCTAAACTATCTTTTTTTTTTTTTCATTTATTAAATACATATAAAAAACAGAAAATTTATATTGTACCATGAAACCACGTAGGTTTGAGTTGGTACTCACAATCACTCATTACCAACTGTGCTACACAGTGACATACGAGTATATTATAGTGAGTTACACAAACTTAATAGTAAATTTTTAAACTATCTGTACAAAAAGGTATATTTATTGCAATAAGTACATCAACAGCTGTTACAAGTAACCATCTATTATGCAGTAAGTAAATAATTACTTATCTACTAATAAAAACAACTTGCTGTGACGCAGGTAACTACTACCTTCGGCAATAAAATCTGAACTTGACTCACAGGCAGAAATACAGGATGACTCAAGTAATAAAGAATATTATAATATCTAATGTATTATTGACACTTCTTATATTTTACGTATTATAGAATATGCATATTATTATTTATATTTTTATTTTTCTAGGTACATATCTTCAGGGAGTCCGTGTCTACAAAGGGAAGTGGTTGAAAGAGGGGTACAGAGCTGCACTAATTCTGACTCCTATGATGAAGCAATTGTGTAATTGTGGATTAATATGGCGGCGGAAAGCTGCACCATGTGTACGGTTGGTAGTACAGGAATTTGCGAATCGGCTGAAAGTATGCCTCGATCCATCAATGTGCCCCAATCGAAGGGATTTTATTAGATGATTATTTAATTAATACCATCCCAATCTGTTCAGTAATTTTGCTGTGAATGAGTAATAAACATCCATCCATCCATCCTCACAAGAATCCGCATTTATATTAATAGCTGTGCCCCGCGGTTTCACCCGCGTTATGTTCGTTTGTGTGGGAATATCGGTGTTATACCAAGACCTGTCTACAAACAGAATTTCAGCCCAATCGGTTCAGTAGTTTTGACATGAACATCCATCCATTCATCCATCACAAACTGTCGCATTTATAATATTATTAGGAGATACTCTCTGTGGATAAAATAGTAGGATAATTTTAACTTACATATTCATTCGAACACAAATCTTCGTACAGATCAATTAAAGCACTCTGCTGGCCCAATGTCCGTAGATTCTTAGTGTGTCGTAAACAGATGTGGCAAACAAGCGACATTTTGATAATTTGTGAGATATCAACGAAATTAGGATATTAAATCATTATTATAAACCACGAACATTAACATTTAGGTATCAAGTGAGCGTAGCATTCGTGGTATTGAGTATTTTATTTTTATATTCGTCAAGAGCTTATAATACACATTTATTCAACAAAAACCGCATGAAAATACAAAATCTTTATTCCTAAATTCCTATGCTTCACAATATCAAATGAAATACCTATTTAAAATACACAATGTACATCCCAAGAGAATGTAATTCACAGAACCTTATATTCCTCTCTGTTCTGTGCCTTATATCACTGAGAACACCCAGAACACATTAAACAAGATGTAATTATATGTATTATCTATGGAATGTAACGTTATCACAGATCACTATATTAGTATGTCACAGATGTTCCTCTTGTTCTGTGGTCTGAATGTGTAGGGCCTATACTCGGGCCCACAGATCTAATAGATCTGTGCTTTGATAGTTCTATGATTCTGTGCTTTAATAAATGTTAAATAGTAATCTGTGGTTCTCTTTGTTCTTTGGATCTGTGGCTTATGCTTACTTCTTGACTCACTCTTTCAGTTTCAGTCGTTTGTGTTCTGTGGTTTCAGTTTAATTGAGTTTGTTACATTGAATAATGATTGTGAACATTACAATGATTAATAATGTATTACTGTATTCTCATGTCTGGTATCATTGAAACACTATTCGAACATCTCGACCCGCTTGTAAGGCAGGTAGGAAGGCCGGTTTACAGCCCTCGCTCGACCCTCGTGCACATCTGAGACTGAGTTGAACATGTTCATTTTAACAATAACTCTCGCCGTGTGCCTGGGGGACTTGGTATATTAACCTCTTCGAGTAACATCTAGTGGTCTGATCTATTCGAAACTTGGAAGGTAACCTATGCTGTTACATCAAATATTGCAACTTTCTGACTAGCTCATAATCTGAAGTGGAACTGTCTCAATGAATATGTATACAGATAAATAGTGACCAGGGTCTGATGATGGAGTGTGGCACTCTGCTTGTAATAAGACAGTTTTGGCTGCTGACACCTGACAGGAGATGCTATACATTATGATCAAAAATGGGTTCACACAGTGCAGAGTAAACTGTTGATCTGAGTGTATTGAATCCTCGCTACCTGCATGATAGGTTGCATGTCTACAGGCCTGTAGTGTAGACTAGCTCCTCAGAATGTTAGTCACTATAGATAGGATACTTTAGCCCATTTCATAGATTTAATATGGTGATAAAAATTTGCCGCCCCTTGTAGACACCGTGCTAGGCTCATAGTGTGGCCGGCATATTTATGCAATTTTTTCTGAGTAGACTTCTTGCCTTATCTTATTATAAAATTATTTATTCTCATTTCAGATCTCTACCACGAGCTAATTGAATATTATGTCAAAACTCATGATTATGACTCATTACATAAAAATTACCCTCATAAATATATGAAAGCCGTAACAAAGATACTAAATGAACAGGAATACGCCGTTAGTCAAGATAAAACCATGATGAATCAAGAAAATTTCAAAGATTTTAAAGAAAAAAATGACTGCACTCAAGAAAAAACCGTCAGAAAACAAGAAAGAATTTACAACAGTCAGGGAAATGCTCTAAACAATGTTGCTTTACACAGTGTTGAACAAATAAAGCAGGAGCAAGATGAGAGCATACAAGTTAAAGAGGAATGTAACTCGGGACCAGAAAATGAATATAATGAGACAATATCCAATCCAGAATATAAACAACTATATGAACACCATATTGTCAAGGATGAATTAGTTATTGGACCGGAGGTGATACAGAAACCTTGCACGAACATAAATTGTATTCCAAAAGTTGAAGCAGAATATGATCAGCGTATGAGTGAGGATAAAAACTATCACCTGAGAACTAACCAAAAAATTTCGGTGATTCAAAATCAAATAAAGTCTGAAGCAGCGTGTGGCGTTTCCAATGAGGTATTTGCTAGAAAGGATGACCGAGATCAACACATCAAATATTCTTGTCCTATAAACAAGAATAGAACATTCAAACCAAAACGTCAAATTGGGAAAGTAGAATGTGACCTTTGCCATAAGGTATTTACTACAAAGTATCGCAGAGACCACCACATCAAATATTCTTGTCCTATGAACAAGAAAAGAACATTCAAACCAAAACGTCAAATTGGGAAAGTAGAATGTGACCTTTGCCATAAGGTATTTATTAGAAAGTATTGCCGAGACCAACACATCAGATATTCTTGTCCTATGAACAAGAATAGATCATTCGAACCAAAATATCAAGTTGAGAATTTAGTATGTAACCTTTGCGATAAGGTATTTACTAGAAAGGCAAACCGAGACATCCACATCAAATATTCTTGTCCTATGAACAAGAATAAAATGAAATTTATATGCGATATATGTAACAAACATTATCAAAAGAAGGCTTATTTAGTTGAACACATAATTTTTAAACATAGTAATACTATGAACTTAATTAAATATAAAATTGATTGTAACCTTTGCAATAAGGTATTTACTAGAAAGGCAAACCGAGACATCCACATCAAATATTCTTGTCCTAAGAACAAGAATAAAATGAAATTTATATGTGATACATGTAACAAATGTTATCAAAAGAAGGCTTATTTAGTTGAACACATAATTTATAAACATAGTAATACTATGAACTTAGTTAAATATAAAATTGATTGTAACCTTTGCAATAAGGTATTTACTAGAAAGGTAAACCGAGACATCCACATCAAATATTCTTGTCCTAAGAACAAGAATAAAATGAAATTTATATGTGATACATGTAACAAATGTTATCAAAAGAAGGCTTCTTTAGTTGATCACATAATTTATAAACATAGTAATACTATGAACTTAGTTAAATATAAAATTGATTGTAATCTTTGCAATAAGGTATTTACTAGAAAGGCAAACCGAGACATCCACATCAAATATTATTGTCCTATGAACAAGAATAAAATGAAATTTATATGTGATACATGTAACAAACATTATCAAAAGAGGACTTATTTAGTTAAACACATAATTTCTAAACATAGTAATACTATGAACTTAGTTAAATATAAAATCGATTGTAATCTTTGCAATAAGGTATTTACTAGAAAAGAATACCGAGACAAACACATCAGATATTCTTGTCCCATGAACAAGAATAGACCATTCAAACCAAAATGTCAAATTGAGAAAGTTTAATGTAGAATGTAACCTTTGCAATAAGGTATATATTAGTAAGGGTAACTGAGACAACCACATGAAATATTTTGTCCTATGAACAAGAACAAGAACAAAATTAAATTTATATGTGTTACATACATATATCAAGTATTATTACAAGCAAGGCTTCTATAATTAAGCACTTGTTTAGAGTTAAATATCAATCTGATCATTGTGAAACAGTAAATATCGGACAGGGCCAGTTACAATTTCATATTCCTTAAAGAAAAACATATGAAGAAATAAAAAACATGTAACTACTTGAAAATCTTACAAAATATGGGTAACTATAATACCTAGCTGTAACAACAAATAAGTACTAAAAATTTAATAAATTAAAAAATTCAAGGACTTTCCCATACAAGACACTTTTCCGTCTTATATTTTTTAATTATTAAATAAGACTAATTTTGGTAGTAAGGTTAATAATACTTCTAAGATTAAATGTATGTTAAAAACTAAATATTTGCAATACGTAATCATAGATAAAAAAGTACCTAATGAACAGCAGTTGTGAGGCTATCCTATTTAGGAACTGTTATATAAATAGATAAAGAATACATGAATACTTATCATATTATTACATCTTAGCCACATAATGGTATTTTTGTAAAACGACGAGTTACCTCTTTAAAAACAAAAATAAGTATAATATAATAAAATTGTACCACATCTGCTTTTTGTTTTTTTTTGGAAGCTGGTCCCTAATGGTGTGAACAGACGATCATACTTGGTACGACCGAACCACAGTGCTACCTAATCTGTGACCCGAATTGTTCGGTACGGCGTTCACGCCACACGATCGCACCGAACCACAGTCCGTCCAGGGGCCTAATTCTCGATCTAAAATATATAAGCGCAATCGTAGTTTTTTTAAAATACGAAACTATACGACATTATAAAACACCTATGGAAAACGGAGGAAATCAGAATGAACATTTGAGCTGTCATTGATCTCTTAATATTAAACCCAATTCACTAAGACTGTCGTGGTCAATAATAATATGGGACAAGCCTCGTTGGCTCAGATGGTAGTAACTCTGATTTCTGTGCCGCAGGCCCCGGGTTCGATCCCCGGCCACGTCAAACATTTGTGTGCATGAACATGTCTGTTTGATCTGTGTCTGGATGTTATAAGCGTATAAAAGTATGTATATCAGTCATCTGGTTGCCATAGTACAAGCTTCTTGCCTAGTTTGGGACCAGATGACCGTGTGTGGGAATTGTCCCATATTATTAAATATTATTAAAAAAAAAAATTCAATAGTTTAAATTTTAATAGATTAAAATTTTTAGTGAAGGGTTCATTTTATAAAATTCTAAATTTATAATAGCTCTTGTTTTAAAATGACCCTAGACAAATTAACTCTATATTATTATGACATGCCAGGTTGTATGTGTGTGGTTCCCTATTCATTCGCATACTATTTTTAGCCATAATTTTACAACTCATAAAATTTTAAGCCATAATATATGTAATAGCTAATGATCACCAGTCATAACGTCAATACTCCTATTATAACTTGTTATAATTTTAATTGTCCTAACATTTGAAACCTATAACATTATATGTCCTAACCATTGATAACCATATTATTTTATGCCATAATCCTAACATGTCCTAACTATTGATATCACTAAAATTATGTGCCATAATCATATATTGTTCGAATGTTAACTTTGTCATAATATAATTAAACCTAACCTAACCTAACCAATAGAATTTTGAATAATCTTAACTCATTAACGTAGTTAAACATCTTTTCTATGTAGCAAACTGTTGATATATCACATTGCTATAAAAAAATATTATAGTAAGGCGCTATTACTGATTATGAATAAAAAAGAAGGTAGTTTCATTATTATTATAAAAATAACACTAAGTCAAATTTTAGTGTTAATATTTGGAACAAAGTGCTTAAACTAATTTTGAAATTACATTTACAATTGAAAACGAGTGCAAAATATTTACAACAGAAAGAGGAGCCACAAATTAAATATCAGTGGATTTACATATGAAAAAAAAACGTAATTAAAAGTAATTAAACACGTAATTAAAATCGTAATTAAAAGTAAAGTAAATAAAAAAAAAATATTGGGTATGTGAGTTACGGCGAGATCCTACTCCTACCCATAAATGCAATACATAACATAACATAACATACATTCACGCCTTTTTCCCGAAGGGGTAGGCAGAGGTGTACCCAGGACTCAGTCCCATAGTAGATACACCCACATTTCGCCAGTATGTTATTGGTCCCATGTAATAGGAGGCGAGCCTATTGCCATCTACCGGGCACAGTTCCAGACTCCAGGCAGTTATTGAGATAATTCCTAATGGAAAAATCCAATATTTAACACTTTGCCTGATCTGGGGATCGAACCCGGGACCTCTTGATTGGCAGTCGAGCATACGCCCTCTACGCCACGGAGGCAGTTGTAAATGCAATACAACACTACAATATTCCTCACTTGCAAAAATACGTACACTACCGATTATATACAATAACAATTATGAACAATGAAAATTAGGACATACACCATTATTAACTATAAAATTATACATAACAACCATTATGACAACTAACAATAGGAATAAAAACTATTATACACATAAATATTATAGCAATTAAATTTTAGGACAATTTATCATTATTACTACAAAAAAATATGTATTTCCAATATTATGACTAGAGGAGGTTATGACAAATGATGTATGCGGAAAAAAATTATGACAAAAGAAATTATGCGAATCAATAGGACACCGTATGTGTGTACCTATATAGACTTCATATCTCTATAATCTTACACCAATAAAAGTTAAAATGCTAATAATAAAATGCAACTTTGTTGCAAAACGTCATAGTATTTAGCTATATTACTGAGTATTGTGTTATGTGAAGCTAAGTTTAACATAGTGTACCTACCTACAATAACTAACTGTTGATCAATAAAGTGATTGATGACGTTTGTGTAGTTTTATTTTCTTAATAAGTTAGTATAGTATGAAGTGAGGGGCAAACTTAATGCCAGGTGTGAAGAGTGAAGTGTGTTGCAAGTATTGACTGCCACCTGCCTGACTGCCCAGTTTCTGAAGTGTGCTATTTTATTTATGTAAATAATTTGTTAACAGGTGGAGTGATGATCTGCGAGTCCCAAAAAGTAGGAAAGGTATATGTCCAGCATGGGCTAATGGAGAATAAAGGACCCATCACTCTGACAGTATGTCCTGTGAAGCACAGGACATGTTATGCGCCACAGTTGTTTTCAACCTTTAATTATTTTGCTACTGTAGTCTCAGACAGGTTGTGCATTCAAACTGAGTAAATAAGTAAAAAAACTTGAGGTTACTTTATATTATGTAAATATATATTTGAAATTAAATTAAAAATGTCGTTAATCTAATTTTTTTTTAATTAGATGTCGCTTTCACTGGCATCCAGCCAATCATTATACACATCAATTGGTTAGGACAATATATTTGTAGTTGTTTGAAAGTCTTCTAAATATACTCCACATATTGCTGTATTTCTTCGGTTCCTGAAAAATAAGCTTTTTATATTAGATAATGATGTAAAACCAGTAGGTTTTACATCATTAGATTTGGATTTTAAAATACATTCATACGTTGAAACTTAAAAAATGGATGTAAAAAAATTTATTAACTTGGTTTTCAAAGAAAACTTCTCAAATACGATGTTACTAGAACGTTACCTATTTGACTAAGAAAAACATATTCAGTAATAACAATAATAACTCTGATGTTATAATCGTATCGGCCTATCAGTCACGTCGGAATGGTTGTGAAATAAAGGGACCGTTAGGGAATTGAGCCCCTGATTGGTACGGTTCGCCGTCCAGACGATCGAACCTGTCCGGCCCGTACCAAGTTCGATGCCGAACCACCGTACCAAGTAATAATAATAATAATGTTCGCCGAACAGTGCGCCAGACGATCGAACATGGTATGGTGGCGAACCAAGTTTGGGTCACAGATTAGGTAGCACTGTGGTTCGGCCGTACCAAGTATGATCGTCTGTTCACACTATAAGATTTATCTTATGTGGGGCCCTATTTGGGACAAATAGTTCATCGGCAGGTGGCACTTCAATGTACAGAAATAAACATAATAAATGATTCTTTGTGATTTTCACTTTTAATAGTGATCTGTGGTTCTCTTTGTTCAGTGGATCTGTGGCGTATGCCTTAATATAGTGATCTGTGGCAGCTCTTGTTTATCTGTCTATGTAGTTGACATCACTGAGCACGTGTTGATTAACAATTTTCAGTGAACAAAAATAATTTGAGAAGTGTTAGCTTGTAGACGCGCACGGCGGCGCCACGGCGCGGCGGCGCGGCCGTGTGCGCCGTGCGCCTGTTCTGTGCCGTGCGCGTCTACAAGCTTTCATAGTAATCCATACAACACTGACGACCGTGCCTACACGCGGCGAATTAACCGTAGATTTTCACGGCGGTAAACCGTGCGTGTACAAGAGGCCCTAGAAACACTTTCACAAGCCACAAAATAAGAATTGAATTGAATTATATTTGAGTGATACATTCTGGTAAATTGTAAACATTACAATGGTTAAATTTATTACTGTATTCTCATGACTGGTGCTTAGTGAAACACTATTCAAACATCTCGACCCGCTTGTAAGGCAGGTAGGTTTACAGCCCTCGCTCGACCCTCTTGCACATCTGAGGCCGAGTTGAACATGTTTATTTTAACATACTCTCGCCGTGTGCCTGGGGCACTTTGTATATTAACCTCTACGAGTAACATCTAATGGTCTGATCTATTCGAAACTTGGTAGGTAACCTATGCTGTCACATCAAATATTGCAACTTTCTGACTAACTCATAATCTGAAGTGGAATTGTCTTAATGAATGTGTATACAGATAAATAGTGACCAGGGTCTGATGATGGAGTGTGGCACTCTGCTTGTAATAAGACAGTATTGGCTGCTGACACCTGACAGGAGATGCTATACATTATGATCAAAAATGTGTTCACACAGTGCAGAGTAAACTGTTGATCTGAGTGTATTGAATCCTCGCTACCTGCATGATAGGTTGCATGTCTACAGGCCTGTAGTGTAGACTAGCTCCTCAGAATGTTAGTCACTATAGATAGGATACTTTAGCCCATTTCATAGATTTAATATGGTGATAAAAATTTGCCGCCCCTTGTAGACACCGTGCTAGGCTCATAGTGTGGCCGGCATATTTATGCAATTTTTTCTGAGTAGACTTCTTGCCTTATCTTATTATAAAATTATTTATTCTCATTTCAGATCTCTACCACGAGCTAATTGAATATTATATCAAAACTCATGATTATGACTCATTACATAAAAATTACCCTCATAAATATATGAAAGCCGTAACAAAGATACTAAATGAACAGGAATACGCCGTTAGTCAAGATAAAAACATGATGAATCAAGAAAATTTCAAAGATTTTAAAGAAAAAAATGACTGCACTCAAGAAAAAACCGTCAGAAAACAAGAAAGAATTTACAACAGTCAGGGAAATGCTCTAAACAATGTTGCTTTACACAGTGTTGAACAAATAAAGCAGGAGCAAGATGAGAGCATACAAGTTAAAGAGGAATGTAACTCGGGACCAGAAAATGAATATAATGAGACAATATCCAATCCAGAATATAAACAACTATATGAACACCATATTGTCAAGGATGAATTAGTTATTGGACCGGAGGTGATACAGAAACCTTGCACGAACATAAATTGTATTCCAAAAGTTGAAGCAGAATATGATCAGCGTATGAGTGAGGATAAAAACTATCACCTGAGAACTAACCAAAAAATTTCGGTGATTCAAAATCAAATAAAGTCTGAAGCAGCGTGTGGCGTTTCCAATGAGGTATTTGCTAGAAAGGATGACCGAGATCAACACATCAAATATTCTTGTCCTATAAACAAGAATAGAACATTCAAACCAAAACGTCAAATTGGGAAAGTAGAATGTGACCTTTGCCATAAGGTATTTACTACAAAGTATCGCAGAGACCACCACATCAAATATTCTTGTCCTATGAACAAGAATAGAACATTCAAACCAAAACGTCAAATTGGGAAAGTAGAATGTGACCTTTGCCATAAGGTATTTATTAGAAAGTATTGCCGAGACCAACACATCAGATATTCTTGTCCTATGAACAAGAATAGATCATTCGAACCAAAATATCAAGTTGAGAATTTAGTATGTAACCTTTGCGATAAGGTATTTACTAGAAAGGCATACCGAGACATCCACATCAAATATTCTTGTCCTATGAACAAGAATAAAATGAAATTTATATGCGATATATGTAACAAACATTATCAAAAGAAGGCTTATTTAGTTGAACACATAATTTGTAAACATAGTAATACTATGAACTTAGTTAAATATAAAATTGATTGTAACCTTTGCAATAAGGTATTTACTAGAAAGGCAAACCGAGACATCCACATCAAATATTCTTGTCCTAAGAACAAGAATAAAATGAAATTTATATGTGATACATGTAACAAATGTTATCAAAAGAAGGCTTATTTACTTGAACACATAATTTATAAACATAGTAATACTATAAACTTAATTAAATATAAAATTGATTGTAATCTTTGCAATAAGGTATTTACTAGAAAAGTATACCGAGACAAACACATCAGATATTCTTGTCCTATGAACAAGAATAGAACATTCAAACCAAAATACCAAGTTGAGAATTTAGTATGTAACCTTTGCAATAAGGTATTTACTAGAAAGGTAAACCGAGACATCCACATCAAATATTCTTGTCCTAAGAACAAGAATAAAATGAAATTTATATGTGATACATGTAACAAATGTTATCAAAAGAAGGCTTCTTTACTTGATCACATAATTTGTAAACATAGTAATACTATGAACTTAGTTAAATATAAAATTGATTGTAATCTTTGCAATAAGGTATTTACTAGAAAGGCAAGCCGAGACATCCACATCAAATATTCTTGTCCTATGAACAAGAATAAAATGAAATTTATATGTGATACATGTAACAAACATTATCAAAAGAGGACTTATTTAGTTAAACACATAATTTCTAAACATAGTAATACTATGAACTTAGTTAAATATAAAATCGATTGTAATCTTTGCAATAAGGTATTTACTAGAAAAGAATACCGAGACAAACACATCAGATATTCTTGTCCCATGAACAAGAATAGACCATTCAAACCAAAATGTCAAATTGAGAAAGTTTAATGTAGAATGTAACCTTTGCAATAAGGTATATATTAGTAAGGGTAACTGAGACAACCACATGAAATATTTTGTCCTATGAACAAGAACAAGAACAAAATTAAATTTATATGTGTTACATACATATATCAAGTATTATTACAAGCAAGGCTTCTATAATTAAGCACTTGTTTAGAGTTAAATATCAATCTGATCATTGTGAAACAGTAAATATCGGACAGGGCCAGTTACAATTTCATATTCCTTAAAGAAAAACATATGAAGAAATAAAAAACATGTAACTACTTGAAAATCTTACAAAATATGGGTAACTATAATACCTAGCTGTAACAACAAATAAGTACTAAAAATTTAATAAATTAAAAAATTCAAGGACTTTCCCATACAAGACACTTTTCCGTCTTATATTTTTTAATTATTAAATAAGACTAATTTTGGTAGTAAGGTTAATAATACTTCTAAGATTAAATGTATGTTAAAAACTAAATATTTGCAATACGTAATCATAGATAAAAAAGTACCTAATGAACAGCAGTTGTGAGGCTATCCTATTTAGGAACTGTTATATAAATAGATAAAGAATACCGTAAACTGGGGTAACTTTGTGACAGTTTTTGAAGTTTTTTGCAAATAACTTTTTTGTATTTTGTTGCATTTCATGACTTAATACGTTTTTACCATCTTGACGATATAGTTAATCGATTTAGATATTTAGCATTAACAAAAACATCATTTTTCCCTGTGTTATAACCCTTCAAAGTATGGCACAACATTACCCCGGGTGTGGGGCTACTTTGTGACGCATCACTAAATGGTCTATAACATCATACTGAACAAACCCAGGCACAAATAAACCCCGTTCAGTTGTTTCTACAACATCTTAGAAAAGAATAAAAACATAAAAGTTGCCAGTTGTACTACAAAAAAAATATCTAAAATGAAAAAAACTTTTTGCTATGTTTAAAAAAAAGACATTTATTTTTTACATTACAAAATCAGACAAATCTTGGCATTCTGGCACGTCATAATGGCCTCGTTTGGTCACCAGTTTCGGCTCCATAATTTTTTTTACCACCATGTTGGCTTGATACCATATCTCGTCACGTTTTTCGGGCCATTTCCAAAATTTGTTACCTTTGGTCATTGTGGAGATTAAAAAGGTGTTATTATCTTTTACTGTAATTTTTCCCGGGAAATATTGCCCTTCGTATTTGACAATAACATAATCGCCTTCTTTGTATGTATCTACCTCTTCTTCACTCGAGCTTCCATTTTCATAAATCATCTCTCTAAGGGTCTTCAATTCAGGCTGATGGGGTAGCATATTCTCTAGATCTTCAATTTCATCCATTTCATTATATGGGCTGCAGCTGCTATCTCTGAGAGAAAAGTTATCTTCGCTTTCTGAAGATGATGAGTTCCTGGCAACTGGGATTCTTTGACGTTTCCTCCCTAAATTCTTTGCGTTTGAAGAACCAGCACTTATATTTGATGTTGAAGGTTGCTCCCCGACTTCTAAGTCCGTACAAGTAACGCCTTTGCCTGGGACGACATTAACAGCTTTGCGTTTTTGTCTTGGCTTAACCACGGTTTGAGTTTCTCTTGAACTTATCAGAAAATCTACAAACGATTCGCTGACATTCCCAATTTCTTGAAGACTGGTATCCAGAATATTTTTTGGAAGACGATCCAGAACCATACTCCTGTTAATTGGTGATATCCCACATTTACGAAACCCAGATTTTAGGTTTTCTTTATTTGATGGTTCTAACACATCAAACAACTTCTTCAGGAGTCTCGGAAAACAATCCTTGGGTATTGTGGGGCATCGGCTACCATGATGTGTTGCTTTCCAGTCTGATAAAATTTTTCGCCAATTGACTTTCATTGGTCGAAAGTAAGCCACATCAAGTGGCTGGAAGAGGTGTGTTGCGTTAGGTGGAAGACACACGAAAGAGATGTTGTTATCTTCGCAAGCTTTCACAACCTCCATGTTTAGATGAGAACTGAGGTTATCTCCGATCACGACTTTTTTACCCTCTTGCTTTTTTAGAATCGGAAGCATTAAATGCATGAACCAATCTTCGAAAGATTGTGTGTCGAACCATCCTGACTTGCTGCTATTGTAGCGAGCTCCTTCAGGGCCTCCCTCAATCCAAGTTTGCCAAAGTTTCTTTGCCTTGTAGTTAACATAAACTGGGGCAATATCACCTGCAGCATTCCCAGCAACCATTATAGACGTACATGCTTTTGTCGAGTTTCGAATGACTTCCGGATATTTACAGCCTCTTCTTACTATAACTTTTTTTGAACCGGGATCATCTACTAGATTAGTTTCATCATAATTCCATATGTTTGCAGCAGGCACGTCTTTCACCTCGTTTTCTAAGTGGTCGAAGAAATTGTTTACCACGTTAGCATCTATGGCAGCACGAGCGTTCTTAATGTTTTTGGCGAATCGGTGCGACAGTACTGATTTATGTCGCTTAATAAAGCTGTTAACCCAGTCAACACCAGGCAAATTTTCTTTGAAACAAGGGACGTTTTTGCCGATTCTGTTAAGGTATGATCGTACAATACATCTCAATTCAAAAGGGGTTACAGGAAAACCATAACTTGACATAGAAATTATGTGTTTCACAAATTCTGTTTCTTCTTCGGGGGTGAAAATAGTGGGACGTCCCGTCTTAGCACCTGAGTGTTTTTTTTTGATCTTGTTATGAAGAGTGTTGCGATGTATATTATATTTATCTTGCGCGCTTCTAAAAGATATTCCATTTTCTAGTATGTCCTTGATTGCTTCCTGTAATTTTTCTTTGGTGTAATTTTGGTAAGTACGCCCACCAACCTTTTTTTTGTACGAACGAGGCATAATTCATCGGAGAATTATTCCTGAGAAAAAGAAACGGGGTATTACTTTGTGACACACATACTTTTGGTACTAGGGTAATAGTATTAAATCTTAGGGTCTAACTTTGTGACAAACTGACAAACAACTTCGCCAGATTTTTTATATTCCAAATATAATATTACCGTATAATTAAAGACTGATCAAAATTTTACTACTTTGGGTCATTTGGGACTCACCTGGCAACACAATGAGAGTATTCAATTTTGGCACAAAGTTCCCCCTATATGTAGTGATTTTTTACAAATGTCGAAAAAACTCATTAAATATTTTAGCAATCAAAAACAATATTAGCATATCCTTTTCTTTTACAAATTTATCACAAGAAAAACATACCCGTAGTCCTGCAGGGCTATTGGCGTTCTTAATAGTCACCAGTCGCTATCAGGCTTGAGTTAGTAACCGAGCTTCGGTTACTATCCGAATTTTGAAAGATTTGGTATTGTGGATCTCATACGGTGTCCAATAATTTAAAGTTATTTTGTGCCCTGCTAAGTGCGTATCGTAGCGCCTTTTCACTTCACTAATTTGCACGGAATATTATACGTCCATGTTTAGGTACACTTTTTTCGTTGCAATATAGTGAAATCAAGTTACCGATTATTTTGTCGGGTTACTTTACTCATTTGACATTTGTTTGTTTACATCAGCTTAACATTTTTTCAATTAATTTTAAATATTCTACAAAATTAGAGTATTTAGTGAATAAAAAAGTAGTAGAAGTACCTACTGTGTCCTGCGGAGCTATTGTGGAACTCCGTGACGATCACTTTAGTGACTATTAGCTCGATTTGACAGTTCTAGTTACTAACTACAAAGGTCAAACAGCTGTTTTCGTATTGGCGCTCTCCAGTTAGCAACTGAGATGACGTCAAAATCACTAGGCGTGTATAATAGTCACTTAAACATAATTTTCCAGCTGTTTTCGTATCGATACTTTTAAAACTGGCATTGGGGAAGTCTTAATTGTTCACCGTGACGTCACTTGTGATTATCACTGAAGGTTTAGGATAGACACTGCTCGAGACCAGTGTTTATTATGGGGTAATAAAAGTCACTAGCGAATGAAATTGTTAAAGTCGCCAATTTTGGTGTGCTATGTTAAAGGAGAGGATTTTTGAATATGTTGACCGCTTGATAACTTATTTATTGTTTTATTTGGAAGACATGACTTACGTTAGTAGAAGTAGAAAATATTTAGGTAAGTACTTATTAAGTATTTATTCACGAATAGGTAGTAGATAGTAAAGAGCTAAGTACATGAACTTATTATCATTATTATGATAATAATGGCCGCTTACAACCGGACTAGATGGAAATCTATTGGAGAGGCTTATGTTCAGCAGTGGACGTCCTATGGCTGTGATGATGATGATGATGATGAAGGTGTATGTAATACTTGCAAGTTGAAGTAGCAATGGGCAGGACACATAGCACGTCGAACTGATGGCCGATGGGGCCGTAAGGTTCTCGAAAGGAGACCACGGACTGGTAAGCGCAGCGTAGGACGTCAAGACAAGGTGGGCGAACGATCTGATAAATATGGCAGGAGCACGCTGGATGCAGGCCACTTACAACCAGACTGGATGGAAATCCAAGGGGATGCCTATGTTCAGCAGTGGACGTCCTATGGCTAAGATGATAATGAAGATGTTATACTTACTTGTGGTCATATATATTCAAACTCAGTGCGCATTTCTGAATATTATTTATTATTATGGATAAATATAAACCTACCATATTATACCTATACAAAATATTAAAACAAAATTGACGCTGGCAAATACACTTTAAAGTATGGTCCATATTTCTCCTTCGTGAATAAAAAATAAAGCAAAATTATTTTATATATAAAGTACTCTGTGGATTCTTTGTGTTCTGTGGAAGGATTTTCGTTTTGTCTTACTTGCAGTTTATATTATGTATTATCTATGCTTACTTGTGTTTATTTCATAATAAAATTATTTGTTTAGCTGTAGATTTATATAATGCAAAAACGAAAACAATTTGCACATAATGCTGCACAAATGCACTATGACAATATGGCTTGTTCACATAACCCATATGAGTTAAGGTTGCCTCTTTCTCATCGTCTTCTGCCATGGAGGCCACCGACCCTATCGTTGAAGACATTCATAACACACTGTCTTCCAACTATTCCACAGCCATTTTAGGTGGCGATAAAGCAAGAATAGGATCTGGCACTGGACACTAAGTACTTCTACTACTTTTTTATTCACTAAATACTCTAATTTTGAAGAATATTTAAAATTAATTGATTTAACATTGTTGATGTAAACATACAAATGTCAAATATATAAAATAACCCGACAAAAAAATCGGTCACTTGATTTCACTATATTGCAACGAAAAAAGTGTACCTAAACATGGACGTATAATATTCCGTGCAAATTAGTGATGTGAAAAGGCGCTACGATAAGCACTTAGCAGCGCAGATAATAACTTTAAATTATTGGACACCGAATGAGATCCACAATACCAAATCTTTCAAAATTCGGTTAGTAACCGAAGCTCGGTTACTAACTTAAGCCTGATAGCGACTGGTGATTTTGAAGAACGCCAATAGCCCTGCAGTGCCAGATCATATTCTTGCCTTATCACCACCCAAAATGGCTGTGGAATAGTTGAAAGACAGTGTGTTATGAATGCCTTCAACGATAGGGTCGGTGGCTTCCTTGGCAGAAGACGATGAGAAAGAGGCAACCTTAACTCATATGGGTTATGTGAACAAGCCATATTGTCATAGTTTCGGGTCACCAAGGCCTCCGACATGAGTAAACGACTGCCCCCTACATATTTTATGGAAACAGCCAAAACCTACAGTTTAGTGTGCTATCCGAAACCATTAGCTCCTCGGGTGAAAAGCCTACCTATGAAATCCAACCAAAAAAACTGCTGATTTGATGCTGGGCATATTTTTGCTGGACCATGGATGCTACATTTATGAAAGTAGGTACTAGCTGTGCCCCGCGGTTTCACCCGCGTAGTCATCGTTCCCGTAGGAATATCGGGATGAAAAGTACGCTAACCCCTAGTGTTATTCTAGGATAAAAATAAACTATCTACATACCGAATTTCAGCCCAAGCGGGTCAGTAGTTTTGGTATTCATACATCCATCTTTACAAACCTTAGCATTTATATAATATCAGTAGAATGTACGATTTTACAAGTTTGTTTTAAGAACCATTAGTTTATCATAGAGATTATTTGAATGGGGATTATAGCCGATCAAATCTAAGAAGTACTGTTAGACAGTTCTTATTATGCCTTGTTTGAAGGATTTGTATTTAAATTTAGTAAGAATAGTACATTTTGTGATAAAATTCTATAACTGATTGAGATTATGTTAGTTTATAATCTGCATGAAGGGAGATTATAAACTAACAGTCTATAATTTTATTATCTAGTGATGTTTACAAATTAATTAGGTTATTTATATACACATTAGATGCCTACTATTCCATCAGTTATGCTAATAAAGTTATTATAATATTATTTCAGTAAGCAGACATGCTTGTACATGGATAATAAGGGGATGAAGAGCATTTCTGTATAAGAGTGACAAGCCACTGCAATGGAGGCCATCATTGCAATAATAGAGCAAACTAGAGATGATTTAGGTACATAGTTATATAATAGCCCATGATGCTATATCTAAGAAATGCAACTGAAGGCCTGATAAATAAAATAATATGATTATTAAAAAGCTTTTTATTTTATTTTAATAGTATATACTAAATTTAAGTAAAGTAATAAAGTAGACTAGTGTAATTCCCTTTACTTGTTCCCGCGGGACTCAATTCCTTTAAATTTATATCATAAATTCTTAATAAAGTCTTTTGGATATTAAGCTCTATTAAAATGGAGTCATTTATCTCTCTCTCTTGTTTGTATTATCGAAAGAGATATTAGTTCCATACAAAGAAATTGTAAGATGCTCCCCGGGGAGGCTGCCAGAGGATGCATTGACAAATAAGATATTTTATTTGTCATAAAAAATCTGAAACAAGAATTTTATGTTATTATATTAGTAGGCATAAGAATTAGTCAGTATTTTTTACAAACATGTTATCGATGCATGTTAACATGTTATTGTTATTATTGTAACTCATATTTTAGTATCAATAAAAGTGTTATCTATCTATTAAATTAAAAGTATCGATACGAAAACAGCTGGAAAATAAGTTTAAGTGACTATTATACACGCCTAGTGATTTTGACGTCATCTCAGTTGCTAACTGGAGAACGCCAATACGAAACCAGCCGTTTGACATTTGTAGTTAGTAACTAGAACTGTCAAATCGAGTTATTAGTCACTAAAGTGATCGTCACCGAGTTCCACAATAGCCCTGCTGAACAGCGCTTAGTTTTTTCTTGACAGAACAAAGTTTGCAGACCTCACAGGATTCCGCGAAAACTTGCTTGACAGTAAATTCATCACAGATAAAAAAAATGCATAGACAACAAAACTGTACTATGTTTGAAAACGTTCACACGGTATTTTTATTTAAAAAAAAAATCGTTTGGACTCGTTCACAAGTAAAATTTAAAAAATAACTCAGATTATGTTCTGAAAAGTGGGTGTGTCACAAAGTTTGGCCTAAGGCACAAAGTAACCCCAGTTTACGGTACATGAATACTTATCATATTATTACATCTTAGCCACATAATGGTATTTTTGTAAAACGACGAGTTACCTCTTTAAAAACAAAAATAAGTATAATATAATTTATATAATCATGAATTTAGTAAAATACTACACATCTGCTTTTTGTTTTTTCTTTGGAAGCTGGTCAATATGAATAAAGCTAGAACTACATCTAGCACACGTGTGCCACGTACGCCGGATCTGGGCGCTTCGGAGCCCATACATTTTGTATGGCGACTAGCTGTTTAGAGCTAAAAATGGCACACGCATTAGGCGTGTATGTAATGTAGCTCTAAACAGCTAGGTAGTCGCCATACAAAATGTATGGGCTCCGAAGCGCCCAGATCCGGCGTACGTGGCACACGTGTGCCAGATGTAGTCCTAGCTTAAATCAGTGGGGCCCTATTTGGACAAATAGTTCATCGGCAGGTGGCACTTCAATGAACAGAAATGAACTTGTCAAATGATTCTTTGTTTTGACGTGACAACGTCTTATAATAGAGCCGGCTGCACGCACGAAAAAACATGACTCATGCGGCGTTACCTCGCTCTGAGGCGAGCCATGTAAGGCTTGAAGTGCAAGCGAGAGCGCGGAACGAGCGACAAAGAAGCACAATCGGCCTTTGCGTTCGGTAGCGTTCGACATCCGTCTCTCTCCTACTTGAGTGAGCGATGCGTCTGCGTGGACAGCTGCTATACTATAGTACATTTTGTAACGCGCACATATAAAGCAGACGGCATGCCATGCCGTGCCCGATAGCCAAGCCAAGCCAAGCCATAAGCCAAGCCATTAGCCAAGCCATTATTAGCCAAGCCAGGCGAACCCATGCTAAGTCCGGCCGGACTATTAAGCCGATTAGTCCTGCCGGATTGCTAGCTGACGATACCAGCCTTTGCCGAGTATACCAACCTTAATCCTGCAGAGTACACCGACCTTCGTCAAGCTCACCAGCCAGTCCATGGACTTGTCTATGGAACGCATCTACATTTATCTACGCCCTGCAGATTTGAATAGAGCGTTAGAAGGCAATGACACATTCTTCGGCAAGCCGGCAAAGGAAGCGGATCGTCTTTAAACTCCTAGTGATAAGCGCTAAGCATAATGACGTAAAGTGCAAAGATCTATATTTCCAAGAAATAAATGCAATGGTACAAATATTTAGCAAACTGTTTCACTTCAGTTTCAATTTACATGTTTTAATCGAGTATTAAGTGCAGTGAAAAGTGAAACAAATGAAATTAAAATTTTCTTTTGAAAAATGCTACCATTCCATCAGTATTTTCTTATGACGTTGTCACGTTCAACTATCGTCAGTAAACCGACACTTTGTGCTCAGTGCTCAGTGCCGCTCAGTGCCGACTTTACAGACAACCAATTTTTTTTTCATTTTTAATAGTGATCTGTGGTTCTCTTTGTTCAGTGGATCTTTGGCTTATGTTATTAAGATTCGTTTGTATTCTGTGTAATATATTGAGTGATCTGTGGCTTATGCTCTTGTTTATGTACTTCTTGACATATTCAATTTTCAGTGAACAAAATAATTGAGGTACTAATTATTATAGTGATCTTGAGTTTGTTACATTCTGGCTTCTGCTAATAGTGTTTGTGAACATTACTGGATAAATTTATTACTGTATTCTCATGACTGGTGCTTAGTGAAATACTATTCAAACATCTCGACCCGCTTGTAAGGCAGGTAGGTTTACAGCCCTCGCTCGACCCTCTTGCACATCTGAGGCCGAGTTGAACATGTTTAATTTAACATTAATCTCGTCTTGGTATATTAACCTCTACGAGTAACATCTAGTGGTCTGATCTATTCGAAACTTGGTAGGTAACCTATCCTGTCACATCAAATATTGCAACTTTCTGACCAGATCATTATCTGAACTGGTCTTAATGAATGTGTATGCAGATAAATAGTGACCAGGGTCTGATGATGGAGTGTGGCACTCTGCCTGTATTAAGACAGTTTTGGCTGCTGACCCCCGACAGGAGATGCTATACATTATGATCAAAAATGGGTTCACACAGTGCAGAGTAAACTGTTGATCTGAGTTTATTGAATCCTTGCTACCCGCATGTTAAGTCGCCTATCTACAGGCCTGTTGTGTAGACATGGTGAGCAGATAGGAACATTAGTCACTATATAGGTAGAATGGACACATATAGGCGGTTTCATAGATTTTATATGACGACTAGCTGACCCGGCGAACTTCGTACCGCCATATTTTATTTCTCTAATCGCAACTGAGGAAATAAAACCCTTACGGTAAAATCGAATTACCTAAATTTAAAATAAAACTGAAGTACTCAATTGAAAAATTCATATTCTTGTTCAAAATGCGTGGAGATTTTACTGAGACTATCACTTTCCGGGAGATACCTAGTATTAATTCACTCGTTTAAAAAGGAACTGAACTGCGGTGACACTCGGCGCCAGTATTTATACCTGAACCTTGAATTTCCCGAACTTTCTAGTTCGCATGCTTCGAGAAGAATCAATTGATCGATTGTTCGAAATAGTGGGTCTCGATGGTTCGAGAGGGAGCTTTGTTTACGCTCAGAGGAGGTCTCGAGAAGGAATGAGATACCAAAGCTTTGGACATTCAAACCAGAGATGGCGACTCGATAGAATTTGATGGCCAGATCTTGAAACTTTGATTAAAATTTGGCACTAAGACTTTAATAATTCTCTAACAAAAATAGTACAATTTTTTTTGTTATTAATGGTAATAATATTGTAACATACGTAGTATAATTATAAAAATATCAGTCACAAACCATTAAAATAATACGGTTATATCGTGAGCATAAATAAATATAACGTGAAATAAAGTAATAGAATTTATATTCTAAGAAACAGAACACAGCGCCATCTATTGGGTGTATTTGCAACCTAGATGTCAAACAATATTGAATAATTTTATCGATGAATCAACGTACACCGCCATCTATGAGAACTTCATAAAACTAAACAGTAAATAAACACTTGCTTAAGAAACAATTAATTGATACATGGCCAGGCATATTCAAACTCAAACAGATATATTCAAATAGGTCATAATCTGACACTTTTGCACGTCAATGAAGATAAACAGTACTGAGTCTACCATGCGTTCGGAAAGATACCTCTACAAGAAGAACGCACAAGAAACTTGAAGGGCTTAATTTTTTCAACAGATAGTTTCACAATATTTGGTTTGGTTACATTCGTTTTCTTTGATGGTGCCGCGAGGCGGCTATGCAGAAGTTTCCAGGCATCTTTGTCCTCTGTACTGGTTGACTTTATAATAAGCCCTACAAGTTTCTTGTGCGTTAATATTTATATGAATTTTTCTGATTAGACTTCCTTGCTTATCTTAATAAAAAAGAATTTATTCTGATTTCAGATCTCTACCAAGAGCCAATTAGATTGCCATTGAAATATACAAAAAGGCTTTCACACCATACTGAATATTGTGATCAAAACTCATGATGATGATGATACTGACACATTAGATACAAATTACACTCACAAATAAATATAAGAATGCCCTAACAAAGATATGTACTAAATGAACCCAGGAATTCACCATAAACAAGATAAAACCATAATGAATCAAGAAAAATTAGAAGATTTTGCAGAAAGAAATGACTACGCTCAAGAAAAAACTGTCATAAAACAAGAACCAAATTACATACAGGGAAATACTGTAAACAATGTCACATTCCTCGGTGTTGAACAAATAAAGCAGGAGCAAGATGAGAGCATACAAGTTAAAGAAGAATGTAACTATGAACCAGAAAATGATTGTAAAGAGACGATACTTAGATCCAATCCAGAATATAAACAATTATATGAAATCCATATTGTCAAGGATGAATTCATTATTGAACCGGAGGTGAAACAGGAAACTTGCACGAACATAGAATGTGTTCCCAAAGATAAAGCAGAATATGAACAGCATATGAGTGAGGACGAGAACTGTCATCTCAGAACTAAACAAAGAATTTCTATGAACAAAAATCCAATAAAGTCAAAAGCAGCATGTGACCGTTGCAATAAAGTATTTAATAGAAAGTATAACCGAGACAGACACATCAAATATTATTGTCCTATGAACAAGAATAGAACATGCAAATCAAAATCTCAACTTGAGAAAGAATGTTACCATTGCTATAAGGTATTTACTAGGAAGGAATACAGAGACAAACACATCAAATATTATTGTCCTATGAACAAGAATAGAACATTCAAACCAAAATGTCAAACTCAGAAAGTAGAATGTAACCTTTGCAATAAGGAATTTACTAAAAAGATATACCGAGACAGACACATTGAATATTCCTGTCCTATGAACAAGAATAGAACAATCAAACCAAAATGTCAAATTAAGAAGGTAGAATGTAACCTTTGCCATAAAGAATTTACTATGAAGGAATACCGAAACAATCACATCAAATATTCTTGTCCGATGAACAAGAATAAAATTAAATTTATATGTGATACATGTCACAATTGTTATCAAAGCAAGGCTGCTTTAGTTACACACATGATGGCTAAACACAGTAATACTAACTTAGCACAGTATCAAATTGAGTGTAACCTATGTAATAAGGCAATATTATTGTGCCGGTGTACGGATAGTTAGACGACTTGTCGTCTTTATGGTACTGTAATTAAATGAAGAAACATGAATGTTGAAAACAATTATTTTAATAGATTCGAAAACATCAAACTAACTAATGATCATCACATTTATAAATATAAAATTTCACACATAATTAAGTATATTTGTAGTGGTAGGCCTCTTTTGCAGGGGGCCGCCTGGGAAAGTACCACACCTTTGCCAGTTATTCATCCGCCAAGCAGTAATGTGCAAACATTACTGAGTTCCGGTATGAAGGGCAATGTTACCAGCGAAATTACTGGGCATGATGAGATTCAAAAACTAATATCTCAGGGTGACAGGTGCATTGCAGTGCCGTGCAGAATTTTGAATTTTAAAATACTGGGTGGCACTGGGTCTGAAATGGGCAATCATGATGCTTACCATCAGGCACCTGATTTGCTCGTCTTGTCACTCACTATCATAAAAAAAAAATTACAAAATGTATCTAAAAATTACATATTTTTCAGTACACGGACTACTGTTGTCTGTATACGTCCACAATTTACTTCCATACATATACCCTACACCCTCGGTCCATGAAAAAGGACTTTATGTCGATATCAATTAATATCCAAAAACATTCCAAATATTATAATGAAATCTGTGTTTTATTTATTACAAATAGTAAAATCAATTCATAGACTCAAGAATATCAAAATAGATTTCGTATAAAACCGCCATATTTCTGCATATTATTGTCAAAAAATATATATATTAATTGAATAATTGTCGAAAGTGATAATATTTTAGTGCTTTATATATATTTTTTATTTTTAAAATTATTTGAATTTGTATGGAAATAGTGAACAGTTGACAAATAGTCCGTAGGCGACCAGCGACCGCCGTAAAGAAAGATGTTTAAATTTCTGTTGGTTGTATTTTCCTGTCCTGGCAGGTGGAGCCTAGACATTCACAATATATATAGTCGTGCTATGCATCCGGACAAAATACATATATGATACATCTAAGAAAAGTTATTGAAGTAAGGAATATTTCAGTAAAGGTAGTTTGGTAACTCTTATGAAGAAATATATTTACGCAGCATCCAAAAGTGTTTAAAAATAAACATCGCGGAGACTGTAACATCGAATATAAAATCACGAATTCTGGTTTCGTGATTTTAATAGGTTCCTCCTTATAATTTGGATATTATACTTGTAATTTGGAGTTATATTTAAAAATACCTATATTTTGTCAAAATACTTTATATTTTGTCAAAATACTTTATATTTTTAAAGAGTATTCGCTTGAAATAATATGAAAAGAAAACCACCTCCACGGTAGCTCAAATAGTAGTGCCTACCCGCGAATTGGCGCGGAAGGTGCGGGTTCAAGCAATTTTTCTTCTCAAATTCATATTGCACTTTTATATATATTTTTATTATATAAGTACTTATCAATGTGTTAGTAATAAGGTAAGACCGCACTAGGCGGAACTGCACTGCAGCGGAGCGACGCGACACGACGCGACCAAATATTCTTTGTATGAACTTGTATGACATAACACGCACTACGCTGCAGTGGAACTAGGTACGCGCCGCGACACGGCTGCGGAAAGTTGACCAAATCACCAAAAGTGACGTCGCGTAGTTCCGTTGCAGCTTAGTGCGAAATAGCAAGCGACGCAACATGGCACGTTACTCGCCTATAGATAGATAGATAGATAATACTTTATTGTAAACCACACACAAAGAAATTAACATTACAGGACACGGAAACTAAACTTAAATGTACAAGCGGCGGTTTTATCGCTAATAAGCGATTTCTTCCAGACAACCGATGGATGGAGAGGATTTATTTACAGTAGAAAGGGGTGCCGGTAAATAATAGGGGGCGAGCCTATTGCCATCTAACGGGCACAGTTCCGGACTCCAGGCAGTTATTGAGATAATTCCTAATGGAAAAATCCAATATTTAACACTTTGCCTGACCTGGGGATCGAACCTCTGGATTGGCAGTCGAGCATGCGCCCTCTACGCCACCGAGGCAGTCAACTACGTACTATTATTACATATATATAAAAATAATATGATGAATGAAAAGTATAATAATATAATATCCAGACAAATACATATTATAAGTATATATAATTACGTAAACATACATATTACAATGTTCCTAATATGAGATAAATATCATAGATAGGTAGGTACTGCTATGTCAGACAAATTAATTTATTATTAATTTATAATTTGTTACACAGGATCGAGTTGAGTGGCATGCCATAGGGGAGGCCTATGTCCAGCAGTGGACGATCATGGGCTGATGATGATGATGATGATGAATCTGTTACACGCTGCACTCTATGGAAAATATCATAAATATGCGCCACAAAACGCCGAAATATGCGAGTGGTCGGTTTTAAAGATAGCTTATTTCAACGGGTATGTATTCAAAGGAATAAGTTTTATAATATTCTAATTTTAAACAAATTACATATATGCACTATGCACCCATATTCTTTGCTTTTTTGTGCTTGTGCTAGCTTGAACCTTTCTTCTTCCTCGCATTTGTTATGCGAGGAAGAAGAAAGGTTCGAAACTATTATTTTATCCATTTCAATTTCTTCCATCTTGTTCAGAAGTTGCCAACCGACTGACACAAAATTTGCTGCGAGCTGTCGCGCCGCTGCAGTTCAAGTGCGGTATATCAAAAAAGGTCGCGCTGTGTCGCGTCGCTCCGCTGCAGTGTAGTTCCGCCTAGTGGTCTTACCTTTAGACCAAAGCACAGTAAACTTTACCGTGTCCAAAGTATTCCTATTTTGGATTGAAATATAATTAGAAATCTAGATAACTAGTGTCATCATAATCCGAAAAACGTCATTGTATGTTAGAAATATGCTCTGATTACAAATGAATATCTGGATGACCTAAATCTGGATGATATAAGATTTATGTATTAGGTACGTTTTTGTATGGAGAATTCGTTAGCGTCGCCCCAGAATGTATGATTTTGGAAAGGAGTAGGTACCTATGTCAGAAAACACTGCAATTTTATTTTTTTTGCATTATTATGTGTATATATTTTTTTGCCTTTATATTAAAATACCTATTGAGCTAGCTAAGTTATTAGTTGAGACAGTGGTTATCAATTTATATATACGTACCTACTTTTAATCTATAATTCCAAGTCTAATTAAAAATCCGAGTGCAACTTGTTTTATCAAAAACGACTTAGCCCACGGGCTTGTACTTCGGCAGAGGGGAACGTTGCTTTGACTATTCCCTTCGGCACGCGGTCTTAGGATAAAAAGCTTAGTTTAAGTAATTTTGTAATCCCACTTTGTACCAACACTTACCTAATATTATATAATATACTATACCTATAGTATCAATAAATCAATGTGTTAAGTATTTGATAAAATCATATGTAGATCGACAGAAAAGAGTAGAAACGGAACAAATTTAAAGTGTATGTGTTGATTAAAATTATTTTTACTCTTGTAAAAGACAGTAGCGCCCCCATTATTTTCTACTCTTTTGTGTCGAACTATACTTTTTACTCTACTTAGCCGTGGCGTTACCGGCTTTAGAATAGTGCTCCACCCTCTCTACCCGTGGTTGCCGTAAGAGCCGACTAAGGGTTAACAGATCCAGAGGACGGGCAGCAGCGTCCTCTACATAATACCATCGTACTGCGCTCGACAACCCGCTTGCCAAGCGTGTCGAGTATTGGCAAAACCCCCCCTTTATGGGGGAGGCCTATGTTTAGAAGTGGATTACCAACGGCTGAGATGATGATGATGAGGTATAGGAGCGTTTTCACAAAAAAGTGTACCCCCCACTTTTCGGTTGTCCCTTGTGTTCGAAGTATTACTAACAAGTAATATTATGATCTGGTGAATATTTTAATGACTGTAAGCATTAAACATAATATTTTAAACTAGTAAATGAAGTGCCACAAATATGAAAACATTGAGAGCAATTAAAATAATGACTAATTTTAATCAGCAAGAAGTCAGTTTTCGACGTGTCCCCCACTCGAACTTCTCGATGTTAAAAGCTATTCTGAAAACTTTTTCTACGCGATATAATGAGTTTTTGGTACGGATTGAACGTACTCTGACTCGTCTATCGTGTCCGGTACTTTTTAATTTAAACCTAAAATACACAGAAACACAATTCAATTTCCAACAAACATGTAAAAAGTGATACCGACCGGACATGACAGGTTTGTCACGGCTAATAGTGCTATTTAAAATAATAACTAAGGATTTTTAATTTCTGTACTGGCAACATTAACCTTACAGTCCTAAAAAAATACTAGTTGTGACCACGAAACCGAGTAAGCAATACTTTTTTTTGCTGTGCCACGAACGTCAAGATTTCTTGTGTCAGATTTGAGACACAATAACTGCTGATTCCGCTAAGTTTACAACATTTCACGATATTTAAAAGATTAACAATTTTATAATGTAGTTGTAATGTAGTTTTAATAACAAATTTAGTGTAAATATTTTCGTTAGAATACAGTTCAGAATATAATAAGGGAAGACAGCGTCACGTCAGTTTTGCGACATTTTATCCCGTGACCTACCAGGCTGACCAGGCTGACTAGCAAAGTCGCAAAACCGACACCATAAAGCAAGGTTTACACTAGGATTTACAGTTCTTTTTTGTATTACGTCTGTCGGTCTGTTTGAATAGTGGGTTATTTTTTAAAACATGTATATTATTAATAATTACATATTATTATTATATCATGTATATTATTAATATGTACATTTATAATAAATTTATCTCAAAAATTTATTCATGCAAGCCCAGCCTAAAAAAATGGACTGTCGGTTTTGCGATTGTCCTGTGTTTTGCGACGAGGGAATTCTTAGTATTTGTAATTTTTTAATATGAAAGGGTACACATTATTTAATTTCAATATTTAAAATAGTAATATGTTTCGAAAGCAATAATGTAGTTTCCCAGTGAAACTACATAACCATTACATAATATAGAAAAAGTAACGGTTACTAACATCAGTTGTGACAAAACCGAACTTAAAATTAGCATATAATTCACATGTTATTAGTTTTTTCACTATTATGCCCTGGTTTTAAAAAATATATATTATTAACTTCAAAATAAATTTAAAATAATTTCTGTGTTTCTTCAAATTTGTAAGATAGTTAGCTTTTAAAATAGTCGCAAAACTGACATTTTTTTCCACAGAGCCAGTTTAATTTTGTGATTTCTCGTAAAATAGCTTACTATTTTAAAAACGCTCAGCTATGAGCGTTTTAGCGTACCATGTCCAAATTTATTGTCAGATTTTGAATGTGATGTTTTCGATGGTTTATTGATTAGAATATAAGTTAGATGTATTGAAATTTATGAAACTATATTTATTTCCTTCAATAGTAAGCTATTTTATATTAAAACATGTAGTTTTAAAAAATAACCCACTATTCAAACAGACCGACAGACGTAATACAAAAAAGTAAATAAAAAGAACTGTAAATCCTAGTGTAAACCTTGCTTTATGGTGTCGGTTTTGCGACTTTGCTAGTCAGCCTGGTAGGTCACGGGATAAAATGTCGCAAAACTGACGTGACGCTGTCTTCCCTTATTATATTCTGAACTGTATTCTAACGAAAATATTTACACTAAATTTGTTATTAAAACTACATTACAACTACATTATAAAATTGTTAATCTTCAATTCAATTCTTATTTTGTGGCTTGTGAAAGTGTTTTTAACACCACAACTTTGCCAATATCACGTTGGGAGATTGGACATCAAACGATGGAAATTAACCATTATGTGCTTTTGAATTTTGAACACAATCAACAATCCTATATATTCTACAGCATGATACTAACCTATTATAATAAGCAACACTACAATAAATATTAAAATAAAACTCATATCTCCTTTATTAAATCATAAACTATTTACTAAGAATATTTAATAGGTATACAACTAATTACAATCTATACACAAAGCTATATAACGAATACACATTAATATATTATGTTTTAAGTTTATTTTACATTACAACTACATTATAAAATTGTTAATCTTTTAAATATCGTGAAATGTTGTAAACTTAGCGGAATCAGCAGTTATTGTGTCTCAAATCTGACACAAGAAATCTTGACGTTCGTGGCACAGCAAGAAAAAGTATTGCTTACTCGGTTTCGTGGTCACAACTAGTATTTTTTTTATTTCGAACAGAGGACTGTAAGGTTAATGTTGCCAGTACAGAAATTAAAAATCCTTAGTTATTATTTTAAATAGCACTATTAGCCGTGACAAACCTGTCATGTCCGGTCGGTATCACTTTTTACATGTTTGTTGGAAATTGAATTGTGTTTCTGCGTATTTTAGGTTTAAATTAAAAAGTACCGGACACGATAGACGAGTCAGAGTACGTTCAAACCGTACCAAAAACTCATTATATCGCGTAGAAAAAGTTTTCAGAATAGCTTTTAACATCGAGAAGTTCGAGTGGGGGACACGTCGAAAACTGACTTCTTGCTGATTAAAATTAGTCATTATTTTAATTGCTCTCAATGTTTTCATATTTGTGGCACTTCATTTACTAGTTTAAAATATGTTTAATGCTTACAGTCAATAAAATATTCACCAGATCATAATATTACTTGTTAGTAATACTTCAAACACAAGGGACAACCGAATAGTGGGGGGTACACTTTTTTGTGAAAACGCTCAGCTACGATACGAAAATTTTTGTTTTATTTTATGATACAAGACGAGCAAATCAGGTGCCTGATGGTAAGCATCATGATTGCCCATATCAGACACAGTGCCACCCAGTGTTTTAAAATTATAAATTGTGCGCGGCACTACACTGCGCCTCAGGGTGACCCTGAGATATTAGTTGCTGAAACTCGTCATGCCCAATAATTTTGCTGGTAACATTGCCCTTCAGACCGGAACACAGTAATGTTTGTACATTACTGCTTGGCGGATGAATAACTGGCAAACGTGTGGTACTTCCCCAGGCGGGCCCCTGCAAGAGGCACTACTTCTAGCACTACAAATTACAGGTAGCTTGGATACTGAAAAGACTAATTTAAGACTATTTTTTTACTAGCAAATATACAAACGTGTGAGTCCATGAATGTCCCGAGTCCCGTGTAAGCAAGCTATACAGAACTTGGCACACTGGCAATACATTCGTGTGGATCAAAAAACATAAATCTATTTCTTGATTCTTGGCCATATTATAAATGCGTAAAATTAGTTCTAAGGGTAGGGTTGATATCAATACTTGAATTATCCCGAATTACCCGTTATGATACCAAATCCGCCAGTGGAGGGGAACATGGAAATATGGCAAAATAATGAATTTTGTTCAGCTTTCATTGATTAAGCTAAATTAGACAAGGTATATTATAGTGTGATCTGTGATATATTAATTTTATCTATAGTGATCTGTTGCGTCTTTCTCGGTCTGTGACGTAGACAGAGAAACCAATAGACCGAATCACATTTCCATCTCTTTCACTCGATAGCGAAACAACGATATACAAAACTAAATATGCGTGATAAAGACGCATATAGACATTTTTTGTTCCTTTCGTTGTAACCACTTGACTCCAAGCTTTTTCGACAGCTTGGTGTCAAACATTGCATTAAACTGGAGTTTTTCGTGTTAAAACTAAAATAATTCATATCCTGTATCATTTTATTGCCCTTATCGCGTAGGAAAGTGTGTTATTGATGTGACAATGGTGCAGTGTTGCGTTTAAGGTTGTCGGAATAGAACAGAACAAGGATTATGTGATGTTACATTTCACAGGTGAGCCTACTTGCGAATTTATGAATAATTTGTATAAAATCGATATCAAACAGTATTTGCATTGCTAAAATAATTTATCAGGGACCCAAATTTCTTTAAAAATAACAAGATAGGATAATATTTTAACCAAAACATAACCTCGAAATTATGGAGTAAGGGCTGCCATACTTAACACTTATTTTACCCAATCTTTTGGAACGTTTTCCGGGGAAGTCTTATAAAGTGAATAAAAGAAGGAGAACATTAAAGAAGAAAAGGTAGTTAGTTATCCTCTTGTACAGGAATGAAAGTATTGGAAATTGATTGAAAATAATTAATAGGAATTAAAAAGTAATTTGATTATTTATTATTCAATATTTCAAGCTTAATTGAACATAATTATACTAATTAATTCTAATATATATTTTAAAATAAAATATGAGAGTCCATCACGTCTCCTCGAGGTTCCATGGTACCCAAAAGACAGGCAGCGTTCCCACGCTGAATAGCAACACTCAGTCGCTGTCTAAGGAAGCTGCCCGCTCTGCGGTCACCAGTCACCACAAGCCTCGACAAGACGCGCTGACAGTACTAATACAAAGTTTTTAGCTTCGGGCCCCCAGGGACCCATCATCTAGAATAATTAATTGAAACTGTATATGTATTTTATTACAGTGTCGGGTCGATGTCGATGCCGTGTCGGGAGTCGAGTCATATCCGAAACGCCAGCGTCTCCTGACGCTGTTTGAAGGAAGGAGTTGTGTCCGCAACGCAAGCGCTCCTGTGATGCTTGATGGAGTTGGTTAGATTCGTATCGCGCCGATCTGCCGAGGAAGGCTGTCTCTGGCAAGCGGCGCGTACGGTCACAACCAAAACCATCTCGTGTTCGGATATACCTCTATAATGGACTTGGTGCTATTGGTGTCGATATATAATGTATACCGCGCATCGTTAGTGTTAAGACATTGTGAAGATTATTATATTATCCTTTGGTTTAAAAGAATAAAGTCCTGCAATTTTCTTGTGCGTTCTTCTTACCTCTTCTTGTGGGTACCTTTCCGAACGCACGGTAATATGAACGACTTAATCGAGTGTACGAGCCTTGTCAAGATTACCCACCGACGCCCACAACAGTTAGAAGATCGAGGATAGTAGCTCCTGATTCTTAAAGTTATCCTCCACCTGTACCAAGTCCCAATAAAGTTTTTTTTTTTTATTTTTTTATTTTTTTTTATGATAGTGAGTAACATGACGAGCAAATCAGGTGCCTGATGGTAAGCATCATGATTGCCCATATCAGACACAGTGCCCCCCAGTGTTTTAAAATTTAAAATTCTGCGTGGCACTGCACTGCGCCTGTCACCCTGAGATATGAGTTGGTGAATCTCATCATGCCCAGTAATTTCGCTGGTAACATTGCCCTTCATACTGGAACACAGTAATGTTTGCACATTACTGCTTGGCGGATGAATAACTGGCAAAGGTGTGGTACTTCCCCAGGCGGCCCCCTGCAAAAGAGGCCTACCACTACAAAAAAATGTAAAGTTAATTTTTACATAATATTATTGTAAACTTAATTTACCCCCCGGAACTGATTTATGCGATAAAAAGTATCCTTTGTGTTAATCCAGGTTATAAGCTACATGTATGCCGAATTTCATCCAAATCGGTTCGGAACCCGGGCAATTTGAAAATAAATAATAATAAATAAATATAAAATAGAATTGATTTCATATTACCATAGGTGGGTATTATGAAATCAACTGAATACCCAGTACAAATCGATAGGTGCCTATTATAATTTTAGTACGCCTTTGTTAAATTTTGAAGTTATTAGTATTCTATGTGAGTGTTCTCGAGTAGGCAGTGGTAATAGTTACCTCCTTTATGAGAGATGTTAAATCTAACTTACATTTTAAGGAAACTTAATAAAGTGGCAACACAGTAGGAAAATATCGCTGTCTCATACCCGGTTACAAAGTACCTCGGTCTATTGGTTTCTCTGTTTACGGTCTGTGACCATATTATTTGTTCTGTGATCATAATTTTAGTCACAGAACAAATTAGTGTTTAGTGTTTAGTTTATTTCACAGAACAGAGAGGAAAGTTTATTTCATATTACGTGCTCAGTGGTTTATTTGTTGGAAAATGTTTTCTATTTTCTTGTGAAGAATGTTTAATTTTACTGATTGTTATTCTTATGACCCCATGTGTTGACTCGCCTTTAATAGATACAATCGCTGTTGCTATTTATTGTTATAAGCTAATAAAATATCTTGCATGTGTGGGATTTGTTTTGTGGTCCAAAAATCACACAATTGTAAGTATTACAATGAAATTATGTCCATTTTAATTGAGAAATAAAACATAGGTAAATAAATGATAATAAATAATATTAGCCATAGCATTGATAGCGTTGAGGGCATTGACCCCACAGTATTTCCAACATTTAATGACGTTATTTGGAATGAAACGGTAGTTATATAGGTTCCTAATTATATTTCAATCCAAAATAGAAGTAGGTACTACTTTAATTAAGATAATAATTCAAAATATTGGTATTTTCATTTTCAAATATAACTCTTAATTATAAGGTAAATGTTTAACGTTTTTGTATGGGGAACTCTCCGGCCGCCGCGTCGTTCGTATATTAGTACTTTGTTAATACTACGATTGACCCCTCATCGGTGGCCGAAGGCAAAATGTGAGTCCAAAATTAACAATTTGGATACCTACAATTAATAATATTTTTAACGATGCTAGTAGGTAAATAACATTGATTTAAAAAAAAGGGAGATGAGGTACAGGCTTCTCAAATGACATGGTCAAATTAGGTCCCATATGGTCCGTGGTTCTTCTTGCTTCGACTGCCTCAGTGGCGTAGTGGGCGCATGCTCGACTGCCAATCAAGAGGTCCCAGGTTCGATCCCCAGGTCAGGCATAGTATTAAATATTGGATTTTTCCATTAGGAATTATCTCAATAACTGCTTGGAGTCTGGAACTGTGCCCGGTAGATGGCAATAGGCTCGCCACCTATTACATGGGACCAATAACATACTGGCGAAATGTGGGTGTATCTACTATGGGACTGAGTCCTGGGTACACCTCTGCCTACCCCTTCAGGAAAAAGGCGTGAATGTATGTTTTATATTTTTTTCTTCTTGCTTTTTAACTATACCTAATATTATGATTTCAGAACCTCCAAGATTCCAGACAACACTAGAATTTCCAATGAGTCTTGCATAGATTTAAATTACGGCATATGAAAGGTTAAGAGTGGCCGGGCGCCAACGGGGCCAAGAGAGACAATGTGGTATGCAGATCAATTAAGTTTATTATGTGACTAGAACATAGAAGAATATAACTTATAACATAGCACAGAGAGCTTATGTTACACAGGGAGCGGACGTAATTGGTTTCCACAAGAGTTCCCAAGAGAAGGAAACCTTCTCGTGTGCCCCAATTAGGGAAGCCAGGAGAGCACGTTGAATTTCCGTTTTCCTATTTATTTGGTGTTTGAACTATCTCAACGTTGGCTTTGCCTCGTTCCAAGGATATGATAAAAATAGGCTTTTGCACCAAAATTCTTATAAGGAAATGATTTCATCTCATGATGATAATACTAACACAATTGATACAGATTGCACTCAAAATAACATGAAAGCCCAAACAAGAATACTAAATGAACAGACTTACCCCATCACTCAAGATAAAATCATGATTAAACAAGAAAAGTTAGAAGATATTCATGAAAATAATGACAATACTCAAGAAAAAACTGCCAGTGGACAAGAAATAGTTTTTACCAGTCAGGGAAGTAATGTAAACAATGTAGCATTTCTCAGTTTTGAACAAATAAAGCAAGAGCAAGATGAGAGCATACAAGTTAAAGTTGAATACGACCATGAACCAGAAAATGAATGTAAAGAAACATTAATCAAATCGGAATATAAAAAACTGTATGAACACCATATTGTCAAGGATGAATTAGTTATTGGACCAGAGGTGAAACAGGAACCTTGCACGAACATAGATTGTGTTCCAAAAGATGAAACAGAATATGATCAGTGTATAAGTAAAGATGATAAAAATAAAACAAAGTCAGGAATTCCATGTAGATTTTGCAATAAGGTTCTTTCAAGTCGAAGCAACCGTGACAAGCACATCAAATATCATTGTTCTAAAAACAAACATAAAATAAAGCCAAAAGCAACATGTAGCCTTTGCAATAAGGTATATAGTAGTAATAAATCTGTGGACACGCACATCAAATATTTTTGTTCGATGAACCAAAATACAATACCAATCAGTAACGGTCAAACAGAGACGGCAACATGTAACCTTTGCAGTAAAGTATTCTCTAATAAGAAAACCAGAAACAGACACATTCGATTCCATTGTGTTAATGAGAACAAAACCATAAAGATTAAAGAAGTATGCAATCTCTGCAAAAAGGAGTTTCATAAAAATCAATATTTGAAACAGCACATCAAATATCATTGCCCCATGAACCAAAATAAAGCGAGAAATTCTGAATCAGTTGTGTGTCACCTTTGCAAAAAGATATTTTATGAAAAGAAATATTTAAAACATCATATTCAACATGTTTGCTTAATGAATCAACATCGAACACCAAAACCACAAAGCTGTCGAATAGAGCCAACAAGTTGTGATCTTTGCAATAAAGTCTTTACTAGCAAGGGATCTCGAGACAGCCATTTAAGACGTTACTGTCCGAACAATCCAAATAAATCACTTCAGCCAACCAGGAACAAATACATACGTGAGAAATATGTGAAACTTGAAAATTTTGCCAACTTAAATGATGATTAATTAAGAATAACAATATCTTTCAAGAGCTTAATGATAAAAGCAATCGATGTGATCAAAAGTTACTGACGGTAGAGGATTTAAATCAGGAGCAACAAAGATTGGAATTTTCTCTGGGGATGTGGCCTTAAATACTTATAAAAAATCAGATATGTCTTTATTGCTCTTTGTCACAGTCACAGATTGAAATAATAAAACAGCTTGGCCGTTTCGATGTCCTCCTTTGTGAACCCGTGCTGAAAATCCTTATTAGGCTCTCATTATCCATCACTTCATGATGTTCTGGACAAAAGTCATCCACGAGATTACAGCTAACGCATTTAAGTGACGACATTTTCATAGGGGTTGATCGCACACCGGACACCGCGCGAGGGCGGACTGGGGATAATTAAATGATGCGCTGTGTTGGTGCGTGGACGAAGGCCAAGCTTTGGAAATATTTGGAAAGAAGAATTTGGGTAAACTACTATGGTACCTCTGCATCATCTCAACTGTAGGAAGTCCATTGCTGGACATAGGCCTCCCCCACAAAGGAGGGTTTTGCCAATACTCGGCACTTGTCAGGAGGCTTGGCGAGAGAAGTTTAATGGTCTTGCACTCGAACCGACATAGTGGCGTTACTATATTAGCACTTCAACACTTCGATATACCGATGGTCAATATGGCATCGCTGGAGAGACTCGAGCACCTCCCAAGTCTCGATCGAATCAAAGGCCTTTTCATAGTCCACAAACGCTAAACATAGTGGCAAATTATATACTCTTCGGTATCTGTAAACTTGGCGTGTGGATGTGGTCTATGGTACTGTAGCCTTTTCGGAAACAGACTTGCTCGGACAGCTGAAAGTCATCGAACCTGCGACTGAGACGATCCGTAATGACAACTGATAAACATGGCTCAGGAGCCAGATGGATCTGTAATTCTTCAACAAGGTGTTAGCACGTGTTAACAGGTGTTTTTAAGTTGTTTCAGGGCCATTCTAATATCTACTAAAATACTAAGTATGAATCCTGCAAATATTATTAATGAGAAAGTTTGTGAGGATGAATGGATGCTTGTTACTCTTCCACGCCAAAACTACTTAACCCATTGGGTTGAAATTTGGTATGTAGATAGCTTAGACCTTGGAATGACACATAAGCTACTTTTAGTCGATATATTCCCAAGGAAACGAAGACTACGCGGATGAAACCGCGGGCCATAACTATAAATAGATTATAGTGCATAAAATCTAAGAAATACCCAGAAAACATCACAGTTTGCACCAGTGGTGAAGTAGCGGGGTTTGGAATAGCTAAAAGCATCTTAAAGTTTCCGACAACGATGATTAGACATTGTAAATGCATACTAAATAACATAATAAAAGGCGATATAATAGATACATACTCTTTATTTATACAAGAAATGGTAAAACAATAAAATTATACGATACAATTTGTAGTATAATTTATTATATATATTTTTTTAAGATAATGAGTGACAAGACGAGCAAATCAGGTGCCTGATGGTAAGCATCATGATTGCCCATAACAGACACAGTGCCACCCAGTGTTTAAAATTCAACTGCGCGGCACTGCACTGCGTCTGTCACCCTGAAATATGAGTTGTTGAATCTCATCATGCCCAGTAATTTCGTAATATTCATTTTAACACAAATTAAATGTTGAATTAACTGGAAAGTTAACATGATTTTTAATAAAACAATAGTATTTATTTCTATATATTTATTTTTTAGCGATCTATCGAATCGATCTATTGAATATTGTATCATATGCATGCGATCCGGCACGCGGATCGGATCAAGGTGGATCGTATCCAAAAGATCGGATCGATGTTAAAAAAGCACATTCCATAGACACATATTGTCTATGATAAGTGCCTTCACGGTAGCTCAATTGGGTGAGTGCCGCCACGCGGATTGGTACGGAAGGTCAAGTCCAGCTCGCGGGTGAATTTTTTCTTCTTGATATGTAGTATTTCTTGAACAACAATTATTCAGAAACCTTTGTTTCCATAGGCTTCACAACAACCTTCCGCTTCCTTCTGATGTTCATATGGACCCCTTTCACGTGTTCCGTTAACAATGCCTTCGTTTTAAATCCCTTATTACAATATTCACATATGTGACTTCTGTCTTGTCTGTGTGTCTGAAACACACACATACACATAAAATAATAGTAATACAAACACATACAATACAATCGCGCCTTTTTCCCGAGGGGTAGGTAGACGTGTACCCAGGACTCAGTCCCATAGTAGGTACACCCACATTCCGCCAGTATGTTATTGGTCCCATGTTCTATTGCCATCTACCGGTCACAGTTCCAGACTACAGGCTGTCACTGAGATAACTCCTAATGGAAAAATCCAATAACACTGCCTGACCTTGGGATCGAACCCGGGACCTCATGACAAGCAGTCGCGCTTACGACCACTACGCGACCGAGGCAGTCATCTTACTAATATTGTAAAATCAGGCCTGGGACACTCCGCATTAGAGGTATGAAGCTACAAGTAGTCCGTCTGGACGGTACAATTTCTATGGGCTAGACAGAGAGAACAGATAGGGAGATATGCGATAGAAAGAGAGGCAGCTTGTAAGTTAACGATAATTATGCGCTGTGCGACCTGATTTGCACTTTATTGCGTCGGAGCTAGAGTCGCTATTTATATAAATGATTATGAGGAGTGTCACTTCTGTGCCTTTAGTATTCTGTGGTAAAATGTAAGTAAAAAAGTTACGTTTTTATAAGGTAATCAAAACGCTACCGAGTTCTAACTTTACACCAGCGCCATCTAGATAACAAGAAAAAAACAGCTAGCGCTGTTTTATGGTTTCTACATAGTAAATAGCTATCGATCGACCGTGATCGAATCTATCATCGATCGACGATCGATCGTCCGGTGTGTTAACACCCCTAATGTTATACAGGTGAAAGTTTGTACTGAATCGACACCACAGAGAACATAAATATTATGAAATTAAGGCATATACAGTCATTCTTAGGCTAGTACGAGTGGCGGTCTTGTCACTCAAAGCTATTTCTTCCAGACAACCGAGCTGAAAGGAGTAGAATTTATAAATATTTCTGGTACGGGAGGTATTGTTGGTGAAATAAAGGATACATTATATTATACCTATACACATTATAAAAACACAAAAATAACCCTTAAAACAATAATAAAAGACCCTGGAATAACCCATAGGGTTGTTTTTATCCAGGTATTCCCACGGGAACGAAGACTACGCGGATGAAACCACGCGGCACAAATATGATTGAGAATGTCGAGGTACCAGGCTGTCATAAATAAGTAAAGAGTTCATACGTACCGAAGAGTGTGTGTAAAGATTGCCGTAGGTCAGGAATTTCTTCCCGCACTGATGGCAAACATGTTTCGGGGGCTCATGTCGAACCATATGCACCAACAGTTTATGTCTCGAGTGATATGCGCGCGCGCATGTCGGACACACATACGGCCGCGTGTCTGTGTGCGTGTTTATATGACCTTCCAAAGTTTTTTCATTCTGGCAATACAATAAATGACATGATAATCTAACAAACTCTATATAAATAAATAAAAAAAAAAAACATTATGTAGGTTACAGATCAGTACATTATCTTTAGGCTTTGGCAATGACGCGTTTTCTTTAAACTCAAACTGTTAAAAATAAATTGTTAAGGCATTCGTATGTATGCATAGTATTGGGATTCCATACCAATAACGCACAGCGCCATCTATTAGTTCCTTGCGCAAAGTATGGACATATGCAGTAAATGGCCATAAGTTATGATTGTGTTATCTTAGAAGTATGATTTGTTTACAGCCACAAGGGACCGCAGATCTGAGTAGTTGATATCAATTTCAACTTGATACCTCTACGTGTTCCCGTTAAAAAGTGTCTTGACAGACAGACAGACAGACAGACAGACAGACAAAGTGATCCTAGAAGGGTTCCTTCTTTCCTTTTGAAGTACGGAAAATATATTTATGGCATAAATTTTTGAGCCATAAAATTGTATGTCATAACGTTTTCGCATAACTTTTATTAGCATAATAATACTGTAGCAATATAAAAAATTTAGCATAAGTAGTAATATAATTGGTCTAACTTGTTTAGGCATAAATATATATTTTTAAGGCATACTAATAATTCGTATAATATTCACATGGCATAAAAATATATTGCGAAATCCGAATCAATTGGTTAAGTTAGTTTTATTATTATTTATTAGGGCTTTTATGACAAAGAAGATTATGTGTAAATATCATTTACATCTCTCATATTCGGTAAGTAGGTCCTTATTACCCCCAAATGGGGCTTGTAAGTGACCAATTAGCGCTCTAGGGTAATAATGTAGCTAGAAAAGCCCTAGGGCGGTAAGTAATTAAAAAAAAACTTCACTCTTTCAAAAAGTTTGCGTACATCTAACCATCATACTGGCAATATAGACATCATGCATTCAGGCCAATGACAAAAGAGGTCGCTTCGCTATTCCTTGTCTTCGTATGAGTATAATAGTCATCAATTTTAAATATCGAACTACGAAGCTCAATTTCGTTCTTGAAAAAAATAATTTAAAAAAGAGATGAAAAAAGGCGGGAATAGAAAACTTTTACTTTAAAATGTTTTATTCTTGTAATGCCGGTGTTTTTCTACTTACCTCACAATCGAGATGTAAAGCAGAGTAGTTAGCTCGGGTGTAAGCATCAATTGCACCCTCGAAGTATAGGCGCCCTCGCTGCGCTCGTGCGCCTAAATATCTCGGGCTGCAATTGATGCCTTACAGCCCTTGGCTACTAATCTACTATTATGCGTTAATAATCTTATGCTTTACAAAATTATGCATACTAATAATAATAATATAGGACAACTTCCACACACGGTCATCTGGTTCCAAACTAAGCTAAAAGCCTGTACTATGGTAACCAGATGACTGATATACATACTTATATAACTTTATAACACACAGGGACATGTCAAACAGACATGTTCATGCACACAAATGTTTGACCGGATCATACCCGGGGCCTGCGGCACAGAAAGCAGAGTTACTACCATCTGAGCCAACGAGGCTGTAATAGTATTTATGACAATAAACATTATGACAAAATATTTGTGTCAAATAATATTCATATTCATATTCATATTCATATATTTCATAAAATCAGTTTACATGTCATCTTACTAAGCTAAAAATATTTTCATAATAATTAATTATGATTGAAAAATTATTCTCTTTAAAAGAAAAACAAAAAAAAAAGTACAAAGTAAAAAATACAATAAATAAATTATGTAAGTCATTTAAAATTAATAAATTCCTGGTAAGTATAAAAGGAATGCTCAACAAGCCAGCGTTGTAGGCGAGACTTGAAGCCGTTTAGTGTGAGAGCCGCAGTGATGTGGTCTGGCAGCTTATTATATACGGTCGGGCCCATGATATGGGTTAACTTGGAAGATCTTTTGAGCGTCCTACTTATAGCAGCTAGTTTACCCGCATTACGCGTTTGGTATTTGTGGAGGCTACCATTAGTCCTAAACGAGTCCATGTTGGTCCTTACGTACATTGCTATTTGGAGGATCAATATTGATGGTAGCGTGAGGATGCCTAGGCTTTTAAAATAAGGTCTAGTGGGAGTATCCCATTTGACCCGCGCAATAGTTCGGACGGCGCGTTTCTGTAGGCGAAAGACGCGTTCCCACTCGGCCGAACGTCCCCACAGCTCCGCTCCGTAAGTGAGTAAGGAGTGGACTGTGGCGTAGTAGCACGTTCGTGCGACCTCCGTGGATACCACTCGCGCAACTCTGCTAAGTGCAAAACAGGAATTTCCGATCCTACTACACAGCTTCTCGATATGACTGTCCCACTTCATACAGGCATCGATTTCAAACCCAAGAAATGACGTCGTATTTACCTGTTTCAACAGTCTGCCCGATACCATCACAGAGAGGGCCTCAGGGTTTTTACCGGACAGGTCGAAGAGCAGGAAATGAGTTTTTTTTAGGTTAAGTGCAAGTCCATTCGCATCAAACCATCTTGCAAGCTGAGACGCGGTAGTGTTCAGTTTTGACTCGATGTCGTTGGTGGATGTGCCAGTTACAATAGCTGCGACATCGTCAGCATACATTAGTACTTCAGCAGCGTTTACTGAAGCTGGTAGGTCATTCAAGAGCAGCGTAAACAAGAGGTTTGAGACGGATGATCCTTGCGCTACACCCATCACCGACTGAAGCGGATCTGACCTTTCATTCCCTGAGTCGCCAACTACGATCTGAGACCTGTTTTGCAGTAAGTCATTAAATAATGTATATGACTTTCCTTCTATGCCATAGTGTCGCAGTTTTCCAGCCAGTAGCGCATGATCTGCCACGTCGAAAGCCTTCGACAGGTCACAACATAGGACGGCAACATGTTGCTTGCTCTCACGTGCGGACATAATACGGCGAACGAGTTCTCTAGTGAGGGAAGTCGTTGATCGTCCTTTCCTGTATGCGTATTGCCTATCCGATAGGCTATTCATTGAGGCCAAATGATCAGTAAGACGTGTACTGAGTATACGTAATACGTACTAATATTATGCGTAGTGGTCATTATGCTGAATGTTGTTATGCCTAAGTATATATAACAATACATAAACCATAGGAACTTACATCGAATCCCTTTCCGCATGTGTCACAGAGGAATTTCTTCTGATCTCTATAGATAAGCTCCACGCTCTCAGTGGGGTGAGCTTCACGGTAATGCTTCATCAGCCATCCCGGGTTCGATCCCGTATCATCACACTGTTCTCGTACATACAATAACACATTTTTAAAATGGCATATTATAATCAGGCAAAGTGTTAAATATTGGATTTTTCCATTAGGAATTATCTCAATAACTACCTGGAGTCTGGAACTGTGCCCGGTAGATGGCAATAGGCTTGCCCCCTATTACATGGGACCAATAACATACTGGCGAAATGTGGGTGTATCTACTATGGGACTGAGTCCTGGGTACACCTCTGCCTACCCCTTCGGGAAAAAGGCGTGAATGTATGTATATCATAACTATATACTATGAAATCCTAAATGACTGACATGCAACGCAGAGCCCAAACCACTGATCCTAGATACTTGAAATGTATGTTTTTTTCGTTGTCTGGACGTGTGCTATGAAAGGATTTTTGAAAATTCACATGTTTCGTTATTGCGAGCGGGCAAAGCCGCTTTGGTTACACCACTTTAAAATATAATTATTGTAAAGTTCGCGAATTGAGACCACAGACCGGCAAGTGCAGCGTAGGACGTCCACCCACAAGGTGGACAGACGATCTGATAAGGACGGCGGGGACACGCTGCATGCAAGCTAACTGGATGGAAATCTATGGGGTAGGTCTATGTTCAGCAGTGGACGTCCCATGCCTGAGATGATGATGATATAATTAAAAAAGGTCAATCGCGTTTAGTAATCAGGTACTAGAGATAAAAATTTTGAAGGTAGTTGACAAAACAACAATTTGTGATTTTGAGGACTCAGTTAGGTAAATACTTGTTTCATTAACACATTTATTACCATCAGCCGGAGGACGTCCACTGCTGAACATATCATCCCCCATAGACAGCCATAAACTACAGATATGGACACATGTATAGGTCGACAGAAAAGAGTAGAAAATAATGGGGGCGCCACTGTATTTATCAATTAGAAAAACTTTTAATTCAACACGTACACTTAAAATTAGTTCCGTTTCTACTCTTTTCTGTCGAGCTATAGCTAAGATGTTCCCGTGGGAATATCAGGATAAAAGTACCCTATATGTTATTCCAGGGTCTAAGCTACCTGCATACCAAATTTCAGCCAAATTCGTTCAGTAGTTTTTGCGCGAAAGAGTCGCATATATCCCATCCATCCTCACAAACTTTCGCATTTATGATATGTATTAACAGGATACAGGATCTCTTAGCAGTTTGACACAATCCTATGGAAAATTTACCAAATCGATGTTTTGTATTCCCCTGTTTCCTCCGAATACAGTGAACCTATTTGATATATTTATATCCTGATATTTTAAAGTTGAAGTAAAGTATGTCCCTATCATTTTATTTTTGTTCATAAACTCTACATTGTTTTGTAGCGAACGTCCAACCACGCGAGTAAAACTGGGGTTTTTGGAAGTTAACTATGAAAAAACCAAGGGTTTATAAGAAAAATTAAAATGACAGGGACATAGGTTACTTCACTATAAAAATATCAGGATATAAATTTATAGAATGGGTTTATAATATTCGGAGAAAACAGGGGAATACATCGATTTGGTAATTTTTTCATAGGATTGTGTCCATCCATAAATTACGTCACACGAATTTCATAATTTTTTGACCCCTCCCCCGTCCTTGTCACAACTGGTCACATTTGTGAGACCCCCCCCCTTCCTAGTGTGATGTCACATATTTTGCAATTTTACATTTAGAAATACATGAAATTAAAACAGCAGTATACCGAAATTATTTTAATTTCCATTTAAATTCTTTTTCAATAAAATCAACATCAAATCAAACATAGGTATGAAAATTAACAAAACAAAAAAAAAAATTATATTGATGAGAGATATTGAAAAAATGTGATGTCACAAAATTTGGGACCCCTCCTCGCCCCTTGTCACAAAATGAAACACTTCGTCGACCCCCTCCCTCCCCCTTAACATGTGACGTAATTTTTGGATGGCCCCAAAGTACTTACCAAACGGCAGGTACCGATATAGTTGGCTTGTTTTCGATTGGTATGTCCTTTCTTATTGGTATTGGTAGTCTTCTTGTGAGATATCCGCAAATGTTTATAATAAACATCACCTGTGATGAACACCGCGTCGCATTCCTCACACTTTTTGTTCCATTCGCTTTCTACGAACTTTTCACCCTGAAAATTTAGATAAATATATTAATTGAATTTATATTTAATAGGCCTAATAAAAAAATATATATATTTTTTTGCATCCCCTGTTTTATTTAATTAAATACCCAGTGACGTATATCCTAAGGCTGGTTGCCTGGAAAAGATCGCTTAAAGCGATAAGGCCGCCCATTGCCGACCAATTACAATTAAGTTCTGTTATTTTATTTTTAACTGCCTCGGTGGCGTAGAGGGCGCATGCTCGACTGCCAATCAAGAGGTCCCGGGTTCGATCTCCAGGTCAGGCAGTGTAACATATTGGATTTTTCCACTAGGAATTATCTCAATAACTGCCTGGAGTCTGGAACTGTGCCCGGTAGATGGCAATAGGCTCGCCCCCTATTACATGGGACCAATAACATACTGGCGAAATGTGGGTGTATCTACTATCTACTATGGACTCAGTTCCATGGGTACACCTCTGCCTACCCCTTCGGGAAAAAGGCGTGAATGTATGTTTTATGATGTTTATGTATTTTATTTTTAAGTTTAATCCGTATAAAGTTTGGTCTCAATGAAGAGTATTGTATAGTATACTCTACGATAGACAAGAACGTTCTTAAAAAATATTTGCTCAAATTCTGTTACGTTAACAATAGTTTGTAATCAAATCAAACGAAATATAAATACTCGATTTGGTTTCCCGTAATATTAGCACAACTCCGTATGCGTCCACACTGCATGGATGTCGGAGCTACACTAAAGAAAGATGCACGGATTGAAGTGCACTTTAGTCGAGGAAAGTGAGTGTTCGGATCCCGAAATCTAGTATACGTAGTACATTAATATCGTTGGACATACCATAATGGTTGTAATTTAGATCTATCTTAAATTGCTATGTATAAACATTTAAAATTTAGCACGAAGAATGTGTCCATTGGCACTTATTTTTATTGTCTCTTTTGAGATGAGGCACTTTCACGCACATGATGTCACTAACAAAAATAATACCTAATAGCATTTCCTCTTTGCATGTAATGTTGCGTGCGCGAGGGCGGTGCACTGTGCATGTTGTTTTTGACACTAAAAATAGGAACTAAAAACTAAAGATTCATGTTCCAGAAGTCTTTAATGGAGTTCCGAAAAGTAACGCCAAATTCAATCAATTACAAATTAATTAATCAGACCAATAAAGGAATAAATGACTTGGCCAAAAGGTCTCACTAAATACTTACAGAATGTTTCCGGTTTTTATGCAATTTAAACCCAATTTGACTGTGTGTTGAGTATGCACAGAATTCACAATATAAATCCGGCTTTTTGACCATGTGCTCCTTCTTCATGTGGAGGTACCATCGACTTCTGCAGCTAAAATTATAACATCCTTTGTCATGAGTCTTTGACTGCCTCGGTGGCGTAGTGGGCGCATGCTCGACTGCCAATCAAGAGGTCCCGGGTTCGATCCCCAGGTCAGGCATAGTGTTAAATATTGGATATTTCCATTAGGAATTATCTCAATAGCTGCCGGAGTCTGGAACTATGCCCGGTATATGGCAATAGGCTCGCCCCCTATTACATGGGACCAATAACATACTGGCGAAATGTGGGTGTATCTACTATGGGACTGAGTCCTGGGTACACCTCTGCCTACCCCTTCGGGAAAAAGGCGTGAATGTATGTTATGTTATGTTTGTCATGGGAACAGCGAAGTAATGTAACTCACTACTGTGGTCAGTTTTCCCAGAACTATAACTAACGAAACTACTAAACGTGGATTATTCAAGTCAAGACTTAAGGTGACGGGTATCAAGGCAGCGGGCACAGGAATGCCTGACGCTATCTAGTATTATTTATTATTATGTGGCTATACTCGCGACCAACGATTAGTGACTGATCATATTTGCGAGCAACGAGCCTACGCGGAAGAATACTTCTTACTTTTACGCGACACTTCTATGAAAAACCGAAGCTCAATCCATGACTTTGGGTTTTTAATAGAAGTGTCGCGTTCGTTTTTTATCAAACTTGAGATAGTTGTTATATAAGCTAGCACCTTATTCTTGGTCTTTCATTTATTTCTATCAGTAGCAGAATAATATAGTTACAAATTACTATAGCCGTGCTTTTTCCATTAAATAATACTCGAACATTTCAACATATTTTAAATGATTTATTCCAAGCCATCTTCAATCTCGCTCTACAATCATCTGTCGCTGGCATCCACCTCCCTGTGTTGCCATCGCGCCCTTGCACATGCCAAAGATCTTCGCGAAACCACACGTCGCCATTAATACTTTCCATAAAACCACCAAAACGTTCACAGAATCCGTAGCATGCGCTTCACAAAATAACATAAACCCTACACTCGGCCAACCTGACGTTTATGGGGCATACACGCATTATATGATAACCCTACACTACAAATTATTATAAAAACGATAACCAATTACTATTAGTCCAGTTGTAAGCTTACATCCAGTGTGTTCCTGTCTATCTTTTTTTTTATGATAGTGAGTGACAAGACGAGCTAATCAGGTGCCTGATGGTAAGCAACATGATTGTCCATATCAGACACAGTGCCACCCAGTGTTTTAAAATTCTAAATTGTGCGCGGCACTGCACCGCGCCTGTCACCCTGAGATAACAGTTGTTGAAACTCGTCAAGCCCAGTAATTTCGCTGGTAACATTGGCTGGTAACCCTTCAGACCGGAACAGTACTGTTTGCACATTACTGCTTGGCGGATGAATAACTGGCAAAGGTGTGGTACTTCCCCAGGCGGCCCCCTGCAAGAGGCCTACCACTACAAAATCTATCTTTATTAGATCTCACCTTGTGGGCGGATTGTTAAATAAAAGCTATTATCATTATAATGTGGGTGGAAGTCCTACGCCGGTCTTGCTCGTCCGTAGTCCCATCTTACTAATATTATAAATGCGGAAGTTGGTGAGGTTGGATGGATTGATGTTTATTACTCTGTCATGCTAAACTACAAAACCGATTAGATTGAAAGTCGGCATGTTGATAGTAAAGACCCTGTAATAACACATAGGGTAAATTTTTTTTTCCTTTTAGACTTATAATAATAATTATTACCTACTATTATTTTATTTTATTATTTATTTATTTTTTACCTATATTATTATCAATATTAAGTATTACTGTATTACTGTAAGTACATAAAATATATACTTTATTTATATATTTACAAGATATTTGTGTATGTATATATTTGAATGATTATGTATGTAGTAGTTTATTATATTAATGTGTTGTGTATATGTATAGTAAAATGTTTTTTATGTATGTATGTTTGTATGTATGTAGTTATTTCGACATTATTTCAGTCACACCACCGACCAAATGTGAACTACTTTACTCTCCTCTCCTTGCTCGGTTGTCTGGAAGAGATCGCTTTTAGCGATAAGACCGCCAATTGTTACACTAGACATATTCCTATTGTTCCATTTTAGTTTTAAGTTTTTTAAGATGTGGTGTAATAATAAAGAATTTATCTATCTATCTATTTTTTTTCAATATTCCCACGGGAACGAAGACCACGTGGATGCAACCGCGGGGCACAGATATGAACTTATGAACGCTATGAGCACACTGCCGACCAGAAACATTCATAATTCTATTCCTTTCCGTTAGGTTGTCTGGAAGAAATCGCTTTAAGCGATAAGACCGCCACGTGTACTAGCCTTAGACTAACTGTGCCTACTTTATTTTTTTAATATTATGTTCGCTGTAAGGTGTACGTACACTAAAGGGTTTATCTAATCTAACGCTTACCTGTATTCAGCGGAACAATGTTCACATCTATATTTAAGTCCTTGATGGTTTCTAAAATGTTGTTCCATGCCGACTCTGAAATTCGTAACATGTTTGTATTTAAGAGCGGAGAATTCGGTTTCGGCTTTCAGTTTAAAGCCCGTCACACACGTAGCTATAATATATATTAATATACCGTCCTATAATATATATTATAGCAAGCTACCACACACGGAGACGATGCTATAATATATACGATATTTTAGCCTTCATTTCATTGATGCAGTAGTTCATATTAATATGCAATAATATATATTACGGTATATGTTGGTGACGTCATAGAAATATATATTATAGCTGCGTGTGCGGTCAGTTGAATATTTGTATAGAAAATATATCGTAATATGCCTTGCTATAATTTATATTAATATATATATTATACACAGATACACAGTAAAATACACAGATCATGGATAAACTAGTGTGAGCACAGCGCGGCTTTGCCCGCTTGTAATATAATTGTAAAATATGGGAGTTATAAATCAAAATTTTTGACGCCCTTTTTGGACCCATTACAATGTAAATTTTGAAAAATACTTTCTTAGCACACGTTCAGACAACGAAAACAACCTGCATTCCAAGTTTCAAGTCTCTAGGATCAATAGTTTGGGCTCTGCGTTGCTTTGCCCGCTTGTAATATAATTGTAAAATATGAGAGTTTTAAATCAAAACTTTGACGCCCTTTTTGGACCCCTTACAATGTGAATTTTGAAAAATACTTTCTTAGCACACGTCCAGACAACGAAAACAACCTGCATTCCAAGTTTCAAGTCTCTAGGATCAATAGTTTGGGCTCTGCGTTGCTTTGCCCGCTTGTAATATAATTGTAAAATATGAGAGTTTTAAATCAAAACTTTGACGCCCTTTTTAGACCCCTTACAATGTAAATTTTGAAAAATACTTTATTAGCACACGTCCAGACAACGAAAACAACCTGCATTCCAAGTTTCAATTCTTTAGGATTAGTGGTTTGGGCTCTGCGTTGCATGTCAGTCAGTGAGTCATTTAGGATTTTATAATATTTAGTGATAAGGAATAACTTTCCGCTCAATTGTTTGTGGCTGACTCTGGATCTGGGCTTTATTTGCACGAAAACATATTTTGTACCCCAGATCTGAGTAGTTCATATCAATTTCAACTTGATACCTGCACGCGTTCCCGTTAAAAAGTGTCTTGACAGACAGACAGACAGACAGACGGACAACAAAGTGATAATCTCTATAAGACCTACAAGGGTTCCTTTTTTCCTTCTGAGGTACGCAATCCTTAAAAGTAGCTCATTTATTAGATCATGTTATGCATTGACTGCCTCGGTGGCGTAGAGGGCGCATGCTCGACTGCCAATCAAGAGGTCCTGGGTTCGATCCCCAGGTCAGGAAAATGGTTAAAAATAGGATTTTTCCATTAGGAATTATCTCAATAGCTGACTGGAGTCTGGAACTGTGCCCGGTAGATGGCAATAGGCTCGCCCCCTATTACATGGGACCAATAACATACTGGCGAAATGTGGGTGTATCTACTATGGGACTGAGTCCTGGGTACACCTCTGCCTACCCCTTCGGGAAAAAGGCGTGAATGTATGTATGTATTTAAACTAAAAAAACAGTATTTTAACTGTTATATCACGTCTGTAAAGTCATAATATAATCATCAAAATGAAATGACAGCGTCGTTGACTCAGATGGTAGTAACTCTGCTTTCTGTGCCGCAGGCCGGGGTTGGATCCCCGGCCAGGTCAAACATTTGTGTGCATCAACATGTCAGTTCGATCTGTCCCTGTGTGTTATAAGCTTATATAAGTATGTGTATCAGTCCTCTGGTTATCATAGTACAGCCTAGTTTGGGACAAGATGACACGTGTGTGGAAGTTGTCCCATATTATTATTATTAAACCAAAATCAGCATTACAGTCTCTTAAAAATTAAAAATGACAACTTACTTATGTGAAACGATGAAAGGGCATTTTTTACAATTATATATAGTTATATGCATATTAGCCCAGTGGTTTGTCAAATATTTCTTTTCTGTGAATGTCACTTTACATAATTCACATGTTACTGGATGCGAAGCCTGAAAACAATTTTTTTTTGTAGGGAAGAGTAACCACAGATCAAGGAGGTGGCGACCGGATAATTCCCCAAACAAACTTAATAGTTAAGTCATTTGAAATCAGAGCATATTTCCAACATTTAATGACGTTATTCGGAATGAGACACTCCGAATCTAGGTTGCTAATAATATTTTAGTCCAAAATAGAAGTACTTTGTATTAAAATATGATAAAAATCCAAAAATATAGGTATTTTCAAATATAACTCCAATTTATACTCTCTTACGCATTATAGCATAAAAATAGTCTACCTGCACAGTCCGCCTTGGAGTTACCGGCTTTAGAATAGTGCTCCACCCTCTCTACCCGTGGTTGCCGTAAGAGCCGGCTAAGGGTTAACAGATCCAGAGGAGGCAGCAGCGTCCTCTGCATAAAACCATCGAACTGCGCTCGACAACCGCCTGCCAAGCGTGTCGAGTATTGGCGAAACCCCGAAAATCCCTGCACTGCAGTAGCGTGGCAACCACAAATGTATGAAAATGCACAGCAGAAGTGATGTTGTGAATTGTTTAAACGTCCACCCTCCGCACAATATTAGTAAATTTTGTATAGTCATATACCCTATATGACTTGACTGACGAGCTGTTAAGCTCGTCTTGGCAACATGGTTTCACGAAAGCTAGATCTAAACTACTAATCTTTCTTCATTCATCAATGATGTCTCTCGCACAGCCGTTCATCCGTCCATGTGATCTACACTGATTTTAGTAAGGCCTTTGATTGCGTTTATCACCATATTCGTTAATGAAAATTCTTAGCTGGTATATCTGATCCCTTGCTGGTTGGTATGTTGACCCACCCACGGTACCTTGCCTTATTTAGAATAGAAAATCTTTTATGGTAGCTAATGACTGCCTATGCTCTTTATTCAATACACTGGCGTCCCACAAGGTTCGCACTTAGGGCCCTTATTCTTTCATATGTTTATAAATAATATAATATTTGTTTCTGTCACTCTAACTATTGTCTAGTCGTAGACGATGTAACATTTTTCAAAAAGGTAAGTGTAACTAAGTAATTTCTGTTACTTACATTGTGTAGAACTCTGCGATGAAAGTCGAGGCTCTTCCGGGACTTGAATCCACTGAAACAATCCTCACAACGGAACTCTGACTTCAAGTAGTCTGGGTATTCGGTACGCCGAAAAAACTCTTCTTTGACCTATAACAATCATAATAATTCTTGTCTTTCTTATTACACGGTACATTGAAAGCACTTTGCCCAGTATAGCTTGACAGAAAAGAGTATAAAATAAAGGGGTCGACATTGTCTTTTTCATTAACATTTTTTCATCAACACTTAGCACTTCAAATTATTTCCGTTTCTACTCTTTTCTGTCGAGAGTAGAGCTATTTAATATGCCCAATTACACTAATTGATCAGGAACGTTATAGGCCTTATATAGATGAGCGCCAATAATCTTATATCTTTAAATGAGCAATTCTTGTATATATATAATTGGAATCTCGGAATCGGCTCCAACGATTTTCATAAAATTTAGTATATAGGGGGTTTCGGGGGCGATAAATCGATCTAGCTAGGAATCATTTTTAGAAAATGTCATTTTATTAAAAAAATACCGAGCAAATCTCGGTCATCCAGGTACTATTCTTTATATGAGACCTTGCCCACAAGACCATTTCGTGACCGTCGCGTGCCGTGCACGGCGAGTTAGCTCTCCGTCAACAGTCTATGAGAACGGTGTTGATACGTTATAATGGGCTACATATCCGTCGCCTGGCCTACACATGCCTGGACTACACCACTTGAATCATATTCCTTTTCTTTTCGGGGAACGTTTTTCTGCGAGCAAATCAGGTGCCTGATGGATAGCATCATGATTACCCATATCAGACACAGTGCCATCCAGTGTTTTAAAATTCAACAAAATTCGCTGGTAACATTGCCCTTCAGACCGCCGAACACAGTAATGTTTGCACATTACTGTTTGGCGGATGAATAACTGTCAAAGGTGTGGTACTTCCCTAGGCGGGCCCCTGCAGAAGAAGCCGTAGTAGAAGAAGTAGAGGTAGAGGAGCCGCCGTAGAGGAAGTAGTATAATTTATATTAATATAATTACCTCTTCAGTGGTGTAGAGGTACTGTATATCGAACACAGACGCATATTCTACGAATTTAGATTGTACTTCACACAATCTCTGAACATTCTGATAATTAAACTCTTCCTCTGTAAACAATAGTATATGTATTAAATAATCCTTACATATAGTATAAAACATAGTAACTTTCTACGTCTGTCTGTCTGTACATATATCTGATCTTGATGCGATTCTCCAATGAATAGCTAAAGAAGAAGGTTTATAATTGTAAATATTTATTATTATACATCTTTATACATTTATGAGAACATCATGTATGTGCGTAAAATTAAACATAAATTCAAATTAAATAGTAACCTACATAATTTTAATACTAGTAATAAAGACAGAATAGCTGTACCTAGCTTTAGATTATTTTAATCAAATAAAAAGACATTCTTAGAAGTAGTGTATGTTTCTATAATAAAATCCCAAAAGAGATAGCTGGGCTCTCAGAGGGTAAATTCAATATGTATATGAAATCTACTTTACTAAAGAAGGCTTTTATTATAAAGTCAATCAGTACAGAAGACAAAGATGCTTGGAAACTGCTGCATAGCCACCACGCGGTACCGACACTAACAAACGAATGTAACCAAACCAAATATTGTAAAACAATCAGTTGAAAATATTTAAGCCCTACAAGTTTCTTGTGCGTTCTTCTTGTAGAGGTATCTTTCCGAACGCACGGTGGTAGACTTATTAATGTTTATTCATTGACGTGCAAAAGTGTCAGATTGTAACTTAATAGAATAAATCTTTTTGACTTTGACTTTGATAAGGCCATTTTACCGCACATTTCCATTTGCGCCTAAACTTGTAGGGCTTAATTTTTTCAATGGATTGTTTTACAATATTTGGTTTGGTTACATTCGTTTGTTTGGAAGGTGCCGCGTGGTGGCTATGCGGAAGTTCCTAGGCATCTTTGTCTTCATGTACTGATTTACTTTATAATAAGCCTCTTTTAGTAGATTTTATAAAAATTTATATTTTTTTAGTAGGTTTTGAATTTACCCACTGAGAGCCCAGTTATCTCTTTTGGGATTTTATTATAGAAACGTACACTATTTTCTATCTTTTCATTGCGTTGACTTAGAAGTTTGTTTTTTTAGAGCAGCAAGGGACCCTAGACCCGAGTTATTGATATCAATTTCAACTAGATACCTTCACGTGTTCCCGACTAAAAAGGTCTTAACAGACATACTAACTAAAAAACACACAGACACAGACGGACAACAAACAGATTCTATAAGAGTTCATTTTTTCCTTGACCTTTTGAGGTAAGGAATCCTAAAATTTGTATTTATTTGTGTAAAAATGTGATATAATAGGTACCATTGATAATCTGCATACATGATCTGAGTTCATTCAGAGGCATTATGTCCGAATTTTCAAGAATTTCATCAAGATCTACGGCGTTTCCTTCATCGTCTTTTATGACTCCAATTTCTTTAATTTTAAGTTTTAACGCCTTTTTAAATGCGTTCAGTGTTCTAAATCTATAATGATGGTACGGATTCTTCTTGTTTTTCGTTGTGTATTTTATTTTTGGCATTTCTTTTAACGTTTCTATTAGCTCTTGGAGTGATTTGTCCGACTCGAAGGCTTCGTCATCTGACGTTAGGTCTTTATCACTTGAGCCGTTTGTTTCATCATCAGTTGAGCCTTCATCACTGCTTAAGCCTTGATCATCACCACTCGACTCTATTAGGTTATTTTGACTTAAACGCTTTTTATTCTTTTCGAGTTTAATCTTACAATATTTACCATCGTTTAAACCTCGTGCATCACCATTTGCTCTTTTAAGTTTATTATGATTTAGGCGTTTATTATTCTTTTCGAGTTTAATTTTATATTTTTTTAAGTCTATAAGTTCATCATCGCTTAAGCCTTGTTCATCACCACTTGACTCTTTAAATGTATTATGTCTTGAGCGTTTATCATTAATTACTGGTTTAAAATAATCATTTTTAAAGTCTACATGGTCATCACCACTTAAGCCTTCTTCATCATCATTAAAGCCAGTAATATTTTCATCAGTAATTTCTACTTTTATTTCACGATCGTAAAAGTTATCCGTTTTAATAAATTCCATTGTATTACGCCCGTCACCTACTGACGCTGTATTTCTAATCACATCTTTACATATTCCTGGGTTTTTAACATCTGAGCTAGTATTGTCATCTTGTGGTATATTGACAGTAACTATATGTGGATGAGAGTCGTATGTTTGTATGGAAGCCGCGGAGGCTACATCTGTTGTATGGAAGATAAATACCTGTAACAAGAAATTATGAAAGTGCCTGGTAATTTTTCAATGTTTCATTCATTCATTCATTCATCATCAGCCGGAAGACGTCAACTGTTGAACACAGGCCTTCACCATAGAACGCCATAAACATATTAAACATATTTAACCTAGATCAGCACGCTTGTCGTGCGGCTTGGTGATTGCAGTAGTTGGAATAGTTGGTGGTGGAGAGCGCTGCTGCCAACTCTCCGAATATGTGTCTCGGTCGGGTCTCATCGTCTCACCCCTCCTACCAGACGAGACATGGCCCTACTATATATCCGCCCCCTTATTACAGACGCAACAGAAGTGTGGAAAGCGTTTAATTGCTTAATGTCTGCTGTCAAAAGGTGTTGCGGCACATCACTAGTGCCTCTGGTGAGGCGCGGGACGGGGAGGGACGCCCGCCACTACCACTTGCTCACGGATCGCCGACAAGCGCACACGCATCATTACATTCATTATAACCGGCCGCGGCATCCATTGTAAAAGCTCAATATACAGTTATTTTAATCAATTGGAGTCAGATTATTATTCATCCATCCCCGTACGGAACATTGGTGACCCCGACGTGATCCAGCTACGAAGAAAATACACTGGAAGGAAGAAATATCTCCGTTACAGTTCAAACCGTTCGAGCGAGCGACGCGACCGTTTGAATTTGCTACGACCGTTTGTTGGAATTTTACGCAACGGTCGAAGATTTCCAGCAAACAAGAGGCAAGATACAAGAAATACGACGGTGAATTATACAGCTTGAAGCCAGCCGGTCAGTCGACGTAACGCCGCGCCGCAGCTACAGCTTAGCCAGGAAAGTGCCCGTTATATACCTATCTATCCTTTTCAAATCTTCCCACAGTGATTTCTTCCAGCTTTGTTTGCCTGAATAGCATTGCCACTGCTTCTTTTTTCGTTTATTTGCAACTATTCACGCCATTGCCGCGCAGCCCATTGACATACCTACATACTTATAAATCATACAAAATACGCTATTATAATCAAAAGGCGCTATTTCATCTGTTTTATTGCACATTTAATTTCATTCTTCCAATCTATCTTTCTGTCGCTTGTAAAATTTCCGTTGAAGTGCAAGCCATTTTGAATTTCAACTGCCAACTATTATACGCGCAAGTCATTCTTCTGTTTTACTTTGAATATCTATCTATAATAATTACATTTAAAGCATTGTATCATTCATCTTAGCATTCAAGATAGCTTTCCCATCGATTTACTCGAGTTATTATCTGCTTCTTAAAGTTTTGCCCCGTGCATTCCAGGGTCCAAGCTTCGCTGACGAGCCGCTCGCCGCTCGCTATTGTTCTCGGGTGCATCAGCTGATCCTTATCAGCACCGGCGGCCGCCGAGCGAGTACCTACCAGGTGTTGGGGCGTAAACTGGCTTAATTACGTATCGTTTTTATTACTTTATTATTTCACTTTAACATTTTATTTGTTTTTGGTTCAGTTACTGTAGTTTTTTTATAATCAATATGTCTAAAAGTGGTGAACAAGTCTCTAAATCGCCTTCAGAAAGTGCTTTAACGTTAAATATTCCTCAAACAAATGTTAATCTCGATTTAAAGGATTTAAATGCAAAACGAAGTTCCATAAAAGGTCGCATTACTAGGTATAGAACTTTTTTATCTTCATTCATTAATGCTGAATCTGTTTCGAGAACTGAGTACTATACAGTCAACCAGCGATTTGAGAGATTTCGTGAAATGTTTACACACTTTGAAGAATTACAGTCTGAAATAGAATCATTGAATCAATACAATTTAGATAGTGAATTAGATATTAGGGAAAGTATCGAATCCGACATTTCTTCATTAATTGCACAAACTCAGTGTTTTTTGGAAAAGCATGAAAATAAATTTAACACTAACAAATCGGAAAGTGGTGACTCAGCTTGTCACAATTCATGTAAACACAATAATTATAGTGCTATGGGCTTTAAATTGCCGACCATAAAAATTGCAAGCTTTGATGGAACTTATTTTAAATGGCTCGAATTTCGGGACACATTTACTGCACTTATCCATAATAATGACAGAATTGAACCAATACATAAATTCTATTACTTGAACTCTTATCTTGAAGGAGAAGCTTCTCGCGTTATCAGCAATTTGGAGGTTAGCTCTGCTAACTACGAGGAAGCTTGGGGTCTCCTCTGTGAGAGATACAACAATGTTAAGCAGCTTATCAGTAACCATTTGCATTCTTTGTTTAACATCCAGCCAGTACAGCGTAATTCTGCTAAGGGCATACGATTCATCATTGATCATGTTTCTAAGAATTTACGCGCATTAAATACGCTGGGTGAATAAACTGAATCATGGGACTCGCTAATTATTTATTTGGTCGCAGCAAAACTTGATAGCTTCACTAGCATCAAATGGGAAGAATATAAAAATATCCTCAGTGCTAGTCCTTCTTTAAATGATTTCTTCCAGTTCTTGAAAAATCGTTCGGATGTTCTAGAATCCATTCATCATAATAAGCCCGAACAACACAGCCATAATAAAGTCGAATCACACTCGTCTTCTTTCCATAAATCTGAAACGTCTAACATGAAATCCTTTGCAGTTTCAGCCTCGTCTGCACCGTCTTCTGTGTCGTGTGTCCTCTGCAACGGCAGCCATCGCCTGTACGACTGCTCCTCCTTCTTGGGCATGCCCGTTGACGAGCGAGTCGCCCACGTGTTGCGGTTGAAGTTATGCCTCAACTGTCTGCGCAAAGGTCACTCTTCTCGTCAATGCAGGTTGGGTCCTTGTTCTTCTTGTAAAGAGCGTCATAATTCTCTTTTGCATAAAGAGCGTTCTCAGGCTGTAAGCACATCAGAAACACACGCAAGCATAGCTACGGCAGAAAGTGAGGTTGAGGGGGATCATGATGATAATGTTATCAGTTATCAGTATGTCAGTTCCTAGGCATGTCCTATGTAAGGAACCTAGTTAAGTAGTAGTACATTGAACTTTTATACAAAATCTATCAATTAGACGAGGTGACGTCACAGTAAGACTACTATTATACGTTTGGAGTTGTGTGCATGTTATTTGGACCCGCAGTTCGCGGACGTCGTGGTACGCGCCCTGCGATGTGTACTCGCAAGGTGTATTGTAATGGCATCATGTTCCCACTCACCTCAACCCAGCTGACCTAGCTTTATGTGACGTGGACCTCATAAATAATAATAATTGAGATATTTGGTGGACTGGTCCTAAAATCCTTCTTGCTCGTGAATAGCCATGGCCGTCCTTTAATCATAATAAAATTAATTAATTAATTACCAGAAATTTTAATCCATAATATTGACAAAACATGAAAATGATGATGAAAATAGTTAAAATATATTAATTGATAATAATCGATATTCCAATTTAAAGTCATTCCCTTATTTGCTTCGTTTCATTTACAATAATTGTAGGAATATCAATATTATAAGAGAGTAGGTATTTTACAGCCTGACGAATTCGCTCTTTCTTTCGATAACTTGTGTTATATGTCTCTAGAGTTCTTCGTTTGTCGAATGTATCATCGTCATATGTGTATCATCGTCGAATGTTAATATAACGAAATGTCATCTTCAGTTGGTTGTGTTAGGCACAAATGTCTGCACTTTGAAGCAGTCAAAGGATGCTTTCATCTTGTATCTCTCGCAGAGAATCCCATAGAATTCTTTTGTGACAACAGTCGTTGGAGCCACAAGGGAATCAGGAGATCTTTTAACTTATAGAGCTGATGAAATGAAAGAGTTTTCTTCCGGAGAGGATGTTCAATTACAGTTCCAGCCAGCTTATTTCCCACACTTGGTGGACATGTCGAAGCATGTGTTCGATCAGCCAATCATCATCTTAGACGCATTCTAGGGCAGATGCATTTAACGTTTAAGGCGCTGGCAACTCTGTTCAGTCAGATCAAGGCAATCCTGAATGGTCCGCCTTTACTTGTCTTTATTATCTTAATCACCTTTATCCCATAACCCCAGGGCACTTTCCAGTAGGAAGACCATTGACGTCTATACCGTCACAGAACTTGGAGCAGACCGGCTTCAACAATGCAGATCACTTCTTCTTCTTCGGCAGCTGGAATATATCAGATCTCCAGCAACGACAAAATAATGGATCCCAGCCTACCTACACAGCCTGGAGACCTTGTACTATTTAATAGACGATACGCCCCACCCATGCAATGGAAGTTAGGGCGCATAATTAGTCTGTTCTCAGGCATGGATGGAGCATAGCTACCTCTGACACCTACCGCCGAGGTGTTAGCCACTTCTGCCCCTTGCTGAAGCCTGCAGCAGCTCTCACTTTGGAAGCAGGAGCTTCCAAGGCCCCGGAGGATGTTGCGGCACATCACTAGTGCCTCTGGTGAGGCGCGGGACGGGGAGGGACGCCCGCCACTACCACTTGCTCACGGATCGCCGACAAGCGCACACGCATCATTACATTCATTATAACCGGCCGCGGCATCCATTGTAAAAGCTCAATATACAGTTATTTTAATCAATTGGAGTCAGATTATTATTCATCCATCCCCGTACGGAACAAAAGGTATACAAAAAATGAAGTTTGACAGCAGATATTTAGCACTTTAATCGCTTTCCACACTTCTGTTGCGTCCGTAATAAGGAGGCCGGAAACCACACGGCCAACGTTTGCGATTCTTGTTTTTCTTCTGTTTTAGCGAAATTCTTAATATTTTGTGAAAACGGCGTGCGTATTACGAACAGCAGTTGAGGTGTGAAAAGTGTTTAATTACGTTTTCACTATTTTAAAAATGACGTTTGACAGCAAATTTTACTGCTGTTGTTATGCGATCGAACGTTCGTAATAGCACCCCTCACCCCGGTACTCGACGCACGTTTTGGTGCGTAAAATGGTGTCCTAATATATTATAGATATGATATACTAGCTCTGCCCGGCGCTTTCACCTGCGTAGACCATCGTTCCCGTGGAAATATCGAATAAAATATTCTGTGTTATTCCAAGCTCTAAGCTACCTGCATACCAAATTTCAGCTAGATCTGTTCAGTAGTTTTGGCGTGAAACAGTAAAAAAACATCCATCCATTTATCAATCTAACCAAACCGCGCTAGATGGCGCTGGAGGTGAGTTAGAACTCGCAAGCGTTTTGTTCACCTGTTAACAACGTAAGTTTTTTACATTTACTGAAAAAGGTTCGCTGCTCACGTAGCTAGTGATGGTAATTAATGCGATTTCACAATAATAATCATAAGCATGCGAATTAATGAGTCATAGCATGCTTATTGCTATTGCTATGCTATTTGCTAAGACGATAATTCGCACTTCGCACTTCACACCGGCCTGCTATTAATTTTAACGAATTAAATAATCATACACGTTCATTCAATATACGACCCTAACTACAAGCAAATAAAGATAATAATTAATAATTGCATAACCGCGCCTACCAAATTGCTAATAATTTCACTTAAGCGATGAATTCGCTTCAATCGCATTCACAGAATTTCGCAACTTCATTTAATTTGCTATGTGCTAATTAAGCTTTCGCATGCTAACAATGAATGCGAATGCTAATTAATCTATCACTACACGAAGCCGTGAAACTGTGTTTATCTCTTTCTGGCAACAGAGTTTTATATATCTCCTTTGTGTGATGAAAACATAGCTCTGTTTATTCTACATAAGTAGGTACACCAGAAATTGCGCCACGTTTTAGGGCAGTTTTTAATGAGTATCATCATCATCATCATCATCTCAGCCACAGGACGTCCACTGCTGAACATAGGCCTCCCCCATAGATTTCCATTCAGTCCGGTTGTAAGCGGCCCGCCTCCATAGTGTTCCTGCCGTCTTTATCAGATCGTCTGTCCACCTTGTGGGTGGACGTCCTACGCTGCGCTTGCCGGTCCGTGGTCTCCATTCGAGAACTTTGCAGCCCCATCGGCCATCAGTTCTACGTGCTATGTGCCCTGCCCATTGCCACTTTAACTCACTAATCCGCTGGGCTATGACGATAACTTTCGTTCGTCTACGGATCTCCTCATTTCTGATTCGATCTCGCAGAGAAATTCCGAGCATAGCCCTCTCCATAGCTCGTTGCGCTATTTTGAGCCTGCTGATAAGGCCCACAGTCAGAGACCACGTTTCAGATCCGTAAGTCATCACTGGTAACACACACTGGTCAAAGACCTTCGACTTGAGGCACTGAGGTATTTTGGACGAGAAGACATTGCGTAGATTTCCGAACGCTGCCCAGCCTAGTTGGATTCGACGATTGACTTCTTTCTCGAAGTTGGACCTACCGAGTTGGACTGCTTGTCCTAGGTACACGTATGAGTCAACAACTTCTAGAATCGAGTTCCCAACCGATACTGGGGTCGGCACAACATGGGCATTACAAATCACCTTCGTCTTCTCCATGTTCATTTTAAGACCGACCCGTTGAGAAACTCGATTGAGGTCTTCAAGCATCGTGCCGAGATCTTCCATCGACTCTGCCATGACTACAATGTCGTCGGCAAACCGAAGGTGAGTGATGTATTCGCCATTAATATTGATGCCGTGTCTTTTCCATTCCAGAAGCTTGAAGGCGTCCTCCATTGCGGCAGTAAACAGTTTCAGAGATATGACGTCTCCCTGTCTTACGCCTCTTTCCAACGGGATTGCCTTCGAACTCTGGTCCTGTACTCGAACCGACATAGTGGCGTTACTATACAAGCACTTCAACACTTCGATATACCGATAGTCAATATGGCATCGTTGGAGAGACTCGAGCACCGCCCATGTCTCGATCGAATCAAAGGCCTTCTCATAGTCCACGAACGCTAAACATAGTGGCAAGTTATACTCTTCGGTCTTCTGTATAACTTGGCGCAGCGTATGGATGTGGTCTATGGTACTGAAGCCTTTGCGGAAACCGGCTTGCCCGGACGGCTGGAAGTCATCGAACCTGCTACTGAGACGATTCGTAATGACCCTTGAAAACAACTTATAAACATGGCTCAGAAGCGAGATGGGTCTGTAATTCTTCAACAAGGTGTTATCACCTTTTTTGAAGAATAGGACCACCACGCTTCTGTTCCATGCTTCTGGCGTCACACCTTCGAATATGACAAAGTTAAAGAGCCTCTGGAGGACTTTAAGTACCGGTGTTCCACCCGCTCTCAGAAGCTCTGATGTAATTCCGTCATCACCCGGCGCCTTGTTGTTTTTGAGTTGTTTCAGGGCCATCCTAATCTCGTACAGGCTGATGTCCGGGATATCTTCGGTATAGTGTCGGGTCAGCTTGGCTCTTGGGTCTTTAACCGTGCTGTTAATAGGCTTGGCGACCGAAGCGTATAGCTGTCCATAGAACCTCTCGATCTCCTCTAAGACCTCTGCTTTTGTCGACGCTATGCTGCCATTCTCTCTCTTCAGCTTCGTCAGCTGGCTTTGCCCAATAGACATATCTCTTGCGAACACTTTGGAGCCCTTTTTCCGCTCTATCGTCTCTTTAATATTATTAGTATTAAAGAGACGGATGTCATGCCGCAAGGATTTGGAAATTCGTCTATTGAGCTGCCTATATGACTTAGCATCATCGGGAGATTGCAGTCGTAGCGAGCGTCGCTCAGCCATGAGGTTTAGGGTGTGATCGGATAATTTTTGAGGTCTATTTGTACGGCGAGGTTTATAAAACTTAGAGCCCACCGTTTGGACAGTTTCTATAAGCCTGTTATTAATTTCGTCCACAGACGCATCAATATCCTCCAGGCAATCGAAGCGATTAGATAGTTCGAGTTGAAAGCTTTCGGGGTTTTGTATATGGGCGCGAGTAGGTCGGAGCGTGGACTTCATCAGGCGTGACCTCTCTTGTTTGACGTCAATATTCAATGTGCCTCTTACCAGTCTGTGATCACTACCGGTTTTCACCCTGTGAATCACAGAGACATCATTGAATATTTGCCTCTTGTTGGTCATGATGAAATCTATCTCGTCCAGGTCCATTTCCTGTGAGGCGGCTTCTGAAAGAAAGAGTTCATCATAAAGAGTCCCTCCTTCTCCAGGAAATCGGCCAGCCTTATATATCTTTTAGATATTCTGAGTATTAGGTATACGACCCTGCTCGACACACTTTCGATGGTAATAATGTTGTTAGTGAGGGACTTGTGGACGAGAAAGCCGACACCACCTTGGGACTGTTGGTCGCCCTCCCGGTAGTAGAGTAGGTTACCTGATCTTAGGGTTATCGTGTCCTCGCCCTCTCTACGGACTTCAGACAACCCCACAATATCCCAATGTAACCTATCTAATTACTCTTCCAGCTCAATGATCTTCTCGTCGGTCCTCAAAGTGCGTATGTTGTGTGTTACCAGGGCCGTCGTCGTCGTTGGGGTGGGTAGCCGGAAAACTTCCGGAGATTCTTAGCACCCCCTGCTCCGCCGTTACCGTGACCGCTACCGGAGTCAGGAATAACGGAGCTGCCGGGTACTGGGGGCCTGGTCTGTATGGTACTTATCATTGGGGGGGTTTTGCCAATACTCGCCACGCTTGGCAGGCGGGTTGGCGAGAGCAGTTTGGTGGTTTTTACGCAGAGGACGCTGCTACTCGTCCTCTGGATATTTACCTATCAGCCGGTTCCTACGGCAACCCAGGTAGAGAGGGTGAGGTACTATTCTAATGCCGGTACCCCACGGCCGAATGAAGTATTATTTATTATTTAATGAGTATGACGGTCTCTATTTGCATGAAAGCTCATAGTTGACAGTACCTTAAAATTCTTCCTGTCGCAGTAACTCAGATTTGAAGTCAGCATATCTCTGTGTAGTTCAAACAAGTCTCGATTCTGAAAATGTATTATATAATCTTATTAATAATATTTATTAGTAATTAGTGTAATATTTATTAATACTATTTATGACTTATTTACCTATTATAAAACTTGATATACTTAATCGATTATCTTATTAATATTATAAATCTCAAATCTAAGTACAATGTAAAAAAGTTACTTAACTCCAGCGCCATCTAGATAACACCAAAAAACAGTGCTAGCATTGTTTTTTTGTGTGTATGTTTGTTCCGTTTTCATGCTAAAACTACTGAACCGATTGGGCTGAAATTCGGTGTATAGGTAGTTTAGACCCTGGAATAACACATAGGGTACTTTTTATCCCGATATTCCCGCGGGAACGAAGACTACGCGGGTGGCTTACAGCTAGTATACAATAAAAATATCTTACAGATTGTTTGTTCAACCATGAGCTCATTAAGTTCTTAGCCAAGTTGCATTGGATCTTGAAATCACGGCATTTCTTTAACCTGGCTATACATTCTGTGCAGAACTTGTGGGAATGGGATTTCTGAAATAAATATATGAAAGAATAATTTAAAATAGTAAAATTTAAAAAATAAACTTACTAGGTACTTGTATTAGCCTAAGATTAACTATAAGTACTTTGGGGCTTCAATTAATTACATGAGACATTTAGGGTGACATTCTTAGGAAATAGTGTATGTTTCTATAATAAAATCCCAAAAGAGATAACTGGGCTCTCAGAGGGTAAATTCTAAACCTATATAAAATCTACTCTACTAAAGAAGGATTATTTTAAAGTCAACCAGTACATAGAAGACAAAGATGCCTGGAAACTTCCGCCTCGCGGCACCTTCAAAGAAAACAAATGTAACCAAACCAAATATTGTGAAACTATCTGTTGACAAAATTAAGCCCTACAAGTTTCTTGTGCGTTCTTCTTGTAGAGGTATCTTTCTGAACGCACGGTAGACTCATTACTGTTTATCTTCATTGACGTGCAAAAGTGTCAGATTATTGAGTCCTATTTGAAAAAATCTTTTTGAATTTGAGTTTGAAGCAGAGATTAACATTTCTACATCAAAAATGTGCATTTTGTAGAATCTCACGTGAGATTAGGAGAGGGGTGAGTGGTGGGGCAAAATCTCACGACATCTCACCAAGGGGAGAGGAGGGGCGAAAAATCTACAAAATCATCTAACGTAAATAAGGGACTTCCCCTTTCTTCATTTTGTGTTCTATGTAAGTTGTACTACAAGATGTTAATCTACATAATGTTATGTAGATAACATAACATACAATCACGCCTTTTTTCCAAGGGGTAGGCAAAGGTGTACCCATGCCTCTGTCCCATAGCAGGCACACACCCACATTGCACCAGTATGTTATTCATCTCATGTAATAGGGGGTGAGCCTATTGCCATCTACTGAGCACAGTTCCAGACTCCTGACAGTTACTAAGATAATTCCTAATGGATAAATCCAATTTTAAACACTACCTGCCCTAGAGATTGAATGCGGGACCAGCATCATCATGATCGGCAGTAGAACATGCAACCACTACACGACCAAGGTTGTAAATATCCCCTCTATTTGAATAAATGTATTTAATTTAAGTGTTATTACATGATTTTCCTAAATCCCTTCCGAGAGTGATTGAGTACTTTTTGTAACAAAAGCTCAGAACAGATTATAATACTATGTATACAATGCACACTGTCATCCATCCACTAATCCATCCTCATCCCGTAAGCGAGATTGAGCACTCGACAAGCCGTTGTGAGTTTGGAATGCACTTCACGCATGTGCGTGTGCTCAACAGTGTTGATGAGCATGTATAAAACTCCATGTGTGCGGTGTCTGTGTAGTAAGTAGGTAGTTATAGCGCGACTTTTATAAGAAAATTGAGTAGTGTCCGGGTTGTGACACAAGCCTATATTTATTAATTAAGTATACATCTACATAATTCATGTTCCTAAAGTAGATACTCACATTTTCACTATGACATAGCTCCTCATAAAAGTGCGTTAAATCACTCTGGTCTAGTTTCCGCAGGTCTTTATTGTCTCGTAAACAGATTGAGCAAACTTGCAACATCGTGAAGAGATTTTAAAAGATTTCTATAGATTTAAGTAACTACGAACAATGCTCCTAACTAATTGAATCTTCAACATTTTTAAACTGCGTGTAGTAACTAATTATTTTATGGACGGATCTGTATTCGTCAAAAGTCGTAACCAATATCTTAGTTGGATTATTTTGGCCACTTTTCACAAGAAAATAATTCTGCAAAATTATTTAGAATTCTGATCACTGTTAGGATGGAATACAAAAGCGGAATAAAATATTACTATGACTGTTAGTACTAGAAGTAATAGTATTCTGTGCACAGAACACATACATATACAAGTGTGCTAGAATCTCCAAGCAATTAGCAAACTAGAATTTTTATTTATTGTTCAATTCAATTCTTATTTTGTGCACAGATTTTGTGGCCACAGATCACTATAATTAGTACTACGTTTGTGGCTTGTGAAAGTACATATTTAGATAGCAACTAATAACTAAAGTATGTTCCTCTTGTTCTGTGCTGTGCATAGAACACCACAACTTTGCCAATAACACGTAGAGAGATTGGACATCAAACGAAGGAAATAAACCAACAAGTGCTTTAGAATTTTGAAGTAGCTTGTGAAAGTGCATATAGAGCACCTTACTTTGCCAATGACACGTAAGGAAATTTTGAAAATCAAACGAAAGAAATTATCTAAAAGTGCTTTTGAATTTAGAACACAATCAGCAATCAATAAAAGCATATTCTACAGCTTGATACTAAATTATAATATTATGCAAAACTACAATAAATATTAAAATACAAGTCATATCTCCTTTGATAAACTATTTACTAAGTATAAATATACAACTAATTACAATCTATACATACACAAAGATAAATAAAATATTAATAATTCACATAAATATATTATTTTTTAAGTTTAAACTTATAAAATTTTATTTTAATAACTTTAATAAACATACATACATACAGTCACACCTTGTTCCCGTTGGGGTAGGCAGAGACTATTTCTTTCCACTTGCTACGATCCTGACACACAACTTTCGCTTCTTTCACTTTTATCACATTCTTCATGCATGCTCGTCGGTTGTTGGTACTTTTGATATGGCCTTTCCTTAAGATAACATCTATATAATATATCTACACAATAGTCTTTAAACGGTGAAAAAACCAAGGATAAGTGGAATTTAAAGGAGACAGTAAAGAATAAAAAGTATTGTGATCTGTCTCGCAAACTAAGGCGCTAAGGCCTTATCACACTAGCGGTTTGCGAGCGTTTTAAAAGCGGAGAGGGCGCGCCGCGAATATGTAGCAGACGCGCAACGAACAAGCCGCGCCTGCGCAACGAACTCGCCGTGAACGTCATATATTATACATCATTCACGTACAGAACCCAACCCGTTAGGGTTATTTTTTATTCGTTTGCAAAACAGCACAAAGTATTCGCTCACTTTAAGTTGAGTCTTCAAGTTAATTTCTGCGTCTTCGGAGTAACAAAGCCAACAAAAGTGTTTCCTCGTCGGAATCTATTCTGTAACTGAGTTTATTGTACCTACGTCGTGAACTCGCCGCGAACAAGCGACGAATACATTGCGTAATTACCACGTCTCCGGAACCTCTTCGCTGTGCAGCCGCGGCGTGTTTGCGACGTATTCGCTGCGCGCCCGCTCCGTTTTCAAAACGCTTGCAAACCGCTAATGTAAGACACTCGCCGCTGTGTTCTCTTTATTCTGTGTGTCTAGTTTCTCTTTGTTTTAATGGCACTTAATTTAATGTGATCTGTGGTTTTATCAATATAGTGATCTGTGGGTTTTATGCACAGAACCCTAATTTACGACTGTGGCATAGATCACAGAACAGAGGCATAGATAATACATAGACTGTGGGTTGTGCTTACCTACTTTGTTGATTGTTGTGCAAATTTTGCAAAAAAATGATTTCTTTTCAACTGAAACGTGTTATGTGCAAACATGAGTTACAATAATTAAAGTGTGTTGATAGCATTACATACTTGAACATTCGGCGAAATAAGTACTACCTACGTACATAATTATTAAGTAGTTTCACTTATAATGTATTCAACAAAATACCTTCAAAATGTGGAAAATTTGCCACATTTGTTTACGATACAATAATATTCTACATTCACTGGCGAAGAGTGATCTTATTGACTATTACAATGATCTATGCTATTACAAAAATGATGAGGTAAGAAATAACCTACAATACATTCTATGATAACTGATAACCGCCGAGTAACTTCAAGATGAGCTTTATTACTAGGAATAAAGATAAATAAGCTGTACCTAGCTTTAGATTATCTAAAACAAATAAAAAGTTTCTTAGGGAACTGCATATGTTTCTGTAATAAAATCCCAAAAGAGAATGAGCCTCTCAGAGGGTAAATTCAAAACCTGTATAGAATTGAATTTGTTATGAAAAGCTTATTACAGTATTAACCAATACACATAGAACAAAGATGCCTGAAAACTCCTCATAGCCATCACCCGGCACATTACAATCCAAAAAATGTAACCAAACCAAATATTGTAAAACTCGCAGTTGAAAATATTAAACCTTACAAGTTTCTTGTGCATTCTTCTTATTGAGATATATTTCTGAACACACAGTGGTTTCATTACTAGTGATATTATTTAATGACGTTTAAAATGGTTTTTTTTAAAACTTATTTCAATAAATTTTCTTTATTTATTTTTTAAATACATAAAGAAAATTCATTACCCCTCAACTTATTATTTCTATTGCAGGACTCAGCCTCCCACAAGTTCTGTACAGAATGTGTTGCCAGGTTGAAGAAATGTCGTGATTTCAAGATCCAATGCAACAAGGCTAAGAGCTTAATGAGCTCATGGATGAACAAACAGTCTGTAAGATATTTGGTTAAAATTAACTTGCCTCAATGGCATAGTGAGTTTAAGCTCAACTGCCAATCATGAGGTCCGGGTTTGATCCACAGGTCAAGAAAAGTATTATTGGATTTTTCCATTTGGGATTATCACTATAGGTAGAACAACCGGGAGTCTGGAACTCCTCCATAAAATGCCATAAACAAGAAACTATTTATATTTTGCCGTAATTACCACAATTGGCACGCAGCTTGGTGACCGCAGTAGTTTAAATGCTTGAAGTACTAATATTATTTTTTTTTTTTTGTGTGTCTGCATCTACAATCAGTCCCAGGACTATAAGCAGATTTGTTGGGTGGTTGAAGCATTGTGAGGGGTCTCCCCAGCAGGAGACACTCCTATTTAACATCGAGCATGTAGAGTCTGGATATCATGGCATTTAAGGCGTTTCCTATAGCTGATTTTTGTTAATTCGGCAGCCAAGTCATTCGGGTGGTTGTCGAGCCGATTTTTGTAGTTAGTGGAGGACTGTTGGATCTCTTCCTTTACTGTTTTAATTTCCAGAGCTTCATGGATTTCAGAGTTAGTGAGAAACCATGGAGCATTCGACAAGGTAGAAGTATAAATAATATTATATAATATAATATTATATACACGAAAGTTTGTATGGCTGGAAATTTTTTTTTTTTATGGTAGTGAGTGACAAGACGAGCCAATCAGGTGCCTGCTAGTAAGCATCATGATTGCCCATATGCCACCCAGTGTTTAAAAATTCTAAATTCTGCACAGCCATGCACTAGACTAGACCTTGGAATAACTCATGGGGTTCTTATGTCCCGATATTCCCACAGGAACAATGTCTATGCATAATGAGTTGATATATTATTATTATTTAATAATGCACTAGCAGCATAAGCTGATGCGTGCATATCACTGCACTTGTGTATTAAAAAGTTCATTAGTTTCTAAATGTTGATCTAGTCTGTTTTTAAACCTGTTCACTGAAGTAGCACTAATAACAGTCTCTGGCAATTTATTCAGTTAAGTGTGGATATATTATCAGAACATTTACATACACCTCGACCAAGCTAAGTTTGCACCTCGCGTCGATTACGTCCGGCTAAGCCAACCGGCCAGTCAGATAATTCTTACTGGAACAATCCAATAACACAAACCCAGGACTTCAGGGTCAATGGCCGAATTACTGTCAGGATAAGGAATTAAGGAGGCCGCGACCAAATAACTCCCCCCTATAAACATAATAGTCAAATCATTTCAAATCAGGTCATATTTCCAACATTTAATGACGTTATTTGGTTCTTAATTATAGTTCGATCTAAATTATAAGTATTTTAGACTAAAATATAGTTATGAACCTAGATAACTAGTGTCTCATTCTGAATAAACATAAACATACATTCACGCCTTTTTCCCGAAGGGGTAGGCAGAGGTGTACCCAGGACTCAGTCCCATAGTAGATAACCCACATTTCGCCAGTATGTTATTGGTCCCATGTAATAGGGGGCGAGCCTATTGCCATCTACCGGGCACAGTTCCAGACTCCAGGCAGTTATTGAGATAATTCTTAATGGAAAATCCAATATTAAACACTTTGCCTGACCTGGGGATCGAACCTGGGACCTCTTGATTGGCAGGCGAGCATGCGCCCTCTACGCCACCGAGGCATTCCGAATAACGTTATTATGAAATGTTGGAAATGTGCTCTAATTTCAAATGACTTATCATTACGTTTGTATGGGAAATTCTCCAGTCGTAATTATGTTGTGTTTATTAAATTTTCAGCAAAGGACTTCAATATACGAAATATACAAAGATTTGCCTACGGCATCACATTTAAGTTTGTGCGACAGCAAAAACTTGAAGGTACTGTTTCATTTTTATTCATCATCATCATCTCAGCCATAGGACGTCCACTGCTGAACATAGGCCACCCCCATAGATTTCTATCCAGTCCGGTTGTAAACGGTATGCATCCAGCATGTTCCTGCTCCAGATGGTCTGTTCACCTTATGGGTGGATGTCCATATTACTTGCCGGTCCGTTGTCACCATTCGAGGACTTTACAGCCCCATTGGCCTTCAGTAGTACGTGCTACGTGCCGCCCATTGCCACTTCAACTTGCTTATCCTCTGTGCTATATCGGTAACATTCATTCGTGTACGGATCTCCTTATTTCTGATTCGATCTCGCAGATCTCGCATTACTTTTTACCCCTTACCAAAAAAAGACGGGCTGGGGTTGTTTAAGTTTGACGTGTCCGTGTCTGCTTCTGTTTCTGACATCCGTATCATAGCTCCTAAACAAATAGATGAATTTTGATGGCTTTTTAACCCCAACCACACCCCGGACACTCGACTCAATTCCCATACAAAAGTCACGATATAATTACCTACTACGAAGATTTTTATGTTTTTTTTACCTGCATTTCTATAAATTTTCTAGGTATATTTCTACCAATCGGCGGATTTAGACATTGCAGCCCCGATACATATGACTAATTCCAAACCGAAAATTATGAGTGTCAATATACCCAAAGGCGATAGTACTGCCCCAACATATTACATTATAAACGAATTGACACCAAAAAATGACAATTTAACAGACATATACGATTCGTCATCAAAATTGACGACAGATAATCAAATTATATATAAAACTCCTAATAAAAATGATATTGATGATGATGATGATGATGATAAAATGGAAGCGGAGTTTCTAGATGAAAACATACTGAACGATGAAGAATGCTTAAATGTTAATAAAAACCAAGCCGTGAATGACCATGAATATTGCTTAAGCTATAAAGAAGTTAAAAACGAAAGTGGTGATGAACATGGCATTAATAATGATAAAGGCTTAATTGATGATGAACATTCCATAAACCGTGTAGAAATTAAAAGCCAAAGTGGTGGTGAAAAGAAAGAAGGCATTATTGTTGATAAAATAAAAGGCACAAGCAATGAAGAGAATGTAATATATGACGGAGTCTCAGACACGAACAGTGAAAATACATTGCAAAAAATTATACGTAGATTAATAAATATGCCTTATTTAGTAAATCAGGAAGATACAAATAGATATACAAAACAAGGCAATAATAGATTGACTGCGTTGGATACATTTAAAAACACATTGCAAAGGAAAATTGTGCGAAGTGGTGTCATAACAGATGCTAGAGGAAACGTCGTGGATTTTGATAAAATCCTTAATATTTCGGACAAAATGCCTCAGCATGAATTAAGAACTATGACACAAATTGTAAATGATGGTATGTATACTGTTTTTTTATTTGAACATAACATACAATCACGCCTTTTTCCCGAAGGGGTAGGCAGAGGTGTAGACTGTAGACTTAGTCCCATAGTAAGAACACCCACATTTCGCCAGTATATTATTGGTCCCATGTTGAGTCCCCCCCCCCCAGGGGTCCGCGGACCACAGGTTTAGAAATACTGCTCTAGTCCATTGTAATAGTACCGTGTTGTCGAGCGCCCCGAATACTTGCAGCTTTATACCTATAATGCAGAATCACTAGCAATGCATAATAATGCAGCATCACCGTGATAAAGCCCAACCTCACATTTTGCAGACCTGGAGTTCACACATCACGCTTTTCGCGCGCTTTCTTACCGCGAACCTGCAAAATGTGGAACGACCTTCCTCCATGGATATTTCCGCAGACATACAACTTGACCTTCTTCAAAAAGGGGATTTATAAAATCTTTAAGGGTCGGCAACGCACCGACAACACTCCAGCTGGGTTATTGGCGTTCTTCATAATCACCAGTCGCTATCAGGCTTAAGTCTTTGAGTTTTGTGGTTTGAGTTAGTTACAAAGACGTTTTACCTTTCTAACTAGACGGCACTGTCAAATTTAGAGGAGAGAAAAGGAAAAGAATAGACACTGCGAGTGGTTCTCACTCAGACCGACACAGTGCACAGTCTACGTAGTGAGTTTATCATAATGTATTTGGTTAGTAACCGGACTTTGACATTTGTAGTTATGTCAAATCAAGTTAATAGTCACCTATGTGATAGTCATCGAGAACGCCAATAGCCCCACTGGTGTTGCAGGTGTCAATAGGCGACGGTAACTGCTTTACATCAGGCAGGCCGTCCGCCTGTTTGCCGCTCATCGCATAAAAATAAAAAAAACTAAAAAGAATGTCCCAGGGCTGATCGAGTCCACTCCAGTTTGATTTTTACATACATACATACATTCACGCCTTTTTCCCGAAGGGGTAGGCAGAGGTGTACCCAGGACTGAGTCCCACAGTAGATACACCCACATTTCGCCAGTATGTTTTCTTTTTTTTTTTTTTATTAATAAAGCTATCCTATCTCCAACATTATCGGAGCTTTAACTACTTCTGGCATTCTTCGTCTTTCTTTCAGCATAACTTATCTTTCTATCAGCCTTCTTCTGTCATACCAAGTATTTCTGCTCGTCTTCGTCTTTATTTTGTTTTCATAAAAATTTTTGTTACATTTTTAAAACTATATCTATTTAATTCTACTTTTATAATATTACTGGTGCCATGTAATAGGGGGCGAGCCTATTGCCATCTACCGGGCACAGTTCCAGACTCCAGGCAGTTATTGAGATAATTCCTAATGGAAAAATCCAATATTTAACACTGCCTGACCTAGGGATCTTCTCTTGATTGGCAGTCGAGCATGCGCCCTCTACGCCACCGAAGCAGTCTGATTTTTAAGAATAACAATATATATTTTTTACAGAGGAAGTGTTAAATTATTCGACTGTGGAGAGATTGTGTGAAGTACAATCTAAATTCATAGAATATGCATCGTTATTCGATATACAATACCTTAACACTAATGAGGAGGTAATATATTGTTAAGGTTTCCATACAAAATGTTATCACACAATTAGGTAGGCAGGGGCCCGCCTGGGGAAGTACCACACCTATGATAGTGAGTGACAAGACGAGCAAATCAGGTGCCTGATGGTAAGCATCATGATTGCCCATATCAAACACAGTGCCACCACAATGTTTTAAAATTCAAAATTCTGCGCGGCACTGCACTGCGCCTGTCACCCTGAGATATAAGTTGTTGAATCTCATCATGCCCAGTAACGCTGGTAACATTGCCCTTCATACCGGAACACAGTAATGTGTGCACATTACTGCTTGGCGGATGAATAACTGGCAAAGGTGTGGTATTTCCCCAGGCGGCCCCCTGCAAAAGAGGCCTACCACTACAAAGACCTGTAGTGAGGTCACAATGTTATAAAGTACCATACATAATTATAACATAATGACGTCACAATCATGGCGTCCACTCGTAGCGCGTTCGTGATAAAGTGACTCTTATTGGAATTTTATCCATTTTGAATTGCTTATAATTAATTAAAAAAATATATTTTTAAAGTGATTTTTGAATCGGATGATACATAATTTTCATTACAGTTTCAGAATAAAACATAACATACATTCACGCCTTTTTCCCGAAGGGGTAGGCAGAGGTGTACCCAGGACTCAGTCCCATAATAGATACATCCACATTTCGCCAGTATGTTATTGGTCCCATGTAATAGGGGGCGAGCCTATTGCCATCTACCGGGCACAGTTCCAGACTCCATGCAGTTATTGAGATAACTCCTAATGGAAAAATCCAATATTTAACACTATGCCTGACCTGGGGATCGAACCCGGGACCTCTTGATTGGCAGTCGAGCATGCGCCCTCTACGCCACCGAGGCAGTCAGTTTCAGAATAAATTTAATAATACGACTTTTTTTTTTTCCAATACTCAAATGGAATTGTTGCAGGTCGAAGCAGAGTTTTCTCGCCGCCATAAGTACCCAGAGTATGTGGCTTCAGAACATCGTTGTGAGGTTTGTTTCAGTGGATTTAAAACACGAAAGAGATTAGACTGCCATCGAAGGATGCAGCACGATGTAAGTAAACCATTATCATTATTTGACAGCCTCGTTGACTCAGATGGTAGTAACTCTGCTTTCTGTGTCCATGTCTGTGTTGATCTGTCCCTGTGTGTTATAAGCTTATATAAGTATGTATATCAGTCATCTGGTAACCATAGTACAGGCTTCTAGCCTAGTTTAGGACCAGATGACCGTGTGTGGAAGTTGTCCCATATTATTATTATTATTATCTCAGCCGTAGGACGTCTACTGCCGCTACTACGGTCGAAATATAACTGTAAGGCTTGCATCCGGAGTGCCGGAGAATAAGTCAAGTGTTGTTATACTTTTTTGTAGTGGTAGGCCTCTATTGCAGGGGCCCGCCTGGGGATGTATCGCACCTTTGCCAGTTATTCATCCGCCAAGCAGTATGGAACCCAAAAATATATATTAATTATATATATAATTAAAAAACAATATATTACGAAATTATAGCTCATGTAACGATCCTATTAAATATTCCTATTAAATATATCCTATTACTAGCTTATATGAGTATGTATATCAGTCCTCTGGTTACCATACTACAGGCTTCTAGCCTAGTTTGGGACCAGATGACCGTGTGTGGAAGTTGTCCTATATTATTATACTAATATTTTCAGCCTTCGCGTCCAGTGCCGTGTGAAATATGCAAAATGAGATTCAAAGATAGACATAATTTGCTAAAGCATTGGACCAACTCGCACTTGACCGTTTATAAATGCAAAAAATGTCCATACATCATTTCGCATAAGTAAGTAGTTTAGGTTATAAAAAGTACAAATTGTGCCCCGCGGTTTCACCCGCTTAGACATCGTTCCCGTGGGAATATCGGGGAAAAAAGTGCCCTATATGTTATTCCAGGGTCTAAGCTACCTGCATGCCAAATTTCAGCCGAATCAATTCAGTAGTTTTGGCGTGAAAGAGTAACAAACATCCATCCATCAATCTAACCAAAACCGCGCTGGAGGTGAGTGAGATTTTAAATGTTAGTGGGATGGGACTTCATAGGTAGGGTTATCTGAACAATTAATAACATACTATCACGCCTTTTTCCCGAAGGGGTAGGCAAAGGTGTACCCTGGACTCCTCAATAGCCCTTTTCGACCTAAACCCGCATTTTACTCACACTTTCGCAATCATAATCATAATCATTTCTTTGCAAAAATAGAGGAACAAGAGATCTTAAGTTTTATTGAAGGTCCATTGCATTCTACCTCCTTGAGGTGTGCAAATAAATTTAAATTTAATAATTAATTTTAAATTTAAAATTATAAAAATTGACATAATTAATAATGAAGTTAATAATAATTCATGCAAAATTAAATAATAAAGAAAAGTTGGTATAATTCTCTACTTTGACACTTTTAATGTAGCTACCTTCACGGCATGAGAAAATCTATTCTGCATCATGAGCGTAGAAAGGAACTTTGATACTTATCACGGCTCGATTTCAGATGTTCAACTGCTAACTTGCATTCTATTCGAACCGTCTGATCTGAACCTAGTTTTAATCATTTTTAATAAAATTCCATGAACAAAAACCAAATTTCTTGTTTTCAATTTTTTGTTAACAAGTTATTAAACACACATATTCGGACCACAATAAATATCAAAAGAAATACTTGGGAATTTTTTTTAATTTATTTAAATAAAGAAATGAAAAGCTAAAAAGTGACATGCCAGGTTTTTAAAGCTATCTGTCGAGTACACAGAAAACTCTTTTGAAGGGGGCCCCCTGGGGAAGTACCACACCTTTGCCAGTTATTCATCCGCCAAGCAGTAATGTGCAAACATTACTGTGGTCCGGTCTGAAGGGCAATGTTACAAGCGAAATTACTGGGTATGATGGGTTGAAACAACTAATATCTCAGGGTGACAGACGCAGTGCAGTGCCGCGTAGAATTTTGAATTTTTAAACACTGGGTTGCACTGTGTCTGATATGGGCAATCATGATGCTTACCATCAGGCACCTGATTAGCTCGTCTTGTCACTCACTATCATAAAAAAGAAAAAAAAATCTTAACAAAAAAGAGGATCTCTTAGCAGTTATCACAATCCTATGGATAATTTACTAAATCGATGTTTTGTATTCCCGTTTCCTCATAATACAGTAAACCTATTTGATATATTTATATCGTGATATTTTAAAAAATAAGTAAAGTATGTCGCTATGATTTTATTTTTGTTAATAAACACTATACATATTTTTGTACCTATATTGAACGTGCAATCACGCGAGTAAAACTTTACGCGAGTAAAGTTTTTTGGAAGTTCACTATGAAAAAACCAAAGGTTTATAAGATAAACTAAAATGACAGGGGCATATGATACTTCACTATAAAAATATCAGGATATAAATTTATACAATGGGTTAATTATATTCGGAGGAAACGGGATAACAAAACATCCATTTGGTAAATTTTTCATCGGATTGTGTTAAATTCCTAAAAGGGCTTTTACACTCTTAACCACGTTTTTTAAACGCGCCGTTTAATGCGATACAAACGTGATATGTACTCCTCTTCCCTATATCTCCGGCGAAAAGGCGTGATGTTATGTTTGAAATAAACATTCTTTTTTCCAGAGATGGCATGGAATTACATTATAGAAATCATGAGGGAATCAAATACAAATGTCACCATTGTCCAGCAGAATTCAAGTAAGTATTCTTACACTTTCATCATATTATTCATACATACATACCTATGCATACATTAATACATACATACACACATACATACATACCTATACATACATACATACCTGTTGACAGCCTTTTTAGTGCATGCATTTATACTTTTTATATTTGAAAATATTTCTTTTTGTTATTGGTTCTGTGCCAAGAGTCCCATTTTTTTCCCCTTGGATTAATATATACACCAATTTCGCGATATTCCTTGTTTTCACCTATTTTACGTCGTCTTACAATACCTATACATACATACAAACAGTGCTGCCTTGTCTTGCTGAGATCCTGACAGACGACTGTCGCTTCTCACGCGCTAAACCTAGCCTTATGTCCAGCACTGGACTTGTCTAGGCTGAGATGGTGATGACAAACACGTGATTACAATATGAATTATAGCAAGAAAAATTACACCCACGAACGCGACTTAAACCCGCACCTTCCGCAACAACCCGCGTGTCAGCACTCCACCGCGTAGTCTTCGTTCCCGTGGGGATATCGCAATAGAAAGTACGCTATGTGTTATTCCTGAATCTAAACTAACCAAATACCGAATTTCAGCTCAATCCGTGAAACCTGAAAACTGAACAAACATACACACAAAAAATAGCGTTGGTATTTTTGTACCATCTAGATGGCGCTGGAGTCGTGTTAGAACCCGCCAGCGTTTTGTTTATCTGTTACAAACGTAACTTTTTTACATTTTACTGAGATTAATAATAACATAATAATAGAAATATAATATGGGACAACTTCCACACATGGTCAACTGGTCCCAAACTAGGCTAGAAGCCTGTACTATGGTAACCAGAGGACTGATATACATACTTATATAATAATAATAATAATATGGGACAACGTTCCACACACGGTCATCTGGTCCCAAACTAGGCTAGAAGCCTGTACTATGGTAACCAGATGACTGATATACATACTTATATAAGCTTATAACACACAGGGACAGATCAATCAGACATTATGTTCATGCACACAAATGTTTGACCTGTGGGGCTATTGGCGTTCTTCATAATCGCCAATCGCCAGTCGTTCAAAAGGTTGTCAGGCTTAAGTCTTTTCTGTGGTTTGAATTAGGTACAAAGACAGTCTTGTTAGAAAGGTAAAACACCTTTCTAACAAGACTGTGCACTGTCAAATTTGGAGGAGAGAAAACGAAAAGGATAGACACTGCGAGTGGTTCTCACTCGGGACCGACACAGTGCACTGTCTACTTAGTAAGTTTATCATATTGTCTTTGGTTAGGAACCGGAGTTTGACATTTGTAGTTAATGTCAAATCAAGATGATAGTCATTAAAGTGATAGTCACCTCACTTAATTTGCACAGTATTGCTTGCTACCTTACATAAGTTTTATTCTTGAATACGGGTGTATATGTATAATATAACCTATATCCATCGTTCTATCCTACTAATATTATAGATGCGAAAGTTTGTGAGGAAGGATGGATGAATGGATGGATGTTTATTACTACCCTATAGCTCAGTAATACGTAGCTACCCAGGTACAGATCAAACAAATATGTTTATGCACAAAAAATTTTCATCTGGCCGGGGATCGAACCCGGGACGTGCGGCACAGAAACTAGAGCTACTACCATCAGAGCCAACGAGGCTTCATCGCATTCGCATGGTTAAATTATTACAAGAGTCTGAACATCACGAATTTTCTTACTTCCATTGGCCATCGTAATAATGCATGTCTATTAGTAAATAAGTAGATACCTACAACTCCCAAATGTTAAACTATTCTTAATTCTTACAAATATGTCACCTGGCACTCGTATTACTTTACACTGCTTACACCTAAAACCTAAGATAATTATATATTTAGACAAAGACAAATTAAAAAGATAACATCCCTAACGTCGTAAGCAGGAATAAGATATACGTGATAGAAAGAGATGCAGCTTGAACGATAATTAGTTGGGCGCCGTGCGACCTGAATTGCACTTTATTGCGTCGAGCTAGTCGCTATTTATTTGAATGATTTTGAGGAGTGTCCCTTCTGTCCCTTATTAGTATTCTGTGGTATAAGTAAGATTTAAGTGATAATAATTTCAGTCGCAAAAATCAATGGTACGACCACATGAGCAGGCGGCATATAATTAAAAATGTCAATATACATTGTGAATTATGTGCATATTCTACGTACAGTATATTAGGTATGAGGATACATAAAAACCGCAAGCATGTGGTAAGTATTTATATAAGACTTTGTTATTTTTTTATGATAGTGAGTGACAAGACGAGCAAATCAGGTGCCTGATGGTAAGCATCATGATTGCCCATATCAGACACAGTGACACACAGTGTTTTCAAATTCAAAATTCTGCGCGCCACTGCACTGCGCCTGTTACATAACATACATTCACGCCTTTTTCCCGAAGGGGTAGGCAGAGGTGTACCCAGGACTAAGTCCCATAATAGATACACATTTCGCCAGTATGTTATTGGTCCCATGTAATAAGGGGGCGAGCCTATTGCCATCTACCGGGCACAGTTCCAGACTCCAGGCAGTTATTGAGAGAATTCCTAATGGATATATCCAATATTCAACACTGCCTGACCTGGGGATCGAACCCGGTACCTCTTGATTGGCAGTCGAGCATGCGCCCTCTATCCTACCGAGGCAGTCTGCGCCTGTTAACCCAGAGATATTAGTTGTTGAAACTCGTCATGGCCAGTAATTTCGTTGGTAACATTGCCCTTCAGACCGGAACACAGTAATGTTTGCACATTACTGCTTGGCGGACGAATAACTGGCTAAGGTGTGGTACTTCCCCAGGCCTCAAAAGAGGCCTACCAATACAACCACTACAGATAGATGGAATGGGTCTGATGATGGAACAGGAAGAGGGATTTTTTTTAAATTGCTTCTTTAACACTTGTATTTAAATCTTCAGGATGAAAGTTTCACAGAAAGTGATTCGAACAAAAGATGTGAAGAATGCGACGTTACATTTTTAAACGAAGATGTGTACAATAAACACATGTTTATAACCCACAAGAAAAAAAAAAATAAGCCAATTAAAAAGACACAATTAAAAAAAAGGCATTTTAAGATAAAATCCAAGAATTATACTGTTTCTTGTCGCTTGGTAAGTTATCATTACATTAATTTTTTATTATTATATATATATATATATATCTTTGATAATGGGATGGTGGCCCGTACCAATCGCCGATATTGATAAAATAACATTAATTTTTTTTATCATAATTAGCAATTTGATATCTAAGTCTTAACACAATTTATTACAATACTTATAATAAATAAATAAATAAATAATAAAAATTGTTTTATTTTCCACATAATACTTAATCATTGTAAATAAAATTAAAATTAAATTCCATTAAATGAAGTTAAATCAAATCAAATCAAGTTAAACAAAATTAATTTAAATTAATTAAATTCAATTACATTAATCATATTACATCAAATCAATGTAATTTTTATTCATTAAGATCCCATATCATAATATTGTAATACCTTAAGAATAATTGCAAAAACTCTTTACAAATAAATATATCTATTATTATTATTATTATAAGCCTGATCTGTCCCACTGCTGGGCAAAGGCCTCTCTACCCTCAATCCACTTGTGGTAATGAGAGTAAAGGTTTGGACGTTTAACCCACCACGCTTGTCCAATGCGGGTTGATGGGTGTGTGCAGAGACCCTTTAAATATATCTATATATCTTTCTAATATTATTAACGCGAAAGTTTGTATGGATGTTTGTAACTGTCTCACGCGAAAACTACTGGATTGGGTTTAAAGGAAACGGACTCGTAATCCAAGGGAGTTGGGCCCAGAAAACCTTACACTGTCTATCCTATATTGTCGGGTAGAGAATCTTATTAGCAATAATTTTCCTAAACGTAGTATCCATCTTATTATCGCCGTTTAATTTATAATTTGATTTGAATAAAGATAGGATAAGTACTAATTGCTTTTTTTATGGCGACGCGACATTTTTGAAGATATAAAAACAACTACATGTAATTACGTAAAATAAAGACAACTAGGAACTACAAAATAACAATACCAAGATTCAGTGGAAAATCTAATTTAATCCAAACTAGTTTTCATGTATAAAAACCTGCACGAACAAGAAAAAATCTTAGAAAAATAAAAAGGAACTGAAAACATGTTTGGATTATTTATATTTTCAAAAATGTGGGTGTGACGTGTGAGCGAGAGGGAGAATTTGCTTAGCACCGCGCCTCAATGGCGATACCAAAAAACATTATTTATGCACATTTGAAACTCTTATTATCAGGCCTATCCAATAAGATCACAAATTACATTGAGGCTCTAAAACCAACAACTCCTTTCAGCCCTATCCATTCAGTAGTTTTTGCGTGAAAGAGTAACAAAATCCATTGCTCCTTCGCAACTGTATTTTTTTTTAATAGGCTTACCAACTGGACATTACATTTGCTTACAATAAACTTAAAATTTGGATATAGGTACACTTCGCCTTGTTGAATGACCTTCTAGAGGTGGGCACAGCATGCCCAGGAATTATACTCTCAGTATTATAATATTAATTATCATACTTATAATAATATTATTTATATAAAAGATGTGGTTTATTTCCGTTTATTCACCTGGGTGAACAAGAAAGAAATATAGATAGATAGATAAACACTTTATTGGTACACCACAACAAGAAGTTCTTAAATTTAACAACAATTAATAATAACTAGTGTAACAATGGGCGGTCTTATCGCTAAGAGCGATCTCTTCCAGACAACCGTGCAGGGAGAGGAGAGAACCGTTATAAACATTTGGGCGGTGGTGTTACACACAGACTGCTTAATAAATAAATATAGAATCATAAAGGTGACTAAAATAGATAGATAAATAGAGAAATAAATAGAAAGATGCGTTGCGTTTATAATATTTGTGTGATGTAGATTTCTTGTTTGTTCCAGTGCAATGATAAGGGATCGAACCCGAGATGGCTGGGCAAACACTTTCGTGAAGTTCATCCCGACGAGAGCATGGACGTTGTTTATAGAGAGACAAGGACATTTCTATGTGACGAGTGCGGAAAGATTTTCCGGGTATGTATATCCTACTTCATAATAGCACGCCTTTTCATTGGGGGTATAGTTTAAGGCAGTACAAGTAATGAAAAATGACAATCAACGATCGGGATTCGAACCCACGACCTCCGACATCTCGTGGCGTTGCTCTAACCAATTGCGCTATCGTGGATGTATTCATCGACATCCGGTTATTGCAACAAACGGTCTTACGGTCATGTCTGTCGTATTGTAGCACCTCAACGAGTTCCATACCTCAAAAGGAATAAAGGAACCCTTATATGTCCGTCTGTCAAGACACTTTAACGGGAACGCGTGGAGGTATCAAGTTGAAATTGATATCAACTACTCAGATCTGCGGTCCCTTGTGGCTGTAAAAAAATCATAGTTCTATGTTAACGCAATCAAAAGTTATGGCCATTTCACTGCATATTTCCATACTTTGCGCAAGGGACTAATAGATGGCGCTGTATGTTCTTGGTATCTAGGTATGGAACCCTACACTATGCTTCATACGTATGCCTTAACAATTTATTTTAAAGTTGACTAGTGGGGCTATTGGCGTTCTCGGTGACTGTCACTTTAGTGAATATTATCTTGATTTGACATTAACTACAAATGTCAACGTCCGATTACTAACCAAAGACATTATGATAAACTTACTAATAAGACTGTGCACTGTGTCGGTCCCGAGTGAGAACCACTCGCAGTGTCTATCCTTTTCCTTTTCTCCTCCAAATTTGACAGTGAAGTCTTGTTAGAAAGGTAAAACGTCTTTGTAAATAATTCAAACCACAGAACAGAAAGACTTAAGCCTGATAGCGACTGGTGATTATGAAGAACGCCAATAGCCCAGCTAATCAAGTTTTCTTTATGTCTCATGCAAATCGGTTCAGCCGTTTGAAGATTATCGGCTGTTTTCCAGCGGCTGAAGGGATATATGCAACTTCCAGTCTGAGCATTTCAGATGGAAAAAGAGGGAGGTTTTAAAATTACTTTATTTGTTTTGTCAGACTAAGCAAGGATTGGAAGGTCATATAAACACGCACACAGACACGCGGCCGTATGTGTGTCCGACATGCGCGCGCGCATATCACTCGAGACATAAACTGTTGGTGCATATGGTTCGACATGAGCCTCCGAAACATGTTTGCCATCAGTGCGGGAAAGCATTTCAGACGCATACTAATCTTTATGCTCATTTATTCGTACGTATAAACTCTTATTAACTTATGACAGCCTGGTACTTTTAAGATATTTGCGAATGCCTTTTTCTGTGTCGTTTGGTACCATCCATGCCAAAACTACTGAAATTGGTAGATTGGCTTACAGTTTAAGTTATTCCAGTGTTATTCTGTAGTGGTAGGCCTCTCTTGCAGGGGCCCGCCTGGGGTAGTACCACACCTTTGTCAGTTATTCGTCCGCCAAGCAGTAATGTGCAAACATTACTGTGTTCCGGTGTGAAGGGAAATGTTACCAGCGAAATTACTGGGCATGACGAGATTCAACAACTCATATCTCAGGGTGACAGGCGCAGTGCAGTGCCGCGCAGAATTTTGAATTTTAAAACACTGTGTGACACTGTGTCTGATATGAGCAATCATGATGCTTACCATCAAGCACCTGTTAAACCATATCTGTTTAATCTGTCCATGTGTGTTATAAGCGTATATATGTATGTATATCAGTCATCTAGTTACCATAGTACTGGCTCTGCCTAGTTTGAGACAAGATGATGTGGAAGTTTTCCCATATTATTATTATTATTTTCATATGTTTTACAGACGCACAGTAAAGTCAGAAGTCACATATGTGAATATTGTGGAAAGAGTTTCAAGATGAAGGTGTCACTAACGGTACACGTGAAAGGGGTCCATATGAACATTAGAAGGAAGCGGAAGGTCGTTGTGAAACCTATCGAAACTATGCATTCTGAATAATATATATTATTTGATTGAAATCATTGCTTTTTATTCATTCAACAGAATTTTAAAAGATTTATTCAGTTAAATTAGATAAACAGTAATAGCACTTATTGGTTAATTTCCTTCGTTTGATGTTCTATCTCCCTTCGTGTCATGGGCAAACGGCAAAGTTGTGGTGTTCTAAGCACTTTCACAAGGCACAAATTAAGAATAGAATTGAATTGAGTCTACCGCGCGTTCGGAAAGATACCTCTACAAGGTGAACGCACAAGAAACTTGTAGGGCTTAATTTTATTTAACTGATTTATAATATTTGGTTTGGTTACATTCGTTTGTTTGGAAGTTGTCACGTGAGCATAATCTAACGATACTCTTTACCCATCGAACTGAGCAACCTGCAAAACATTTTTTTTTTCTTTATTTCAGAGTATTTGTGACTGTTTCCATTATTGTGTCTAAACCAAAATAAATGGATTAATGTCCGTGGACTATTTTGTAGATATTGAGTACAACAAACCCCTAGTCTACGAATAATAATAAGTCAGGAAATATAATTGCCCCTACGAATAATAAGCATAATTCCGGCAGCTTCTTGTAAAGACCACCATTTTACTAGAGCTGTGACTTGACTGGGCTTGCCCTGACTTTGAATTGACTAATTGACCATATTTACTTGAAAATTTATATAACTTGACACTGGCTATACAATCGTGTGGGTCCAAAAAATCAAGATAATAGTCACTAAAATGATAGATAAACCCATCAGCAATCTAGGTCTCTTGATAAGTGATGCGAGAGTTGAAATGTGATTTTTCATGTTCCCACCGGCAGCTTCTTGTAAAGATCACCACTTTACTAGAGCTGTGACTTGATTGGGCTTGCCCTGACTCTAAGGAAGCGATTCAACGTCATTGCTCTGAATTGATTATTTGTCAATTAAATATTTATAAAACTTGACACTGGCAAATACACTAATGTGTGAGTCCATGAATGTCCCTAATAAGAGGCAATAAATACAAAACTTGACACTGGCAATACATTCGTGTGGGTCCTTAATAAAGTGATAAAGTACTCTGTGGTCCATAAAAGAAGAAGAAAAAAAACTTCCAGTTCTTTCTAGGTTCTGTGGATCTGTTATGTGTTCTTTGTCTGTGGTTCTGTGATTTTAACGTAATCTATAGTGATCTGTGATTTCAACCACAGAGTACTTTATTATATACAGAATTTCAACTGAAACTGAAACTGAAACACAATACCCTAAAAACTGAAACGTGCAAACATTGGATAAAATAATAATTAGTGTTGTTGTTATTACAGCATTATTACAGATTAATTCTTAACATTCGCCGAAATACTGCGCAGTTATGTTGTTTCGCGTATGTAGTGTTTATTGAAATATACACAAAATGTGGAAAATTTGCCACATTTGTTTACGATACAATAATATTCTACATTCACTGGCCAAGAGTGATTTAATTGACTATTACAATGATCTATGCTGTTACAAAAACGGTCAGGTATGTAATAACCTACAATGCTTGCGAGTACCTACATAAGAGATGAGCTTAGCTTGATATTTTACGCTTTACTGTAATTGACTAACTAACCCGACGAACTTCGTCCCGTTTATACAATCACGTTTTTTTCCGAAGGGGTGGGCAGAGGTGTACCCAGGACTTAGGACTCAGTCCCATAGTAGGCACACTCACATTTCGTCGGTATGTTATTGGTGTCATGTAATAGGGGGCGAGCCTATTGCCATCTACCGGGCAGAGTTCCAGACAGGCAGTTATTAAGATAATTCCTAATGAAAAAATCCAATATTTAACCCCTGGTCTGACATGGGGATCAAACTCAGGACCTCCTGATTGGCTGTTGTACTGAGTACTAAGTACTGCGCCACAGTACAGCCTTATTAGAATTAATAAATATAGTGTTGAGAATAAAAAGGTATAGGGTGAATGTGCCAGTTGATGGACCCGTATGTTGTCAGGTACATGGACACTTTGAAGAAAATCATTAAAAATAAGAGTTTACTACAACATTACAGAAATATTTGCACTGATAAATCAAGCTTAGTGCCTGTACACTGAAAAAAAGGCATTTATCAATAAATCTGAAAATTTAAAGTGATTGTTACAGTTCATCAAATTTAAGAAGTACAGTTTGACAGTTCTCATATTGCCTTGTTTAAAGGATTTGAAATTAAATTTAGTGATTAAGAACTCTAAATCTTGTGATAAAATTTATAATAACACGATTTTTCGATTTTAAAAAATTAAACATCAAATGGTACTTCTGAGAATTGAGGGACAATAGTTAGTTTAGGGCTCGACGATGGGTCGACCGGTGTTGACTGTTGCAGTTACCTCTGCCGTTGGCAACATACTGCTTGTGCTCTCTTCAAATGCGTAATAATAATTGTAGTTGTAATTGTTATATTCACATGGTTTTTCTTTATATTTGTTTGAATATGACAAGTTGACAAGTGCCCCTACACCAGCACAATGACCCTAGTTTGTTTCTCTTCCTTCTAGTCACTGATCTCCTGGTACCGGATCAGTATTTTCCTTCACCTTCCAATTGTTATAAATGATGTTTTTGTGTTCAAGACACTTTTTAACGGGAACATGTGAAGGTATCAAGTTGAAATTGATATCAACTACTCACATCTGCGGTCCCTTGTAAAAAAACCATTTTCTAAGTTAATGCAATCAAAAGTTATGGTCATTTTACTGCATATTTCCGAACTTTGTGCAAGAAATTAATAGATGGCGCTGTATGTTTAAAGCGATTTAAAGCGTTTTCAGGTATCTAGGTATGGAACCCTACCCTATGCATACGTATGCCTTAACAATTTACTTTCTCTTTCATGCCCAAACAATGCATATCTACCATCTCATTCTAACCCTTGGGACTTAGTTTCCCTTGTTTATTGTGCTAAGTGCTTGCACATATCACATCAGTTTACTCCATCTTCAGTACATATCATCCCTCAGGGGACTTCAGGTGGGCATAGGCAGTGTCTCTTGTGCCATTTCTCATATTGAAGGTCTGTTGCCGAGCCGTAAGTTCGCGTGTCTGTCACCCACTTATATGAGTGCATTAAAATTTCGAGATATAGCTCTCTCAAGAAACATATGTTTGCCCACAGCTTAGACTACCCTCTCGACCTCACTGGCTGAATCCGCAGGAACGTCATTTTGATATGTGCGGAGCCAGTTTGGTTGCAAGGGACTGCCACTTATTTTAGGTTGTACCCTACTCGTGCATGACGTCGTCCACATTTCCTTGTTCGAGTTTTCCTTCTCTAGATAGGTTGCAGACCAATGCTGACGTGGCTTGTCTTTATATTAATTATTAATTTATTAATTACGCTTATACATACATAATTTGACAAATATTTACAATATAATATATACAATAATATATTTACTATCATCATCATCATAATCATAATCATCCAGCCGTTGGAAGTCCACTGCTGAACATAGGCCTCCCCCATAAGGGGGGTTGTTGCCAATACTCACCACGCTTGGCAGGCGGGTTGGCGAGCGCAGTTTGATGGTTTTACGCAGACTACGCTGCTGTCCGTCCTCTGGATCTGTTAACCCTTAGCCGGCTCTTACGGCAACCAGGGGTAGAGAGGGTGAGGTACTATTGTAAAGCCGGTAACCCCACGGCATAATATAATATATTAAAATATAATGTATTCTTTATAAGTAATGTCGTGTACTTTTTTTTTAGCACCTCAATTTGGTTATTTCTATTGCAGGACTCAGCCTCCCACGAGTTCTGTACAGAATGTGTTGCCAGGTTGAAGAAATGCCGTGATTTCAAGATCCAATGCAACTTGGCCCAGAACTTAATGAACTCATGGTTGAACAAACAATCTGTAAGATATTTGGTTAAAATTTGTCAGCCTTGGTGGCATAAGAGCGTAAGCTCAAATGGCGATTATGAGGTCCTGGGGTTGATCCCAGATACCTAGATGCAATTTTCCCTGACTAGGAATTAGTTAGGAATTATCTCTATGACAGTATCTCTAGTCTGGAACTGGGCCTGGCAGATTTTTTTTTACATGATGAGCAAATCAGGTGCCTGATGGCAAGCATCATGACTGCTGATCAGACATAGTGCCACCCAGTGTTTTAAAATTCAAAATTCTGCGCGACACTGCACTGCGCCTGTCACCCTGAGATATAAGTTGTTGAAACTCATCATGCCCAGTAATTTCGCTGGTATCATTGCCCTTCAGACGGGAACACAGTAATGTTTGCACATTACTGCTTGGCGGATGAATAACTGGCAAAGGTGCGGTACTTCCCCAGGCGGGCCCCTGCAAAAGATGCCTACCACTATAAAGTTTCTGGGCGGAAAGGCTGGCTAGATTAGCCAGGACTTCACGCATAACGGAGCTAATAAGTCTTACTGCGGCAAAGGAGCCCACTTTACATTACATTACAGGGTCAATGGCCTTTTTTCTCTTTGATTATGGATATGTATTAATTAAATTTCAGCAAAGGACTTCAATATACGAAATATACAAAGATATGCCTACTTCACATCTGAGTTATTGCAACGGAAAAAACTTGAAGGTATTGTTTCATTATATATAGTCCCGACTGAAAAAGGAGGGGGTGTTATATGTTTGACGTGTCTGTGGCATTCATATCATAGCTCCTATATGAATTAGATATTAAAATAGACAAATTTTAATGGCTTTTTAATCAAAACTGAAGTACTGAACAAAGGGATTGTCATATGTTTGTGTCTGAGTATCTGTGTGCCTGCAGCTATAATGCATAGCAGCATAGCTGAATAGCCGCCTCGCGGCACTTTCAAGGAAAACGAATGTAACCAGACCAAATACTGTGAAACTATCTGTTGAAAAAATTAAGCCCTACAAGTTTCTTCACTTTCATGGCATTCTTCATACATGCTCGTCGGTTGTAGGTACTTTTAACTTGGCCTTTCCTAAAAACAACGTCAACTTGTTCATGAAAAGTACGCCCGCGGTCGACCGCTACCGACTTGACCATTCACACTCGCCTTATAAATCTCCTTTGTTAGTCTCCCTTCATCCATCCTCTCCACATGTCCGAACCACCTCAGCGCTCTACGCACTCTACGCACAAGAAACTTGTAGGGCTTAATTTTTTCAACAGATAGTTTCACAATATTTGGTTTGGATACGTCGTTTTCCTTGAAGGTGCCGCGAGGCGGCTATGCAGAAGTTTCCAGGCATCTTTGTCCTCTATGTACTGGTTGACTTTATAATATGCCTTCTTTAGTAAAGTAGATTTTATATAGGTTTTGAATTTACCCTCTGAGAGCCCAGTTATCTCTTTTGGGATTTTATTATAGAAACGTACACTATTTCCTAAGAATGTCTTTTTATTTGTTTTAGATAATCTAAAGCTAGGTACAGCTATTTTGTCTTTATTCCTAGTAACTCTAACTAAACTCAAACTCATAGAAAATTTATTTAAATAAGTTTTAAAAAGACATTTTTAAACATCAATCAATAATATCAGTAATATCAAACTAGTTAAGAATCTACCGCGCGTTTGGAAATATAGCTCTACTCGTACAAGAAGAACGCACAAGAAACTTGTAAGGTTTAATTTTCTCAACTGCGAGTTTTACAATATTTGGTTTGGTTACATATGTTTCCTTTTAATGTTGTAGGTGTATTTCTACCAGTCGTCAGATTTAGACATTACAGCCCCGATGCATGTGTCTGAAACCAAACCGAATATGATTAGTAATATAGCCAAAGGCGATAATATTGACACAACATGTATTAAAAACGAAGTAAAACTTGAAAATGACAATGTAACAGACATAAATGATTCATCATCAATGTTGACGACAGATAATAATCACATTATATATGAACTACATAAAACAAATGATTTTGATGATGATGATAAAATTGAAGTGGAGTTTCTAGATGAAAACATACTAAACGATGAAGAAGGCCTGAATGATGATAAATACCAAGCCTTAATAGACCATGAATATTGCTTGAGCTATAAAGAAGTTAAAAAAGAAAGTGATGATGAACATGGCATACACGATGATGTAGGCTTAATTGATAATGAACATTACATAAACCGTGTGGAAATTAAAAAAGAAAATGATGAGGACGTGAAAGAAGGCATAATTAGTGATGAAATGAAAGGTGCAATCAATGAAGAGAAAGTAATATATGACGGAGTCTCAGTCATAAACAATGAACAATCATTCCAAAAATTTATATATACACTAAGAAATATGCCTTACGCAGTAAGAAAAGAAGATTTAAAAAGAAATACTAAACAAGGCAATAATAGATTGATCGCGTTAGTTACATTTAAAAACACATTGCTAAAGAAAATTGTAAAAAGTGGTGTCATAACAGACGCTAGAGGAAACGTCGTGGATTTTGATAAAATCTTTGATATTTCTGACAAAATGCCTCAGCATGAATTAAGAAATATGATACAAATTTTAAGTGAAGGTATTTATACTATTTTGTATTAAAACATAACATACCATCTCGCTTTTTTCCCGAAGGGATAGGCAGAGGTGTAAACTCCTAGAACAAGAATATTTAGTTTTTAGTTCCGATTTTTAGTGTCAAAAACAACACTAAAAACTAAATATTCTTGTTCTAGGAGTTCCGAAAAGTAACGCCAAATTCAATCAATTAGGCAGAGGTGTTCCCAGGACTCAGTCCCATAGAAGGTACATCCACATTTCGCCAGTATGTTATTGGTCCCAACCGGGCAGAGTTCCAGAGTCTATGCTGTCATAGGGATAGTTATTCCTAATGGAAAAAATGCAATAGCACTTTGCCTGACCTCAAGATTGAACCCGCGACCTCTTGATAGACCATACCATAGACGATTATTTTAATTTTAAATTTTATTACTAATAGTTTGTTACAAAAGCAAAGTGGTAGGCCTGCCTACCACTGCACAAAATGTTGTCGAGTGCCCCGGATACTTGCAGCTTCATACCTATTATGCGCAGTTTCCCAAGCTTGATAAGTCACAGTCTTACTTCTGACTTCTATAAACATATCATAACATACATTCACGCCTTTTTCCCGAAGGGGTAGGCAGAGGTGTACCCAGGACTCAGTCCCATAGTGGATACACCCACATTTCGCCAGTATGTTATTGGTCCCATGTAATAGGGGGCGAGCCTATTGCCATCTACCGGGCACAGTTCCAGACTCCAGGCAGTTATTGAGATAATTCCTAATGGAAAAATTCAATATTTAACACTTTGCCTGAACTGGGGATCTAACCCGGGACCTCTTGATTGGCAGACTGACTTCTATGATTAACATTATGTTATTTTGTTTACAGAGGAAGACTTAAATTATCCGATTGTGGAGAGATTATCTGAAGTACAATCTAAATTCACAAAATATGCATCTTTATTCGATATACAGTATCTTAACACTATTGAGGAGGTAATTATATATTATGTAGCCGTGCCTTTTCCATTAAATAATACTCGAACACTTCAGCATATTTTAAATGATTTATTCCAAGCCCACCATCTTCAATCTCGCTCTACAATCATCTGTCGCTGGCATCCACCTCCCTGTGTTGCCATCGCGCCCTCGCACATGCCATAGATCTTCCTTAAACCACACGTCGCCATTAATACTTTCCATAAAACCACCAAAACGTTCACAGAATCCGTAGCATGCGCGTCACAAAATAACATCAACCCTACAATTAATTATTAATATCAAATGTTCTCAATAATTTCAAATTCATCTTATTTATTATGTTAGAAGATGTAGTGACAAAGATAAAGGATTGCTTGGATGGTTCAGACATGTGGAGAGGATGGACGAAAGGAGATTAACAAAAGAGATTTATAAGGCTAGTGTGAATGGTCAAGTCGGTAGCGGTCGACCGCGGGCGTACCTTTCATGAACAATTTGATGTTATCTTAAGGAAAGGCCAGATCAAAAGTACCAACAACCGACGAGCATGCATGAAGAATGTGATGAAAGTGGAAGAAGCGAAAGTTGTATGTCAGGATCGTAGGAAGTGGAAAGAAATAGTCTCTGCTTACCACAACGGGAACACGGCGTGACTGTATGTATGTATGAATTATGATTTTTTTAATGAAATATTATATTCGATGTAACTATTAGGTAAATACTACTCAATTGAAATTTTATTAGTTTTACTTTACAATACAACACATAGCCACACCCCGGACACTCGACTCAATTCCCATACAAAAGTCACGATATAACTACCTACTACACAGACACTGCACACATGGAGTTTTGTAAACGCGCAAGTGTGCGTGAGGTGATTTCCTAGCGAAGCTGGGCTCGTGGAGAGCTCAATCTCGGTCGCGGGGTGAGGAAGGTCCGATTGGTGAGCGGATGATAGTGTCCATTCTATATTTAGTATTATTATCTGTTCTGAGACATAGCATTACACAACGACTGCCCTCTGTATAATTACCATAATTATAATGTTACAGGTCAAAGTAGAGTTTTCTCGCCGCCAAGAGTACCCTGACTATGTCATGTCAGATCAACGTTGTGAAGATTGTTTCAGTGGTTTTAAAACACGGAAAAGACTAGATTTCCATCGAAAGATTCTACACAATGTAAGTAATCATCATTACGCCAGCATCAAAACTCGCATCTTCCTCACCAATCCGCGTGGTGGGTACTCTGCCAATAATTGAGCTTGTACGTGGAATTAAGATCTATCACATTCGTGAAAAAACTACTGGTCTATGATGAGTAGTTACCAAATAAAGCCTTTTATAGTTTGACAGCTGTCATCCGAAATAAAGATATTATATGAGATCTATCACTTCTGTGAAGAAACTACTGGTCTAAGATGAGTAGTTAGGTAGTTACCGAGATAAAGCGTTTTTTAGTTTGACAGCTGTCATCCGAAATAAAGATCTTATGAGATCTATCCCTTGTGTGAAGAAACTACTGGTCTAAGATGAATAGTTACAAAATAAAGCCTTTTTTAGTTTGACAGCTGTCATCCGAAATAAATATTGAGATAATGGCATTTTCAATTATATTCCATGCAAATCTATTCTGTTCTGTGAGATGGATTGTGGTAAAAGATATATTCTCAATACACTACATTCTGTTCTATGCAACTCTATTCTGTTCTATTCAGTGAAATTCTGTTTTGTCCATTTCTGAGCTGTTCTATTTTGTTCTGTTCTATGAAATTCTATTCTATGCTATTCTGTGCAATTCTGTTCTGTGCAGTTCTGTTCTGTTCTATGCCATTCTATTTTATTCCGGACTGTGCAATTTTGTTCGGGTCTGCTCTGTTCTATGCAATTCTGTTCTATTCCGTTCTTTACAGTTATGTTCTGTGTATTTCTGTTTTGTGCAATTATATTCTATTCTGTGCAGCACAGAACAGAATTTTACAGAACCGAATTGCATAAAACAGAACAGAATTGCATAGCAGAGAATAGAATAGAATTCATTCATCAGCGAAATTTTTCTATCCCGCCTACTTCCGCCTACAGGGGCTTAGTCAATAATACAGTATTATTATACTATGAAAACAATATATTACGGAACTAGCTCTTGAAACGATCTTATTAAATATACTAATATTTTCAGCCTTCGCGTTCAGTGCCATGTGAAATATGCAAAATGAGATTCAAAGATAGAAATAATTTGCTAAAGCACTGGACCAACTCGCACTTGACAGTTTATAAATGCAAAAAATGTCCATACATCGTTTCGCATAAGTAAGTAGCTTAGATTATAAAAAGTCTTTCTTAGGCTTTTTTTTTTTATCGCTCGCCCCCTATTACATGGGACCAATGACATACTGGCGAAATAGGGGTGTGCCTATGAGACTGCGTCCTGGGTACACCTCTTCCCTACCCCTTCGTGGAAAAGGGCGTGAAGTTGTGTTTGAAAATAAACACTGTTTTTTCCAGAGATGGCATGGAATTACATTATAGAAGACATGAAGGAATCAAATACAAATGTCACCATTGTCCAGCAGAATTCAAGTAAGTGTTATTACACTTTTTTTGTTTTATGATAATGAATGACAAGACGAGCAAATCAGGTGCCTGATGGTACATCATCATGATTTCCCATATCGGACACAGTGCCACCCAGTGTTTTAAAATTAAAAATTCTGCGCGGCACTGCACTGCGCCTGTCACCCTGAGATATTAGTTGTTGAATCTCGTGATGCCCAGTAATTTCGCTAGTTACATTGCCCTTCATACCGGAACACAGTAATGTTTGCATATTACTGCTTGGCGGATGAATAACTGGCAAAGGTGTGGTACTTCCCCAGGCGGCCTCCTGCAAAAGAGGCCTACCACTACAGTTTTCGTCAGTTAGTCCCTTTCTCATCACATTCTTCATACATGCTCGTACATACATACATACATACAGTGCAACCTTATTCTCGTAGTGGTAATGATACCACAACGTCATCAACGTCAACGTCAGATCATGAGTTCTTCCTATCCTTATCTCCCACGAGGCATGGTCAGCACAGCTCGTCATCTTCCGCCTCTAGTCCACCATCCGTCATATAGCGTCCGTGGTCCAGCGGGAATATGCCCGGCTTTAAATCCGGAGTCCCTGGATCGAATCTCACCATGTGGACTTTTCGCCTGCACGCTACCGTGTTTCGTATGTGACGTTAAACTGTAGTTGTCCGTATAGTTCCCTATAAGATATGTAGGGGGCAGTCGTTAGCTCATGTCGGAGCCGCGGAGGAATCTTGTCGACCTGAAACTGTGACAATATGGGTTGTCCACATAACACATATGAATTGACTCGAGCAGTGTGATTGGGGTAACCCGTTCTGTTAGAGTATACATTCAAATTGTTATTATTATCTCTACACTCACTCCTTTCTCTCGCATATCTTCATTCACACAAGTGATATACATCACTTACATCCATGCTCAAAGTCCTTTTGACCACATCACTTTCATTCCTTCAATTACATGACCATACCAGGTTAGACTTCCACTCTTAATATCTAAGTCACTGGTGCAACTTTCAGACTTCCCTTACATACTAATTTCTAATTCTATCCATTCTTGTCACTCCACACCATAACAAACACAGGGGAATGCAAAACATGGATTTGGTTAATAAGATTGAAACTGCTATGAGGCCAAAGTGAACAGACACCTTCTAGGCAAACATGTACCATCTTAGGCCTCATCTTCGCCTTCTATCAAGCGAGATTGAGGTCAAACGTAGGCCTATTTTATTTACTTACGTTTTTAACAGGTGAACAAAACGCTTGCGAGTTCTAACTCACCTCCAGCGCCATCTAACGCGATTTTGGTTAGATTGATGCATGGATGGATGTTTGTTACTCTGTCACGCCAAAACTACTGAACCGATTGGGCTGAAATTCGGCATATAGATAGTTTAGACCCTGGAATAACATAAAAATTATTTTCATCCCGATATTTCGAAGGAAACGAAGACTACGGCTGAAACCGCGGGGAACAGCTAATAAAAATATAAATTAAGTGATTATTACCTTACCCTTACACGATTACACATACACACACGCATCATATATGTTACTGTTTTTGTGAGTAGTTTATTTATTAGATAAATTATTCGATAAATTATATATTGTGAGTACAATTTTGTTATTAGGTATGTAGTTTGCTGATTGTTTCTTTTAATTTCCCTCGACTAAGATCTCAGATCGAGCAACGGGATATGCTGAAAACCAGCGCTGCGCAAGATCTCCTTGCGTAGCATAACGCTGAGCATATCCCGATTGCCATATATATATAAGTATAGTAATTAATATAAGCTAGTTTAATATAAGTATAGGATTGTGTTTTGTGGAATATGGCAATAAATACTATTTTTTATTATTATTTCAGTCGCAAGAATCAATGGTATGATCACATCAGAAAGCAACATGTAGTTAAAAATGCCAATATACATTGTGAATTATGTGCATATTCAACGTACAGTATATCTGGTATGATAATACATAGGAACCGCATGCACTTGGTAAGTATTTATATAATACGTCTTTTATATATAACACCAGATACAGAAGGGATACTTCTGGAACAATTATCTTTAGTTTTTACTTCCATTTTTTAGTGTCAAAACAACATGCACAGTGCACCGCCCTCCCGCCCGCAACATTGCATGCAAAGAGGAAATGCTATTAGGTATTATTGTTGTTAGTGACACCATTCATATATCGACACGTGTTTCGCGTCCACACGACGCATCATCAGGAAAGAGACTCTGACTCCACTGTAAGGGCGACAAATGTTAACATCTCGTGTCAACGACATCTCGAGGAGCGGCGTCGTTCTAACATTACGACTTAGATTGGGTTTTTTGATCACTGGCCACTGGTTAAGTCGAACAATGGTTAAATTTTTTGACAAATACGTAGTTAAATTTCGAAAAAATTCGTTTTTTCATCCCTGGTTAACTATTTTTTTCCACACGATTTAACCATTGGTTAGAAATTTAACTATAGTTAGTTTGACAAATGGTTAACTTAACCGTAACTAACGATCAAAAAACCGGCCCTTAACCTATCATAAATAATAATAATAAAGTAAATAAAAAATACTTAAGTACCATATTTTAACTAAAACACAAAATGGAGGTTATGTTAATTAAGTAGATATATATTTCGATTTTGATCTAATAGTTGGTATATATCAACAATTTAACATACTTCAAGCATTAATTTGTGGCATGTCCACCGTGACAAATTTACTCGTCGTCAAATCTGTCAACATTCGATCTGACGTGAGTAGATGTCGTGCATGCTAGCATATAGACAAACCGCACCACAGATAAAATAATAAACGTGAAAAGCGATTATGTCGCGAACGATTCGAGGTTACAGACGTTACATATCGAAATACGGACCGGAGTCGACAAAATTAGTCGTGTCATGCATGATATACGAGGGGAGGTCAAAAAGTTCGCGGAATGAAAGGGAAGGGGGGTGAATTTAAACATGAAATTATTATTCCTTTTCAATATATTCTCCATTAACTTATTATTATTATTATTTTCCCCTTCTCTTTTCTTTAATTGCTACTTTTAATTTTTCCAGTAGTGTAGCGTAGTACTTTCCCGTGATATTGACACCTTTATCTTTATAATCGATCAATAAAATCCCCTTGGAATCCCAAAAAACTGTAGCCATAATCTTTCCGGCCGGTTGTGACACCTTAAACTTCTTGGGCGGTGCTGCGCCTTTTTTGTGCCACTGCATTGACTCCTGCTTCGACTCAGGTTCATAGTGATGAACCCACGTTTCATCTCCAGTCACAATTCGGTTCATAAATTCATCCCTGTTTTCACTACACAGCTCCAAAAACTCGCGCGAACACTCGACGCGCCGCTGTTTTTGAAGCGCTGTGAGCATTCTCGGTACCCATCTTGCACTGACCTTAGACATGCCAAGATGGTCATGAACAATATTTAAAATGGTCGTAGATGATACTCCAGTCATCTCTGCGATTTGTTTCTTCTTTAGGCGTGCATCTTCTAGAACAAGTTTTTCAACTTTTTCAACAATGTCTGAGGACGTTGCTTCAATTGGCCGACCTGAGCGCTGATCGTCTTCAATTGAGTCTCTGCCTTGCTTGAAAAGACTATGCCACTTGTAAATCATTGTTTTTCCAGGGCAGGAGTCCCCGTAAACTGATGAAGTTTCTTCCATAATGTTCTGAGGTGTTTTTCCTTGCTTAGTGAGAAACTTAATCACGGCTCAATTTTCTCCATAGTTGATATTTTCTACCCGATTGACTTGTTTATCCAGCGATATCTCAAAGGTTTATGAACCGATTGGGCTGAGACTTAGTATTTATAATTGTATTGAGTCAACAAGTAGCGACAGGTAAAAATAACTACCCCCTTCCCTCTCTAAACCCTCCATTCCGCGAACTTTTTGACCTCCCTTCGTATCTTGTGGTTTAGTATCTTCAGTTTAAAGACATTTATTCCCATTACGACAATTGCCATTTACATGAGAATCTTAAAATTTAAATCTAACAATTTATTGAACATCGTCCAGAGAGTAAATACATTATACAAAGACTTATCTGAAATTATGTGCTTATGTAAGGAAATCTTAAAAGTATTGAAATTTTCTTCATTTATTATATCTGCTGGAAGTTGATTCTATAGTTGTGCTCCCTCATAGCATAAAGATCTTTTCCCATAATATGTTCTTGTTTTTCTCATCTTAGCCCTGCCTGTTCAGATGGACCAGTAGTCTAATATATTGTGGACTCATTGGAATAGTCTCAATTAATGTTTTTTTTATGATAGGGAGTGACAAGACGAGCAAATCAGGTGCTTCATGGTAAGCATCATGATTGCCCATATCAGACACAGTGACAAACAGTGTTTTAAAATACAAAATACTGCGCGACACTGCACTGCGCCTGTCACCCTGAGTTATTAGTTGTTGAAACTCATCATGTCCAGTAATTTCGCTGGTAACATTGCCCTTCAGACCGGGACACAGTAATGTTTGCACATTACTGCTTGGCGGAAGAATAACTGGCAAAGGTGTGGTACTTCTCCAGGCGGCCCCCTGCAAAGAGGTCTACTACAAAATTGTATTACAGATAGATGGTGAGGGTCTGATGATGAAACAGGAAGAAGAGGAGGCGTTTATATAAATTGCTTATTTTACTTGTATATAAATCTTCGTGCCCGTGCCGATCCGGGACAGAATAGTTCGGCTGAATCTCTTACCTAGCGTGTCGTAAAAGGCGACAGATGGACCTGATGACATAAAATATACAACATCTTAACATCTTAGTCATAACGACTATCACTAGTGCAGTGTGATAGTTGTTCGTGGTCGTCTAAAGTTGAGTACTACCCACCCACAACATTCGAGCCTAAAGGCTCTCCGCACACACCCATCAACCCGCATTGGACAAGCGTGGTGGGTTAAACGTCCAAACCTTTACTGTCATGAACCACAAGTGGATTGAGGGTAGAGAGGCCTTTGCCCACAGATCAGGCTTATAATAATAATAATAATTAAATCTTCAGGATGAAAAGTTCACAGAAAATGTTTTGAACAAAAAATGTGATCAATGCGACGTCACATTCATAAATGACGAAGTCTACAGTAAACATATGTTTATTACCCACGAGGAAAAATTTTATACGCCAATTATAGTCACTTCAATTGAAAACACGCCAATTAAAAACACAACAATTAAAAAAAGAGTTTTTAGGAGAAAACCAATGAATTATACTATTAATTGTCGCTTGGTAAGTTGTTACTATATTTATATTTATATTATAAAATCCTAAATGACTCACTGACTGACATGCAACGCAGAGCCCAAACCGCTGATCCTAGAGACTTGAAACTTGGAATGTAAGTTCTTTTCGTTGTCTGGACGTGTGCTAAGAAAGGTTTTTTTTAAATTAACATTCGTATAAAACTGCCATGTTTCATAATTGCGGGCGAAGCCGCTGGGCTTTCACTAGTATCTAATATTATTAATGCGAAAGTATGGATGGATGAAAGTGGATGGATGTATGTATAGATGGCGGTGTTTTCATCTTCCGTGTCTACAAAGGGAAGCCGTGGAATGAGGATATACTATATTGGAGCAATGTCACGATATACTACACAGACACTGCACACATGCAGTTTTGTATGCAAGAGTTTGCGTGAGGTGATTTCCGAGCGAAGGTGGGCTCGTGGAGAGCTCAATCTCGCTCGCGGGGTGAGGAAGGCCCGTTTGGTGGGCGGATGACAGTGTCCATTCTATACGTAGTATTATTATATGTTCTGTTAAAGATTTAATGTTTGTTCCAGTGTTATGATAAGGGATCGAGCTTGGGATGGTTGGGCAAACACTTTCGTGAAGTTCATCCCGACGAGAGCATGGACGTTGTTTATAGAGAGACGAGACAATTTCTATGTGACGAGTGCGGGAAGTGTTTCCGGGTATGTATATGCTTCTTCATAACATATAGATAAACACATTCATACAATAAATGTTAAACTAATTTGACAGCCTCGTTGGTTCAGTTGGTGGTAACTCTGCTTTCTGTGCCGCAGGGCCCGGGTTCGATCCCCGGTCAGGTCAAACATTTGTGTGCATGAACATGTCTGTTTGATCTGTGTCTGGGTGTTATAAGCTTATATAAGTATGTATATCAGTCATCTGGTTACCATAGTACAGGCTTCTAGCCTAGTTTGGGACCAGATGACCGTGTGTGGAAGTTGTCACATATAAAAAAAAAAAAAAATATGCATCATAATTAATAGTGTAACAATTGGCGGTCTTTTCGCTAACAGCGATCTCTTTTAGACAACCGTGCAGGGAGAGCAGAGAACTGTACTTACATATTATATTTACTGGTAAAAAGCTGTTGTACTCGTCAAAATTTAAATAACATTTTAGTCGGTTGCATGATATAGACTATTAGTAAATACAACATAACATACATTCACGCATTTTCCCGTAGAGGTAGGCAGAGGTGTACCCAGGACTCAGTCCCATAGTAGATACACCCACATTTGGCCAGTATGTTATTGGTCCCATGTAATAGGGGGCGAGCCTATTGCCATCTACCGGGCACAGTTTCAGACTCCAGGCGGTTATTGAGATAATTCCTAATGGAAAAATCCAATATTTAACACACAGCCTGACTTGGGGAACCCGGGACCTCTTGATTGGCAGTCGAGCATGCGCCCTCTACGCCACCGAGGCAGTCAGGTTCTGATAGACAAGCAGTTAAATCGTATTTATGCATATTGGAATCGTCTCAATTAATACGTACAGATAGATATTATAGCCCAGGTGGTATATAGCCCATAATGGATAAATGGAGCAGGAAAAAGGGGAGGTTTTAAAATTACTTTTGTTTTTCAGACTAAGCAAGGGTTGGAAGGTCATATAAATACACACACAGACACGCGGCCGTATGTGTGTCCGACATGCGCGCGCGCATATCACTCGCGACATAAACTGTGGACACATATGGAGAGACACGAACCTCGGAAATATGTTTGCCAACAGTGCGGGAAGGCATACCAGACCCATGCTAATCTTTACACGCATTCATTCGTACGTATTAAACTCTTACTAACTTATGACCGCCTGGTACTTTCCCATCAAATCTAATAAGTGCCGTTGCATCTTTTCAAGTCGAAATAACTTCCTTCCTTCCTTCGCCGTTAAACTATGAAGTTATGATTTATATTTCAAAGATACACAATTCCTAATCGCTAAATTTAAATATAAATCCTTCAATCAAGGCAAAATAAGAATTGTCTAACAATACCTCTTAGATTTGGTGGGCGTTATAAAGTATCAGAGCAGAGGGCAGATGTTAATACCCGTTACTTCCCCATAGCTGAACTAGATTGCTCAATTTTATAAAGTTGAGCAGTGGGTAATACCCGTTACTTCCCCATAGCTCAACTAGATTGCTCAACTTTATAAAGTTGAGCAGTGAGTAATACCCGTTACTTCCCCATGGCTCAACTTTATACAGGTGAGCAGTGGGAAATACCCGTTACTTCCCCATGGCTCAACTTTATAAAGATGAGCCGTGGGTAATACCCATTACTTCCCCATAGCTCAACTAGATTGCTCAACTTTATACAGGTGAGCAGTGGGTAATACCCGTTACTTCCCCATGGCTCAACTTTATGAAGTTGAGTAGTGGTTAATACCTGTTACATCCCCATAGCTCAACTAGATTGCTCAACTTAATAAAGTTGAGCAATGGGTACTACCCGTTACTTCTAATCAAAACTTACGCTAACTTTTCACGCCAAAACTATTGAAATTAGTAGATTGGCTTACAGTTAAAGATATTCCACATAATACAGATGTAAAGGTACAGAAGGGGGGCAATTCTCAAACTCATGCATATAAATATCGACTCTAACTGCAACGCAATAAAGTGCAATTCATTATCTCTAGCTTTTCTCTAAAACCTTGGAATTGCTATAGGCTAGAAAGAGAGAACAGCTAGAGAGATACGCGATAGAAAGAGAGGCAACTTGTAGGATAATATAAGTAGGTTGTCATCGTTGTGCGAACTGAATTGCACTTTATTGTGTTGCAGCTAGAGTCGTTATTTATATACATCAGTTTGAGAAGTGTCCCTTCTGTAAGTACCTTTAGGTCTGTAACATACAATCACGCCATTTTCCCGAAGGGGTAGGCAGAGGTGTACCCAGGACTCAGTCTCATAGTAGATATAAGATATACCCACATTTTGACAATATGTTATTGGTCTCATGTAATAGGTAGGGGGCGAGCCTATTGCCATCTACCGGGCATAGTTCCAGACTGTCATGGAGATAATTCCTAATAGAAAAATCCAATAACACTTGGGGATCGATCCCGGGAACTCATGATCGGCAGCCGAGCTCACACCCACAAATCCACCGAGGCAGTCTTCTGTGGTATTAGACTAATTATTTTCATGTATTACAGACGCACAGTAAAGTCAGAAGTCACATATGTGAATATTGTGGAAAGGGATTCAAGTCGAAGGTGTCACTAACGGAACACGTGAAAGGGGTCCATATGAACATTAGAAGGAAGCGGAAGGTCGTTGTGAAACCTATGAAAACTATGGATTCTGAATAATATATATGTTTTTATTGAAATCTTTGCTTTTCATTGAGTACTATCTACAGTCAACGATATACAACATATTACAGAAGTGTGTAGTACACAATTTCACGTTGCTCGGTCAGTTAAAATCTAAAATTATTGTTGATTAGTGATTATACAAAGTAACTTAAGAATAAATGAGGGTGTACTTAGTATTACTTAAGACAATAATATGGGACACGACGTTATCAGTTATACTATTCGAAAATGTTCCGCCATTCCAACATACTTCAACCAAAAAGTTTTTATTCCATGGTTAATTTTTAATTGAGTACTATTTTGACCAACCCCTCTTTTCATCAAGACTCCATAGCTGTTAATGAGAAATAAAAACTATCATGGTGCTTCTTATTATCGTAGTCAAAAGCGGATATTACTGGAAATACTTTTTATTTTATCACTTTTTTATCTTTTGGTTGGCTACAAAAATATTAAATGAAAAACAGTTTGCTGAAAAGACAGATTTTTTTGGTATAATTGTGATTTTGCCAGTATGCTGCTCATTTGTGGCCATTTATAACATTAGTTGTTGTGTTTATTTTTAAACACTTTTTTGCACGCTGCTTTATATTTCTTGAATGTTTTTCAAATATATGAATCTTCAAACTGTCCTTTCGAATTTATTCTTTTCTACGAGGATTACATTGATATTTATCTAAGTTCATAATAATATTACTATGTTTAGACATTATGTGTGCAGCTACAGTATTTTTTTTTTTAATATTTGTTAGTACCTACATGTAGGTACTTATATGAATTTATTTTTATTCATGTTCATATGACAATGATATATATTGTGGGTAGCCTCTGCTATTTTAAAAATATATACCCACCTTATTGCATAGGTTACATGCTACGAATAATAATAAGTTACATGCTACATTCTTAAATTGACACTAAGAATGAATGTTTTTTTACATTTTTGTTTGAATGTTTTATTCTTGTTCATAGGACAATGATATTTGATGTCTGTCTCGGTAATATTTATTACAAAACACTTTTCAGCAAAGGTGACATGCTGCCGTAAATTTTCGCATACTATTTTTTTGTTTAATATGAGTTAATGACACATTCTTTAAACTATACTACTTTCCACAATGATCACATTGATATTTACCGGAACTCATTCTATTATTATGTTCTAACATTATGTGTGCAACTAAAGAATACTTTCTTTGATAACATTTGTTACATGTATCACATATATTTTGTTCTTGTTCATAGGACAAGAATATTCTTTGTGGTCGTATAGGCTATTCTTTCTTATAAATACCTTATTGCAAAGGTTACATACAATTTGTCATTTTTGTTTGAATGTTTTATTCATGTTCATTTGACAATGATATTTGATGTGTTTGTCTCGGGAATATTCATTACAAAACTATACTCCTTTCCACAATTATTACATTGATATTTACCGGAACTCATTCTATTAATATGTTCTAACATTATTTGTGCAACTAAAGAACACTTGCTTTGATAACATTTGTTACATGTATCACATATATTTTGTTCTTGTTCATAGGACAACAATATTCTTGGTGGTTGTATAGGCTATCCTTTCTTTTAAATACCTTATTGCAAAGGTTACATACAATTTGACATTTTTGTTTGAATGTTTTATTCTTGTTCATAGGACAAGAATATTCTTTGTGGTCGTTTAAGCTATACTTTTTTTTAAATACCTTATTGCAAAGGTTACATACAATTTGACATTTTTGTTTGAATGTTTTATTCTTGTTCATAGGACAAGAATATTCTTTGTGGTCGTTTAAGCTATCCTTTTTTTTAAATACCTTATTGCAAAGGTTACATACAATTTGACATTTTTGTTTGAATGTTTTATTCTTGTTCATAGGACAATGATATTTGATGTGTTTGTCTCGGGAATATTTACTACAAAACACTTTTGAGCAAAGGTTACATACAAATTGACATTTTTGTTTGAATGTTTTATTCTTGTTCATAGGACAATGATATTTGATGTGTTTGTCTCGGGAATATTTATTACAAAACACTTTTGAGCAAAGGTTACATGAAACATTACATTTTTTCAAATCATGTTTCTGTGCAATATGATAAATTAAATAATTCTTTCTATTATATGCCTTTCCACAATAATCACATTGATATTCAACTAAATTCATAGCATTACTATGTTCTGACATTATGTGTGTAGCTAAATAACTCTTGCTTTGATAACATTTGTTGCATGTATCACATATAAATTTTATTTTATCTTTATTCATAGGACAAGAATGTTTAATATGGTTGTCTCGGCTTTCCTTAAAAGTAAATAACTTATTGCAGAGGTAACATTGTACATTCTTAGTTGGATATTTTGGTCTGAATGTTCTATTCTTGTTCATAGGACAATGATATTTGATGTGGTTGTCTCGCCAATACTTTCTAGTAAATACCATATTGCAAAGGTTACATACTGCTTTTGACCAATTTTTGTTAATACAAATACTTTCTTTAGTTCTCAGGTGTTGTGTTGTGTAGTCAGGTGTGAGTAGTTGTGATGAGTGAGAACTGTTCTCGTCCTCACTCATACAACAATCATATTCTTCTTCATCTTTTGGAACACAATCTCTGTTCGTGCAAGGTTTCTGTTTCACCTCCGGTCCAATAACTAATTCATCCTTGACAATATGGTGTTCATATAGTTGTTTATATTCTGTATTTGATATGAGTATTGTTTCCTTACATTTATATTCTGGTTCTAAGTTACATTCATCTTTAACTTGTATGCTCTCATCTAGCTCCTGCTTTATTTGTTGAACACTGTGTAATGCAACATTGTTTAGAGCATTTCCCTGACTGTTGTTAACTCTTTCCTGGATGTTGTTAATTTTTTCTTCAAAATCTTCGATTTTTTCGTGATTCATTATGGTTTTATCTTGACTAACAGCGTATTCCTGTTCACCGGTTATCTTTGTAAGGGATTTCATATATTTATGAGTGTAATTTGTATCTAATGTGTCAGTATCAACATCATGAGTTTTGATCATAATATTCAGTATGGAGCGAAAGCTTATTTTTATATTTCAATGGCTAACTAGTTGGCATGTGGTAGAGATCTGAAATACAAATAATTTAATTGTTATTAGAAATATTCAAAGGAGTCTATTCGTAAAAAAATTATAAATATGTTTAGCCACACTGAGCGTAGCGGTGTGGCAACAAAGGGTGCCAAATTTCGGTTGGAGTATATGAAACGGGACACTATAAAATAATAATAATATGGGACAACTTCCACACACGGTAATCTGGTCCCAAACTAGGCTAGAAGCCTGTACTATGGTAACCAGTACACTGATATACATACTTATATAAGCTTATATCATCCAGGCACAGATCAAACAGACATGTTCATGCGCATAAATGTTTGACCTGGCCGGGGATCGAACCCGAGGCCTGCGGCACAGAAAGCAGAGTTACTACTGTCTATGGAGAAAACACAAAAATTTTCTCAGATTTAATTTTTATAGTCTTATCAGATAGACGGTATCAAGATGTGTAACTTTTATTGGAGCAACTTTTTTCATAATGTCAATAATGACTGAGATATAAGGTCAAAACAGGCGGACTGTTCTATACATGGTTTGTCTTGTGACCACAACGTGTGAGCTCAGCGAGCGAAGCAAGGATGCAAGATGTGATGAGGCCATGGGCGTACCCAGGATGGGGCAGCTGCCCCACTCTGCTGTCTGACTCCAACCTTTTTAGGCAAAATTAATATAGATAGATGGATAATACTTTATTGTACTAGTTTAGGTATACTCTTAATTATTACTCTTAATTTACTCTTATACCTATAGGTATTTTAGTAGGGGCTTTACTCTTATAATTAAAATATTTTACAAATAATTTAACAATAAAAGAATTTTGATTTTGTGCACCACACAAAATGAAATAACATTATATAGGACACAGAAAGAATGACTAATTAGATATCCGTATTTCTTCTATGTGATGTTAAAAAACGAATTATAAAATTAATTGTAAATTAATTTCTGACTGGCAACCCTTGCCATGTAAACATTTTATACTGATCGGTTTCATTTTAAATTATGAAAAAGTGCCATAACAAACTCTCTTTGTTCTGTGATATAAGTTAAATAATAACAAATGGAAAATCAAGTGAACCTAACCTCAATTTCGATCGACGACAAGGATAACACCGTGAGCCGTATAATCTTCATCAAATCCAGATGAAAACCGTTCCACTATTCAAAACCGAACGCACGCATTCTCAATCTTTCAGTATTTTTCACATCTCATTCGTTATTTACAATTACCACGACTATAGTTCCTTCTGTATTCTGTGCGAATAAAAACAAAAGTGTTGCTATGCTATTAGATAAAACTGCTGATTGCTGATTATTCTGTGCTGATGATTAGTTAAACGATAAATGTCACAGAAAAATTTTGACAGTAGTTTAAAGTGATTTTTTTTCTTCTTCTATGGACCCACACGAATGTATTGCCAGTGTCAAGTTTTGTATTTATAGCCTGCTTACACGGGGCATTCATGGACTCACACGTTAGTGTATTTGCCAGTGTCAAGTTATATAAATTTTCAAGTCTATTGATTAATTTATTGGTCAATTAGTCAATTCAGAGTCGGGGCAAGCCCAGTCAAGTAACAGCTCTAGTAAAGTGGTGGTCTTTACAAGAAGCTGCCGGAATTGTGGTGGGAACACGAAAAATCACATTTCAACTTTCGCATCACTTGCCAAGAAACTTGTGTATCTTCGAAAACACTCAACACATATATTCCACCATTATTACACGTTAAATACTCGAAAATGCACCGATATTTGATAAAGATACGGGAGCCAAACTGTATTCTTCGGCTTTCCGCCAAAACTCCTAATGTGATGTAATAACACTGTCCTAAATATTATATCGTAGTAATTACTTGCTCAGTGGTCCTAAACACAGATGGATGAAAGTGGTTCAACCTCTTTCATTTCCTCTGTGGTCCTAAATTATTTTTTTTTTTTTTTTTTTTTTCTTCTTGACTCCACAATGGAGCCTGGCTCCGCACGTCTTGTGCACTGCCAATTTCAGGTGTATGTATTCTTCTCTCTTCTATGCGACTTGGGTTGCCATTTTCCGTTATGACTTCCATTTTTAATATGTACAAAATCGAAAACTAACTTTAATAACGGGGAAACTTATTTCGCGTAAAAATATATACAAACTAGGATCGGAATTTGGGATAGGAGAGGATCCAGTAATAAAATATTTACAAAAAATATAAAATAAAAGGAACTATGTACATTTACAAATTTACAAATTTAAAAGGAATGTTATATGATTTACAATATTATAAATAAATATTATTGTTTAAAATAAATAATGACAATATATAATATAAATTAGTATTACAAAGGAGAAAGGATATATTAACAGGAAAAGGAATATTAAATGAAAGGAGATCAGTGTAAAACAGTTCAGTATCATTATTCGGACAGGAAAAGAACACATGGTTCAAATCCCCAAAGCCATGTCCACACTGACATTCTGGACTATCCACAATCTGAAGCCTGTGGAGATGAGCTGGAGTACAAACATGGCCCAGCCTCATTCTGATAATGATAGATGTTACTATCTTCCCAAGGCTAAGACTGAAAAACCAAGGTTTATTCGGGATAGTTGGTTGAAGACTATAATAATATCTGCCCTTTGTGTTACTGATAGCTGCCCAAGCCTCGTTCCAAGTATCCAGAAGCTGAATCCTAGGAATAGCAGCCAGATCGTTGCAATAGTTCTTATACGGGAATATATCACCACATTCAACTGCCTCATTAGCCAACGCATCCGCCTTTTCATTCCCAGTAATACCACAATGACTCGGAACCCAAACACAAGCTATAGATATATCCTTCAGACTATATTCAAAAAGTAACTCTCTGATTTTAGCAATCAGAGGAGTGAATGGTTTTGATCTGAATGGATATTTTTCTATAGCTTGTAATGCACTCAATGAGTCTGTGAAAATAACTGTTTTTTTTAATCTAGCTATCTTAACGTATTCTAATGCTTTCAATATACCAATGCATTCACCAGTGTATACTGAAGTTTCAGGAGGGCACTTAATCTTTTGATTTATCTTGAAAAGAGGATCAAAAACTCCTACACCCACACATCCAAATTGAGAGTGTTTAGAGGCGTCAGTATATAAATGATGCCAACCCAACCACTTAGTGTTAACTACAGCATTAAATTCTACATTGGCAAAGTTGATATTATTAGTAATATTTAAATTAGAATGAATTTCCGGTGAAAAAGTCAAAGCCTGGTATTTACAAGAAAATAAAGGAAGATTAGAGGATTGATGAGTAGGTGCTACCAGATTATCGTGTTTTTGTAAGCTTATTACTAAACATGGAGGTTTCTTATGTGACCAGTAATTTGATGACGATATTAATGGTGTTAATATACGTAGTTTAAGTGTAAGTGGATGATTTGATAATTGAAATATGCGATAAAATAGTCTGTCTGCCAGAAACTGTCGTCGAAGATATAATGGAGGGTCAGCACATTCCACTTGCAGCGCATTGATTGGGCTGGATCTCATAGCACCCGTAACAATCCGTAGCGCCTTGGATTGGATAGCATCCAATTTTCCAAAAGCTGCTACACTACCCGGCTCCAACAAGAAGCTTCCGTAGTCCAGAATACTTCTTATTAAAGCATTGTAGAGGAGCTTCATAGAAAATGGATGTGCACCCCACCAAACGCCAGAGAGACATCGCATGATGTTTAAAGCTTTTTCGCACTTATCTACAACATATTCGCAATGTGGCAAGCCAGTAAGTTTTGAATCTAATATCACACCTAAGAACTTTGTATGAGCCTTTATAGGTATAGTGATATCATCATAAGTTATGTGAACCAGAGGTAACAGCCTTTTTCTAGAAAATACCACAACAGAACTTTTAGGAGCGGATAGTTCAAGACCATTTTTATTTAACCAGACTTTTAGATCGCCAAGCCCTGACGAAATTCGATCGGAAGCCACTTCTATAGATAAATCTACAGCGTACAAGAGGAGATCATCAGCGTACTGCAGAATATTGACTTCTCTGTTTATTGATGATTCAAGATCATATGTATAGATGTTATATAGCAATGGACTAAGCACTGAGCCTTGTGGTAAGCCTTTCCATGTATACCTAGATGATTCAGATGCGTCCAAAGTTATTTTTCGACCAGATAACACATTACAAATGAAATTGATAATCATGTATGGTGTATTAATTGCTACTAATTTTTCCTTTAAAACATGTATAAGGACGTTATCATAGGCAGCATGAATATCGAGAAAAGCAGCCAGTACCGATTGGTTGTGTGAAAAAGCTATTCGGATATCTGTAGTAAAGACTGCTATACTATCTAGTGTGCTTTTGTTTTTACGGAAACCAAATTGACTATTTGACAACTTTCCTTGGCTTTCTATAAACCATTCTAACCTATTTTTTATAAGGTGCTCCATAATTTTCATAATCACTATTGATAGGGCTATTGGTCGATACGAAGTTACTTCACTACTAGGTTTGTTGGGTTTTTTAATGGGCAACACTATTTGAGATTTCCATTGCAATGGAATGTCACCTGTCAATAACACATTGTTTAAAATAAAAAGATAATACGAAAGTGCTTCTTCTCCAAGGTGAGAAAAGAAAGAGTATGGTAAACCGTCTTCACCAGGAGCAGTATCCTTAATAACAGATAAAACTCCCTTTAATTCACTCATAGAGAAAGGAACATCAAGATTGAAAGAACAGGGAGAAACAGATGGAGGAATATTTATAAACAAGTCTTGTTGAGGAACACTGGGTGGAGCTAATTGATCTAAAAAGTCTTCAGTTAAAACGGGATCTATAGCTGGAGAAACTGATGAGCTCGTCATAGCCGATCTGAACTTCCGTATGTTTCGCCAGACTATGGACGGTTTAGTGTTAGGAGCGAGGGACCCACAGTAGTTTTTCCAGCCATCAAATCTTTTATTTTTAAGCAATTTCTTTGTTTCATTTATAATAAGAATTAAATTATCGAAATTTTCTTCAGACATATTCGAGTTATAAATTATTTCAGCCTCTTTTCTCTTTCTAATGGCCACAGTACACTCCTCATCCCACCATGGTGGAGAAGGGAGCTTGCCTTGTACTGAGTTCTTTAGTTGGAATGTCTCTTTTGCTGCCTCATCTATTATTTCAGTGAATGCCTCTGAACAGACAGAAACCTGCGAAGCATGGGGAAGTAACGCAACTTTCTCTTCTACTGCTGTCTTAAAATCTTCCCATTTTTTCTCCTTAATTATATACTTAAACCTAGGTGAACGTGGGGGTCTATATGTACAGTGAGCTTTAGGAAAACTTAGAACTATTGGAAAATGATCACTTCCATATGTTGAGCCTAGAACCTGCCAAGTAGTAGTGGAAGCTAATTGAGGAGAACATATTGACAAGTCAATAGCACTGACATTTTGAGTAGGGTCTGTTCTACGTGTTGGTGTACCAGTATTAAGGATGCAAAGATTTAAAGTGTCTAGGATATCTAAAAACTCTACACCGGCAGTACTGGAGATGGAGCTCCCCCATGAACAATGGTGTAAATTAAAATCTCCCATGATTATATAAGGTTTAGGAAGGGAAGAAAGGATAGTTTTGATTTCATCTAATATAAGGGAATTAGGAAGAGGAATATATATTGAAACATAACATATTCTATTTATTTGAAGAGATACTATAGAGAAATTATCATAGGAAGGTAAGGATAGAGGGGTGAAAGCACAAGTATTATTTACAAGAAGGGCAGCTCCTCCATGCCCATCGGGTCTATCGTCCCGAAGGCAGGAGTAGCCGCGGATATTAAAGGCAGAACCTGGCCGCAGCCAGGTCTCTGCCAAAGCAATAATAAACGGATCAAACTCATTAATAATGTCGATCAGCTCACTCCTTTTGCTCCGGACACTCCGACAGTTCCATTGAACTGCTCTGGATATGGTATGCTGATCCATTATGGGATGTGAATGTCTTGGCAAGTGTTTCAATAATAGGGGCAGCGTGATTCGGTTTTAATATATTTGATTGTAACAATAAATTAATTAACAACATGATAATCTGGGTTATTGACTGTGTTTCCTCATCATTCACAGCTGTGTTGTAAGCACAGCCATTTGATGGGGATGGAGGATTGTAATCTCTGACTAATAACTTATGAGCTACCTGGTCATATCCTTTCCCTATTTTGGGATTGGACTTTGGTTTGGCAATAACTGTTTTTTTATAAGAAATATTGGATGGGTAGTGGCTAGTGGAGTTGGAGTTAGGGGATGTGGTAGGTTGGTCTATTGGTGTTGCTGCTACCTCTGCATATGGTCGTGATACTGTTGGGTGCAATTTAATGGCCTCCGCATAGGAAATGCAATTTTGGGCCATCGATAGTTTAATTTGTTTTTGTCTGGCCATTTCAGGGCAAATTTTGCTAATAGCATAATGAATACCACCACATAGGCAGCATGAGATGCAGCCTTCATCAATCTTGCAATTTTCACCTGTGTGCTCTTGACCACATTTATAGCAGCGAGGCTTAGACCTACATTGTATCTTAGTATGGCCAAATCGACAACAATTATAACATTGTATGGTCGGGAAGGTGTACATTTCAACAGGTAATGCATTATAACACATATAAACTCGTTTAGGTAGCATTTGTCCATCAAATGTTAACACAATGGTTTGGGTTGGCTTCCATGTGGGTGTACCTTCTATTATTACCTTATAATTAAGTCTGCGTGCTTTAAGAATTTTGCCACATCCGAATGGGACTGTGACATTGTCTATTATTTCCTCGGGGGACCATTCGACAGGAACTCCTCTCACAATACCCATTCGGGTTACTGCGAAAGAGGGAATAAATGCTTTTAAGTCATTTTCGCTTAGTGTCTTGTCACTGATGAATGCATTGGCTTCTTCGTGTTTAGAGAAAGCTATAGCTACTCTATTTCTTCCTATTTTTTTAACACTGCCATTTACAATACTATGGAAAGCACAGCGCTTTAAAAACTTTCCCAAAGCAATAGGGTGTAAGACAGTCGAATCATTCGGAGACAATTGAATGCGCTGAACATGAACCACATATGGAGCAACATCTGTAGACTGGTACTGAGGCCTTGCGACAGGTGTGGGGACATGACTCTGGGGAGTAGTTTCATGGGCTACAGCTCGTACCACATTACTCTCCTTGCTCGGATCAAGAGTTGTGTTATTAATAGCTGATGGTTTTATAAAAGTAAACGGACTTTGTTCTGGAATAATTTCGTGATCCGAGCAAGAACACTGGGGATCCACACTGGGGTCCGCAGTAATAGATTTTTCCGACTGTCTCCTTTTCTTTTTATTTCTGCACAACTTGTGTGAGCGGCCGCGCTTTACAGATTTATTTACTGAGCCATCTGTGTCCATTCCAGATTCACTGGATACAATAGTAATATAGCTGGCGGCAGGGGGAACACCTCCCCCGGGATCGGGGGAGTCACCCATATTAAAAATATAAGAAAAAACTTACCAACTAGCTGTACACAATTAACTATTTACAAATAAATACAATAAATAGAACTATATTTACACAAAAATAGATGGATAATCTCCTAAAAATTAATATTTTATTATATAATTTTAAGGAGTCCGAAAAAACCCGCGTTCCTCATTCGAAGTTTCCCGCGCTAATCCGGTCCTAAATTAGCAATCGCATTTAATTTAATATAGTCCGACATAAAGAGTAGAAATTATTTGAGGGCACCACTTGTCCTATGTATGGCTCGGAACAATAACCTTTAGTTATGGTTCCGAGGTGTATGGCAATACTTTAAGTTACTTATAAACGATTTTTATTGAGTTACCTCGTGTGTAGTATACTTTAAAATCTTTTTAATCTGTGCAACTCGTATGTAATGAATGTTTTTTCTTACTTTGTCTGTGACGTCTTTGGCTCGTCCCCTTTCTGTTCTGTGAACCTCGTCATGGTAGCCGTAATCCGTAAGCATTTTTAATCCATTAATAGTGAATGTGATTGTTATTATTATACTGATGCTACATGTATATTATGACAATATAGTGTGGAGCATTTCATGGTGTTATTGATTTCCATCCCTACGACTAGATATAACAAGATATCCATTACCCACTGACTCTGCTTATCAACGCCACCAGGCTGCTAATGTTTGCAGCAATAGGTTATGTGCCCAGCATATAAAATAACATATCAAGAATATAAGTGCAGTGGATATCGGTGGAATCCAATTAATTTTGAGATTACGCTAGTCGGATTAATAGGGATTTTGGAAGGAAATCTGAAAACAAAATGTCGGAACCGAATGCATCCATTCCGGTAGCATCACATGGCAATTCTAACTGGACGAACATTGAAAAGCTGGAAGGAGCTAGAAATTATTATGGATGGAAATTTCAATTGAAGATGAGTCTGTTGCATGATGGTTTATGGAGCGTTGTAGAAAATGGAACTACGCATCAGGGTGACGTTAGTGACCAGCGTGCCTTGGCGCGTATATGCCTATCAGTAAAAAGCAACATAATACAATATGTTAGAAACTCGAAAAGTTCTAAAGAGGCATGGAAAAGCCTATCAGATGTGTTTGAGGATTCAGGACTTATGAGAAGAGTCTTGTTATTGCGTCAATTGCACAGAATGGACTACGGTAGTTTCAATTGCATGTCAGATTATATTGAGTCTATAATGACATTAGTTCAACAATTAGCAGACATTGGTAAATTAATAGATGACAGTGAAGTGGCTGAAATTCTTTTGAGCGGTTTACCGACGGAATATGACCCGCTAGTTTCTAATCTTGAGACTGTGAACATCACGAACACATTGACTAGTGAAGTGGTGCGCACACGATTACTACAGGAAGAATCAAGAAAGGGAGATACAGAAAACAATACCGCTTTTGTTTCGAGGAAATCGTCAAACTTCAAACGTCGGTGTCATCATTGTAAGAAGTTGGGACATTTGAAAGTCAACTGTTTTAAATTGAAACGTGAAAAGAAGAATAGTGAAGAACAGGCCATGGCTGCGGTAGTCAGCAGTGTTCAACATGTTCAAGATCAGTGGTTCATCGATAGTGGGTGTACGTCCCACATGTGCAACAATAGAGACGCTTTTATTTCTTTCAGGGATGTTTTAGGTGATAATCGAATAACAGTTGCTAACAATGAACAACTGTTATGTAAAGGCATTGGTAAAGTCCATTTGATGCTCAACAATAAGGTAAAAACTTTGGATAATGTTTTGTTTGTTCCAAGACTCTCTTCGAATCTTATGTCTGTAAGTAAGCTTATACAGAACGGCTTTAATGTAAAATTTGACCGTGGAGGTTGCACAATTAGTGATAAATTTCAAAACCAGGTAGCCATAGCGTGTATACAAAATGGAATGTATAAGTTAGTTGTAGGTTCATCAGGTGAGAATTTTTGCAATAGGGAGAACTCGTTGCTCTCGCATGGGCGAGAGAGCACGAATTCCGCAGAAGCTACTATGCCGGTTGAAATTTGGCATAAAAGGTTGGGGCATATAAATTTCAGAGATTTAGGCTCAGTTAGGGATAGATTGTCTAATCCTTCTGTGTTACAGGTAGAAAAGGAACTTAATGTATGTATCCCATGTCTTGAGGGGAAGCACTCAGCCAGACCTTTCCCAAAAGGACCAAGTAAGGTTGCGGAGAAACCTTTGGAGCTTGTACACTCTGACGTGTGTGGCCCTTTACCGAGTAGCTGGGGAGGTGCAAAGTATCTGCTCACTTTTACTGATGACTGCACTAGGAAATCCTTTGGATATCTCTTGAAGAGAAAATCTGAGGTGAGTGATTGTTTTGTAAATTTTGTAGCTATGGTGGAGAGACAAACTGGTTTGGTGTTAAAGTGTCTGCGATCAGAAAATGGTGGTGAATACTGTAACTCTAAGATGGGGGAGTATTTGAAATCAAGAGGAATTATTCACCACACAACAGTACCCTACTGCCCGCAGCAGAATGCTATTTCTGAACGGTTGAACCGTACATTAATGGAGAAAGCTAGGTGTATGCTTCAGCATTCTGGTCTGGATCAACGGTTTTGGGGAGAAGCTGTTATGACTGCTATTTACTTGAAAAACAGATCCCCAACAGCTGCTTTAGGTGGAAAGATTCCAGAGGAGGTGTGGACAGGTTCGGTGGTGGACCTTAGTCATCTTCGTGTTTTTGGCTGCGTGGCATATGTGAAGGTACCAGACGTCAAACGCAGTAAGTTGGATCCTAGGAGTAAACCTCATGTGTTTGTAGGTTATTCAGAGACCACCAAGGGTTACAGAGTGGCTGATTGTAGTGATCCAAGGAAGATTGTGTTGGCGAGGGATATCATATTTTTAGAAAATAAATTTTATAATTTTGGACATTCTAAAAATAATGATTATAATTTTATAGATAGTTGTGTGAATGAGAGTAACACAAGGACAATTTTCAGGAACGATAGTACTGAGACAGGTTGTGTGAATGATAGTAACACAGGTGTGAATGATAGTAGCATAATAAATAGAGTTTTCAGGAATGATAGTACTGAGACAGGTTGTGTGAATGATAGTAACACAAGTGGTGTGAATGATAGTAGCACAATAAATACAATTTTCAGGAATGAGAGTACTGAAAGTAGTGTGAATGAAAGTAACACAACTGTAAACAGGAATGAGAGTACTGTAATTAACTGTGATAATATGAATAATTATGATAATGTAGATGATATTATGAATGAAAGTAATAATATGATAGATAATAATAAGAAGTATCCTAATTATTTTTTAATATTTTCAGATGCTGAGAATGACGAGTATTGCACTGTGAGTGAGAGCGAGTCACTCACGAGTTCCACAGATGGTACGATAAGGTCACCGGGTGCGGGGTCGTCTTCCTCAGGGGAAGCTGTGGTAGTTCCGACTCCCCTGTCGTCAACATCTAGGGAACGTCCTGTGCGTTCTACTCGTTCAGTTCTACCAAAAAGGTTTGATGAATATGACATGTCATTAATGGTTAGTGATAGTTATGGTGTAGAACCTAACACTTTTGAGGAGGCAGAAGCTAGTCTCGATGCTGACAATTGGCAAGAAGCCATGAAACAAGAGTATCAATCACTTATTGATAATAAAGTCTGGGTTCTTGTAGATAGGCCTCAGAATAAAAATGTAGTAAAATGTAAATGGGTTTATAAAGTCAAAAGTGATGCCTCTGGTAATTTTATTCAGTATAAAGCTCGGCTTGTAGCTAGAGGTTTTACTCAGAAAGAGGGTGTAGATTATAGTGAAACTTTCTCACCTGTAGTTCGGCATTCAACTATGAGATTGTTATTTAATTTAGCAAATGAGTATGATTTGAATATTGATCATATTGATGTAACAACTGCATTCCTCAACGGTCAGTTAAATGAAACTATATATATGGAACAGCCTAAAGGTTTTGGTACTAATAGTGACAAGGTTTGTTTACTTCAAAAGAGTATATACGGGCTCAAGCAGTCTAGCCGTATGTGGAATATTAGAATTCATGATGTATTATGTAAAAACGGTTTTATTCAAAGCAAATGTGAACCGTGTGTATACTCTAAGAAAGCAGACAATGATCATGTAATATTAGCTATGTATGTTGATGATTTTTATTTGTTTTATAGAAAGAATAGTTTGTGTAAAGATAAACTATTGGAAATATTACATAAAGAGTTCAAAATTAAAAATCTTGGTCCCATACAGAGCTATTTAGGTATCCGTGTAATTAGAAACAGGAAAAATGGGATATTGACACTTGATCAGTCTGTTTATATTAAGAATATTTTGAGGAAGTTCAATATGTTAAATTGCAAACCTGTGTCGACTCCTATGGTTCCTGGAAATAAGTTGTATGTAGAAAGTGAATGTTTAAGTAATGAGTCATATAAGTATAGACAGCTTGTTGGTTCACTAATGTATTTGGCTGTCTGTACACGTCCTGATATAGCATTCACTTGTAGTAAACTGAGCCAGTTTAATACTTGTTTTGGGAAGACTCATTGGCTCGCTGCTAAACATTTGTTAAGGTATTTAGCAGGTACAATTAGTTATGGTTTACATTTTGTAAAAAGTAAAGAATTGTCTTTGTGTGGATATACCGATGCTGATTGGGCTAATGACTGTTTAGATAGAAAGTCTTATACTGGTTTTGTTATTAAAATAGGCAACAATGTTATTAATTGGGAATCTAGGAAGCAAAGAACAATAGCATTAAGCAGTACCGAAGCTGAATATATGGCAATCTGTGACATATCTCGAGAACTATGTTTTGTTAAACAATTAATGTCAGAAATAATGCCTATGAAGTGTTCAAAGGTCATAGTTTATAATGATAACCAGTCTGCTCATAGGTTAATAGAAAACAGGGAGCTCTGTCATAAGAGAACAAAACATATAGATGTCAAGTACCATTTTGTTAAGGATTTAGTTCTAAGAGGTTTTATGGTTATTAAATATCTTAGGACTGATAATATGATTGCAGATTTGTTAACTAAAGTTTTAAGTACTAGACGTCATTGTAAGTTCATGGAAGATTTGTGTGTAAAGCCATGTTGATCATGTATGTGCATGTAGAGTTTAATTTTGTAGAGTTGCAATAATGTTTATTTTAAGACACATGCATGTAGAGAAATATTATATGTAGAGATATGTGATAGAGCATTGATTATGTTTCTTGTTAGTAAGATTTTAATGTATAAGGGGAAGTATTGAGTTACCTCGTGTGTAGTATACTTTAAAATCTTTTTAATCTGTGCAACTCGTATGTAATGAATGTTTTTTCTTACTTTGTCTGTGACGTCTTTGGCTCGTCCCCTTTCTGTTCTGTGAACCTCGTCATGGTAGCCGTAATCCGTAAGCATTTTTAATCCATTAATAGTGAATGTGATTGTTATTATTATACTGATGCTACATGTATATTATGACAATATAGTGTGGAGCATTTCATGGTGTTATTGATTTCCATCCCTACGACTAGATATAACAAGATATCCATTACCCACTGACTCTGCTTATCAACGCCACCAGGCTGCTAATGTTTGCAGCAATAATTTTGATACTTTGCAATTTATATTTATTTTCTATAATATTATTACTTCTCTAATAGTAGAAACTACTACCCGACGAAAAAAAGGGTCTATATAACTCGTTCATCTAGAAATTCTAGTCAATAAATAACAAATCGATCTTGGAATCCTATAGCACAAAAGATTAGAAGTATTAGAATAAGGATTGGTAAACTTGATACTGCCTCAATAGAGCGCAAGCGCTGCTACTGGGTTCGATTTAGTTTTTATATAATAATAAACATACATTCATAACATACATTCACGCCTTTTTTCCCGAAGGGGTAGGCAGAGGTGTATCCGGGACTCAGTCCCATAGTAGATACACCCACATTTCGCCAGTATGTTATTGGTCCCATGTAATAGGGGGCGAGCCTGTTGCCATCTACCGGGCACAGTTCCAGACTCCAGGCAGTTATTGAGAAAATAAATGCATAGCTATGTTTATTATTAATAATAAACATAGCTAGGCATTAACTCGTTAATCCGTTAATCGTTAATTAACGAAGTTAACATTTTGATTAACGGATTAACTTTTAAGTTAACTTTTAAAAATGTTAACGGACACTTTAACTTCCGTTAATATGCAGAAGTCCGTTAATCGTTAATCCAATGCCTTATAGTTACCGCACGGCACCGACAAGTACCGGGCGGCGCGTGGCAGCGAGTGAAACAAAAACAAAACTAGATATATTTTGCCGGCGCGTGCGAGTGAGAAAGAAAACTGCGAAGATTTTTTTCAATTCTGTCACTAGTCTATAGAAAAACCAAAGTGCTCCAACTCTTTAAAGAGTAAAGCGCAGTCTCGTTAAAATGTGGCTGGACATGAAATAAAAAGACTCGTTCAACGATGCTGTATTCCTAGGGGAACAGATATTCATAAATCTATTCATTATATACAATACTGCTATACCCTCAAGCGCTGCAGTTGAACGTCTTTATTCCACGGGTAAAGACATTTTAACACCAAAACGAGCCTCACTTTCAGACGAAAACTTCAACATGTTAATGTTCATGAAGGGGAATATGCACCTTATGCCCGACGATTCAATTACACATTTGAATTATACAAATATTTTGTTTTGTTCCTAACCTGTTAACTTCCAGAACCTAAACCAACAGGTTTTATAAGTTCACTGACGCAACGATATAAAGATGCAATTTAACACATATTAACGGATTAACTTGCGTTAATTCTTCCGAAATGTAACGCTTTAACGTTTAACGAAGCTAACTTTCTTTGTTGCGGTTTAACGATTAACGAAGTTAACTATGTGATTAACGTTGCCCGGCTATGATAATAAATAAATTTGATTATAAATTTTACACAATTGGATTTTTCAATTAAGAATTTTCTGTCTGGATTTGTGTCTGGTTGATGGCAATAGTATCACTCTCTATTACATGAGACCAATAACATACAAGCACGTACAAATGTGGGTGTACATACTATGGGACTGAGTTCTGGGTACACCTCTCCTACCCCTTCGGTAAAAAGGCGTGATTGTATAATATGTTTCTAAAATTGTAAGAATCGTTAGTTTATAAACCTAGTCTACATGTTAGTTTATTTAACACCCCTAGATAATTAATAAACTGTTCGTACAATTTTACGGTAGTATAATGTATCAATATAATAATAATAATAATAATAATAATAAATTCATTTATTTCAGGCAATAGTGCGTATAAGCCGGTATATAGAAACGAAACTAAAATGGTCTCTAAAATCATGTCCTCTCACTACACACACTAGTATACTCTTAAATACTGTGCAAGCGGGAGAACATGATTAGCGCCGCCATTTTAGAATCGTTTCTTTATTGAACTGGCTTATACCTATAATAATTAAGGTATGGAAAAAAGTTATGAATTTAGAAGACATCATACACAGTATTTGGTACCAATACAAAAATCTTTATTTGCCAAAAGTTTTGAGTGATACATGATTTTCAGTGGACGCCGCACTAGGTCTGGCATGCATCGCGCGGGTCTTGACAGGGTTACCGACAAACGATTACTTATCAATAAACTTTAAACAGTTATTTCACCAATCATAAACAATACCAGTTTCGGTACATCGGGATCAAAATGTGTACCTAACAGAGAAGTCAGAAAACGACAACTATCAAAAGAAAGAATTTTGTAATTCGCAAAAAAAATATTCAAAAGTCAAATGGATCAGCTGATCGGAAAATTAATCGGCATTTTTCTAAACTTCGGCTAATACTTCATCATTCATCTTCAAAATAACAAGATATAAATTTACTTAACAAATAGATTTACTATATTCGGAGGAAACCGGGGAATACAAAACAAGCTTAATGTCATGTGGGATTTTGTTGTGGGGGTCAGCTGCAGTTATAGAAACTATCTATAGACTACAAAACGTGCGATTCGTACCGTCTATGAAATCCCCCTATAAATTCGTTGTGGATAAAACTAAAAGCCTGAATTTTCAGTAACCAAGCAGGCATTGTATAAACACGGTGTATATCAAATTTCATTCAATTTGAACAATTAGTTTAAGAATTACAACTAGTCAAAATTTCTTAATTTTGTCACTCACTGACTGACTGATCATCAAACTCTAAGGCACTTCTAGCAGACATAGAAGCTTCTAATTTAGAATACAATTAGTGTTTAGTGTATAAATCAAGGTAAAACTAAAATATTTTGTAATTTCGGTCCAGTTTTCTGGATAGGATCAACTACCTACATAAATGTATCTCGCAAGTAATACATATATTTATTTAATCAAAACGGTTTAGTTACACCAATTACAATGATTAAAATAAAATTAAGAAAGAAAAAAGTAATCATAAAAGAAATTACAGCAAATTATTATAAAAATGTAAGGATAAAAATAAATACCAGTACATCACGCTTGCAGTACCTCAGACACTCAATTAATATCTTCGACCATTCATCCGCAAACAAGTCAAAGTCGGGATTGTGGTCCAAGAGAGCGTTGAATGCTGCTAGAGTGCGTGGTATGGGCGCATTAAATAAGATTGTTTAGTGCGATAGCCAAGTCAATCTATTTTTTTTAAACATAAAAGATTTTTAATAGGTATTGATATGGTCACTATAAGATGTTGTTAGGTTAGCTAATTACGTAATAACTTAACGACAGATGGTGCCTTAAGTAGGGACTTAATAAAGTAACCGACTTGGTATTACATGGATCTCACAACTTTTTACGGTAGAAGAACTGAGTTGCGAGACTTGGTTTATTTTTACTTTTGTTTTTGATGGCATCTACTAAAGAAGACTTATTATAAAGTCAATCAGTACATAGAGGACAAAGATGCTTGGAAACTTCTACATAGCCACCACGCGGCACTGACACAAACAAACGAATGTAACCAAACCAAATATTATAAAACAATCACTTGAAAAAAATATGCCCTACAAGTTTCTTGTGCGTTCTTCATGTAAAGGTATCTTTCCGAACACATCGTAGACTCATTACTGTTTATCTTCAATCTTGTTGACTTTGATTGATTTGGTAAATTTTACATAGTATTGTGTCAAACTGCTAAGTTTGCTATATGTTTTCTTGGGCACGGGAAATTCAAGGTTCTAGTTTTATCCACAACGAAGTTACAGGGGGCGTAGAAAATGCCGCGAGTTGCTTTGAGAAGAGCGTGCTACTGCCATGTTCGACTTGGCATTGTCGTCCATCCAGATTCTTGTTCATACGACAATGATTTTTGATGTGGTAGTTTCTGTTCTGCTTAGAAGAAAATACCTTCTTGCAAAGGTCACATTCTGCATTTTCAATTTGACGTTTTGGTTTAAATGTTTTGTTCTTGTTCATAGGACAAGAATATTTGATGTGTTGGTCTCTGCTACTCTTACTAGTAAATACCTTATTGCATAAGTAACATTCTGTTTTCTTTCGATAGTCTTCTGGTTTCGTGATTTTATTTTCATTCATAGAGCAGACATATTTGATGTGGTTTTCTCTGTAGCGTTTATTAAAAAACACTTTTTTGCAAAAGTTACATGCTGCACTATATTTTCTCATATTATTATGTTTTTGTTTAATGTGACTTCTTAAACTATACTTCCTAGTATATTCCTTTCCACAATGATCACATTGATATTTGCCTAAGTTCATAGTGTTACTATGTTCTAACATAATGTGTGCAGCTAAAGAGTCCTTTTTCTGATAACATTTATGACATGTATCACATATAAATTTATTTTTATTCTTGTTCATAGAACAATGATATTTAATGTGATTGTCTCGGCTATCCTTCCTAGAAAATACCTTATTGCAGATGTTACATTCTACATTTTTAATTTCACATTTTGGTTTGGATATTTTATTAATGTTCATATGACAGTTATATTTGATGTGGTAGTTTCTGGTACGGTTACAAGAAAATATCTTGTTGCAAAGGTTACATTCTACATTTTTAATTTGACATTTTGCTTTGAATGTGTTATTCTTGTTCATAGGACAGGAATATTTGATGTGGTTGTCTCGGTGATCTTTTCTAGTAAATACCTTATTGCAAAGGTCACATGTTGCTTTTGCACTAATGTTATTTTTGTTAATAGAAATTATTTCTATAGTTCTGAGGTGATAGTTCTCGTCCTCACTTATACAATGATCATATTCTGCTCCATCTTTTGGATCACAATCTATGTTTTGGCAAGTTTCCTGTTTCACCTCCGGTCCAATAACTAATTCATTCTTGACAATATGGTGTTCATATAATTGATTATATTCTGATTTGATTAATGTTTCTTTACATTCATTTTCTGGTTCAGGGTCATATTCGACTTTAACTTGTATGCTCTCATCTTGCTCCTGCTTTATTTGTTCAACACTAGGTAATGCATCATTATTTAGATCATTTCCATGACTGTTGTAAATTATTTCTTGTTTTTTGACAGTTTCTTTTTGAGTGTGGTCATTAACTTCTTTAAAATCTTCGAGATTGTCTTGATTCATTATGGTTTTATCTTGAATAATAGCGTATTCCTGTTCATTTATTATCTTTGGATTTCATATATTTATGAGTGTAATTTTTATCTAACGTGTCAATATCATCATCAGGATTTTGTTCATAATATTCAGTTTGGTTCAAAAGCCCATTGATGGCAAACTAACTGGCAGACATCAAACACCTTTGACAAAATGCTGTTAAGTGAAGAGATCTGAAATGAAAATAATTTATTTTTCATTAATATAGTATAGTATTTTATATTGAATTCATTGTAGGTATTTTTGTTTGAGCTTATTTAAAAATGTTTTAAAAATTTATGTCATCAAAATCGATCTCATCAGTTTGATGGGACTTTTTTTTCTCACTTGTTCACCCAGGTGAATAACTGGGAATAAACCGTCCCATCAGCGTGATTCGAAATTCGCCGTAGTTTTGGAGATGAGTCTGAAGATCCTGTTCCTCTGTAGCCTGTATAATACCTACCTATTTTAAAATATTTATTATAATGCTAATCCAAACTCATTATTGTGTTGAAAAAACATTTTGAAATTAATAATATTGATCTATAAAATGTAGAATATTGTTGGGTTTACCTATTCCGATAAATCCGTCCTACTAAATTTGTGTGAAAGTTCGTGAGGATAGACGGATGGATGTTTGTTACTCTTTCACGCTAAAACTACTGAACTGATTAGACTGAAATTCGGTATGTAGATAGTTAGACCCTTCAATAACACATGGGGTACTTTTGATGGTGAATTGTTTTATGGTGAAACCGCGGGGCACAGCTAGTAATATATAAAATATTATTATGATAAGAAATATATTTGTCGTTTTTACAATGATTATTTTGTATGAATTTTTTTTTTTTATGATAGTTTGTGACAAGTCGAGCAAATCACGTGCCTGATGGTAAGCATCATGATTGCCCATATCAGACACAGTGACATCCAGTGTTTTATAATTCAAAATTCTGTACAGCACTGCACTGCACCTGTCACCCTGAGATATTAGTTGTTGAATCTCGTCATGCCCAGTAATTTCGCTGGTAACATTGCCCTTCATACCGGAACACAGTAATGTTACCTACCTACCACTACAAAATATAATACTCTATAAATATATATTGATAAATTAATTTCATTTTGTGATATCTTTAATCGCTTGTGTAATATTTATAGACAAGGCAGTCTATTGTTGGTGGGTGGAATGCGAAATGAGAAATGCATCACCCATAGATAAACACACATGCCCAATGCCCCTACAGGCGGTATATCTACCAATGGCAACATACCTACCTGCCTTAAATTAAGTTGAATTGAATAAAGCACCGTTAACGTTTCATCTTTTGAAGCCGAAATTACTTTGGATAGGTGTTAATCCCACAATTTTGTAGTGGGAGGCTTCTTTTGCAGGAGGCCGCCTGAGGAAGTACCTCACCTTTGCCAGTTATTCATACCCCAAGTAGTAATGTGCAAACCTTACTGTGTTCTGTTCTGAAGGGCAATGTTACCAGCGAATTCCTGGGCATGAAGAGTTTAACAACTAATATCTCAGTGTGACAGGCGCAGTGCAGTGCCGTGCAGAATTTTGAATTTTAAAACACTGGGTGGCACTGTCTGATATGGGCAATCATGTTGCCTACCATCAGGCACCTGATTTGCTCGTCTTGTCACTCACTATCATAAAAAAAAAATCAATTAACTTCACCATAAATATATAATATCACAAGGTATACAATTCTTAATCACTAAATTTAAATTCAAATTCTTCAAATCAGAGCAAAATAAAAGTTAAAATGGTACTTCATAGACTAGATGGGGACGGCACAGAATTCAGAATGTCATCTTTCTCCATTCCAGTCATATCATCCGTCATCTCTGCACTCACTCACTATTCCCGATAATATCATAAAACATACAGTCGCACCTTATTACCGTTGAGATAGGCAGTCTATTAAATTTATCTCTATTTGATACACTCCTGACATACAACTTTCGCTTTCTACACTTTCATGCTTCGCAATTGTGGGTACTTTGACCTAATAACATGTTATTTAATATATGAATTATGGGAATATTGTATTATCCCAGACAGAACAGCAATGTTCTTGCACACATATGTTTGACCTACCTGGGAATTGACCAAGTCAATTTATAATATCACATATTATTTCTCAATTTTTAGAGGAAATCATCCGCAGAATCCACCAAAAAGAACACAGAAGACGGCCATACAACAAAAATCAATCGTTTGAATAGTGTTTCACTAAGCACCAGTCCTGAGAATATAGTATAAAATTAAATTATTTTAATGTTCACTATTAGAATGTAACAAAGTCAATAGTTGAAAAAGTAAACAATGGTCAATGGACATTACTTCCACAGATCACTATATTAATCACAGAACAGAGAGGAAATTAATTACTTCAACTGGCGGCCACAGAACACTTGTTCTTTTGTATTCTGTGGATCATTTATTAGTAGGTACGGAGTGTTGCCATCATAGTGGATTTTCAACTTAATTTGGTGGTTTGGACCCTTAGTTAGTGGCTAGTGGATGTATAGTATTTTTTCATGCGATCATTTAACCACTTAATCTCGTTGCAAGTTTTTGAAAACGTGTATGATTTTAATATCTGTAGATATTACTACTGTTACGGCAGGGGGTGTCAGCTTAGTTCCCGGCCAATGCCAACACGGCGAAGGAAATGTTAAAAAGAAACGGAGATCCACAAACGACAGAGAAAGCACTATTTACTGACCCTACTAAGGAAAATATAACATTTTAGTAGAATTCAAAGTTATGGGAATTATTTAATTAATTCGGCAGATAGAAATAAACACTACAATAAATTTATCACATATATTGTTCAAATTAGTTAAATCTAGACCTCAGATTCTTATGATTACTTGAATCAGCGTTAGAAGAATTTATTTTTTGCCATCTGGCAACCGGATAATAGAAATGGCTGCTTTTTGTTTACGATTTTCACTTTTTCATTGATTTGCACTTTGCACATCTTTAGTGGAAATAAGTTTTGTAAAGTTTCTCGTATTTGTTAAATTGTGCTATAGAAAGTTTTGTTTTTGTGCTAACGAGATCATAGACTCTATTATTGCGATTGTGCGAAAAAGACGCCTAGGTTAGGCAAAGTGTTAAACTGTGGTGTTAAATATCGGATTTTTCCGTGAGGTATTATCTCAATAATTACCTGGAGTATAGAACTGTGCCCGGTAAATGGCAATAGTCTCGCCTTCTATTACATAGGACCAATAACATACTGGCGAAATGTGGGAGTATACTTAGTATGAGACTGAGTTCTGGGTACACCTCGGCCAACCCCTTCTAGAAAGATGTGTAATATAAGATTTACCTTATTTTCATCTGAATAAAGACTACTTCTAATACCTGCCCTTATTTTTTACCCTTTGCGTATGGCATATAGAATAGGCATATATAGAAGTAAATATAGAAATATAATATTGATAGGTACCTATTATAGCTAATGTTAGAAATATTAAATCTCCCGCGCTACTGAATAGTTCAGTGCGAAGCGTTGGTAACGCTAGCGTCGCTTCGTGTACGCAAATCTGAAGTATGTAGTGGGACTTCTTCTTGTATATGTGTTCTGTGTGTTACGGTCTCGTGCCTAAAGCCTAGATAGAGAACATTAATATCTGTAAATGACCAAGGATTTTCTACCCAAAAATTAGAGTGACATCAAATACTCGAAGGGTTTCTATTTTAAAAGCTTTTATTTAACTTGCAATATAAGTAAGTATGTTTGTTCGGGTGAAATCTTTGAACTCAATTTTGACGTAGATATCTTCAACCGATTAAGCTGAAATTTTGTATACACGTTAAGTTTGGATGACAATGCACGATATGGTGTGTGACATCATTCTAAATCCAATATGACGGACCATCCAAGATGGCGGAATAGTTATTTTTAATGAAATAGTTATCAAATGAAAGGGCTGGTTGAGAGTAACTCGTAAAATAATGTGATGTCATTCTAAATCCAATATGGCGGACCATCCAAGATAGAGGAATAGTTATTTTTAATGCACTTCTGCAATATGGGTATCAAATGATAGGGCTCATTGAGAGTAAATTGAAAAATGAGCTCCAAGCTGAAATAAGTTTGAATTCTGTAATTTGGCGAGATGGACGTCATCAACATTGGTCGGCAACCTAACTAGGAGAAAGACAACTCCAAAGTCAAACTCGGAACTGTGTTTCGTCAGGCACAAGTAAGCTCCAAGCTGAAATAAGTTTGATTTGTGTAATTTGGCGAGATGGACGTCATCAGCATTGGCCTGCAACCTGTCTAGGTGTAGGACAACTACAAAATCAAATTCGAAACTGTGTTTCGTCAGGCACAAGTAAGCTCCAAGCTGAAATAAGTTTGATTTGTGTAATTTGGCGAGATGGACGTCATCAAGATTGGTCTGCAACCTAACTAGGAGAAAGACAACTCCAAAGTCAAACTTGGAACTGTGTTTCGTCAGGCACAAGTAAGCACCAAGATGAAATAGGTTTGACTTCTGTAATTTGGCGAGATGGACGTCATCAGCATTGGTCTGTAACCTGGCTAGGAGAAAGACAACTCCAAATCAAACTCGGAACTGTGTTTCGTCAGGCACAAGTAAACTCCAAGCAGAAATAAGTTTGATTTGTGTAATTTGGCGAGATGGACGTCATCAGCATTGGTCTGCAACCTGTCTAGGTGAAGGACAACTCCAAAATCAAATTCGAAACTGTGTTTCGTCAGGCACAAGTAAGCTCCAAGCTAAAATAAGTTTGATTTGTGTAATTTGGCGAGATGGACGTCATCAATATTGGTCTGCAACCTAACTAGGAGAAAGACAACTCTAAAATCAAACTCGGAACTGTGTTTCGTCAGGCACAAGTAAGCTCCAAGCTGAAATAAGTTTGATTTGTGTAATTTGGCGAGATGGACGTCATCAGCATTGGTCTGCAACCTGTCTAGGTGAAGAACAACTCCAAAATCAAATACGAAACTGTGTTTCGTCAGGCATAAGTAAGCTCCAAGCTGAAATAAGTTTGACTTCTGTAATTTGGCGAGATGGACGTCATCAGCATGGTCTGCAACCTAACTAGGAGAAAGACAACTTCAAAGTCAAACTCGGAACTGTGTTTCGTCAGGCACAAGTAAGCTCCAAGCTGAAATAAGTTTGATTTGTGTAATTTGGCGAGATGGACGTCATCAGCATTGGTCTGCAACCTGTCTAGGTGAAGGACAACTCCAAAATCAAATTCGAAACTGTGTTTCGTCAGGCATAAGTTAGCACCAAGCTGAAATAAGTTTGACTTCTGTAATTTGGCGAGATGGACGTCATCAGCTATTGGTCTGCAACCTAACTAGGAGAAAGACAACTCCAAAGTCAAACTCGGAACTGTGTTTCGTCAGGCACAAGTAAGCTCCAAGCTGAAATAAGTTTGATTTGTGTAATTTGGCGAGATGGACGTCATCAGCATTGGTCTGCAACCTAACTAGGAGAAAGACAACTTCAAAGTCAAACTCGGAACTGTGTTTCGTCAGGCACAAGTAAGCTCCAAGCTGAAATAAGTTTGATTTGTGTAATTTGGCGAGATAGACATCAGCATTGGTCTGCAACCTGTCTAGGTGAAGGACAACTCCAAAATCAAATTCGAAACTGTGTTTCGTCAGGCACAAGTAAGCTCCAAGCTGAAATAAGTGGCGCATTCTCCCAAACACCCAAGTCAAGGTGATCTTTCATTGTCTTCTATACTGTTAAGTAGGTAATTTGTTAATAAATATTATATAATATGTAATTGTATTAAAATGTATTACTTTAGCATCATAATCATTATTGGCCTTGTACGAGTAGATACATCTTTAAAAAAGAGATGGTTCAAGAGCATTATCGCAAGCTACGGCATTTGCGTTCATGGGTGAAGACTCAGTGAAATTTTCTAACACTTTGCCAGTAATATTTTAAATCTCTTGCAGTAGAAGTCGTACCTATTGTCATCTATTGGGTTCAGACTCCAAGCTGTCATTCAGAAAACCCCTAATAGAAAATCCAATTACACTTTTTGGCTGACTTGTGGATCAAACCCGGGTTCTCATGATCATATGATTGGCTCAAACACCACCTAAATGGTTTTCAAGTTTGTAGTTGATAGCGATCAACGGTTCGAACGGATCGAATTTTTGCGGTCGACATGACTATTAACTGCTCACCCCTAACATGTCGTCTCTGAGATCGTGCCGAGTGTGGACGTGTGTCGCTCTGTCCCGCGAAGCTTACCTTGTATAATTTTGCTATTGGTTGTTTCGATATTTTGCAATTCCTGCTTGCTCTCGCGCATTTTGAACGTGTGGCTCCACCTAGTGGGTGGTCTCTGAGTGGGATAGCTGCAAGTCACACAACTTGTATCTCATTGTGAAGAGTCATCGTCGGAGATTGGTGAAAAAGTGTGCAAGGTGGAGGGGCGCGAACCCGGAGTCTTGTAGTTGTGAGAAATTCGAGTGCGCCTGCCCTGCCGCTTCACCACGAGATCATTCGTAGTATCGATCGAAATTACCATACTACTGGGGCCAAGAGCTACGCGACGCCTACGGAGTGGTGAGTGCTATGAGACCACCTGTTGCTCGGCACTAGTGTGTATGCTACAAAGCGCGCTTAGCAAGTACGATTTTGAGTAGCGCCTACGATTTTTGGTGTGGCAACAGCACAGGAGATTGCTACGCGTATTTATCGGCTTATTGCTATTTATTATTTGCTTTTAATACCACAAACTCTGTTGACTGAAATATGCAACCAAAATGTGGGGGATGTGGCAAATTCATCGCGGCTCAAGATGGCGCGATATGCAATAAGTGTACCGGCGTTTATCATCGGGCCTGTGTGAATATTCCTGATAAGGCTCGGATAACTCCGTCATGGATGTGTCCTACTTGTAAATGCGCGCTACCGCGGGACAATAAGCCTTCTACACCAGTTCGAGGAGCTACTATGCAGTATTTGGAGGTTAATGACGAAACCGTAGAGGCAGAGCAGCTGTGTTTTACGTCCCCAGATTTGGAGCTGCAGACGCTCCCCCAGGTCTCAGAGGGGGATATGATGTCGCGGCTTCTATCCGCAATATCTGAGCTCAACAGCCATATTACTGCTTTTAATGAAAGAGAACGTGTCCTAAAGAATGAAATGGTGTCGCTGAGGGAGGAACTTCATGAGAACAGAGCGAAAATCGGAAATTTTGATGCATTAGAGGTGGAAGTGAAGTTGCTAAGAGAGGAAATTAAGCGGATGAATGAAAATAACTTGAAGAATAAAGTTACTATGGAGAATCCTGACTTGCATGTGGAATCACTAGTACAGCCAAATGAACGGAAGTTGAAGAAGCCCAAAAACTATCATAGGAATGAGAGCGGAAGTAATATTCGATCAGGTCCGGTCGAAAGTTTACCAGGCACCTCTCAAGACAGGAAGGCGGAGCATCGCGTTACACTGCTGAATCCTACATCTAACTCCTTGACTCCAGACATGACATTACCAGCAATCACTGAGCCGATTCAGTCGTCATTTATCGACATTGATATAGATGAGCAGGCTGAGAAATGGACGACGGTGGTTAATCGAAGGCGTAGTCGAGTTACTGTACGTGGCGAAGGTAACGTGGATGAGGAGCTGAAGGCTGTGGAGAACCTGAAGAAGATCCACCTCTGGTCGCTGGCACCTGGTACTATGGAAGAAAAAGTAGTGAATTATATGACTAAACGTAATGCAACAGGTAAAAGCTACTACGCGGCTGAAAAAATCCAGCTAAAGCATAATAACTACTCGTCGTTTGTGGTAACGGTTCCAGAGAGCCTTTTTAACTTTTTCATGACGGGAAAAAACTGGCCGCTGAATGCTAGGGTGAACGAGTGGTTTCGGAGAAGAGACGGCGGCCGGCAAGCATATGCCCAATCATCCGCTAAGGTGCCACTATCCTGCACTCAATAAAACTAGAACCGTTAAAGCCTACTATCAGAATGTAAGAGGGTTGCGTACAAAACTACATGATTTTTCAAATGCTTTAGCGGCTTCAAATGCAGAGGTTTACTTTATATCAGAGACATGGCTGACAGCAAGTATAATGGACGAGGAAGTTGTTCCCACTGGTTATTCTATAATACGAACGGACCGGCCGGGAGTGCGCCGTGGTGGTGGAGTCGCTATTATAGCTGCACCAGGATATGAGCTCAGGGAAATCAGTGTGCGGATACCTTTGAATGATTTGGGTTGTGAATGTATTTCTGCTGGGGTGTATCGTGCTAAACATCTAGTTTTTATTGCTGTTTGTGTTTATATACCACCAAGAATGTCAGAAACTACTTATATTAGAATGTTTGAAATCCTAGAGTCAATTTGTGTAGAGTATACCAATGTTGTAATATGTGGAGATTTTAATTTAACATCTAGTACTGACAGTGTTTGTTCTAGGTTCGAATTCTTATTGTCATTCTGTGAACTTATTCAGGTAAATGAAGTAAAGAATAAAAATGGTAATATCTTGGATCTGGTTTTGGTTAGTGCCGCGTTGAATCAGGTAGTAGTATCCAAGGATGATGAATGTCTAGTTACACCCGATAATTATCATCCGCCGTTAAGGGTAGAGATTGTATTTGATTTTTCGATGCACTCAGCCCAGCCGGTAGAAAATAATCAATATAGAGTGAGGAATTATAACAAAGCCAATTTTATGGAACTTTATATGGGCTTAAGGGATACAAATTGGGAAACTTTATATACAATCAGGGATCCGCAGCAGGCTGTTGAATATTTTTACTTAGTTCTTAATGAGCATTTTAATAGATCAGTTCCGACGCGACCTAGTATAGCTAAGCAGGCCAGATATAACTATCCGCAGTGGTATTCGGCTCGCACAATTAAGCATATTCAAGAGAAAGCATATCATCATCGAGCTTACAAATCTGATAACACTCCATCAAATCGGCAAGTTTTTATGCAATGGAGAGCCATAGTCAAGTTAAACATAAAAGAGGACTTTGCATTTTTCAAGAAGCGTATGGAGACGGATCTTAAGAAGGACCCATCTACATTTTGGGGATATGTTGCCTCTAAACGTGCAGCGGGTAGATCGAGCAAAAAGTTATCCTGTAATGGTAATCTTCTTGAAGATCATCAGGTTGCAGATAGCTTTGCTGATTATTTTAAATCCGTATATTCACCACAACCACCTCGTTTATGTCCGGAGGAGGCAATGGCGGCAGGTGACAGTGGAAGTTATCGCATTGATGTGTCTGCTATACTGGAAGAGGATGTAGAACGTGCTGTTAAGGAGCTGAAGCCAAAGCGCTCAGTGGGCCCCGATGACATTCCGCCTTATATAGTGAGGGATTGTGGTTCTGTATTTATTAAACCATTACAGCATATATTTCAACTTTGTTTTGCGAAGCCATACTATCCTGATGAATGGAAACTGGCAAGAGTTGTTCCTGTCCCGAAAAAATCTGGGACAGATGTAAGTGATCATAGGCCTATAGCCGTGCTATCAGTCTTCGGGAAATTATTTGAATCAATTCTACATCATCAAATTAGTCATCAGGTTGAAAATCAGTTGGCAGATGCACAGCATGGTTTTAGGAAAGGGCGATCGACCACTTCTAACCTGCTGTGCTTTGTTTCCTATACTGCAGAGGCATTTGATGCCGGCGTCCAGGTGGACGCTGCTTATTTCGACTTTCGCAAGGCCTTTGACTCTGTGGATAATGATATACTTCTCCAGAAATTTTCAAGGGCAGGATTCACACCGCCACTTATTCGATTCTTTTGTGAATATCTGCGAAACCGCCGGCAGTACGTGCAGTATAGGGGTCGAAGATCTAAACCATACTGCACATACTCGGGCGTAAGTCAGGGTTCAAATCTGGGTCCCTTGGAATTTCTTATAATGATCAATGATTTGCCGGAGATTGTTAGCACGGCGAGGTGCTTATTATTCGCAGATGACCTGAAGCTGTTTTCGGAAATTCGGGATAGGAATGACACTGTGCTCTTTCAGCAGGATATAGATAAGGTGAATGAATGGAGTGAACACAATAAACTGTTTTTTAACGATAAAAAATGCTCAATTGTTAGCTTCTCCAGGTGCAATATACTTAGTACTGTGGACTATATTTTAGGAGATACACCTATCCCGAGAACTAAGGCAGTCCGAGACCTAGGAGTACTAATGGCTGATGATCTGACGTTCCGATTGCATGTTGAAAATATATGCACTCAAGCCTTCAGGATGCTTGGCTTTGTTCTGCGTCAAGCTAGACATCTCGACAGCATTGCGGCTATTAAAGCTTTATACAATGCGTTTGTTCGCAGTAAGTTGGAATGCAATGCAATTGTGTGGAATCCGTACCAAGCTAAATATTCTTATATGGTGGAAAAAATCCAGAGAAAATTTATTAGATGGCTGTACAAGAAGCAGTTTGGTTACTATGTGGGGTATCCAAATTTGTATCCCAGTGAGTTCCTGTTAGGAATGGTGGGGTATAATTCCTTAGAAGTTAGACGGAAAGTATCGTTAATGGAATATATGTGGAGCATTCTCACTGGAAACAAGTACAATCCGTCTATCTTAGAACGCCTATCACTTGAAGCGCCTAATAAATATATGATGGTTCGTCGGCGTAATTTGTTTGCGTTGGGCTGGACTAGGACAGAGCTAGCGAGACATGCCCCTGTACCTCGAGCGATGCGAATGCTTAACGCGGTGCTAGAACAAAATCCAGAGACAGACTTGTTTACCAGCTCCCTGAATGACCTTCATAGAATTCTGACGAGGTTTGTAGAAAGAAACCCAAGCGTTCCATAGTTTGGGATTATATTATTGTTTTCAAAAATTGCTATTGTAATTGTTATTGTTGTTGTTTATTGATAATTTCTAATTATATTTAATATGATATTGTTCTTAATATAGTGTTTGGCCCTGGGTTCGCGAATTGGGAAACTGTAATGCGGCTCAGAGGCACGTTGTTAATAAATAAATAAATAAATAAAACATCACTCATTAGGTTGAAGAAATTAATTTGAATTGCGTTATAACGTAATTTCATGATGAAAAACACAAAATAATTAAGTATGTATACGTATTACCTATACTCAAACGGATGGCAAAGGCGCAAAATGTATTTGCCGTTTTATACGTAAATGGTGTATTTTTCGTAGAGCGTTCAAAAATAAACGTCCTGCCCCTTTTGCTTTTACCCATTTTCAGAGCAAAATACTGAAAGAAATTCATACAAACAAGCCAAAATCGTAAGTACTAAAGCAAAAGAATCAATACGAATAAGGAAAGAAAAATTTCACCCAGGGGCGGGATTTGAACCACGCATCCTCCGCACCAATCCGTGGTGGGCGCGCTCTACTACTTGAGCTACCGTGGAAGTACTAGTCGTCGGTGAAATTTTTCTATCCCTTCTACCTAACGCTCTAGGGGCGTGTGTTTATCTATAGGTGATGCATTTCGCAATCTACCCACCGACAAGTCTAATGTTACAATTAGAATTCATATCGAAATTGATAAACATAATAATAATAATAATAATGGACTTCCTTTTTGCTTAATATTTTAAATTTTTAGACAAAGCGGTCTACTCGCATGAAATACAATACGAATACAATAATAATTCTTTCCTTATCCGTATTGTATTTCATGCGAGCAGACCGCTTAGTCTAAAAATTTAAAATTATATTTTCAGCAAATGTCTAGACTGACAGGATGAACTGAAAAAGTCAATACTTACCTTTGAAGATAATATACACATTGATATGAATTTTTAAGCGCTGGGCGACTGGTGTCATATATACTATAAATATATATTATAGTATCTATTTTTTATTTTAATATAATATCACAATAATATAAATACAGATAATAAAGAAAAAAGTTCCTAACAAAAAAATATCCGGGCAAAAATTACTCCTGGGACTGGATTCGAACTCGCATTCGTTGATCGATGACACGATTTTGTGAACGTTGTCTGAATACTGCAACCACTGGTCCATTTCATACTAGACGTAGCTAATGAATTTAAGCAATCATCTTTACGAGAATGTAAATAAAAACAAAAGTCTAAAATAATACCTACGATAAGTACCTATACCTAATTTGAATACAAGCGTCACAAACTTTACTACTGACATGAATATGCGCGCGAAGTCGCAATAATGATCTTCTTAGACACACATTCATAGCTCATACTTTCAGGAGCAGAGCGACGGCGATAGTTTTTACAAAAACCGAAATTTTAAATTCTTCGTCACTCAGGTTTCCCGTTAAGGTGTATTTGTGGGCATTCTGTCCGAACCAAGTGTGTTCTGTGGTCCGAACCCGCCTGTGAAGCGGCCCGCGCGCTCTGGCAGGTATTTATGTATGTATGTGAGGGGGCACTGCGGGTGCGGGGGAGCATGTTCATGGGTAGATCTGTGTCATACTTGTTAATTTTTGTATTTTATTAGGTACTTGCTATAAGCTAAAAAAGGTTCTGTGTAATGTGTTTTTATAAATATTATGATTTGTTTTTCTAGGATAAGGCTATGATGGGACTGTCATACCCATAAGGGTAAAAGTCCCAAATATAAATTTCAGATAAAAAAAAAGATTTATTAAAACCTTATCCATATCAAAACAGCTTGGAATCTTACTATTGTAGGGTTGATGTTATTTTGCGACGCGAATGCTACGGATTCTGTGAACACTGAACGTTTTGGTGGTTTTATGATTAATGGCAACGTGTGTTTTAAGGAAGATCTATGGCCTATGGTATGTGCATGTGGTAGGCCTCTTTAGCAAGGGGCCGCCTGGGGAAGTACCACACCTATAAATGTATTTTTACACAGCTAGGCACTACGGGGGTGGGGGTGTTGAACTACGCCCATATTTGTGCGGGTTAGCGAGCGCAGTTCTATAGTTCCAATCAGAGGATCCTGCAGCCTCTCATAATCCTTAGCCGGCTCTTACAACCCCGGGTAGATAGGGTGGGGTACTATTCTATAGCCGGTAACCACGACAAAAATAAAACAACATTTAGTAAAATATAAATTATAATTAAATATAATATTATAGCTATGACGAATGTAAAGACGGATGCTTCTCCACGACCTCTTTCACTTCAGGAGACATCGCTGACACTTTTCGACTAATGAAAAACCTGAATAACAAAAGAAATCACTATATAGTAACGACTGGAAATTATTAAATCTTATAATAAGCCTCATACACCTCCTTTTACTATATTTTCTCATAATTCACTACATATTCCATTAACACTGCTTTACCGCCATATTTCCTGCTTATCTGTCTATTCCATAGAGAATATTACATCTCAGTCCTTCTAATATCAAACCAGTAACCTTGTCACTGTCAATATTCTTGTTGACAGCGACAAAGCCACAGGCTAAATCCACAAATCCTTACATTTGCCAAAAAATACATAAAGCAATTATAAAATCCCAAATGACTCACTGGCTGACTTGCAACGCAGAGCCCAAACCACTGATCCTAGAGACTTGAAACTTGGAATGTAAGTTCTTTTCGTTGTCTAGACGTGTGCTAAGAAAGGATTTTTGAAAATTCACATTCTAAGGGGTCCAAAATAGCGTCAAAATTTTGGTGTCATCAGCTTTCTTTACAATAGTACAATATAATAGCTGTGCTTCGCAGTTCCACCCGCGTAGTCTTCGTTCCCATGGGAATATCGGGATATAAAGTACCCCATGTGTTATTCTAGGGTCTAAACTATCTACATACCGAATGTCAGCTCAATCGGTTCAGTAGTTTTAGCGTGAAAGAGTAACAAACATGCATCCATCCTCACAAACATTCGCATTATAAGAATACAGGACCTCTTAGCAGTTTCACACAATCCTATGGAAAATTTACTAAATCGATGTTTTGTATTCCCGTGTTTCCTCCGAATACAGTAAACCTATTTGATATATTTATATCCTGATATTTTAAAGATAAAGTAAACCATGTCCCTATCATTTTATTTTTGTTTATAAACTCTACATTATGTAGTGAACGTTCAATGACGCGAGTAAAACTGGTTCACTATGAACAGACCAAGGGTTTATAAGAAAAATTAAAATGACAGGGACATAGGTTACTTCACTATAAAAATATCAGGATATAAATTTATAGAATGGGTTCATTATATTCGGAGGAAACAGGGGAATACAAAACATCGATTTGGTAATTTTTTCATAGGATTGTGTCAAATTCTTAGAAGGCCGCGTACGCTTTTTATAATATTATTAGAATTTACCTAAGTGTATCTCTCAGCGCGCTCGGGAAATAATTAGCGTCGATAACCGTAGCGAGGACTGAGTAGCATTCTGGTAGAGACCAGCGGATAATGAAGTTCTTGTTTTCACTCTGAAATTAACGAATAATTATAATAATATGAATATATAGTAAAGCACAGATAATAATAATACTACGTATAGAATGGACACTGTCATCCGCTCACCAATCGGGCCTTCCTCACCCCGCGAGCGAGATTGAGCTCTCCATGAGCCCCGCTTCTGTGGGAAATCACCTCACGCACACTTTTGCACGTGTATAAAATTCCATGCGTGCAGTGTCTGTGTAGTAGGCGGTAGCGCGGCTTTTGTATGGGATAGATCGAGTTTTTTTTATGATAGTGAGTAACAAGACGAGCAAATCAGGTGCCTGATGGTAAGCATCATGATTGCCCATATCAGACACAGTGACACAGTGTTTTAAAATTCAAAATTCTGCGCGGCACTGCACTGCGCCTGTCAGTCATTTCGCTGGTAGCATTGCCCTTCAGATAATATTAATTTAGTGAATTTATTATATTTGTCACACCACTGACCAAATGTGATTTACGGTACTATCCGCCAATTGTTGCACTATTTAACATACTGTTTTGTTTAATTTTTAAGATTTATTGTTTTGTGGTGTACCAATAAAGTGTTTCTATCTATCTATCTATTTACAGGTCGCGTCACGGCTTTAGTTCTGTTTGGTAACAGGAATGAGGTGCGACGGGAGAGGTGCTACATTGGTCGCTTGGTTGTCTTCACCCCGTCTCACCGGGAGGTGAGACGCGTGATCCTTCACTATTCTGCGTACTGTCGGGAGCATACGGAGTAGTGGTTTTTTTTTAAATTTTTTTTTTATTTTTTATTGTAATAATATGAACGCATTACAGCAATTATACATATTATCAATTACGTTATAGTTGAAAAATACAATCATAATATTAATAAATTAGTAACTTAATTATGATAATTAAAAAAAAATAATAATAAAAAGTCAAAAGTTGTAGTAAATATTAGGTTTAGGATTATAAGTCTCACAAAATGTCAATAGTAAATTTAAAATAGCACGCCATTTGTCACAAAAAATATCGCATCGTGGTGTGGGAACGATCACAGCTCGGATAATGAACACAATCTAGATGAGGTTGTTGAACACTCCCCAAATTGTATTATTTAATTTTAATTTAACATCTCACGAAAAGGCGTGTTATTCTGAGTCTATTACTCCCTCGGAATAAAGTACCACATAATTTGACGTGTCCTTTTGATTAAAAATTTAAAACATAAGTTTAATTTATTTAATTTGCGCATGCCCGAACCGCTTATTGCACCTTTTTTCATAATACTTGACAAATTAGTAGTTACAAAAAAAAAACTCTTAATAAAATTACACAGCTCTGCAAAAAAAAAAAAATTTTCTTTGTTGCCCTGGATATATCATCGCAAATTTTTACGTTTTCAAGTGCCCACTCTGACTGCCTCGGTGGCGTAGAGGGCGCATGCTCGACTGCCAATCAAGAGGTCCCGGGTGCGATCCCCAGGTCAGGCAAAGTGTTTAATATTGGATTTTTCCATTAGGAATTGTCCTAATAACTGCCTGGAGTCTGGAACTGCGCCCGGTAGATGGCAATGGGCTCGCCCCCTATAGCATGGGAACAATAACATACTGGCGAAATGTGGGTGTATCTACTATGGGACTGTGTCCTGGGTACACCTCTGCCTACCCCTTCGGGAAAAAGGCGTGAATGTATGTTGTTCATGAATTGTGCGCATAAATAGACACAAAATCATTTTCATATCTAGGTCAACAAAACTACTGTAGACCAGTGCTATATGCGCGAATTTACATCTGCGCAAAGCACCCTTTCTGCCGAGCGCTATTAAAAACCGTGACGCGACCTTTACCGAAACTTACCTTAACTCCTACAGACGATAAGACTTACTTTAATCAATCCCAAGCCCCTGAGAACGCTGTCAGCCAACACCCATTGTATCGCGTGTCTGTTTTGAGCATTAGTTGCCAGCAGAGAATATAACTCTGTCGCTACACTCCGTTCTGGCAGCCCCGAGACCAACAGAGTTGCTTCCACGTACGCTTGGATGAAAACTGTCGGATCCTTTATTGCCTGGAAAGAATAAACAAGAACATACAATCACACCTTTTTCCCGAAGGGGTAGGCAGAGATGTATCTCAGTCCCATAGTAGATACACCCACATTGCGCCAGTATGTTATTGGTCCCATGTAATAGGGGGCGAGCCTATTGCCATCTACCGGGCACAGTTCCAGACTCCAGGCAGTTATTGCGATAATTCCTAATGGAAAAATCCACTGCCTGACCTGGGGATCGAACCCGGGACCTCTTGATTGGCAGTCGAGCATGCGCCCTCTACGCCACCGAGGCAGTCACCTACTGATAATGGTCAATAAAGATTTTTAATTTTTTAAAACTATTATTACCTGTAAATGTGCATCTATGACTTCGGCCGCCTTCGGTCCGAGTTTCTTAAAGTTTTGCAATGTCGGCTCTCTCAGGAACGTGCCCACATCCGTTTCCACTTCTATTTCATCTGTCAACATTATAATTTATTTCTCAAACCGTAAAATTAAATGTAAAACGACATTATCAGAGTTACTATTCGAAAATGTTCCGCCATACCAACATACTTCGCTTCAATCAAAAAGTTTTTATTCGTTTGTTAATTTTCAAATTATGACCGAACTTCTTTCATCAAACTCCATAGTTGCTATTGAGAAATAAAAACTGTCATGGCGGCTCATATTATCGTAGTCAAAAGCGGATATTACTGAAAATACTTTCTATTTTATCACCATTTTATCTTTTGGCTGGCTACAAAAATATTAAATGAAAAATAGTTTGTTGAAAAGACAGATTTTTTGATATAATTGTCTATTTGCCAGCATACTGCTCATTTGTGGCCAGGGATGGACACCTTCAGCTTCAGCTCAATCAGTTCAGTAGTTTTGGCATGAAAGAGTAACAAACATCCATCTATCCTCGCAATATTTCACATTTATCATATTGCCAGGACTATCTTAGCCATGCGTGTGCTAAGGTCAAAAGTATAAAGCTGCACAAGAGATGAATACTCACTGGACGTATCTAAAGATATATCTTTGACGTTAACGATCGTGTGTTCCTGTCTCGCGTCCTCTGTGGCGCTGTCTTCTGAATCTGAATGTTCTGATGGTGCTTCAGATCCATCTGAGTCCGAATCAGTCACATCTGAAATATCATAGATATTTTTGCAGGAGTCTCGAGTAGTCCCTGACCTTTTAAGGGGATTCCTCCGTTTTGGCATAAAATTGTATGGCATAACGTTTTCGCATAACTTTTATAAGCATAATAAAACTGTAGCACAATAGAAAGTTTGGAATAAGTAGTAATTGGTCTCGCATGTTTAGGCATAATTGATTGTCCCATACGTTTTTAAGGCATACTAATAATTCGTGTAATAAGCATTTCGCATAAAAATATATTGCGAAATCCGAATCAGTTGGTTAGGTTAGGTGAGAAAATTAGGACTTACAAGTTTATGCGAGCCAATATTTATGGCCTTTTATGACAAAGAAAATTATGTGTTAATACCATTATGTGTTTATAATCTTATGCTTTATAAAATTATGCTTCATTACTATTATGCTAATAGTATTTATGACAATAAACATTATGGCAAAATATTTATGCCTAATAATATAATGCGTAGTGATCATTATGCTGAATGTTGTTATGTCAATGTATATTATGACAATACATATTATGCGCTTCATTAGTAAACCCATTAAAAGGAACAAAGGAATCTTTATAGGATCACTTTGTTGTCTGTCTCTGTCCGTCTGTCAAGACCCTTTATCTCGGGAACGCGTTGAGGTATCAAGTTGAAACTCATATCAACAACTCAGGTCTACGGTCTCTTGGTGCTGTAATTAAATCAAACTTCTAAGTCAACGCAGTCAATAAATACAAAAAATAATAAATGGTCGGTCTGTCGTTTGATTGGCCGATCGGTTGGTCAATTGATTGGCCGATTGGTTGTTCGATCGCTTGGACGCTCAATCGGTTGGTCGGCCGTTTGGTTGGTCGATTGACTGCTCGATTGGTTGGTCAATTGGTCTCTCGATTGGTTGGTTAATTGGACTGTCAATTGGTTGGTCGATTGGTCACTCGATTAGACAGACCAATCGACTTATAGATTTTCGGAATTAATGGTTTTATTAATTTTCTTAACTCATAACCTAACCCCCAACCGGGTCAGGATTTTTGAAAACTCTCTTTCTAAGGGGTCCAAGAAGGGTTTTTTTATTTTTATTTTTTTTTTATTTGATTCTTACATGAACTGCTGCTATGGCTTATGCAGCACCATTATACACTGACTAATGTACATAATATTATACTACACCGACTTAAAGCTACTTACAATTTAGGTAAACGTAATATAGACATATCCAAGAAGGGTGTCAAAGTTTTGGTATAAAACTCCCATATTTCGAAATTGCGAGCGGGCGAAGCCACTGGGCTTACAATAGTAGTATTCAATATAGTAGTATTCAATAAGGTATAGTCTGCCTACCCTGATGAATTACTTGTGAATGGCAACCCTAATGTCAACGTCACCTGTCAAATTAGAAGCGCAATCTGAGCTCTCGCTCTTAACTGTCATTGTGTCATTCGATAACCTAGGCGTACTTTTCATGAACAAGTTGACGTTGTTCTTAGGAAAGGCCAAGTCAAAAGTAACTACAACCGACGAGCATGTATGAAAAATGTCATGAAAGTGAACGAAGGGAAAGTTGTATGTCAGGATCGTAGCAAGTGGAGGGAAATAGTCTCTGCCTACCCCACCGGGAACAAGGCTGCACTGTATGTATGTATGTATGTGTCATTCACCTTTCTTCTTGCTCATGTCTGCGCTGGTAACAATAGTTGTAATTACAGTTCGAGAAATTAAATCCGTTCATATCAAAGTGATTACTCGAGTTTTATTAAACCTCAAGAATTAGTAAATATCTACACACCCCTTCGGGAAAAGCTGTGTTGTATACATACATTCATCGTCGCTCCCCTCCCCGTCGCTCAACTCCGCGGAAGCTCCAAGTTTGTCCCTCATTAACTTCTTACTATCCGCACCTCCTAGGCTGTTCCCTGAAATTATTATAAATTGTTACAATTTACTGGCTGTGCTAGTCATCGTCCCCGTGGGATTTTCAGGATAAAACCGAATTTCAGTGGGCTCGGTTCAGTAACTCGATTGGGATTCAGTAGTATTTGCGTGAAAGAGTAACAAACGTCCATCCATCCTCATAAACTTTCGCATTTATAATATGAGTAGGATTAACTTACAACCCAGATTATAGCTACGAATCTTCCTTTACGTAAATATTACCAACATCTTTTTTTTTACGATAGTGAGTAACAAGACGAGCAAATCAGGTGCCTGATGGTAAGCATCATGATTGCCCATATCAGACACAGTGCCACCCAGTGTTTTAAAATTATAAATTGTACACGGCACTGCACTGCGCCTGTTACCCTGAGATATTAGTTGTTGAATCTTTTCACGCCCAGTAATTTCGCTGGTAACATTGCCCTTCAGACCGGAATACAGTAATGTTAGCACATTACTGCTTGACGGATGAAAAACTGGCAAACTTTTTTTAAAAGCATTGGCGTACATGTTCATGAAAAAAAAAAAAAAAAAACACGCCAGTTTACTGTCAATGTCAAATTGAATTTGGTGTTGTCAGACGCAAAAATAAATAAACCATAGAGAAAAAAATATAACCGGGAACCACACGGCTAATATTAATATTATAAATAGTTGAAAATGCCAATGATGGTGGGGGTGCTTACAATACTCCCACATGCTAATCGGTTGTCTGAAAAAAATCGCTTATTAGCGATAAGACCACCGCTTGTACATTTAAGTACAGTTTTCCTGTATCATTTGTGTTAGTTCTTTAAGTGTGGTGTACAAAAGTATTATCTATCTAACTATTAGACTACTTACCAGCGAGTACAAGTCTTGTAAGTCTGTCGTTAGTGTCAGGCATTGTTGTAAGGGCATCTACTATATCCATACAGGCAGATCTGCCTATTTCATTATGACCTAGATCCACTGACTGAAACACAAACAACATTATTTAATAACCCTCAACCACACCCCGGACACTCGACTTAAGGTGATGCAGTGTTAAATAATGAATCTAAAATCGTGCGCTGAGTCCCGGCAACCCGCTCACACTCCTGTATATTACGTCAAAACAGTATTTCTCGATTATAATAAAAACTGTTGCTAATTTAATAAAATCAAATTAACACATTAAAGTCTGTGCATAGATCAATCTATTCAAAAAAAATTAGGGGAATAAATCAGTCTCATTTCTCTGTATAATGAGAATCTCTATTTTTATAGAGCAGTGTTTTATAATAATAATATCGGACAACTTCCACACACGGTCATCTGGTCCCAAACTAGGCTAGAAGCCTGTACTATTGTAACCAGATGACTGATATACATACTTATATAAGCTTATAACACACAGACACAGATCAAACAGACATGTTCATGCACACAAATGTTTGACCTGGCCGGGGATCGAACCGGGGCCCTGCGGCACAGAAAGCAGAGTTACTACCATCAGAGCCAACGAGGCTGTCAATATATTTTTATATTTTTTTCTCTGCTGTAAAAGTTAACCAATCATGTAAACCAATTACCAAAATGATGTCAATATCATGATAAATGTAGAAACATGAACATTACTTCCAAATGTTTTTTAGTTGCTGAGAAATATTGAGCCCTACCGCCAATATTTTCAATTCGTCGTCTTAATATCATACAAAAGCCGCGCTATAACTACCTACTACATAGACACTGCACACATGGAGTTTTGTACACGTGCAAGAGTGACGTGATTTCCCATAGAAGCGGGGCTCGTGGAGAGCTCAATTTCGCTGGCGTGGTGAGGAAGGCCCGATTGGTGGGTGGATGACAGTGTCCATTCTATACGTAGTATTATTATCTGTTCTGTGACACACCTCTTGGACATACATTTTTAATGAGTAAATAATTTGAATGTGTACTCTAACAGAACGGGTTACCCCAATTACACTGCTCGAGTCAATTCATATGTGTTATGTGGACAACACATATTGTCACAGTTTCAGGTCGACAAGATTCCTCCGCGGCTCCGACATGAGCTAACGACTGCCCCCTACATATCTTATACGGAACTATACGGACAACTACAGTTTAACGTGACATACGAAACACGATTATTAAATAGTGACCTCCATAATTTTAATACTAGGAATAAAGACAAAATACCTGTACCTAGCTTTAGATTATCTCAAACAAATAAAAAATCATTCTTAGGAAATAGTGTACGTTTCTATAATAAAATCCCAAAAGAGATAACTGGGCTCTCAGAGGGTAAATTCAAAACCTATATAAAATCTACTTTACTAAAGAAGGCTTATTATAATGTAAATCAGTACATAGAGGACAAAAATGCTTGGGAACTTCCGCATAGCCACCACGCGGCACCTTCTAAACAAACGAGTGTAACCAAACCAAATATTGTAAAACAATGAGTTGAAAATATTAAGCCCTACAAGTTTCTTTCTTCTTGTAAAGGTATCTTTCCGAACGCACGGTAGACTCGTTACTGTTTATTTTCATTGAGGTACAAAAGTGTCAGATTGTGACCTATTTGAATAAATCTTTTTGACTTTGACTTTGAAACTGTTGATTTGACGATAGCGTCCAGGTGAGATTCGATCCAGGGACTCCGGATTTAAAGCCGGGCATATTCCCGCTGGACATCGAACGCTATATGAATAGGGGAAGATATTATTCACCCACAAGCGGGATTTGAACCCGCACCTTCCGCACCCATCCGCGTGGTGGGCACTACCAATTGAGCCAATTTGGGAAATTGTATACAAAAATTTTATACATAATACAAAAGTATTGTATAAGGGTATTAAGGATCTGTAAATAGACAGCCTCGATGGTTCAGATGGTAGTAACTCTGCTTTCTGTGCCGAAGGGCCCGGGTTCAATGCCCGGCCAGGTCAAACATTTGTGTGCATGAACATGTCTGTGTTGATCTGTCCCTGTGTGTTATAAGCTTATATAAGTATGTATATCAGTCATCTGGTTACCATAGTATAGGCTCCTAGCCTAGTTTGGGACCAGATGACCATGTGTGGAAGTTGTCACATATTATATTTTATTGTTATTATACAAACTCACCTCTATTTGTATTTGGTTATCTTTGAAAGCTTTAGCCAATGCACTAGCTCCTTTGCTCTTCAACAGACAATCACCAAAATTCACCGCTTTGAGATTCTTCAAACTGGAAAGATCAAAAAACTCTTTCGTGTACTTTTTCACATTTCTGCGAGCCTAGTATAGTCTGCGCGCGATCACTGGTATTGTGCTATTTTACTAAATATATCTTAATGTTTTATTTTTTATACAATTTGTTTAAGGTTTTTGTTTAGTTAATTAAAACGTTTAATTTCAGTATATAGATTTAAATTAAATTAAATATAAATATTACGTATTAAAGAAGATACATATAGATTAGGTTTTTATACATGAAAACTCGTTTGGATTATATTGGATTTTTTACTGAATCCTTTGTATTGTTACTTTCGAGAACCTAGTTGTCTTTTACGTAATTACATGTAGTATTATTTATTTTTAAAAAAATGTAAAAATATGTGTACGTGTGAGCGAGAGGGCGAATGTGCTTTGGACAGCGCCTTAACTTAAAAATATTATCAATGAAATGGTGTGGAAAGTTAGCTACAAGATTATAATTATAAAACAGATGACTTATAATTGTTTAATTCACTTTAAAACACAGTGTCTTAACAATTTTCACGCATAAAAAAATATGCGAAAAAATCAGCCGAAATATCTTTCTGTACATTTAATTTTGTATCCCCGTTAATTCTTTCACATATATGCTAGCCTACATTTTAAAGTCATAAAAATTGTAGGTGATGACGAATAAATATAGCTTACTTAAGCATAACCCCAACTAATGTGGTTGCCCCTTGAACTATACAACATTCAAGTTTAAACTTTTATGTTTGAATGCATTGGATAAAGCTGATATACCCACAGGGATCAATTTTGGGTCCTTTCCTGTTTTTGGCATATATTAACGATTTGCCTTACATGGTCCACGGTTTAGCAGATATAGTTCTATTTGCCGATGATACGTCATTGATTTTTAAAGTTGATAGGAAGGATACTTCACTAGTACATGTTAATAATACTTTAGCAAGTATATCCAGATGGTTCACAGCAAACAATCTGTTATTGAATGCGAAAAAGACTAAATGTTTGAAATTTTCGTTGCCTAACGTCAGAAGTATAGAACCAATCATAGTTCTTGACGGTGAAAGACTCAATATTGACAATGCAACTTTGTTCCTTGGCATAAATATAGACTCTAAACTGCAATGGAGCACTCATATCACCGAGCTCTCAGGGAAACTAAGCTCTGCAGCTTACGCGGTTTATAAAATTAGGCAACTAACACATGTGGCCACGGCGAGATTAGTGTACTTTGCATATTTCCATAGCTTGATGTCTTATGGGATTCTGTTGTGGGGGTCAGCTGCAGATATAGAAACTATCTTTATACTACAAAAACGTGCGATTCGTGCCATCTATGAGATGCGTCCACGCGAATCCCTGAGGGAATTATTTAAAGAAATAAACATACTGACCCTACCATCCTTATACATTTATGAGAACATCATGTATGTGCGTAAAAATTTACATAAATTAAAATTAAATAGTGACCTTCATAATTTTAATACTAGGAATAAAGACAAAATAGCTGTACCTAGCTTTAGATTATCTAAAACAAATAAAAAGACATTCTTAGGAAATAGTGTACGTTTCTATAATAAAATCCCAAAAGAGATAACTGGGCTCTCAGAGGGTAAATTCAAAACCTATATAAAATCTACTTTACTAAAGAAGGCATACTATAAAGTCAACCAGTACATAGAGGACAAAGATGCCTGGAAACTTCTGCATAGTCGCCTCGCGGCACCTTCAAAGAAAATGAATGTAAGCAAACCAAATATTGTGAAACTATCTGTTGAAAAAATTAAGCCCTACAAGTTTCTTGTGCGTTCTTCTTGTAGAGGTATCTTTCCGAACGCACGGTAGACTCAGTACTGTATCTTCATTGACGTACAAAAGTGTCAGATTATGACCTATTTGAATAAATCTGTTTGAGTTTGAGTTTGATACCAACATGGTATGTTATTAAACATTCAAATATGTCATTCATTCATTTCTAAATCGTCCCTAGATTGTAACTCTCACGCATTTCTGCTGCCCTAGTACATTTTGAACTTATGATGTAGCTATTCCCAATTTGTTTATGTTCCATTTAATTTATTACACTTTCTACCTACTTTTATAGTCAGGTAATTCTTTCAAAAACTGATTTCTTTACTCAGCATCTCCGTAAACTCTTTTATATTTATGCAAGCCTGGTAATGACGCATACATTTACAACTTTCACGTATAAAAAAAAAATCGATAAAATCGGCCGAAAATCTTCTTCTTTACAAATTCTTTCACATTTATGCTAGCCTGGTACATTTTAAGGACGTAAATTTAAAATTGTATGCATAAAGTAAAAAAAAAGTCCGCCAAAATCACGAAAAATTCTGCAACAGTATCATAAAAACATGCTATATTGTAATTTAGGTAATGAATATAGCTCACCTAGGCATAGCTCTGGCTAATGCGTTAGCTCCTTTAACTCCAACAGTGTTATCATTCAAGTTTAGCGTTACTAAACCAGGGTTATGTTTGAACGCGTCTGATAATGCCGATATACCGACATGATATATACCATTCTGTGGCATTGAAACTTCTTCTAATGTACCCATTGACTGTAACAAAAACACAATTTAATTTATTCAAAACTACCTTAAGTAAAAGAGCGTACATGGCCTTCTAGAAATTTGACACATTCCTATGAAAAATTTACCAAATCGATGTTTTGTATTCCCCTGTTTCCTCCGAATATAATAAACCCATTCTATAAATTTATATCCTGATATTTTTATAGTGAAGTAACCTATGTCCCTGTCATTTTAATTTTTCTTATAAACCGTTGGTTGTTTCATAGTGAACTTCCAAAAATCGCAGTTTGACTCGCGTGATTGGACGTTCACTACAAAAAAATGTAGTTTGTAAACAAATACAAAATGATAGGGACATGTACTTCATCTTTAAAATATCAGGATATAAATATATCAAATAGGTTTACTGCATTCGGAGGAAACAGGGGAATACAAAACATCGATTTAGTAAATTTTCCATAGGGCAGTCATAATGATACTAATAAAACTAACATACCTTAAAAACCTTAGCCAAAGCCGTAGCGCCATCATTTTCGAGCCGGTTCCGTCCAGCCACGAATATCCTCAGTTTCCTAGGTCTGGCGCACAGTGCCGACGCTAGTAACCGACCTCCCGTTATGCCTAAACCGTTGTTGTTTAGACGGAGCTCCTGCGAAAACAAAATATAGTTCAACATATGTACCTACAAAACCACACCTTGTTCCCGATCGTGTAGGCAGAGACTATGTCACTACTCCACTTGCTATGATCCTGACATACGGCTTTCGCCTTTAACTTTCAACACATTTTTCATGGTGTCCTATTGATTCGCATAATGTCTTTTGTCATAAAATTTTTCCGCATACATCATTTGTCATAACCTCCTCTAGTCATAATATTGGAAATACATATTTTTTTGTAGTAATACTGATAAATTGTCCTAAAATTTTATTACTATAATATTTTTGTGTATAATAGTTTTTAATCCTATTGTTAGTTGTCATAATGGTTGTTATGTATAATTTTATAGTTAATAATGGTGTATGTCCTAATCTTCATTGTTCATAATTGTGATTGTATATAATCGGTATTGTACGTGTTTTTGCAAGTAAGGTATATTGTAGTGTTGTCCTGAAAATTGCTTATTAAGTATGTTTAACACCTAAATTTGACTTTGTGTTATTTTTATAATAATAATGAAACCTTCATTTTTATTCATAATCAGTATTAGCGCCTTACTATAATATTTTTTATAGCAATGTGATATGTCAATAGTTTTCTACACAGAAAAGATGTTTACTACGTTAAAGAGTTAAGGACATTCAAAATTCTATTGGTTAGGTTAGGTTTAATTTATATTATGACAAAGTTAACACTCGAGCAATATATGATTATGGCTCATAATTTTAGTGATATCAATAGTTAGGACATGTTAGGATTATGGCATAAAATAATATGGTTAACAATGGTTAGGACAATTAAAACTATAACAAGTTATAATAGGAGTATTGACGTTATGACTGGTGATCATTAGGTATTACATATATTATGGCTAAAAATTTTATGAGTTGTAAAATTATGGCTAATAATAGTATGCGAATGAATAGGGAACCATTTTTCATACATGCTCGTCGTTAGTTAGTACTTTTGACCTGGCCTTTCCTTAAGATAACATCAATTTGTTCATGAAAGGAACGCCCGCGGTCGTCCCCTACCGTCTTGACCATTCACACTAGCCTTATAAATCTTTTTTGTTCATTTCGACAATGGAGGCGCGAGCAGCTTGCTGCGAGAGCGAAGAACATTTTTAGGATCACAATACTGAAGTCGCGAGCAGCTTAATGCGAGCGAGAATTTTTAAAATTTCAGTAATAATGGCGCGAGCAGATTAAAGGGTGCCCCTTTAATATGCGGCGCCTTTTATATCTGGCGCCTTGGGCGTTCGCCCAACCGCGCCGTACCCTAACGCTGCTACTGATGACACTAACACCTCATTTTTTCTTACTTCTGATCAAATCAAATTAGATTACACATAATTTTTATTATACTATATATGTATATATACAATATATAACTTACAAAATAAATAAAAAAATTCGATATTTTTTTCAAATACGTTCTCTAATCAAATCTAAAATGCCTTTTTACCTGTAACTCGCTGCAGACTTCGCTCTGCAGTAGTTTAGCGAGCCCCTCCACACCTATAGGCCCAAATGCATTATCACTGAGGTCCAGAACTGAAAGCCGCGCGCCAGCCGCTATCATACCCTCGCCTAGCGCACTCTGGAAAGAATTACAAGAGATTTATTCATCATCATCATCATCTAAGCCGTTGGTAATCCACTACTGAACATAGGCCTCATGAACATTTTGCCAATACTCGACACGCTTGGCAGACGGGTTGTCGAGCGCAGTTCGATGGTTTATTGCAGAGGACGCTGCTGGCCGTCCTCTGGATCTGTTAACCCTTGGCCGGCTCTTACGGCAACTACGGGTAGAGAGGGTGGAGCACTATTCTAAAGCTGGTAACTCCACGGCACATGAATGGTTTATTACAAAAATGTAATTCTACTTATCAGCAGGCTCATAGCAGAGCAACGAGCTACGGAGAGGGCTATGCTCGGGATTTCTCTGCGAGATCGAATCAGAAATGAGGAGATCCATAGATGAACGAAAGCTACCAATATAGCACAGAGGATTAGTAAGGTTCAACCTTAAACAGTTTTTTCCTTACCAAAGCAGGTGGTATTTCAGTTTTCATCCTTCCTGTGAACATGTCAGAGAACCTGGCAACTTTCAGCTCGGGGTGACCAGCTAATGCTTTAGATATAGCCTCGGCTGCAGTAACACCCAGCGTGTTGCCAGTTAAGGTCAAATATTGGAGGTTTGGACATGAGTTGATTGCTTCTACTATTGGTTGTGCTGAAATAAAAAGATTTTTATTATTATCATTTAATAATGCACTTATTGACAGCCTGGTTGGCACAGATGGTAGTAACTCTGCTTTCTATGCCGCAGGCCCCGGTTCGATCCCCAGCCAGGTCAAACATTTGTGTGCATGAACATGTCTGTTTCATCTGTGTCTGGGTGTTATAAGCTTATATAAGTATGTATATCAGTCATCTGGTGACCATAGTACAGGCTTCTACCCTAGTTTGGGACCAGATGACCGTGTGTGGAAGTTGTCCCACATTATTATTATTATTATATTACTAGCAGGATAAGCTGATGCGTGCATATCACTGCACTTGTGTATTAAAAAGTTCATTAGTTTCTAAATGTTTATCTAGTCTGTTTTTAAAACTGTTCCCTGTAGTAGCACTAATAACAGTCTGGCAATTTGTTCCACAGTTTTGGTACACTGTTTGGCAAGAAGTGTTTTTATAAGCTTCAGTTATATAAGACAATAATATAAAAATAATTATGATAAGACCAAGGCGGCATAGTCACAACGTGACAAAGCCCTTTTAAATGATGAAAAAAAGTGTTTTTATTTGTTACATTTGTGGAGTTACACAAAATTATTAAAACTATGCACATCCATTTCCATATTGATTTTTACATAACATACGTTCACACCTTTTTCCCGAAGGGGTAGGCAGAGGTGTACCCAGGACTCAGTCCTATAGTAGATACACCCACATTTCGCCAGTATGTTATTGGTCCCATGTAATAGGGCGCAACCTATTGCCATCTACCAGGCACAGTTCCAGACTCCAGGCAGTTATTGAGATAATTGGAGAGAAAAAAAATACAATATTTATTTATATATTGATTTTTATTGTTACCATAGGCAAACAAAATAAAAAGATACGACTCAATTCCGCCATCCCCCTTTCACCTTTGGACGACGAGATGTATGGATTTATGCCATCCTTACATGGTTGAGATTCCTGCAACTAGTACAGAGCAGTTCAAGTCAACATTTATCGTTCGAACTGCCAAGGAATGGAACACTTTGCCAGAGTCGTTGATTCCCGAAAAGTACAATCTGGAGGTCTTCAAGTCAAGAGTGAATAGGTATCTTCTAGGCAAGCATGCACCATCGTCGACCGCGTCGTCACTTACCAGCAGGTGAGACTGCGGTCTAGTGCTGGCCTATTCAGTAATAAAATAAAAAAGATAGTATCGCCACAGAATGTAATTATTTTTACATAACAGTGTACCCAGGACCCATATTAGGTACACCCACATTCCGCCACTTAAGTCACGACAACATCATCATCAATAATAAAAATATATAACTTTCCGAAGTCGAAATTAGACTATATTTTAAGTGTAAGATCGTGATAAGAAAACTGGCCGTTGCAGGTATCTCTTAGTGACAAAAAATGTATAAAATATTACTGCAATGCAAAGAGACATAAATGATAAACACTATAACAGAAACAGTGCTTGAAAACAACACGCAAATATGCAAACGTATAGGTTATGATTCGTAAACATGCTAAAAACATCATATCGGATTATTTTATATTATATTGGCATGGAAAATTAAAGTTCTAAGAGTTTATTATGAATTTAGATGGGAATATCGCTATAATTTGCGTTACTTACCATCATTGGCAGAGTCCAACTTTAATGATTTCCCGGAAAAGTCAACACCACTTGTTATTTCACCGTGGTTTTCCAGAGCAGAGTTTAACGTGTTTAAATCAAACGTAGCCATTTTGAGGATATAAATATTAATAAATAATTAAATCATAAATGAAAACCACAACCAAGCCGAGGCGTCCCCAACGGATTTTTTCAATTTTTTTACTTTACTTTGACATTTTTGATTTTTGTGATATGTCTGACATTGACAAATTGACCGCTACAAATTTAGAGATGAGCTAAAACCAATATCACATAGTCAACTAAAAAATATTACTTGCTGGCAATACTCTCAATGTTGTCACCGTCAAATCAGCTGTTAAGTCAAACGATGTCAATTTTCGTCAGTTGTCATTTGTCAAACGCGTAGCGAGTACGCTTCCGTTGGTGTGTGACGGTATTTTCGTTTTTATGCAATAAACTCGATTATTTCGAGGACAAATTAGTTATTTTGTTCAGCACTAGTTCTACGTGACTAGCGGAGACTTCGCCATGGCGGGTATGTTTACATATTTGAGTTTATAACTTTATTTTCAAATATGTAAAAACTATGTACAATGTACAAACTTCTTATTATCCCGTTAGTTTTTGCGTTATTACATCTTAAATGCCTGTTATCGTAGAGATACAGAGATATTTTATCTCTTATCGTTCAAGCGTACCTTATTGCATGGTTTTGATAATGTTTATGTAAAAATATGTTTACAATTAGGCTGAGTCTATTAATACGGTAACCGTACGAACAATTTATTATTATTCGTACAGAAGTCGGACGAATAATTTTATTTTATCAATTAGAGTGCGAAAAAAAAAAATAAAAAAAAAAAACCTTAAACCTAACCTACAGAAGTCGGTTTGCTGTGTATTATATTACATGGCCGCCTTTAAAATGAGCATTCATTTTGTCTATATATCTTAGTAATAATTTACAAAAAACTTTAATCCAATATAAGTATTTATTACTTACGTTGTCATACATTATATATATAAATCAGAAATAGAGGCTCTATCTCTAATTTGTATATTCCAATCTAAATTTTAATGTGATTTTATTTTCTATTTATTATTAAGCTAATCATCCAATAAATGTACAAATAAATATAATTTATTCGTCCAGTACCCGTACAAATAGTCACTTCCACACACACACACAACACAACTGTTACAATTAACCTATGAACTGTTTTGGGGGCTATCTCATGTTTATTGAACAATAGAGGTCAAGTGTTGGACCTCTATGGTTTTTTACTTGAATATTACCCATAACTATGAATATGTATGAGGGGTTAACATGAATGATTTTATTTAGGCTTAGATAAGTGACAGGCCTCTTTAGCAGGGGCCCCCCTGGGGAAGTACCACACCTTTGCCAGTTATTCATCCGCCAAGCAGTAATGTGCCAACATTACTGTGTTCCGGTCTGAAGGGCAATGTTACCAGCTAAATTACTGGGCATGATGAGTTTCAACAACTAACATCTCAGGGTGACAGGCGCAGTGCCGTGCCACATTAAACACTCGAAAATGCACAGATCATTGATAAAGATACGGGAGCCAAAATGTATTCTTCGGTTTCCCGCCATAACTCCTATAATCTTAGTTTCTTGTTTTGTAAATAGATAATTTTTGACAAAAATTGCTTTTTTTCTTTCCAGCCAGCGTCAACCCTTTCAACCATTTGTTGAAGTCAATAGAAATAAATGGAAAATCATACAAATATTATGATTTGGCTGCCCTTGGACCTAAATATGGTGAGATATCCCTGATCCTTTGTAGAAAACAGAAATTATTCAATTTGACTATTCAATGAGTTGGTTAAAAAAATTGGTTGTCTGTAAAGTCGGTTTACTGATGATAGTTGAACGTGACGTCTTTAGAAAATACTGATGGAATGGTAGCATTTTTCAAAAGAAAATTTTAATTTCATTTGGTTTCACTTTTCACTGCACTCCATACTCGATCAAAACATGTAAATGTACTATAGTATAGCAGCTGTCCACGCAGACGCATCGCTCACTCAAGTAGGAGAGAGACGGATGTCGAATGCTGCCGAACGCAAAGGCCGATTGTGCTTCTTTGTCGCTCGTTCCGCGCTCTCGCTTGCACTTCAAGCCTACATGGAGCGCCTCAGAGCGAGGTAACGCCGCATGAGTCATGTTTTTTCGTGCGTGCAGCTCTATCGAATTATAAGACGTTGTCACGTCAAAAAAGTTACCCTTACCTTCTAAGCTGCAGGTCCTAGTTTTGGTGGTCGGGAAGGTCTTAAAATATTTGTATGCACACATGAGTTTTATGAATGTCTCTTCTGTAGTTTTAGCTCTGTATTCTGTGCCTTCGTTATGACATATCAAACGGTATGCTGTTCAATACAATGGCACGTGCAATATGAAACAACAAAGACGTACCTTAGGCCGAAGTGCGAATGAGACAATTAACTTTACTGACGTACGTGGACCTAATGGGACCTAATTTGAGCTCGCCATTTTCGGGAAGCCAGTACCTCATCTCCCCTGTTCTTTAAATCATTTTTTTTTTATAATTTGAGGCAACTTCCACATACGTTCATCTGGTCCCAAACTAGGCTAGAAGCTAGTACTATGGTAACCAGATGACTGATATACATACTTATATAAGCTTATAACACACAGGGACAGATCAAACAGATATGTTCATGCACACAAATGTTCGACCTGGCCGGGGATAAAACCCGGAGCCTGCAGCACAGAAAGCAGAGTTACTACGATCTGTGCCAACCAGGCTGTCAATGGTTCGATACTACAAATTCAATAAGTAACCAACTAACGTAAATTAAAGCAAATCATCGTGTAAATACCTATTTAAGTTATGTAACCCAAGGTCAATCTACCGGTAGATTACTTAAACTTGAATAAATAATATTATTTTAATAATTTACGTTAACAACGTTGAGTCAGTAAGGGTGTTTTTCAATTGAGTATTTGAATTTTTTTTTTTTGGAATAAATGGAAAGATCATAATATATAAGATTCGTAAAATAATACCAAAACTATTTTTAGTTTTTTTTTATTCGCCATAATTACAAAGTTATATCAAATTAAAAAATCATTTTTAATCCAGTACCGAAAACACGCCGATAGTACCCGAACGAGCTCGTGACCTGTAGTGACGTCAAAATGTTATAAAGTACCATACATAACTATAACATAATGACGTCACAATCATGGCGACCACTCGTAGCGCGTTCGTGAACAAGTGACTCCTATTGGAATTGTATCAATATTGATTTGGTTAATTAATAAAAAATAAAATTTTTAGTGTTTTTTTAATCGGATAATACATAATTTTCATTAAACTTACAAAATAACTTGATAAATACGACATTTATTTTTTTACAAATACTCAATTATACGGTAACGGTACGGTACGGTACGGCTGTCTTTGTTATTTCAAGCATCATCTACTGTTGCACATAGACCTCCTCCATAAGGGGGGGGGGGGTTTGCTAATACTCGGCACGCTTGTGCTGGTTAGCGAGCCCAGTTTGATGGTTTTTACGCTGAGGCCGATCACCGAACAGATAATAATACTACGTATAGAATGGACACTGTCATCCGCCCACCAATCGGACCTTTCTCACCCCGCGAGCGAGATTGACCTTTCCACGAGCTCCGCTTCGCTGGAAAAACACCTCACGCACACTCTTGCACGTGTACAAAACTCCATGTGTGCAATGTCTGTAGGTAGGTAGTTATATCGCGACCTTGTATGGAATTGAGTCGTGTATCTGGAGTGTGCTCTTACGGCAATCACGTGTAGAAAATGTGGGGTATTAGTCTATTGCCGGCACCCCACGGCGGCACCTAAAACTACCCCGAAATTGGCGTACCCGAGCAAGTCCGAGATAATTTTTCATGCAGTCTCCTTGTGAACTGAATTTTACGCACACTAGTATACATTGTAATTAGAGTTGTTGTTGATTTACTGGCCTTAAAAATGTATTATGTAATAACACCTTTTTCACCTTTGGACTCTAGAACCAAGTGCGTACATTTGTAAACAATTACCGAATAGGTAGAAAAGATACCAATGATGGCCATAATATTATGAGGTACTATCTGTGCCCTTCGGTTTCACCCGCTTCGTCTTCGTTCCCGTGGGAATATCGGGATGAAAGGGACCCTATGTGTTGTTCAGGGTCTAAGCTGTCTACATACCAAATTTCTGCTCAATCGCTTCGGTAGTTTTGGCGTGAAAGAGTTACAAACATCCATCCTCACAAACTTTCGCATTTATAGTATAAGTAGGATATAACGTACAATCACGCATTTTTCCCGAAGGGCTAAGCAGAGGAGTACACCCTGTAACTAGTCTTCCGTAGTGAGCGCAAGCTCGATTCTGATCATGAGGTCCCGGGTTCGATACCCAGGTCAAGCAAAGTGTCATTTGGATTATTTCATTAGGAACTATCATCTCAATGACATCTTGGAGACAGGAACTGTGCTCGGTAGATGGCAACAGGCTCGCTTGTATGTTATTGGTCCTATGTTATAGGGTACATAGAACCAATAACATACTAGCGAGATGTGGGTGTACCCACTATGGGAATGAGTCCTGGGTACACCTCTGCATACCCCCTTCGGGAAATAGGTATGTTTTATGTTATAAGTAAGTACCAGGGTATCATAAATTATGAAGAGCCAATAATATAAACCTACAGAACAAAATAAATATTGTTACATCCCCTTCCCTTCAGGAAAATAGGCGTAAGGGTATATCTTGTTAGGTACCAGGGCATCAGAAGTTAGCAAGAGTACACTGAGTCCCTTCATCATCATCATCATCTGCCTCGGTGGCGTAGAGGGCGCATGCTCGACTGCCAATCAAGAGGTCCCGGGTTCGATCCCCAGGTCAGGCAAGTGTTAAATATTGGATTTTTCCATTAGGGATTATCTCAATAACTGCCTGGAGTCTGGAACTGTGCCCGGTAGATGGCAATAGGCTCGCCCCCTATTACATGGGACCATTAACATACTGGCGAAATGTGGGTGTATCTACTATGGGACTGAGTCCTGGGTACACCTCTGCCTACCCCTTCGGGAAAAAGGCGTGAATGTATGTTATGTTTATCATCATTATCCAGCCGTTGGAAGTCCACTGCTGAACATAGGCCTCCCCATAGGGGGGTTGTTGCCAATACTCACCACGCTTGGCAGGCGGGTTGGGGAGCGCAGTTTGATGGTTTACGCAGAGGACGCTGCTGCCCGTCCTCTGGTTCTGTTAACCCTTAACCGGCTCTTACGGCAACCACGGGGAGAGAGGTGGAGCACTATTCTAAAGCCGGTAACCCCACGGCGAAGTCCCTTATTATACCTTATTACGAGAGAATTCAACATATAAAGTTTCTTTCAGATCGCCTCCCCTACTCAATCCGTGTGCTCCTCGAGTCTTGCGTACGTAACTGCGATAATTTCCAAATCCTACCCGCCGATGTGGACCATGTTCTCAACTGGGAGACCAATCAGACCGTGGACGGAGGCGTCGAGATCGCTTTCAAACCTGCCAGAGTCATATTGCAGGTAAAATAACAATGTCAGAGTACAAAATTATGATGGCGCCACTGTATTTTGTCAACAGGAAAAACAATTGAATCAATACTTTACTCTTAAAATTAGTTCCGTTTCTACTAATCTTTTGCTTTTTACACCTTTTTTCCTAAATAGAGACATGTGCTAGCACTTAGCACAATGAGCAAGGGAATAGTCCTAGGGGGTTAGAACAAGACAGCAGATATGCATTGTTGGTGTGCGAAAGAGAGAAATAAACTGTTAAGGCATACCTGGGTAACTATGCCTAATGTAGGGTTCCATATCTATATTTATTTATATGTTATTATGACTTGACTTTTTTGTAAAGTAACAACAAAACAATTTTCATATTTCTTCCCTTTATTGTCATATTACCTTGCTTCTTGCCAAATTTCATGATGCCAACTTGAGGCCAACGGGAAGTACCCTGGAGATTTTTAGCCCGTTGTGCAAAGTAGGGAAATTTGCGATAAATTGTCTGTATCTTTTGATTGCGTTGACTTAGAAGTTTGAATTTTTGACAGCAGCAAGAGACCGTAGAGCTGAGTTGTTGATATGAGTTTCAACTTGAAGTGAAAAAGGGTTTGCACATGGACAGATGGACAACAAAGTGGTCCTATAATAGGGTTGTGTCCACTATAAATAAATCGGATGCACGGTTGTTTCTGATTATTAACTAAGATGTAGAAATACTAAAAAACTAAATGATTTATAAAACGAAATAAAGATTAATAATATTTTCAATAAATAAATTCCGTAAAACTAGGCGTACGATCACGTGATATTAAACACCAATCAGAAAGCGTGACGTCACACCGCGGCAAACATCATTGTTCTTGTTGACGTTTCCATAAAACAGAGCAAGTTATTTAATTAGTTTTTCGTTTTTTAGCTATTTTTGACAAGTTAACATAGTGGTTTTCAGTTATTTCTTGAAAGACAGATATATTTCGCTATGGAATCAGGATTTATTAAAGCAAATAGTACGAATTTACCCAGAATTGACGCCGTCATGCTCGGCAATTTTTTCGCATCAAATACTGACTTTTGCTCATCGGAATTCCGCAATGCTAAAACCTCTGTGTAAGTATGAATATGTGTAAATTATATAATACATGTTCATTGACTTATTATAAACATAAACAGTATTATTTGTTTCGTAGTTTGTCATACTTAATGTAAGTTGCCGGACATTGGTTTTGAGGTTAGATTTGCTAAGTATTATTTAAAATTAAAATATTATTAGAATAAGAAAATAATGTTGGTTAATTATATTAAATATAACACTAAATTAAAATTCTACCTGATAACAACATAACATAACCTTTACTTGTAAATTAAAACTTGAAAAATAATGATTCATTATTTTTGTTTTAAATTTATTGTAAATTATGTTGATTGTGTGACTTACATCAAAATGATCTTCACAAAAATACATTCTCGAAACTGCAGATAAACTATTAGCATCATCTCTCCTCGCAAGGTTTAGCCACTTTTTTCGTATATGTTTATTGTTTGGAACATAAATGAATAATTTGTTTGGCGTTTTTATAGTCGTACTTTTACACTGGGGCACTACACAGTTCTTGTAATAAGAGGAATTCATTTTTAATTAGAGAAAACTAACAACTCCCAGAAAAACACACGATTCCTTTGTTGTGTTTGTCACGGTGTGACGTCATTCAAAACGCCATGACAGTCTGGAGCGTTTTTGCGGTAAATTCAAATTGATTTTTTAAAACCAAAAATACACAATATAAATGATCGAATTTTTCAAAAATAATAAGTTTTTAGGGTAAAATAGATAGTAAGATAATGTATTAACCAATTTTTCAAATTTAGTCAACTAGCCTATTCCTTTTGAGTTACGGAACCCTAAAATTGATTTATAATTTATCCAATGACGTTAATTTCAGGATCTAACAGGTGTCCCAGCGGTGGTAGATTTCGCAGCGATGAGAGATGCAGTTAAAGATTTGGGAGGAGATCCAGACAAAATAAACCCTATTTGTCCAGCGGATTTGGTTATAGATCATTCTGTGCAAGTGGACTTCTCTAGGAGGTTAGTATTGGAAGACTTCTTGATCGTTTCTGATGGCCTGGTACTTTAATGTCTTATTTGGTTTTAAAATAACATACAATCACGCCTTTTTCCCGAAGGGGTAGGCAGAGGTGTGCCCAAGACTCAGGCCCATAGTAGGTACACCCACATTTCGCAAGTATGTTATTGGTCCCATTTAATAGGGGGCAAGCCTATTGCTATCTACCAGGCACAGATCCAGACTTCCACGCTGTTACTGTCACCAACCTAATATAGATTTTTACTTCATTAAGTACCAGGAGATCAGAAACTGAGCGCAGGTTTAGAAATATGAAATACTAGTTGTGCCCCGCGGTTTCACGCGCGTAGACATCGTTCCCGTGGGAATATCATGATAAATAGTACCCAATGTGTTATTGCAGAGTCTAAACTATCTACATACCAAATGTCAGCCCAATCGGTTCAGTAGTTTTGTCGGGAAAGAGTAACAAACATCCATACAAACTTTTACCTTTATATGGGACAAATCACATAACTAATGAACCCTTCGGGAAAAAGGCGTGGTGTTATATAAGATTAATTATAATATGCTTTATATTTCAGTCCCGACGCATTGAACAAAAATCAGGAACTCGAATTTGAGAGGAACAAAGAAAGATTTCAATTTTTAAAGGTACTAAGTTTTTTAAAATAATTTACTTACTAGAGGTCGCTATTTGCGAATAATGTGTTGAAAGGAATTATTAATTAACAAACACTGAAACATTGAACATAGGCCTCCCCCATAGATTTCCATCCATGTTGTAAACGGCCTTAAAAGGAATTCGCTGAGTTCTTGCTGTCCTTATCAGATGGTCTTTCCACCTTGCGGGTGGACGTCCTACACATTGCATCCATCGGCCATCAGTTCTACGTGCTATGTGCCGCCTATTGCCACTTCAACTTTCTAATCCTCTGCGCTATGTCGGTAACTTTCGTTCGTCTACGGATCTCCACATTTCTGATTCGATCTCGCAGAGAAATCCTGAGCATAGCCCTCTCCATAGCTTGTTGCATTATATGAGTTTACAGATATGTAGAGGTGTGTCTTTGACGGTTTTTAAATTAATTTAATGTAGATGTTTATCGTCAATGGTCAACAGGTTAAAAAAGCTGTTAATTCGTCAACTGGTTTCGATGCATTGCAAGTTGCGTTAACGTTGACGAAATTTATCAGGTTTAAATTTTCAACAGGTTTATTTTTCGTTGCATTGAAAGTTACGTTAACGTTGACGGGATTTATGAGGTTTCTATTTTCAACAGGTTTATTTTTTCGTTGCATTGAAAGTTACGTTAACGTTGACGGAATTTATCAGGTTTATATTTTCAACAGGTTTATTTTTTCGTTGCATTGAAAGTTACGTTAACGTTGACGGAATTTATGAGGTTTATATGTTCAACAGGTTTATTTTTCGTTTCATTGAAAGTTACGTTAACGTTGACGAAATTTATCAGGTTTATATTTTCAACAGGTTTATTTTTCGTTGCATTGAAGGTTACGTTAACGTTGACGGAATTATTAGGTTTTTTCGTTGAAGATATACAGTTAATTCATTGACAAACATGAAGCTGTTTATAAAAACTTACTCTACAGATAAGGCCCACAGTCAGAGACCACGTTTTAGAGTCATCGCTGTTCATATGACAAATAAATGAATAAGATATTTTTTATGGCGATATACTCTTAAAGCAAAACATCATTAAAAGGAAAGGAGAGCAATTATTGTATACGATGATAGAAAAATAAAACGATGTTTTCTTGAAACTGGATTCTTGTAATCTCTCTTGAAAACGCAATGTTCGCAATTTGCAAGTGCAAGTGTACGGATCTGAAACGTGGTCTCTGACTGTGGGCCTTATCAGCAGGCTCAAAATAGCGCAACGAGCTATGGAGAGGGCTATGCTCGGAATCTCTCTGCGAGATCGAATCAGAAATGAGGAGATCCGTAGACGAACGAAAGTTATCGACATAGCCCAGCGGATTAGTAAGTTGAAGTGGCAATGGGCAGGGCACATAGCACGTAGAACTGATGGCCGATGGGGCTGCAAAGTTCTCGAATGGAGACCACGAACCGGCAAGCGCAGCGTAGGACGTCCACCCACAAGGTGGACAGACGATCTGATAAAGGCGGCAGGAACACGATGGAGGCGGGCCGCTTGCGACCGGACTGAATGGAAATCTATGGGGGAGGCCTATGTTCAGCAGTGGACGTCCTGTGGCTGAGATGATGATGATGATGAAGTGTAAGTGGTAAGAACGATTATAGATTGATTGATGAAAATTTGACACTACAATATTGACAGTAGCAAAATGACAGTGACAGTTGTGAAGATTGATGTAGACTGAAGGATGATACGATGAATGAAGTGACGACTGATGCACCATAGATTGCACGTGAATAATTATAATTTTCAAGAACATTAATTTTGGCATTGTGTCAGGAAAATGAATTTATAATTTTTTTTTCAGTGGGGCGCGGAAAATTTTAATAATATGCTGATAGTGCCGCCTGGCTCCGGGATTGTTCATCAGGTAACGATTAAATTATAATAGTGTTATTAACTGGTCGTACCTCACGGTTTCACCGGCGTGGACATCATTCCCGTGGGAATATCGGAATAAAAAGTACCCTATGTGTTATTCAAGGGTCTACGCTATCTACATACCGAATTCTAACCCAATCGGTTCAGTAGTTTTGGCGTGAAAGAGTAATAAACATGCATCTATCCATCCAATATTATATATGTGAAAGTTTGTGAGGATATGGATGTATGTTTGTAACTCATTCACGTCAAAACTACTGAACCGATTGGGCTGAAATTCAGTATGTAGATAGTTTAGACCCTGGAATAACCCATAGGGTACTTTTTATACCGATATTCCCACGGGAACGAAGACTATGCGGGTGAAACTGCGGCGTACAGCTAGAACAGTATAAATGTTAACTAACGAAATAAAGAAATGAAACCTTAAATTTTCAATAAAATCTTTAAAAATTACTTAGTCTAAGTGGGGATTTTTTTACTTTTTCGTAAATAAATCCCCACCCGACAAAAAAATTTATAGTGGGGATTTTTTTTACGAAAAATACATATAATTTTTTGATTTATGACTTTTTTTCCAGGTGAACCTAGAGTACCTAGCCCGCGTAGTGTTCAATACAGACACCCTCCATCCAGACACTGTTGTGGGCACAGACAGTCACACCACCATGATCAATGGTCTGGGGGTAGTTGGCTGGGGCGTGGGAGGTTAGTGACCTATTTTGTACCAGGCCTGGGACACTCCGCATTATACATACATGAACTATCAAGTGATAATATAGCTCTTCACAATTTATGGTACCCTGGTACTTTCTTAACTTTATCATGCAATCACTAATCACGCCTTTTTCTTGTCGGGTTAAGCAGAGGTGTGTACCCAGGATCAGTCCCATAGTAGGTAAACCTAGTTTTCCAGTATGTTATTGGTACCATGCGATAGGGGGCGATCCTATTGCGTCTACCGGGCACAGTTCCAGGCTGTCTCCGAGATAATTCACAATTATTCCTAATGAGTTGAATTTGATCGATGCCTAGTTTTTCGACACTCCGCATTATACGTATGAACTATCAAGCTTAAGAAAACATAGCTCTTCATAATTCATGGTACCCTGGTACTTCCTATCGGAAAATAAAAATATAGGGTAACCGGTAGTATTGTTAGCACCCCCCCATTCATTGGCACTTTCAACTTTTAATCGTAATATTATAACACAACACGACTGTAGCCATTTCTAATATTTTAGCCTAAATAGTATTTTAAATTTAGCGTCTGGCAAAACCAAATTGTAAGTGACATTGACAATTAAATTGGCGGTATTTATTTTTTTCATAAATTTGCGCGCCATTGCTGCTAATGATTTGAAAAAAGTTAGAGAAGTAGAAAAGAAAACTGCGTTAAAATAATTATATTTACCTAATAGGATTTATTTTGTACATGGGTAATGTTTTTTTTATGATAGTGAGTGACAAAACGAGCAAATCGGGTGCCTGATGAATAAGCATCGTGATTGCCCATACAATGTTATATAGCTGTTCATAATTTATGATACCCTGGTACTCTCATAACATAAAACATGACATTATCATACAATCACGCCTTTTCCCCTAAGGGGTAGGCAGAGAGAGATTGTAAGGGAAAAATTTATTCAATATCCTAATCCTAATCCTAATCCTAATCCTATCCTAATCCTAATCCTATCCTAATCCTAATCCTAATCCTAATATACTATTATAAAGGCGAAAGTTTGTAAGTATGGATGTATGTATGGATGTTTGTTACTCTTTCACGCCAAAACTACTGAACCGATTGGGCTGAAATTTGGTACGTAAGTAGCTTAGACCCTGGAATAACACATAGGGTACTTTTTATCCCGATATTCCCACGGGAACGAAGACTACGCGGGTGAAACCGCGGGTCACAGCTAGTAAACTATATTATAAACAAAAGAAATGAGATTAGGGTTCGTAACCTTAGAAAGGAAAAAAAGAACCCTTATATGATCACTTCCTCGTCCGTATGTCTGTCCGTCAAGGCCATAAAGAATGCTTAATTTTCTCACATACACGGTGAAAAGTATCGTTTAACAACACCACGCTGAAACCCAATATAACTCTGTTTCTATTGACTCCCTCGCTAAAGCTCGTCAGTAAAACTACCGAGCTATACAATGGATGTCTTTAGCCCCTAGAGTAACAATCTGCTATTTATTATTCCAGGAATAGAAGCAGAAGCAGTGATGTTGGGTCAAGCAATAAGCATGTTGCTACCTAAAGTTGTCGGATACAAACTCATTGGAGAATTGAATACTTTGGCGACGTCAACTGATCTAGTTCTCACTATTACTAAGGTAATTATAATAATACGGTACATGAGTTAGCTACAAATGCCAACGAAGTGGTCGCCGATTATATGAGAAAGTACAAAAACAGACTTCAACAACACAGCAATAATACATACATACATTCACGCCTTTTTCCCGAAGAGGTAGGCAGAGGTGTACCCAGGAATCAGGCCCATAGTAGATACACCCACATTTCGCCAGTATGTTATTGGTCCTATGTAATAGCGGGCGAGCCTGTTGCCATCTACCGGGCACAGTTCCAGACTTCAGGCAGTTATTGAGATAATTCCTAATGGAAAAATCCAATATAACAATAATACATTTATCTTATTAATATTATTTCTTTTTAAATTTCATTTTGTATGGAACCCTATTTACAAGTACCTCTTAACAGTTTGACTTCACGATCCTTTGGATTTACCAAATCGATGGTTTGTATTCCCCTGTTTCCTCCGAATACAGTAAACCTATTTGATATATTTATATCCTGATATTTTAAAGATGAAGTAAAGTATGTCCCTATCATTTTATTTTTGTTTATAAACTCTTCATTTTTTTGTAGTGAACGTTCAATCACGCGAGTAAAACTGCGATTTTCAGAAGTTCACAATGAAAAAACCAAGGATTTATAAGAGAAATTAAAATGACAGGGACATAGGTTACTTACTTCACTATAAAAATATCAGGATATGAATTTATAGAATGGGTTAATGATATTCGGAGGAAACAGGGGAATACAAAACATCGATTTGGTAAATTTTCCATAGGATTGTGTCAAACTGTTAAGAGAGAAACTCATACATTTTGGTTCGTGTTTTCGTCATTGTGTCCGTTTTGTTTCAGCACCTCCGTTCTCTCGGCGTAGTCGGTAAATTCGTGGAGTTCTTCGGCCCAGGAGTAACGGCTCTCAGTATAGCGGACAGAGCGACTATAGCCAACATGTGTCCGGAGTTCGGTGCCACGGTCGCGCATTTCCCCGTGGACACCCGCTCGCTGGGGTACCTCCTGCAGACTAGTAAGAATAAAATATTATGTTAAAAATTATTTTTTTAAAAAACTGAAAATTTTCTTTGCAAAAAAAAATTTTGAGATTTTTTTTTTTACTATTTTTTAAAGATTGCTTATCTCGCTTGATTTGTTAAATAAGAAGTTAATAAAATTAGAAAAAAAAATTGGTGTGAAAATTTTATAGTAGTTTCAAGATTAACTCTTATGAGTGGTAAAAATAGTTTTTTGCCGCCACGCGGATTGGTGCGGAAGGTGTGGGTTTAAGTCCCGCTCGTCGCTGAACTTTTTCTCCCCATAATCATATCCAAGTGATATAATCCTACTATCCTACAAATATAAATACAAAAATTTGTGAGAATGGATAGATGTTTGTTTGTTACTCTTTCACGCCAAAACTACTGAACCGTTTGAGCTGAAATTCGGTATGTAGATAGTTTAGACCCTGTTATAACACATAGGGTACTTTGTATCAAGATATTCCCGCGGGAACGAACACTACGCGGGTGAAACCGCGCGGCTAGTATTTAATATAATTAATTTTATACAACAGATCGGTCCGATGAGAACATTTCAATAATAGAAGCTTATCTTAGAGCGACCAAACAATTCCGAGACTACAGCGACTCCACACAAGATCCTATCTTCTCTGAGGTATGTATATACTTAAATATATACTTAAAAATACTTTTTCTTATGACACACTCATTATCATAAAAAAAAATCTTCATAATCATTTTAAATACCAGCTTTGTTACCAGTTTGTTACCAGCGAAATTACTGGGCATGATGAGATTCAACAACTCCTATCTCAGAGTGACAGGCGCAGTGCATTGCCGTGCAGAATTTTGAATTTTAAAACACTGGGTGGCACTGTGTCTGATATGGGCAATCATGATGCTTACCATCAGGCACCTGATTTGCTCGTCTTGTCACTCACTATCATAAAAAATAATAATAGCGACTCTCAGCTCCGACGCAATAAAGTGCAATTCAAGTCGTACATCGCATAACTAATTATCTTTATATTAAGGCGCGGTCCAAAGCAAATTCGCCCTCTCGCTCACACGTACCCACATTTTTGAACATATAAAATAATACTACATGTAATTACGTAAAATAAAGACAACTAGGTTCTAGAAAATAACAATAGAAAGATTCAGTAAACAATCCAATTTAATCCAAACAAGTTTTCAGTGCCTTTTTGTTTTTCTAAGATTTTTTTTCTTTGTGCAGGTTTTTATTTTATACATGAAAACTCGTTTGCATTAAATTAGATTTTTTAACTGACGGCTCTGCACTGCGCCTGTCACCCTGAGATTTTAGTTGTTGAAAGTCTTCATGCCCAGTAATTTCGCTGGTAACATTGCCCGTCATACCGGAACACAGTAATGTTAGCACATGACTGCTTGGCGGATGAATAACTGGCAAAGGTGTGGTACTTCCCCAGGCAGCCCCTGCAATAATATAGTCAAAACATTATTCTGTTTTTATTCCAGGTAGTAGAGTTAGATTTGTCAACAGTGGTGACATCTGTGAGCGGTCCCAAGCGGCCGCAAGACCGAGTCTCGGTCTCCATCATGAAACAGGACTTTCGAGACTGCCTCACTAATAAGGTAAGACTTTACTCGTCTCTAACGCGTTCATTTTATGATAGGTTAGGGGTCAAGAATGATGCGTTGACGTTTAGGGTTGTCACTTTTATTTTTAGCTAAATATTATTCTGTTTCTGACCAGGAGGCCCCAGGTTTGATCCCAATGTCAGGCAAAAACATATACATACATTCACGCCTTTTTTCCCGAAGGGGTAGGCAGAGGTGTACCCAGGACTCAGTCCCATAGTGGGTACACCCACATTTCGCCAGTATGTTATTGGTCCCATGTAATAGGGGGCGAGCCTATTGCCATCTACCGGGCACAATTCCAGACTCCAGGCAGTTATTGAGATAATTCCTAATGGAAAAATCCAATATTTAACACTTTGCCTGACCTGGGGATCGAACCCGGGACCTCTTGATTGGCAGTCGAGCATGCGCCCTCTACGCCACCGAGGCAGTCAAAGGTAAAGTGATAAATATTGGATTTTTCTTGGAAATATCTTAGTGACCGCCTGGAGTCTGGAACTGTGCCCGGTAGGCGGCAATAGGCTCGCCCTTTGTAAAACATAATGGAAAAACGTGGGTGTACCTACTATGGGACTGAGTCCTGGGTACAACTCTGCCTATCCCTTCGGGAAAAGGCGTGAGTATTTAATGTTATGTTGAATATTATGAGCAGCACTGGGTTTTTATTAACATAATAATATAATTAAATGTTTTACCAATTCATACATACATACATACAGTCGCGCCTTGTTCTCGTAGGGGTAGGCAGAGATAGTCTCTGCCACTTGCTATGATCCTGACATACAACTTTCACTTCTTCCAATTTCATCACATTCTTCATGCATGCTCGTCGGCTGTTGGTACTTTTGACCTGACCTTTCCTTAAGATAACATCAACTTGTTCATGAAGGTTACGCCCGCGGTCGACCGCTACCGACTTGACCATTCACACTAGCTTTATAAATCTCCTTCGTCAATGTCCTTTCGTCCATCCTCTCCACATGTCCGAACCATCCAAGCATTCCTTTCTCTATCTTTGTCACTACATCTTCTAACACGCCACAGCGTTCCCTTATCACACTGTTCCTCACTTTGTCCATCAATAAATAAATTAATTATTGATGTATAAATAGGAAGCCTTTCAATATTTATGTTATAAGGAATTTGTTATATATGTATAAGGCATTTATTAAAATTAATATTTATATATTAATATTTGATTATGTAAATATGAATACATACCAAAATAACACTTCCCCTGTAATTTGTTCTCGTGTAATTCTCGCTGTTACAATCTGACAATTATAACTATCACACACCCAGTGACAGAATTGACAAACTTGTCAACTGAAGTAGCGACAGCTGCGACTGACAGACAATTCTTGACAAGAAAATGTATGTATATTCTAACATTGTCTTGATTTTCTTCATATTGTAGATGTAATTAGTCAATTATAATTGAAACACACCCAGTGACAGATTGATATACATGTCAACTGAGCGTGTGACAACTAAATTTGAACAGAATTCCTTTTTGACAAGTACACGACATGTAGAAACATAGGAATTTACAATCCATACAAATAAATAAAATAGATGTGTCTGTTTGTAAATTAACATTACTTGGTCTTACTAAATGCATATGCAAGTAAATACGATATTAATAATAAAAAAATCATTTTTAACATTGTTTTGTCTGTCTGTTTGTTGCCGCTATTTCTCGAAATGATTGGACCAATTTTTATGAGGCTTTCACTGATAGTTAGCTGATGTTACAAGAAGTTACTCAGATAATTTTTTTAAAGAAAATTTAAAAAAAGATAAAAACCTTAAAACTCCACGCGGACGAAGTCGCGGGTAACTAGTCATAAAAAAAATTTCATTGCTAGTCATAAAATATCATAATAGTCTTCGTTTTTTCTCCATTAAAATTTAATCCAGCAGTCATCCCGTTCTATTCTTCTCCGGAATTTAGTGATGTCATTTCCTGACAATAGGCCATTTTCTTATATCAACAATAAATTATGAAATTATATTACTTGGATAGTTTTCATCACGGAAAATGCAAATATAAAGTTATTTTCCCATGAAAACCTAAGGTTAATTTTATTTTTCAAAATTAAAATTGAGGTTTCATTATCTGTATGTCACGTGATTGAAAACGCCGACCGCCATGATGTGACGTCAATTTCACTAAAGCTCGTCGTCCGTCACTCGTTTTACAAACAACAAACTACTTACCTACCAGCGCTCATAGAAATTTAATATTTTTATTGAGTTTAATGTGTTTTGAAGCTTAAATTTAAAAGATTTAATATTTTAATACGTTAGTTTTACTTAATTAAAATGGACGTCGGTTTTGTAAAAGCCGAAAGTACTAATCTCCCGAAAATAGATGCGGTAATGATTGCAAAGTTCTTTGCGTGTAATACCGACTTTTTTTCTGCCGAATGCAGAAATATCAAAACAGCTATGTAAGTATAATGTATTTAAATTACAACTTGTATTTAAAACTAAATAGTTTTATTGTGTATGAAAGTATCCTTACGTGTTTTGAGGTTATGTGTAAACAATAAGTAGGTATCGTAACTTTTCATCTTTTTTTATAGGTCAGCCAGAGAAACGTATGGCGATGATGCTGTTGGGTATGTGCAGCTGAAAAGAGATCAGCAGACATGCGTTGTCAAATGCAAAATGTGTCCTGAACACAAAGTGCGTTCCAAGCCATACTCTTGCACACTTACTGTTGATGAACAGGAAGAAGAAATTAAAAGTGTAGTATGCCATGACTGTCCAGCATCTGAAGGTGGTTGTAAGCATGCTGTTGCTTTTTTAATGTGGTGTCATCGTCGGAGTGAAGAGCCACCTTGCACTGCTATTGAGTGCTATTGGAGGAAATCTACTTTATCTAAAGTTGGATCTTCTCTAAAAATATTACTTGCTAAGGACATATTGAAGAAAAGAAAAGGAAGTAGTACTCAAACCCCAGAAGTAGCACCACATAAAAGTGTCGCAGAAATCTTTGTGACTGAATGTAAAAAAAGAAAAATAAGCTCATGCCAGCTGCTCAAACATGAGATTAACTATGCTGAAAAAAAAATTAATATGCTTTCTTTACATTATTTGATGTGCAAATTTAATGAAAGACTGGATTGTAATTCATTTTTAAATAATATCAGTAGTGTATTTAATGATATTAACTTAAGAAATGCTGAAAAAGAGACAAGGCACCAGCATCAAACAAGCTTTTGGTATGAGCTACGTTATGGAAGAGTTACAGCATCAAAATGCTACGAAGTGAGCAAATGCAAAACTGTGGATGGCTCCTTAGTAGCGGCTATTCTTGGAGCAAGGACTCCACTAACTTCAGCAATGAAAAGAGGGCAAAAATTAGAAGAAAAAGTAAGGAAAACAGTAGAAAAAAAATTGGGCCATAAGATTGAAAAATGTGGTCTTTCTATTTCAGAAACATATCCTATGATTGCAGGCTCACCTGATGGCATCTATAAAAAAAGTACTTTGGTAGAAATAAAGTGCCCAACAAGTGTAAAAACTTTAACAAATTATATTAAGGATGGTGCTGTGACCAAAAAATATATGGCACAAGTGCAAATGCAAATGTTCTGTGCAAAAGCAGAAAAAAGTTTTTTTTGTGTTGCGAGTAGTGATTTTGAGACTTCCAATGATGTCAGTATTGTAGAGGTGCAGTATGATAGAAAAGTGGTACAGGAACTTTTGGACAAAATTGTTCCTTTTTGGAAAAATAATATATATCCAATTTTGTATGAAAGTACCAAAATATAGAACTTGTAAGTATTTATGTGTATTGTTTTATTTTATATGCTTTAGCCCAAGGCTTCTACCACTAGCTACAGTACCTTGTCTTAGGATGAATCTTTATTACCTATGCCCCCGGACCTCAAACCACACCTTAGATAAAATCCTCAAACTTATCTCCTCTATACTGAGTTTTAACCAAACTTGTTCATAGGATAAAGAGAAAAGAAGTAACAGACAGACTGCCAGAGTTACTTTTGCATTTCTAACTAGCTCATGCAAGTTACCAAAATCATGAAAAACCTAATATTTCTACTACATGGTTATATCAATTACATACTGTCCACTTTAATGTAATAAATAGCATATGTCAATATCTGGTTTGAACAGTTGGCTGGGATATTATGGGTATAAATAAAAGTTTAAAAAAAAATTGTATATGTATTTATTTAATAAGACTATCTTGTATGTTAATCAGAGCACATGCAGTAGTAATACATTCATCAAGAAGGTGAACTAAATTTATGTTAACCACAGAATGTGGTTTTAAAAAAGCAAACTCCCGGATTCTTCGGATCACCCTTTCCACATGAATCCGGAGGCTTGCTATTTCTTTTGTCTGAAGTACCTCAGCTTTTGACAGTTTGGAACCACTACCAACACTTGGGGGCCTTAATAAAGTTATGTTCTTTTTAGACAAATATGTTTCAATGTGCTTGAATCCTCTGTCAGCTAAGACACATGTGTTTGATGGGAGAGTATCTAAAAATTTGGAGTGTTCGAATAAATGTACATCTGTTACTCTTCCGCCATATCCTGCAGATATAAAACTTATTAATCCATCTGGAGTACAAGCAACCAAATATTTTATTGTGTTGGCCTTCTTATACTCGGACCAAGTCAGTGCTTGGTGGACTGCATTAGTGGGTTTCTGTATTTCTATCTCCAAACAATCTATTATACAACTTACTTTATTATATCTATGTCTAAATGCTATTGGTAAATTTAATTTTATTGACTCCGTTGTAAACGATCTAATAAAAGGTAACATTACTTTACTGATTGGTATTATGTTGGTTGAAAAAAGTTTACTTGCTTGTGATAGTGACAAACCAAAATCATCAGATATTTGTGAAAATGAGCTATTTAGCCTAATTTTTGTCAAACACAACAAAATATTTGCCTCAGAAATGTTTGTCTGTGTTTGTATGATATTTAGTAAAAAATAAAGTTCCTTAGGGATACCAATATAGAGTCTAGGCTTTTTCTTTATTTTTAAGATTGTGTTTTCTAAGTTCGTTTTCTTGTCCCTCTGAATTTCTTCAGGCAAACTACTGTCAGATGTTGTGACTTTTATTGGAGAGAAGTCTTGACTCGTTGATCCAGATACTGATGGAGTAAATGATATCTCACTATCAGACTGGTCTTCGAACAAGGTAGACAATTTCCTTTTTGCTGGTCTTGTGATACCTGATGTACTTGGTACATCTATAGTGCTCATTTTAATGAGTGGTGAAGTGGCAACTGAGGTGCTTAACTTTATTGGAGATGTAGTGCTGTGCCGCACTTTTAAATTTATTTGTGTTGCTTTGCTTCTATAATGGGCAGATAAATTCACTTGGACAGCTTTGTATTCCATAACTGGCATTATCTGTACTTGAACTTCTTTATCTGCCTTGTGTGAAATATTTTCATCTTCCTCCACTTCCACAACATCTGAAAACAATAGATAAGAATCTGTAGAGCAGCCTTTCCATTGTAATAATTTAAAGTAATGCGATGGTGAGTGATCATCATTAAACTTAAGTTGAGTTAATAAAGTGGGCTGTATGGTTATTTATTAAAGCACTCTCTTCTGTTTGACTGGGATTACCTCTTGTATGACATGATGTAAATGGTGTTTGGCTGAGATTCACAACCTCTCTATGACACGATGTAAATGGTAGGATTTCAGTTAGAAACAAAATTTCCCTTTAGGTTTAAATATATTTTATCATTTTAGCACCATCAAAGCTTGGTAAATAAAATATACTTACGTGATGTTGATGAACCAGGTTGTACACTTGTTGAAGAGCTCTCTGCTTCCTGGCCAGGACTCACAATGGGTATATTATTAAACTTAGATGGTATAATGCCAGGTTTCATTCTGATTTTCTTTACTGAGCCCATTATTTTATATTGCATATAATTTTCCATGTCTTGCTCTAGCTAAAAACAAATGTTAATAATTATTGTAGGTTATTTAGCTAAGCAGAGCAATGATACCGAGCTATGTAGTAAAAATAACCTCAAAGTCTCGTTTACATAGTAAAAAAGAGAGTAATATCGTAATTTAAATAAAAATCAATAAAAAAAGCTTATGTACTTACGTCAAAGTGATCCTCACAAAGATATAAATGAGATTTCTTAGAATATTTTACAGGATCTCGTCCCGCGAGTTCCAACCAAACATTTCTCATAGAAACGTCGGTCGGCACATTAATAAATAACTTTTCTGGAGTCTTCAACGTAGAATTTTTACAATTCAACGCTACACACCAACGATATGGGCTATAAAAACTCATTTTTACTTGAAATTAAATTATATTAAATCACTACAAGAGTACAAGACAAACTGGCATTTTGACATTTCTTCATTTTAGTTTATATGACGTCAGTCGCCGCCACCATCATGGCGGTCGGTGTTTTGGCGCGTATATTTTAAGTCAAATTTTTGATATATTTTTTTTAACATTTAGCAGGTATATTTTGCAGAAATAAAAATAATCCTTGATTATCTGATATATATGAGCATTTTAAAAAATATTTGAAAAAATAGGAGAATAGCTTATTACAATTATCACACACCCAGTGACAGAATTGAAAAACATGTCAACTGAAAGTGTGACAATTACAACTGACATAAATATCTTGTCATTTCTTTCATATTATTCTTGAAAGATTCTTGTTCGATTGTTTTCTTTGTAGAAAAATACTGGTAATTTGATTAAAAGTTGACAGACTCTTCTAAATAATAAATTTATGGGCCCAAAATATTAATGGGTTTACTTCTTTGTTCGTCGTCTTGCTGCTAAAATTCTTGTGTTATATCTACCTTTTTACAAATTTAACAGGTATATTTTTTGTTGAAAGTCGATAGAATCTGTCTCAAACAACTATCAAACACCCAGTGACAGAATGAACCAACTTGTCAACTGAAGGTTTGACAGCTAGATTTGACAGAAAAACATTATTACACGTTTTTTTCTTATATAATATTCTTCTCGCTGATAGAATCTGTCAGTTGTAACTATCACAAACCCAGTGACAGAATGTCAAACTTGTCAACTGTAGTAGTGACAGCTACGACTGACAGAAAAACATCGTTTTCAGTTATCTTCTTAACGTAAAAATTTCTTCAATTTCTCACGAGGACAGGTGACATAATCTGACAAATACGGCTATCACACACCCAGTGACAGAATTGAAAAACTTGTCAACTGTAGTAGTGACAGCTATATTTGACAGAAAAACTTCATCTTCAAAATATATCTTGTTCATGTTGTTGACAGTTTCTAACAAAAGTAACTATCAAACACCCAGTGACAGAATTGAAAAACATGTCAACTAGGCAAATGACAGCTGCTTCTATTAGGAAATCCTGAAAATACATACATGCAGTGCAGCATTGTTCTCGTTGTGGTAGTCAGATAATATTTCTCTACACTTGCTACGATCCGGACACACTGTCTGTAGTGTTTCTTCTTATATTTTCATCACATTCTTCATTATATTGACAAATATTTCGATTGATGCAAAATTTCTGTCAATTATAACTATCATAATACCCAGTGACAGATTGTCAAACATGTCTACTGAGATAATGACAGTTAAAACTAACAGAACGAGCTCCTTTTCTTGTTTTCTCTGAAAATAACTTTGTTATTTGCAAAATTCATTTATAGCCATACATATAACCCTTTTTAAATTAGAGGCAGAATTCTAAGCATTTAATTTTGAAGTATTTATAATCCATAAGTTTGTTTTAATATAAAATTAAAAAATTCGCTTTTAAAGAAAAGAAATTGTCGTTGATACATAATAATATTGTGTTAATAAACCATCAAGCTTTTAATGTAGAGAACAGATAATCATCAATAGTGTAACTAATTAGGTTGTGAAAAGATGATAAAATCTGTCAATTGCAACCAACAGAAACCCAGTGACAGCATTAACAAACATGTCAACTGAAATTGAGTTGGCTACGACTGACAAATACAATATTGTTTTTCTTCTTCATTTGTTCTGTTCTTCTTGTTAAGCGTATTTGATGAATAATTCTGACAAAAACAACTATCACACACCCAGTGACAGAAGAAAACATGTCAACTGAAAGTATGACAGCTACATCTGACAAAAATAATTAAATGTCATAATTAAATTCTCAGGAAAACTTGTGCAATAAATCTTTCAATTGAAACTGTAACAAACCCAGTGACAGAATTGAAAAGCATGTCAGCTGAAAATGATACAGTTGAAACTGACAGATAAAAGTTGTCATTCTTTGTATAATTCTGAAGGACTTCTGTGATCTATTTAAACTACACACACAATCATAAAATGTGGTATTTTTTGTATAATTCTCAAAATACCTCGGTGACAAAATCTGTCAGTCATAACCATCACAAACCCAGTGACAGAATTGAAAACATGTCAACTGTAGTAGTGACAGATATAACTGACAGATAACTTCGAATTTTTCGATAGATAAGATTGAATAAATTAATAACGCTGATGATTTCGATCTGACACATACACCCATTACACACCCAGTGACAGAAAAAAAGACATGTCAACTGAAAGTATAACAGCTGAAGCTGACAGAAATACACAAATCAAAATATCTTTAAATAACACCAAGATTAACTCTTCATAGATGATGAGAAAATCTGTCAGTGACAACCATCACATACCCAGTGACAGAAAAAGAAAACATGTCAACTGCATTAGTGACAGCTACAACTGACAGATTGACAAAAATAAAAAACGTGTCATAAGGAAACTAAATAGAGCGCAAAATGCAAAAATGCGATATATACCAAAATGTCAAAATCCATTTAAAATCACAGCATTGAATTTTCAAATGAGATAAACTGATTTTAATATCAAATTAAGTTAATAAACTACATAATTTAAACATTTTCACTTGACTACGACAAATTTTAATATGAAAAATCACATTCACAATTAATAAACGAAACTCTGTAATTACTTATATACTGCAAGGAATTCTATACTGCGTTTTATGTAGATGTTTACTCTACAATATTCAAATTGATACTGATTAACAACCACCCTAGACTACCCTTTTATATCAACCCTCTACCTGCCAGTAATTAACAAAAATAATTTGTTAATGACCTATCAATTAATTTTAATGAGACGTTAGGGATTAATGCCAGATTACGTGAATTTCTTTTTGTCTTGTTACTTGTTGACGCCATTTATGACAATACGAACGATTTTTGATTTTTATGGTGTTTGTTAAATTAACGATTTTATTTTGAAGGAATTTAGATAATTTAGTTATTTTAATAAATAATAATATGGGTCAACTTCCACACACGGTCACACGGTCTCAAACTAGGCTAGAAGCCTGTACTATGACAACCAGATGACTGATATACATACTTATTTACGCTTATAACACAAATGTTATACCTGTCCGGGGATCGAACCCGGCACCTGCAGCTCAGAAGGCAGGGTTACTACCGGCTGAGCGAACCGCCAGTCAAAATTATATCTTTAATCACGTCGCACGCCTTGCAGATTTGTCTTTACAATAAAAAATCTTTTACATAACATACAGTCACGCCTTTTTCCCGGAGGGTTAGGCAGAGGTGTACCCAGGACTCAGTCCCATAGTAGATACACCCACATTTCGCCAGTATGTTATTGGTCCCATGTGATAGGGGACGAGCCTATTGCCATCTACCGGGCACAGTTCCAGACTCCGGGCTGTCACTGAGATAATTCCCAATGAAATAAATCCTTGACTGCCTCGGTGGCGTAGAGGGCGCATGCTCTCTACGCCATATACGCCAATAACTGCCTGGAGTCTGGAACTGTGCCCGGTAGATAGCAATAGGCTCGCCGCCTATTACATGGGACCAATAACATACTGGCGAAATGTGGGTGTATCTACTATGGGACTGAGTCCTGGGTACACCTCTGCCTACCCCTTCGGGAAAAAGGCGTGAATGTATGTTATGTTATGTTTTTGAAAAAAAATCCAAATAACACTGCCTGACCACAGCCAGCGCGGCATTCGAGACAAAATCTTTTCACATAAAAATAGACGCCAGGGACCAAAAAGTATTGTGTCTCTCACAAAAATCAAGCCATACGTACCAAACGAGTTAGTGTAAAAATACGTGGCCAATTCTCAGCAATGCTATTTAGTGAAAGAGCTTTATGATCATAGTTGGAACTCATAAGCCAGATCACCAAATTGCATGACTGAGTTACTGAAGACCGCTAAAAAATAGGGGGCGCTGAAAGCAAAAATTAAGCAGAAGGTGTATTTTTAAACTTTTTGTATTTTTTTTTTATGATAGTGAGTGACAAGACGAGCAAATCATGTGCCTGATGGTAAGCATCATAATTTCCCATATCAGACACAGTGCCACACACTGTTTTAAAATATAAAAATTCTGCGCGGCACTGCACTGCGCCTGACACCCTGAGATATTAGTTGTTTAATCTCGTCATGCCCAGTTATTTCGCTGGTAACATTGCCCTTCATACCGGAACACAGTAATGTTTGCACATTACTGCTTGGCGGATGAATAACTGGCAAAGGTGTGGTACTTCCCCAGGCGGCCCCCTGCTAAAGAGGCCTAAACTCGTACTTTAATAAGAACAAACATTAATGTTAATTATTTAACACACTATGTTTTCGAGCAAATATAGGCCAGATCCAGAGCCAACCACAAATAATTGAGTGGAAAATTATTTCCTATATTTCTACATGTCTCTGTATTTTCATTTTGTATGGGTGATGTTTAACCATAAGATAACATCAACTTGTTCATGAAAGGTACGCCTAGGTCTACTCCTACCGACTTGACCATTCACACTCGCCTTATAAATCTCTTTTCGACTATTTTCTTGACAATCCATCGTCCGTCACTGGTAAAACATTTTGTTTGGAAAACTTTTGGTTAGTTGTTTACTTTTAGTTTTTTAGATGTAGTGGTAGGCCTCTTTTGCAGGGGCCGCCTGGGGAAGTACCACACCTTTGCCAGTTATTCATCCGCCAAGCAGTAATGTGCAAACATTACTGTGTTCCGGTCTGAAGGGCAATGTTACCAGCGAAATTACTGGGCATCACGAGATTCAACAACTAATATCTCAGGGTGACAGGCGTAGTGCAGTGCCGCGCACAATTTAGAATGTTAAAACACTGGGTGGCACTGTGTCTGATATGAGCAATCATGATGCTTACCATCAGTCACCTGATTTGCTCGTCTTGTCACTCACTATTATAAAAAAAAACGTTTAAAAGATTAATTCCTTGAACTGTTTTCACTAATAACTATTAACAAACTAATAAATAACTATAAAGGCAATACTTATATATATATAGATATTTATCGTCAAATATGTTTTTTATAGTTTTTGTGGTCAAAATTACAAAGATAATGTTCTATCAATTTGCGGTGAACCGATATCAATCTGCTAGTAAAATGTCGCTGTTTTGTACGTATATACGAGTAACATATTGTATGGAAAAATGTGAAGTTGATATAGCAGATTGTCACTAGGGGCTGAAGAGACCCATTGTATAGCTCGGTAGTTCTATTGACGAGCTTTAGCGAGGTAGTCAATAGAAACAGAGTTATAACGGGTTTTACCATCGTGTGTTAGGTACACTACTTTTCAAATCGATTGTGAGAAATATAATAGCTATAGCTCGCGGTTTTACCCGTATAGTCCTCGTTCCCGTCGGAATATCGGAATGAAAAGTACTTTTTATGTTATTCCAGGGTCTAAACTATCTATGCAACTAATTTCAGCCCAATCGGTTCAGTAGTTTTAGCGTGAAAACGGAACAAACATACACACAAAAAAACAGTGCTAGCGCTGTTTTTTTGTGTTATCTAGATGGCGCTGGAGTTAAGTTAGAACTTAGTAGCGTTTTTATTATTATTATTAATACATATTAGTTAGTAAGAATGTTTTGAATGTGCTCTATGAGAGCTCGCCGCAGTTATCTCTTCTGTGATTTTATCATACCTATAGAAAATACATAACTGGCAAAATATGGGTGTACCCACTGTGGGAATGGTACTGGGTACAGCTCTGCCTAGCCCTAACCCGGGAAAAGGTTTATTATTATATCAAAACTATGTTTTAAATGGGTTAAAAGTACCAGGCAAACATAAATTGTTAGGAGATTGTTTCTATCAATACCTAATATCTAGGAATTTGACACAATCCTATGAAACAAATACCAAATCGATGTTTTGTATTCCCCTGTTTCCTCCGAATGTAGTTAAACTATTCTATAAATTGATACCCTGATATTTTATAGTGAAGTAACCTATGTCCCTGTCATTTTAATTTATCTTATAAACTCTTGGTTTTTTCATAGTGAACTTCCAAAAATCGCAGTTTTACTCGCGTTCACTAAAATAATGTAGAGTTTATAAACACAAATAAAATAATAGGGACATGCTTTACTTCAACTTTGAAATAACAGGATATAAATGTATCAAATAGGTTTACTGTATTCGGAGGAAACAGGGGAATACAAAACATCGATTTAGTAATTTTTCCATAGGATTGTGTCAAACTGCTAAGAGGTCCTGTATCCTGTTAAAGAAAAAATAAGTACATATGAGTAATGCCATTGTAATTTAATTACATTATAAAATAATTACGAAATATTTTCGTAATATAATTGTTAAAATTACTTAATGGCATCATTTATTTTAATGGATGAGATTAATCATTAACTAATGAGAGTTTATGACAAGTGCAATAATTAAACATTTAATAATAATAGAAAGAAACGGTTTTAAAGTATTATTATCAGAAGGTACAGGTGGGTAGCAAATTCAGATTAATCTGTCAACAAGAAAGGTGTAACTTTCAACTATTAAAGACGATGCCCACTTTCTATAGGTAGAAGCCATCGGCCACGAAATAACAGGCTAGGCGTATATGAATATCACTACATAGTATAAAACAAAGTCGCTTCCCGCTGACTGTCCCTATGTATGTTTAGATCTTTAAAACTACGCAACGAATTTTGATGCGGTTTTTTTTAATAGATAGAGTGATTCAAGAGGAAGGTTTATATGTATAATACATGCATAATATATTAGAGAAACACTGATAATTTTAGAGGTTTCTAATGTGATGAAATAAAATGTATCACGAATTTACCCCTGTTGAAACGTTCACTATACCTACTTCTGCTACCCGTGCGATGCCGGGGCGGGCCACTAGTTAATTAATATTTGAATAGTAATACTGGGTCCAGTAATACTGGGGTTAACAGAACCAGAGGACGAGCAGCAGAGCTTCCTCTGTAACAAACCATCGAACTGCGCTCGACAACCCGCTTGCCAAGCGTGTCGAGTATTGGCAAAACCCCCCTTTATGGGGGAGCCCTATGTTCAGTAGTGGATTACCAACGGCTGGTGATGAATACTGATTAATCGGTTATAATAATCAAAGTCAAAGCAGACTGACTGACTGCCTCGGTGGCGTAGAGGGCACATGCTCGACTGCCAACCAAGAGGTCCCGGGTTCGATCCCCAGGTCAGGCAAAGTGTTAAATATTGGATTTTTCCATTAGGAATTATCTCAATTTTTGCCTGGAGTCTGGAACTGTGCCCGGTAGATGGCAATAGGCTCGCCCCCTATTACATGGGACCAATAACATACTGGCGAAATGTGGGTGTATCTACTATGCGACTGAGTCCTGGGTACACCTCTGCCTACCCCTTCGGGAAAAAGGCGTGAATGTATGTTATGTTATGTCAAAGTAGAAAAATCCTTAAAATATTATTACCTATATATTTGCCAGTACCTTTGTCAGTTACTCATCCACCATGCAGTAATGTGCAAACATTACTGTATTCCGGTCTGATGGGCAATGTTACTAGCGAAATTACTGGAAATGATGAGATTCAACAACTAAAAATCTTTATACGAAGTGACGAAATGCTGGAATGGCGGAATCATGCCTTAAACCCGTAGGGGTAGGCAGAGGGGTACCCAGGACTCAGTCCGATATTAGGTATGTCCACATTTCGCCAGTATGTTATTGGTCCCATGTAATAGGGGGCGAGCCTATTGCCATCTACCGGGCACAGTTCCAGACTTCAAGGCTGTCGTTGAGATTAAACTTAGTAGAAAAATCAAATAACACTGGTGCCTGACCTGTGGATCGAATCCGGGACCTCATGGCAGTAGAATTACGACTAGTCGACCAGTTGAGAAATTTCCAATAGTGATTGCAATAATGTAGTTTTATATATATGTATATATTTTTTATGATAATGAGTGACAAGACGAGCAAATCAGGTGCCTGATGGTAAGCATCATGATTGCCCATATCAGACACAGTGACACCCAGTGTTTTAAAATTCAAAATTCTGCGCGGCACTGCACTGCGCCTGTCACCCTGAGATATTAGTTGTTGCAACTCGTCATGCCCAGTAATTTCGCTGGTAACATTGCCCTTCAGACCGGAACACTGTAATGCTTGCACATTACTGCTTGGCGGATGAATAACTGGCAAAGGTACTGGCAAATATATAGGTAATAATATTTTAAGGATTTTTCTGCTTTGACTTTTATTATTATAACCGATCAATCAGTATTCATCATCATCTCAGCCGTTGAATCCACTACTGAACATAGGCCTCCCCCATAAAGGAGGGTTCCCCTTCCCCAGGCGGTCCCCTGCAAAAGAGGCCTACCACCACAAAAAAATTCGGCCGAAATGAGAACCTCCTACTTTTTAAAATCGGTTAAAATCGTCCAACAAAAGGGCAAGTAATAAAAAAGAACTTACCAAAACAATATAAAAACACTTACAACTTTCTCTTATCGAATTCAAAATGACATTGAAATGGAATAAGAAATTATAAATCTTTACAATAATATTATATTATCTAAGTCAGCATTTCTTAACTTCCTTGTTTACGTATAAAAACTTTGTTTTTGTATATATCTGTCTGTTGACAACATTATTTGTGTTGTATTACTATTTTTTTATTTTACTATTTATTATGTTATATAACGGCTAAACTCAAGTTTAAAGTCCAAATCGCTCGACCTAGGTAAATATGAGTACCACTCACGGTAGTTTTCAAAATCGTTTTTATTTAAATCGTTACTGTTTTAGTAGACTGCCTCGGTGGCGTAGTGGGCGCATGTTCGACTGCCAATCAAGAGGTCCCGGGTTCAATCCCCAGGTCAGGAATAGTGTTAAATATTGGATTTTTCCATTAGGAATTTTCTCAATAACTGCCTGGAGTCTGGAACTGTGCCCGGTATATGGCAATAGGCTCGCCCCCTATTACATGGGACCAATAACATACTGTGTATCTACTATGGGACTGAGTCCTGGGTACACCTCTGCCTACCCCTTCGGGAAAAAGGCGTGAATGTATGTTATGTTATGTTTAGTAGACGCAAGCTCGGGTCATTCCCGCTGGTCCCAACTCCTTTGTCCACACTCGGGACAACTAGGAGTATTTTTGTTGTCCTACATGTGTCTACTGGGGACAACAGGGACTTTTTCTTTAAAGTTGTCCCACTTGTAACCATGATGATGGTTACAATGTGTTGCTTATTGCCTTGTATGTTTGTTACTCTTTCACGCTAAAACTACTGAAGCGATTGGGCTGAAATTTGGTATGTAGGTAGCTTAGACCCTGAAATAACACATTTAGTACTTTTTTTCAATATATTCCCACGGGAAAGTTGTCTACGCGGGGGAAACCGCGGATCACAGATAGTGAACGAATAATATTGTAACGCGCGCACAAAAACCGACTGCTAGACTGCTAGCTATGACACCACCAGCCTTGGCCAAGCATACCAACCTCATCCATGCAGAGTATACCCACCTTCGTCAAGCTCACCAGGCAGTCATAGGTTTGTCTATGAGATACATCTACATTATATCTACGCCGTAGAGACTCAAATAGAGCGTTAGAAGAAAATGACACATTCTTCGACAAGCCGGCAAAGGAAGCGGATCGTCAATAAACTCTCAGTGAAAAGCGCTAAGCATATATGACGTAAAGTGCAAAGATCTATATTTCCAAGAAATAAATGCAATTGTACAAATATTTAGCAACCTGTTTTACTTCTGTTTCAATAAAGAAGTAAATCCATAGCAAAACACATGTACCTAAAGCAGGAACACTTTTCGCAGACGGTGCAAGGCCGTAGCGTACTTTCTTTAACCGTGTCAATGCCGTACTTGCATATTGCATGACACGTCTTTCATGCATGATTCTAACACATCTTTTGTCCTCTTAGATAATTGATAAGCCTCCGCGCGCGCTCTGACCAGATACTGCACTTTTTAAAAATAAAAACTTCGAATTTTGTGATTGTAGTGTATTTAAAAACAATTCGCAAGGATTGCTAGTGTCCGTGAAAAATTTTATCGGACAGGCGCGGGTACGCCGATTTCAGCGTAGTTTTAGTTGCCGCATTTGACAAGTATGAGAGCGGTACCTAGTTGAAGCGCGCGGGGAGACCTGCTACTCGTAATATAGCGTCCGTGGTCCAGCGGGAATATCCTTGGCTCTAAATCCGGAGTCCTTGGATCGAATCTCTCAGCCGTGCAGGCTAATAACCCACATATTAGCCTGCACGGTACTGTTTCGTATGTGACGTTAAACTGTAGTTGTCCGTATAGTTCCGTATAAGATATGTAGGGGGCAGTCGTTAGCTCATGTCGGAGCCGCGGAGGAATCTTGTCGACCTGAAACTGTGACAATATGGGTTGTCCACATAACACATATGAATTGACTCGAGCTGTGTCATAGGGGTAACCCGTTCTGTTAGAGTATACATTCAAATTATTATTATTATTATTATTATCTTTATTATCGTCTTAGATAATTGATAATTCACTCGTTTCGACTAGATACCACACTACCTAAAACATAAGCTTCGACATTGCGGCAAGTTTCTAATTGTGTTCTTTAAAAAAGTTGTTTCAGTGGCGTAGTGGGCGGAAGCTCGATCGCTGACAATGAGGTCCCGGGTTCGATCCCCAGGTCAGGCAGTGTTATTGGATTTGTCCATTAGGAATTAAGTATCTCAATGACAGCCTGACGTCTAAAAATGTGCTCGGTAGATGGCAATAGGCTCGCCCCCTTTAACATGGGACCAATAACATACTGGCGAAATGTGGGTGTATCTACTATGGGACTGAGTCCTGGGTACACCTCTGCCTACCCCTTCGGGAAAAACGCGTGATTTTTTAATTCAGTATTCTAACAAATATATATATAAGTAAAAATTGTCAACAGAATTTTTGTAGGCCAATGTTCAAAGAATAATTCAAACAAAATTTGCTTTAATGCAATTCTGTACAATATTGCTTACAAATTAAAATTTCAAACGTTTTTTTTGTTTAATAAACGACTGCAGGAAGTAAAATTTTGTGTTATACGTGAAGAATGTATAGAATTCTTTCCTTGTTTGGATAATGACATTTTCAAGAAGTAATTGTATTGCAATTTGCAATCCTATACATTATGCTCGTAAATGCGAAAGTTTGTGAGGAAGGATGGTTGATGATGTAAAATTTTCGCAGGTCGGCTTTAAAGGCTACGGTCTGACCCCAGCGCAATTGCAAGCCAGCGGCAGTTTCACGTTCAGTGATGGTTCAACGTACACCATCACCCACGGCAGTGTGATCATAGCGGCCATCACTTCTTGTACAAACACTTCCAACCCTAGCGTGATGCTTGGAGCCGGTGAGTGGTTAGCTCTTGATTGGTTATGATTGCCTGGTACTCTTGATATAAATTCTAATAGACTGGACATGACCCAATCTATACATACATACAAGCCTGACGAGTTAACCAAGTAAGTTGATAGCTAAGTTCTTGGTGGGTTATGATTCCCTGGTACTTAAGCAGTTATATAGTGATGGATCAACCTACATCATCACTCCCGGCAGTGTGATCATAGCGGCCATCACTTCTTGTACAAACACTTCAACCCTATCCACAGAATCCCTAGCGTGATGCTTGGCGCCGACTCCTTGCCGGCCTTGCTCTTGATTAGTTATGATTGCTTGGTACTTTTAATTCAGTTAATATAGATTTCATAATTTCATAATAAATGTTTCTTAGTAAGAATCCTTCATTTTTTTTTTACATAAATTAGGCTTACGTTTGACCTCAATCTCGCTTGATGTAAGGCGAAGATGAGGCCTAAGATGGTACACGTTTGCCTAGCAGAAGGTGTCTGTTCACTTTGGCCTTAAAGATGTCCAGATATTATAGCGTTCCGGAAAAACCGACCTCGGCAGAGAGTTAACCCTTCGTGCGTAATGGAGGAAGGAATGTCTACAACATTTATTTTCTAACCCAAAGTAGCAATCCTTCTTGTAAGTTATGGTTGCCTGGTACTTTTGCCCTGGATATTATAGTCCACAGAGAGAAAATTACCATTGATTCCTGGATATTCATAGTACCACTTCCATTTATGTACGAGTAGTTTCATCCACCCATTTGCATTCGTGGTACAAGTTAGAGTGAAATCTAGCTTTTCTCTCGTTTTAGCCTATTGACATTGTACCATCTGGTCGCAAGCCCTGGCTAGTGCCCCAGGCCTGGTTAATTACTATTTGCTAATTGTATTTGGGACAAAGTCATCATCATCATCATCTCAGCCGTTGATAATCCACTACTGAACATAGGCCTCCCCCAATAAAGGGGGGGTTTCGCCAATACTCGACACGCTTGGCAGGCGGGTTGTCGAGCGCAGTTCGATGGTTTTATTTTTGCAGAGGTCGCTGCTGCCCGTCCTCTGGATCTGTTAACCCTTAGCCGGCTCTTATGGCAACCACGGGTAGAGAGGGTGGAGCACTATTCTAAAGCCGGTAACTCCACGGCCAAAGTATAAGTGGGACAAAGTATATTTTTGTAAATAATAGCTAGATTTAAAATTCAATCCTTTTACGCAGGTCTCCTAGCTAAAAAGGCAGTGGAAAATGGACTAAGCGTAATGCCTTACATCAAGACCTCGCTATCACCCGGTTCCGGAGTAGTAACGTACTATTTGCGGGTAAGAAGTGACTTACTTTAAAACGGTTCAATTTTAGTTGAATTACTGCTAAATCGCTTTCGATTAGAACCGTCTGACTTTGAATTGTTTTTCTTTCAAGTCCACGAAAAAAAATTAAGTTTTTTTTTGTTGAACGACAAACGTTGTTGAACTGAAATTAAACCGTGTGAACTCGCTATTACTGATTGAATGATGCAGCGATAATGTCTTCGCAGTTATGTGTGCCTGGTACTTGTCAAGTTAAACATTTTTTTTCCGGATAAAGTTTATTTATAAATTCAAAGTAGTAGTCGCAAGCGCTTCTGCCGATAGTGAAGTCCCAGGTTCGATCCTCAGGTCAGGCAAAAAGTGTTATTGGAATTTTGAAATTAGAATTTTCTTAATGACAGCCTAGAGAGTCTGGAACTGTACCTGGTAGATGGTAATAGGCTCGCCCCTCGTTTGGTAACTTGAGTGGCGATGACGTCAGATTTCTATTTGATTCTATTGACACTCTATGGACACACTATTCATATTTAAACGCCATAGAACTAATTCACACCATTATTTTTTATGTTATAATTTTTTTTAATCAATTCAAACTCAAACTCAAACTCAAACAGATTTATTCAAATAGGTCATAATCTGACACTTTTGTACGTCAATGAAGATACAGTACTGAGTCTACCGTGCGTTCGGAAAGATACCTCTACAAGAAGAACGCACAAGAAACTTGTAGGGCTTAATTTTTTCAACAGATAGTTTCACAATATTTGGTTTGGTTACATTCGTTTTCTTTGAAGGTGCCGCGAGGCGGCTATGCAGAAGTTTCCAGGCATCTTTGTCCTCTATGTACTGGTTGACTTTATAATAAGCCTTCTTAAGTAAAGTAGATTTTATATAGGTTTTGAATTTACCCTCTGAGAGCCCAGTTATCTCTTTTGGGATTTTATTATAGAAACGTACACTATTTCCTAAGAATGTCTTTTTATTTGTTTTAGATAATCTAAAGCTAGGTACAGCTATTTTGTCTTTATTCCTAGTATTAAAATTATGAAGGTCACTATTTAATTTTAATTTATGTAAATTTTTACGCACATACATGATGTTCTCATAAATGTATAAGGATGGTAGGGTCAGTATGTTTATTTCTTTAAATAATTCCCTCAGGGATTCGCGTGGACGCATCTCATAGATGGCACGAATCGCACGTTTTTGTAGTATAAAGATAGTTTCTATATCTGCAGCTGACCCCCACAACAAAATCCCATAAGACATCAAGCTATGGAAATATGCAAAGTACACTAATCTCGCCGTGGCTACATCTGTTAGTTGCCTAATTTTATAAACCGCGTAAGCTGCAGAGCTTAGTTTCCCTGAGAGCTCGGTGATATGAGTGCTCCATTGCAGTTTAGAGTCTATATTTATGCCAAGGAACAAAGTTGCATTGTCAATATTGAGTCTTTCACCGTCAAGAACTATGATTGGTTCTATACTTCTGACGTTAGGCAACGAAAATTTCAAACATTTAGTCTTTTTCGCATTCAATAACAGATTGTTTGCTGTGAACCATCTGGATATACTTGCTAAAGTATTATTAACATGTACTAGTGAAGTATCCTTCCTATCAACTTTAAAAATCAATGACGTATCATCGGCAAATAGAACTATATCTGCTAGACCGTGGACCATGTAAGGCAAATCGTTAATATATGCCAAAAACAGGAAAGGACCCAAAATTGATCCCTGTGGGACTCCCATCTTGACAGGAGAACTAGCAGATGTGATACCATTGACGCTAACCTTCTGCTGCCTACTAGACAAGTATGATTCCACCAGGTTCAGGGCATTCCCATGAATTCCATATACTTCTAACTTGCGCAGTAACGTGCAGTGTTCTACACAGTCGAATGCTTTGGAAAGGTCACAAAACACTCCAATGGCATCCTGTGAACTCTCCCAAGCCTCCAAGACAAGAGTCATGAGATGACAGCCTGCATCGGTTGTTGATCTGCATTTGGTGAAACCATACTGGTTTGAATGCAATATTCTATTTCTATTGAAATGTGACAGCAGTTGGTTTAGCATCAATTTCTCAAAGATTTTACTTAATACTGGCAAAACAGAGATTGGCCTATAGTTTGAGGGATCTGTCTTACTTCCCGATTTAAAGATAGGAGTGATTTTACTTATTTTCATTAGTTCTGGAAACGTGCCTTTATCTATGCATAGGTTAAATAAGTCTGCTAAGTAAGGAGCAATTGTGTTTATTATAGAATCTAGCATTTTTACAGATAGACCCCATAGATCTTCAGTAGCATTAACATTTAAACTCTTGTACGTCTTTTTGATATCAATTAATGAGATGTGTTCAAACGAAAATTCAGGTATGGTGCGTTGGAAGTTTTCTTTAAGAAAAGCCTCCGCCAAGTCTGGGGATGAATCAAGTGACTTGGTCGCGTTCAGGGCTATGTTAGAGAAGAAATCGACAAAAATATTAGCGACTTCCTCAACATTTGTAATGTGTTCATTATTAATTAATAATCTATATTCAGAATCTCTACATTTATCTTTACCTGTTTCTACGTTTATTGTTTTCCAAACCGTCTTAATTTTATTACTTGATTTGCGAATTTTGTCTCTAATATTTATGCCTTTTGCTTGGATGCACACAGCTTTAAAAATTTTTGAATAACATTTAACATACTCATGAAATGATTCTGAATTGGAATGGGCTTTATCCCTATATAACTCATACATATTATCTCTACTTTTCCTGATACCCTTGGTAGCCCAATCACTAAATTCTAGTTTCCCATTCGAGTGTAATTTCTTTTTGGGACATATCTCATTGAACTCCTTACTTATTACAAAAAATATGTTTTCATAATTGAAATTAGGGTCTTCCTCAGAGACAGCGACATTTTCCAGTTTTGATTCTATATTATTCCTAAGCTTTTTGAATCCCAATTACCCTAATTTGGTACCAGGCGCCCATAAATATGTAGATGTATCATAATTTTATCTTTCTAGGAGTCCGGCGTAGTGCCCTACCTAGAAAGGCTAGGTTTCGACATAGTGGGCTATGGATGTATGACATGCATCGGCAACTCTGGACCCATTGACGACAATATCGCTAATACTATCGAAAAGGTAAGTTTAAACCATAGACTAAGCACCAAACATACCTGACGTTGTATTTGTTTTATTCGAAATCGAGAAAAACTACACAAAAAATGACTAGCTTTGCATTAAAAAAATACCTTAAGAAAATACTCTTTCTTCTCTGTGATTGCCTTGTTCTATTTGCAATTGCTTTCTCAATAGCAGCCTGTAATCCGGAACTGTGTCCGGTTGATGGCAATAGGCTCGCCCCCTATTGGCTTAAAACATAACTGACTGGAAATGTGGGTGTACCTGCTATGGGAATGGCTCCTGGGTACACGTCTGCCTAGTATGGTAACTCTTACCTCAAAGCTAAAAAACATTTGTTAATTAATTTTTTTTTTTCAGAATGAATTAGTATGTTGCGGGGTTCTATCGGGAAATCGTAATTTTGAGGGTAGAATTCACCCCAATACCAGGGCGAATTATCTGGCATCCCCGTTACTTGTGATTGCGTACGCTCTCGCTGGAACGGTTGATATCGACTTTGAGAAGCAACCTCTTGGTGAGTTATGATTGCCTGGTACTTTTTGACATAAAAAGAATTGGTTTATGAGCGATTGTTACTAAAAAATAATCGAATGAATTGATTGATGATAATCGTGGAATTGTGTATTCGATTCTATTTATTCGAAAAGGATATCCTATCGATGAATAATCGAAAATCATCTATTGTTTGTTTGAATAAGCAAAATAATCTGATAATTTGATTGGTTTTAATAACAATCGCTATCGCTAATGTTTTTGAGAACTCTTTGCTATGTATGTTGGCTTGGTACTTTTTACCGTTGACGTCATTCAGTTTTCTATTCGAAAGAAACAATAGATTTTTTATAAAGGTGTTTTAGAGGCATTGATATAAACAAAAGGGGAGATAGGTTACGTTCTCCCAGCGCTTACTCAACAAATGACAAGTGCAATTTGCTCAGTGTGAAGTTTGCACAGTGACATATAATGAACAACAAAGATTGAAAGACGTACCTAAGAACGAAGTGCGACCGAGACAACATTATTATTTTTCGCTCGTACGACCTTACTCTAAGGACGTACGTGGACCTAATAGGACCTAATTTGCTCTTGCCATTTTCGAGAAGCCAGTACCTCATCTCTCCTTTTCTTTATATATCAATGTTTAGAGGCAGTTTCTATCATGTTTCGGATTAATCGATTTCAATGCGTTGATCCAAATAAATTAACATTCTGCTATGTTATGGTCGCCTGGTATTTGTGACACAGTTTAAACACTATTTGTCAATTTTATTATAAGTTCACAGCGATAAGGCAGTAGTACTTCTGAAAGAAAGATTTTATTAAACATATAAGTCGTGTATCCACTTGAGGTTGCCTCATATGGATACGCGGCTTTAGAGTTAAATTACTATAAATATTCTACGTTTCTTTTATCTTGAATAGTAAAATCAGTCCTCTAAACATAAACTCCTATCATCACGTACATGCTAATATTTCTAATACACCACGACGTGATTAAAAGGAAGCAACAAACCTCTTACCACATTATGCTACCCTGGTACATACTTGACCACAAATGATGCAATTCTAGGCAAACGCGCCGACGGATCCGATGTGTTCCTACGTGACATTTGGCCGACCCGCGCTGAAATCCAGGCCGTTGAGAATCAATATGTCATACCTAACATGTTTAAAGAGGTAAGACGACTTTTCTTAAGGTGACATCATTTCCCATACAAAGTTTGTGAAGAGATATCAATCATTTTTTCATTAGTTTTTTATTTTAATTAACAACTAATTATTAAATGGCCACAAATGAGCAGCATGCTGGCAAAGACAATTTATACCAAAAAATCTGTTTTTTTTTTTTTTTCAAGTTTACTTCACTATAAAAATATCATGATATGAATTTATAGAATGGGTTTATTATATTCGGAGGAAACAGGGGAATACAAAACATCGATTTGGTAATTTTTTCATAGGATTGTGTCAAATTCCTAGAAGGCCGCGTATGCTCTTAATTAATTAGTTTTAGTTATTGTTAACTTTTGTAGTTTTAGGATAACTGGTAGAAAATGCTTTACTAGCTTTAAGCAAGTTCTAACGTTGTGCTGAATTGCAAATATTGTTCTTAAACATGGGTGTGAGTCCTCCGCCTAACCTCTCAGGGAAAAAGGCGTGAAGTTGTGTTTTTATTTTAGGTATACTCGCAAATCAAGCTAGGGTCGCCATCTTGGCAATCTTTGATCGTCCCTCAAGGGAAGCTGTACGGATGGGACCCAAACAGCACTTATATAAAGAAACCGCCATTCTTCGACGGCATGACCAGGGTAAGTTAACTTTATACAACAATAACTTTATAAATAGTAATTAAGGGGACACCACCTGTCAACTGAACATTCCGATATTAGCAAGATAAAATAAGATTAACACGATAATTCGTTGTAGTGGTAGGCCTCTTTAGCAGGGGCCCGCCTGGGGAAGTACCACACCTTTGCCTGTTATTCATCTGCCAAGCAGTAATGTGCAAACATTACTGTGTTCCGGTATGAAGGGCAATGTTACCAGCGAAATTACTGGGCATTACGAGATTCAACAACTCATATCTCAGGGTGATAGGCGCAGTGCAGTGCCGCGCCGAATTTTGAATATTAAAACACTGGGTGGCACTGTGTCTGATATGGGCAATCATGATGCTTACCATCAGGCATCTGATAAGCTCGTCTTGTCACTCACTAAAATAAAAAAGTGCAAAGATCTATATTTCCAAGAAATAAATGCAATGGTAGGTACAAATATTTAGCAACCTGTTTCACTTCTGTTTCACTATTTTCGAAATTGTTTCATTTGAAAGTTGTTCAGTTTGATGGGCAGATGCGCCGCACCGTACGCCTTTTCTTAATCACGTTGTATGAAGTGGTACGAATTTCGTACAAAATGAAAATACACATATGTGTAGGAATAGATAATAATTTTCCACTCTATTGTTTGCGGTCAGCTCTGGGTCTGGCCTTTATTATATAGGGTAACCGGTAGTATTGTTAGCACCCCCCCAATCATTGGCACTTTCAACTTTGAATCGTAATAATAAAACACAACACGACTGCAGCCATTTCTAATATTTTTTCCTAAATAGTATTTTAAATTTAGCGTCTGCCAAAACCAAATTGTAAGTGACATTGACAGTTAAATTGGCGGGATTTATTTTTTTCATTAATTTGCGCGCCATTGCTGCTGATGATATGAAAAAAGTTTGAGAAGTAGAAAAGAAAACTGCGTTAAAATAATTAAATTTATGCAAGTTTTGTTTAATGTTTGTAATTTTTACGTAAGAGAAAGTGCATAATTTGGGATATTTGTGTAAGATTTGCAATTCAATGATTACTTTGCCAGTTTTTGATATGCCAATAATTGCACTATGAACTCTATGACGGTGTAGTCATTGGCACCTATGCCAATCATTGTACTTTTTAAATGTTTTTTAAAATGCGACTTATTTTGTGTTGAAATTCATTTACATTGTAATGGAATTTAGGGTAACCTATACAATCATTGGCACCTAATGGTGACAGATGTCATTCAATATGGAATATTTTCAATAATGCGATAATAGTGTTCAATACACTTATGTCATTTGATTTGTTGATTATTGGTGATAAATTAAATAAATAATTCCAGTTCGAATATTATTAAAATGTATTCAAAATCGACATTTTTAGCAGCAGTGGTCAAAAAGTACAATCATTGGCACTCAAGTACAATCATTGGCACTCCAAAAATGTATAATCATAGGCACTAAAAAAAATTTTTATTTTGCTTTATTCTGATTATTTCCTCGTCTCTGATTGGATTTATGTCTGCAGATTTAAGAATTTGTCAATTATTATGGTATACAGGTGATTTTTTTAAATGGGTATTTAGGGCGTTCACCGAAACTACCAGGAATTTCGAAAAAACAACTTCGTGACCGATTTCTATAGTAACTAAAACATCATAATCAAAATTTTAAACGGTTTTATTAAACTTGATCTGTTTGTTTTGGCTTTTTTTGTTTGTTTCTTAATAATTCAATTATACCTCTTTTTACTGTTGACTGATTTATCTGAAATTAAGTACACATTTTTAGTTCTAATTAGAATACAATTGAATATATTTGGTATCATTACATATTCAAGATGGCGGCCGCCACAAAATGGCGGATTACTTACGTATTTCAAAGTCCCCGAAATACGGGTATTAAATGAAAGGCATTGACTAGAAAAACACTGAGTTAATTCACGAAATAAAAATAAACACTTCATTGCAGATTCCAATACAATCATCTTGTCAAAAAATTTTTTTTTTACTAAGTAAGTGGGTTCTTCGATCCTTAGCTAAATTTAATCATAACTTATTATTTCAGCTCGGTATTGAACCCTACATTAATCAGACATAGGTAGGCATGCCACCCTGATAATTATTAATTTATTATTTACATATGCATTTGCGGTTTTTTTTACCTATTATACTTTACATTGGTTATCAGTAAATCCTATTCCAACGAAAGAAATACACAAAAATGGCCAATATTATGCCAAGGTACAATCATTGGCACATGCCACGGTACAATCATTGGCACTGCCAATGATTGGATTTGATCGATAATATATGTTAAATCCATGCGATATAAATTCCATTACAATGTAAATGAATTTCAACACAAAATAAGTCGCATTTTAAAAACATTTAAAAAGTACAATGATTGGCATTGTTGCCAATGACTACACCGTCATAGAGTTCATAGTGCAATTATTGGCATATCAAAAACTGGCAAAGTAATCATTGAATTGCAAATCTTACACAAATATCCCAAATTATGCACCTTCTCTTACGTGAAAATTACAAACATTAAACAATACTTACATAAATATAATTATTTTAACGCAGTTTTCTTTTCTACTTCTCTAACTTTTTTCAAATCATCAGCAGCAATGGCGCGCAAATTTATGAAAAAAATAAATCCCGCCAAATTTAACTGTCAATGTCACTTACAATTTGATTTTGCCAGACGCTAAATTTAAAATACTATTTAGGAAAAAATATTAGAAATGGCTACAGTCGTGTTGTGTTATAATATTACGATAAAAAGTTGAAAGTGCCAATGATTGGGGGGGTGCTAACAATACTACCGGTTACCCTATATCGCATGGATTTAACATATATTATCGATCAAATCCAATCATTGGCAGTGCCAATGATTATACCGTGGCATGTGCCAATGATTGTACCTTGGCATAATATTGGCCATTTTTGTGTATTTCTTTCGTTGGAATAGGATTTACTGATAACCAATGTAAAGTATTTTAGGTAAAAAAGACCGCAAATGCATACGTAAATAATAAATTAATAATTATCAGGGTGGCATGCCTACCTATTTCTGATTAATGTAGGGTTTAATACCAAGCTGAAATAATAAGTGATGATTAAATTTAGCTAAGGATCGAAGAACCCACATCCTACTTTATATTTAGTCGCCGTACCTTTGTTTGCGTACATATCAAAATTTTATTTTTGCTTAGCTCAAAGGCAGACACGGCAGCCATTGCAGACAACCTAGGTATTAGATATTAATTGACACTTCATACCCTATACTATACTCCATACCCCTTTTTCCTTTAGGTTTAGGTTCTTTTTGAGGTATGAAACCTTATACGTAATAAAATGAAACGGGGCCAGGATCTAATGTGATTTTTAAAAGGGTCAACTTGGTCGAAGCTAAGCGAAGCCTTACGGTCAAATTTTAATTATACCGTTCGAAAACCGTTGACCCCATACAATGAAAGAGGTCGTGGTCAGTTTATCAACTGCAAGCTTACCGTAAAAAAAGCTTTTGTTTTGGATACGGATTAGTAAATTATTACGTCTGGGTAGTGTTTCCCATTACACTTAGACTAGATGATTGTATTGAAATCGGCAATGAAGTGTTTATTTTTATTTCGTGAATTAACTCAGTGTTTTTCTAATCAATGCCTTTCATTTAATACCCGTATTTCAGGGACTTTGAAATACGTAAGTAATCCGCCATTTTGTGGCGGCCGCCATCTTGAATATATAATGATACCAAATATATTCAATTGTATTCTAATTAGAACTAAAAATGTGTACTCAGATATGTGTATCAGATAAATCAGTCAACAGTAAAAATAGGTAAAATTGAATTATTAAGAAACAAACAAAAAAGCCACAACAAACAGATCAAGTTTAATAAAACCGTTTATAATTTTGATTATGATGTTTTAGTTACTATTGAAATCGGTCACGTAAGTTGTTTTTTCGAAATTCCTGGTAGTTTCGGAGAACGCCCTAAATACCCATTTAAATAAAATCATCCTGTATACCATAATAATTGACAAATTCTTAAATCTGCAGACATTAATCCAATCAGAGACGAGGAAATAATCAGAACAAAGCAAAAAAAAATTTTATTTGTGCCAATGATTGTACATTTTTTGAGTGCCAATGATTGTTACTTTTTGACCACTGCTGCTAAATATGTCGATTTTGAATACATATTAATAATATTCGAACTAGAATTTTTTATTTAATTTATCACCAATAATCAACAAATCAAATGACATGAGTATATTTAACACTATTATCGCATTATTGAAAATATTCCATATTGAATGACATCTGTCACCATAAGGTGCCAATGATTGTATAGGTTACTACACAAAAAAATTACGGATGGTAGGCGCCCTTACTTTTGTTATGATGCTTATCAACAAAAAACAAATGACGTAAAATGTTTCTATTTCTATTTTTTTTATTATTTTAATTGTTATTATTTTAATTTAAATGCTCATTCTATTTTAACTGCATATATGTATATGTTTAATGTATATGGGTATTTTTTGCCTGAAAAAAATCATTTTTATTTATTTATTTATTATTTATTTGCGCGAAAACATATTTTGTTTATGAAAGCCCGCACTGGTACGTACTGGTACGCAAGACGAGTGAAGAATCCATTAAAAATTGTATAAAATACCAGCTATGTTCCTCGGTTTCATTCGCGTAGTCTTAGCTCCGTGGGATAAGTACATAGAGGACAAAGATGCCTGGAAACTTCTGCCTAGCCACCACGCGACACCTTCAAACAAAACGAATGTAACCAAACCAAATATTGTGAAACTATCTGTTGAAATAATTAAGCCGTACTAGTTTCTTGTGCGTTCTTCTTGTAGAGGTATCTTTCCGAACGCACGGTAGACTCAGTACTGTTTATCTTCATTAACGTGCAAAAGTGTCAGATTATACTATTTTTATGACCTATAGATGTGTACTACTGCGTACTAGACTAGTACGCAGACGCCTACCTAACATTATCATGGCCGGGCTTTCACCGGTAGACGAGTGTTCCGTATTCCTATAATATAATAGGAAGGTATGCAAAGCCTTTAGAACGTCCTGCTTCTCATAAAAACCCACGCGTGCTTTGTTTTATTTTTAGATTATTATTAGTTTTAAATTTTCTTACTTATTTAGGTACTTATAAGATATGTAATTAATCACAATATGAATGTAGAAATCTGGATTAAAATTATTTCATTTCATTTGAACTGACTCGGTGGCGTAGAGGGCGCATGCTCGACTGCCAATCAAGAGGTCCCGGGTTCGATCCCCAGGTCAGGCAAAATTGTCAATATTGGATTTTTCCATTAGGAATTATCTCAATAACTGCCTGGAGTCTGGAACTGTGCCCGGTGGATGGCAATAGGCTCGCCCCCTATTACATGGGACCAATAACATACTCGCGAAATGTGGGTGTATCTACTATGGGACTGAGTCCTGGGTACACCTCTGCCTACCCCTTCGGGAAAAAAGGCGTGAATGTATGTTGTATGTTGTTGTCATTTCATTTGCACGCGTGGGTTTTTATGTGAATTATTTATGTTATTTATGTTATTTATGTTTTTATGGTTCGTATCCCATCCTCGTCGCCAATGTGATATTTGTAAGAGGTCGGGAAATGAGAGACGGGTGTGCGGTACCTTGGTTTATTGTCGAATGGATGTTACAGTCTTTGTTCATGAACTAAATACTTATTGACTACTTAAATATACCTACATTATTAATATATTAATAAATGTTTGTGGCCTACCGACATACACTCAAACTCAAACTCAAACAGCTTTATTCAAATAGGTCATAATCTGACACTTTTGCACGTCAATGAAGATAAACTGTACTGAGTCTACCGTGCGTTCGGAAAGATACCTCTACACTACATCTACTATGACCTATTTGAATAAATCTGTTTGAGTTTGAGATAAAAAGTATTGTTTATGTCATTCCAGGGTCTAAACTATCTATATATCGAATTTCAGCCCGATCCGTTCAGTAGTTTTCGCGTGAAAGAGTAACAAACATCCATCCATCCATCCTTTCGTTTCCAGGAGCTACCCCCTATAAAGAGCATAGTAAACGCCCGCGTGTTGCTATATTTAGGCGACTCTGTGACCACGGACCACATTTCTCCCGCGGGGTCCATCGCTAGGAACTCACCGGCGGCCAGATATCTAGCTGATAGAGGGTAATTATACTATTTTTTACATTTGTAGTGGTAGGCCTCTTTAGCAGGGGCCCGCCTGGGGAACTACCACACCTTTGCCAGTTATTCATCCGCCAAGCAGTGATGTGCTAACATTACTGTGTTCCGGTCTGAAGGGCAATGTTACCAGCGAAATTACTGGGCATGATGAGATTCAACTACTAATATCTCAGGACAGGCGCAGTGCAGTGCCGCGCAGAATTTAGAATGTTAAAACACTGGGTGGCACTGTGTCTGATATGGACAATCATGATGCTATCTTACATTTCTATCTATCTTCTATCTTACATTAATTTGTAAATGGACGTGGTCTTGGCTTGTGTGTTACATAACATACATTCGCGCCTTTTTCCCGAAGGGGTAGGCACAGATGTACTCAGTCTCAATCCCACAGTAGATACACCCACATTTGGCCAGTATGTTATTGGTCCCATGTAATAGGGGGCGAGCCTATTGTCATCTACCGGGCACAGTTCCAGACTCCAGGCAGTTATTGAGATAACTCCTAATGGAAAAATCCAATATTTAACACTTTGCCTGATCTGGGGAACGAACCCGGGCGCCCACAACGCCACCGAGGCTTGTGAGTTGTCTATATAGGTTTATAATATTAAACTCCTAGAACAAGAATATTTAGTTTTTAGTTCCGATTTTTAGTGTCAAAAACAACATGCACAGTGCACCGCCCTCCCGCCCGCAAAATTGCATGCAAAGAGGAAATGCTATTAGGTATTATTGTTGTTAGTGACACCATTCATATCTTCCACACGACGCATCATCAGGAAATAGACTCTGACTCCTATGCGTCGTGTAGACGCGAAACACGTGTCGATATATGAATGGTGTCACTAACAACAATAATACCTAATAGCATTTCCTCTTTGCATGCAATGTTGCGTGCGCGAGGGCGGTGCACTGTGCATGTTGTTTTGACACTAAAAATTGGAACTAAAAACTAAATATTCTTGTTCTAGGAGTTTGCAATGGAGTTCCGAAAAGTAACGCCAGATTCAATTATTTTTTTTATAATATTATATAAGAAGGATATTTACAATGATTTCCCCCACAGTTTAACCCCCCGCGAGTTCAACTCGTACGGTTCCCGTCGCGGCAACGACGCGGTGATGTCGCGGGGGACATTCGCTAACATTCGTATAGTGAACAAACTGTCCCCCACACCCGGCCCGAGGACCGCTCACTACCCTAGCGGGGACTATATGGATGTGTTCGATGCTGCACACAGGTAATATGTAGATATTTTACAGAAATTTTTATAAATTGTGTAAAATTTAAGAAAATGTTAAAAAATTTTGTTTATCAAGCAAAAAGTTGAATTTGTCATGCAAAAAGTTAATTTAACCGAGCAAAAAGTCCACCTCTCGTAAGATTCGAACCCGCGTCCCTATTGAACCGTTGTATAAGATCGGAACATTCAACAACATTCGTCTAGTGAACAAACTCCCCCGCACTATGTCTTGGATGTGTTCGATGCTGCGCACAGGTAATATGTAAATATTTTACAGAAAAAATTGCATAAATTTATCAAAAAATCAAGAAAATTTACAAAAAACTAAGTTAATCAAGCAAAAACTTAAATTTACCAAGCGAAAAGTTCAATGAACTGTGCAAAAAGTTGATCTCTGATAAGATTCGAACCCGCGCTTCTATCGGACTATCGTTAAGTATCGGAACATTCGCCAATATCACACCTCGGACACTCGACTCAATCTCATACACAAGTCGCGATATAACTACCTGCTACACAGACACTGCACACATGTGGTGCGTTCTGAGCTCACGGGGGGCTCGTCAGAGCTCAACCTCGCTGGCGGGGTGAGGAAGGCCCGATTGGTACATTCTATACGTAGTATTATTATCTTTTCTGTGACAATACCTAAAAATCTAAAAAATGTATAAAAAAAACAAAATTTATCAAGCAAAAAGTAGAATTAGTCATGCAAAATGTTGATTTGAGCAATCCAAAAGCGACCTCTCGTAAGATTCGAACCCGCCCCTAGCTGAACGTAACTGTCACTACACAAAATGTTTAATATCTTTTAGGTACATGGAAGAGAATGTGCCCCTAATAGCGATAGTGGGCAAGGACTACGGATCAGGGTCCAGTCGCGACTGGGCCGCTAAGGGACCATTCTTATTGGTATGTATTAGAATCAAGGGCGTCGCCAGCCGATGAACAAGGGGGGGGCTACTCAAGGAATTTCTACCCAAATTCCTTGGGGCTAGTAGAAGTATAGAGGATGGGAAAAGTATGTAGGTACTCGTAGGTACAGTCGAGAGATTATAACAATGACAATTTTGTAATTTTTACATTTGTAAATTTTGTAGCCACAAACATAATTGTAGAAATACAATTCTACATGTGTTTCCCTTTATACAATTTACAATTACAAATTTCTATGGAACAGAAAAGCTGCAATCCTACAATTTTGTAGATTTTTTACAGTTATGTACATTTTTTATGAAATCGTATGCCCCCTCTCCGCCTTGGCGACGCCCTTGATTAGAATATTAAGTAACCGGGGCGTCCGTCTGGACGGTAAAATGTCTATGTGCTAGACAGAGAGAACAGATAGAGAGATACGCAATAGAAAGAGAGTCAGCTTGTATGTTAATATAACGAAGGCGCTGTGCGATCTGAATTGCACTTTATTGCGTCGGTGCTAGACTCGCTATTTATTTGAATGATTATGAAGTGTCCCTTCTTTCCCTTATTATGTATTCTGTGGTTACGCCTTCAAAGATAACCCTCTGTTTCTCCCATAGGGTATAAAAGCAGTAATAGCTGAATCATTCGAGCGCATCCACCGTTCAAACCTGGTAGGAATGGGAATAATTCCCCTGCAATTCCTCCCGGGACAGTCCGGGGAATCCCTGGGACTTACGGGAAAGGAACAATTCACTATCAACGTGCCGGGGAATATTACTCCGGGGGAGAAGATTACCGTGCAGGTACGTAAACGAAGGGGTGTTATAATTTATAATATTTATTCGTTTATTTCACGCGATACTGCCCCGGTTGCATAGTAGGCGTACGCTCGATGGCCGATCATGAGGTCCCGGGTTCGATCCCCAGGTCAGGCAGTGTTGTTGAATTTTTCCATTAATCTCAATGACATCCTTGAGTATGGAACTGCGCCCGGTTGATGGCAATGGGCTCGCACCCTTTTGTACCTATTATGGGTATACCTACTATGTGTGGGTGTACCTACTATGGGTATGGGTTTTGAGTACACCTCTGCCTTCCTCTTTGTGAAAAAGGCGTGGTGTCATGTAAAAACAAAGCGTTGGTCAAAAGTACCAGGCGAACATAAGTAGGTAAGAGATCGCTTATTGTCTTACCTCCACATAGTGTTCAGAGAAGGTTTGGGGAACTATGTGGACGTTTAAGAGAAAGAAAGAAAGAAAGTAAAATACGTTTATTATTCAACCTTAACAGGTAAATGAAACGCTGGTGTGTTTTGACTCGACTCCAGCGCCATCCGGCGGTGTGTTTTTGTGTGTATGTTTGTTCCCTTTTCACGCTTAAACTACTGAACCGATTGGTTTGAAATTTGGTATGTAGATAGCTTAGACCCTGAAATAACACATAGGGTACTATTTATCCCGAGATTCCCACGGGAACGAAGCTAGTATTCACATATTATATCCATGTGACAATTCGTAGTCTGATAAAATATAAAACACACGAATAAGTAAATAAAATGTCCTTTTCAGGTGGATAACGGTACATCGTTCGAAGTGATTGTTAGATTCGATACGGACGTTGATCTGACTTATTTCAGAAATGGAGGGATTCTTAACTATATGATTAGGAAAATGTTATAATAATAATTTGTTTATATTAAACCTACTCGCTTTCGCTTCTCTCCTGGTACCATTATTCATTTAACGGGTTTTAAAAATGTATAGAATACTTACTAAAGGGGTACATCTACTCTGCAAAATAAACAAAACATACATACATACAAACATAAATACATACATACATGCATACATATACATACAAACATACATACATACCACACCTTCAGCACCATTTTTTTTAAACATTGTAAACCATCCTCTGACGACTTAACTTCACACCTGGAGATAGAAGAAAGAGCGAGAGACAAATATCCCGTTGTATGAGCGATCGCTAAAAGACAAGGATGACAATAAAAATCTGGGTGTCAAGTTAACTGGAATCATACAGATCTAAGCGAAAGGCGGGAAGTGGAAAGCGAATTTGTTTTATGTTAAGTATAATAATATAAAAACAATTTGAAGTTTATGGGACACATTTATATTAAGTTTATTTACTGTTTAATATATGGGGTTGCAGAATTGTTTGCATTGTCTAAGGTTAGGCCGACATCATTTCGCATACAAACTTTGAGGAACAAATAAGTAAAAAAAAAACATTTATTATATATACCTATATAAACTCTATCCTTAGGAATTCCATAATTCTGATAAAAATACCTATTTTCAGTTTTAAAACGTATCTTTCGTAATATAACTTGATAAATGCGCCTTTATAATTAGTTGTTACTTAAAATAAAGCACTAATAAAGAAATGATGTCTCTTCTATCATCGTCATTGGTTCCTCAAAGTTTGAATGGGAAATGATGTCGGACCAACCACCTTAAGTGTAACAAATAACTATTAATACTTAAGGGGATGCATCTACGCGTCAAACTAAACAACTTTCAAAAGAAATAATTGCGAAATTCACAAAGAAATATAGGTAATTTGCGCTGGTCCTCACTCCTTTATCTCCACTGGGGACAAGAGGGATTTAAAAAAGAGTTGTATCAATTGTCCACACTGGTGACACGTGGGATAAGTTTTAAGTAATTCCCAGTTGTCACAAATAAGGACGATTTATGATTTAAACAACAGCTGGGCAAATAAATTCCCCTCGGCGACAAAGTTTGGAAAACCTATACATAGGTTACGAGTATATTATATACATATCGATAAACCGACAACTGCGGATCGTCCCTACTTACTTCGTCCCCATTGGGGACAACTGGGATTTATTTAAAAAGTTGTCCCACATGTGCGGTCCCACAGTGGTAAGAAGCGGGACAACTTTTTAAAAACCGTGTACCAGCGGGAATGACCCAAAAATACAATACAATTCTCATTAAGACCAAACTTTATATAGATTAAACTTGAAAATAAAATAGCAGAACTTAATTCTAATTGGTCGACAATGGGCGGCCTTATCGCTTTAAGCGATCTCTTCCAGGCAACCAGCCTTTGCATGGATAGGGGGTGGGAATGGGTACAAATCATAATATTACTCATAAACTAAGTCTTATTTTACTGCACCAAAAGATACAATAATATGAATTACTTACATAAAAAAATAAACATTTAAAAATTATAAACCTATACATACATTTTCGTAGTGGTAGGCCTCTTTTGCAGGGGCCCGCCTGGGGAAGGACCACACCTTTGCCAGTTATTCATCCGCCAAGCAGTAATGTGCAAACATTATTGTGTTCCGGTCTAAAGGGCAATGTTACCAGCGAAATTACTGGCCATGACGAGATTCAACAACAGGGTGACAGGCGCAGTGCAGTGCCACGCAGAATTTTTTTTTAAACCACTGGTTGGCACTGTGTCTGATATGGGCAATCATGATGCTTACCATCAGGCACTTGATTTGCTCGTCTCGTATCAAAATATGTAGTACTTTCCATATAAATTTGCCGATCAGTTCAACCTTTTTGTATCGGGAGTAGAAATCTTTTGCAAATTTCTTAATATTTTCTTGTGAAAGTTATTAGGTTACCGTAAACGGAAGGGTAGGTGTACCCCTTAACTATTAGTAAACCTTTTTCTAACACATTGTCTGTTTATTTCTAAGCTGTTTCAATGGCGCAAATAAATGTTATTTTTTAGGGATTTCGTATGTATGTTACATTTATTTGTTCCAAGGGCGTCGCCAATGGGGCTGCTGCCCCCCCCCCTAGAGAATCGAAAAAATTTAGCATTTATTGTCAATGTTGACATTCAAGTGCCGCCATACGATAGGCACGTATTTTTAAATACAGAACCATTTATTTATTATTAACTAGCTGTGACCCGCGGTTTCACCCGCGTAGTCTTCGTTCCCGTGGGAATATCGGGATAAAAAGTACCCTATGTGTTATTCCAGGGTCTAAGCTACTTACGTACCAAATTTCAGCCCAATCGGTTCAGTAGTTTTGGCGTGAAAGAGTAACAAACATCCATACATACATCCATACTTACAAACTTTCGCCTTTATAATAGTATTAGGATAAGGATTACAAAAGTAAACTTACAGCATAGCCAAAGCGTTTACAATGTTAAAATAAAAACAATTTTCTTATAAATAGCCCAAATGGGGTCCACATGGATGTCAGCACGTTCATTATGTATACTGCCCTTGCCGTGGGCGCATTATTGGCATATACAAAATTGTAGGATTGTAGGGCTTTACTGTTTCATATAAATTTGTAATTGTATTGGACTGCCTTCGTGGCGTAGAGGGCGCATGCTCGACTGCCAATCAAGAGGTCCCGGGTTCGATCCCCAGGTCAGGCAAAGTGTTAAATATTGGATTTTTACATTAGGAATTATCTCAATAACTGCCTGGAGTCTGGAACTGTGCCCGGTAGATGGCAATAGGCTCGCCCCCTATTACATGGGACCAATAACATACTGGCGAAATGTGGGTGTACCTACTATGGGACTGAGTCCTGGGTACACCTCTGCCTACCCCTTCGGGAAAAAGGCGTGAATGTGTGTTATGTTGTAATTGTAAATTGTATAGAGGCAAATACCTGTTGTATATCTACCGTTACTAGAAATTCCTTGACTAGCCCCCCCCCTTGATCAACGGCTGGCGACGTCCTTGTTTTGTTCTATGAATTGTTTTCTACACTTAATTCCTTTACATTTTGTCAATTTTAATTTTTTTTTTTTTTTTTTTATGGGACAACTTCCACACACGGTCACGTGGTCCCAAACTAGGCTAGAAGCCTGTACTATGGTAACCAGATGACTGATATACATACTTAAATACGATTATTTTTTATTATTTTTTGGACAAATAATATATACCTATTATTGTGTAAAAGTTTACTCGAAATCGGTTTATATTTTTGTATGGTGTTAGATATATTAAGATTGGTGTATTAACTGTAAGAATAAATAAATGATATTATTCTGTTGAAAGATTTTTTTTTTATATTTCATTATTGGACTGCATCGGTGGCATAGTGGGCGCAAGCTGGACTCCCGGGTTCGATGCCCAGGTCAGGCAGTTATTTGAATTTATAAGGAATTATCTTAATGACAGCCTGGAGCCTGGAACTGCGCCCTGGGTACACCTCTGCCTACCCCTTCGGGAAAAAGGCGTATTTTGTTATTGGTATGGTTTTACATATTATACAATGACGTTGAATCTCTTCTTACTACAGACGTACAATCCCTGAACAAGCTTCACAAAAAAGTGTCCATCACTGACAATTACGCGCTATGACATCTACTGACATCTACTGAATTTCTATTATTAGAATTTAAACTCTATTGACATGATTGATGTTTTAAAGCCTAATTTGGATTGAACGATTTTTCACCCTATGAAGTTCAATGTTAAATTTGACACTGAGCGACGCGGGTGAACATAGGAGCATTGGAGTAGACTTATATGCACTAAAATATTTAGTGATTTAAATATATAATTTTTTTAAATAAATTAATCACATATACATACATCCACGCCTTTTTCCCGAAGGGGTAGGCAGAGGTGTACCCAGGACTCAGTCCCATAGTAGATACACCCACATTTCGCCAGTATGTTATTGGTCCCATGTAATAGGGGGCGAGCCTATTGCCATATACCGGGCACAGTTCCAGACTCCAGGCAGCTATTGAGATAATTCATAATGGAAAAATCCAATATTTAACACTATGCCTGACCTGGGGATCGAACCCGGGACCTCTTGATTGGCAGTCGAGCATGCGCCCACTACGCCACCGAGGCAGTCACACTTATACTTTTTAACTTTTATAAACATGTATTATGATACTAACAAAATATGGTCTGTAAAAAAAAATTGACTGAATAAATTAATTAAAAAAAATAAAAAATTACAAGAATTAAAATTTAAAAGAGTCAAAAAGTTTTAAAATTAAAATGTATTTATGTTTGTAAAGATAATTAAGTTACATGATGGAATCTGGGTTTAATAGTGAGTACAGGTTCGTGGGCCTGATTCTAGCACGTAGAAAGGGCCTTTGACGATATTATTCTTAATTGTTACGTGATATTATTACTTTTATACTCTTAATAAATAGTCGAGTCACAAAAATATTAAAATGTTTTCATAAATGTAAAATTAACAAGGACTATGCAATGTAAACCAATTAGAAACAAAAAGTATAATATTTTAATGCACAGTACGTAATTGAGATAAAATAAACAAATATTTAATTCAATGTTTAAAATGTTTTCATTTCACTAAGTAATTAATGTTAAACCTTAATTTATGTAAAAAAAATATATTTAAGTTCGGATAATGTTATGTAAAAATATTTAAAATATAATCGACTTCATAGTTTTTCATTCGAACAACGCGCTGTTGTCCATTTTATTAGGTTAAAAAAAAAAAAAAAATAGAAACGCAATGTGGATACATAAATTCCTAAAATTATTGTAAATACATGTCTAAATTTTGAAAAGCTAACGCTTTCACGCACGTATCTGTTGTTATTCGGTTAGCTTTTTACCTAACGCTGGCATCACGCGGTCGGCCTACGGTTGCCATGCAACTAACCCCATAGTCTGGTCATTTATTGATTTAGTACCAGACTCGCGGCTTGGAACAGATTTTTGCACGACTGGTTCTCTTTGGTATCCTTACTCAGAGATATTATATTAGCATCATCTCTCACACCTCGTTGGCTCAGATGGTAGTAACTCTGCTTTCTGTGCCGCAGGCCCTGGGTTCGATCCCCGGCCAGTTCAAACATTTGTGTGCATGAACATGTCTGTGTTGATCTGTCCCTGTGTGTTATAATCTTATATAAGTATGTATATCAGTCATCTGGTTACCATAGTACAGGCTTCTAGCCTAGTTTGGGACCAGATGACCGTGTGTGGAAGTTGTCTCATATTATTATTATTTAGGCTAATATCCTATACGTGCGTTACTAGAAAAATATAATCTCGTTGGTAACAGATAAAAAAATATTCACTTTATCCCCTAGAGGTTGAAAAGTTATTCCAGCCCAACAATGACGGACATTTTGAACAAGAGAAGTGATAATCTTATTCTGTGGCTATATTTCTGTAAATTAAGTTATAAGAAGGTCATTATTTAATCAATTGAATATTAAATTACCCGTTTGAAGACATAATATGACCAAAAAATAGATTTTTGTTCAGCTTTCATTGATCTAGCTGAATTTTTTTTTATGATAGTGAGTAACAAGACGAGCAAATCAGGTGCCTGATGGTAAGCAGACCATAGATTTGTATTGGTAGGCCTCTTTTGCAGGAGCCCGCTTGGGGAACTACCACACCTTTGTTAGTTATTCATCCGCCAAGCAGTTATGTGCTAACATTACTGTGTTCCGATCTGAAGGGCAACAGGCAACAACTAATAACTCAGGGTGACAGGCGCAGTGCAATGCTGCGCAGAATATTGAACTTTAAAACACTGGGTGGCTCTGTGTCTGATATGGGCAATCATGATGCTTACCATCAGGCATCTGATTTGCTCGTCGTTACTCACTATTATAACAAAAAAAAATATTATGAGAAGAAGAATTTATAAACAAAAACTGTTGTGAGATGACAATGTATCATAAAAATATAATGTTTATTAAACAACATTGTTTTAATTATAATAGTGAAGTCTTTATATTCAGTTTAATTTGTTACTCGGACGTTGGTAGTTGAATATAAATTTCTTAGTTCTTAGGCTTTAAAATATTGTGCTTGTCTATGATCCAGTTTGTGTGTTATTGTTATATTAGTGACTCTATTTGTTTTTCTTTTTTATTTATTTACTTAAATAATTAATCAGCCAATTACTCTAATTAATCAAGAATTTAACATAAATCTAAACAATTAAAAATTAGTACATACACCAATTTTAAAAATTCATCAAATAATTATAAGAAAAGTCAAACAAAAAAAAAATAGTCAAAAACAATGTCAGAAAAAACAAAAAGTGACGGTGACTTAGTAGTTCTTCATGAAAACTATTCTCAACTCAATTAAATTGTTAAGGCATAGTGTGGGGTTCCATACCTAGATACCAAGAACATACAGCGCCATCTATTAGTTCACTGGCAAAGTATGGAAATGTGCAGAAAAATGGCCATAACTTTTGATTGCGTTAACTTAGAAGTATGATTTTTACAGCCACAAGGGACCGCAGATCTGAGTAGTTGATATCAATTTCAACTTGACACTTCCACGCGTTCACGTTATAAAGTGTCCTGACAGACGCACAACAAAGTGATCCTTTATTGGTTCCTTTTTCCTTTTTAAGTAGACAACTCCAAAAAAAAGAAGTTGGTGGTTTTAGGTCCTCGTCGACCTTTAAGTCTTATAATTTTATTTGATAGCCATAATAATATTTTTTCAAATGTGCATACATAATATGTATGTATGTTTTGTTATGTTACCTATAAGTGTCGAATAAACGTTTTTTCTTCCCTTATTTCTATCTAATAGTTTTAGTATCGCCAGTAATTATATGGGAACTTCCGCATAGCCACCACGCGGCACCTTCTAAACAAACGAATGTAACCAAACCAAATATTGTAAAACAATCAGTTGAAAAAATTAAGCCCTACAAGTTTCTTGTGCGTTCTTCTTGTAAAGGTATCTTTCCGAACGCACGGTAGACTCATTACTGTTTATTTTCATTACGTACAAAAGTGTCAGATTGTGACCTATTTGAATAAATCTTTTTGACTTTGACTTTATAATAAATTAAGTAAATGTTCGGAACGCGCGTCGCCATTAAAAATCCTCTTTCACGTTATTCAAATCAAATTTTTAAATTAATCCGCGTTAATTAAAGGGCGCGTTCATTATATATAGGAATATTATTTTTATATTGCGACTAACATTCTCGGGAATATAGTACCTATATATTATAGTGTAAGGTTCCTGGCCAAACATTCTCGGATTTTTAGTCCGTTTCTCTGTATGTACCTATCATTCGCACCAGTGGTACAATACCTACCAGGAATTGCTCAAAAGTCAATCACCACTTGAATAATTTAGTACTTATTTGATTATATTTTTGTATAAATGGAAAGATCATATAAAGATTCGTAAGAAAACTAGTTATATCAAATTAAAAAAAAAAAATTTAATCCAGTACCGAAAACACGCCGATAGTACCCGAACGAGCTCGTGATAGTGACGTCACAATGTTATAAAGTACCATACATAATTATAACATAATGACGTCACAAGCATGGCGACCAATCGTGGCGCGTTCGTCATCAATAATGGAATTTTATCAATTTTGAATTGCTTATAATAAATAAACTTTATTAACAAATTACCTGCTTTACATTAATTAATAAAAAACATAGTTAAATAAAACAATTCAACTAATAACTTAACATAAATTATAAAGAAACTTAAATTATAAATAAAAAATATCATTAAGGTCGTCTCCTGCAGGTAAGGTGCCCAAAAAACTAGCTACATTACCTCTCTGTATGACCAAACTTATACGTTGGCCAAGGTAATAGCCAGCCTTTTGGTCACCTGTGGTTTCAACTAGGCGCCTCGATAACTCCCTGTAAAGGGTTATGGTCTCTGAACCCCATGGCCCCATTGTCTCTACCGCAAACGGAACAAATATGAATCACTCGCTGAGTGATGCATATTTGTTACGCTTGAGGGATTCCGCGTCATCTGAAAAAATAATATTAATAAATTAAAAAATATATTTTTAAAGTGATTTTTTAATCAAATGATAAAAATACGTTTTTTTTATTCAAATACTCAATTGTCTATAATAGATCACAGACCATGAATAAGATAAAAATATATATAATAATATTGGTAAGTATATCGACCAGTGTGACGTGTATGGATAAATCTACGTTAGATTTGGTGACGCCCATGAAGGAGTTGGGTGAAGCTTGTGGATATGAGGTAAGTACATACTGTACCCTACTACACTACCCTACCTGCATACCTTATGCACTGCACTACTCTCAAGTAATTAGTAAGTAATGATAGGAGAGTCTAAGTTAGAGGAGGTAGGTTCATAGAATGCCACATCTCCAGAAAAGAAATCTGTGTTGTCTCTCGTGAGCCGTTAAAAGTCCATAACTGAACATAAACCTGCCCATAAATGGGGGAGGGGGTTTACTTATATTGGTCACGCTGGACAGGCGGGTTGGCGAGCGCAATTCGGTGGTTTTGGTTGGATGGTGATTCGACACTCTTATTGCGAGAATTACGCTAAATAATGAAATATTTTTCTCCAGTCATGTCCATCAATAAAAGAAAACATGTTGAACGTCCACATAGTTCCACACACACACGGAGAGCTCGGGTTCACGAAGACATTCTCTGAACACTATACTGGAGGTAAGACATTAAGCGATCTCTTATCTAGTTATGTTCGCCTGGTACTTTTACCAACGCAATGTTTTGATTTTATATATCATAACATCGCTTCTTTTTCACAAAGGGGAAAGCAGACGTGTACCCAAAACCTAAACCCATAGTAGGTACACTCGCAATTCGCCAGTTTTGTTTTAAGTCCCATTTAATAGGGGCCTATTACCATCTACCAGGCACAGTTCCATACTTTAAAAGATTTCTGTTGTTTTGGGTCACTTGCCTTACAAAGAGGTCCCGGGTTCGATCCGCAGGTCAGGCTAAGTGTTATTTGGATTTACATACTGACATACTGAGGGAAGGTGGATGTAGTACCTACTATGGGTCTAAGTCCTGGGTAGTCTGTCATACTGCATACTGCACTTCCGCCATATACAGATAATTAAGATTATAATTTTAACGTAATGAAAAATCCGAACAATTTCTTTATACACCTCTGCCTACTCCTTTGAAAAAAAGGCGTGGTGTTATGTTATGTTATGCTTTACAAAATCATCTTTATTAGCCATTGAGTTTGAATCGGATTGAGTGCTAACAAAGAATGCTAACAAGTCGGTAGTGATCGACGGACTCTTCACGAGGAACTGTCAGTTTAAAAATATGCTCATAGAACTAGCATGTATGAAGACTTATGTGCGTGCAATCGTGTGTCAGGATCGTAGCAAGTGTAGAGAAATAGTCTTTGTCTACCACAACAGGAACACAAGGCTGCATTGTACCTTTAAGTATAACAGTCAATCAAATCGCAGAAGTACCGTTTGACGTTACATGTTTTCAAGCCGAAAGAGCTTTGCATGGGCGTCACTCACACAACTTCAATAACACACACACACACACCCCCCCACACATTCACGCCTTTTTCCCGAAGGGGTAGGCAGAGGTGTACCCAGGACCCAAACCAATAAATAACCTTCAACCGTTTGACAATTTTTATTTTGCCTTGGTTGAAGGATTCAAATGTAGTGATAAATTCATAATTCCATGGTTTTATGGCGAAGGTTATTAAAGTTGTGTGAGTTATTTCGACTTTAAAACATGTAACGTCAAACGGTACTTCTTAGATTTGATGGACTGCAGTTATTTTTAGCTGTGCCCCGCGTTTCACCCGCATAGTCTTCGTTCCCGTGGGAATATCGGGATATAAAGTACTTATTATGTTATTCCAGGATCTAAACTATCTACATACCAAATTTCAGCCTAATCCGTTCAGTAGTTTTAGCGTGAAAACGGAACAAACATACACATAAAAAACAATGCTAGCGTTGTTTTTTAATGTTATCTAGATGGCGCTGGTTAAGTTAGTTTAGTTAAGTTAGTACTCGGTAGCGTATTTTTACTAACTTTTTTACATTGTACTGAGATTTGGAATTTTAACATAATAATAATATGGGACAACTTCCACGGTATCTGGTCCCAAACTAGGCTAGAAGCCTGTACTATGGTAACCAGATGACTGATATACATACTTATATAAGCTTATAACACACAGGGGCAGATCAAACAGACATGTTCACACAAATGTTTGACCTGGCCGGGGATCAAACCTGCCTGCGGCACAGCAAGCAGAATTACCATCTGAGCCAACGAGACTGTCAAAATAATTTAGCTAAAATTTAGGTATATCTTGTTTCCAGTGGACGATTTTTATGCCAAAAGCGATATAAACATGAAAAGAATTTTGGATTACACCATCAGTGAGTTGTGGGCTGACAATAAGAGAACGTAAGTAACTGTCACAAGGTTTACTTACCTACAACTTATTTTTCACTCCACTTGTTCAAAAGTCCGTCAACGTTGCGTACCAGAGCGGGGGTAAAATAACTTTGCAACCTCTAGGCCTCTAGGAGATAAAGTAAATTTTCTTTTAATTTTTATCTGTTACCAAAGAGATTATATTTTATTGGTGTCGCACGTTACAAGAGCGTCGCCAAATGCTGCTGCCCCCCCCCCAGAGAATCGAAAAAATTTAGCCTTTATTGTCAATGTTGACATTCAAGTGCCGCCATACGGTAGGCACGTATTTTTAAAACACAGAACCATCTGGGCCCTATATCATAAAAAAAACAATCTACAAAACTGTAAAAAAATCTACAAAATTGTAGGATTGTAGGGCTTTTCTGTTTCATAGAAATTTGTAATTGTAAATTGTATACAGGCAAATACCTGTTGTATATCTACCGTCTACCCAAATGGAGAATTTGGGTAGAAATTATATGACTAGCCCCCCCCATGATCATCGGCTGGCGACGCCCTTGGCACGTTATAGTATTTTGATGAAATTAATAGTTTGATTTTCTCTCAATCGTAATAAAACCCATTATAACTTTGATTCTATTGACTCGGCAGTAAAATTACCGAGCAATGGGTCAACAATTTACATGTTTAATGCGAATGCTTTGTTTCAGGTTCACATTTTCAGATTTTCCATATTTATTCCACTGGTGGGCAAACCGGGATAGCACAGGTACCTAAATCAATAAGGAACTCCGCAACAGAGCAACTTCAGTTGAACAATCCATCAACTGATTTGAGAAATTACCTATCAACTTACCTACTAAAAGTTTTTGTTAAAAACCTAGGTCAATTCACCCAGGTGAATTGATGGGACCTTTTTGTTCCCACTTGTTCACCCAGGTGAATTGATGGGACCTTTTTGTTCCCACTTGTTCACCCAGGTGAATTGATGGGACCTTTTTGTTCCCACTTGTTCACCCAGGTGAATTGATGGGACCTTTTTGTTCCCACTTGTTCACCCAGGTGAATTGATGGGACCTTTTTGTTCCCACTTGTTCACCCAGGTGAATTGATGGGACCTTTTTGTTCCCACTTGTTCACCCAGGTGAATTCACTCAGGTAAATAAACGGGAATAAACCCATAAGATAAAACTTTGACAATGAGTACACTGCCAACCTGCTGCTGATCAGGATTTACTGCCAAAGAAGAGGTCCCGGGTTCGATCCCCAGGTAAATATTGGATTTTTCCATTAGGAATTATCTCAATAACTGCCTGGAGTCTGGAACTGTGCCCGGTATATGGCAATAGGCTCGCCCCCTATTACATGGGACCAATAACACACTGGCGAAATGTGGGTGTATCTACTATGGGACTGAGTCATGGGTACACCTCTGCCTACCCCTTCGGAAAAAAGGCGTGAATGTATGTTATGTATATGTTATGCAACTGTGAAACATGGCAGTCTTAAATCAAAACTTTGACGCCCTTTTTGGACCCCTTTCAATATAAATTTTCAAAAATCCTTTCTTAGCACACGTCCAGACAACAAAAAGAACCTACAATCCAAATTTCAAGTCTCTATAGGATCAGTGGTTTGGGCTCTGCGTTGCATGTCAGTCAGTGAGTCATTTAGGATTTTTTAAATTATAAAACACACATTCACGCCTTTTTCCCCGAAGGGGTAGGCAGAGGTGTACCCAGGACTCAGTCCCATAGTAGATACACCCACATTTCGCCAGTATGTTATTGGTCCCATGTAATACGGGGCGAGCCTATTGCCATCTACTGGGCACAGTTCCAGACTCTAGGCAGTTATTGAAATAATTCCTAATGGAAAAATCCAATATTTAACACTTTGTCTGACCTGGGGATCGAACCTAGGACCTTTTGATTGGCAGTCGAGCATGCGCCCTCTACGCTACCGAGGCAGTTAATGATATAGTGATGTTAACCAACAGTTCGTCGCATGGTGTACCAGTTGCTCCGACAGGGTCGCCTACATTTCGTGGGCGGTGGATGGAGCATGGCCGACGAAGCTGGGACCACCTACTCTCATATTATAGACCAATATACTTACTCACTAAGGTATGTCCTATCTTTTTTAGTGTTCCATACTTCAAAAGGAAAAAAGGAACCCTTAGTATCACTTTGTTGTCCGTCTGTCAAGACACTTTTTAACAGGAACGCGTGGAGGTATCAAGTTGAAATTGATATCAACTACTCAGACCTGCGGTTCCTTGTGGCTGTAAACAAATCATACTTCTAAGTTAACGCAATCAAAAGTTATGGCCATTTTACTGCATATTTTCATACTTTGCGCAAGGAACTAATAGATGGCGCTGTATGTTCTTGGTATACTATGCATACATACAATTTTTTTTTAGTTGGCCGCACAAGCAGCCAGTTTGTGGTGATGGCTCGCGGTTACCGCCGCCTATGGAAACATGCAACACCAGGAGTATTGCTAGTATGTTGCCGATCCGACCAATACTATTCACTCTCCTGTTGAAGAGCCCCATGTTGTAGCTCAACGGGAACACCGCAGCAGTGGGGAAATTGGCGTTCTCGGTGACAATCACTTTAGTGACTATTAACTTGATTTGACATTAACTACAAATGTCAAAGTCCGGTTACTAACCAAAGACATTATGATAAACTTACTAAGTAGACTGTGCACTGTGTCGGTCCCGAGTGAGAACCACTCGCAGTGTCTATCCTTTTCCTTTTCCCTCCTCCAAATTTGACAGTGAAGTCTTGTTAGAAAGGTAAAACGTCTTTGTAACTAACTCAAACCACAGAACACAAAGACTTAAATAAATAAATAAATAAAATGCATTTATTTCAGGCAACTTAGACCCATAAAATGTTACAATTATATATAATATTAAAATTAAAATTACAATTTAACAAAATTAAAAAGATACAAAATAAAATCAAATTAAAACTGAAATTGAATTAAAATTATCAAATAACATGAAAACAAATTAAAATAACATAAAAACAAATAAAATCAAATTAAAATTTATATTAGCTAATTAACTGCCACTATACTCGTCACTGCGTTAAATTAGAAAGAGATAGATGTTTACTACAACAGTGTCTTATATAGGGGCAGTCCAGTCTATCGGCAATCATTATCAGGACCGTGTTGGAGCTGGCCCGTACTCTGCGCACCAAGGATGCGCACCGTTTGCGCATGGTCGTATAAAAGCAATCTGTGCGAGCCATTGCGAACATACCTGAGGCGCTGCAGAATCGGGGCAGCCCCAACACAGCCCTGAAAGCATTATTAAATTGGACGCGGATCGCGCTGTACGCCCGATGCGTATAGTCAGCCCAAAGAGCGCAGGTGTACAGGGAGGTGCAGTACGCTCGGAAGAGAGTTATCTTCACCCCGTCTGAACTCCGCGCAAACCTGCGAGCCAACATATTCGCCCGTACTGACAACGCTCTCCGCTCCCGCTCAATATCTCTGCTATCGTCGAGGTCGGCGGTTACCATATGACCCAGATATTTAAATTCATAAACCCTATCTAAGGGAGTACCATTCAAATATACAGGTGGTATACTCTGAGGACATTTGGCACCACCGCCCTCAAAGACCATAAACTGACTTTTGTTAGTATTGTATCTCAAACCATGACCACCGGCATATTCCTCACAGACACTTATCAGCTCTCGGAGGCCACAGATCGACGCACTCAGCAGCACCATGTCGTCCGCATAACTTAGATTATTAACACAAACGTCATCAATGTGACAGCCGACATGTTTGCCGCTGAGCTCGCCGATCAGCGCGTCCACATAAATGTTGAACAGCGTTGGCGAAGTCAGCCCCCCCTGTCTCACTCCGCACTCCAACCAATATGGCTCAGACACTGTATCCGCCCATCTAACATTATTAACCTGGTGAGCATACCAATATTTAAATATGGCTATAATTTCGTGCGGCAGGTTAAAACTCAGTAGCTTCCTCCACAAAATATCATAAGCAACCAGGTCAAATGCCTTAGACAAATCGAGAAAGCACGCAAACACTGGTGTCTTCCTATCCGTATAATACCTGACGGTATGCTTAAGGCACAGTATTGCACTCTCTGTCGATAGTTTGGGTCTGAACCCAAACTGGTTGTGGTGCAAATTTGTGTACATTTCTAGCTGTTTATTAAGCACACCGTCAAATACCTTCGCTACTATTGTGGCCAAAGAAATGGGCCTATAATTGCTTTTATCAGCCAGGTCCCCCGTTCTATTCTTCACAATAGGAACCACCAGCGTCCTCAACATATCTGCGGGCAGGTAGGTATGACTCACGCACAAGGAGTAGAACAATGCCAGCACTCTAGAGATGTGAGGTCCGGCATGTTGCAGGTGTTCAATGCTGAGGCCGTCGTGTCCTGGTGATTTTCCTTTCGACATATTCTTAATAATAGATCTTATTTCTTTAGCTTTGACGCAAAAACCTACTGTTCCACTAAACTCTTCAGCATTGAAAGCCTCAACTGACGATCTCACCGTTGGCTGCACAGAAAAATGTTCTCTAAACACATCGGCAATTCCCTTGTGATCACTGATGCCATCGACGCTCACAGGAAGACCAGTCTTAAAATCGCATTTTTTCGTGCCACGCCAAAAACTACTGAAGTCACCTACTGCGTGTTTCTCCGCAAGGGCGTCCATTTTTATTTGGTCTTGGTGATCTTGACACCACTTCAAGCGTGACTTAAAAACCCTTCTACTTTCATACATCTCATCGTAAATGACTCCAGAACTTGGCTTACCACACAAAACCCATTCCGTAAATTTATTCCTGGCATTCCTGTGAGCCTCAGCGACGTGCTTGTTCCAACCAATTATGCGTGAACCACTAAGCCTGATAACGACTGGTGATTATAAAGAACGCCAATAGCCCCACAGGGAGATGGATCACGTCAGAACTAGTCTCTGTTGGAAGTCTGCTGCTGAATATATAGGTCTTTCCCATAAGGGGGGTTTGTTAAATCCTCCCTACGCGTTGCAAGCGGTTTATTCCACTTTGTTCACCTTGGTGAATTCACCCGGGCGAACAAAGTGGTTTTGTATATTAGCCTGTAGAAAATCCAAGTGCTCTAAGCCCCTGTCAGATGGCAACGTACCCAAGATACTGGCGGCATTGTCACGTTGAATAGCAATGCTTAGACGTTTTACGTTGGGCCAGATAAACGCCAGCATTTAAGTGCATTCATCATCATCATCTCAGCCAATCCACTTCTGAAAATAGGCCTCCCCCATAAAGGGGGGTTTTGCCAATACTCGACACGCTTGTTGTGCGGATTGTCGAGCGCAGTTCGATGGTTTTTTGCAGAGGACGCTGCTGCCTCCTCTGGATCTGTTAACCCTTAGCCGGCTCTTACGGCAACCACGGGGAGAGGGTGGAGCACTATTCTAAAGCCGGTAACTCCACGGCGGTCAACCCCGTGCATGCCGTTAAGTGCATTTTCACCAAGGAAACATAACATAACATACATTCACGCCTTTTTCCCGAAGGGATAGGCAGAGACAGTAGGTAGATACACCCACATTTCGCCAGTATGTTATTGGTCCCATATAATAGGGGGCGAGCCTATTGCCATCTACTGGGCACAATTCCAGAATCCAGGCAGTTATTGAGATAATTCCTAATGGAAAAATTCAATATTTAACACTGCCTGACCTGGGGATCGAACCCGGGACCTCTTGATTGGCAGTCGAGCATGCGACACCAAGGTAAATTTATAAAAAAAACATGTATATTATAACATACTAGCTGGGTCCCGCGGTTCCACCCGCGGAGTCTTCGTTCCCGTGGGAATATTGGGATAAAAAGTACCCCAATGTGTTATTCCAGGGCCTAAGCTGCTTGCCAAATTATAACTCGATCCATTCAGTAGTTTTTGCGTGAAAGAGTAACAAACATCCATCCATCCATCCTTACAAAATTTCGCTTTTATATTATAGTAAGAAGTAAGATTAGTAGCAAGGAGGATGATTGTTTGAATATAACAGTATAGTCCGACACAAAAGAGTAGAAAATAATGGGGGCGCCACTGTATTTATAATCAATTAGCAAAACTTTTAAGTCAAGACGTACACTTTAAATTAGTTCCGTTTCTACTCTTTTCTGTCGAGCTAAAAGGATTTGTTTGTTTTTTGGGCCACGTCGCAACCTTACATTATAAATTTGATTTTATTCGATAGGCCTAATATTGAGATTTTCAAATGTGCATAAATAATATTTTTTTGTATCGCTATTAATTATAAAGAAATAAGCAAATGTTCCGCGAATATTAAAACGTGCGTCGCCATTAAAAAATAATTAGTATAAACCTCACTTTATTAAAATCAAATTTTAAATTAAACGGCGATGTTATGATGGCTACTATGTTTATAAAGCAATTATAGACAGTGTAAGGTTTTCTGGGCCCAGCTTACTTGGATTTATTCATAATTCTTTATTTTAACATGGTGTTTGAGATGTTGCATATTGTTTTATTATAAGAAGCATTAGACATGTTGAGCTAATTATAGTATTATATACCTACCTAGCATGCATACAATGTCAATTTAAAATTAGATGTCATGAATTAATAAATAAAAATGTAATGAATTTAAAGATAATGGGTTAATTTTCAACGCACAAATTATTTTTTGATAAGAATTCTTTATCAACATCATAAATATTAGAATTAGATAACTATGTATACAAATGCTTTTTGAATAAATAAAAATTTGAATAAAATAAATTATCGAGTTCGTTTCCTTTTGAATCGATGGCACATTGGTCACTGGTAGTTGTTCGTTTGTTTTATAAACCATAGATGGCGCTCTATCAATCGTAGCGTTCCAAAAAAACTAAAGTTCTGAATCATTCTAAAACCACTGCAAAAAAAAAAAAAAATTATAACTCATTAACAAATTATCATTTAAAACGCAATAAACTCAAAAATTTATGCATATTTACTTAATAATTAAGAGTAAACTTATAATAAATGAATGCTGGCTTGAAACACACATGCGAAATTATCCTGGATTTTTGCTTGCGTACAAATTTACTCAAAGTTTTGTCGGAGGTCAGTATCGCTTCACGGGTAAACAGTTAGGCCAAGCTGTTCTAAGTTGGCTACGAACTCTTCGTTATTAAAGACACACACAAAACACAACATTACTATAATTAAATATAACCTAGAACTGCGGAGTTGGCTAATCTCGCCAGGTACGGCCGCTCCGTTCGAATTGTACCGTGAAAGCGACATCATAACCATTGGTTAACGGGACCTCTTTTTAGGGTTCCAAACCTCAAAAGGATGTCCTTTTTGAGTGCCCTAGATTTTCTGCTTTAAGATTTGATTGTGAGTTTGCTTGGTTTTGAACTTTCATTAGCTAAAGCCATTAAAGACGACGATTGTCGGACTCCGTTCCTTGCCTTTGCCGAGCGCGTGGTTCAAATTGCGGCGAGGGCTAACGGGTCTACGGTATGTTATTTGTAGGGTGGTGTTTTGTTTAGGAATGTTAGTGGTTAAAATGATAGGTCTGAATATTCTCTGCGTATTTGATGGTATAGTATAGTTAGATATAAAGATTAGATTTATATTGTAGTTAATAAGTTGTGTTAATTGGCAGCAGGAAAAAAAAATTAAAAATTACATGTATAATATGATAAAAAAATAAGGATAATAATAAAAATAAAAAATAAAGAGGAAAGAGAAAGTATATATATAATATAATGAAAAATATATAAATATGTCTATATTACGTTTTCATAATTTCATCCTGATCTGTGTGCATAAGCCATAGCAGAAGTTCATGTTAGCTTAAAATAAAATAAAAAAACCTCAAAAGGATAAAAAGAAACCCTTATCACTTTGTTGTAAGTCTGTCAAGACACTTGAATGTACCTATGTAAATTTTTACGCACAAACATGATGTTCTCACAATGTATAAGGATATGGTAGGGTCAGTATGTTTATTTCTTTATATACCTACCTAATTCCCTCAGGGATTCGCGTGGACGCATCTCATAGATGGCACGAATCGCACGTTTTTGTAGTATAATGATAGTTTCTATATTTTTGTAGTTGTTGTTTTTTATTTTTGTAGAGGTAGGCCTCTTTTGCAGGGGGCCGCCTGGTGAAGTACCACACCTTTGCCAGTTATTCATCCGCCAAGCGGTAATGTGCAAACATTACTGTTCCGGTATGAAGGGCAATGTTACCAGCGAAATTACTGGGCATGATGAGATTCAACAAATAATATCTCAGGGTGACATGCGCAGTGCAGTGCCGCGCAGAATTTTGAATTTTTAGACACTGGGTGGCACTGTGTCTGATATGGGCAATCATGATGATCTATCAGGCACCTGATTAGCTCGTCTTGTCACTCACATAAAAAAAAATCTGCAGTTGAACCCCACAAAATAATCCCATTTGACATCAAGCTGTGGAAATATGCAAAGTAGACTAATCTCGCCGTGGCTAACTTCTTCGTTATAGGAAGTTGAACGCAACATTCTCAACCTGCGGCCGTCCTCTAGTCTCCTGGCAAGCTGACGTGTTCGGTCACTCGCGTGAGTTCGCGTCCCTTGCAGCATTGATGGGGTTCGACGCTGTCTTCATCAACCCCATCAGCTTCGATGACGAGCTCGGGAGGATGCAGCGGAAGGAACTTGAGATGGTTTGGAGAGGCAGTGATGATTTAGGTAAGAGTATGTATTTTTGGAGACTAAGGACCGGCAAGCGCAGTGTAGGACGTGACAAGGTGAACAGATGATCTGATAAAGAGGCAGGAACGCGCTGGAGGCGGGTCGCTTACAACCGGACTGGATGGAAATATATGGGGGAGGCCTATGTTCAGTAGTGGACGTCCTGTGGCTGAGATAATGATGATGATGATAATGTACCTTTATTAGGGCGCTTTCTATTCTTTTTTGTGCAGAATTTTTGGAGTTATTTACTCTTTATCTAAAAGAAATACCTACTTATAAAAATTCCAATAAATTTCTACATAATCTTGACTCCAAAATAGTTGATTTCTTATTTTAAGTAGTATTTACAATTGTATAATGTTTAATTAATCTCCTTACAAATCTTATTAATCTCCTGTGCCCGGTAGATGGCAATAGGCTCGCCCCCTATTACATGGGACCAATAACATACTGGCGAAATGTGGGTGTATCTACTATGGGCCTGAGTCCTGGGTACACCTCTGCCTATCCCTTCGGGAAAAAGGCGTGAATGTATGTTATGTTAAACGAAACTTCAAGCAACAGGGTCTTCAGACGGTGGCGGTGGAAAACCCTGTTGCTCGAAGCAACGAAAGCACAGAATAACATGCATCTTCTCGTAAAGGAACCAATATTTTGATTCGCTATTTACACTAATGGATAGGCTATTTGCCTATCCATCGTCTATCTATATTGCCTATACAAGAACAAAATCGGTTGCAACTTTTCGAAGCAGTTAGCCGCTTCGAAAAGTTGCAAGATTTGTACCGACAAGTTAAAATACTAAACAATTCTACAACAATCCAATTAATGGCTAATTACTAAATTTACTATGCCATAGTGACTATAGAATACTTCGAAAATCCACAAGCTGACATGTCAGCCTATAGACAATCTAAGTACTCTAAACCATTGTCAGAGATGGCAGCGTACTCAAGATGCTGGCGGCAGCTGCGTTGTTATGTCGTTATTTATTGTACAGGTCCAGAAACAGATATATTCACGCACAAATTATTCGACGGCTACTGGTCACCGCCGGGCTTTTGTTTCGCTGGCATGTGTAATGACCCGTTGCTGGTCACTTCCGACTCACATTTCAATAATGTGGATGAACGAGTCAGTATCCTACTTCCTACTAATATTATAAATGCGAAAGTTTGTGAGGATGGATGGATGAATGAATGAATAATAATATAATATGGGACAACTTCCACACACGGCTATCTGGTCCCAAACTAGGCTAGAAGCCTGTACTATGGTAACCAGATGACTGATACAATACTTATATAAGCCTAAAACACACATACACAGATCAAACAGACATGTTCATGCACACAAATGTTTGACCTGGCCGGGGATCGAACCCGGGGCCTGCGGCACAGAAAGCAAAGTTACTACCATCTGAGCTAACAAGGCTGTCGAATAAATGATAACTCTTTATTGGTACCACAATAATACAGAAAACAACAAAAAGGAAACTTAAAACAGTAGGTAACTAGGAAGAGTAACAATTGGTGGCCTTGGCGGATGGATGTTTGTTACTCTTTCACGCCAAAACTACTGAACCGATTGGGTTGAAATTCGGTGTATAGATGGTTTAGATCCTGGAATAACACAAAAAATACTTTTTATCCCAATATTCCCGCGGGAACGAAGACTACGCGCCTAAAACCGCGGGGCACAACTAGTGCTTAATGTAAACCTTGAAGTTGTAGCGTCCGTGGCCGGAAATAAAATAAAATCTCACGGACTTTAACCGTGATGGCACGTTAAATTTAAGCGAGCTTTCAGACGAACGTCGGCGTAACGTCAACGTCAACACGACGCTAACGCAGCGTTGTGAACGGGCGTTAATTTGTATGAAAAAGATTATCAATACACAGGCCTCGCTCGTCTGAAAGCTCGCTGAGGGCCCGGCTGTTTCCTATAAGCCGTGTATGTTTCCTGGCTATATAATAGGGCCACTCCTTTCTCATCTGGTGGGAGTGGTCTCACGACTATTACAGGCAGAGTGACATATTATATGGCACCAAGTATTCCATTGCCTCGGTGGCGTAGAGGGCGCATGCTCGACTGCCAATCAAGAGGTCCCGGGTTCGATCCCCAGGTCAGGCAGATTTTTCCATTAGAAATTATCTCAATAACTGCCTGGAGTCTGGAACTGTGCCCGGTAGATGGCAATAGGCTCGCCCCCTATTACATGGGACCAATAACATACTGGCGAAATGTGGGTGTATCTACTATGGGACTGAGTCCTGGGTACACCTCTGCCTACCCCTTCGGGAAAAAGGCGTGAATGTATGTTATTTTATGTTAAGTATTCCAACTACTGCGATTACCAAGATTATAAATCACATTAAACAGTAAAGTTTAGTTTGAAACAGGTAAACATAACGCTAGCGATTTCTAACTCGACTTCAGCGCCATCTAGATGGCACAAAAACACTATATAATATAAGTGGTATTTATCTAGTTATTTTTCCATCAGGTAAATGAATTCATAGATTCAGTAAAAAACCGTCAATCCCCACACTACGGCACTAACAACATAATGATCGTGATGGGAATGCGAATGGGATACTTCGACGCCCCCATGTGGTTCAGAAATATAGATACACTTATCGAGTGAGTCGTTTTAAACCCTTATTATCTCTGCAATCCTTAAACCGGTATAACTTTGTAGTGGTAGGCCTCTTTTGCAGGGGGCCGCCTGGGGAAGTACCACACTTTTGCCAGTTATTCATCCGCCAAGCAGTAATGTGCAAACATTACTGTGTTCCGGTATGAAGAGCAATGTTACCAGCGAAATTACTGGGCACGACGAGATTCAACAACTCAGGGTGACAGACGCAGTGCAGTGCCGCGCAGAATTTTGAATTTTAAAACATTGGGTGGCACTGTGTCTGATATGGGCAATCATGATGCTTACCATCAGGCACCTGATTTGCTCGTCTTGTCACTCACTATCACATCATTAAAAAAAAACTCATATTTTTACATAACAATCCTGTCATCCCTAACTACACGCTTGCAAAATTTTATGAAGATCGTATTTATAGTTTTCAAGTTATTGTCAGACAAATATATAATTACAGTGCGGATAGATGAAATCAGCTGTTTCATAGAAAAGGTTCTTTGACCTTTAACAAAATGCGTGGAACAGCTGATTTTTTTGCAATTTCAGGATTGTTCATAGTGGAGTTGTGCCTGCCTCAGTGGCGTAGTGTGCGCAAGCTCGACTTCTGATCATGAGGTCCCGGGTTCGATCCGCAGGTCCGGTAAAGTGTTGTTGGATTTTTCCATTACAAAATATCTCAGTAACTGCCTGCATGGAGTCTTTAACTGTGCCCGGTAGATGGCAATAGGCTCGACCCCTATTACATGGGACCAATAACATTCATGCGAAATGTGGGTGTACCCTAAGTATGGGAACGAGTCCTGGGTACACCTCTGCCAACCCTTCCAAATAAAAGGCGTGATTGTAAGTTACGTGCAGTTGTTCAAAATTATGAGTACAAGGACACTTGGCTGCTATCTAATTATCAGTAATGCTGTATATTTTCCAGGCGTGCGAATGGAAAAGCCACGACGTCTGGTGAGAAAATAAATCTAATGTATTCGACACCGGCTTGTTATTTGGACGCTGTGAGAATGTCCAAGTAAATACATTTTCTTTATATTTTACTAACCGCGCCAAGTTCCTTACATTATACATTGCAGCCATGTTGCTGTTGTGGTAGACAGAGACTATTTCTTTCCTCTTGCTACGATCCTGACACACGACTATTGCTTCTTACACTTTCATCGTATTCTTCATATTATATAGGTACTCATCGGTTTCTCTTCTTAATGAACTTCCAGTCCAATCGGTTACAAAATAACATGCCTTTTCCCTCAGAGTACGGATACCATATATGTTTTTGTAATTTGATTTGTGGTTAGGTTAGTTTTTTAACCTAACCTAACCAGTTTAGTTTTTTATTGTTTTTTTTTTTTTTGTGTTAATTTTAAACCTACCTATTTATACTATTCAAATACAATTGTTTTATTGTTCATGAATAAATGAAATGAAATGATATTTCAATTTCGACTTGTTCCAGTCCAACGCTACCAATAAAACAGGACGACTTCATGTCCCTAGCTTACGATAAATATACACATTTCACGGGCCTGTATACATCGAGACCGACTGTCAAATACATGCTGCGAGAAGGATTTGTTTATTTACAGGTAAGGTTTATAGTTTATATAATTCGCCGTGGAGTTACCGGCTTTAGAATAGTGCTCCATCCTCTCTACCCGTGGAGGCTAAGTGTTAACAGATCCAGAGCAGGCAGCAGCGTGCTCTGCTACAAACCATCGACCTGCGCTCGACAACCGCACAACAAGCGTGGCGAGTATTGACAACAACCCTCCTTTATGGGGGAGGGCTATGTTCACTAGTGGATTACCAACGGCTGAGATGATGAAGGGTACCGCGGGTCAAAGCTAGTACTTTAATATAGTACTAGCTCAGAATATAATAACACAGAATACGTTAAGCTTTAAGTCCGATGCAATAGACGCTGAGTCTATTGACATCCACCGGGCACAGATCCAGATTCTAAGCTGCGGCTGTCATTGAGAAAATTCCTAATGGACATCCAATAACAAATTTACCATAACAAATGAAATCTTTGTTTTATTTGCAGATATGCAAACAAATCCAAGTTTTAGCAAGACTTAACAATAATGACGCTACCTTTGAAGAACTGAATTGGATTGTGGGTAAGTTGAAGTTCCCGTCACACACGTAGCTATAATATATATTAATATACCGTCCTATAATATATATTATAGCAAACTACCACACACGGAGACGATGCTATAATATATATTTTAGCCTTCATTTCATTGATACAGTAGTTTATATTAATATGCAATAATATATATTACGGTATATGTTGGTGACGTCATAGAAATATATATTATAGCTGCGTGTGCGGTCAGTCGAATATTTGTATAGAAAATATATCGTAATATATCTTGCTATGATTTATATTAATATATATTATAGCTACGTGTGTGACGGGGTTAGTTAGACAACTAGTATAGACAATAGTTCGTGTTTAATATAAGAGCACCTACTGCAGGTTTATATTAAACTTTGCAGAAGGCTTATTATAAAGTCAACCAGTACATAGAGGACAAAGATGCCTGGAAACTTCTGCATAGCCGCCTCGCGGCACCTTCAAAGAAAACGAATGTAACCAAACCAAATATTGTGAAACTATCTGTTGAAAAAATTAAGCCCTACAAGTTTCTTGTGCGTTCTTCTTGTAGAGGTATCTTTCCGAACGCACGGTAGACTCAGTACTGTATCTTCATTGACGTACAAAAGTGTCAGATTATGACCTATTTGAATAAATCTGTTTGAGTTTGAGTTTGAGTTTGAAATAAGCTCAAATACTTGAAAATAAAACTTTTGAAGTTGAAGTTGCAGTATATCAATTGAATATTATGTCAAATATAAATTATACGAAATAATTCATATAAATGTAGCAGTACGAGTATACCAAATGAAAATAATATGAAATGACAATTATACCAAATAGGTTTACATCAAACTATACACTATATCAAATGAAAATTATATCAAATAAAAATATATCCAATCATTTTTATATCAAATGTAGCAATATACTAAATGAAAATTATATCAAGTAAAATTATATCAAATAAGATTATATTAAATAAAAAATATATGAATAATAACAAACATAAAAAAATAGGTCAATTTTGACCTATTTTAGGTTTATTTATATTTTTGTTACTTAAAAATTACAAAAAATATGTTTTTGAAAATTGAAAACACTTGGAAACGATGTTTTAGTAACACCAATAAAACTAAAATTTTTGATGGTGAATAAATTACACAACGATACTATAAAAATACAAGTCACATTATGTCTGTACATACTGTCAAAAGCACCTTGAAATTTTCACTTGCTTCATAATGCTCTCGACTGTACCTACATACTTTTTTCATCCTCTATCGGTTTCGGTTTAAAGATCTATATTATCAACAAAGGCAATTTGCCACTTACGTCATAACTAAGGTAATTGGTTATAAAGTTGCGCTCCTTCAACAGTAAGCATTGATTTGCCATAATTTGTTCGGTGTTTAGGTATAACTAGATAACTGGCTCGACGCGTGCGGCGGTCGCTATTACTTTTTTGTTTGGTGAACGAAAGGTTAGTGTGGACATTCTATCTTAGAGCTTTACGGATGAATATGCAAATGTTATATTTATATAGTTTTTTTATGTTCATTATTTTTGTGTCGTTATAGATTTTTACAGTTGATGTTAAATAGTTATAGTTAAATAGTGTTTTAATAATTTTATTTTGTAATCTTTGTAATTTATCTAGCCTTGTCTTTGCAGCAGACCCCCATATTTCGATCAAATATGACAAATGTGGTTTTACTAGAGCGTTGTAGATTGTGTACCGCAGTTTTCGTGGAATGCATCGAACGATTTTGCGGAGGGCGCCCCGGAGTGCTATCAATTTATTTTTAATATGTTCGCTATACTTCTACTAACCCTAAGGAATTTCTACCCAAATGGGGGTTTGGGTAGAAATTTCTTGACTAGCCCCCCCCCTTGATCATCGGCTGGCGACGCCCTTGGATAGTAGGTATTATATACAATTTTATGAAAACATTATATTTTATTAAGTACACATGATAACTAAAATTAAGAGGAAAAAAACATTCGCTTATCAGTTAATTATAATAACCAATAACTTATGACCTTTTCAATAAGTACCTTGAACTAAAGTACATTTTACTGTTAGAAAACCGATAGCCTTAGTACTATTATAATATATTCTGTGCTGATAGCCGAAATTTAGTAATTAGTAAATTAGTGCCTATTAAATATTTCACCATGAGACGGAAGTGGCAGGTACCAGAGTCTCTAGCAATAGCCCGGTTACCATCCATCTAGAAATCACACCTATAGACATATCAAGTAGTTTCCATCCATTCACAATAGTCCTTGCACCTAGCGGGGGCTGTCTTTGAGCTCTTTAAAAAAAAAACTGGATGGATTCAGAGATGGACTCCGATAGGTGTGCTATTTTCATTACCTTTAGATTAAAAGCTCAAAGGGGCCTCTGCACGTTGGACTTAAAAAAAGTGGTCTCCGTGCACGCCTATCAAAAGACCGGGTATATGATATATCCCGTGTTTTCGAGCGACATAATAATAATAATAAAAATGGGACAACTTCCACACACGGTCATCTGGTCCCAAACTAGGCTAGAAGCCTGTACTATGGTAACCAGATGACTGATATACATACTTATATAAGCTTATAACACGCAGGGACAGATCAACACAGACATGTTCATGCACACAAATGTTTGACCTGGCCGGGGATCGAACCCGCGGGGCCTGCGGCACAGAAAGCAGAGTTACTACCATTTGAGCCATCGAGGCTGTCATCTAGTTGTTTAATAGATTGTTGAGAATGAAACAGGAAGAACGGAAATAAAACCAATGATAACTAAAATAATTCAATTTTAATGTCATTGTTATTATTACAAATTTGTCACAGAAAATATCTTGCGACGATTTCGACATTGGCGAAATGCACGATTATTATAGTTTAAATTGGCGTTCTTATATATACAAATATTTACAGTAAGCAAGTGGAAAACACTTTAAATGAAACAGTTCCAATTGTAATCTTTCTTGCTTAACATCACAGACACACCCTTGACATCATGTGGAATGAAATCACTAATTATAAAATCCTAAATGACTCACAGACTGATATGCAACGCAGAAGCAAAAGTGTTTAAATCGTCCTACTAGCAAAAACCACAGATGACTTGAAACTAGGAATGTAGGTTGTTTTCGTTATCTGGACGTGCGCTAAGAAAGGATTTTCGAAAATTCACATTCTAAGGGGTCCAAAAAAGGTGTCAAAGTTTTTATATAAAACACCCATATTTCATAATTGGGAGCGGGCATAGCCGCTTTTCTTACATTATAGTGTATTTATAAAATTCAACTATCCTGTCATTTACCATCACGGATTACCAGTCGCTACACGGCTCCATCAACAGATCAGCTCAATGGTACCATATTGCATTGTCATCGGACTTAATAAGTATGCAAGCTATATGCTTGTAAGCTATATGCTTGTAAGCTATATGCTTAGTAAGTATGTATGCTGGGGGGCCGCCTGGGGAAGTACCCACACCTTTGCCAGTTATTCATCCGCCAAGCAGTAATGTGCAAACATTACTGTGTTCCGGTATGAAGGGCAATGTTACCAGCGAAATTACTGGGCATGATAAGATTCAACAACTCATATCTCAGGGTGACAGGCGCAGTGCAGTGCCGCGCAGAATTTTGAATTTTAAAACACTGGGTGGCACTGTGTCTGTTATGGGCAATCATGATGCTTAGGGGAGATGTAGGCAATCGGAGTCAGTTGGCAATGGTGGTCACCACAAAATAAGAAAATCCGAACGCGAGGAAGTGATGCCAAAATACCTACGCGCTAGCTTTACGTCATTCCCATGTACGGGCAGGGGCTCAGTCAGTTCGCGTGACGCGCTGGTGAGAAACAAATATGTAAAGATTTCGCGCCATTTTGATCTAATTTTTCGAGTAGTTTTTTTCTGTACATGCGATATGTAATAATTGAAACATTTTAGATTGCAATTCAAAACTCAGATTATTGTTATATATTCAACTTTTTTATGAGAAATTTTATTTTTCCGTTTCGCCCATGCAGGTAGATTTTTCACCATTGTCCACACATGCTGATCACCATTGCCAACCGGTGTTGACAATCGTGATCAAACTGTTTTTTTTTTTAATTTTATATTGTACCAAAATTAATAAGCCAAAGTGATTAAAGTTGATCTCAATTGATAGTATAGTAAGTAAAGTTTATAATAAGAACAGAGCAATAAATAGTTGATTCATATATTTGCTTTTATTTTCATTCTCGCTTAAGTGATCCCCATTGCCTACATTAGGCACCTTATTTGCTCGTCTTGTCACTCATTATGATAAAAAAAAAATGCAAAATTTCAGCTTAATCGGTTGAGGCTAACTACTTAAAAATTCAGTTGCAAGATTTGTACCGGACATAATACATACATTGCATTTTAATTAAAACATTGTAAGTAAATAAATCTTATATTTTCTGCTCCATGATCAGACCCTGGTCTGTATCACATACATTAAGGTGATTACATAAACATAACATAACATACAATCACATCTTTTTCCAAAAGGCGTTGGCAGAGGTGTGTCCAGGATTCATATACTATTATGCAAGGTGATTATTTATAATCTAAATTCGTATACATCTTTTGCGCCTCTTTATATTTTAATGACTGTCTCGGTGGGGTAGTGGGTGCAACCTCGACAGCCCAGGTTCGGTCCCCAGGTTTGGTAGTGTTAGATCTATAGGATTTTTCCATTAGATGGCAACAGGCTCGCCCCATATTACATGAAACCAATAACATACTGGCGAAATGTAGGTGTAGGTAACTAGTAACTATGTTAATGAGTCCTGGGTACATCTCTGACTACAATTTTGGAAAAAGGTATGTATATTCTAATCTAAATTATTCTACAACTTTTTTGGATTTTTAGAAGATCTTTAGAAGAACAATAGATTTGAGAAAATTATTGTGTATAATATTCTCTACCCGGCAATATAGGAGAGTGTGAGGTTACTTGGGCCGAGCTTATTTGGAAGACAAGCCCATCTCCTTTAGTAATATGTAATGGATGAATATTATAATAATATGAATTTATTATAATATATATTTAAATATTTGAATTTAAATTATTATATATTTGTTGTCCTTTACATTAGAATTTAAAGTGATTATACATTTATTGATCTTCATTACATTCGAATTTAAAGTGATTATACATTAATTTATTGATCTTCATTACATTCGAATTTAAGGTGATTATACATTCATTGATCTTTTTTGTATACTAATCTTAATTATTATATCTCTTTAATTCCTCTTTATCCTATATATATAGTATCCTAATATAATTGATTATACTTTCCTATACATCTATTTTATTTATTTTTCTCGTTTCATACCATTCGCGCCATAACAAACGATTTGATTTCAACATGAAAAAACAAACACATATAGCTATAATCTGTAACCAAGCAGATGTTTGAGCAACAATACTGCCTATCTCTACATCAAAATATATCATATATTTAATCACATACGGTATCATTAAAAATCCGCTTAAAAGAAATGTGTAAGTGGCAACTTGCGCTTTAAGGTTGAAAGACGTCTAGCTACGGTTTCTCTCAGAGTTGCTAAACTCATACATTACTCTAACATACATCATAAAATTAAATAGTAACATACACATTACAAATATGTAGCACTTTAGATACTTTTGTATGTCAGGTAGACATTGTCTGCCCGTTTCTTCCAAAATAATGACACACAACGGCAGACCCCACGCGAAAAGGTTACTTATCAGATATTTCCTGTTAAGTGTTGACGAAAACACTTTGACAATGTCCAAGTAGGAATTAATAGAAGCAATATTCAACCAACAGACAAAACAACTTTCAAAATACTGCACGAAATAATCAATAGTCAGAGATATATAGTAGTCGTGTATATAAGTGGACTTAATAACAGTGATCATGATAATTAAAATAATGTTTATGATATTCACCACTAATAAGCATAATAATATATTAAGAAATACATACTTTTGAAATGATCGCCATTTTTTAATTATTATCCAAGACAATATTCCGACTAAAAAGGTGAAAATAACTATCATCGTCGTCAGGATGTCTAAAGAAATGCATACGATTGCCTCTGCGTCGACAGAGTCGTTATATTTGGATATAGTTGACGGAGTTGACGAATAAAATGCACCAACATTTCTTTGAGTGTGGTTTGATACTGGCTCCATCCATTGGTCAATAAAGTCATTTATTGACCAAGATGAAGATGATGTGAACATCGCTTGATGTTGGTTGTAGAGTCGTTGTCGTTGTTTTGACCTTCCGTAGAAATGAACTACTGCCTATAATGTAAAACAAATATTTAATGTAACACAAATAAATTAAGAAACTAAAATCAGACCATATTTATTGAGGCGATTTCAATAAAGTATTTATTTGGTCCAGAAAAGGCATTGGTCTTTCTTAGGAATAAAGAACTCTGTACCAAAACTTTTTTGGTTATTATGTTCTCTGTTAGAAGTGACGTATGATTTAAGGCGCAGTGCACATATAATTCACCCTCTCGCCCACAAGTAAGTATAACCCACATTTTAGAAGATATAAAAAAACGATTTGATTTCAACATCTAAAAATATTTTTAAAATTGATACTACATGTAATTACGTAAAATGAAAACAACTAGAAACTAGAAAATAACAATACAAACCTTCAGTAAAAATCCAATTTAATCCAAACAAGTCTACAGTGGTCTGCCTCGGTGGCGTAGAGGGCGCATACTCGACTGCCAATCAAGAGGTCCCGGGTTCGATCCCCAGGTCAGGCAAAGTGTTAAATATTGGATTTTTCCATTAGGAATTATCTCAATAACTGCCTGGAGTCTGGAACTGTGCCCGGTAGATGGCAATAGGCTCGCCCCCTATTACATGGGACCAAAATAACATACTGGCGAAATGTGGGTGTATCTACTATGGGACTGAGTCCTGGGTGTACACCTCTGCCTACCCCTTCGGGAAAAAGGCGTGAATGTATGTTATGTTATGTAAGTCTGCAGTGTCTTTTTTAGGGTACCGTACCTCAAAAGTAAAAAAGGAACCGTTACAGGATCACTTTGTTGTCCGTCTGTCTATCTGTCGGTTTGTCTGTCTGTCTATCCGTCTGTCATGACACTTTTTAACGGGAACGCGTGAAGGTATCAAGTTGAAATTGATATCAAATACTCAGATCTGCGGTCCCTTGTGGCTTAATAAATCATACTATAAACGCAATCAAAAATTATGGCCATTTTACTGCGTAGTTCCATGCTTTGCTCAAGAAGGCGGATTGTTTTTCTGGATTGGAATCGTTTTGTTCAGGTGTCTAGGTATGGAACCCTACACTATGCATACATACGTTTGCCTTAACAATTTATTTTTCTCTGTGCAGGTTTTATATACATGAAAAATTGTTTCACAAATTGACATTTGATTGGTATTTAACAAATTGAAAATATTTTTATATATGAATAGAAACAAATACGAAGATTCAACAGCTTTGATATTATAGTGAAAATCGAGCAAAACAGTCTCGCCTTGTTCCCGTTGGGGTAGGCAGAGACTATTTCTTTCCACGCTACGATCCTGACATACAACTTTCGCTTCTTCCACTTTCATCACATTCTTCATGCATGCTCGACGGTTGTTGGTACAGTACAGTACAGTTGTTGTTTGTATCTCCTTTGTCAATCTCCTTTCGTCCATCCTCCATGTCCGAACCATCTAAGCAATCCTGTCTCTATCTTTGTCACTACATCTTAATCTAATAATTGGTACATGCTACGACGAGATAGAGCCACGCCTTGTGGTGGTGTTCTGCTTGCTACGCGTTGTAATGCCCTAATGCGTCGACGCCATGACCTTGAGACAGAATCTGGTGAAGATCTATGGGCTCATCTTACGTGGCAGAGTAAACATAATATATTATACATTTGCGTGGTGTATATCAAGCCTACTGCCTCAGATGACGATTATATGCAGTGGTTTACGAAGGTTGAACATTGAACACGTGATAAATAATTTGAAGGGGCACGTGCTTATACTTGGTGACCTTAATTTAAACAGTGCCTCCATATCTGTTAACCATTATTTTGTGTACTTTCTGTCATTCTGTAACTTGCTTGAAAGAAATGTTATATTTAACCTACATGACGGTATGCTAGATGTTGTACTTGCCAAAGAGAGTGCTGATTTGCGTGAAGTAACAGTTACTCGTGCGGAGGGAATGGTTCCAATAGATGCATACCATCCAGCTTTAGAAATTGTACTTAATATCAGTAAGTCATCATCACATATTAAAACTATACCCCCGAGTAACATTGATGTGACGACTGACTTTAATTTTGGTAAATGTGATTATGTGAAGCTCTATCATTCGTTCTCTAATATCTCATGGGACACTGTTTTTCAATCTGATGACCCCTCAGAAGCGACTAAATGTTTTTACGATACGATTTATTCAATATTTGAGGCATGTATGCCCAGGAAAAGTCGATGGAAAAATAAAAGCCACTGTTACCCTGTATGGTTTACACAGGATATTATAGCAGACATAAAGATTAAATTGAATTTACATAACGTCTGGAGGCTTAGTAAATCCGATGTGACATACAAACCGTTTCAAGAGCTTAGAAAGTCACTTAAATATCGAATAGCTCAAGCCTACAAGTTGCATATTGGTAGAATTGAGCAGAATATTAAACTAAAGCCGCGTGAGTTTTGGCAGCACGTCTCAAGCCTGCGATCCAAGGGCGGATTTGAGCCTAACATTACTTACAAAGGCGAATCTTTAAATGGGGTCGAGGCAGCGGAAGCATTTGCCGACTTTTTTGCATCTGTTTTTGCACCTGACATACCAGTCTTAGACTTCGAAGCTGCTGCCACTAATGAAGACATGAATTTAAATAGCAATTATGTTAATATAACCGAAATCACTATAGCAGATGTCGTGCATGGCATAGACAAATTGAAGGTAGGGTCATCAGTTGGTCCGGACTCCGGACAGTGTTCCATCAGTATTAGTTAAAAGCGCAAAAGAATTTGTTTGTGAACCGCTTTGTCATATATTTAATATGTCCTTAAAACTGGGTTGTATCCTTCGCATTTGAAAACATCTAGAGTAACTCCTATACCTAAAACCTCGAATAAAACAGATGTTGAGGGATATCGACCAATCGCAATATTGTCTACACCTGCTAAAGTCTTTGAGAACGTCCTTCACAAATATATATACGCACAGGTTGAGAAATATCTCTCAAACGCACAGCACGGCTTTAGAGCAAAGAGGTCAGTTAATTCGAACCTCCTCACTCTCGTAAACTTCGTATCAAAGCAATTGGACTCTGGCAAACAGGTTGACATATTATATTTAGACTTTAAAAAAGCCTTCGACAGAGTTGATAATGATATTCTCCTGAGGAAACTGAGTGCCATCGGATTTGCGCCTAGTCTTCTCAAACTTATAGCAAATTATATGCGCGACCGTCGCCAGTTCGTTAGGGTGGGCATATATAAATCTATGCCTTACCACACACGCTCAGGTGTAAGTCAGGGTTCCGTGCTAGGTCCCTTGCTTTTCCTCCTTATGGTAAACGACCTTCCGACAGTTCTCCAGCATGTCTCTTGTACGCTGACGACCTCAAGTTGTTTATCGAAGTACATTCTGAGGAGGACTGTTTGATGCTACAGGAGGATGTTCGGGCGGTACATGAATGGAGCATCAAAAATAAAATGGAATTTAACTACTCAAAATGTTATGTAATGAGTTTCGGTCGAATGAGACATCCAATTAAGTTCGACTACAAAATTGGCGATACTATCATGCCTAGAGCCATTACGATGAAAGATTTGGGTGTCACATTTGACCGTAAACTCACATTTCATGAGCATATTATAAGCGTTGCAAAGGAGTCTTTTCAGCGCCTAGGATTCGTAATTAGAAACTCTGGTGATTTTCGAAATGAACATGTGGTAAGGCTTTTATTTGATCCGCTTGTTCGTAGTAAATTAGAAGCTAGCTCATGCGTCTGGAATCCTTACGAATCCACCTATGAGCTTATGCTAGAAAAGGTGCAGAAAAGATTCCTTAGATATCTGTATAAACGTAATTTTGGGTATTACCCATTCATGTACCCCACGGCATTTCTCTTAGGATGCCTCGGATACAACTCTTTGAGAACCAGGAGAGCAAGGGATCAGCTAGTCACTATGTTTAAAATCTTACGTGGTATGATTGACGCTCCCGATCTTCATAATGAGTTGGCTCGCTTATCTGCTCTGCAAAATTATTTCCGCGTTCGGAGACACCAATTATTTAATGTGCCTTTCAGTCGTACGGTAGCGCGCGCGAACTCCCCCATACCTCGCATTCTCACCACTATCGGCACTCTCTTAGGGCCGGTTTTTTGATCGCGGGTTAAGTCAACTAGTTGTTAAATTTCTTGACAATTTGTTAAATTTCGAAAAAAAACGTTTTTTGATCCCTAGTTAGCTTGACAGATAGTCAAATAAGTAACCATTAGTCGGAATATTTAACCACTGCTCCGTCGACTGGTTGGCGCCAAAAACAGATGGTTATTAATCTTATCGTATCTACCTACTGCTGCTTCTGATTTTATTCGAGTGTTTTGGAAAGTATTTAATACTAAAGATATGGATTTACATAATTTATCAACATACTGGAAATTGAAATAGCTCCTCAGACGAAGGAATTATGTTCAGATGTTATACCTTATCAAGAAGACCGGCCACGTAATTTACAGCTCCGCTAAAGTATTCGGACGATGAAAATTTTCGTAACCGGTATCGTCTATTCTATATTGTGCGTCTATCAAAAGAAATCGTGTTGTGAAACCTACTAATATTATAAATGCGAAAGTTGGTGAATATGGACACCTAAAACTACTGAAGCGATTGGGCTGAAATTCAGTAGGTATGTAGATAGTTTAGACCCTAGAAAAACACATATGTTACTTATTATCCCAATATTCCGACGGGAACGAAGACTATGCGGGTGAAACCGCGGGGTACAGCATGATATAGGTAACAAACCAGAACTATGACTCCACATAAGTAATCGTCAAGAACTAATTGATACCTACATATTATATATATACTGTTGGTTTCAAATGTACCTACCTAACTAATAATAACACGTTTACCTATATTTCAAGCTATACTATATAACACTAGCTGTGCCCCGCCGCGGTTTCACCCGCGTAGTCTTAGTTCCCTTGGGAATATCGGACTAAAAAGTATACTTGTGTTATTACAGGGTTTAAACTATCTTAATAGGTACAGAATTTCAGCCTAATCGGTTCAGTATTTTGGCGTGAAATAGTATCAAACATCCATCCAACATCTATCCTCACAAACTTTCGTATTTAATAGTGTAGTAGGGATTTATAGTATGAAGTAGGATAGGATAATAATAATGTAGTGATTAAAATATGACAAATTTATTTTAGTTTTATTGGCTGTTTATTTCTAATATATAATGCTTTTTCTATAACTAATTTATGATACACCTTCCTGACTTTCTAAAATTTCAATTCACGCTTCTTCGATTCTATATCAAGCTCCTTTAATTCCATTTCAAGCATGTGGAGGCCTTTTTGAGTACATCATTAATTCTTCTTCTTTTCGAGTCAATATGGCTAGTTTTCTCCTTATAAAATTTTGGTCCAGTATTTTGCCAGGTCTACGGTGTTTTGGTTTGCTTCAAGAAGGTCCGTCATTGTAGCTAACATCATTTATTAAGAACTTTCTTCTATGCTAAAATTATTAGAAGTATTACGTTCCCTGAAACACAATAAGTAGGTGTATTTACATGAAATGAATTTATATAATAGATTTATTAGCAGGTACACATGACCCATTAAACAGTTTAATATGACACACTCACAAAATGTATGTCACTTTGTGAAGTATTATCTAAATTAAAATTACATATACATAACATACATACATTCACGCCTTTTTCCCGAAGGGGTAGGCAGAGGTGTACCCAGGACTCAGTCCCATAGTAGATACACCCACATTTCGCCAGTATGTTATTGATCCCATGTAATAGGGGGCAAGCCTATTGCCATCTACTGGGCACAGTTCCAGACTCCAGACAATTATTGAGATAATTCCTAATGGAAAAATCCAATATTTAACACTGCCTGACCTGGGGATCGAACCCGGGACCTCTTGATTGGCAGTCGAGCATGCGCCCTCTACGCCACCAAGGCAGTCAACTAAAATTAAATTATATAAAAAACTACTTTGTGCAGGTGTTTTATACCCAGTCATAAATTAAATTGTTCGTGTTGGTCTTTATCCTATTCCTCTCCATGTGAACCGATATTCAGTGTAAACATGGGACTCTGGAGATATCAGCAACTGCCTTAACAATTGCGTTACCTGAGGCATTGACACAATTCCAGAACAACGCTACTCGAGATCTTAATATTGCGAAGAAGTCAGGTATTCACATGTGAGAGAAATATTGTTGATGCACTGCAAAATCTGGGATAACACATAAGAGCCCGGTATACGTCATTATACTGGACTCTTATGGTGTAAAAGGACTTTCTGGTATAATTAACCCATAGTTGGCAGGTGTACATGCTGAGACAGAACGTCCTTGACGTCCCCACTGATAGAGATCGTCGTTCTCTCTCCATGCCGAGGTCGTTCTTCAGGTTATCAGTCAGAATTCAGGACAACAGAGTGTTGAATAAGAGATTAATTAATATATTCATTGTATCATGTTCAGAATTAAAATATAATACCTAGGTACTTACTTATGTTTGTTTGATTCCATTATTCACAATAATTTTAGACTTTTGCTGAACTGCCGAACCGTTACATACGACATACAATAGAAAATAATCTTCAATTCAATTCATAATTTATGGCTTGATGGCTTATTATTGTGAAAGTCGTGTTTTTTTAATAGATTATGTCATAATTATAAATTGTAAAACACAGAACAGAACTTGTAAAATACCGCGAAATCGCAGGAACCTACACAAAACACGGAAAGGTTTTCTGTGGTTTTGACTTTATTGACATCGTTGACGTTTAAATCTATCAAAATTACAAGAGTTGCCATATAAAATAAAATCTCCCGACTCCAAAATGAGTAAATCAGTAGTTCATTGCAATGGCAACATAATTAACAATGGTTAATTCTAGCCAAGGTTAAAATAGGTATCAAAAAACGAAAACACGAGTTGACCATTGGTTAGGGACTTAACCATTGTCAGTTTAACAAATTGTTAACTTGACAGTTACCAGCGATCAAAAAACCGGCCCTTATAGACGCAAATCCAGCCTTTGATGTGTTCGCTGATAAGTGGAATACCGTAATGACAACTTGTCAAATATTTTCTGAGACGTGTTAATTTTTTGTGATATGACTGTACTTTTAGAATTTTTATTATTTTTATTTTTAATTTTATTTATCTTTTGACATTTAAATTAATTTTTTTTTTGAACTTTTTTTTTGACTAATGTAATTTTATGATAATTTTTTTATGCAATTTTCCTAATATTATCAATGTGTTATTTAGTGTAAGTGGTATTTTGTAGTGTCGTACTAATTATCAATAAATAAATAAATAAATCTTCTAACAATTTTTGAGTCATTATGGCAAAAATGGCTACTTAGTTGGTTTAAGGTCTAACGCGGCGAATATTTTTAACTACTGGCCCATGTGAGCTTGCTGTAGAATCAGGTCAAGGCTACCACGTCGTTGCACTATTGGTGAAGTAGCAGAATACCAAATATAGAATCGATCAGACCACTGGAAGTTCACCGACATGAAAAAAACATAACGTACATACCGTACAACCGAAATGTACATACCGTATCCATGTTTATAATAAATTTTACGTTTAAAAACGCTGTGTTCAGAGTTTGTTGATCCCGGCATGCCTTATATGAAGTTCTTGACTTGAAATCCCAACTAACCTAATACAAACAAAAATTCATGGATTACTAATTCATGGCGACGTATCTACTTGAGGAAGCCTTGGCTAGAGCGGAAGTTGCGGAAGTCTCGACTCGGAAATGCGCGAGTGTAAGGAGACCGTACCTCGAGCCAATGCCTCTAGTGAATACGTGAATACGATAAAAAATCGTTGCGATTACATTTCGCAATTCTGTGAACAATAGAAGTACACTATAGTACACGCACTGCGAAAATGAATTTCTTGAAGAATTTTGCTATTATTTATCGCATTTCGCTGATCGCAGCGATTAAAATTCATAGTGCGCGCATAGCATACAGAATGTATTTTCCTCTTGTTTATTTAAAAAAAGTCCGTCATTGTTGCCTTAGGACGATCCAATTTGTTCAAGTTGTTGCCTAACAGAGGGGGGCTAAAATAACTTTTTAACCTCTAGGAGACAAGGCAATTTCTTTTCAATTTTTGTTTGTCACCAGCAAGGTTATATTTTTTCGGTGTCGCACGCAGATGTAGGATATTAGCCAAACTGTTTTGATAAAAATAATAATGTTACTTTCTAATGCTGTAGGTATTCTTTTAGTCAATAAATCACACAAAAGTAAGTCGTTGCATACACGTGACACACAGTGATTATGACTGAAGTGGATGAACCTCAAACTAGGTGCAATTCAACTAATTTGAGCGTTCCGCTTTCGAGAAGACCTCTTTATTTATATTTATGGGAAACCTGGTGAAAACATAATCCCCCAGCCTCCATTCATAAACATTATGATAATATGTATAACCCTTGATAAACAGGATTCATATCCACAGATAACAATTAGACAAACAAAAAGCAAACTTACCTTTCCTGTGCGAACGTTTCGAACACAATTGGTTAAAAAATTATCTGGATTCAATATCATGAAACAATAAATGTTGTTGGGACTCGTCTAATGCTTCCTGTGACCAACAACCAACTGTACCTAATACCACGATAATTAATGATATTATAATACTGTTATAATACATTCATGGTATACTGGTAGGTACCTATAATGTATAATAACCCAATTTGCTAACTTCATTCTGTTTGATTATTTACTGTTAGGCTAATATAAATAAATTTTGAAATAGAAATAATTCTGAACCGTTTGAAATAAATACTGATATTTTCATAAAAATATACTGATCATTGGGTCAACTTTTGCTTTCCTGTAAAATACCCCTTTACAACATAACATAACATACATTCACGCCTTTTTCCCGAAGGGGTAGGCAGAGGTGTACACCCAGGACTCAGTTCCATAGTAGATACACCCACATTTCGCCAGTATGTTATTTTGGTCCCATGTAATAGGGGGCGAGCCTATTGCCATCTACCGGGCACAGTTCCAGACTCCATGCAGTTATTGAGATAATTCCTAATGGAAAAATCCAATATTTAACACTGCCTGACCTGGGGATCAAACCCGGGACCTCTTGATTGGAAGTCGAGCATGCGCCCTCTACGCCACCGAGGCAGTCACCCCTTAACAATTGAAATTAATTCATCATCATCATCCAGCCTTTGAAAGTCCACTGCTAAACATAAGCCTCCCCCATAAGGGGGTTGTTGCCAATACTCGCCACGCTTGGCAGGCGGGTTGGCGAGCGCAGTTTGATAGTTTTACACCGAGGACGCTGCTGCCCGTCCTCTGGATCTGTTACCCTTAGCCGGCTCTTACGGCAACCAGGGGTAGCGAGGGTGGAGCACTATTCTAATGCCGGTAACTCCACGGCTTGAGTTAAAAAAAACATATCATAATCAGATGTAAAGTTCGGGCGTCTAAGCGCTAAAATAGCAGCCAACTGTTGGCTCATGTTCGTCTCGCCCGCTCAGTGGCGATTTTGTCATTAAACAGTAGAGACGGCAATTTAAAGCGACTTTTGTATGGGATTGAGTCTAGTGTCCGGGGTGTGGCCCAAGTCAGGAAAATAGTTAATAATAATGTAAAACTTATATCAAAGTGATCTTCGTAGAAATCGTAAAAGGCTTCCACTCCGTAGTACCTCTTGTTGAAACCATGGAATTTGTAATGTCACTTTCGTCAAAATAAATGTCACATAGACTCAACCACGTCAAAATCAAAATCAAAATCAAAATTCTTTTATTTGCATAAAATGTTGGTTACAAAAGATAATTCATTATAAGAGTAAAGCCCCATAAACATTTTGTCGCAACGCGACATGCAAATCTTTACATAATAATACATATTACCTATAAATTAAGCGTATACCTAAACTAGTGCGAAATTTTATTACATAATTACATTTCTTTATAATCAAAATATTATCATCATAATCATTATTTTAAGAGATCTGAAATTGAGTAAAAACATTTGTCTAATAGCCACAACTTGAGTTTCCGGTTAAACTGGTTTGCTGACAATTCTTGAATCTCTTTAGGGATTGCATTATAAATTCGTCCACACATTGCGTGGCAGTTTTTAGAGGCCAGTTTTGTTTTCGCCGTATATGGCATTACTATTCTATTCGAATTTCTGGTATTTCGAGGGAAAATATCTTTTGCTGTACTAAATAAGTTTGGATGAAATTTTACAAATTTTGCTGCTTCCAGAATGTACATACTAGGCAATGTTAGTATTTTAAATTGTTTAAATAGTGGCCTGCATGACTCCCATGGCGGTATACCGGCAATTGCACGCACGCATAATTTTTGCGCCAAGAAAGCTCTTTGATTTTCAGTTGAATTGCCCCAAAGAATCAGCCCATAGTTTAGCACAGAAGCTACGTATCCATGGTACGCTTTCAGTATCGTGGCAAGATTTGATGTTTTGCGTAGTTTGTAGAGCACAAAAACGAAGCTGTTTAGCTTGTTACAAACTTTTTCCACATGTGCTTTCCAGTTGAGATACTTATCAACCGTAATTCCCAAAAATATCGAGCTATCTACTTCTGATATCTGATTGCCATCATAAGCTATTTTCAGTTCACGATGTATTCTACCATACATACTAAATTGAATGAACTTCGTTTTTGCCAGATTTACTTGGAGATTATTGTCACGTAACCATGTCATTATAGAGTGGATTGAATTATTTATGTCAATTGTATATTTATTAATGTCCATCGCTTTATCGCATGTCAAAATTAAAGATATATCATCAGCAAATAATATAATAGGATGATTGATAATGTCAGGAAGATCATTTATATATAAAAGGAACAAAAGCGGTCCCAGAACGCTGCCCTGTGGGACACCACAATTATTGAGAAGAAAAGCAGATCTATATGTCTGAAGTTCCTTTTTTCCATTAATGTTAGTAACTTCAACTGATTGCTTTCTATCCTTTAGGTATGTTTGCAACCATCTTAAGGCAGGCCCTCGAATGCCGCTCTTCTCCAATTTCGTTACTAGCAAGTCGTGGGAAACGAAGTCGAATGCTTTTGACATATCGAAGAATATGACCGTTACCAGCTTACCAGAGTCAACATTCTTTACTACTTTACTAATGAGATCAAAGCATGCTAGTGTCGTAGACTTGCCTTTCTGAAATCCGTATTGTTCCGTTCTCAAGATGTTATTTTTCTGTACAAAGTCTGTAATACGTTTGTGCATTGCTGACTCAAAAACTTTTGCTAAGATCGGAATAAGAGTAATTGGCCTGTAATTACTAAGGCTTAATTTATCTCCTTTTTTATATATTGGTTTGACTATAGATGATTTAAGTGGAATAGGGAAACATCCTTCCATAAATGAAAGATTGATCAAATGATTCAATATTGGTGCTAATTCAGGTGCACTTGCTTTTAGAATTTTTGTAGCAATTTCATCATACCCTTCAGCATTAGTACTATTTAAAGACATGATGACTCTAAAAGTTTCATCAGGGCTAAATGGTTTTAGGAATATGCTACTACAGATGCTCGTTTTTAATGTAACTCTCACTGAGGCTGTAGGACTAGTCAAATTAATGTAGTAATCATTAAATGCATTTGCTATATCCCTAGGATTATTCAAATGTACATCCCCTGTTTTGACCTCAGATATAAAATCCATTTTTCTTACAGATTCTGTTTCTTTTTTAATTATACTCCAAGATGTTTTACAAATATTTGTAGAGTTGCCAATCATATACTCATTCCGATTTTTTATTGATTGCAAGATACAATTTCGAAGAAGTTTGGAATATTTCATGTATCTTTTCTTAGTATGTTCACATTTATGTTTTGTGTAGTATTTATAGCGAAGAGAACGCTTTGTTTTGCAGCTAATTTTTAATCCTTTGGTTATCCACTTGGCTTTGACGACTCTATTAGATATTTTTATTTTATTTTTTGGAAAGCATAAATTATAGAGTAGACATGTGATCTCATGAAATTTTCTAAAAGCTGGCTCAAGTTCCCTTTCATGGTATACTTCATTGTATGAAAGGCTGGATAAGCATTCTTTAAATTTCATTACATAGTCTACACCATAGTCTCTCTTATAGATGAAATACTCAAGGAGTGGTATTTCCTTAGTAGTCGTTGGGATATTAAGCAATTGGGCCGTATTATGGTCAGATATATCTAGGTGTAATAGTTTCCCTTCAGCAAGTTCAATATTACTTATGATATGATCTATACAAGATTGTTTTCGAGTAGGATGATTAATGTGCAAATGCAAGTGGTAATTTTTGGCAAGATCTAGTAAGAGCTTTGTTTGTTTATTGTTAGGCTGCAGTGTGTTAATATTTAGATCGCCAGCTAACACAACTTGCTTATTACACTTGATGGTAATTTTGTTTAATATGTTCTCTAATTTGGTTATGAAGAGGTTGCAGTCAGAGTTAGGGGTTCTATAGACACATATTATTATTATATTTTGTGACAATAGCTCGATTGCACAACATTCAAAGTGTCTATCTTCTGAGCGTTCATTGCAAAAGGCAACCTGTTTATATTGTAGCCCTCGTTTGACCAATATGCATACTCCTCCTCGTTTTTCTCTTTTAGATCTGGAGTAAGAAGATGCTAAGTAGTACCCTGATATGTTGACCATCTGCTCATTTCCTCTTTGTATAAAAGTTTCTGAGAGGCAGATTACGTCCGGTGAATTATTTTGTTCAGACAGATCATCTAAGTGTATTTCTAACAAGCGACTTTTACTAAACAGACCTGCTATATTTTGGTGCAATATTCTATACCATGAATGATTCTTCTTCTCAGGAGCTACGAAAAAATGTGCTCTGTTGGATAGGTTGTATTGGAATTTCAGCGTCAGTTTGAGTAGATTGATGTTTTGTCTCTACTTTGTAATTAAATTTAATTAATTGGTTACGCTTATTTTGCCTAGTATGAACTGTGTGCATAGACTCTTTGTACTGGAATGACAAAAACTGTTGATTATAGTCTATTTGATCAAGGGCCAAATTTATGTTTCTACATAAGTCATACCGAATATTCAAGGAATTTATATAGTCAATGTCAACATAGCTAGAGCTTTTGTATTGTTTACTTATCATTTTCAACATATTATTAAGTTTTACTTCATTTAAGTATCTGTTATTTCGCACTTTGATTATTAGTACATGACATTTTATAGACTTAAGTAACGCACACAATTCAGTTTCAATAAGAAATGGGTTTGAGTCGTGCTCCCCTACAAATACAATTACTTTATCATTCTTACAAATATCAAATAATTTAACAGCATTTAATATTTCCTCAGTTGTGGCAAAAGGTTTAACAAAAGTAACAAATTGGTAACTAGAGTAAGGATTATGGTTTCTTGACTTTATAAGGTGTTTAGTGAGTCCAGCACATTGTTTTCCTCCGAATACGAATGCTCTTTTTATGTTGCTTGCGCTGTCCTGCGTTATTTTCTTTTCTCTACAATATGTTTTCCTTTCTATGTTTGAAGATTTTTTTAAGCTAGTGGGCTCGTCGAGACCTTGAGCTATCTGCGGTGGTATCGGTGAACTTAGGTCCTCGGTTTTTTTATTCTGGTGGTCTTGTAATGAAGCATCTATGTCCTGGTTTTGACTTGGGTATGTTACAATGGTTGATTTAGGGTTCTCTTTAATTGGGCTGCTGTCCGAGACCTTAGGTGTGTAGGTTTCGTTCTGGGTAGACGTCACCGGGATTCCCTCACTAAGCATAGTGTGTTTCCTCTAAAAGTCGTTAGATACGTCAAGATGCTGATCTCTGAAATGTTCTGACAGTCGTCGCTTAGCGCTTTTTTTATTACTCAATGAGATGCTTTTACGTCGTGTTGTAATAGGAGTTCCACATAGCTGTTTTAAGACCTCTATTTCCTGGCAAAGTTGAGTATTTTTTCTTTGTAATTCGACATTTTCTAAGATTTTATTTTCAAGTTCATTCTCTGTACTCTGAAGGCTCGCCTTCAGACTTTTGATTTCTGTTGACATTTCTTCGATTCGGTAAGTGTATATATTTGTGGATATATCTAAGCTCTTGCCCAGCATATCTTCGGACAAGGTTGAATTTAATGTAGTGTCATTTAACTGTTCCAATGAATGACATTTTGTAAGTGGCCGCCTTCTCATCGTAACATTATTACCGATTGACGTCTCCATTTGGTCGTGTTTGGTGTTATTCATTGTGGTGTTCATTCAATGCATTAGTGAATAGGTACTCAAATATTATGCAAAAAGTCACTGGTAGTATGCCAGGACTCGAACCCACGCTCAATCGAATACTGTTGATCGAAAGCAGAGTTGTAAACCATTCGGCTATGATGACACTTAGAGGTGCGACCAAAATAGGCGTTCAGTTTGGTATTGTAATGTTTGGCTGGCACGAATAGATGTTAAACGGTTGGTGTGCGAAAGCGTAGCGCAGGGTAGTCATGTAATTAATATGAATTCATAATTAGTTAAAAGTTCTCTATTTCATTATGCATGCTGATATTTAGCACTGGTATTTTTATTTACACACTATTTAAGTCTATGAATGAATTAGGATTTGTTTATTGTTTACTATAAAATTATTACTCTCGTTATTGTTGCACAATTATGTTTTCACAAAATATCGTATTTACACTAATAATTTTCCGGAGATAACACTGTCACATATTAATCGTAGTATATTAAGCACTTTTTTTAAAAAATTGAGTTGTTATAGACACCTTACGATTTTTATTGAATAAATTAACCTTAAGCCAATATTTACAGCACAGCGCCCTCTGGCGATCCTCTGGCGTCGTCTCAATTGGCGGCCTGTCGGCGCTCGGCCACCGTTACAAATATTGTTTTTTTTTAATTTGTTATTAGACTTTCCTTAGAATAACATCAATTTGTTAATGAGGGCAAGAGGTCCCGGGTTCGATTTCCAGGTCAGGCATAGTGTTAAATATTGGATTTTTCCATTGGGAATTATCTCAATAACTGCCTGGAGTCTGGAACTGTGCCCGGTAGATGGTAATAGGCTCGCCCCCTATTACATGAGACCAATAACATACTGGCGAAATGTGGGTGTATCTACTATGGGACTGAGTCCTGAGTACACCTCTGCCTACCCCTTCGGGAAAAAGGCGTGAATGTATGTTATGTTATGTTAATGAAAAGTACGCCTAGGTCGACACCTACCGACTTGACCACTCACACTCGCCTAAGACCCTTTCATCCATCCTCTCCACATGTTTGAACCACCAGAGCATTCCTTTCTCTATCTGTATTTTTTTTATGATAGTGAGTGACAAGACGAGCACATCAGGTGCCTGATGGTAAGCATCATGATTGCCCATATCAGACTCAGTGACACCCAGTGATTTAAAATTCAAAATTCTGCGCGGCACTGCACTGCGCCTGTCACCTTGAGATATCAGTTGTTAAATCTCATCATGCCCAGTAATTTCGCTAGTAACATTGCCCTTCATACCGGAACACAGTAATGTTTGCACATTACTGCTTGGCGGATGAATAACTGGCAAAGGTGTGGTACTTCCCCAGGCGGCCCCAAAAAAAAAATGCAAAGTAGTTATATCATTATTATGTTTTTTACAGGTGTATTTCAAGATCACAATGTTTTATCGGGCGCAATGAGACCATACGTTAAGGATTACTATAGTCAGAAAATGTATCGCGCCGTACAGAAGTCCACTTTAATATTGAAACAAGCTTTCAAGTAAGTACTTCTTTTATCTCTATATAATATAACTAGTGGCCCGCCCCGGCTTCGCACGGGAGAAGTAGAAGTGAACGTTTCAACAGAAGTAAATTCATGATACATTGTATTTTTATAGGTATAACCCTAATGGTTTACGCAGCGCACGCAAATTAATGACTATTTCTGATACAGTTACCAATCCTTAACAGATGGAAACAATTTCCGAGGCCTATTTTGATCATATATAAATACTACAAACCCCTAGTACATTATTTTTACCACGATGAATTTTCATACCGCATAAAAATAATGACGTCTTCGATTATTGTGACTAAACCAAAACAGACTGATATAATGTCCGTGGACTATTTTTTGTAGATAGTGATAATTACTACAAACCCCTAGCCCTAGAACATTATTTTATTCTACCATGATTAGTTTTCACCGCATGCATATAATGACTGTTCGATAATTGTGACTAAACCAAAATAGATGAATATAATGTCCTATATGTATAATAATGTGATGGTTATAATGTCCGTGGACTATTTTGTAAATATTAGTAAGTACTACAAACCCCTAGTACATTATATTATTCTACCATTAATAGATTTCACAGCGCACGCAAGTTAATGAATATATTTGGTAATTATGTGACACCTTAGTTCACACTATTGCAGATTTCTTGCGGATCCCTAATATTTTTCAAAACCTCGTAATATAGCCTATGTCACTCACACTAAATTAAGCTCTCCATAAATAAAAGATTTTTTTAAATCGGTCCAGTAGTTTCGGAACCTATTCGTTGCAAATAAAAAACAAAGTTTCTCACTTTATACTATGATATTGGTATTGGTAATAGATTGAATAATCTGGAGACATATATACGGATTATAGACCAGGGTAGAAGCCTTTAAAAATAATAAAAAGTAAAAAAAATAATAGTAGGATGAAACCCATTAGAAAAGGAGGGGAATATTATAAAAATGAAAGGAAAAATAATTTACGGGCGATCTGAGGTCGGGAAGGGGATGGGGGTGAGTTTTTAAGGGTAAAAAACGGTTTTTCTCGATTTCCGGCAAAACTAAAAGTCCTATCGAAAAAAGTCAAATGGCAAAGTTGTAGGTAATAAAAAGATCTAAAACTTTTGTATATACACTTTTTTCACATAACCTCAAAATTCAAGTGAAAAATTTAAAAAACCAAGTTTTTTGCTTTTCATTTTTATCTTTTACAAAAAATTTTTTTTTTAACGAAATTTGGTGAAAACTTACCTTTTTATGTCCCAAATACGCTGTAATTTATTTGATTAAAAATATTTATTTTTTCACCTTATTTTGAATTAATTTCGAATAAACACCCTAATTTTCAATCGAAAAATCACCCGTTAAAATTTCAGCTTTTTTCAAAAAAATTGGTATGTTTTCTGTTCGTTGAAATCTCTACTTTCCGATGGTCAAAAAAAATATATATGTTACTATAGTAAATCTTCTCAGAAAATGCAAAAAATCGAAACTCGATTCGAAATTTTTTTTTAAATTATTATAAAAAATTTTGAGCTATTTATTAAAATTAACACTTTAATTACTCGAAAAACGTTAGATTACATGTTACATTGATAAAAAAAATTGAAAATAAAAATATAGTACTATAATTAACAAACAAATAAGTTAATAAAATTAATATTTAATAAGACATCTACAATATTTGGAGAAAGTTGTCGAATCTTCTTTAAATTATATGCGTAGATGTCTATTTATAACTATTTTAAGATAAATTATATACCTGAGTAACCTACGAAAAATATCAGCCCATCAAAAGGTATTTCATGGAGAAGTGGGGAAGGGGCTAGGCGGGTCTGGGTCTTACTACATACATACCTACTATTTTGTAGCAGCTGTTATAACCGTTAGCCTAACTAGTATTCGAAATACAGTACAGTATACAACATCGTTTATAAAAATACACGTGCACGCTGAGTTTCTTGAAGATAATTGTGACAAATTTACTTAAAAAAATATTGTATAAAATATAAATTTTTCGTAGGTCACTCAGGTATATAATTTATCTTAAAATTGTTATAAATAGACATCTACGCATATAATTTAAAGAAGATTCGACAACTTTCTCCAAATATTGTAGATGTCTTATTAAATATTAATTTTATTAACTTATTTGTTTGTTAATTATAGTAGTATATTTTTATTTTCAATTTTTTTTTTATCAATGTAACATGTAATCTAACGTTTTTCGAGTAATTAAAGTGTTAATTTTAATAAATAGCTCAAAATTTTTTATAATATTAAAAAAAAAAAAAACGAATCGAGTTTCGATTTTTTGCATTTTCTGAGAAGATTTACTATAGTAACATATATATTTTTTTGACCATCGGAAAGTAGAGATTTCAACGAACAGAAAACATACCAATTTTTTTGAAAAAAGCTGAAATTTTGACGGGTGATTTTTCGATTGAAAATTAGGGTGTTTATTCGATATTAATTCAAAATAAGGTGAAAAAATAAATATTTTTAATCAAATAAATTACAGCGTATTTGGGACATAAAAAGGTAAGTTTTCACCAAATTTCGTTAAAAAAAAAAAATTTTGTAAAAGATAAAAATGAAAAGCCTAAAACTTGGTTTTTTGAATTTTTCACTTGAATTTTGAGGTTATGTGAAAAAAGTGTATATACAAAAGTTTTAGATCTTTTTATTACCTACAACTTTGCCATTTGACTTTTTTCGATAGGACTTTTAGTTTTTCCGGAAATCGAGAAAAACCGTTTTTTACCCTTAAAAACTCACCCCCATCCCCTTCACGACCTCAGATCGCCCGTAAATTATTTTTCCTTTCATTTTTATAATATTCCCCTCCTTTTCTAATGGGTTTCATCCTACTATTATTTTTTTTGGTTTTAAAAATTATCGACCCTGGTCTATTACGGAAACAGTGAAAACAGTAAGAAGAGCATTCATAATTCGATGTTGTTGCAACCCAGTTTAATAGAGCTGCGAATGATAAAGAGAAGCGAAATCATAAGCGACTGCCTCTATGGCGTAGAGGGCGCAAGCTCGATTGCCAATCAGGTCCCGGGTTCGAAACCCAGGTCAGGCAAAGTGATAAATAAATATTGAATTTTTCCATTAGGAATTATCTCAATAACTGCCTGGAGTCTGGAACTGTGCCCGGTAGATGGCAATAGGCTCGTTCCCTATTACATGGGACCAATAACATACTGGCGAAATGTGGGTGTATCTACTCTGGGACTGAGTCCTGGGTACACCTCTGCCTACCCCTTCGGGAAAAAGGGCGTGAATGTATGTTTTTGTTATGTTTTTTTTAAGTCATAAGCGCGTTTTAATTATTTACAGAACGCAATCTATTATGCAATGTTGGAACTAAATTACCTAAAAATGTTGCTTTAGGGTAGTTATGTCTTGCAAGAAAATATTGAAATTTTTCTGTAGCGCCATCTAGTAAGCATTGTTGGAACTAAAATATTCATAAGAAACTTTAAAACTGTATTTATCCACAAAAGGGCTGAAATTTTTAAAACGCTGAAACACGTGTTTAATTATTTTCATTTTAGAATGTTTCTACAAAATTTGAAATTAATCGGCTGAAAAATTAAGTCTACTCCATATAAACTTTCAACCCCTATTTAATACACTTAGGGGTAAAATTTTGAAAAATCCTTTCTTATTACTTGTCTAGACTGTAAAAATAATCTATTGTCAAAATTTCATCACCATCGGTCCAGTAGTTTTGGCTCTGGGTTGATGAGTCAGTCAGTCAGTGAATCACTTTCTCTCTTTATATAATAGTATAGATAATATAATATGGGACAACTTCCACACACGGTCATCTGGTCCCAAACTAGGCTAGTAGCCTGTACTATGGTAACCAGATGACTGATATACATACTTATATAAGCCTATAACACACAGGAACAGATCAACACAGACATGTTCATGCACACAAATGTTTGATCTGGCCGGGGAGCGAGCCAACAAGGCTGTCACTTGTTACATCCAGCGACTCTACTATCCCCGCTGACGTCACACCCAGCTTACTCTTGGCCTCGAACCGACGTCACAAAGGGCCGACGCTGCATTTTAGGCTGTTTTCGCCTGCCCGATGCCTGCACCTCAAAGACCCAACACTTCGGTCCTAACATCGGACCGTTGTCGCCGCATTTAGATATAAGATAGATTTAGCACATTATCGCAATGTGAATTTTATTAAAGACCTAGTACATAGAAGAGGTTTTTGGATTCTCCTGCGCCCTCCGGCCCCGGCATATATAATTCACTACTATATATTTACAAATAAAATTCAACCACAGTGAACACAGGTGTGGCAGGCTCCTGTCATATCACAGCTTTAAAAAAATAACTTTTTTTTGTTGCTCTGAATATCATCGCAAATTTTTACGTTTTCAAGTGCCCAGATTACGAATATATTCATGAAAGTAATCAATGTGCTCGTATTTTCATGATTTTTGCATATCTTATATTTTGAACAATTAGGTCTTTGAAAGATTGAAGATTGTCCCTTGAAAAATTATAAAAGAAAAGCTCATAAAAGGCGTTTTATGGAAATATAAAATATAATTTCGACATTTTCCTCTTTATTCACTTCGATGTATCCTAATTTCTCAAAACGTAACGGACATTATAAATATCTGTTATTTTGTTTCTCGTTTTTTGAGTTTTTAATGTAAAATGAAAATAAAGATTAAAAAAAAAATAGAGCAACTCTTACAAAATCATATAAAGTTTGTAGTGGTAGGCCTCTTTTGCAGCGGGCCGCCTGGGGAAGTACCACACCTTTGCCAGTTATTCATCCGCCAAGCAGTAATGTGCAAACATTACTGTGTTCCGGTCTGAAGGGCCAGCGAAATTACTGGGCATGATGAGATTCAATAACTAATATCTCAGGGTGACAGGCGCAGTGCAGTGCCGCGCAGAATTTTTAATTTTAAAACACTGGGTGGCACTGTGTCTGATATGGGCAATCATGATGCTTACCATCAGGCACCTGATTTGCTCGTCTTGTCACTCACTATCATTAAAAAAAAATAGTTTCATAATTGTGTGCATAAACAGACACAAAATCATTTTCATATCTAGGGCAACAAAACCACTGTAGACCAGTGTTATATTCACAACCACATGAGTAATGACGTACAGAGTACGTACGTACAGAGAATCAACATAATTTAGAAATAAACTACCATAAAACAAAAATTATTACCTTCCACCCATACCAGAAGACACCCCTGGTTATTGACTTTACTTTCCAAAACACAAAACTAGAGACTGTTAATTATTTTAATCTGCTAGGTTTAATAATAGACAAAAATGTAACTTGGAAACAACATATCCAACATTTAAGCAATAAGATTTCTAGCTTCTCATACGCATTCCGAGAAATAAAAACGACCACAAATATTGAAACAGCCTTAGCCACTTACCATGCCTATGCTTATGCCTGGTTTAATTACGGTGTAATCCTCTGGGGAAATAGTACTGACGCACCTGCTCTTTTCATATTACAAAAGAAACTTATAAGAATATTAGCAAACATAGATCAAACCGACACATGTAAACCATATTTCCAAAAATACAACCTTCTCACCTTGCCATCCATCTACATCTTAGAACTCCGTAACCACCCTCATACATATATTAACCGAGACGATACCCAAAGCAAATATAATTTAAGAATAAGAAATAAACTAACCCTTCCAAATTCAACATTATCCATCCACTCAAATAGCCCATATGCAATGTCAATAAAAATATATAATAATTTACCGAACTCTTTTAAAACCGAACCGAACGATATAATATTCATAAAAAAACTTAAGCAATTATTGATATTTAAAGCATATTATACGGTACAGGAATACCTAAATGATAAAATAATAGTGTAATAAATGTTGCCATATCGGAACATCTCTATCAATCATCATCTCTATCAAGCCCCTCTCTCTTGTTACCTTTTACATTGCAAATGCCCAACAGGGTTCTTAGTTAATCATAAGTTTTAAGATAGTTGCCGACCATCTGTAACGTGTAATATTAACTAAGAAATGCAAATAAAGTATTGAGTATTGAGTATTGAGTATCCTTGCTTCTAAGAAGCGGACAAAATTGTTACCTATTGTGGTAGGGTTGGCACTTGGCATTCTTAGGAAACTGTTTACGTTTCTTGTGCAGGACGATTAAACTAATTTCTATATAGTAATAAGTTCATATAACATTTGTCAGTTATAATTCATTAGGAATAATAATAGATATAAAATACTTTCGCTAATTAAAATAATATATATAATATATAGTTAATAATTAACGCAGACAGGAATAGAAAGTAGATTTGACAACCCTACGCTAGTGACGCCATGTTTTTGGGCAGGCCTAATGGGCGTGACAATAAATATTATATAATTATGCTTATGTACACAGATCAAAATGATCTGAGCTTATGTATTTAACAAGCGCCATCTAGTATCGAGCAGCAAAATTACAGAAATAATATTGATGTAAACCTAGCTTTTTGCCGTGGGGTTACCGGCTTTAGAATAGTACCTCACCCTCTCTACCCGTGGTTGCCGTAAGAGCCGGCTAAGGGCTATAGGATGATCCAGAGGACGGGCAGCAGCGTCCTCTGCGTAAAACCATCAAACTGCGCTCGCCAACCCGCCTGCCAAGCGTGGCGAGTATTGGCAACAACCCCCCTTATGAGGGAGGCTTATGTTCAGCAGTGGACTTTCAAAGGCTGCATGATGATGATGAAACCTAGCTTTTGCACGTGACTTCACTTTCTTAATTAATTAGAAATTTCTGTTTTGGAGTATTATTTAGTGATAAAAACTATTGTATGTTCTTGTATAAATTCTTGCATTTTGTTACAAATAGATTTGTCAACAGCAGTTTATTAAATGAACCATAGAAAGGTAAATTTTGGAAAACAGACAAACAGTCTTAACTTTGACTTAGTAATTATATTTGATGTACTTACTACTTCCGAGTTTTCCAGAATATTTTAGTACTGTCTCGAAAAAAGGTTGCCTAGTATAAAAGCCGGAGTAAGCCGGGTCAGGCATTCAGTTCTCTAATCAGAGTGGAAGTGTCACAATCGAACAGTAATAGTGTAATCAGTTCTCTATTAGTATCGGAAGTTTAGCAATCAAACAGTAACAGTGAATGTAGTTCTCATATTGAATCGGAAGTGTCACAATCGAACATTAATAGTGAAATCAGTTCTCTAATCAGAGTGGAAGTGTCACAATCGAACAGTAATAGTGGATTCAGTTTTCTTATAACAACGGAAGTGTTAACATGCGAAAAAGTAATAGTGAATCAGTTCTCTTTTAACATTCGGAAGTGATTACAGTCAAACAGTAATATCAAAGTGTTCATAATTAAATAGTGAACAGTAAGACCGTGTTAATATAGTGTGTAAGTGTAATAGTCAGTGCTTAAAGTATAAATAGTGTAGTGATAGTGTACGTATTCAGTGCTAATTTTAATAAATAGTAAAGCTGAGAAATAACGATTTTAATTTGAACTCGTGTCCAAAGGTAACAGTTTCATTAGTGTCCCTCGCCAATCCAGTAACAGTTCAAGTGTGCTTGCTGCCAGTGCCGTGCGTAGGTACATTTCTGTAATAAAATACAAGAGATAACGGGGCTCTCAAAGGGTGAATTCAATCTATATAAAATCTACTTTATTAAAACATACAATCATGTCTTTTCCCGAAGGTGTAGGCAGACATGTACCGAGGACTCAGTCCCGTAGAAGGTACACCCACATTTCGCCAGTATGTTATTGGTCCCATGTAATAGGGGGCGAGCCTATTGCCATCTACCTGGCACTGTTCCACACTCCAGGTAGTTATTGAGATAATGATTGATGATATGTACTAAACTGATTTTGTTTCAGTAAATTGAGAAATAGCCCAATGCATACTACTTACTACAGATGTGCTTTCAATGAATCGAGCTGCAGGAACACTAATTCTCTGGTATATTTTGTAAGTTTAATTTCCCGTGCTTTGTCGTACAGTATCACTTTGAGTATATGATAATAATCCTTTATTTGAGATATACTACATAACAAACAATCCTACTTTCTGAACTTGTATTTATATTATGTCTCGTATCTCCGAGTGCCTTTTTTATGATAGTGAGTGACAAGATGAGCAAATCAGGTGCCTGATGGTAAGCATCATGATTGCCCATATCAGACACAGTGCCACACAGTGTTTTAACATTCTAAATTCTGCGCGGCACTGCACTGCGCCTGCCACCCTAAGATATTAGTTGTTGAAACTCGTCACGCCCAGTAATTTCCCTGGTAACATTGCCCTTCAGACCGGAACACAGCCTGCACATGCTTGGCGGATGAATAACTGGCACAGGTGCGCATGTCGGCAAAGGTCTCGTCTAGCTCGCTCCAGTGTTTTCTTTCTAGTGCTAGTATTCCAGAATGGTCGCCCTTTTCAAAAATGGAGCAAGGTAATGATAATATTCCTTGATTCCACAGATAGTGATATACAATGCCCTGGCTTGGCCTGTCACTGTTCCGGTGAGGTTGCCCATAACTGAAGGTAGATTTGAAGTCTTTGACCCGGCATGTAAGAAAAATTTGATATCTAATTGCACACCTCCGTCACGTCGTTTAATGTTGTAACTATCCTTTCCATCACCAGGTTGTCTGTAAGAAATTGCTTAATGCGATAAGACCGCCGGTTGTTTACCGTGATATTTGACAGCCTCGTTGGCTCAGATGTTAGTAACTCTGCTTTCTGTGCCGCAGGTCCCGGGTTCGATCCCCGGCCAGGTCAAACATTTGTGTGCATGACCATGTCTTTTTGATCTGTGTCTGGGTGTTATAAGCTTATATAAGTATGTATATCAGTCATCTGGTTACCATAGCACAGGCTTCTAGCCTAGTTTGGGATCAGATGACCGTGTGTGGAAGTCGTCCCATATTATAAAAAAATATATTGTACCTATTATTTTTGAGAAATAAACTATTTATTTATTTAAACTATTTATTTATGTGGTATCTCTGGTGAGGTTGGCGAAGCCCTTTTGAAGGATTTGACGGATCTAGTGAACTTGATGCTGGCAGGCCGGGTCAACGGTGATATCACTGATATTTTATATGGCGCAAATTTGTGCGCTCTTATAAAAAAAGATGGTGGCATCAGACCCATTGCGGTCGGCATGACTTACCGCCGCCTTGCGGCCAAAGTCTGTTGTGGTAAAAAGTTCGCTACCTTAAGCGATCTTTTTCAACCGGTACAGCTGGGCTTTGGCTCGCGGGGTGGTTGTGAGGCAGCTGTTCATTCACTTCGCACTTTTTTGGCTCAAAATTGTGGTGAGGTCTTGCTTAAGGTGGATGTGAAGAATGCTTTTAATTCAGTGGACAGAGGGGCCCTGTTGACCGAAGTAAAAGATAAAGTTCCAGATATCGCTAACTTTCTTTGGCAATGTTATGGGAATCCCACTAAATTAGTTTTCAAAAATAACCTACTGTTATCTTCTGTGGGTTGTCAACAGGGTGATCCACTGGGCCCCGCCATTTTTAGTCTTGCCATCCATCCAATCATTCGGCGTCTTAAGTCCAAACTTAATGTTTGGTACTTAGACGACGGGACTTTAGGAGGTGATGTGGACACTGTTCTTGATGACTTAAAAACACTTATTGACGAATTCCGTCAAATTGGTTTGGAACTAAATTTATCAAAATGCGAACTTTTTGTTTCGAATACCTGTTTGGATAGAGATTTGACACATGCAAAATTCAACCGTTTGGCACCTAACATTAAAGTTGTTGATAAGTGCTCCCTTCGCCTCCTTGGTTCCCCGATTCTCGACGAATCATTCCCATCTTTCGTAGATGAAAAAATTCAAAATTTCAGCTCAGCTTCGGACAGATTACTGAAAATTAATGCCCATATGGCATTCACCATTATCAGATTCTGCTTATTTGTGCCAAAATTTACGTATGCTTTACGATGTTGTCCGTTGTGGAAACACAATGAACTTCTCGTAAGCTTAGACAATGTCATAAAGAATACCCTAATGTCTGTATTAAATTTAAACTTGGATGACAGGGCTTGGTCTCAAGCCTCCTTACCCGTCAGGTTTGGAGGCTTAGGGGTCCGCAAAATTTCAAGTGTCGCTCTCCCGGCTTTTTTGTCCTCAGTGCACAGTTCGGACAACCTAATTCAAAAAATCCTCGCTCCCTCGCGAGTCCCCTCTTTAGGAGCTTTCGATGTTTCTAATTTGGCTGAGGCAAAGAGTGCTTGGGTTGCGGCTTGCCCCAATACCGATTTACCTAAACTACCATCTTCACAGAGACTGTGGGATGGGCCCCTCTGTGCGTTGGTACGGAATTGTCTCATACAAACGTGCGCCAACTCCACAGACAAGGCCCGACTCCTGGCAGTCTCTGTTAGGGAATCTGGTTTTTGGTTGCAAGCAATCCCATCTTTCAATACTGGCAATCTATTAGATCCATCTGCTTTTCGTGTAGCTGTCAGCTTGCATTTGGGTGCACCTTGCTATGTAGGTCACCGTTGCCAGTGTGGTACTGCCGTCGACGAACGCGGTCACCACGGTCTCTCATGTTCTCGAAGTGCTGGCCGGATCTCCCGCCACGCTAGCCTTAACGACATCATCCGCCGGGCTTTTGCCAGCGCCAATGTACCAGCCGTTCTCGAACCGAACGGTTTGATGCGTGACGATGGTAAAAGACCTGACGGTATGACCCTCGTTCCTTGGAAGCTGGGACGGCCGCTGGTGTGGGACGCTACTTGCGTTGACACACTAGCGCCGTCACATGTACCAGAGACCCAAGGTACGGCTGGTGCGGCGGCGGGTTCTGCCGAGCAACGCAAGCGGGGCAAGTATGCAAACCTCGGTAGCGGTTACATATTTGAACCGTTTGGAGTCGAGACTCTGGGACCGTGGGGGCCGGGAGCTCATCGCATTTTCAAAAATCTATCTGAGCGCTTGGTCGAGGCGACGCGTGATCAAAATGCTGGCGTTTATCTGGCTCAACGTATAAGCATTGCTATTCAACGTGGCAATGCCGCCAGTATCTTGGGTACGCTGCCATCTGACAGTGGTTTAGAGCACTTGGATTTTCTATAGGCTGGCATGTCGGCCTGTGGATTTTCGAAGCGTTCTATGGTATAGTGTATTTAGTTAGGGTAGGTAGTAAGTAGGTAGCTCTATTGTTTAGTCTTATTTATTTATTTATTTATTTATTATATATATATAATTTTTGTATTTTTAGGATTTCGTACTTCAAAATGAAAAAAGAACCCTTATAGGAGCACTTCATTGTCCGTCTGTCGGTCCGTCTGTCAAGACCCATTTTCGGGGAACGCGTGGAGGTATCAAGTTGTAATTGATATCAACTACTCAGATCTGCGGTCCCTTGTGGCTGTAAACAAATCATACTTCTAAGTTAACGCAATCAAAAGTTATGGCCATTTTACTGCATATATCTATACCTTTAGATTAAATTAGATAACATTTTTATTGATACACAATACAGAAAATTAACAAAATTAAAAACCAAAACGTGAGTATCAATAATTGGCGGTCTTATCGCTCAGAGCGATCTCTTCCAGACAACGATTTGTAAAGATGAAAGGCATATGCTGGAAGTTTAAATATAAACCAACATTGTGCAATGATCTAATATATGGCGCTGTTCTTTAGTTTTCCGGGATTGGATGCGTTTTGTTCAGGTGTACACTATGCATACATTTTTTTTACTTTACACCGACTGCCTCGGTGGCGTAGAGGGCGCATGCTCGACTGCCAATCAAGAGGTCCCGGGGTTCGATCCCCAGGTCAGGCAGTGTTAAATATTGGACTTTTCCATTAGGAATTATCTCAATAACTGCCTGGAGTCAGGAACTGTGCCCGGTAGATGGCAATAGGCTCGCCCCCTATTACATGGGACCAATAACATACTGGCGAAATGTGGGTGTATCTACTATGGGACTGAGTCCTGGGTACACCTCTGCCTACCCCTTCGGGAAAAAGGCGTGAATGTATGTTTATGTTTTTTTTACTTTCCAGTGGAAAAACTAAGAGCGGTAGTGTCAAAAATACCAGAGCATATACTAAAAATGCCACAACGCAAATCTACGGCGGACCACGAATTAATTTTCATGGCAAAAGACCTTCCCCCCATGGGCTTCAGGTCATATTTGATTACTCACAAGAACAAAGTCCGTAGGAGTGTCATTAAAAAGATCAAGAACAAAAGTAAGAAGTATATTACGAGACAAACTGATAATTTAGGTATAATTTATATTTTGTATCCTATACTTATATTACGAGTACATATACATTTGACATTTGGTTACATATTTGAACCGTTCGGAGTCGAGACTTTTTTTTTTGATAGTGAAGTGACAAGAGCAATTCTGATTTGGTGGTGCCTGATGGTAAGCATTATGATTGCCCATATCAGACACAGTGCCACCCAGTGTTTTAAAATTATGAATTGACTGCGCCTGTCACCCTGAGATATGAGTTGTTGAATCTCATCATGCCCAGTAATTTCGCTGGTAATATTGCCTTCCATACCGGAACACAGTAATGTTTGCTCAGTAATAACATTGGCGGATGAATAACTAGCAAAGGTGTGGTACTTCCCCAGGCGGCCCCTTGCAAAAGAGGCCTACCACTACAAAAACCGCATTTTCAAAAATCTATCTGAGAATCTGAGCGCTTGGTCGAGGCGACGCGTGATCAAAATGCTGGCGTTTATCTGGCTCAACGTATAAGCATTGCTATTCAACGTGGCAATGCCGCCAGTATCTTGGGTACGCTGCCATCTGACAGTGGTTTGCAGCACTTGTATTTTCTAATTCTATAGGCTGACATGTCGGCCTGTGGATTTTCGACATATTCTATGGTATAGTGTATTTAGTTAGGGTAGATAGTAAGTAGGTAGCTCTATTGTTTAGTCTTTTTTCAATAAAGGCGCTTATATTATAAATGCGAAAGTTTGTATGAGGATGGATGGATAGATGTTTGTTACTCTTTCACGCCAAAACTACTGAACGATTAGGCTGAAATTTGGTATGTACAATGTACGTAGCTTAGACTGGAATAAGACACTTACTTTTTTCCCCGATATTCTCATGACAACGCGGGTGAAACCGCGGACCACAGCTAGTATAATAAAACAACAAAGTTATACAAAGTTAAAAAAAAATAAAACAAAGTTCTTACTCAAGAAGGTGTATCTATCTGTTAAACTGAACAATTAGCAAAATAAAGAATATATTTTTTTTTAGGTGTTGATGATGAGTCAATGTTAGACAATGACAATGATAATTATGAAGAAACTACATCAAGAAACAATAATTCTGAAGCATTTGCATTTGAGAATTATGTGCCTACCCTCACACCTCCCGGTAAGTATAATACGGGCAATCTTACTACGTATTAAAAAGATTTAGGCTTTCGTGAAAAAAACATAAACAAATCCTTTCAATTGGGGTCCATGTTTGAAACGACTGGACCGATTTTAACGCGATTTTCACTGGCAGATAACTGATATTATAAGAATTACTCGTTTTTTTTTTAGAAAAACGATTGTTCGGTCTTTGCAAGTACGAGGGTATATAGTTGAAAAACTCAAACCAATTCTTTATATTTCTAAGTCAGTGAGCGTTAGCGAGTCGCGTCGAGTGCACGTTGCGCTCTAACCTGCCAATTTCTCTGTCACCCTCATTTGTTTTAGTTTGAACTCTTGGGACTGATTTCGTTTGTGACGGAAATATTTCCGTGTCACAAATATTTGTGAGCCTGGTCGTTTAGTTTGGATTAGTTAGCTAATCCGCAGGACTGCCTTGCTGTTCTGCCGTCGCTGCTGTCGCCCATGGCAGTGTGGATGTAAATGATGGTGGAGTGCCTATTCTATTCTTTCAGTCGCTTGGAAAGACCTGCGTAGTCATAGGTCATAGTCAGGTGCCTGATGGTAAGCATCATGATTGCCCATATCAGACACAGTACCACGCAGTGTTTTAATATTTAAAATTCTGCGTGGCACTGCACTGCGCCTGTCTACCCGAGATATTAGTTGTTGAAACTCGTCATGGCCAGTTATTTCGCTGGTAACATTACTCTTCAGACCGGAACACAGTAATGTTTGCACATTACTGCTTGGCGGATGAATAACTGGCAAAGGTGTGGTACTTATCCAAGCGGGCCTGTGCAAAAGAGGCCTACCACTGACCACTACAACTAAAACTGTGTGCAGATGGCAGAAAGATTATTAACCTCCTTTTTTAAACTCCATTTTTCAGCTAAAGAGATAGTTAAAAAACCTACTTCGCATCGTACAGACACAAAATCCACTGAAACGGCGAAAGAAAATTTATATTACTACACTGAATCCACAGATGATTTTATTGGTAATAGAGTAAGTAAAATAAATTAAAAACAAGCTTTCGTTACTAAAATAATAATAACAATAATAATATGGGACAACTTCCACACACGGTCATCTGGTCCCAAACTAGGCTAGAAGCCTGTACTATGGTTACCAGAGGACTGATATACATACTTATATAAGCTTATAACACACAGGGACAGATCAAACAGACATATTCATGCACACAAATGTTTGACCTGGCCGGGGATCGAACCCGGGGCCTGTGGCACAGAAAGCAGAGTTACTACGATCTGAGCCAATGAGGCTGTCAATAATAAACACACATTTTTTTTTCCAGTACATCCAAATAAATCTAGACTCAGCAAACCAAGTACAATCGCTAAAACTATCAAATGGGCTTCATATCGTACTAAAAATACAATTTATGTACTACGCGTCAGATGAACCTCAAAAACTGGATCGTCCCTTGGAGAAACAACCTGGAGCTTACGTATTTAAACCTATGGACCCTTTGCCTATAGAAATAAAGGATAAAATTGATTGTCATGTTCTAAAAGTTGATATTGTAGAGGAATTGCATTGTAATTTTGCAAGTTATGCGTCTTTTGTGTTGAGAGTTTATGAAGACAAACCCTTTTTGGAGCTGGACTGGGTTGTCGGACCGATACCTATAGATGATGGCGTAGGTAAGTGTTCTTATGAAAAAAAAAAAACAGATCTGGTTTGATCACATACACCACTCGAGTCTTTCTTTTTATGAAAGTGAGTAACAAGACGGGCAAATCAGTTGCCTGATGGTAAGCATCATCATTGCCCATATCAGACACAGTGCCACCCAGTGTTTTAAATTCAAAATTCTGCGCGGCACTATACTGCGCCTGTCACCTTGCGATATGAGTTGTTGAAACTCATCACGCCCAGTAATTTCGCTGGCAACGTTGTCCTTCATACCGGAACACAGTAATGTTTGCACATTACTGCTTGGCGGATGAATAACTGGCAAAGGTGTGGTAATTCCCCAGGCAGCCCCCTGCAAAAGAGGCCTACCACTAGTACTCAAAGCATAACATTTGACAGGCAAAGACATATTCATTAGGTATATAACAAGTATATACAGCGATGGAATTTTCTACACGGATTCAAATGGACGACAAACTATTAAAAGAATCAGAGGTGACCGACCTACATATGAAGCTGTCTTCCCTGATGCCATAGCTGGTAAGTGCACCTGAGCCTAGCGTATTAATATAACTTTAAGCTTTGTATCATTCTAAGTGAATAGAATACGTTGGTTCAGATGGTAGTAGCTCTGCTTTCTGTGCCGCAGGCCCCGGTTTCGATCCCCGGCCAGCTGGGCTATTGGCGTTTTTCATTTGAGTTAGTTACAAAGACGTTTTACCTTTCTAACAAGACTTTACTGTCAAATTTGGAGGAGAGAAAAGGAAAAGGATAGACACTGCGAGTGGTTCTCACACGGGACCGACACAGTGCACAGTCTACTTAGTAAGTTTATCATAATGTCTTTGGTTAGTAACCGGACTTTGACATTTGTAGTTAATGTCAAATCAAGTTAATATAGTCAATGAAGTGATAGTCACCAAGAACGCCAATAGCCCCACTGAGCCTAGCTTATTAATATAACTTTAAGCTTTGTATCATTCTAAGTGAATAGAAAGATTTGACAGCCTCGTTGGCTCAGATGGTAGTAGCTCTGCTTTGTGTGGCGCAGGCCCCGGGTTCGATCCCCGGTCAGGTCAAACATATGTGTGCATGAACATGTCTGTTTAATCTGTGTCTGGGTGTTTTAGGCTTATATATGTATGTATGTATGTATATCAGTCCTCTGGTTACCATAGTACAGGCTCTTAGCCTAGTTTGGGACCAGATGACGGTGTGTGGAAGTTGTCCCATATTATTGTTAGTTTTTTTTGTTACTTCCCGGAAAAAAATAACAGCAATGGATTTTATTTTAATTGGCTTATGGTGTGCTCCGCGGTTTCACACGAGTAGTCTTCGTTCCCGCGGGAATATTGGAATAAAAAGTACCCTATGTGTTATTCCAGGGTCTTACTATCTGCATAGAAAACTGTAACTTAATAAGTTTAGTAGTGTTTAGTGAATTAATTATTTATTTACTATATTTGGACATTCATTAATCAATAATTATTTTCATTGTAGTTTTTTTTTTTTTAAATATTCCACTCACTTAATTTTCAATTTATTTATTTTTCTTATTAATTATTTTTACTATTGGTTCATGAATAAATAATAATAATATTATACTATGACATATTAGTAATTAATTCAATCAGTCAATGGACTTTTTTAAATTTTTGTATGCCAGAGAGCTGGTCAAACATGCAGTACCTACTTATGAATGTTATATCTAATCTTTACCATGTCTGCTGCAAATAAATAATTTCAAATAGTAGTTTTAGCGTGAGAACAGAACAAACATTCAAACAAAAAAACAGCGCTAACGGTGTTTTTTTGGTGCCATCTAGATGGCGCTGGAGAAGACTTTGTGTTGTTGTAGTGCCGACCCTTCAAGAATATATTCACTCTCCTCTTGAAAAGCCCCATGGCTCACTTTTCATAATTTATTTTGTTTCAGGAAACTTCTACCCAGTTAACTCAAAGATTCACATAGAGAACGTAACACAGAACGTAAGGTTTGCAGTATTCAACGACAGAGCGCAAGCAGGGTCCTCGTTACACGATGGACAAATAGATTTAATGGTTCATAGAAGGATACTGACAGATGATGCCGGCATTCAGGCGTTTTTGAACGAAACTTATAAAGATTTAGGTATTTATTTATCAATTTTATGTATTTTTATTATATCTTACTATCCTACTAATATTATAAATCTCAAATTTCAGTAGAATGTAAAAAAACTTAGTTTTTAACAGATGAACAAAAAGCTTGCGAGTTCTAACTCACCTCCAGCGCCATCTAGCACGGTTTTGGTTAGATTGATGGACGGATGGATGTTTGTTACTCTTTCACGCCAAAACTACTGAACAGATTGGACTGAAATTTGGTATGTAGGTAGCTTAGACCCTGGACTAACACATAGGGTACTTTTTTCCAGATATTCCCACGGGAACGATTTCTACGCGGGTGAAACCGCGCGGCACAGCTAGCTATAATAAGCGTATATAAGTATGTATTCTATGTACTTATATCAGTCATCTGGTTACCATAGTACAGGCTTCTAGCCTAGTTTGGGATCAGGTGACCGTGTGTGGAAGTTGTCCCATATTATATACTTACTTATTATTATTGAGAGAATCCTGACTACCACTTTGAAAATATTCCTTGTTATCTAAAAACAACAACATAACATACAATCACGCCTTGGGGTACATAGTAGGTACATCCACATTTTGCCAGTATGTGATTGTTTTGGTGTAATTTGCAACAAGATGGCGTTGTATGTCCTAAGAAGGCGGTGACGTTTTGTCAGGCCTGCTAACTCCGTCTTGACGGGAACATTTCTATGTGCTAGACAGAGTGAACAGATGGAGAGATACGCGATAGGTAGAGAGGCAGCTTATATGTATGCCTATATGTATGCCTTAACAATTTATTTTATTTTGTTATAGGTATAGTCGTGAGAGGAAAGCACTATATATACCTATCCAAAGCCGATTATAAATTGAACAAGATCTTCGAGAAGAAATTAGCCAAAGAAATAGAAATGAGGCCCCAGATCTTAGTGTCTCCTTACAATGGATATGGACGCTACACTTATACTGTTTGGTCGCAGCAAGTTAATGAATTCACAGGACTTAATGATAAGGTAAGCATTACGTGTGTCGCAAGCAAGACTGCCGATCGTGAGGTCCCGGGTTCGATCAAATTCAAAACCTATTTAAAATCTACTTTACTAAAGAAGGCTTATTATAAATCACACACCGGACACTCGACAATTCCCATATAAAAGCCGCGCTATAACACTACCTACTACACAGACAGCACACACATGGAGTTTTGTACACGTGCAAGGTGATTTCCCATAGAAGCGGGGCTCGTGGAGAGCTCAATCTCGCTCGCGGGTGAGGAAGGCCGATTGGTGGGCGGATGACAGTGTCCATTCCATATATACATACATACATTCACGCCTTTTTCCCGAAGGGGTAGGCAGAGGTGTACCCAGGACTCAGTCGCATAGTAAATACACCCACATTTCGCCAGTATGATATTGGTCCCATGTAATAGGGGGCGAGCCTATTGCCATATACCGGGCACAGTTCCAGACTCCAGGCAGCTATTGAGATAATTCCTAATAGAAAAATCCAATATTTAACACTTTGCCTGACCTGGGGATCGAACCCGGGACCTCTTGATTGGCAGTCGAGCATGCGCCCACTACGCCACCGAGGCAGTCCATTCCATAGGTACGTAGTATTATTATCTGTTATGTGTTATAAAGTCAATCAGAAGGTAAGTACCTACACTACACAGAAGACAAAACTTCTGCATAGCCACCACGCGGCACCACCACTAACAAATTAATGGTAACCAAACCAAATAAATATTGTAAAACAATCACAGTTTACAGGGCGCTAAGTATCGTGTTTCAGTAGGTCCCTATAGTTCCGTATAAGATATGTAGGGGGCAGTCGTTAGCTCATGTCGGAGCCGCGGAGGAATCTTGTCGACCTGAAACTGTGACAATATGGGTTGTCCACATAACACATATGAATTGACTCGAGCTGTGTCATTGGGGTAACCCGTTCTGTTAGAGTAGGTATACATTCACATTATTATTTTTTTCAATTTATGTATTTATTCATCGGACAACTTTTCACTTTGCCTGACCTGGGATCGAACCCACTATCATTGAACAATTACCTAATATGTACTAGCTTTCATCATTACTTTCCAGCTTCCAGTCGGCGTCCACATCCTTACACTTCAAGAGTGGAACGACAATTGTTTGCTACTGCGCCTCGAAAACTACTTGGAAAAAGTCGACGTAGTCAAATCTGGGGTCAAGACTGTTTTTGTGAAGAACCTTTTTAGAAATATTACCATCTCGTCGGCGAGAGAGACTACGTTGGCCGGTAATGTTTGGTTAAAGAACTGGCAACCTTTAAGGTGGATGACCAAAGAGAAATTCGCAAGGAGTTTCAATGAATTTTATAGAGGTGAGGATTTTATGTTATTTACATTTACTCACAGCCATTGATTTAAGGAAAAGGGGAGATGCGGCCTTCTAGAAATCTGCCACCATGCTATGAAAAATTTACCAAATCGATGTTTTGTATTCCCCTGTTTCCTCCGAATATAATAAACCCATTCTATAAATTTATATCCTGATATTTTTATAGTGAAGTAACCTATGTCTCTGTCATTTTAATTTTTCTTATAAACCCTTGGTTTTTTCATAGTGAACTTCCAAAAATCGCAGTTTCACTCGCGTGATTGGATGTTCACTACAAAAAAATATAGAGTTTATAAACAAAAATAAAATGATAGGGACACACTTTACTTAATCTGTAAAATATCAGGATATAAATATATCAAATAGGTTTACTGTATTCGGAGGAAACAGGGGAATACAAATCATCGATGTGGTAAATTTTCCATAGGATTGTGTCAAACTGCTAAGAGGTCCTGTTAACTGAGTATTTATTATATTTCCAGGAAACGGTAGTGTGGTCTATGCAGAAGACTTAATGAAAGAATATCAAGAAGTGAACATAGAAGATGGCATCAAACTGACTCCACAACAAATAAGAACCTTTGTTGTTACATATAAATATACATAAACTTATTTATTATCTACTTGCCCCCGCGGTTTCACCCGCGTAGTCTTCGTTCCCGTGGGAATATCGAGAAATAAGTACCCTATGCGTTATTCCAGGGTCTAAGCTGTAAAACCAAATTTCAGCTCAATCGGTTCAGTAGTTTTGGCGTGAAAGAGTAACAAACATCCTCACAAACTTTCACATTTATAATATTAGTAGCAGGATATACAAGCGTAATTCCCGGGCCTTTGTTCTCGTGGGAATTTTATGGATTCCTTTGTTATTTCTTGTCTACATCATAATTGAAAACTTTGTGCAAAATTTCAAATTTCTGTGTCGATTCGTTCGTTTCGGTCGTTTTCTGGGTCTGTTTAGCATGCGAATGCTTAATTAGCATTTAGCAAATTAAATGAAGTTGCGAAATTCTGTGAATGCGAATGAAGCGAATTCATCGCTTAAGTGAAATTATTAGCAATTTGGTAGGCGCGGTTAAGCAATTATTATCTTTATTTGCTTGTAGTTAAGGGTCGTATATTGAATGAACCTGTATGATTATTTTATACGTTAAAATTAATAGCAGCGCGGTGTGAAATGCGAAGTGCGAATTATCGTCTTAGCAAATAACATAGCAATAGCAATTAGCATGCTAAGACGAATTAATTCTGCATGCTTATGAAATTAATGTGAAGTCGCATTAAGTACCATCACTACTGGGTAGGCTTTCATGGCCGAGAGTTCAGAGGCGACCGCTAGAGCTTCTAGCGGGAGCCCGCGCAGACCGAATTGAGTTGGTTAGGTTATATTTGAATCACTTGCCTGAGTCTTTCATCTTAAAACAGCTGACTTTATTGAAATCTTTAAGTCACATTGACGTCAAGTTGTTAAAGATAGTGTGATTCAAGTATCAAGCTATCGGCCTAGACACCTAACTGAATGCCGGCGTTTGATAAACGTCCTAGGCATCCTATTAACCGGCTATTTTAACCAGATGGCTGCACCATATACAATATAATAATATAATATGTAAAAGAAATAAGCATTTATGGGTAAAAGGAAACAATGATTTAAAAGTAAGAAAATATTTATTTGGTTCATACATGATTAGAATTAATAAATCTCACAACACAATAAAAACTATGGCAAATATTACTAACATTGATTATTATGTAAAAGCTCAATTAGCTAGTTCAAAAATAGGACCGACTTGGCATAACCTAAACCTTTAAGATTAAACGTCACTCTTACAAAATGTAAATACAAAGATATGAAGAAATAGGGAATAATTTAACACTCTATTGTTTGTTGGCTCTTGATCTGGTGTTTAATTGCGTGAAAGCATATTTTGTTAAAAAAAACCATATAATCTTTTTGCTAAATAAAAAAAAACATTAACATAATCTAAAAACTACTTTGTTACAATTTTCATAAATACGAAGAAACTGTAAGGTTTTCTTTAACAAAATATGTTTTCGCGTTAATAAAGGCCAGATCCAGAGCCAACCACAAACAATAGAGTGGAGAATTATTGCCTATTTCTTTATATCTGTGTATTTTCATTTTGTATGGGTGACGGTTAACCTTAAGGACAGCTCTGATAAAACGCTGGTACGGAAGTCAAAACGGGGATCTAAAACGATACATATATCTTAGATTAACGGATAAGCCTCGGCACCTTCAAAGAAAACGAATGTAAGCAAACCAAATATTGTGAAACTATCTGTTGAAAAAATTAAGCCCTACAAGTTTCTTGTGCGTTCTTCTTGTAGAGGTATCTTTCCGAACGCACGGTAGACTCAGTACTCATTATCTTCATTGACGTACAAAAGTGTCAGATTATGACCTATTTGAATAAAGCTGTTTTGAGTTTGAGTTTGAGTTTGAGCTAAAACTAAAAGCAATAGCTTCAAAAATTCGCCAACTTTCAAATTGTATTGTGCGTAACAATGCAACACAAAGTTTGCAAGTAATGCGTAAAATCCTGTTTTGCCGTAAAATCTGATCGAATGGCAAGATTATGATTACTACAAGTTAATAAATAATAGTTAATAGTTAATAAGTTGATTATTATAAGTTATAGACACGTCTGTCCTCTTTTTGATCAATAATCATTATCAATTCATTTTGTTTAAACCTTCACCAATAAAATTACAAGTATTTTGGTTTTCAGTCGTTACTTTTCATTATTCAATACAATTATAGTTTATTTTGAATATTCATAATCAACTATGAATGTTCTGATCTGTTTTCCTTTTATCAATACAACGAAACCGTTGTCCCTTTCGTTGCTATTGCGTCTTTCATTACCATTGTTGCTGTTGCGTTTATCATTGTCATCTCTGTCATTGTCATTCGAATCATTCCCTTCCTGTCTCCAAACCCATGGTTCCCTCGCGTCAACCCACTCATTCGCCGACAAAACAGCTTCTTTATACCCTTTCACTTCAATATTAACAAATATATTCGCCAAGTCTACCTTGACGTCAGAATCGACTGCAGTTGTCATGTAGTTTTCAAGTCGCAATAACAGTTTATCACCCCAAGGTTCGACAGTTAATAAATGCAAGCCTGCAGGCAAATCTGTTTTAATCCACGTGTACCATGTAGTCAATTGATCTACCCAAGTTTTTTTATCCAAATCGGTTTTGGATACGAAAGTTATCGGTGGCAAATCCATTTCAATAGCCTGCATTCTGGCTACGTATTTATCATTTATTAGTAGGCGATGTGTGCCTCGAACGACTAAGCCTTTCCCGGCTTCTTCCTCGTTCAACGCTTCGTCTACTCCGAACGCGTCATCATGCAGGAGCCTCCTATGAAGCATAAGTTCTATTTCTCCTTCGATTAACGAAGTGCCGCCTTGAGGTCGGTCTGTCATCACAGTCATTCTCATTTTATCATCTTCTATGTATATTTCGTTAGTAACAGGGTAATAATTCCCAGCTATAGGTTCGGCTAACGTTAGATTGTATTGCGGACGGTGATCCAACTTCCGCTTCATCATTTGCCTGCTGTTTGAGTCTGTATAAAACTCGCCATTGTTAACGATGCTTGTTTCGTATTTTAATACGTATTCTTTTCCGATTCCGTCGCTAACGTCTATCGGGCCGACTAGCCATTCGAATTCAATGAAATCCGCGCCATCATATTGTCGGAGAACGGTAAACGCGTTGTCAGACCATGTGGTCCTATATTCGTTGACTACGCGTGAAATTACCGATTGGTGTCCTAGATTTTTCAATGGTATAGGTTGGGTAGCGTTTGGTCTGAAGATATAAGCGCCTGATGATCTATTTGTGGCTAGTTCATTATTGCCTATGCATCCTGGGTAATAATAGAAATTGTATGTAAAATCTACGTCGCGACCTTTGAAATTTAATGATTTTACAGCGCCTGTGTTGGTGTCGATACGTAGAGATATGTTCTGAAAAGGACATCATATTATCACAATATCAATCATATTATTACAATGAAAATAAAATTAAATAATGTGTTTACAATATTAATCTGAATATAGGAAGAAAATTTTCATCTCGAGCGGGACTTAAACCCGCACCTTTAGGACCAATCCGTTTGGCGTCAATCTCCCAGTTGAGCTATCATTAGTCCGTTTTCTATTGGGAATGCTTGTATAGAGGTATACAATTCTGAGTACAACAATGCCATTTGGTACGGGTAATAATACCCGTAATGGCATTGTTGTGTAGTGTATAGTGTATAAACACTATACACTACTTTATTTTACATTGAAAATCAAGTCAAATTTATATTTACTGTTAATGTTTTTAGAATCTGCTTAATTAGGTTTTCGGACAGTATTTTTTTATAAACCAAGTTTAATACAAAAATATGAAAATTTAAGGGTTTGTTTGCATTTCGTTACTACTAAAATTATTATTATATTTGGGTCATATTTTGCTACAGAATTCTAAAAAACTGGTATGGGGAATGAATTGGGCATCTATTACGTGATAACGACAGCAAACTTGACTCAAAGGTCCAACTAATCCGCCAGAATTGTTTTTCTTAACGTACTTTTACTGTCGCCGAGTTCAAACTGGCTAACGGGCGTTCTGGGCTTAAGTTGACGTGTAATAACATCCGTACCAAATGACATTGCTGTACTTCAAAATGTCATGCTATTTCCCAATAGAAAACAGACTACGTGGAGATATTAGTCATCGGCGAAATTTTCCTATAGGGGCGATCGTGGGTTAAATTTATCTTCCTTTCTATATTGTATTTCAAGCGAAAAATACCGCTTTAAAATATAAAATATCATAATATGTTTGTTTGTTATGTTTTATAATATACGTTTAAGTGTTAATTTAGTCAATTATAAATGTTATTTCACAAAATCTTTTTTTATTAGAATTCTGGAACAAGAATCTTTATAGTTTTTGACACTAAAAATCAGAACTAAAAAAAGTTTTGTTCCAGAAGTCTACAATGGAGTTCCGAAAAGTAACGCCAAATATCTTTTTTAATTTACAAAGGGTCCCCATAGTCTTAAAGTCCCATTTTGTCCCAAGTCCCAAATGATGTGCTTATAAAATTCCAAAGAGATCGATGATATGAAAACACTGTGGTACCCGCTATGACGTTAAATTGCTTTCTAGAGGGTACCCGTGGAGATTTCGGGTAATCCTTTCTGAGTAAGCATAATTTAACAAAATTTTATTGAAGTCTTCATAATATAAAATTGCGAAAGAATCTCCGTAGAAAAGGTTGTTTGATCATGAACATCTATGCACAAGCTAATTTAGAATAACAGAACCGTAATCAGTTGAATCAATATTACTTACATCTTTTTCCATAACGAAGAACTCGTCAGCCATTTCAACAATTTTCGGATCATCCGACAACATTCGCATTTCATCATCATTCAAATTCGGATACGAATTAACGAACTCCCTCATTCTCTTCACTTCTTTTGTTTCTTCTTTGATTATCTTTTCCAAATCTTTCACTTTACTGTCGAGACCATCTTTGTCTTTCAGTATGTCTAAATTTGCATAGTTAACGTGTTTCATATCAATGTCTTTGGAGAATGTTGGTTCTTCCGGAATCCTATCGTTTTCTTCAAACTCTTTAGCCTTCGCATCATGAGAAGAGATACCATCGTCGGGCACCTGATCTTTTTCTTCCAAATTTTTAATAACGATCTCAGCTTTTTCTCTGATGTCTTTCCAATAATCATTGATATTTGTGTAAACGTCTTCGACTCTTTTCGGTTTAGCAAATTCAACTTCCCGTTTGACCTTTTTAACTTTTTTAACGTAGTACGACGTATATGAAAGCGGTCGTAGGTAAGTGACGAAGACCAGTTCGTGTGTTGCGCTAGATTTTCTATTTGGTATGTCTAGTATTTGTTTGGGTATGTCTATTAGTTGGGCTGGTATTCTAAAACCTGAAAAAACATTTGCCATTCAAATTAAGTACAGAATACGGATCTTAAAAGCTACAGAAGTACTAGTAGGCCTCTTTGGCAGGGGGCCTCCTGGGGAAGTACCACACCTTTGCCAGTTATTCATCCGCCAAGCAGTAATGTGCAAACATTACTGTGTTCCGGTCTGATGAACTAATAACTCAGGGTGACAGGCGCAGTGCAGTGCCGCGCAGAATTTAGAATGTTAAAACACTGAGTGGCACTGTGTCTGATATGGACAATCATGTTGCTTACCATCAGGCACCTGATTAGCTCGTCTTGTCACTTAAGAAAAAAATAATAAAAACAGCCTCGTTGATCCCGGGTTCGTTCCCCGGTCAGGTCAAACATTTGTGTGCATGAACATGTCTGTTTGATCTGTCCCTGTGTGTTATAAGCTTATATAAGTATGTATATCAGTCATCTGGTTACCATAGTACAGGCTTCTAGCCTAGTTTGGGACCAGATGACCGTGTGTGGAAGTTGTCCCATATTATTATGATATTGGCGTGTTTTTAACAGTTTATAGAACATTTAAAAATCCCCATTAGTAAATTGTGTTTAATCATGTGTTCTTACCATTGGGTGATTGGTAGACTTCGAATGTGGCATTATGAACGGGCAGTCTGATGGGGAGAATCCTCTTCCAACCCAATGGATTATAAATAGTTACCTAAAATAACAAAAATATAAATTTTTAATAACTTGTCACAAAAAAAAATTAAAAAAAACATCTCGAGTACGTAAGTGCTTCTTTAAAAAAAAAGCTTCACAGAAAAGAGAAAAGACACACAGAAAAGAGATGATTAATATATTATATCATAAACATAAACATACATTCACGCCTTTTTCCCGAAGGGGTAGGCAGAGGTGTACCCAGGACTCAGTCCCATAGTAGATACACCCACATTTCGCCAGTATGTTATTGGTCCCATGTAATAGGGGGCGAGCCTATTGCCATCTACCGGGCACAGTTCCAGACTCCAGGCAGTTATTGAGATAATCCCAAATGGAAAAATCCAATATTTTAACACTACCTGACCTGGGGATTGAACCCGGGACCTCTTGATTGGCAGTCGAGCATGCGCCCTCTACGCCACCGAGGCAGTAATATATATCAAAGATATATTATATCTTTTTTCTGTGAAGCTGACACACACAGAAAAGAGATATGATATATCTAGATCATATCTTTAGATAGAGATAGATTATATCTCTTGTCTGTGTGTGTCTTTTCTCTTTTCTGTATCTTATATGAATATATCAAAAGTATATTATATCAAAGAGATTATCAAAGATATATTATATTCGGCCCATTGACATAAACAATAAACACACAACTGTCATAAAAAAAAAAAAAATTATGTTTTTTTGCCTTAAAATTGATATGCCGTACAGTCAAAACGTAGGTTTTGGGACTCACTTCACCTTAATAAATTAATTTAAAAATGTACGTACGACCAAGTTATCGTTTTCCTCTGAAACGGCGCAAGAGGACTCATTAAGGCGACATCTATTGAATTCCATCACAGGCGTCGCGTCCGGCTTGCCTGACATCATTTTACTGGAAATAATAAATCACTGGATGGAAAAATGGTCACCCACAAGCGGGATTTGAACCCTCTTTAGCAGGGGCCCGCCTGGGGAAGTACCACACCTTTGCCAGTTATTCATCCGCCAAGCAGTAATGTGCAAACATTACTGTGTTCCGGTCTGAAGGGCAATGTTACCAGCGAAATTACTGGGCATGATGAGATTCAACAACTGATATCTCAGGGTGACAGGCGTAGTGCAGTGCCGCGCAGAATTTTGAATGTTAAAACACTGGGTGGCACTGTGTCTGATATGGGCAATCATGATGCTTGCCATCAGGCATTGCTCGTCTTGTCAACTATAATCATAAAAAATTTGTAAATACTCACTTTAAAGCCTGTCTCGGTATAAGCAGAGAATCTTCTATAGCTTGATCCAATATTCTGACGTAATCTTTGGTTACATGTTGCTTCTCTGTGCCTGTTATAGCGTCGTGATGCTGCATTATACCTTTAAAATTACATAACATAACATAACATAACATAACATAACATAACATAACACCTTTTTCAGGAGTTGTAACAAAAGAGATTTATAAGGCTAGTGTGAATGGTCAAGTCGGTAGCGGTCGACCGCGGGCGTACTTTTCATGAACAAGTTGAAGTTGTTCTTAGGAAAGGCCAAGTCAAAAGTACCTACAACCGACGAGCATGTATGAACTAGCTGTGCCCCGCGGTTTCACCCGCGTAGATGTCGTTCCCGATTGTTCATGGTTGTCTGGAAGAGATCGCTCTGAGCGAAAAGACCGCCAATTGTTATTCTCTCTAGTTTATGGGGGAGGTTGGAGTGCCGGTTATGCGGGGGCGAATGATGGGTGTGCGCAGGGTTCCGCGGCACACCGTTCGTCCCTTACTCGCCGTGTAGATATATTATTAAGTTGATGGAAGGTTGAAGAAAATCCAGTGGTGTTCTGAACTCCGATATTTAATTACGTGAAAGCTAGGTAATTGCGCAAGGTGACACAGGCGGTGCGTCGGTAGTCGAAATTGCACTGTTGGGACTGGAAACTAACGACTGCGGTGTAGCCGCGCGGAAGGCAAACGCGGGGCGCGGCTGCGGGAGTGGTGCGGATCAACCTGTTGCTCGCATAGCGACGCCCGCGCACCGCGCCGCGCGGTGCGGTTTCATTGTACGAAGAAGTAAACACGGTCAAGGCATTTTAATGAAATGTGTAAAATATATAAAACTAATATTGAGAATAAAATTATAAATAATAATATAGATTATAAGTTGTAAATTAATAATGTAAATATTGTGTCATGTATGAGTGTGTATATATAAATAAATATTATATATACATAAGATAAAATAAATATATCAATAAACGTGGGATAGGAGCCCACATCACCCCCCTCCAGAGACCGTCACTACGGGCGATAAAAATTTGGGAATCTGACCTGTCTTCCATAGCGAGTGGTGTACACAGGGTCGGTTGATGGTGAAGGGTCCGGTGATGAAGGTGGATCCGGCTCGGCTGGTCTTCTCTCCGGTTGTGACGAGTCACCGAGTATGTAGGCCGGCTTAAGGCGGTCTATCGATACCGTGACTGGTTTTCCCCTTACGAGAATTTTGAAGACCTTATTGTCGCGGTGGATCACTTCATATGGACCTGTGTATGTAGGGCATAGTGCACCGCGCAGCGAGTCATCTCTCAGGAACACGTGGCTGGAGGTACTTAGGTCCTTGTACACAAAAACTTTGTGTTTGCTATGCCGTGATGCTGGAGTTGGCTGCAGCTTTTCAGCAAACAGACGTAATCTGGCGGAGAAATCGGTGATGTCCGTGGTTCCGCTGGTACTGGTCTGAAAGAACTCACCTGGGAGCCTTAGTGGCTCTCCGTACACCAGATCAGCTGAAGAAGCTTTAAGGTCTTCTTTGAATGCTGACCGGATGCCCAGTAGGACCAGAGGCAAGGCTTCACACCAGTTGGAGTCAGCGTGGCACATGATTGCGGTCTTTAAGTGGCGGTGAAATCTTTCCACGAGACCGTTGCACGCTGGGTGATAGGCCGTGGTTCGACGGTGTTTGAATCCAGCTATTTTGGATAGATGTTGAAATAGTGTGGATTCAAACTGTCTGCCACGATCTGTTATGATGTCCGTGGGGCAGCCAAACCTAGCAATCCAGCCAGACAGCAGTGCCTTTCCCACGGTTTCAGCCGTCATGTCCGCGATTGGAATGACTTCAGGCCATCGCGTGAATCTGTCGATGGCTGTTAGGCAGTAGCGGAAACCTTGCGATGGAGGCAATGGTCCAATGAGGTCTATATGGACTTGTTTGAACCTCGCACGAGGTAAATCGAACGTGTCCATAGGTGCAGACACGTGACGATTTACCTTGGCCCTCTGACATGCAACACATGCTCGTGCCCACGCGCGGCAGTCTTTTCGAACGCCTGGCCAAACATACCTTTGCGCTACCAGCAGTGCAGTTGCGCTAGCGCCGGGATGGCTCAAGGAATGTAGGCTGTCGAAGACTTGTCTGCGCAATGGCGCGGTCACGAACGGTCTTGCGATGGAGGTACTTACATCGCAATATAAAGGTGTGCTACTACCGTCGACTATCATCTTCTCCAAGCGAAGAGAAGATTCTTCACTGAGAAGTCGGGTCAGTTCAGGATCTGAGGCCTGGGATTTGGCCAACAATTCGTGATCGACCGGAGTTTGCAATTCACTGACGCGGGACAACGTGTCGGCTACGATATTGTCTTGGCCGGAAATATGGCGTATGTCCGTAGTGAATTGCGAAATCAGGTGGTGTCTATACTGACGTGGAGAGCAGTTGTTCTTCCGTTCTTGGAAAGCGTATATCAACGGCTTATGGTCGGTATAGACTATGAAGTGTCGGGCCTCCAGCATGTGGCGGAAGTATTTGATGCCTTCGTAAATGGCAAGTAATTCGCGGTCATATGGCGAATACTTTTGCTGCGAAGTGCTAAACTTCCTAGAGAAGAATGCCAGAGGTTCCCATACCTTGTCTTTGTATTGCTGCAGTACGGCACCCATTGCTGTGTCCGAGGCATCAGTGACGAGAGCGAGCTTTGCTTCGCAATCGGGATGGGCCAGTAGTGCGGCATTGCTAAGGGCTTCCTTGCACTGCTCGAAGGCGGTCCGGGCCTGTCCAGTCAGATCGACGGGATGAGAGGCCTTGACCGAGCCGGCCAGGAGGGCATTCAGCGGAGCTTGGGTCTGTGCAGCCTTGGGTAAAAATCGGCGGTAAAAATTTATCATACCCAAAAATCTCCTGAGCTCCCTGACTGTTTTGGGTGCAGGGAAGGCCTTGATAGCCTGGACCTTGGCTTCGGTAGGCTTGGTACCTGCAGCTGAAATATGGTACCCTAAGAACGTCACCTGTGGTGCGCCGAAAACGCACTTGGAGGTGTTGACTAGGATGCCATACTGCTTCATCCTCTCGAACAGCTGACGAAGGTGGTCTTCGTGCTCCTCTGGATTCCTGGAGAAAACTAAAAAGTCATCCAGGTAGGCGTAGCAGAAGTCCAGCCCACGAGTCATTTCATCCACAAACCTTTGAAACGTCTGACCCGCGTTACGGAGTCCGAAGGTCATGTACGGGAATTCGTACATACCGAACGGGGTCGTGATGGCGGTCTTCTGGATGTCTTCCTCGTGAACTGGAATCTGGTGATAGGCCTTCACCAGGTCGATGGTCGAGAAGATGGAGCAACCAGCGATGCTGTGGGCAAAGTCGTGAATATGCCTTATGGGGTACCTGTCCGGAATAGTCCTCGAGTTGAGCATGCGGTAATCTCCGCATGGGCGCCAACCATTGTCCTTTTTGGGCGCTAGGTGTAAGGGAGACGCCCATGGGCTCTCCGAGGGACGGGCAGTACCGTTTTCCAGCATCAGCTGGAATTCCTCTCGAGCGACCTTCAGCTTGTCTGGAGCTAGCCTGCGAGGGGAGGATGATATGGGGGGACCGGGTGTGGTACGTATATAGTGTTTCGTGTTATGTGTAGTGACACGTGGTGTACCGGCTGGTCGAGTAATCTCGGGGAACTTATTCAGAACCGCGTGAAATCGTGTGTCTCCAGTCAAAACCTTTACAGATTGAATACAGTCTACATATTTATCAATTATAGCGGTTGTATACAATGAGGTAGTATTGTCTATGAGACGATGGTTGCGAATATCAACAATTAAATTATAAAAATTTAGAAAATCGACGCCAATAATAGCTTTGGTCACATCAGCAACTACGAACCTCCAGGGAAAATTACGCCTTAGGCCAAAATTTAGGTTAAGTTGGATGTGACCAAAGGTATTGATGTCGGTTCCGTTAGCGGCAGAGAGGATGTAGTTGGACTTCTCCCGGTGCTCGCGAAGTGCAGTCCTAGGGAAGACGCATAAGTCGCTTCCGGTGTCTACCAGGAACTGGATCCTCGAGCTGCTGTCGGTGACAAAGAGGCGACCAGAAGAGATGGGGCAATCAGATGTCGCCATTAACGACCGCCCTGTCCGTTTCCCGCCTTGTCGAAGTCACATGGTTGCTGGCATCTGGTGGCCTTGGAGCCGTACTTAGCTCCAGCTTAGCTACTTAGCTACCAGCACTGCGGGAACTTCCGATAACTGGAATTAGATCGCGTGGCAGATCGGCTGCTTGCGTTTCTGGAGCGGCTCTGTGGGCGGGACTGTCTGGTCATCTGCAAGGTAAGCTGCTTGACGGCCTGCTTGAGCTCTGCGATGTCTTTCGCCATGGAGTCCACAAGAGATGCTGATGCTGCTGACGATGTTGCAGCTGCCACGGACCGTTGGGGCCCGACGATGTCCTGCACTCGATCGGCCAGTTCAGCTAGCTCCTCCAGGGTACTTTGGGGCTGGGATGCCAGGAGTGTCTGGGTGTTACTCGGCAGACGGCTGCTCCAGATAGAGCGTAGAAAGTCGCTGGGTACGCTGTCTCCGGCGAGGCTCATAAGGTGTCTTAAGAATTGAGACGGCTTTCTGTCTCCCAGCTCCTCGTGCATCAAAAGCTGGTGCACTTTCTTGTCTTTGGAGGCTGAGAGACGCTTTATGAGCTCACCTTTAAGTTTCTCATATCTGTTGGTCTGGGGTGGCGCGACGATTATGTCTTTTACCTCCTTGGCGTACTGCGGATCCAGGTGACCAATTACATAATTAAATTTTGTGACGTCAGACGTCACGTCGGCGTTCGCGAATTGCCCCTCAATCTGGGCGAACCAGATCTCTGGATCGTCCGGGTAGAAGGGGGGCATCCGCACACGGAGGCGGTAACTGTCATGCACCTGTGCAATGGACACGCGCTCTCCACTAGGTGTGCATGGGCGCGCGTGTCGTCGGCGGTTGACGCCATCTTGTGAATGCATTGATTTTGCCGACTCACTTGAACTCTCTGCGCTCATGTTGTGATGAGGATGATGGTCCACTGTCCACTACGTCTTCTGTGTTCCAATGGGGTCACCAGTATGGGCGAGGTTGGAGTGCCGGTTATGCGGGGGCGAATGATGGGTGTGCGCAGGGTTCCGCGGCACACCGTTCGTCCCTTACTCGCCGTGTAGATATTATTAAGTTGATGGAAGGTTGAAGAAAATCCAGTGGTGTTCTGAACTCCGATATTTAATTACGTGAAAGCTAGGTAATTGCGCAAGGTGACACAGGCGGTGCGTCGGTAGTCGAAATTGCACTGTTGGGACTGGAAACTAACGACTGCGGTGTAGCCGCGCGGAAGGCAAACGCGGGGCGCGGCTGCGGGAGTGGTGCGGATCAACCTGTTGCTCGCATAGCGACGCCCGCGCACCGCGCCGCGCGGTGCGGTTTCATTGTACGAAGAAGTAAACACGGTCAAGGCATTTTAATGAAATGTGTAAAATATATAAAACTAATATTGAGAATAAAATTATAAATAATAATATAGATTATAAGTTGTAAATTAATAATGTAAATATTGTGTCATGTATGAGTGTGTATATATAAATAAATATTATATATACATAAGATAAAATAAATATATCAATAAACGTGGGATAGGAGCCCACAAGTTTTAAGATTTATTTTTTGTTATTGTCTGTATTATCGTGGTGCCAATAAAGAGTTATATTCATTTACTCATTTATTACATTAACACTTTGCCTGATCTGGGAATCGAACCCGATTAAAATAAAATAATAATAATAAGGTAAACATACCCATAGCACTTTTGAGTCCGTTTATGACGAATTCGTTATGTTTTTCTAATCTTGCAAGAACTTGTAGTTGCTTAGCCATCTGTAAATAATGAAAACCTTTACCATAAGTGCAAAAGGAAACCATAAAAGCAATACCACACAAGCAATACCAAAAAGCAAAACCGAAGAAAGCAATACCAAAATAGAATAGAATAATAAGTAGAATAGCATATGGGACAATTTTCACACACTGTCATCTGTGGGGCTATTGGCGTTCTCGGTGAAAATCACTTGTGACGTGACTATTATCTTGATTTGACATTAACTACAAATGTCAAAGTCCGGTTACTAACCAAAGACATTATGATAAACTTACTAAGTAGACTGTACACTGTGTCGGTCCCGAGTGAGAATCACTCGCAGTATCTATCCTTTTCCTTTTCTCTCCTTCAAATTTGACAGTGCACAGTCTTGTTAGTAAGGTAAAACGTCTTTGTAACTAATTCAAACCACAGAACACAAAGACTTAAGCTTGATAGCGACTGGTGATTATGAAGAATGCCAATAGCCCCACTGGTCCCAAACTAGGCAGAATCTGTACTATGGTAACCAGAGCACTGATATCCTTCTAATACATACATAAACACAGTCACGCCTTGTTCCCGGTGGGGTAGGCAGAGACTATTTCCCCCCACTTGCTACGATCCTGACATACAACTTTCGCTTCGTTCACTTTCATGACATTTTTCATACATGCTCGTCGGTTGTAGGTACTTTTGACTTGGCCTTTCCTAAGAACAACGTCAACTTGTTCATGAAAGGTACGCCCGCGGTCGACCGCTACCGACTTGACCATACACACTAGCCTTATTAATCTCTTTTGTTAATCTCCTTTCATGCATCCTCTCCACATGTCCGAACCACCTCAGCAATATTTTAATCTCAAATAACAGGACAATGTAAAAGTTACCTTTGTAACAGGTAAACAAAATGTTCCAACAAAAAACGTGTTCCAACACGCACCCAGCTCCATCTAGCGCTGTTTTTTGTGTTTGTATGTTTGTTCTGTTTTCACGCTAAAACTACTGAACCGATTGAGCTGAAATATGGAATGTATACAGCTTAAACCCTGGAATAACACATAGGGTACTTTTTATCCCGATATTTCCACGGGAACGACGACTACGCGGGTGAAACCGCGGGGCACGGCTAGTACATACATATACTAACATATTACTCACAGAGACAAACCAACAGACATACTCGTGCACCAAATGTTGATCTTCCCAGGGATGTCCAATGTGTACCTAACTTTAACCTAAATAGATGAAAAACCAAAAGCAATCAATATAGAAAGCATAAAACCATATTATAGCTATGTGAATCCTGGATTATACAATCAAACGCTCGATGTGTGCATAAAAATCCATTAAAAAAAACCATTATGGTTGTGTGACCATATAGAACATTGTTTATACATAAACCTATTGTAAGAATTTTACCTAAAATAACAATAAAAACCATAAGACAATATAAACATAGTGTACGGTCAAGCCGAACACGGAAGCTGCGTCTTGCTGCTGCTAAATTCACCAGTTCGCAATCAATCACTTTATCAATACCACGCGACTCATTTAGCATGTTATTAACAATTAATAATATAACATACTCTCAACAAAAACATCCTCAAAGATCCATACACATAACCAAAAGAGCAAAATGTAACCGTAAGAGCAACAAAACCAAACCGCAACCAGCTGAGCAAATCATAACCATGCAAGCAAAACCACTTACCTGTAAATAAGCATTTCCTTGTCTCTCAAACTGTTTAGTTGTAGGTCGAGATGTAAAGTAGCCAGTCCAAAATGCGTGCGGATCGCTCGCGTAAGGGAAGAAATCGTCGCTCTTTGTCGGTAATTTTGGACTAAAATATTAAATTAAATGTTTAAATAAGTGCTTGGAAAAGCCTTTGCGTCGTACATTTGTCCAACTGGTAAATGCACCTCCTTCGCGTACGCGAGACCGTTTTTTATTCTTCCCCTGTTTCCTCCGAATATAATAAACCCATTCTATATATTTATATCCTGATATTTTTATAGTGAGTAATAAATAGAAAACTATAATATATTATAGTTTATATAATTTACAATTCTAGACTCCAGGCAGTTATTGAGATAAGTCCTAATGGAAAAATCCAAATGAACACTGCCAGACCTGGGGATCGAACCCGGGACCTCGTGATCTCGATCAGTCTTACTTTTAAACATTTAAACTTACTTGGCGTCCTTAACAGCTTTCAAATAACAATTGGGTGTTGAATAAAACAGTTTTATATTAAGCCCGTCTTTGGCTGCTTTTAAATTCGTGTATCTGAAAATTTTAACAATTATTATATTATTTTTTATGTCTATAAAGTCCGCAATAAAATTTGATCATACCCATTCAAAAAGATAATTAAGACATGCAAAGCAAAAGATAATTTTAATGCGTCGATTGCGCAAAGTGCTTATGAGGAATTGATAAAAATAATATTTTTAAGAAGCTTTTATTTCCTAAAATACTCTAAAATTAAGAAAATAAAATGGAAATTAAGTTATTAAACAAGGCCATCAATTATAATATTAGAAAAAAATTACGTCATAAAAGCTTGTCGCGAAATTTACCTATTGTATTCAATGCAATCGAATCTCACGACAAGCTTTAATGATACAAAAAATACTAATATTATAAATTCTTTGCTTAAGCAGTCAATTTAAAGTTTATTTTATAGCATTAGGTGCATAAAAGCTTGTTAAAAAAACGAGCCCAAACTCGACTATCACAGCACTTTTCGTAAGTTAGTTCCCATGTCAATCTTTTGGCTTCATCGTCAAACCCTCTTCGTCATGTGGAATGAAAAGTTTTATCTTTAGGCTATTCAACTAACTATAAACTAACTATACTGGCGCAGCGACCCAAAGTGAGTCTTGGCCTCCGACACAAGAAGACGCCACTCCTGTCTGTCCTGCGCTATAGCTTGCCACGAAGCTGCTTGAAGCGCCTTCAGGTCTTTTTCCACCTCATCCTTCCAACGGTACTTAGGACGCCCGGCCGGCCTTTTCCCGGTTACGCGTCCCAAGTACGCTCTCTTTACTGCGCGATCCTCCCCCATGCGTTCAACGTGGCCGAGCCAGCGAAGTCTGTGGGATTTTATCTCGCCGATGATATTTGGCTCGGCCACTAGATCTTCAATTTCTTTATTTCTTCTGATCCGCCAGTTTCCATCTTCATTCTTCACGGGTCCCAGAATCTTTCTTAACACTTTCCTTTCTGTCACGCGAAGCTTATTTTCCTCCTTCTGTGTTAGAGTCCAAGCCTCGCAGCCGTACATTAGGATTGGACGAATCACAGTTTTATAAATCCGTAATTTTGTACTCTTGCTGAGAAGCTTGGACACCAACACTTTATGCAGGGCAGCACTACACCGTAGAGTGTTTTGTACTCGTACCTCAATTTCGTCCTCTCTCGCATTGGTATCGGTAATAGTGCAGCCGAGGTTCTTAAACTTTGCTGTTCCCTGATAGACCGTGCCTTCATGGTCTAAGCTCTGTCTTGCTATTCGGGTGTTCTTGTAGCGCTTCATATGTAAATACTCCGTTTTATCCACGTTTATCCTGAGACCCACATTCCTTGCTTCCTCCGCCAAGATTTTCACGGCTTCCTGCACTTCAGTTTTTCTCTTCCCTATCAAAGCCAAGTCGTCCGCATATCCTATCACCTTATGTTGTCCATTTAGCTGTACGCCGCCATCTAGGGCAAGAACTTTTCTAATAACGTGCTCTAGTGCTATGTTGAACAACATAGGTGACAGGGCATCTCCCTGCTTTAAACCGGTTTCGATTTCAAAAACCTCAGAAATCTCCTTTCCTACCCTTACCACTGCTCTACTTTTAGAAGTAGCCACCTCGATCATTCTCACAAGCTTAGCGGGGACGTGAAAGTTCCTCAATATGGTATACAAAGAACCTCGGTCTATGCTATCGTATGCCTTTGCGAAGTCCACGAACAATGTGTGAATACTCTGTGCATATTCCCATTTTTTCTCCATAAGTTGTTTTAGGAGAAAAATCTGATCGACTGTACTACGGTTACGTCTAAAACCACACTGGTAGTCCCCTATCAATTCCTCAGCGTATGGTTCTAGTCTTTTAAGTAACACGTAGGATAGGATCTTGTACGCCGTTGGCAGCAGAGTTATTCCACGGTAGTTCGAACATTTCTTCCTAGACCCTTTTTTGTGTATAGGACATATGATTCCTGTATTCCACTGAGATGGTAAATTTTCATCGTTCCAGATTTTGACCAATAGTTCGTAAAGCTTTGTTTGGACCACCCCTCCACTGTACTTCCATACTTCGGAGGGGATATTATCTATACCTGGTGACTTATTCTTTTTCAGCTTTACGATGGCTTCCCTAACTTCTTGAAAGCTTAATGATTCTATTTCGCTGATATTTGCTATATTGGCTTCATCAATTGGACAATCTGGTTTAGGACAGTTTAATAATGATTTGAAATATTCCTTCCACATATCCTTTATTTTCCTTTCGTCTGTCACGAGGTTACCATTATCATCTTCAAGCAAATGCGTTGTTGGTTGAAATCCTTTTTTAACAGACCGTACTTCTTTATAGAACTTCCTTGATTCCTTGGCCTTGATGAGAGTTTCCATATTTTGTACCATTCTCTCCATGTTTTTCCTTTTTGCTGATTTTATTGCATTTTTTGTAGTAGTTTGTAGTTCTCTATACTTTGCTGTGTATTTGTCTTCCTGTTCTGCTAATATTTTATAGTTTCTTCTCTCTTCTATTAGCTCTTTACAATTATCTGTTATCCATTTCTGCCTCTTTCGTTTTTGTCTTGGCCCTAATATTTTTTAACTTACTTCCTTTATATTTATTTTAACCTTAGGCTATTCAATAGAATTAAATTAAATATAATGCAAACATGCGCATGCAGATGGCGTTAACATCGCGTTTTGTTTGTGAATGTTGTGTGTATGTTTGTCCGACGTTGAGATCCTATTTTCGTAAAATTTTGTGATGACGTTAGTTTTGAAAGTCATTTGTGATTTTGACATTTCTCGGTACTACTTTGAGTTCTGTGATTAGAAGAGTAAAGTCCATATCATTACCATTATCTCAGCCGTAGGACTTCCACTGCTGAACATAGGCCTCCCCCATAGATTTCCATCCACTCCGATTGTAAGCGGCCTGAATTCAGCGTGCTCCTGCGACCTTTTTTTAGATCGTCTGTCCACCTTGTGAGTGGAAGTCCTACGCTGCGCTTTCTCCGTGGTCTCTATTCGAGAACTTTACAACCCCATCGGCCATCAATTATTCTTACTATGTGCCCTGCCCATTGTCACTTCATCTTTAATCTGCTGGGCTACGTATGTAGACTTGATAGCCTGCTCATCATCAGCCAGATGCTGATTCATCATCATCATCAACAGCCGAAAGACGTCCACTGCTAAAAAAAGCGTCCCCGATAGAACGCCGTAAACTATTCATATGGGGGGGATTTTGCCGTGATCACCGACGGCTTGGTGATCGCAGTAGTAGCCTGATGGTAAGCATCATGATTGCCCATATCACACAGTGCCACCCAGTGTTTTAAAGTTCAAAATTCTGCGCGGCACTGCACTGCGCCTGTCACCCTGAGATATGAGACGTTGAATCTCGTCATGCCTAGTAATTTCGCTGGTAACATTGCCCTTCAGACCACAGTAATGTATGCACATTACTGCTTGGCGGATGAATAACTGGCAAAGGTGTGGTACTTCCCCAGGCGGTCCCCTGCAAGAGGCCTACCACGGCTAAAATGAGAAAGGGGTGGCCCTATAAAATAGCCGGGACCCACACAATCAATGTCGGCTATGTAATTGGAAAATCCATACTTAATAGAAGAAAAATGAGAACTTACTGTATAAGTTTGTCAAGGTTTGTGTACCACATGGCAGCATCCTGATACGTGAAATCTCCTCCCATTGTTACTATGACATTATTAGTTAGGTAACTATTAAATTGTCTCTTTACATAATCTATGAACAGATCGATCTGTTGACAAAGTTTTGAATACAATTTGATACGTTTTAGGGTACGACATAAGGTAAAAGGAACCCTTATAAGGATCACTTTGTTGTCCGTCTGTCTATCCGTCTGTCAAGACCCTTTTTCTCGGGAACGCGTTGAAGTATCAAGTTGAAACTCATATCAACAACTCAGGTCTACGGTCCCTTGCTGCTGTAAAATATCATTTTACCGGACTGAAAACCTCTAAGGTTTAGTCCGTTGGTATAGTATCATACAATTTGGCAAGAAGCCATTGTGATTATTGATTACGAACATGTTTCCGGTAAGTATCTAGGTATGGAACCCTTTTTTTTTTTTTTTTTTTTTTTTTTTGGTGCCCGGGGAAAATGCTTGACGCATACCACCCGCACCCGGGGGAGCGCAGGGTCGTTATGTGGGACTCCCCGCCGGCACAGCACCGTACGTCGGTACGTTGCTGTGCCGGCGGGTATACCCACTAAAAAACCCCGGGGTGTTCCTTCGCGCCGCCATGTGTCGGGGCTGCGGGCACGCCGAAGCACTCATCCGCGGCCCCGACGGCGTTTGGTCCTCCGTGGAGGACCCCGCCACGGTGGGGTGAGGGTAATCCTTCACCCCAACCCTCCCAAGGGGCGCGCGGAAACACGCGCGCGCCTCCTCGCGGGCCCTTAAGGTGGGCAGCGGATACCCCCGCATCCGTTGCCCGGGCCCCACATCTTGGGCTTGGAAGGGTGTTCCGTGCCCTTTCGAACGCCTACCGAACGTGCGAGAGGACACGGAAGACCCATTCCCGCCCACCACCACCGCAGGGCTCAAGTGAGCCCCGCCTGCGCCATCCACTGTGCCCTATGCTGACTTCATAGGGACACGCGGAGGCGCAACCCACACCGCGGCAAGCCGTCGGCTTTCCGCCCCAATTCGGTCGCAGAGGATAGGGAGAGCGGCGCATCGTAATACCGACACTCCTCTTCCCCTGCGACCCCACCGCCTTCGCCATCTAACGGTGGCGACCCCGTTTGGACCGCGGAAGGCAGGAAGAGCGGCGCACCGCAATACCGGCACTTCTCTCCCGCCGCGGCCCCACCATTCGGCCGCGATGCGTCCCATACCGCATCGCGGCCCGCCTCAGTTGCGGTTCGTCCCACACCGAACCGCAACCTACTCGGCTACTCACACTCAGCCTGGAGAACTAAGTGGAGCAGCCGACCACCTCGGGCTCCTCTTAGCTTCACCGTGGGCCCCTACCACGGTTACTGACCCCCACCGCCGCGAGAAGGCGGGAACCCATTGGGGGGAGGTATGGAACCCTACAGTAAGCATAGTTACCAAGGTACGCCTTAACTATTTATTTGTTAACTGCCTTGGTGGTGCAGCGATTCGCAAGAGCTACTACTGATCATGAGGTTCAATGTTCGATCCCCAGACCAGATAAAGTGCTTTGGATTTTTCTTTAAGGAAATTTCTCTGTTCTGTATGATAACCAACGCCCCCTGGTTTGTACCTAACGAACTACTACACCGTGACCTACGAATGCCCACTGTGAAGCAGGAAATCGTACGCCATACCAAGTCCTATAAAGAACGAATCCAACAGCACCCAAATACTTTGGCTCGGTCACTAATGGAGAATAACATCAAAGCGCGACGATTAAAGCGCAAAATACCTCAAGACCTAATCCAATCACAGTAAATATAACTACTGAATAAACAATGAGGATGTGACACAGGTCACATACTGAGCGAGCCAGCGATAGCACCAACCAACATACTTCTGAATGTCCCATGAAGGAGACAGCTTGTAGTAAAAATGAACACAAAAAAAAAAATGTGCTCAGTTGGCAATAGGCTCGCCTTCCATTTTCTGAGACTTAAAACATACCTGGCAAATGTAGATAACCTATTTCAATAAAAAAAAAAGGCTTGATGCCATGCGTTCAATTAAGAAATTAGTGACTTATTATAATATGATCAATTGACAATAATATTTTAATTGAAACTATGCCATTGTGATACAAAAACCTTGATAATATATTTATTTACTCATTCGAAAATGTTTGTGTGTTTGTGTTGTGGATTTTTAACATGTGTGGATATAAAACTATGCGTTTTTTAATAATGCCCAAACATGCATATTGACTTGGCAAATAAAAAGCATACACAGCCACAAACCATTGCCAAATTATTTTAAAAAAAGTAACAGTGTATTCATTATTTAAAGCGACTGCTACTAAGGACGACAAATTATATGTAATCAGGAAAAAAACAGCTATTAGCCATATCCGTTTTGTTCAAGATCAATGAGCGTTTTCTATTAAGCATCTGATTTCTTTGTTTGTAACTAGTTACAATGTGAGACAGCAATTTCTTAAGCAACCAGTAAGAAAAACCGTGGATACCAAAAAGTTACGAACACGGACGCAAAGGTCTACCTTTGTAACGTGGTTACGATACAAGACAAATTCTTTTAGGTAACTAGTTACAAAACACAGTCACAGTGACTGAAAGTCATTTCATATTTGTCGTCCATAAGTTATAGCAGTTGTTTTAAATAATATGTCTACAAAATAGAAAAGGCGACCTCTTTACAGTTTGACACATTTATATGGAAAATTTACTAAATCGATCAAACTCAAACTCAAACAGATTAATTCAAATATGTCATAATCTGACACTTTTGCACGTCAATAAAGATAAACAGTACTGAGTCTACCGTGCGTTCGGAAAGATACCGACGTTTTGTATTCCCCTGTTTCCCCCGAAATCAGTAAACCTACTTGACACATTTACACAATGACATTATGAAGATGACATAAACTATGCCCCATCATTTTATTTTCTTAAAAAAACGCTTTATTTGAGTTTTGGCGGGAGACTGAAGAATAGTTTGGCTCCCGTATCTTTATCAATTATCGGTGCATTTTCGAGTATTTAACGTGTAATTATGGTGGAATATTACGTGTTGAGTGTTTTCGAAGATACACAAGTCTCTTGGCAAGTAATGCGAGAGTTGAAATGTGATTTTTCGTGTTCCCGCCAAAATTCCGGCAGCTTCTTGTAAAGACCACCACTGTACTAGAGCTGTAACTTGACTGGGCTTGCCCTGACTCTGAATTGACTAATTGACCATATTAACTTGAAAATGTATATAACTTGATACTGGCAATACATTCGTGTGGGTCCATAAAAGAATAAAAAAAATACGCTTTATTTTATTGTTGTGAGTAATATCGCGAGTAAATCTGGGATTTTTAGAAGTTCACTTTGAAAAAACAGAGAATTTATCACAGAAACTACAATGGCAGGGACATAGTTTACTTCACTATAAAAATATCAGGATATAATTTATAGATTAGGTTAATTATATTCGGAGGAAACAGGAGAATACAAAACATCGATTTTGCAAATTTTCCATAGGATTGTGTCAAATCTCTCGTAATTTTGATACGCTTTGAAGCGGATGCTGACTAAAAATTCTCAGAAAAAACTTACTCAATTAATTTATCTAAGTTTTTGTACCACATACTGGCGTCTTGGTATTGGAAATCGTCACCCATTGTCATAAGAATGTTATTTGTCGTGTAAACTTTGGACATTCTCTTGCAGACGTCCAAGAAAAGCGCCACCTTAAGAACACATGTTTATTCGGATTGGCCGACAGATGGCGGTGTTTTACAGTTTTATGTATTTTAAAAAGAGATGGCGCTTTTTTTTAATAATTTTGTCAATTACTTAAATATAAATGGATTTTCTGTTGCTTACAGATTCAGAAATTGGAAAAATCTTTATAGATATATAATATGTTGTGTTTAATAATAACTTTAGAAAAAGTGCGTCTCACTACCCCAATCATCGTCATCATCATCATCTCAGCCATAGGACGTCCACGGTCCACTGCTGAACATAGGGGGGCTATATTCATAGATTTCTATAGATTTCCATCTAGACCGGTTCAAAGAGGCTTGCAGCCAGTGTGTTCCTGCCGCCCTTATCAGATCATCTGTCCACCGTGTGGGTGGACGTCCTATGCTGCACTGGCCGGTCCGTGGTCTCCATACGAGAACTTTACAGCCCCATCGGCTATCAGAACTACGTGCTATGTGCCCTGCCCATTGCCACTTTAACTTGCTAATCCTCTGGGCTTTGTCGGTAACTTCTGTTCGTCTACGGATCTCCTCATTTCTGACTCGATCTCGCAGAGAAATCCCGAGCATAGCCTTCTCTATAGCTTGTTGCGTAGTTTTGAGCTTACTGATAAGGCCCACAGTTAGAGACCACGTTTCAGATCCGTATATCATCACTGGTAACACACACTGGACGAAGGCCTTCGACTTGAGGCAGTAAGGTATTTTGGACGAGAAGACATTGCGTACGTTTGCGAACGCTGCCCAGCCTAGTTGGATTCGACGATTGACCTCTTTCTCGAAGTTGGACCTTAACGAGTTGAATTGATTGTCCTAGGTAGACGTACGAGGAGGTGAGTGCAGGAAACCTTCACGTGGTGCACCCTCAACGGCGTCTGCCAACAGACTTCTGTTCGTCTGTTGCCAGTTCTCGGCCGATATCCTGCCAAATGCTTGTGGTGGGGCTCTTTAATGAGTAGAACGCCACGCCCAGGAGGGGTACCTCCGCGTGTCCCCATGAAGGTACCATGGGGCATAGTGAACGGCGCGGGCGGGCTCAACTGAGCCCAGCCGAGAGATGGATTCTCTACGTTCCCCTGTGCAGGTTTAGACTGGCCTGGCTGGTTGCCCTGCTCAGAGGCAACTAGAAATCCATGCGCTTCTCCATGTTCATTTTAAGACAGACCCGTTGAGAAAATTTTTTGAGGTCTTCGAGCATCATGCTGAGATCTGCGTCATGCTTCTAAAGCTATGAAAAAAAGCGTGCAATGCGTCGTCAATGCATGCATAATAATATTACTATTATTAACATGCAGTGCATTTCACACTTATTACAACGTGGAAAAAGGGTGTAGTACAACTTGAGGGGATTTATCTGTCAAACTGAATGATTCGCGAAAAAAAGTTTTTTTTCTTTAGTTCATTTTTACAAGTCACTTGCCAGGTTCATAAACCCCATTAAGTATGACCAAATCCTTTTAAAATCTGTAGTAAACAGGTTTTCAGGTTAGAAACCTCTTATAGTCTTTGTACTCACAACAAACTGCCAAAATTCAAAAGTGACATCTTGTCCATATTGTGTAAGGAATATAGTATAGTAATGATAATCTTTTTCTTTTTATTCAAATACCACAGGCCCGCCCCGGCTTCGCACGGGTAGCAGAAGTAGGTATAGTGAACGTTTTAACAGGAGTAAGTTCGTGATACATTGTATTTTTATAAATATTTATAATATAATATAAAAATAATATTATTAGATAAGAAGTACAAAGACACTTTAAAAGTATGCTAACTGATTACCTGTAACCTAATTATTTTTGGCATAAACTTACTGAATAAGTTTATCTAAGTTGGTATACCACATCGCCGCGTCTTGGTAATTGAAGTCCTCCCCCATAGTTACTAGAATATTGTTGGTTAAATATCCCTTGGACATGTTTCTTGCTAATTCTATGAAGGTTTTTACCTTTGGAGCAAAATATTGAAATAAGCGCCATCTCTTATCAAATATAGGACAACTCTAGTAATTTTTTTGAAATTTGAAGTAAATACTTTTTAATTCATGCAAACAGTCACGCCTTGCTCCCGGTGGGGTAGGCAGTGACTATTTCTTATATTTATTATTATTTAGAATTATGGGAGTAATTGATTAAAATTTAATAGAATGTTTTTGCTTTATTATAAAATGAAATAAAAACTTTCAGGGGGTTACGATAAAAGTTGGGGGGAACTTCACATAGTCATCTGGCAACACTGACAGCAAAATCAGGTGCGTGATGGTAAGCATCATGATTGTCACACTGAGATATTAGTTCTTGAAACTCGTCATGCCCAGTAATTTCGCTGATAAAATTGCCCTTCAGACCGGAACACAGTAATGTTTGCACATTACTGCCTGGCGGATGAATAACTAGCAAAGGTGTGGTACTACCCCAGGCGAGAGGCTTGCAAAAGAGGCCTACCACTACAAGAAATGCATAATGCTATTTTAGAAGTATATTCATAGTTAAGGATCAACAATACATATTATTATTCAACAATGTATTTCAACGCCATCTATAATTAAAATACGTTACCTTTTCGTCAACGTTAAACATGGGCGAGTCAGGATCATCTATAATAGGTTCATCAGCACAAAGTACATCGAAACAGAACCCTGGTGGGGGCGAGTACGTGTTGTAAAGGACTCCTGTGAATATATCTGATGATTTACCTGAAATTACATTGCTTTTATGAGGATTATTTTATAATAGCTGTGCCCCGCGGTTTCACCCAAGTCGTCTTCGTTCTACTATCCTATGTCCTTTCCCGAGACTCAAACTATCTCGATACCAAATTTTATCTAAATCGGTTCAGCGGTTTAAGCGTGAAGAGCTTACAGACGGATATTAGTATGGATCGAAATGACGTTTGAATGACGCTAAGGGTGAACAGGAGATCTAGAAAACGGGTAGCAGCGTCCTCTGCGTGAAATCTAAGAACTGCACTCGCCAACTCGCCTGCCAATCGTGCCGAGTACCGACAAAAGCCTCTGGGGTCTCCAGCAGAAGACTTCCAACGACTGAGATGATGATGATGATTTAAATATGAATTAATGTCAGTTTCGTCAATCAATAATATATCCTGCAAAAATTGAAAACAACGCCATCTGTTATCAAACTACGGCAACTTACCAAGATCGTCGTCCCCCCTCCAGATCATCTCCATAGTTCTATGTTGCAATCTTGTCGCTTTGTCCTCATAATCGATCCGTCCCAAGAACAGTCCGTCGTATCCCATGCCAGCGAGTAGAGACGCGAACTCTCGCGAGTGACCGAATGGATCTATTTGCCAACCGACTCGCGGTAATGCACATGGACCGAACGTTTCGTTTATTTTACTGAAAAAAAGAGTTGACAGCCTCGTTAGCTCAGATAGCAGTCACTCTGCTTTCTGTGCCGCAGGCAGGTTCGATCCCCGGCCAGATCAAACATTTGTGTGCATGAACATGTCTGTTTGATCTGTCCCTGTGTGTTATAAGCTTATATAAGTAATAATAATAATAATATGGGATAACTTCCACACACGGTCATCTGGTCCCAAACTAGGCTAGAAGCCTGTACTATGGTAACCAGATGACTGATATACATACTTATATAAGCTTATAACACACAGGGACAGATCAACACAGACATGTTCATGCACACAAATGTTTGACCTGACTGGGGATCGCTCGCACCCGGGCCCTGCAGCACTGAAAGCAGAGTAACTACTATCTGAGCCATCGAGGCTGTCAATGTCATGTATATCAGTCCTCTGGTTACCATAGTACAGGCTTCTAATCTAGTTTGGGACCAGGTGACCGTGTGTGGAAGTTGTCCTATATAGTTATATATGCTGGGGCCGGAAGGTCTTGGAGAAGCCAAAAACTCTTATAATTAATTATAAAATTAATTATAAATTAATTTTAAATTAATCCTAAAGCCTCGGTGCCTCGGTGGCGTAGAGGGCGCATGCTCGACTGCCAATCAAGAGGTCCCGGGTTCGATCCCCAGGTCAGGCAAAGTGTTAAATATTGGATTTTTCCATTAGGAATTATCTCAATAACTGCCTGGAGTCTGGAACTGTACCCCGTAGATGGCAATAGGCTCGCCCCCTATTACATGGGACCAATAACATACTGGCGAAATGTGGGTGTATCTACTATGGGACTGAGTCCTGGGTACACCTCTGCCTACCCCTTCGGGAAAAAAAAAGGCGTGAATGTATGTTTATATGTTATGTATGTATCCCATACCTCAATCCCCATGTGAACTGGTCTATAGTGCTCTGGTAGTGTGTCGCCGCTTCATCGTTCATACTCCAAGCACCGCCAACGAACTGCAGTCTTCCTTCACGGACTAAAGTACGGACCTATAAAACGAGGAATTCATTTGTATTTATTGTAATAATAAGAACGCATTAGTTAATAATATGTATTAGCTGTCCCTGTGTGTTATAAGCTTATATAAGTATGTATATCAGTCATCAGGTTACCATAGTACAGGCTTCTAGCCTAGTTTAGGACCAGATGACCGTGTGTGGGAGTTGTCCCATATTATTATTATTCCGCTCGAAAACACGGGATATACCGGTCTTTTGATAGGCGCGCACGGAGACTATTTTTTTTTTAAGTCCAACGTGTAGAGGCCCCTTTGAGCTTTTAATCTAAAGGTAATGTATAGCACCTATCGGGGTCTATCTCTGAAACTATCTACAGTTTTTTTTAAGATGAGCTCAAAGACAGTCTCTGCTAGGTACAAGGACTATTGTGAATGGATGGAAACTACTTGATTTTTCATTTTTTTATTATTATTATTATTTTAAATATTATTAACGTAATTTTCTAATAATTATAACAATAACATGATATAATAATATTAATTAGGTATTAATCTATGTTAATTAATTAATTAAAATCTTATAATATGTCTTAATGTCAAATCTAATAGTAAATGTTATCCCATAAGTTTCAGTGAAAATTGAATCTATCCCTCCTCTCAGTAGCAGCCGGTCCTAAGCTGGTCAGTTGGTTTTAACCAATTTAGTTTACTAAATCTATAGTCTGCGAGCTATGTGACGTCGGTCTTATGGCAGGAACACACCTTCCAAATTTCAAGTCTCAAGTCAAGCGGTTTAGGCTGACGACGTCTGTCAGTCAGTGACGACCAATCCTTTTATTAATCTAAATAGATAAACTTTTGGTACCTTTTGTTGTACTTCTTCCGGTTGACGGACCCACCACTTCCAGAAGAAAGCCGTCTCTACGTAGATGAATCTAGAAATATATATAAATAAAATTGTTTGATTACTCAGACAATATCTTTAAGACGAGGACGTTTACGATTTAAAATGAGTTGGACTGAATGAGAGTTGTTGAAAATCGCATATACATATTTATTAAGTTTTTCCAATTTACTGTATAACATACATAACATACATTCACGCCTTTTTCCCGAAGGGGTAGGCAGAGGTGTACCCAGGACTCAGTCCCATAGTAGGTACACCCACATTTCGCCAGTATGTTATTGGTCCCATGTAATAGGGGGCGAGCCTATTGCCATCTACCGGGCACAGTTCCAGACTCCAAGCAGTTATTGAGATAATTCCTAATGGAAAAATCCAATATTTAACACTGCCTGACCTGGGGATCGAACCCGGGACCTCTTGATTGGCAGTCGAGCATGCGGCCATGTATAATAATAGCTATAATTGTAATTTCCTATTATAATAATTTTGTGACTAAATTTTAAGTTTTTTATTTTAATTCATGTAATATAAGTGTGTATTAAGATCTGTGTGATAATTGTAATTGGCTATCGTTTTTATCACAATAAAATAATATGTAAATTGTAATTTATTGTTTTTTTTTTATTCGTACAACAGACATCTCCAAACAAGACCGTTTGGACCTTTTTTTACATAATTAATTGCATTATTAGGGGTTTTCATTGGACTAACATAGACTATTTTTATTGATTTATTTGGGAATATGTCCGGCTTTAAATCCGGAGGCCCTGGATCCAATCTCACCACGTGGTGTTTTAAAAAAATCTGCAAATGACGGTCAAAAAAGATTTGATATCGATAAGCTCTGAATTTTCAGCGGTAACTATAAAAAAATATGTATCAAACTCAAACTCAAACTCAAACAGATTTATTCAAATAGGTCATAATCTGACACTTTTGTACGTCAATGAAGATACAGTACTGAGTCTACCGTGCGTTCGGAAAGATACCTCTACAAGAAGAACGCACAAGAAACTTGTAGGGCTTAATTTTTTCAACAGATAGTTTCACAATATTTGGTTTGCTTACATTCATTTTCTTTGAAGGTGCCGCGAGGCGACTATGCAGAAGTTTCCAGGCATCTTTGTCCTCTATGTACTGGTTGACTTTATAGTATGCCTTCTTTAGTAAAGTAGATTTTATATAGGTTTTGAATTTACCCTGATGTATGAAATTATATATCCAGAATAATGTTTTAAAATGTTACCGGTTAAAATTTTTATATCATTTGTTAATTTTGATTCATCATCATCATCTCAGCCGTTGGTAATCCATTACTGAACATAGCCCTCCCCCATAAAGGAGGGTTGTTGTCAATACTCGCCACGCTTGTTGTGCGGTTGTCGAGCGCAGGTCGATGGTTTGTAGCAGAGCACGCTGCTGCCTGCTCTGGATCTGTTAACCCTGAGCCACGGGGAGAGAGGGGGGACCACTATTCTAAAGCCGGTTACTCCACGGCAGTAATTAATAATTTTGATTAATCCTACAAAAAATACCAACATGAATTAAAAAATCAACATGAAGTCTATAAAAAAATATCAATAATAATAATTTGAATATATACTCTAACAGAACGGGTTACCCCAATAACATAGCTCGAGTCAATTCATATGTGTTATGTGGACAACCCATATTGTCACAGTTTCAGGTCGACAAGATTCCTCCGCGGCTCCGACATGAGCTAACGACTGCCCCCTACATATCTTTAATAATTAAATATTGTATTACAATATTAATAATAATTACTTTCGTTTAGGATCCGCCCATAGCTCCTTCACAACAGAATCTAGGATGTATTGGACGCCAGCCTTTTGGATGAGATTTTTACCTATAACATAAAAGTTAACCTCGTTAAGCCGGGACTACAACTACGTGTTAGCGTGTTATATAACAATATTCTGTTATATAACACCAAAGCCACGCCCACTTTTCATGTTAAGCCGGGTCCGCAGCGGCATGTTTTTGTGTTATCTAACACAATAACATGAAAAGTGGGCGTGGCTTTGGGTGTTATTTAACAAAATATTGTTATATAACACGCTAACACGTAGCTGTAGTCCCGGCTTTAGCTCAACAATGACGCAGGATAATGTACTGCAAAATTGTATAAAAGACTTACTTCCGTAATAATATTGGTCAACAGTCTTCAACCAACCGACGTCATCGTGCGTGTGCGCAACGATATGGACGTTTAGCACATCGGGATCCGTGCGGGGACAATTCTGAAAAAAAAAAAAATTGTAACCTACTCTAACTTGAAAATTTATATAACTTGACACTGGCAATACATTCGTGTGGGTCCATAAAAGAAGAAAAAAAAACAGTGATCCTATAATGGTTCCTTTTTTTTTTGAGGTACGGATTACGGAATCCTAAAAGTTGTCAACATCAATTAGTAGGTATACTTATGTATATAAGTGGGTGCATAATATTATTTGTTAATGATAGTTTATAAATAAGTAATTTTTGTTTATAAGTGATAAGGACCAAGCTAAAGGTCATTAAGTTATCTTACTTATTCCTACCTCAGAGTGAGTAGAGAAATAACAGTTATATTAATATGAACTAGGTGTAGTGGTAGGCCTCATTTGCAGGGGCCCGCCTGGGGAAGTACCACACCTTTGCCAGTTATTCATCCGCCAAGCAGTAATGTGCAAACATTACTGTGTTCTGGACTGAAGGGTAATGTTACCAGCGAAATTACTGGGCATCACGAGATTCAACAACTAATATCTCAGGGTGACAGGCCCAGTGCAGTGCCGCGCACAATTTAGAATTTTAAAACACTGGGTGGCACTGTGTCTGACATGGGCAATCATGACGCTTACCATCAGGCACCTGATTTGTTCTGGACTGAAGGGCAATGTTACCAGCGAAAGTGGCCATGACGAGTTTCAACAACTAATATCTCAGGGTGACAATCATGATGCTTACCATCAGGCACCTGATTTTGCTGTCAGTGTTACCAGATGACTATGTGAAGTTCCTCCCAACTTTTACCGAAACCCCCCGAAAAATTTTAGTTAATTTTATAATAAAGCAAAAGCATTATGTTAAATTTTAATAAATTTCTCCCATAACTTCCAAGTATTGGTACACAATCATAATCACATTAACTTTTATTTAACGTACTACTTTTAATTTACAAGTTTTCAGAATTAAATATTTTTTACATTTTCGGTGTAGGAACAGAACTGAAAAACAGGGGAATACAAAACATCGATTTGGTATTTTTTCCATAGGATTGTGTCAAACTGCATTTCCTGTAATATTTCAATTCATATCAACTTAATGCAGGGAGTTTTGGCGGGAGGCCGAAGAGTACAGTTTGGCTCCCGTATCTTTATCAATTATCGGTGCATTTTCGAGTATTTAACGTGTAATTATGGTGGAATATTACGTGTTGAGTGTTTTCGAAGATACACAGTCTCTTGGCAGTTGAAATGTGATTTTTCATGTTCCCGCCAAAATTCCGGCAGCTTCTTGTAAAGACCACCACTTTACTAGAGCTGTGACTTGACTGGGCTTGCCCTGACTCTGAATTGACTAATTGACCATATTAACTTGAAAATTTATATAACTTGACACTGGCAATACATTCGTGTGGGTCCATAAAAGAAGAAAAAAACTTAATGCAGTGCTAATAAATACCTGATAACCGCAGTTCTGTCGACTGTACTCGTATTCTTGTTGTAACGGCACACACGTCGCTGCGGTTACAGCACACATTAACAATATTGGTAACAACATTGTCGTCTGGAAATAAAATATTTATATTGATAAATAATAAACTAGCCGTGTGTTGTTCACGAATGAATGAAAGAAATGAAGTACTTCAGACTTGGTTCGTCCTTCATTCAATACTTCAGTAGAGATCCAACTAGTCCAGTAGTTCAGTAGTCCAGTAGCTCTGATATATTATTTTCTGTTTCTAAAGAATAAATCTACGTAAAAGAAGAATCTCGCTTTATATTTTAATTATATTACAAATTATCCAGCAAAATCAAAATTTACTTGTTTTCGTTCAGATAATAAGAAGGATTTGTCAAGGAGAAGGTCTAGTGAAGGAGACGGGCTAAATCAAAGAGCGAACTGTTGAACGAAATCCGAACGTTAAAACAAAAACTCTCTTTTGTGTCACTGAACTACTGAACTAAGTAAATGAAGGATATACTTCACACACTCTACACACACACACACTACACACACACACACTACACACACACTACAGAGATGAAAAGAAAAGTTATCTTTTCTTTTCATCTCGATTTGTACTTATGTACAAATCTTTTCTTTTTAGTGACACATTCTGCACATGTCTGCATTAAACATTGATAAACAAGCAATTTCAGCATGAGTGTAAATAGGGTTGGTAAATTTTCCATAGGATTGCTAAGTTTTTTTTTTATGATAGTTAGTAACAAGACGAGCAAATCAGGTACCTGGTGGTAAGCATCATGATTGCCCATATCAAACACAGTACCAGCCAGTGTTTTAAGGCGCTGTCCAAACCAAATTCGCCCTCTCGCTCACACGTACCCACATTTTTGAAGATATAAAAAATACTACATGTAATTACGTAAAATAAAGACAATAACAATAGAAAGATTCAGTAAACAAATCTAAGTAGAGTGTAATCCAAACGAGTTTACATGCATAAAAACCTGCACAAAGAAAAACAATCTTAGAAAAATAAAAAGGCACTGAAAACTTTGTTTGGATTAAATTGAATTTTTTTACTGAATCTTTGTATTGTTATTTTCTAGAACCTAGTTGTCTTTATTTTACGTAATTACATGTAGTATTTTTTATATCTTCCAAAATGTGGGTATGTATGAGCGAGAGGGCGAATTTGCTTTGAAATTTTCAGCGCCTTAAAATACAAAATTCTGCGCGGCACTGTAGGCACTGTGCAAGTGGTCGTCTTTCACTTTAAAAGTTTTCCCCACTAACTGTGTCACCGTATGTCGTGAATAGATCTCTAATTATAAGTTAATGAATGGTTAATCACAGTAGCTATTAGTTATTAAGTGATTAGTAAGTGGTTCGCGTCAATGACCCTGTATTGCGAGACAGTTGACAAAGAAAAAGTGGATTACAAATAATATGCAGGTACTTATGATATTAAGTGTTTAAACTTTTGATAAGTAGACGCGGGAATGTGTTGGATTGCGATAAACTCTACCAATAGTGGTATGTTATAAGTAATATATTTTTTGATAGGTAATTAAGCCCTACAAGTTTCTTGTGCGTTCATCTTGTAGAGGTATCTTTCCGAACGCACGGTAGACTCAGTACTGTTTATCTTCATTGACGTGCAAAAGTGTCAGATTATGACCTATTTGAATAAATCTGTTTGAGTTTGAGTGATTATATATTAAGTGTTATGAGTATGGCACATCACTAGTAGTACATCACTAGTCTAAGAGGCGGGCGATTGTCAAGATGGCACCCGAGCCACGGCTAATATAATAATAAATGTTGTAACCTTTACCTAATGGGTTTTAGTACACCAAACAACACATTAAGTAGATTTTGTTTGTAGTGGTAGGCCTCTTTTGCAGGGGCCGCCTGGGGAAGTACCACACCTATGCCAGTTATTCATCCGCCGAGCAATAATGTGCAAACATTGTGTTCCGGTCTGAAGGGCAATGTTACCAGCGAAATTACTGGGCATTACGAGGGTGACAATTTGAATATTAAAACACTGGGTGGCACTGTGTTTGATATGGGCAATCATGATGCTTACCATCAGGCTCTTGATTTATTCGTCTTATCACTCACTATCATATAAAAAATGCACATAAATAAATACATTATTAAAATTTCAGTAAGTAAATCATCTTTGAAATATTAACATAACATACATTCACGCCTTTCTCCCGAAGGGGTAGGCAGAGGTGTACCCAGGACTCAGTCCCATAGTAGATACACCCACATTTCGCCAGTATGTTATTGGTCCCATGTAATAGGGGGCGAGCCTATTGCCATCTACCGGGCACAGTTCCAGACTCCAGGCAGTTATTGAGATAATTCCTAATGGAAAAATCCAATATTTATCACTCTGCCTGACCTGGGGATCGACCCGGGACCTCTTGATTGACAGTCGAGCATGCGCCCACTACGCCACCGAGGCAGTCTAATATAATAAGTCTTTGAAATATTAAACTGTTAGTAACAGATAATATAGTAACTTCACGCATGATTATCAGTACTAACATTGTATTCTTCTATCCTATCCTACTAATTTTTCTATTCTATTCTATTCTAGTATTACCCAAACTCACCCCCCCACCCTCACACAACACAAATACACAAACACAATATTCCTTCATCATTAAAAATTATAACTAAAATAAATAAATTAAATATAATATAATTAATTTAATCATTTATTGTAAATATTAATATCTAAAGTTATAAGGTAAATTTATTTAATTAATCCAGTACTACATATTTTTTCCCCTAAATTGTATTTAATAATTTGCATGATAATTCGGGTTATTATTATTTTATCATTAATAATAATTATATTTATATCATAAATCAATATCTCCTAAGTAAAATGTTATGTTACTCAATTAATTTCTGTCACACACCGTTTCGAGTTACTTGTGTACATAAATTGTTAATCGCATCTCTGGGCCCTAAGATACAGGCTCTCGCCTAGTTTAGGGTTCCGCTGAAAATAAAACAGATTATAATAATAGTGTAATATGTATGCATTTGTACCTACTATTACTGTTTAATAATGTTTGTGTAACTAGCTTATGTATTTTGATGAATAAATTTGTATTTGTATTTGTATTTGTTGTATTATAGTTCTCAAATCTCAGAATGTAAAAAAGTTACGTTTGTAACAGGTAAACGCGTGCTAGCAGTGGGCAGTAGGGCTAGCGTGTTCTAACTCGACTCCAGCGCCATCTAGAGCTGTTTTTTGTGTGTATGTTTGTACCCTTTTCACGCTAAAACTACTGAACCGATTGAGCTGAGATTTGGTATGTAGATAGCTTAGACCCTGGAATAATTTACCCCGATATTCCCGCGGGAACGAACACTACGCGGACGGAACCGCGGGGCCGAGCGAGTATTGTGAAATTAAACAGTGGAATTTCCCGAAGCATCGCCATTTGTGCAAAATAGCTAAAGATAAGAATGATGAACGTAAAGAATGCTTTCTTATCATAAAAAAATTTGTTTTAACTATGAAACTTCAAATTTTTTACATTTATCAATATTAAAGTTTATTGAAAAAATTTAACCATCCGGTACGTGCTAGCTAAGTAACTACATACAAAACAGTCATAAAGTTAATTTTTGCCAGGTTTTTCAACATGTACAGTCAAACTAATAATATCCTACTTCCAACTAATATTATAAATCTCAAACTTCAGTACAATGTAAAAAACTTACGTATTTAACAGGTGAATAAAACGCTTGCGAGTTCTAACTCACCTCCAGCGCCATCTAGCGCGGTTTTGGTTAGATTGATAGATGGATCTTTGTTGTTTGTTGCTCTTTCACGCCAAAACTACTGAACAGATTGGGTTGAAATTTGGTTTGAATGAATGAATGAATGAATGAATGAATGAATGATAACACTTTATTGGTACCACAATTATACAAAAAAGGCAAAAAGAAAACTTAAAACCTAGAAAGAGTAACAACAGGCGGCCTTATCGCTCAAAGCTATTTGCAGGTAGTTTAGACCCTGGAATAACACATAGGGTACTTTTTATCCCGATATTCCCGCGGGAACGAACACTACGCGAGTTAAACCGCGGGGCATAGAGGTGCAGTGCTAAGCTAATTCGCCCTCTCGCTCACACCTACCCACATTTTTTGAAGATATAAAAAATACTACATGTAATTACGTAAAATAAAGACAACTAGGGACTAGAAAATAACAATACTAAGATTTAGTAAAAATTCCAATTTAATCCAAAACAGGGGAATACAAAACATCGATTTAGTAAATTTTCCATAGGATTGTGTCAAACTGCTAAGAGGTCCTCTTTCCTTTCAAGGCGCCTTTAGCAGCCCAAATCTTCCATCTCGCTCGCTCGCTCGTTTTTTAGTACCATTTTCTAATAGTAGAATTTCCAAAAATCATATTTATGATGTGTTTCTCAATCATACCAATCCTAACACGTATATCTTTGGTGTTTTGTTGTTTTTTTTTACTATTTCTTTCTGTAACTAATGATACCTACGTTTTGTTTAGTTAATAGTTAATTGTTCATAGGTTTAGGTTTAGTAATACACAACATACATTCACGCCTTTTTCCCGAAGGGGTAGGCAGAAGTGTACCCAGGACTCAGTCCCATAGTAGATACACCCACATTTCGCCAGTATGTTATGTAATAGGTGACGAGCCTATTGCCATCTAACGGGCACAAATCCAGACTCCAGGCCGTTATTGAGATAATTCCTAATGGAAAAATCCAATATTTAACACTATGCCTGACCTGGGGATCGAACCCGGGACCCTCTTGATTAGCAGTCGAGCATGCGCCCACTACGCCACCGAGGCAGTAGAGTTTAGTAATATAATAAGCAAATATTTATAATAAATACCCGGATTGAGTTTTGGGATTCTGTAGAAACTGACAATAAAAAAAAACATGTATACCTATTCAAGAAAACTTAGTTTGGATATATTTTAATTTCAGAAGAGATCGATAAAGACGTTGTTTCCTTTTTTTGATCTACTTCATCAAATAGATTAGAAAAAAAGCTAAATATACTTAATACGGTAGTAATAGGGTAGTGGTAGGCCTCTTTTGCAAGGGGCCGCCTGGGGAAGTACCACACCTTTGCCAATTATTCATCCGCCAAGCAGTAATGTGCAATCATTACTGTGTTTCGGTATGAAGGGCAATGTTACCAGCGAAATTACTGGGCATGATGAGATTCACAACTCATATCTCAGGGTGACAGGCGCAGTGCAGTGCCGCGCAGAATTTTGAATTTTAAAACACTGGGTGGCATTGTGTCTGATACGGGCAATCATGATGCTTACCATCAGGCACCTGATTAGCTCGTCTTGTCACTCACTATCATAAAAAAAAAATACATATTCAGAATCTAAAAAAAAACAGATATCTATTTTATGGAAATTCACAGTGATTTTTTATCTTCAATACAATGAATTGCTTTCTTACTCTAAGCTTCAATAATATAAATTGCGCGAGCGAGATCGAAGGTTTGGCTGTTACAGGTGCCTTGACTACAACTACAACATAGATACTATCTCTGTTGTACATATCATGTTGTACTTGTTATACATTCTGTTCGTTCTAGTGCAACTATAACATTTTTTCCTAAGCCCTAAGTTTCCCAGAACTAGGCTAATAGATGCGCCGCCCGTTGCCATTTGTTGCAAAAAAATTTGTGTCGCGCGATACCTGTTTCTATCTTATGATATCCTGGTACCGTTCTAGTGAATACGATAGGTCATTGGAGCATTAATCAGCTCGAGTTGACCTAGCATTTTTTTTTATCGCGCCTGGAGGGTTCATCGATTGAGTAATTTTTTCATAGGATTGTGTCAAATTGCTAAGAGGTATCGTTTCCTGTTAAAATCAGGAGGCGGCGACCGGAGAATTCCCCACACAAACGTTATAGTTAAATCATTTGAAATCAGAGCATATTTCCAACATTTAATGACGTTATTCAGTATGAGACATTAGTTATCTAGGTTCCTAATTATATTATAATCTAAAACACCTATAATCTGTAGTTATATTTGAAAATACGTATATTTTGTCAAAATACCTATATTTTGGATTTTTATCATATTTTTGTCCGCGGCACTTCTATTTTGGATTGAAATATAATTAGGAACCTTTATAACTAGTGTCTCATTCCGAATAACGTCTTTAAATGTTGGAAATATGCTCTGATTTCAAATGATTTAACTGTAAACGTTTGTGTGGGGAATTCTCCGGTCGCCGCCTCCTGATTTTAACAGGAAACGATACCTCTTAGCAATTTGACACAATCCTATGGAAAAATTACCCAATAGATGTTTTGTTTAAGGGGACAAATCATCGTAAGCATCGTGATTGCCCATATCAGACACAGTGCCTCTCAGTGTTTTAAAATACAAAATTCTGCGCGGCACTGCACTGCGCCTGTCACTCTGAGATATTAGTTGTTGAATCTCGTCTTGCCCAGTAATTTCGCTGGTAACATTGCCCTTCAGATCGGAACACAGTAATGTTTGCACATTACCGCTTGGCGGATGAATAACTGGCAAAGGTGTGGTACTTACCCAGGCGGCCCCCTGCTAAAGAGGTCTACTAAATAAATATGACCTAACTAAAATGAATAAACCTATCTCTGAGTTTTGTACACGCGCAAGAGTGTGCGTGAGGTGAATTCCCATAGAAGCGGGGCTCGTGGAGAGCTCAATCTCGGTCGCGAGGTGAGGAAGGCACGATTGGTGGGCGGATGACAGTGTCCATTCTTTACGTAGTATTATTATCCGTTCTGTGCCATCAGGGAAGCTGTTCTTTTACATAATCACGAATAAGAATCCCTTTATGAACATTGATTTGGTGATGACCTTGACGAATGAACTCATTATTGAAAATCGCTGTTATTGGTCCCATATAATAGGGGGCGAGCCTATTGCCATCTACCGGGCACAGTTCCAGACTCCAGACAGTTATGGAGATAATTCCTGATGGAAAAATCCACTGCCTGACCTGGGGATCGATCCCCAACAGTAGTCGATTTTTTTATGATAGTGCGTGACAAGACGGGCAAATCATGTGCCTGATGGTAAGCATCATGATTGCCCATATCAGACACAGTGACACCCAATATTCTGAAGCTTATTATAAGTATGTATATCAGTCATTTGGTTACCATAGTACAAGCTTCTAGCCTAGTTTGGGACCAGATGACCGAATTAAAAGGATTTAACAAATAGTGACATATAGTAATACACATGGGTATGTTTAGTATGTGTCATGATCCACTGTGGCCCACCAGTAGGGCAAAGTGGAACAATCCATATGTATATATATTTTTATTATTATATATATAATAAAACATCCAATATCTATTCTTATTCCAAAAATCTCCTAAAACAACTCAGTTTTGTATAAAAGTCTTACATGTTAAAACATATATAAATTAATATTGTAAACAGTAACCCCACATATAGATTACGTGTGGGGATAACACGGAGTAGACCGATAGCACCGTGTTTTCCCGTTTCCCTATCACACTGCCAAAAGCTTTCAAACTAAAAAAAAAAGACCGCGTGTGATATAGGTATGAACTAGCACTGTCTACCTACTACCTTTTTTTTTTGTGACCCAGGGAAATCTGCATACAGATACCCGGCCATGCCGGGGGGCAGGGCTGGGTTATGTCAGGATGGGAAGTCCCTGAAGGGGATCTTCCCGACTGACTAAAACCCTGGGGGATATCCTGCGGGACGCCATGTGTCGGGGCTGCGGGTACGCCGAAGCACTCATCCGCAACTGTCTACCTACTACCTTAGCTAAGCCAAGTTACTAAGGGACATTGTCGAAAGCACGCTTATCGATTTATTCATTTTGACAGCCTCGTTGGTGCAGATGTAGTAACTCTGCTTTCTGTGCCGCAGGCCCCGGGTTCGATCCCCGGCCAGGTCAAACATTTGTGTGCATGAACATGTCTGTTTGATCTGTGTCTGGGTGTTTTAATCGTATTTAAGTATGTATATCAGTCATCTGGTTACCATAGTACAGGCTTCTAGCCTAGTTTGAGACCACGTGACCGTGTGTGGAAGTTGTCCCATATTATTATTATATTATTATTCATAAAGCCCAGCGGCTGCCCGCTCTCAATTAGGAAATACGGGAGTTTTATACCAAAACTTTTTTATTTGGACCCCTTAGAGCGAGAATATTCAATAATCCTTTCTTAGAACACGCCCAGACAACTAAAAGAACATTACAAGTTTCATGTCTCTAGGATATGTGGTATGGGCTCTGCGTTGCATGTCAGTAAGCGAGTCATTTAGGATTTATAATATACATAAAGTGATTATTCAAATTGACTCATTCGCAATCCTGCGAACTTTGCACTAAATATACCTACCTACTCTTATGTACCTATTTTATTCTCCCTGATTTGATCAGACCCACTATGGTAGGTATGTATCTAAGTTATCCTGTTTGAATATTATTTATGCATTATGGTATTTATAGACAAATAAACACTTACCAAGTGCCGCTGGACCGTTACATTTAGGTATTTCGAATTACCGATAAGAAATTGTTTACGAAAATAATATTTGAAATAAAAGGACGTCTAACCACAACCATTCAAAATATCAACTGACAGTAAATAGCGTAAATAGGGATGTACCGAATGATGCGTGATAACAGATAACAGTTGAGCTCTCAAATAAAATAGTTATATCAATCGATTTTATTTTCATCTTTTACGATTAATGTCATTCAATAAAGTACCTATCTTAAAAATCTGAAATTCCATGACTTTTCATTTTTCATTGTCTAAAGGCCCTTGCTGAATGACGTTGAATAAAAAGTTCCTTGAATTAAATTAAAATCGAGCGATTTTATAAGAGCTCATCTCAATTTCTAAACTAAAATTATTTGACATTGACAATTAACGCCTAACGCTGACGCTGACATGCTGTCATTCTCCGAGCTGTCATTAAAACACTTTCACATCCCTCATAAAAAATTATGTTTTAACAAAACTAACATATTATAAACATAGATATATGTAGTTTAAGTATTATGTTGTGATGTCTCTCATTTCAGGTATACAATCTGGTTGCGGTATTCTTCCAAATTAACCGGTCATGTTTTTTCTTTAAACCGATCAATATCCAGCGTTTGTTGGTCTCTCTATCCACGGCGACATTGGCAAATTTGTGCCCGCACAAGCCATTAAAAATAAGAAGTTAAACCCTGGTTTTCAAAATTCCAAGGGGCAGTTATAGTTACTACTTCAACGATCTGCCGGTTACGCTTGAATCACTCGTCTTACTCACTGTACCCCTGTCTTTTTGGCTAAACTAAGAATAAGAGACCATTCCATATGCGAGTGTGGTTTAGATTATGGAAATGTGGACCATATCTTTTTTTCTTGTCCAAAGCAACAGTTTTCTCTATATGATATTATTCCTTCCGATATCCCTCGTCCTGTCTCCTTTAAATTCCTCTTATCCTTGGTTTTTTCACCATTTATTAGACTATTGTGTAGATATATTAAAGTGAATAAAATAAAATTATAAGTATAAACTTAATACATAATAATATATTAATGTGTATTCGTAATATGTTATATAGCTTTGTGTATAGATTGTAATTAGTTGTATATTCAATAATCTTAGTAAATAGTTTATGATTTATTAAAGGAGATATGAGTTTTATTTCAATATTTATTGTAGTGTTGCTTATTATAATAGTTTAGTATCATGCTGTAGAATATATATGATTGTTGTGTTCAAAATTCAAAAGCACTTATTGGTTAATTTCCATCGTTTGATGTCCAATCTCCCAACGTGATATTGGCAAAGTTGTGGTGTTAAAAACACTTTCACAGGCCACAAAATAAGAATTGAATTGAATTGAACACTTTTCGTGTGGGTCCATAAAAGAAGAAAAAAAAAAAAAAAAAAACACTCACAAGCCACAAAATAAGAATTGAATTGAATTGACCTGAGAGTTTTGGCGGGAGACCGAAAAATACAGTTTGGCTCCCGTATCTTTATCAATTATCGGTGCATTTTCGAGTGTTTAACGTGTAATAATGGTGGAATATTACGTGTTGAGTGTTTTCGAAGATACACAAGTCTATTGGCAGGTGATGCGGGAGTTGAAATGTGATTTTTCGTGTTCCCGCCAAAATTCCGGCAGCTTCTTGTAAAAACCACCACTTTATTGGAGCTGTGACTTGACTGGGCTTGCCCTGACTGAATTGACTAATTGACCATATTAACTTGAAAATTTATGTAACTTGACACTGGCTATACATTCGTGTGGGTCCATAAAAGAAGAAAAAAAAAAAAAAAATTGAATTGACCTTATGTTTGTATTTGCCATTCAAATTTAATTGTTTAATTCGGAATAAAATAACAAAAAAATTGCATGAAAAACAATGTCGCAACTGTGGACATTTTCACCGTCATCTGAACCATTACTCCAGCGATGTATTCAAGCCGCTTTGCTACAAGATAGCGACAACAAATGGACTCGCCAATTCGGTCGTAAAACTACGAAAAACTTGGCTAATTCACCAGTTTCCGACGAAAAACTATCAGTTGAGATTGTAGAAATTCATTCTTCAGAAGATGAAGTAGTTAAAATTGATCCACCAGTGCATTTTGAAGCGTTTTTCGAAACTTTAGAAAATGATGTCCGCCTCGACTTTGTGATCGAAGAATGCTCAAAAAAGCCAGACTTGATGCTCAAAATGGCTGAACGCTTATCTCCTAACATAGTGGACAAACTACTCGAGCAAATATTTACTATTGACAACATTAACACTCACTTTTTCACTTCTTTCTTCCTAGTTTTTCTACCAAATTATCTCAAACACAAAAAACGAATCAGTGTTGATATTTTAATAAAAACCGGTGAAAGATACCCTGAAACACATCAAGAACTGATGAAAATACTACTAAAAGACCCCGAAATACCTAACGAATTGTTAAATAATTACCTAAGTATAATCAACAATGAAAAATGTACAATGTTCTTAGAAAGTCTATTTAGTTTAGAAATTCCGTCTGAAAACTTTATTCATAAAGTTTCTGCAATAGACACGGCCTATGCAAACTGTGTAAAGACAGAAAAAACACAGAGTTTCATCAAAAACTGCTTAATAACACATAAACACAGCTGCACCAATGATAGAAGTTACGGAAAGTTGTTCTTGTCTTTTTTAAAGGCGGAGAAATCGTCTGAACACAAAATAAACATAAAACAGATGGAAGATTGTCTGGAAATACATAAAAGCCCCTTCAAAAGACCTTGTCTGACTTTGTTAAGGGAATTTGAGACCGATAATTAAATTATTATCAATATTGATTTTCATTGAATATAAACATAACATTCCCTAACAGTTCTCCGCAACTCGACATCAATGCGCCTATTTTGCATGTGGGTGGGTGTGATTCTTCACTTGAGCCACCCTAGCTCTGCAAAGAATTTCAGCAGCCCTTTCAGGTTGCTGACAATCTCGGTGACCGACCCGGGGTTCCGAGACACTGCGCCGGTATGCTGCTACTCCTGTACACTCGAGAAGGACATGGGGGGCTATTGGCGTTCTTGGTGACTATCACTTTAGTGACTATTAACTTGATTTGACATTAACTACAAATGTCAAAGTCCGGTTACTAACCAAAGACATTATGATAAACTTACTAAGAAGACTGTGCACTGTGTCGGTCCCGAGTGAGAACCACTCGTAGTGTCTATCCTTTTCCTTTTCTCTCCTCCAAATTTGACAGTAAAGTCTTGTTAGAAAGGTAAAACGTCTTTGTAATTAACTCAAACCACAGAACACAAAGACATACGTCTGATAGCGACTGGTGATTATAAAGAACGCCAATAGCCCTGATGAGCGGCTGTCTCCTCCACTTCCATGCACGCTCGGCATAGAGGGCAGTCTATGCATATATTATAATGTCTCCTGGCTTCACCTGCGTAGTCTTCATGCCCATGGAATATCGGGATGAACAGTACCCCATGTGTTATTCCAGGGTCTATGCGACCTTTATGTCAAATTTCAGGTTCATAAGTTTTGGCCTGAAAGAGTAACAAACATCCATCCATCCTCAGAGACTTTCACATTTGTAATATTAGTAGGATAATTAGAAGCCAGGGCTTCTAATCGTCAACAGAATTTTGAAATTCCGTTGATGAAAACTGAAACCTACCGAATTATTGATACCGAAGTATCGGAATGAAGGAAACTTTCTTGAAAATGAGTCAAATATGCAGTTTGATCTAGAATGTTTTGTTCTATGGATGTATATTTAGAATTTTGACATCATTAAAAAAGTTTCCCACGACACTTACGAATTTTAAGAATAAATCTAATCAACTTTCATCCAAAAATTTAAGTTTTTTTTTTTGAGAGTTAATTTAGCCACAATTTTAAGGAAATTTTAGCTTACAAGATGATTCACAAGATTTCTTGTTAAATACACAAGTACATCCTATGTTTTAGTAAATAGAATTTAAGAATAAAGCTGATAGCCAAATTTGGATTGATTTGAATATTGAAGATAATGTCTATTTGTATGAAATCCCTGAGGGAATTATTTAAAGAAATAAACATACCATCCTTATACATTTATGAGAACATCATGTATGTGCGTAAAAATTTACATAAATTCAAATTAAATAGTGACCTTCATAATTTTAATACTAGGAATAAAGACAAAATAGCTGCACCTAGCTTTAGGTTATCTAAAACAAATAAAAATACATTCTTAGGAAATTGTGTACGTTTCTATAATAAAATCCCAAAAGAGATAACTGGGCTCTCAGAGGGTAAATTCAAAACCTATATAAAATCTACTTTATGCCTGGAAACTTCTGCATAGCCGCCTCGCGGCACCTTCAAAGAAAACGAATGTAACCAAACCAAATATTGTAAAACTATCTGTTGAAAAAATTAAGCCCTACAAGTTTCTTGTGCGTTCTTCTTGTAGAGGTATCTTTCCGAATGCATGGTAGACTCAGTACTGTTTATCTTTATTGATGTGCAAAAGTGTCAGATTATGACCTATTTGAATAAATCTGTTTGAGTTTGAGTTTGCTCATAGATTATGTCTATCTCATAGTTAATGGAAAGAGTATATTATTACTGTTATTTCTGCATTTATTTAAAAGTTCTTTTAGCTTTCTGCTCTGCTGCATCGCTGGCCTCTACAAATGTTCTTTTGAGTTTGTTCTTCCTACTTTCTTTGTATTTTGCTGAAACCTTCTCTGAGAGTTTGGCTATTCTTTGCATTGTTTCCGCTGGGTATCTGTAATTAAAAATATTCTTAAGACACATTATAAATGTCAAATCAAATCTCAGTACAATGTACAAAAGTTTGTAACAAAACTAGCAAGTGCTCTCTCGACACCAACGCCATCTATATGAATCTATATGGCACAACTAATACAGCGCCAGCACTCCGTTACCTTTTTTTCTAGGTTCATGAATGTAGAATAAATTTATGGAAAACTGACAGCTCTTTGGTCGAATTTTGGTCTGAAGCACAGAACAAAGAGGTCTGAAGTTGTGTTCTAACGCTACAAGTAGGTGAGACTGAAGTAATTCCCACTTTACCTATCCCACCTAGTCCTAATGTTTTGAAATGTTATTTTAATATAATTTCATGAATGTTAGTCTTTATGGAATTTATTGATGGGCCTTAGTACATATAATTACTATTGTTTCAATTAAACGAATTATTATTTAGTAAGTTACTCAAATACATGTAGTTTTATACGAATATGGTAATTGCTTTACGAACCTGCATCCCAAGAACTCAATATTAGTAAACAGCTGAGCTAAAGTGATAAGTTCCTCTTCAGGGAAATCTTTATGGTGTTCCAGCATAAAACTCTTCCTGACCTCCCACTGTTCGTCAGATTCGTGTTCTAAGCGGAGTTCGTCTACGTTTACTGGCTTCATTATTTATTTCTTCTTGTGAAATATATAATAATTAATTATCCAATCCACAAAGCAGTACTTTGAGTTTTAAATAGACTTGTTTCAAGGTTTTAAGAATGAAATCACAAATAAAATGCACAACGATGAAATGTTTATTTTTATCACATTTTTATTTTTGTTGATTTTAGTTTTTTTTTTGGGGTTATATTTTAGGGTTGCCGAGTTAGAATTTCAATTTCCATTCCAGTTTGTCTGACAGTCTATAAAGTAGCCCATCAAGATGCGAAATCCAGAGGTTATGTCTTTATCGCAAAACATAATATATTAAACTTGTTTAATATTTTATCATTATTATTTTTGAGTTTGATTAAGAATTAAAATTCAATTTTAGTTGTACCCCAAAATTTTCCCATACGGTATAACTCCATGCACTGGTATTCTCAAATTGGCATAAGACAGTGTTGCTAGTTTAGCTGATAATTACCATAACGGGTGGACGGTTAAATAAAAAGTTGATAATATAATAAAAGGTTGGATAATATTATGTAAATCGACTCCAGCCCACCTAGCATGGCACGGGGATAACTTGTTTTCCCCGTTTTTTCTCTCTTTCGCGCCTGAACAATTCATATCTGCTGTCTCGTTCTAACCCCCTGGGACTTCGTTTTCCCTGCTCACTGTGCTACTGGGGCTGTTGGATCGATTTTGATTGCATTTATTGTGTAGGTAGCGTAGTACCTACACTACTACGCTTACCTACATATAGGCATTCCAACTTTTAATTTTTGTTAATTTTAGAGTTGGTATGAACTCTTGTTGATAAATCAAGATTATGACCTTGATAAATCAACGTTTAAATGTGTTTAGAATGGTATTTGAGTATATTTGAGTTTAGTAGGATTTTCAAGTTTTTGAGTGGCAAGACAACTTATTTTGACGTATTACCCAGCTAAAATCAAAAGTTATCAAAAACATTTAAATACACCTACTAAATAATAAAATAACGCACCTTCTTAATTTTATTGCGTAATCAATATGGAAGAAGTCCTTCTTGTCGAGCTGCTGTTTCTTTTGTTAACAATTTAATTTTATTAACTTTGAAGGTATTTTGCGAATATAACTGCCGTTTTTTTACTTAGAAAATGTCGTGACAACAAAGATTCATCGTCGACGTCCGTCGCAACAGCGCTATAGGTAATAATCCTGTTTTAATTACCATGATATCTTATCGATTCATTGTTGTGGTCATTTTAATTGATATTATCATTATTCTCGTTCTCCAGTGAAGTGTTCAGAAGTCTAGAAGTTTATTCTGCTGTACAAGTCGATTAACGTAAATTAAAATGGCGTTTTCGCTTAGAAAAATGCTATCAAACATCACCTACTTTACGAAACCTGGTGAGGAAGAAAACCCTGAATTGAGCCTTCCAAACGTATTCTCCCACGAAAAAAGGGATAAAGACTTCTTCCCGCCGTCAGATAACATCGAATTCGATAGGGTTGAAGCCGATTCGACGTCAAAATCTGGTCTTAGGCTTCCGGAATCAGTGAAAAATTACGCAGCGAAAAAAGGTTCTTTATCAGATACAGACCTCCTTACCAGCGTTGATGATAAGAAAAATAAATGCCGTAAACTGAAGCTGGATATTAAAAAAGCAAGTCAATCTGTGAATGAGTCTATGAATCAGTCTGAAGATTCATTGAACGTGGAAAATACGCCAAAACACAAACTACTTGATTGCAAAAGCGCTGAGTTTTTTAAAGGATTTAATTTCAACCAATCATTTGATATATCAGATGCTTCTGCACCCTCTTCCGATGACGAAATTGACATTGAATCTCTCACTGATCATTCAGACACTGATTTATCAGAAAATAACCAAAAGACAGATATAAAAATGTGCCGTAAAGTAAAAAATCTTGAAACCATACCTTCCACCACTCCCGAGTCATTCGCAGACGTTGAGGTCGACAAAAATGAGGAAGAACGCATCACTCTGCTGTTAAACTACCAAATGAAATTAGAAAAGATTGAGTGTTTCCTTAAAAAACTGCTTACTGAATTTCAATTCCATATTGAGGTTTCTAAAATCTTCAATTGCAAGTCTATAGTCACTACTTTACCGAATACAGATGTCACTAACATTCCGAAAACTTTGGGAGACATTACTTATATAGATAATATTCAACGGGGAATAAGTCCGTCTGGCTGGAACATTATAATGGAAAAGGAAGACATTGAGACGAAGAAAAAACTCAAAACCCAGTTAGGGATGATGAAACTAACTATAGACGAATTCATAAACACCTATCTACAAGAATGTAAACCAAAATTGAAATGTCTACATAAAAGTTCAACTTTTGAGATGCATAAAGGAAAACGGATGCATAAACAAACCCGAATAAGCAATAAGAAGAAGATTAAGCATTTTGACTTCCCGGATATCAGAGATGCAATGCTAAATTTATTCTCTGAGAATACGGACATCAATGAAAGTCACTGTTCATGTAAATGTCATCAAACAAACTCCGAATCAATTGAAGAAACAAGTCAATCCATCACATCATCAATTGGAAACTTTTCGCTTGATTCGAACGAGTTATCAGCTTTTTCCGAATCCCTGGATCAAATTGTAAGCTTTAATAGCTTTAACGATTCAACTTTATTCAATACATTGCTTCAAAAACCTGCAATTGAACGAATAACATTCTACATACAAGTTCATTCCATACAATTAAAATCAGAGCCATCTAAAGTTGCATTCCACTGCCCCACATGCAAAACTACGGAATACGATGAAAACGACTTACTCAAACACATTTTGAGCCCAGATCATTGCGAGAAGATTCATTTTGTATACAAGACAGCTTACGTGAAGAAATGTATTCGGGCTGGCAAGGAAATTCAACCAAGTACTGTATTAAATCCTATGACGATGTATAGGGACGAGAATAAGATTGTTTGCTTCGGTGAAGCCATATACGCTTGTACGTTATGCTTTGAGAATGCTATAAATGGCGAATCTGTTCTAATGGCGCATTGTGCAGACGACCAGCATGTCAGTAGGAAAGAAATGTTGCTTGAAATTTTTGATTAGGTTTGCATGTTAGCCTGATTGTCTACTATGTATATGTGAATTTTGATTGAATGGAGGCCACAAAGCGTAGGCCGACCTCTCACGCGGGGGACCGATGATGGCGGATGCGGACGGCGAACAACCGTGAGGAGTGGCGTTCTATGAAGGAGGCCTATGTTCAGCAGTTGACGTCTTCCGGCTGATAATGATGATGATATGTGATTTTGGCTATGTTTCTACAACAATATTTTTGTATAATTGCAGTCAGGTTTTGAAAAAAATGGGCAACTTCCACACACAGTGATTGGGTTCCAAACTAGGCAGAGCCTGTACTTTATAACCATAACACTGATATACATACTTATACTAACATAATATCATATCACACATACAAAAGATCAATACAGCTCATGTACACATATGTTTAACCTACCCGGGGGAGACTTGTGGCTCAGAAGGGTAACTGAGACCACCAACCCGAAGTTTTAAATAGTATTATCATTTTTTGTATTTAGTGGGACAGACAGCTACAATATTAAAAGATTTTTCTAGATTCTAGACAATCAGGCTATTTAGTTTTAGATTTGATTAGTTTAAGAGTAATTTTATTTTAGTTATATGGCAATATTTTCTCTACATAACACTAAAATGTGCCATTTTATATTATGAATTTTTTTAAATATTTTGACTCATTTTTTCAAATCGGGCATTTGAAAAATCGAGTCAGATTTATTCCAATACTTACTAATTTTCTACTTTCTTACTTAATTTACATTCTGACAAATGTATTATTACTTATGTACCAATTTGTTTTTATGAAGTCATTTTTTCTCCATATTTACATGGCAATTATTGTTTACTTTTTTTCTGAGATCTTTTTCTTCGGACATTTTTTTCTTTTCTGTGTAAATTGCCATTTTTGTATATATTTTTTTGTTTTTTTTTTTATGTTAGAATGTGTTTCACGTAGGTGCCAGTATCATACGTAAATTAGATTTTTTATGCTCTTTTATAAACATTTAACCTTTTTGGGTGTTTATAATATATTTATAATTGGGTGTTAATAACATAATATAAGTATAACTAATGTATGCTTAAAAAACGTTAATTAAATCAGAATTCAAAATCAATATCCTTAAAAATTATCTGTCTAGTTTTTTTTGTTCTTTGTTGCCAAAAATAATATTTTATCAAAAAATCATAATAACTTACAACTTTTGGATTCAACATTTTGATAGGTACTTGAATTCTAAATAATATTAAAATCATATATTTGTATTAAAGGTAGTAATTATACTAATCATAATAAAATTAGTAATAATAGTATAATATATGTGCATATAAGCAATATAAATAAAGTAGAGAAATAATTATATATAAGTACATAATTAATATTATGTCTTCTTTCCACTGCCAAAAATTGTTAAAATGACCAATATTAATGCTTTCCACGTTTCACCTCAAGTGCCGAAAAAAGTGTTCAATAGGTACTTACTGTCCAAACCTAGTCAAATTATTAAAATATTTAACTCGCTCCCTCACAATTCATTAAAAAAGTGGTTGTGCAAAAATAGTCAATTAAAAAATAATAGATTTAATAATCGGTAATTACCTATTTTAAACATGATTTACAAAAAAAAAATAAAACAAGAAAAGGGAGCGAACCGTTGTTAAAAAACAGGGTTTTTATAAAAAAAAATGTTCAGATCGAGCTTTTTTTGGTTGTTTTATTTATTGTAGTTAATTTCTTTGACTTTTCTATGAAACTATTATACTATATTACATTTTTTACCCAATTTCAATCAACCACTCGCAAAATATTTTAAAAAAAAAACGAGATTTAATTTTCAGCAACATCGGATTTAAGTGGCTTTTTTATAAACAAATAACACACTGAAAAATATTTTTTAATGGAATAGGGTGTCTATGGAAACCACACAGGGATCTTTGAATACCTATTCTGAGCGTACGCTTTCATGCAATAGAGTTTTTGATGCTTTAAAGCGTAATTTATGGTTATATCATCTGATGTGTTCTTGTCAACGATCAAAGTATATATAGTCAAAAATGTCCCGCCGCTATCTAAACAAAACAGCTGTCAAAACTTATCAGCTCATAAAAACGTTCACATTTTCAAAAAAATATAGCTGGCAAACTACGCGCAAGATCGGTTTGCATTGACTTCACCGCATCGAAAGATTGGCGACGGATTTTCCGCGTAGTTTGGCGAGGACCTATGTTTATTCCTTCGTTACGATCTCGGTGCATGAGCTCCTGAGAAAACAGTATAGGACGACTATGTCCGAAACCTAGGTTTTTTTCAAAATTTGTGGTATAAATATAAGTAACACTCTCGGTAGTTTTCAAATTAGTATTCAAAATATAATACCTATTATGTAATTACTCAATACCTACCTCTAAGTATTAGTTTTTAAGATATAAAACACGATCTCAAAACAAAATTTGAAAAAACAAGACTGATTTTTCGATACCAAGCCGAAATTGAATTTCAAGACGTTTCAATTTCTTTTTTTATTTTTGAAATCAAACTGTGATAGCAACACTGAATCTGCTCAAAAAAAGCTGATTTTTTAAAACTGTTTGGCAAATAACATTGTCTTTTTAAATAGTTTACTTAATTAATAGTAACGTAGAAGACTAGATGTACTGTTTTAGGATATTATATTATTAGCGTAATGCAATCTTAAGTGCAGACTCGAGATGTGTATGTAAGGAAACACAACCTGTTACATTTTACATTAACTATTATAATATTGTAGTAATTTTAATGCACTTTGAATAATGTAGGGTAGTTTACAATTTTAAAACTTAACTAGTGCCAGGGAAATAATTGCCATATTAATCAAATATTGTTTGTTGGCTTAGCCGAAATTTCGGAAAAACTTTTTTCTACAAAAATATTAACCTTGTGAAACTTGCAATTTAATTTTCAACTTAGTGTAAATTTTTCTCACATATTGTAAAAGTCACTTACGGCACAGCAATGTTATTTCAAAACAAAACAATTCAATTCAAATGTAATCAATTATGTGTAACGTATGTTAAAATAATGCATGTAACCTTTAGCCTTATGGGATAGCATATGGCGAAAAAAAAAATGGAAAAACTGTAACCAACACTAAAATGTCATTTGCTGTCCCAATATTACTCAAAAACTTAAATGTACGCGTGTGCATTGTAATGTAGCATTTTTTATTTGTATTATACTTTAAAATTATGTATTTTAAAATTGGCAATTGGCAACCCTGTTTGTTTTTAAAGATTGTGTAAAAAATAAACCAGCGAGGTTTTATTTAAAGAGACGTTTCACCGCGACTAAATTGCATGTACATGTTGTGGTAATTTGCCCTAAGCATGCCATCTCTAGATAAAACCTCATTGGAATAAGTAAATACCTACTTTCTGAGACTACGTCCCATTCTAGACTGCATAAATACCTAAATCTGTGATTAGATTGTTGATAGAATCCAAATTGTTGTTAAAATAGTTGTAATTCAGTGTTCTGCGACTTTGAAAAACTAAATTTTTAAAGTTTTTTTTTTTTATTTAATTTATTTCTCTTTAAACTTTAGTATAATGACACCCAGCTATAGATTTATTCGTTTAAAAAGTGCCTCACTTTATTAAAAAAAAAGTCTGTAAACTCTCCAATAAAACAAAAGAATTGTGTTTTCTCTCTTCTGTCTACTTTTTTAAGAAATAAGTTTTTCAAAGGCGTAGAATGTCCTTCATTTAAAATATCTGTGATTTTTCCTAAAAGTGTTCATATCATTTATTGTAACTATTATATTTCGTTAATTGTAGACACATGACACGAAAAACTTATAAAAAATATTTCTTATATAAAAGATGATGAATTGTTAAAATTTATGGACTGGTAATACTTAGTTAGTTTTATTTTTTAAAATAAGATGAACAATAGAGAACCAAATCCTCTCTTTGTTATTTTTTTTACTTTTTGGCTTCAATCAAGTGTCATCAATCGTTAATATGATCAATAGTGAACGCCTTAAGCTGATGAAATATGGACTCACGAGTTGTATTTGCCAGTATTGTTAGGTTAAAGTCAAAAATAGTTTTAAAATGTGTCTGCAACGAACGAAATGACAGTCCTTTTTACTGTTAACATTTTTGGATGTACTGAACCGGGTTTTTGACTGATTATATTTTGTACTTTTATACAAATTTGTTTTATTAACATAACACCACGCCTTTATCCTGAAGTAGGCAGAGGTGTACCTACTCAAGACCAGTCGCATAGGCCTGGACATCAGGCCTGTGACACTCCGCTGAAGCTACAAGTACGGAGCGTCTATCTTGACGCGATAGAAAGAGAGGCAGCTTGTCTACGCATTTATGCATTTTAGTGGTACAGAGTAGAAAGATGCATTAAAGGTGCCTCTTTCTATTCTGTAAAATAAAACCATAAGTACGGTTGTCTTAAACCAAATAACTATGACCATTGATTTTTAAAGAAAAGGGGAGATGAGGACTTCTCGAAAATGGATAACTCAAATTAGGTCCCATTAGATCCGCGTACGTCAGTAAAGTTATTGTTGTCTCGTTCACACTTCGGTCTAAGGTACGTCTTTCTATCTTTGTTGTTTCAAATTGCACGTGCCAGTTGTTGAGTAAGCGCTGAGAGAACGTACCCTATCTACCACTTTCTTTAAATCAATGATTTTAACGCAAATAAAGGCCAGAGCAAAAACCAACAACATTTGAGTGAAAAATTATTTTCCCTTTCTTTATATTTGCGAAATTTCATTTGGTATGAAGGAGTCACTACCCTCATAAATTTCATTTGGTATGAAGGAGTCACTACCCTCATAAATTTCATTTGGTATGAAGGAGTCACTACCCTCATAAATTTCATTTGGTATGAAGGAGTCACTACCCTCATAAATTTCATTTGGTATGAAGGAGTCACTACCCTCATAAATTTCATTTGGTATGAAGGAGTCACTACCCTCATAAATTTCATTTGGTATGAAGGAGTCACTACCCTCATAAATTTCATTTGGTATGAAGGAGTCACTACCCTCATAAATTCTCTCATCTATTAAAGAAAACCAAATAAATATAATTTTATCATTTTATTCAAAATAATTCACAAATACGTACAAAAATACTCTTTGACAAGAATCATATTAATGTTTTCTTATTTTGCATAATTTAATAATATACATTTATTTGGGAAAGAAATTAAGGAGGCGGCGATTGGATAATTCCCCATACAAACGCCATAGTTAGTTTATAAATATTAAATAGGAAATATTATTAGATAGGAAATATGCTCTGATTTCATCAGAGCATATTTCCAACATTCAATGACGTCATTCGGAATGAGACACTAGTTATATAGGTTCATAATTATATTTTAGTCTAAAATACTTATAATATGGAGTAATATTTAAAAATACATATATTTTAGAATTTTATCATGTTTTAGTACAAAGTACCTACTTCTATTTTGGATTGAAATATAATTAGAAACCTAGATAACTCAGTCGTGCGTGCGCGCACTTGATGAACGGAGGTGTCATTGACGCGTGTTGTAGAAAATGACGTCTAAAATTGTAAAGTGCAGTAATGGTGCAGTAACTGCAATAGTGATAAGTGAAGTGCTATCATTCATCCAAAATAAACTGGATGTGATGGATGAAGACAGTTTGGTTCGCTTGTGTAAATCTGGATTCTCAAATGCAGATATTGACGTTGCAAAAAGTTTGCTCTTTGAGTCTGTTCCAATACGACGGAAAATACAAAGAAAGCGAGCAGGAAAATCACAAAGAGATTTAAATGATATGATAACTCTTTTAAAAGAGACTGATCCAGAGGAAGTTCCCGTTTTTGTGGCAAAGGATCTCCAAAAACTGCCACCGGTCACTTTCGACCACATAGACGTAACGAGACTCCTAAAGGTTATTAGTTCTGCAAAGAGATGTCAAAACCATTCAAGAAACATACGTTAGTAAAGAACAACTTGAAGAACATCGAATAGAGACTATGAATTGCACTCAGACCAGTCTTAATAATCATATTTCTAACGTAAACATTAAAACAGGAGGTGAAGGTATGCAAAGTTACTGCTGCTTAAATAATGACACATCGTATCTACCAAATCTACCGTGCGCCTTAGAAAAATCGCAGATAACATTAGCTAAAGAGTCGGTGCGTGGGAACGACCATCTATCCTTATCGCCCGTTGACAAAACGGCAACAGGTGTTTCATCGCGAGAGAATTGCAGCCGAGCGGAGGTTGCTACGTCATCGATGCATAATAGTATGAATGTAGCCGTGGCCGGGCTGCCTTGCCCTTCCTCACCCGCGTATGCACCGCTCACGTCCAGCCCGCCGGTTCTCACTAGCGCTAGCGGCGAGTTTGAACACACGGAATACCTAGAACTATCTGAGTCGTCGAAACTGCATACATCTGATAACGTGCGCCTATCGGTTGTGGAGAATGAGAATGCGCTGAATAATAAGTGGACAATTGTGGAAAGAAAGAAACCTAAGTATCGTTTTATAAGTAATAAAGGGAATGCGGCAAATGAACCGAGTATTAATGTCTCATTCCGAATAACGTCATCAAATGTTGGAAATATGCTCTGATTTCAAATGATACACTTTTGTTTTGTTTACACTTGATATCTTCAATTTATAAAGATGCGCAAGTCTTTTTGCTGCAAATTAATTTTTTTTTATGATAGTGAGTGACAAGACGAGCTAATCAGGTGCCTGATGGTAAGCATCATGATTGCCCATATCAGACGCAGTGCCACCCAGTGTTTCAAAATTCAAAATTCTGCGCGGCACTGCACTGCACCTGTCACCCTGAGATATGAGTTGTTGAATCTCATAATGGCCAGTAATTTCGCTGGTACCATTGCCCTTCATACCGGAACACAGTAATGTTTGCACATTACTGCTTGGCGGATGAATAACTGGCAAAGGTGTGGTACTTCCTCAGGCGGCCCCCTGCTAAAGACGCCTACCACTACACAAATAAAAAATTCTCTCCATCCATCGGTTGTCTGGAAGAAATTGCTTATTAGCGATAAGACCGCCGCTTGTACATTTAAGTATAGTTTCTCTGTATCCTTTGTGTTGGTTCTTTAAGTGTGGTGTACAATAAAGTATTATCTATCTATCTATCTATCTATGATGTAACTATTACGTTTGTATGGGGAATTATCCGGTCGCCGCCCCGTTAACGAAAATACATTACTTACGAAATACATTCACTATATAATATGGCGTCTATTACACGTTAGGCTAAGTATCAATAATTGCCATCAATCATGACCGTAGGCAGGGTTATGTGGGTTCCGCCAAATGGGATTCCTCCGTTTGGTATAAATGTTTTAGGCATAAAATTTTATGGCATAATGTTTTCGCATAACTTTTATTAGCATAATATTACTGCCAAATATATATATATGACGAATATAATATAATAATATTAATAAATAAATATACATATGGTTGCCTAGAAGAGATCGCTCTGAGCGATAAAGCCGCCAGTTGTTACTTCTTTGTTATTTTGTTATATTGTGATAAAGAGTTTTAATTCAATACTTGGTCTAACATGTTTAGGCATAATTTATTGACTCATACATTTTAAGGCATACTAATAATTCGTATAATAATCATGTGGCATTCAAATATATTGTGAAATCCGAATCAATTGGTTAGGTTAGTTTTATTATTGTTTATTAGGGTTTTTATGACAAAGATTATGTATCAATATCATTATGCGTTTATATTCTTATGCTTCATTACTATTATGCTAATAGTATTTATGACTGCCTCGGTGGCGTAGTGGGCGCATGCTCGACTGCCAATCAAGAGGTCCCGGTTTCGATCCCCAGGTCAGGCATAGTCCTAAATATTGGATTTTTCCATTAGGAATTATCTCAATAACTGCCTGGAGTCTGGAACTGTGCCCGGTATATGGCAATAGGCTCGCCCCCTATTACATGGGACCAATAACATACTGGCGAAATGTGGGTGTATCTACTATGGGACTGAGTCCTGGGTACACCTCTGCCTACCCCTTCGGGAAAAAGGCGTGAATGTATGTTATGTTTTTATGTATTTATGACAATAAACATTATGGCAAAATATTTGTGCCTATTAAATATAATTCGTCAATCAATATGCTGAATATTGTTATGCCAAAGTATAATTTTATGACAAAACATATTATGCGTTTCATTAGTAAACCCCAGAAATGCGTAGGAGCTGTATAAAAATTCAATAACTTCACAGAATACATTGTTATAATCATAATTTTTTCGACGCGCTCGCAGCTCGCGCCTTCATTGTTACCTATAACGATACAATTTTTCGTTGCGCTCGCAGCAGGCTTGCGCTCTCGCTCTATAAGCCGAGTTTATTCTAGTTAGAGCTCGACCCCCTCACTTACTCATAGCCGTTGATCAATCATAGCGTTGACAGTTGCAGAAACTGACAACACCTATAGTGTAATAAAGCTTATAAAGCACATTTTATTATTTCATAAGATCTAAACTTACATATAAAAAAAACATGTATTTCGAATCAAATATTCACCTTCTACACATTGAAAGATTTTTAACAGAAAAATGGTAATATTTTTTTAACCTTTTTTTGATTTGCTATTCAAAATAGAAAAGCGAAGCGAACTTGCTTTTCAAAATCTACTTAAATGCTTTAAACTTAGAGCTAAAATAAATTATTTACAAAATATAGGATGTTTATTTTGTGCGCGTTTTTGTACAATAACTACCATGTCCAAAATGGGAACTAATCTAATTCCTATAAACGTAGCACTCAATTTTAGGCGTCAATTACACAGTAGGATACAACCTTCAAATATAATAAAGTCTATGGTGTAAACGACGCCATAGACAAATAATATACTGCCATAGACAAACTAAAATTTTCCAATTAAAACTGACTCAAAAACGCTCCCAAAAACTCATTTATCAATTCATAAGTATTCTTCTTAAAATAAGTTCAATAAACAATGTTTTATTATTTCTTTATTAACATCAAACACTACAAATTAATAGAAAATACCTACGACGAATTTGACACAATCCTATGAAAAATTTACCAAATCGATGTTTTGTATTCCGCTGTTTCCTCCGAATATAATAAACCCATTCTATAAATTTATATCCTGATATTGTTATAGTGAAGTAAACTATGTCCCTGTCATTTTATTTTCTATAATAAACTCTTTATTTTATTCTAATGAACATCCAAAAATCCCATTACAACTCGCGTGATAAGACGTTCACTAGAAAAAAAATTAAAAGTTTATAAACAGAAATAAAATGACAGGGACATACTTTACTTTAACTTTAAAATATCAGGATATAATATATCAAATAGGTTTACTGTATTCGGAGGAAACAGGGGAATACAAAACATCGATTTGGTAAATTTTCCATAGGATTGTGACAAATTAAAGTCCACAATCTAAGTAGTGCCGATTGACAGTTGATATTTTGCCTTGTTTGAAGGATTTGATATTAAATTTAGTAATTAAGAACTGTTCATCTTGTAATAAAATTCATAACCCCGCGGTTTTACGGCGAAGGTTAATAAAATTATGTGAATAACAGCTATGGAAAGTATGCAACGTCAAACAGTACGCCTCAGATTTGATGGACTTAAGATTTGGTTTTTAAATACATTGTATACACTAATATTATTAATGCTAATATTTGCAAGGGTGAATGAGATGTTTGTTACTCCTTCACGCAAAAACTACTGAACCGATTGGGCTGAAAATCATTTAATCTTACAATAAGCCTCAAACACCTTTTACTATATTTTTCTCATAATTCACTCCATTTTCCAGTCATCACTACTTTGCCGCCATATTTCAGCTTATCTCTGCCATCTATTCCATAGAGTATATTACATCTCAGTACTTCTAATATCAAACCACCTTGTCATTGTCAATATTCTTGTTGACAGCGACAAAGCCACAGACTAAATCCACAAATCCTTACATTTGCCAAAAACACATAAAACAGTACATAGTTTAGACTCCGGAATAACACGTAGGGTATTCGATATTCCCACGGGAACGGGAAATAAACCATATTTTAGGTGATATAACAAATTAATAATATTATTTTATTAAAATCAGTCTCTAGTCCTTAGTCCCCAAATAGAAGTCCTTCTCGTACCCACAGTGGGCCGCGCGATGGCGCTGAAATAAACAAATTCAAATTAAAATAAATAGTTAAGTCATACCTTGGTTAGTTTAATAAGTAATCCATACCTAGATACCGCAAACAAAACGCTACCACTTTCTAAGAATATAAAGCGCCATGTAGTTGAATACTACTACATTTTTTATGTCAATGAGTGACAAGACGAGCAAATCAGGTGCCTGATAGTAAGCATCATGCTTGCGCGAAGTATGGAAATATGCAGTAAAATGGCCATAACTTTTGATTGAATATGCAGTAAAATGGCCATAACTTTTGATTGAATATGCAGTAAAATGGCCATAACTTTTGATTGAATATGCAGTAAAATGGCCATAACTTTTGATTGAATATGCAGTAAAATGGCCATAACTTTTGATTGAATATGCAGTAAAATGGCCATAACTTTTGATTGAATATGCAGTAAAATGGCCATAAGCTTTGATTGAATATGCAGTAAAATGGCCATAACTTTTGATTGAATATGCAGTAAAATGGCCATAACCTTTGATTGAATATGCAGTAAAATGGCCATAACTTTTGATTGAATATGCAGTAAAATGGCCATAACTTTAGATTGAATATGCAGTAAAATGGCCATAACTTTTGATTGAATATGCAGTAAAATGGCCATAACTTTTGATTGAATATGCAGTAAAATGGCCATAACCTTTGATTGAATATGCAGTAAAATGGCCATAACTTTTGATTGAATATGCAGTAAAATGGCCATAACTTTTGATTGAATATGCAGTAAAATGGCCATAACTTTTGATTGAATATGCAGTAAAATGGCCATAACCTTTGATTGAATATGCATTAAAATGGCCATAACTTTTGATTGAATATGCAGTAAAATGCCAATAACCTTTGATTGAATATGCAGTAAAATGGCCATAACCTTTGATTGAATATGCAGTAAAATGGCCATAACTTTTGATTGAATATGCAGTAAAATGGCCATAACCTTTGATTGAATATGCAGTAAAATGGCCAAAACTTTTGATTGAATATGCAGTAAAATGGCCATAACTTTTGATTGAATATGCAGTAAAATGGCCATAACTTTTGATTGAATATGCAGTAAAATGGCCATAACCTTTGATTGAATATGCATTAAAATGGCCATAACTTTTGATTGAATATGCAGTAAAATGCCAATAACCTTTGATTGAATATGCAGTAAAATGGCCATAACCTTTGATTGAATATGCAGTAAAATGGCCATAACTTTTGATTGAATATGCAGTAAAATGGCCATAACCTTTGATTGAATATGCAGTAAAATGGCCAAAACTTTTGATTGAATATGCAGTAAAATGGCCATAACTTTTGATTGAATATGCAGTAAAATGGCCATAACTTTTGATTGAATATGCAGTAAAATGGCCATAACTTTTGATTGCGTTAACTTAGAACTATGATTTTTACAGCCGCAAGGGACCGCAGATCTGAATAGTTGATATCAATTTAAAATTGATACCTCCACGCGTTCTCGTTAAAAAATGTCTTGACAGACAGACAGACGGACAACAAAGTGATCCTATAAGGAATTCCTTTTTTCCTTGATAACAAATCAAAATCGATCCGCCTTAGAAACAAAGATGACACAGACACGTCAAACTTACAACACGCCTTCCTACTTCAGTTGGAGATAAAAAATTGATAATGTACCAACATAATAATTTGTAGCGTTCAGCGGGAATACGCCCGGCTTTAAATCCGGAGTCCCTGGATCGAATCTCACCATGTGTCATGTTAAGCTGTAGTTGTCCGTATAGTTCCCTATAAGATATGTAGGGGGCAGTCGTTAGCTCATGTCGGAGCCGCGGAGGAATCTTGTCGACCTGAAACTGTGACAATATGTGTTGTCCACATAACACATATGAACTGACTAGAGCTGTGTCATTGGAGTAACCCGTTCTGTTAGAGTATAATAATAAGTGACAACGTTCCACACACGGTCATCTCGTCCCAAACTAGGCTAGAAACCTGTACTATGGTAACCAGATGACTGATGTACATACTTATATACGCTTATAACACCTAGACACGGATCAAACAGACATGTTCATGCTCACAAATGTTTGACCTGACCGGGGATCTAACCCGGGGCCTGCGGCACAGAAAGCAGAGTTACTACCATCTGAGCCAATGAGGCTGTGAATAAATTATTATTATAAATAGATACCTGAACATGAATTGATTGATCTGCACGGCGGGGAGAGCTGCTCGTAACGTTGCTATAGATTGGGACTGCAACATTCCCCATACTTCCAAATATTGTAGGGACGGCATTGCGTTTAATTTACTGGAAAAATAATATAAAATTAGTTTTTTTTTAATGATAGTGACAAGACGGGCAAATCAGGTGCCTGATGGTAAGCATCATGACTGTCAATATCAGACACAGTGCCACACAGTGTTTTAATATTCAAAATTCTGAGCACTGCACTGCGCCTGTCACCCTGAGATATATGTTGTTGAGACTCATCTTGCCCAGTAATTTCGCTGGTAACATTGCCCTTCAGACCGGAACACAGTAATGTTTGCACATTACTGCTTGGCGGATGAATAACTGGCAAAGGTGTGGTACTTTCCCAGGCGTCCCCCTGCTAACGAGGCCTACCACTACAATTAAAGGAGTTACATAGGCCTCCCCCATAGATTTCCATCCAGTCCGATTGTAAGCGGCCTGCACCCAGCGTACTCCTGTCGTCCTTATCAGATCGTCCGTCCACCTAGTGGGAGGACGTCCTACGCTGCATTTACCAGTCCGTGTTCTCACTCTCATCACGGGAACACAGCTATAGTAAATTTTTTATTTAATTTAAATTTGTATTTTTTTTTGTATATAATTAATGAAATTTTTTTTTTTTAATTTAATGCTTTTTTAAATATTTTCTTTTGCATGTCATAAATTAGTAATTATCATTTTATTTTTATTTTTTAACATTGTATACTTACACTATTGTATTGGGATGACCTGTAAGAATAGTTGTAACAACATAACATACATTCACGCCTTTTTCCCGAAGGGGTAGGCAGAGGTGTACCCAGGACTCAGTTCCATAGTAGATACACCCACATTTCGCCAGTATGTTATTGGTCCCATGTAATATAGGGGGCGAGCCTATTGCCATCTACCGGGCACAGTTCCAGACTCCAGGCAGTTATTGAGATAATTCCTAATGGAAAAATCCAATATTAAACACTTTGCCTGACCTGAGAATCGAACCCGGGACCTCTTGATTGGCAGTCGAGCATGCGCCCTCTACGCCACCGAGGCAGTCTCTACGGTCACCGAGGTAATAGTTGTAAATGAGAAATAAATAAATAAAATAAAAACAATATACTCACGCCAAAGCTTGCGCCGGCAACAAGTAACACCGGCTCAAGGACAAATGTTCCAGCCTGTAGAGAGACATCACGTGGGGGATGCTGTCCGCACATAGCAGGGAACAATCCGACATGTCCAACTCTAGCAGGTGTCTACAACGGACGCACACCGACGCTATTACTGGAACAATGAAACATGCTGTATATTGTACGGATCACCCTTTATAATGTGCAACATTAACCCTGTATCATGTGCGAAAGTCGATTGACCCCTGTATAATATACACCTGACCCCTGACTGCCTCGGTGGCGTAGAGGGCGCATGCTCGACTGCCAATCAAGAGGTCCCGGGTTCGATCCCCAGGTCAGGCAGTGTTAAATATTGGATTTTCCATTAGGAATTATCTCAATAACTGCCTGGAGTCCGGAACTGTGCCCGGTAGATGGCAATAGGCTCGCCCTCTATTACATGGGACCAATGACATACTGGCGAAATATGGGTGTATCTACTATGGGACTGAGTCCTGTGTACACCTCTGCCTACCCCTTCGGGAAAAAGGCGTGAATGTATGTTATGTTATTACTAAAATTAACTTACTTTCGTCAGTAGCTGCTCTGGCGCCAGATATATTTAATCTTTGCAATCTTGTTGGTAATAATTTAACTGCACTTTTCAATGTCGCTTCAGAGAGATTTGTCCAAGATATGTTTAGTGATAGTAAGCTGAAATAGAAACCCAAATTAGTTATGAACTGCTGTGCCCCGCGGTTTCACCCGCGCGGTTTTCGTTCCCGTGGGAATATCGGGCTGAAAAGTACCCCATGTGTTATTCCAGGGTCTAAGCTGGCTACGTTCCAAATTTCAGCTCAATCGGTTGAGTAGTTTTGGCGTGAATGAGTAACAAATATCCATCAATCTTGACAATCTTTCGCGTTTATAACATTAAGTGTAAGAACAGCGACTTTGCCCGCTCGCAATTATAAAAAAGATAAAATATAAAGATAAAAAACATTTTATTGACAGTAATACATAAAACACATATTATTAATATCATAAAAAAAAATACACAATTGAACACATAAATATAACTAAACTATATAAAACACTATTTTATTTAACTGGCAAATGGGATAGGCTCAGCTTTGTGCCTGGGTCCTGCGCAGCGCTGGTTTTCAGCCCATCCCATACTCGAACATAGGTGTTCGTCGAGTAGAAAAAAAAGAGGTCTACAGCGGGGTTACTTAACACAAAGTTACAAATACCCGCAGAGCATAAAAAAAAAAAAAAAAACCACGTAAAAATAAATGTCTATTTGTGTATTATAAAATATAGCTGTTTTATACCAAAACTTTGATGCCCTTTTTGGACCCCTTAGAATGTGAATTTTTGAAAATCCTTTCTTAGCACACGTCCAGACAACGAAAACAACCTACATTCCAAGTTTCAGGTCTCTAGGATCAGTGGTTTGGGCTCTGAGTTGCATGTCAGTCAGTGAGTCATTTAGGATTTTATAGATAGATAGATAGATAAACACTTTATTGTACACCATACATAGGACACAAACATAAAGGAATAATATTTATAATAATCTTAGGCTAGTACAAGTGGCGGTCTTATCGCTTAAAGCGATTTCTTCCAGACAACCGGAAGGAAAGGAAAACAATACTCATGAGTATTTCTGGTCGGCGGTGTACTTACGGGCGATTAAAAAATTGTACTTACTTTATTAATATTATACTATATATACATATAAACGTACATACTTATAATCACACATTCATACATAGATACATAGATAGAATATAAATATAATTTTATAATATCCTAATCCTATCCTAATCCTAATCCTAATATCCTAATCCTATATATACTATTATAAAGGCGAAAGTTTGTAAGTATGGATGTATGTATGGATGTTTGTTACTCTTTCACGCCAAAACTACTGAACCGATTGGGCTGAAATTTGGTACGTAAGTAGCTTAGACCCTGGAATAACACATAGGGTACTTTTTATCCCGATATTCCCACGGGAACGAAGACTACGCGGGTGAAACCGCGGGTCACAGCTAGTATTTATAATAATCTTAGGCTAGTACAAGTGGCGGTCTTATCGCTTAAAGCGATTTCTTCCAGACAACCGGAAGGAAAGGAAAACAATACTCATGAGTATTTCTGGTCGGCGGTGTACTTACGGGCGATTAAAATTGTACTTACTTTATTAATATTATACTATATATACATATAAACGTACATACTTATAATCACACATTCATACATAGATACATAGATAGAATATAAATATAATTTTATAATATGTAGTATATAGAATAGTGATTAGAATTAGTGTGTTTTACTTCGAACAGAAATGACAGTTTTGTGCAAGAAATTATGATCATTTGTCATTATATAGGTCTACAATATACACCAAAATCTGGAATTGTTGTTTGAATAAAAAAATTTTCTTTGCTAAAACCTCACTGTGTTCCGGTCTGAAGGGTAATGTTATCAGCGAAATTACTGTACATGACGAGTTTTAACAACTAATATTTCAGGGTGACAGGCACAGTGCAGTTCTCAGAATTTTGAATGTTAAAACACTGGGTGGCACTGTGTCACCAGCCAGTTATTCATCCGCCAAGCAGTAATGTGCAAACATTACTGTGTTCCAGTATGAAGGGCAATGTTACCAGCGAAATTACTGGGCATGATGAGATTCAACAACTCATATCTCAGGGTGACAGACGCAGTGCAGTGCCGCGCAGAATTTTGAATTTTATAACACTGGGTGGCACTGTGTCTGATATGGGCAATCATGATGCTTACCATCAGGCACCTGATTAGCTCGTCTTGTCACTCACTATCATAAAAAAAAATTATATATATTTACCCAGTGCATCCTTCCAATATATCGGTCAATCCTTTGGTAGAAATACCTTGAGCCATTGTCAAATTTAATGTTTCTAAATTACTGCATTTACCTATAAAATTAAATAAATAAAAAACAATTCGGAAATTTATAATAAACATTCTCTTCTTCTTGCTATATCATAAGACCATGTTGACGTTAACTAAATAAGTTTGATGTCAACATAAGTTAATTTGAAATTAAATTAATTAGTTTGACGTCAAAATAAATAAGTTTGACGTTAACTAACAGTTTTCTATGTAGTTGTGAACTGTTCAATGTGTGCGTATCACACACACACACTCAGGTCTAGGTGTTGATGTTTAGTACTATAGTTGATAATAAGTTTACCGAGAAGACAAGTAGATTTTAAAAGTATTAGTGTTATAATTAATTAGTTAAAGAAAATATTTCCCATGATTTAAACCAATAAGTGTGACCTAAACTAAGTTTGACACTAACTTAAGAAGATTTACGTCAAAATAAATAAGTTCGACGTGTACTAAATAAATTTTACGGCAAAATAAATAAATTTGACGGCAAAATAAATAAATTTGACGGGAAAATAAATAAGTTTGACGGGAAAATAAATAAGCCTGACGGTTAAATTAATTTCTCTAAGTATCACTACACCGTATAACAGATACGTACCTATAATATTACAAGTGTTATCTTCAAGAGAGATGTTCTCGACGCTCAGTTTCCTCAACAGTTGTGTATGTAGTAGTAAACTGTTCAATGTGTGCGTGTCTATACTACACATGCTCAGGTCTAGGTATTGTATGCGGGATTGTTCTATTGTTGTTGGGTGCCATTCTGATATCTGGAAACAATATAACATTTTTATTATACAACTAGTTCCGCCTTGCGGTTTCACCCGCCTAGTCATCGTTCCCGTGAGAATATCGGGTTAAAAAGTACAATAACAAAGACATACCAAATTTTAGCTCAATCATTTAAGAAGTTTTAGCGTAAAAGGGGAACAAACATATACAAAAAAAAGCGGTGTTTTTTGTACCACCTAGATGGCGCTGGAGTCGAGTTAGAACTCGCTACCGTTTAGGTTTATAATATTACTAGGGTTTTTTTTTTAAGATTTAGTAATATTTAAGGGAGTGCATTGATCTACGCATTTTAACTGAATTATTTTCAAAAGTTAGAATTGAGAAATTGGTAAATAAAATTTCGACTTCCCTTATGAAATCGATCAGCTGAACGGCAAATTTGTACGGAAAGTCGACATTTTTTTTGCCTAATTTTAATATCAATAACTTTCACAAAAAATTTGGAATGGCATTTAGTGATGTTTATTTTGCAAGTTGCTGAGATTGATGCACCTCCATAAGCAAAACAACACCTATTTGTAAAAAATTGTTTAATTAATATATTTCTTAATCTTATATATGGCAAGATATGTATGTAGTTAAGAGTACCTACCTATAGTACCTACCTAAACTTCGAATGTAATCAACATGATTATAAGTTCTATATAGATATGTCTTATATTTGGTGTTTTTTTTTACTTTTTCTATATGTATTGGTACTAATGGGTACGCTTTGTATATTTTGATAATTAAGTACTAACACTATATCATAGAGTTATTAACATAACCAAATATTTATAATAAACACCGGCCCCCTTATTACGGACGCAACAAAAGTATGGAAAGCGTTTAAATTGCTAAATGTCTGCTGTCAAAAGGTATACAAAAAATAATGTTTGACAGCAGACATTTAGCAATTTAAACGCTTTCCATACTTTTGTTGCGTCCGTAATAAGGGGGCCGGATTGAGTCTGGGGATTCTGTAGAAACTCACAATAAAAAAAAAGAAAATATGGCAAGTAAAAATAACCAACGAAAATGTGTACATAATAATTACCTCCGAGCTAGCCAATCTGACGATGATTGGTTTCCTGTCCAGTATTCGTCCGAGGGCATCTTTAGAGAGGGTCTTATTGCCTAGGTCCAACCTCTGCCAGAGTGTCTCGTCGCACGCCACTCGGTACCATCTGAAAACATCACATTTTATATCATTTATCCTATTTAATTTGTCAAAACAACAAAGCAAGCGAGCCCAAACTCGACCGTCTTAGCACATTTTGTTAGGCAGTTCCAATGGTGGTTATATTTCGGCTCCATCATCATTCATGACGAATATGACTGGCCGGTTGGTTCAGCCGGTAGTGCCTGCCTTCTGAGCCGCAGGCTCCGGGTTTTATCCCCGTCCAGGTCAAACATTCAAATATGTATAAATCTAAATAATACGGTAAGGTGAAGTGATACTAACCTCTTACAAACCAGCATACAATGTGCGAGCGTACGTTTAGGAAGCCACCGGAATACGCTCAACATCACTTCGTCTGATAGTTTTATGAAGGAATCATATTTATACATGTAAGAACCCGGGCCAGTCTGTGGTATATAAGATGTAGTGATACTAACCTCTTACAGACCAGCATACAATGTGCGAGCGTACGTTTAGGAAGCCACCGGAATACGCTCAACATCACTTCGTCTGATAGTTTGATGAAGGAATCATATTTATACATGTTAGAACCCGGGCCAGTCTGTGGTATATAAGATGTAGTGATACTAACCTCTTACAGACCAGCATACAATGTGCGAGCGTACGTTTAGGAAGCCACCGGAATACGCTCAACATCACTTCGTCTGATAGTTTAATGAAGGAATCTGCGCCGGTCGGCTGCCATTTGTTACGAGGGGGTAAGATTTGTTCTTCTTGGAGGCCTAGCGCTGGAAATATTACAAACAACATAAATGCATGGGGACTAGATAGATGGAAGAATATCTCTTTAATTCTCTATAAAGGTGAAACTCGCACAAACTTTCAAACGAGAGGTCGGATGGATGTTTGTTACGCTTTCACACCAAAACTACTGAACCGATTGGGCCGAAATTCGGTATGCTTATAGTTTAGACTTTAGACCCTGCAATGCCCCGGAAGCCCTAGATTTAATATCACATGTGAACTCTTCACATGCTTGCTCTGCACATGCGCTACCATGTTTCAGCTGTCACTGTTTGGGGTAACCTGTTCTGTTAGAGTATAAATCTATATTGTTATGTCGCTCGGAAACACGGTCTTTTAATAGGTTTCTATTTTATGATAGACAGTAACAAGACAATCAAATCAGGTGCCTGATGGTAAGCATCATGATTGCCCATATCATACACAGTGCCACCCAGTGTTTTAAGATTTAAAATTGTGCGCGACACTGCACTGCGCCTGTCACCCTGAGATATTTGTTGTTGAAAATCGTCATGCCCAGTAATTTCGCAGATAACATTGCCCTTCAGACTGGAACACAGTAATGTTTGCACATTACTGCTTGGCGAATGAATAACTGGCAAAGGTGTGGTACTTCCCCAGGCGGCCCCTTGCAAAAGAGGCCTACCACTACAAAATCTATCGGTATCTCTGAAACCATCTACAGAAGATGACCTCAAAGACAGCCCCAGCTAGGTACAAGGACTATTGTGAATGGATGGAAACTACTTGATTTGTCTATAGGTGTGATTTCTAGATGGATGGAAACCGGGCTATTGCTAGACTCCGGCACCTGCCTCTTCCGTCTCATGGTGAAATATGTCTCCAAAATTATTATTATTATTATATTGTTTGGATATGGTATGACAGCCTCGATGGCTCAGATGGTAGTAACTGCTTTATTTTTAATAAATAAAAATTACATATTAGTTTTATAGATATTTATATACTTATTATATTTTTGGTATAGATTATAAATTAATTTGTTTGAAGTGTGAAACCACCGTCCTTCCAGCATCTTAGTATAAGTCCTGTCACCGCATGCTTGCCTAGAAGAGATCGCTCTGAGCGATAAGGCCGCCAATTGTTACATATTTTCTAATTTTAATATTTGATTTTATTGTTTTCTGTACTAATTGTGATACCAATAAAGAGCTCTATTCTATTCTTTCTGTGCTGCAGGCCCCGGGTTTGATCCGCGGTCGGTCTGTGTTGATCTGCCCCTGTGTGTTATAAGCTTATATAAGTATGTATATCAGTCATCTGGTTACCATAGTACAGGCTTCTAGCCTAGTTTGGGACCAGATGACCGTGTGTGGAAGTTGTCCCATATTATTATATTATTAACTTACGTGTCAAACTGTGCCGTTTATTTGTGATTCCCGGATGGTACTCCGCAGTGACAGACTGACCCAACGGCGTCTCCTCTTCTATCAGATAGTCTGTTATTAATGTTGTATCTAACGTGTCTGGTTGATTGTCTGGTTGGGGTTTGGCTGAAAATAAAATAAAATAATTCATAAATCAAGCTCAAACTCAGATTTATTCATATCATAACATACATTCACGCCTTTTTCCCGAAGGGGTAGGCAGAGGTGTACCCAGGACTCAGTCCCACAGTAGATACACACACATTTCGCCAGTATGTTATTGGTCCCATGTAATAGGGGGCGAGCCTATTGCCATCTACCGGGCACAGTTCCAGACTCCAGGCAGTTATTGAGATAATTCCTAATGGAAAATCCAACTACCTGACCTGGGGATCGCACCCGGGACCTCTTGATTGGCAGTCGAGCATGCGCCCTCTACGCCACCGAGGCAGTCAGTTATTCAATTAGGTCAGAATCTGACACTTGCATGTCAATGTAGATAAACAGCAATGAGTCTACCGTGCGTTCGGAAAGATACCTCTACAAGAAGAACGCCCTACTCATTCATTACATAATAGATTTATTTGATTTTATTAGGATTAATAATTTTACTATCGATTTTTAGTTGATTTGTTTTAATTATTTATTTTGTTTTGATTTTATTATTATGATTTTTAATTAAATTTTTAGGCGTAGTGGGCGCAATCATGAGGTCCCGGATTCGATCCCCAGGTCAGGCAAAGTGTTAGATATTGGATTTTCCCATTAGATAATCAATAACTGCCTTGACTCTGGAACTGTGCCCGGTAGGTGGCAATAGGCTCGCCCCCCTAACATTACTGTGTTCCGGTCTGAAGGGCAATGTTACCAGCGAAATTACTAGGCATGATGAGATTCAACAACTACTATCTCAGGGTGACAGGCGCAGTGCAATGCCGCGCAGAATTTAGAATTATAAAACACTGGGTGGCACTGTGTCTGATATGGGCAATCATGATGCTTACCATCAGGCACCTGATTTGCTCGTCTTGTCACTCACTATGATAAAAAAAAAAAAAGTTGGGAAACGTAAACCGACCGGTTGAAAATTTGATTGAAGTTAGTTTAGATCCTAGGCCCTAGAATAACACTTAAGGTACTTTTCAGTCAACAAATTATTACAAAAGAGGCGTCATCACCATATATTATAAAATCCTAACTGACTCACTGACTGACATGCAACGCAGAGCCCAAACCACTGATCCTAGAGACTTGAAACTTGAATTGTCAATTCTTTTCGTTGTCTGGACGTGCGCTAAGAAATGCTTTTTGACAACTCATATTCTAAGGGGTCTAAAAGGGGCGTCAAAGTTTTGGTATAAAACTCCCATATTGCGAGCGGGCAAATCCACTGTTCATATACTCATCATCATCATCTCAGCCGTTGGTAATCCACTAGTGAACATAGCCCTCCCCCATAAAGGAGGGTTGTTGTCAATACTCGCCACGCTTGTTGTGCGGTTGTCGAGCGCAGGTCGATGGTTTGTAGCAGAGCACGCTGCTGCCTGCTCTGGATCTGTTAACCCTGAGCCTCCACGGGGAGAGAGGGGGGACCACTATTCTAAAGCCGGTAACTCCACGGCGACCGCGATGGCGGAGTGTTCGTACACTAGTTATAAAATATATACCTTTTTCAATGCTTTTAGGGCTTCGCCCCTTGGATGGCCCAGCGCCGGGGCTCTGTTTCTTGCAACTCTTGCGTGGCGACGCAGCTAATACGTTAGGGCTTACATTCTCTATGTTGTGTTTCCTCTTTAAAGGAGGCCGATGGTGCTGAAAAAAAATTATATCACACTATATTTCTGTACGCATTTATTAAGAGCGTACGCGGCCTTCTAGGAATTTGACACAATCCTATGAAATATTACCAAATCGATGTTTTGTATTCCCCTGTTTCCTCCGAATATAACAAACCCATTCTATAAATTTATATCCTGTATCTGTCATATTAATTTTTCTTATAAACACTTGGTTTGTTCATAGTGAACCTCCAGTAATCGCAGTTTTCCTCGCGTGATTGGACGTTCACTACAAAAATATTTAGAGTTTATAAACAAATATAAAATGATAGGGACATACTTTACTTCATCTTTAAAATATCAGGATATAAATATATCAAATAGGTTTACTGTATTCGGAGGAAACAGGGGAAAAAACACCGATTTAGTAAATTTTCCATAGGATTGTGTCAAACTGCTAAGAAGTCCTCTTTCCTGTTAATAAACCAAAAAATTAAATTACACATTAATATTTTAAACAAAATTGACAGCCTCGTTGGCTCAGATGGTAGAAACTCTGCTTTCTGTGCCGCAGGCCCCGGGTTCGATCCCCGGCCAGGTCAAACATTTGTGTGCATGGACATGTCTGTTTGATCTGTGTCTGAGTGTAATAATCTTATATAAGTATGTATATCAGTCATCTGGTTACCATAGTACAGGCTCTGCCTAGTTTGGGACCAGATGACCGTGTGTGGAAGTTGTCCCATATTATTATTATTATAATTAAAATTAAACTAGAATAAAGCTTTCATACCTAACTAAATCTATCTAAAAATCTAGTTTTGCCCTTGGTGGGGAAAGTGGCCATAATGCTGGCGGCATCACCCCGTTGGATGCAAATGCTAATCCTTTGGGCAAAATTACAGAATTAAGGCTGAATGTTTTTTTTTTTTTTGCATAGATGGAAAGATCATATTATAACATTCGTAGGAAAACTATTTTAATTTTTTTTATTCTCTATAATTACAAAGTTATATCAAATTAAAAAATCATTTTTAATCCAGTACCGAAAACACGCCGATAGTACCCGAATGAGCTCGTGACCTGTAGTGACGTCACAATGTGATAAAAAACCATACATAACTATAACATTAATACGTCACAAAAATAGCGATCAATCGTGTCGCGTTCGTAATCAAGTCTCATAATCAAATTTTATCAAATTTTGAATCGCTTATAATTAATTTACAAAAAAATTAAGTGATTTTTTAATCAGATGATACATCATTTTCATTAAATTTTCAAAATAAATTAAAAAATAAAATATTTTTTTCAAATACTCAATTCCGCTCTCTTGATACCTCCACCAAGAGCTTAGCGAGCTCTTTGTACAGCTCCAGAGCAACTGATCTCCATGGACACAGGGTTTCTACCACAAACGGAACAAACAAAACCTCTATCCAATTGCTGTATTTGTGTCGTTTGATGTAGAAAACATAAATACCTTACCGGCAGCAGCACCAGCCCATACCATGACTTTTTTTATTAGTCAGTGACAAGACGAGCAAATCAGGTGGAATTAAATTTTTCATTAGGAATTATCTCAATAACTGCCTGAAGTCTGGAACTGTGCCCGGTAGATGACAATAGGGTCGCCCCCAATTACATGGGACCAATGACTGGTGAAATGTGGGTGTGCCTACTATATAATTTTTTTTTTATGATAATGAATGACAAGACAAGCAAATCAGGTGCCTGATGGTAAGCATCATGATTGCCCATATCAGACACAGTGCCACCCAGTGTTTTAAAGTTCAAAATTCTGCGCTCTGTCTCCCTGAGATATTAGTTGTTGAATCTCATCATGCCCAGTAATTTCGCTGGTAACATTGCCCTTCAGTCGGGAACACAGTAATGTTTGCACATTAATGCTTGGCGGATGAATAACTGGCAAAGGTGTGGTACTTCCCCAGGCGGCCCCCTGCAAAAGAGGCCTACCACTACAAGAGGCCTACTACTATGGGACTGAGTCTTGGGTTGTAACCCAGGACTGGGTCTACGCTCTGGGAAAAAGGTGTCATTGTCTGTTATGTTTGTTATCATAAATTTACCATTGTTTCCATAACACTTTCAGCATCATCTTGCTCCAATAGGCTAACTCCCATTTCTTGTAATACCTGAAAAAATCAATATTTATGATAGTCTCTGCATCATAAATTTCTTTTCATAAAAAAATTCAAATTTGTTTCGTATGTAACTGTAGGTCCCAGTAGTCCAGTAATTTCACTGGTAACATTGCCCTTCAGACCGGAACAGTAATGTCTGCACATTACTGCTTGGCGGATGAATAACTGGCAAAGGTGTGGTACTTCCCCAGGCTGCCGCCTGCAAATGAGGCTTACCACTACAACACCGCACCAAAAAAAACAAACAGCTATTGCCGGCACGTCATCCTGAGTAGATCACTGACTTCTGCTATAGCAATCTCGTCCACAAATGTGTTAAGTATTGAATACAACACCTTTTTAACATGTATACAATGGGACAATACCCACAACCAACCAGACGTAGAAGAGACTGCCTCGGTGAGGTAGTTCGACCAGCTCAACTGCCAATCATGAATTTCCATATTCGATCCTCAGGTCAGGCAGTGATGCTAGATTATTCCATTAGGAATTATCTCTATGATAGCCTACAGTGTGAAAATTTACCTGGCAATAGGCTTGCCCCCTATTACATGGGACCAATAGCATGGCCAAATATGAGTGTCCCTACTATGGTAGATTTCTTCATGGATTCATATTATACAGTAATTTGCTGCGAGTTAAGCGTAGCTATTACTATTATGGATATATACCATCAATAATAATAGCTACAATCTAGGATAGTGTATTAGTACCTGGTATACTTACAAAACTCCACGCTTTCGTCAGATTTCGTGGTCTCTACTGTCTGTCATTACTACTGCATTAGACTGCTTTACTCATGAAATAATGCTGAATCGACAGTAAATAACACATGCATAATGAATTTTAACACCACGTTTCAAAGAATTCTTACGGAATAACCAACGTTCGGGGGAAAGATACCACGAAATCGACGCGTCAATTTTGCGAGGGAAAATGATGCGTTGCTATAAATATCTAATTATTCAACGCTAGCAAATTTATTTATATGCCTTTATAATGATTTTAACACCGTATTTCACTATAAACATTTAAGGATTTAGCAGAAATTGCCAAAAAACTTAATACCTAACCCAAAAAGGGTGTGAAAAAAGAGCGGGAGAATGTCATCTTTTTCCTACCTCATGATCGGTTCTCTTGTCCATTAAACTCCAGCTTTTACGAGAAGAATTTTCCAAACGCATTCGTTTCCTGAAATAACACTTAATTGTTTGATTTAACACAGTAATAACAGCAACATAACGTTAGTTTTATATCGAGTGGTTTGGCGCCTTTTGACTTTGCCGCCTTCGATCAGCTGTCAGCGAAATCAAATAGAAACTGGGTTTTAATATTTTTATGGGTTAAAAACTCTCTTTACCGGGAACTATTCACTTCATCACAATTCTTCGGCGAAGAATATTCCTCTTCGGATTTATTTACGTCCATTATTTATATTTTATCTAAATACCACTTTTTTAATTACGGTCAGTGAACTGACTGAATAACACAGAACACTGAACACATAAATCAATCACTACTGATAAACGTCATCAGCATCAGCCGAAAAAAATGTGCTGCCAGTATCAGCGGTCAACCGCACCCAGCTCCCACAAAACATATATACTCCCGACTCCCGACTCGTTTTCCAAACTCCCAAATAATATATAGTTTTATAAACGCTATACTGATGTAACTGTAGAGATTTATACTTATCTTGGACATTATCATTTGACCTGAGCTCTCAGCTCAAGAAGATGATCACTAGGCGTTTACAGATCGGATTGGCAGTCTCAGCCAACTAGAGGATATTTTCGTTGTACTAAGTTAGAAGACATTGGTGTACGAGTAGCCAATTGAAAGTGGAGATGGGCAGGGTACTTTTCAAGACGGAATGAAAACAGGTGGACCAAGTCTGTGACACTTTGGTACCCGAGAGATTAATGATCTCAAGGCAGACTGCCGGCGACCCGATCGGCAGGTGAGATTGTTATTTGTCAAGAATAGCTAAATGAGAATGAGACTCGCACAGTACCGGAATGAGTAGTGAACCCAAGAGGAGGCTTACGGCTTATACGCAGCAGTGGGTTTGTACGGGTTGATTAGCTGTTAGCTGAGTTTCTTTGTTTCAATATATATCTAAGCTAAGAACAAAAAAAAATTTTTTCCCATAAAAATAATTTTCATTTCTACAAAATTCCAATTGTGAGAGAGATACTTTCTGGATGGTTAAAAAAACAATACTGTATATCCAGCAACACACCTGTTCAATGTTAAAACTAGAAATAAAATGATCATTAGAAACGCAATTTTACGTGACATAATGTTTCATGATTAGTGAATGAGTTAAAAATAGATATCAACGCAAATTATTGTAGTAAGCTCTATTTTTTTGTATACTCGTATATAATATATAAATATATTCAACACATATAAATATATTCAACTTTTAACGTTTTTACTATTATTTATTTATACTTCCATCATTTTACAACTTGTCATTATTTTCGAAAATTCAAGATAAGATAATTTAATTCCATTCAATTTAATGTACCAATTTCATAATATATTTAATTACATTTTCGCAACTCGCCTAATAAAATTGAATGTTCCTTCTCCCTATAAATACAAATAGAATTGATCATGTTTAATTAAATATGTTATTCATGAATTAAATATATTTACATTGTGCTGGCTAAACGCCAATTATTCTAAAAATAAATAAATAAAACATTCACACCATTGTCAGCGAAGACGACCACGTCGCCCATGGCCTACGCGGCCGCCGCTGCTGCCCCCGCTGCCCCCGCCCGGCTCGCACCCGTGCAGCGGCCCCTCAATGAGGATAAGAAGCAGCAACGGAAAAAAACGTCACGCAAGCAGGTTATCCCGCGCCCAATGGATCCCGTCATGCGCATGAACAAGGTCGACGATGGCGGCTTCACCCTCGTGGAGAAGAAGAAGCGTCGACCTCGACCCGCCCGCAACCAACGCGGCACTGCTCCCGCTGCGACTACAGTCATCCGAGTCGCAGAGCCCACGATGGCGATATATCTCTCCCGGTTTGATAAAACCACATCCGGTGAGGAGATCGCTCGCTACATCGACGAAAAGCGCACAGAACGAGCTCCGGGAAAGGACTTCTCCAAGATTTCGCTGTCGAGGCTGGAGGCTACGCGGACGCAGACTTTCAAGTCATACGTGCTCCGGTTTCCGGCGAAATACAAGGAGACGTTCCTGGACCCACAATTTTGGCCCGAAGGCATCGTTTTCCGTCGCTTCAGGGAGGCGAAACCGAACAATAATATCCCTAAGCCATAATGAAATTAAGTGTTTTATATTTTTTATGTATGTTAGTCTGTAAGGTATTTATTAATATGGGCCTCTGGTGCGTATAATTTATTATACGCACTATTGCCTGAAATAAATGAATTATTATTATTATTATTATTGTAAAGCTAAAACTGAGATTAAGGGTAATTATTTCCGAATGGTAACACTAAATACATTTATTTTTTTATGTACAATTTGACATTGACATTCACAGCTGAGAGCTTCTCCACAGACTATTAATTAAAATACCTAATTTGGTCATAGAAAACGAAATAAAAGGTCGTGGCCCAACCGTTGGGCTTGATAGCACCAAAGAGGTATTTTTATTCAGCGTCTTCTTTGGTATTAAACTCTGTGCTACCATTTACAACTGCTACTCGCCGCATACATCGCTGTGTTACTTCTGTTTTCTAATATTAAATATTGTCAATAGATGGCGCGCAAAGATTTGATTCAAAAAATCTTGCCGGAGAAGGCATTAACATTCATAGATTTTTACCGTCTGATTATAATAAATACTAAGAATAATGACAATTCATTATTCTATTATAACTACCTTAAGCAGGCCTAACATGGCAGCTCGGAGATAACTATTTTAGAATACCGTACCTCAAAAGGAAAAAAGGACCCTTACAGGATCACTTTGTTGTCCATCTGTCTGCTTGTCATATCACTTTTTAACGGGAACGCGTTGAGATATCAAATTGAAATTGATAACTTCTACTCAGATCTGCGGTCTCTTGTGGCTGTAAAACAATCATAATTCTAACGCAATCAAAAGTTATGGCCATTTCACTGCATATATCTATACTTTGCGCAAGGATAGATGGCGCTGTATGTTCTTGGTATCTAGGTATGTAGCCCTACGTATGCCCGGACAATGTATATTTGTTGTCTTGTTCTAACTCCCATGGACGTTTTCCTTGTTCACTGTGCTAGGGGGCAGGGATGAAATCAAATAAAACTCTTAGGTCTTCAAATAAATTTTACTTCAAGTAAATCGGAGTAGGTAACTGCAAATTCATATTCAATTATTAAAATAATTTAATTATATATCTTCATAAAAATCAGCCTTAATTTATATTTCTACTTTAAGAAAGCAATCACAATGAACTCATTTTACAGAAATTCACATAAGAGTACTATCGAGTTCAAAACTTGTTGTCGGTAACAGTAATTCTTTTGCTGTTCGTTTTAAAAAGGGGACCAAGAATAATATTAAAAGTTTATTTATAAATGACAATTACACTGTGTTTAGTCTACGTTTAAAATATAGAGCACGGATTTTCCCTGACTTCATATAGTTCCCTACTCCAAATAATATATTTTTGACATATTTTTCGTAAGGGAGTCTATTATAAATATCTAAATGTCTAAATAAATTCAAACGCAAAGAGTAGACTGTAATAGAGTACGCGCAAGATGATTATTGCGCGCGGTCGAAAAAGATTTTTTCACCTAATTTTGAAATGAAACATATCTGTTTTGTTTAGTACCTGAGAAGATTTTAATTATTAAAGTTGTGTAGATTAGGCTGAATAACTAGGTTCTAATTAGTAGAATATTTAATGAACTACTGAATCATTAAAATCTTTACATTATTAGCGGTTTATAATCGCGTAACCAAATAAAAAATAACATGCATTTGATTTGAGAACCTCCTCCCATTTTAAAGTCAGTTATTAATTAATGACATACTGGCGAAATCTGGGTGTATCTACTATGGGACTGAATCCTGGGAACACCTTTGCCTACCCCTTCTAGAAAAAGACGTGTAAAAAAAGGTTGTACCTATATGTTATATTATTAATGTAATTATTAATGATTAACAGTTAACAACGATTAAGATTTCGCAGAGTTTCATTCAGAGTTATCTTGCGCGTACTCTAATCATTAGTTTTTATGACACAAAATAACGGATTTCTTAATGATAAATTATATTGTAATAGTCAACTTTTTTTTACTATTTATTCATTTTTTTAAATTATACTACTGTCATCGTTGAAAATTCGATGTGTGTATTTGTTATGAGTAGTAAATGCACTTTTCTTCATAGTCTTGTACGAACAAAACATGCATTGAAAGATCATCGCTTCAGAAACAGAATGCGTAGCCATGTGATTTTTAATCCCTTTTGATGTATCTGCTAAATAATCACATTTGGGGCATTTTTGGACGTTTATTTTAAAATGCCGAGCCTTATGGTTGTCCATTACAGCTTTGTGTGCGGTCCTATAATTGCAATAATCGCATTTTGGCGTTGGCTCTTTATCGTGGACACTTTTTATGTGACTTTGAAGATTCCTTTTCGTATTAGTCACATAGTGTGAACATAGGTGGCACTGGAAATTGTAGTTATTGTTATGTGACGCTAGGTGGTTATCAAACCTATATTTGTGATTACTTTTATAATGACACAGATGGCAGTGAAATCTGTAAACGTCAGTGTGTACATATTTTTCATGGTAACTTCTGTTTTTTCTATTCATACTCTTGTTGCATATATTGCAGTGCCATTGGTTGCTGATGTTCGCCAAAACAGTTGGCATACCATTGAAATCGTTTTCTTTTTTGATGTTCTCGTCAATTCGTATATCATATTGTTTTTTTAAGCAACAATTTGGTGTGTGCCAATAATTGTGATTTGCAAAATCTTGCTGTCGATTAAAAACATTTTCATTGTGAAATTGTATGGCTTGGATGTTTGAGTAATTTGACAAATCTGAATCATTTTGACTTGTTTGAATTTGTTCTACATTTTTCGAGTTTTCATTGTGAAATTCTTTGTCAAATTGCTGAGCGTTTATATCGACTTTTTTAGTTTCCATGTTCGATTTAAAATCATTGTCATCGTCAATGTATGTGAAATCGTCTAATATTTCGTAAGCACGAAGTTTGTTGCTCAGCATTTCATCTTTAACTATCTCAATAGTAGTTATTATATTTTCTGGTTTCATTTCTTCAGACTTTTTTGTTTGATGCATTTTTGAAACGTGCTTTGGTCTTGTTGTTGCGTCTAAAATATTAACTTTCAGTCAAATTTCACATATTAAGGAAATCATCAAGAACCATGCTAGGTTTTAATTTTAACTATAAGCACATTAAGGTGGTTGGACCGACATCATTTCACATACAAACTTTTAGAACCAATTGCGATGATAGAAGAGATATAATTTCCTCAAAGTTTTAATGGGAAATGATGTCAGCCCAACCACCTAAACACACCAAAATTTTCTACAAAATTGCCCCTAAAACTGAACAACTTCCAAAACTGCAAAATAAATGGGCTTACAAAATTAATCAACGGATAAGTTTTGTATGGGAAGTCAAACATTTTTTACGAATTTCACATTCCTTCTTTGGAAAGCTGTTCAGTTTGCGGGGAAGATGCACCTCCTTAAGTATTACTACACTTTTCTGTAACACTGTATATTATAATCAAGTATGTCGGTATATGTGTGTTACCTCTTCGCGCCAAAACTACTGAACCGATTGGGCTGAAATATTTAATATAGAAATCTTAGACCCTGGAATAACACATATGATTTTTAGCAGGTGAAACCGTAAAAACTTAGTTTACAGGCAAAACGCTTTTAATATATATAAAATAAATCAATGCGAAAACTAAGATAAAACAAAATTACAGCAGTAGTAGCGCGCGCGTACCAGCTTCGTCTGTGAATTTATTTCAAGAGTTCGATTTCGGGCCCCATGTTGGGGGCCACTTTCGAAGCTCAGCTATTTGTTTATATAATATATATAAAATAAGATTACCTTTAATTTCCTGATAATATTTATTATTATTAAACTTGCTCAAGTCAATCTGTAAGGAAGCCGCGCATTCGCTACCGTAGAACACTAGTAGCTCAGTGTGTTTTGGTATTATAGTTATAGTCCTGTAAAAATTATATCTTGGTAATAATACAAATAACTAAGTAAAATTATCATTAATGAATTAATATTATACGTAAAAATAACATAATATCATTTCTTTTTCCCGAAGGGGTAAGCAGTTAGCAGAGGTGTACCCAGGATCCGGGTATATGGTACTCCCATATTTCGTCAGATTGTTATTGGAGTCCCATGTAATAGGGGGCGAGCCTATTGCCATCTACCGGGCACGGTTCCAGACTCCAGGCTGTTATTGAGATAATTCCTAATGGTAAAATCCAATATTTAAACATTGCCTGATTTATAATATTAGTGATTAGTAGGATGAAAATGCAATGTTATAATGATTGTATTTTTTTTTTTGTTTTTTTTTTTATGATATTGAGTGACAAGACGAGCGAATCAGGTGCCTGATGGTAACCATCATGATTGCCCATATCAGACACAGTGCCACCCAGTGTTTTAAAATTCTAAATCTGCGCGGCACTGCACAACGCCTGTCACCCTGAGATATTAGTTATTGAAACTCATCATGCCTAGTAATTTCGCTGGTAACATTGCACTTTAGACCGGGACACAGTAATGTTTGCACATTACTGCTTGGCGGATGAATAGCTGATGCATTTATACCTATAGTAAATATTCCCCTTGTACTGATAAGCGACGAGGTTCTGTTCTTGGTAATGTCTAGCGCAGTTTACATATCGCATCCAGTTGGAGCGAGACGTGTCTTCACCTGATACTATGTGAAGTGGCTTGTTTCCTTTGTATATCTGTATTTCAATAAAATACAATATTTTGTAAATTGACGAGGTATCCTTTATTTAAGTCAGTGGTATATGGAATGGTCATTCATATTATTGACAGCCTCGTTGGCACAGATGGTAGTAACTCTGCTTTCTGTGCCGTAGGCCCCGGGTTCGATCCCCGGCCAGGTCAAACATTTGTGTGCACGAACATGTCTGTTTGATCTGTGTCTGGGTGTTATAAGCTTATATAAGTATGTATATCAGTCATCTGGCTGCCATAGTACAGGCTTCTAGCCTAGTTTGGGACCAGATGACCGTGTGTGAAAGTTGTCCCATATTATATTATATTATATTTATATTATATTAAATTATAAACAAAATAATTTGTGTTTAAGTTCAAGCCCGATTTCAGTCCGTTGCGAAAGGTATGGACATGTGCGGTAAAATAGCCGTATCTTTTGATTGTGTTGACTTTGAAGTTTGATTTGCTGATATCAGTTTCAATTTGATATCTTTACGCGTTCGAAAAGTTTTTGACAGACAGACGGATACATATTATACAGACAGACAGTAATAAAGATAGATCAATGGACAACAAAGAGATCCTAACCTATATGGGCGGGACCCATATCGTTTTCTATTGTTATATTTTCCTTTTTTTATGATAGTGAGTGACAAGACGAGCAAATCAGGTGCCTGATGGTACGCATCATGATTGTCCATATCAGACACAGTTCCAGTGTTTCAAAGTTCAAATTCTTCGCAGCAATTCACTGCGCCTGTCACCCTAAGATATGAGTTGTTGAATCTCGTCATGGCCAGTAATTTCGCTGATAACATTGCACTTCAGACCGGAACACAGTAATGTTCGCATATTACCGCTTGGCGGATGAATAACTGGCAAAGGTGTGGTACTTCCCCAGGCGGGCCCCTGCAAAAGAGGCCTACCACTACAGAAATCCTATTGAGTACTTACAATATAACCCTAAACATGATATTAACAATAATTATTATTATTACCTGCCAGCTATAATGATCGTTGGTCTCGTAATCAGAATGTTTAATTGTTCCACGATACGGTCCGAAGCGAACCCCTCGCGGGAGAGTTAGTGTCGCGAATACACCTATACCGGCTCCTGAAATTATTACACATATATGTATTATACACATATAGGTATTTAATGTTATGATTTTTTATATTATATTATATAACAAGCTGCGCTCCACTGTTTCACTCGCATAGCCTTCGTTTCCGTCGGAATATCGGGAAAAACGTGTTTTATTATGTGTGTCATCCCTATACGTTATTACAGGGTCTAAGCTATCTACATACCGAATTTCGGCCCCAATCGGTTCAGTAGTTTTAGCATGAAAGAGTAACAAACATCCATACAAACTTTCGCGCTATTTTATAAAAACATAAAAGTTTGTATTATAGATTAAATTCATTTGCTTTTGGTTTGTATGAATTACTATTAGTGTGATTAAAATCTCACCAGGAATAGATGAAGGAGCTAAATGCAAAAACACGCGAGGAACTGATAGCGCCGCGTGTGGGATATTTTGAGACTTCGATTTTTCAACCTAAAATCATTCATGATAAGTTGTTATTATATTATACTAGCCGCACCCCGCGGATTCCCCCGCGTTGTGTTCGTTCCCGAGGGAATATCGAAAAAAAATTACCCCATGTGTTATTTTAAGGTCTGAGCTACCTACCTACTAAATTTTAGCGTAATCTGTTCAGTAGTTTTGGCGTGAAAGAGTAACAAACATCCATCCATCCATCCATTTACAAACTCACATATATAATATTATAAGTAGGATTTTTAATAATATTTAATCAATATTTTTGTCCGATTAGTTCCTCTAATCGGATTCGCCTACGAAAAACATGTTTAAACGTTTAAAAAACAGCGCCCCACGTAACAGGAACATTATACGTCTACACACAAACTAACCTAAGACATATCTGGTAACATTTTTGGTCTCGATAGTACCTTTATTGGAATTATTACAAAAGCTAAAAACATAAAACCCAACTAAAATAATTGTTAATGTAAAATAAGTAATAAGTAGGACCGCTTTTACCTTATCATCAGGAACGACGAGTAAAGGACCATGTATTGAACAATATTCATAAACGAAATCTGAACATTTTTCACAATCTGAAATTATGATGATTAATATTTTAAATTATTAATGAATTAGTGTACCTATTCTTTTAAATACTTGTTACATATCTTGTTACATCGTTTTCTTGATTTTTATTGTTACTTACACACGTAATCATCTGTGTTTGGTTCGTCAGGTTCAAAATAACTAATTCGTGGTTTTTTTCTCAAGACACCATTATATTTTGACATACTTCAAAATTCAAAACATACAGAAACTTATAAAATTGTATATATAGTACTTATTTAATAGTCATATTTTCTACATAATACTAAATAAAAGTAAAACAAAATTTATCACGTATATAACAAATTTTCTGCAACTTTTCCTCACGAAAGTAAATTCTATTTTGATTTCCCGCCAACCATTCATCATTGATTCAACTGTAATATATCTTATTTAGCTTTTCGACACTAGATGGCGCTTAGATAAAGTAGTCTGTGAACGTTCAATATCTCGTTTAGGTGACAAATCGATCGATTTAAACTATTAATATTTGACACTGACAACACTAGCACTATCATAAGCCAATCACAGCTTTGATAATTTCTGATTTTTAAAAGATAACAGCTATTATTGGCTTAACTTTAATCAGACGTTATCCAATCACAGAGCAGCGATTACTGCGCCTCTGACGATAGAAAACCAAAACACGACGCAAAAAGAAAACAAAGGCTTTTGTGGCTGGTAGTTTTCGTCGCTTTTAACTCGAAAATAAAACGCAAAATCCGTGGATAAACTATTAAACAAGCAAAAGACGGTGTCGTGTGTTGTTTTTAACGAAACGAAAATGACTACGCGCAAGCTGAACACCATTGAAGACCTTTCTGGTGAGTACAAAAACAAAGCATTCTTGTAACAAAACCTGTTTCCATCAAGGATACTTGATATTGCTATACCTACTACTTTTACATACGCAGTTTTTTGCTTAAGTTTTGCAGAACACTATCATGAAAACATTGCAACGCTATTTCAAAACAAAATAATAATATGTATTGTGATTGTGCCTACGTGATTACATTGCTCTATAGAAAAATCCACGCATTTCCTTGAAACTTGAACAATGCTAAAACATTCTTTATTTGGTAGTATTGTGCACCAACTCCTTCGTTATTATAAGCGCCTGGTACATGGTCGATCGATTAGCGGACATTTTTGTTTATTTCTCCTTTGTTTGTAAACATTGTGTATTTAAGACACTTGTGGAATTTATTTTAGCCTAAAATTAACTGTTTCTGATAGCCTGATGACTATCTAAATAAATTGACTAAAAAGTCAACAACATTAGATTCTGTCTGTCTGATGCAATCTGATAAGCCAAATAATCATTTTATATAGAAACCTTCAAATCACTTTAAAACCCACTTAATTTAGAAAATAAAGTGGTTACCGTCTCAACTCTACCATCAGATCAGTTTAAATAAATTAATATACTGATCAGAAATACATGCAATATTCTGACGAACTATATAAAAAAGTTGGTTTAAATTTGCAACATTATAAAATAATTTCTTATTACAAAGGTTTGGGCAGCACACAGTACATTTACAATTTTTTGGGAACAATCTTATAGAAGGGAAGTAGTCGGACAAAATTTTGGCAAATAATTCTTTATAAAAAAAAGAAAACAAATTTCCCACAAAATAACTCGGACAAGAATGGAATGGTAGTTTTTGGAGTCACTTATGCCCAAATTTGCTAGATTATAATAACAATATTCCTTTAAACAAAAGTGAATTCTAAAATTAGAATGATAAGTCGGCAACCCAAGCATGATGGCCACATCTTACAATTTGCTCAATTGAATAATACTGACTTCTAAAGTTAGCATCTAAATTGCTTTAAATTGGGTGTTATTGTGCTTTTATTAAGGATTATTGGGTCTTGGTCGGCATCTTTTGTGCAATTTATCATGTTTAATATAAGTTTTTTACTAATAATGCTATGCTATACTCGTAATCTCTATGAGATTGAAACAGGAATGAGGAGATCCATAGACAAACAAAAGCTATATTACTGAAATAGCCCAGGGGATTATAGTCCATAGAAGCCGTGGGGCACAGCTGGTTTATTCAAATAGGTCACAATCTGACACTTTTGCATGTCAATGAAGATAAACAGTAATGAGTCTACCGTGCGTTCGGTGCGATACCTCTACAAGAAGAACACACAAGAAACTTGTAGGGCTTAATGTTTTCAACTGATAGTTATACAATATTGTGTTTGGTTACATTCGTTTGTTAGTGTCGGTGCCGCGTGGTGCTATGCAGCAGTTTCCAGGCATCTTTGTCCTCTATGTACTGCGACTTTATAATAAGCCTTCTTTAGTAAAGTAGATTTTATATAGGTTTTGAATTTACCCTCTGAGAGCCCAGTTATCTCTTGGGACTTTATTATAGAAACATAAACTATTTCGTAAGAATGACTTTCATTTGTATTATTCTCACGCCGGGCTACCTAAATTACTTAAATAACATTCACAGCTTAGATCCAAAATTCTACCGTTAGGGTTTCTAGAACTACCCTCACTTCAGTACATAACATGCCTTTCACTCGGGATAGCTTCATACACTTCTCTATCACCTTATACTAATTTAACCACACCATCTCTTACATAACTATTAGAATAGTCTTTGCTATATGTATTTTAAAACCCGTTTCGCTTTAATTTAAAACGCGTTTTCCATCGTCCCTGTGAGAATATAGGGATAAAAGTACCCTATGTGTTATACCAGGTTCCGAGCTACCTGCATACCAAAAATCAGCCCAATCTAAAGCCGGGACTACAGCTACGTGTTAGCGTGTTATATAACAATATTCTGTTAAATAACACCAAAGCCACGCCCACTTTTCATGTTATTGTGTTAGGTAACACAAAAACATGCCGCTGCGGACCCGGCTTACCATGGAAAGTGGGCGTGGCTTTGGTGTTATTTAACAGAATATTGTTATATAACACGCTAACACGTAGCGTAGTCCCGACTTAACGGAAACCAGGTTTTCATAAAAGGAGAATCCATCTGTTTTGGAAACCGGTTTTGAATTATTAGTTTCCAAACTGGCCGAAGCCGAACACATACACACAAAAAAACAACTTTTTTATATTGTATTTTATTTTAATATTAGTAGAAATACATGATACAACCCTACTACCTACTGATAATAATTTGACAGTTAAATGAATTAGCGAAAAATATCGAAGTAAATAGGTGAATGATCTCATATCAATGTCGATAATATTGGTACGTGATTCCCTCCCCGTCATATTATCTTTACCTACTGTCTGCTATTTTTAGAACAATTTCTACTTATTGTTAGCGCTCGACGTAGGCGTACTTTTTGTGTCCAAACTGTTTGTGTCCATGAAAATTAAAAGTACGCACAACTGACGAGCATGTATGAAGAATGTGATGAAAGTGGATGAAGCGGCAGTCGTGTGTCAGGATCGTAGCAAGTGTAGAGAAATGGTCTCTGCCTACAAGCCTACAACAACTGAAAACAAGACCGCACTGTATATAATATTTTAAAATAAACACGTCATTAATTAATAAAAACTTATTAATTAAATAAAGCCCCTCTCTTCCCCTCTGAGAAAAAGGCGTGATGGTATGTTATGTTTTAAAACTTAATAAATAAATTAATTAATAGATCAATAATCTAATAAATAAGTAAATAACACTTTTAGTACATCAAGTACTAGGTTATCAGAAATCATGAAGAGCTATTTGCTTACAAATTCTATGTCTACATTATATTATATACCACGCTATGTAAATATTCAGGGCCGTCTTAAGTCTATTCTGCGCCGGGGTGCGGGACTCAGCCTGCGCCCTCGTTTTGTTTACACTGCAGCGTGGCACGCGACCCACGACACACTGCAGTATGAAAGGGGTCCTAGTCAACCAAGAAAACACAATACACGTAATTTTTTTTTCCCCATTTCAAATGAATCAATTTACACTTTATTGACTTAGAGATCATTTTGCTTCAAGTGCGGGCGACCGGGCGGCAATGTCAAAGGGCGCAATTACTCGCACATAACAGACGTACAGGTGCCGCGCCGCGCGCCCATTTCAAATGAACTTACACTCTATTGACTTAGAGATCATTTTGCTTCAAGTGCGGGCGACCGGGCGGCAACGTGTCAAACGTACATACATACACTCTCTTTGGATTAGAGATTTTGCTGCGCGCATTGTTATTTGTGTAGTGTAGTAATGCAGTATGACAAGCGCCGAAAGAGTAATAAAAGTAAAAAAAATATTATTGTTGATGACTATTTTTTTTTGCTTGCGGATACATATTTGTCGTAAGTAACAAGTATATAAAACTGTGCAATAGCGTTAAGTTCAATGAAATATCCAAAAATTTTGCGCTCGACAGGCGCCCCCGGGCGCTCCGCGCCCGGGTGCTCCGCACCCCTTGCACCCCCTGGTAAAGACGGCCCTGTAAATATTTTTCAAAGATTTAGCAAATCTACAGGCTGTTTGCAAACATTTACCATTATTAATACAATCTTTAAGAATTTTATTATTTATGAGGGCGCCACCATCTAAGAGCCAACTAACGTTTTGATGGCGACTTTAATATGGCCGAACTTAGTTCAAACCTTGACCACATCCATCAAGATCGTAGACAGAATCTAAAGGTCACGCAACCCTAGACAGACCCCAATGTCATGGCAGACGTCTCAGGACGCTTTAGTTCAACAACCCTGTCTGGTGTACCTCCTGTCGTTTATGACCGCCTGGTACTCTCGATTTAGTTTCATTGATTTTCTCCACAAACATTTAACGATAAAAAATTGGTTTGTTTTTTCAGTTCAATCAACAAGTGATAAATAAATAAATAGCTTAACGATTTTATTTGTTACTTTTACGACATAGGTACCTAACTACTGAATCGATTAAGATAACCGACACTTATTAAGTAAAGACCCCCTGCCCCTGCATACCCTTACACGGTAATGTACAAACATTACCGTGTTCCGGTCTGAAGGGCAATGTCACCAGCGAAATTACTGGGCATCATGAGTTTCAACAACTAATATTTCAGGATGACAGGCACACTGCAGTGTCGCACAGAATTTAGAATTTTAAAACACTGGGTGGCACTGTGTCTGATATGGGCAATCATGATGCTTACCATCAGGCACCTGATTTATTGCTCGTCTTGTCAGTGCACTCAATACCATAAAAAAAAAATGTTTTGTATAGGTAAATTGTTTGAAAATATGACCAGTGGACTGTGAGAGCAGTAGACCTGGCAAGCCCTTATAATCATAATGCAGTAGCCGACAATTTCCTCTTTCACCTGACTTAGCAAACCCATTTCTTTATTTTGAACAAAACCAACCTACCCGTTGGAGAGAAAATTAACGAAGGTAGAATTTCAGGTGCTTGAATATTCCAATAGGCTTACCTACGTAGACTTTTGAGCAAAATAGGGGTAAGGTATAAGTTTCAGCGATTACTCCCGTTCCTTTGGTCCTAGGAGGTCGAATCTTGTGTCTACGGATTCGTCTCGTATAGTCAAAGAGGGCTGTGTAGTCTGATTTTTATAGGTAGATTAAAACATAAAATCCGTCCATATATAACGCCGCAGCAAACTTCCGCCCTTTTCCCCCCTCCACTTCTTGCTTTGGTTGTTTTTCGCATTGTGTAGAATGAAGTCCATTTTGTGTCTCTCAAATTTGATTGAAATCCGTCGATAAATAACGCTACAGCAAACTTCTCCCCGTCCCCCCCTTTTCCCCCTCCAATCAAAAATCGCGATCGACTTAAAACATTGAATATAAATCATGGAACTTGTGTGCCAGTTTTCGAGAAAATCAGTTGAAAAATGCGGCATGTACGCGAGAATACTGACAAACAAAACCAATTTTGGCTAATCTCGAAACAGAGACGCGTCGCTCGCTTCGCGTCAAAAATAATGTTCTTGAAATGACCGTTTTACGCCCTCCTATACTGTTTCTCGAGCAAAGCCGAGGCGTGTTGTTTTGTTTATGAACATTAATCACACTATCATTTTGTTTATCTATAATAGGTAAATGAATCGTGATGTATTTTCTACTACGCAATATCAACTACGCATCATAGCTATTGAGATAAGTGACGTAGTCCGGGGGATTTCTTATATTTTAATAAATATTATTCACATTACGACTGTCTCGGTGTCGTAGTGGACTGCAATACCACAGAACAGTTAATAATACTACGTATAGAATGGACACTGTCATCCACCCACCAATCGGGCCTTCCTCACCCCGCCAGCGAGTGAACACTCGAAGAGTCCCGCTTCGCTCGGAAATCAACTAACGCACACTCTTGCGCGTGTACAAAACTCCATGTGTGCAGTGTCTGTATATTAGGTAGTTATATCGTGACTTTTGTATGGGAATTGAGTCCAGGGTGTGGCTATAGGGTACTGAGTGCGATCCCCAGGTCAGGCAGTTTTAAATACTGGTAACTAGCTGTGCCCCGCGGTTTCACCCGCGTAGACATCATTCCCGTGGGAATATCAGGAAATAAATTACCCTATGTGTTATTCCAGGGTCTAAGCTATCTACATAACAAATTTTAGCCCAATCTGTTCAGTAGTTTTGGCGTGAAAGAGTAACAAACATCTATCCATCCATCGATCTAACCAAAACCGCAAAATGTACTGAAATATGAGATTTATAATATTTGTAGTTTAGTAGGATTTCCATTAGGAATTATCTCAATAACTGCCTGGAGTCTGGAACTGTGCCCGGTAGATGGCAATAGGCTCGCCCCCTATTACACGAGACCAATAACATACTGGCGAAATAAGGGTACATAATATATATTTTTTATGATAGTGAGTAACAAGACGAGCAAATCAGGTGCCTGATGGTAAGCATCATGATTGCCCATATCAGATCCAGTGCCACCCAGTTTTAAAATTCAACTATTCTGCGCAGCACTGCACTGCGCCTGCCACACAGTAATTTGGCCATAATTTCGCAGGTAACATTGCCCTTCAGACCGGAACACGGTAATGTTTGCATTACTGCTTAGCGGATGAATAACTGGCAAAGGTGTGGTACTGCCCCAGGTGGCCCCATGCAAAACACGCCTACCACTAAAAAAACATATTATGAGACTGAGTGCTGGGTACACCTCTGCTTACCCCTTCGAGAAAAAGTTATACCCAAAACTTTAATAAGCACTGCCCAAAAACACCAGCAAAAGTGAGATTTTTGCGTTCAATTCAGTAAACGATAGCAACGAGGTATGTCCTTGAAATCGCATAGATAAGTACAAGCTATTTTAGGTTGGTAAACAAGGGTAACAAACATGTTTTTGTTATGCTCTCTACTCACTCCTCTACCTATCCACCAATATATTACTTACCTATCGATAATGTAGTCAAAACAAAATAATTATTATCGGGGTTCCGTACCGCAAAAGGAATAAAGGGACTCTTAGTAATAGTTATTATTCTTTTCGATTTCTGTCTAAAAATCTTTTTGACTTTGAGATTGACTTCGTATCAAATTCATCTCAGCCATAGGAATCCAGCGTGCTCCTGCCGTACTTATCAGATCGTCTTACGGCGGCCATCAGTTCTACGTGCTATGTGCCCTGTCCATTGCCACTTCAACTTGCTAATCCGCTGCGCTATGTCGGTAACTTTCGTTCGTCTACGGATCTCCTCATTTCTGACTCGATCTCGCAGAGATCACGAGCATAGCCCTCCCCTAGCCCTATTTTGAGCTTACTGATAAGGCCCACAGTCCATTACGCACGAAGCAGTTTGCCTCTTCCTTCATTATGCGGACGGCTAAGAGTGGAACTCTCTGCCGAGGTCGGTATTTCCGGAACGCTATAATCTGGACATCTTTAAGGCCAAAGTGAACAGACACCTTCTAGGCAAACGTGTACCATCTTAGGCCTCATCTTCGCCTTCCATCAAGCGAGATTGAGGTCAAACGTAAGCCTATTTTATATTAAAATAAAAAAAAAAAAAAAAAAACAGAGACATCGTTTTAGATCCGTATTTCATCACTGGAAGCACACTTGTGTCAAATATATGAATTATATGCGAAGGAAACAGGGGAATGCAAAACATCGATTTGGGAAAATTTTCATAGGATTGTGTCGAATTTCTCGTAGGATATCCTCTAACTGCATGCATGTAATGCATAATTTAATAATTTGTACGCTTTCATTGCTTTAATATTATAAATTATAGACTTTAAGATCTCATGTAACCAAAATTCTGGCAAATAAATATTCATTCATCAATCATCATCATCATCATATCAGCCATAGGCCGTCCACTGCTGAACATAGGCCTCCCCCTTAGATTTCATCCAGTCCGGTTGTAAGCGGCCTGCATCCAGCGTGCTCCTGCCGTACTTATCAGATCGTCTCGTCAGAATCATCAGAATCGATTCATTCATTCATTCAAAACTATTACTATTACTACACCTTTTTGTTCGAAACCCGGTCATGAGCTGTGAATAAAATATATATATGTTTATGTCAAGGGCAGGTATTGGCACAATGACCTAATATAAGAATCTGGATCAATGCCAAACATGACATAGTAATCTAATTTACTTTTCATGAACAGTCTATTATGTATTATAAAGTCATTCGTCTGTCTGTCTTTTTAATCCCCGACCGAAAAAAAGGGGTGTTGTAAGTTTGAAAGAAAGTAAGAAAAATTCGGTCAGCACCCAACCTTATTAACCAATACGTAAATAACATCTAGTACTTAAGGTTAAACGTCACTCATACAAAATGTAAATACACAGATGATATGAAGAAATAGGGAATAATTCTCCACTCTATTGTTTGTGGTTGGCTCTGGATCTGGACTTTGTTTGCGCGAAAACATATTTTGTTAAAGAAAACCGTATGGTTTTTTTGCTATCTAAAAAAAACACATTTAGATAACCTAAAAACTACTTCGCCTACTACTACTAAAGACTGCCTCGGTGGCGTAGAGGGCGCATGCTCGACTGCCAATCAAGAGGTCCCGGGTGCGATCCGCAGGTCAGGCAGTGTTAAATATTGGATTTTTCCATTAGGAATTATCTCAATAACTGTCTGGAGTCTGGAACTGTGCCCGGTAGATGGCAATAGGCTCGCCCCTTATTACATGGGACCAATAACATACTGTCGAAATGTGGGTGTATCTACTATGGGACTGTGTCCTGGGTACACCTCTGCCTACCCCTTCGGGAAAAAGGCGTGAATGTATGTTATGTTTTGTTAAAAACTACTTAATTGCAATTTTCTTAAATACGAAGCGCCCTTAATGTCTGCTGTCAAACGGCATACAAAATATTACGTTTGACAGCAAATTTTACTGCTGTTGTTAAGCGATTGCAAGTTCGTAATAGTCGAACCATATTCGAACGCCTATTCGTTTAAAAAAATTACTTGTATACCTACAATTGGATTTTAGATTAAAAATGTCACATTTTTAATCTAAAATCCAGTTAAACTTAGCCAAGGTTTAATTGACCAATTCATTGTTTGTTTCGGTTTGCGCTTAGCGCATTATTCGGGCTTATCGGAGGCCTACATTGCGTGGTACTTAATCTGTACTTAACTGATAAGGAGTGAGGCTATGACGTAGTCATTATTATTATTAAAGCTTTATTTTTATTCCATACAATATTTCATACATTTTAATATAATTATTCATTTCATTTACATAAACTAAATTATCATGCACATTTCATTAATATTATTTTACATCTCTCATATTCGGTAAGTAGGTCCTTATTACCCCCAAATGGGGCTTGTAAGTGACCAATTAGCGCTCTAGGGTAATAATGTAGCTAGAAAAGCCCTAGGGCGGTAAGTAATTAAATAAAAACTTCACTCTTTCAAAAAGTTTGCGTACATCTAACCATCATACTGGCAATAGAAATCATGCATTCAGGCCAATGACAAAAGAGGTCGCTTCGCTATTCCTTGTCTTCGTATGAGTATAATAGTCATCAATTTTAAATATCGAACTACGAAGCTCAATTTCGTTCTTGAAAAAAATAATTTAAAAAAGAGATGAAAAAAGGCGGGAATAGAAAACTTTTACTTTAAAATGTTTTATTCTTGTAATGCCGGTGTTTTTCTACTAACCTCACAATCGAGATGTAAAGCAGAGTAGTTAGCTCGGGTGTAAGCATCAATTGCACCCTCGAAGTATAGGCGCCCTCGCTGCGCTCGTGCGCCTAAATATCTCGGGCTGCAATTGATGCCTTACAGCCCTTGGCTACTAATCTACTATTACATCTCTCATATTCGGTAAGTAGGTCCTTATTACCCCCAAATGGGGCTTGTAAGTGACCAATTAGCGCTCTAGGGTAATAATGTAGCTAGAAAAGCCCTAGGGCGGTAAGTAATTAAAAAAAAACTTCACTCTTTCAAAAAGTTTGCGTACATCATACTGGCAATAGACATCATGCATTCAGGCCAATGACAAAAGAGGTCGCTTCGCTATTCCTTGTCTTCGTATGAGTATAATAGTCATCAATTTTAAATATCGAACTACGAAGCTCAATTTCGTTCTTGAAAAAAATAATTTAAAAAAGAGATGAAAAAAGGCGGGAATAGAAAACTTTTACTTTAAAATGTTTTATTCTTGTAATGCCGGTGTTTTTCTACTTACCTCACAATCGAGATGTAAAGCAGAGTAGTTAGCTCGGGTGTAAGCATCAATTGCACCCTCGAAGTATAGGCGCCCTCGCTGCGCTCGTGCGCCTAAATATCTCGGGCTGCAATTGATGCCTTACAGCCCTTGGCTACTAATCTACTATACATCTCTCATATTCGGTAAGTAGGTCCTTATTACCCCCAAATGGGGCTTGTAAGTGACCAATTAGCGCTCTAGGGTAATAATGTAGCTAGAAAAGCCCTAGGGCGGTAAGTAATTAAAAAAAAACTTCACTCTTTCAAAAAGTTTGCGTACATCTAACCATCATACTGGCAATAGACATCATGCATTCAGGCCAATGACAAAAGAGGTCGCTTCGCTATTCCTTGTCTTATACATATTTCTATGAGTATAATAGTCATCAATTTTAAATATCGAACTACGAAGCTCAATTTCGTTCTTGAAAAAAATAATTTAAAAAAGAGATGAAAAAAGGCGGGAATAGAAAACTTTTACTTTAAAATGTTTTATTCTTGTAATGCCGGTGTTTTTCTACTTACCTCACAATCGAAATGTAAAGCAGAGTAGTTAGCTCGGGTGTAAGCATCAATTGCACCCTCGAAGTATAGGCGCCCTCGCTGCGCTCGTGCGCCTAAATATCTCGGGCTGCAATTGATGCCTTACAGCCCTTGGCTACTAATCTACTATTAATGTGTCCATTCTCCATGCTTTTCTTGATCTCTAGAAATAGCAATAAAGGGGCGAGCAGCTTGCTGCGAGCGCAATGCAAAATTTTATAGTCAAAACTACATATAACAATGAGGACGCGAGTGCGACGAAAAGTTTTATAGTTATAACAATGAAGGCGCGAACAGATTTCTGCGAGCGCGAAAAAATTATAGTTTTACTACCTATAACAATGAAGGCGCGAGCAGGTAAATAAGAAGAATCTAATTTATATAGGTCCTTATTGGAGGCTTATTGTAATTGATTTGAAGTACTTACATTATAATTTATCTACTTATATCTACTTACCTACTATCTTTATAATTTTTACTACATTTTGTTAAAAATGTTACGTTATTACGAGTACGCGGTCTTTCGGGCCGGGGGCCTCGTCAGCCCGGGGGCCCAGTCAGCCCAGGGGCCCGTGGCATTTTGCCAGCCCTGCCACCCTATAGTTACGCCACTGCATAGGGGGCGAGCCTATTGTCATCTAACGGACGCAGTTTCAGAATCCAGGCGTTATTGAGATATTAGGGTAGTGAACTGATTTTGACAACCCTATTTATAATGTAGGTACACATCTACTACTACCACAGAATACAGACCTAAAGCTACAGATGGGACACTCCTCAAATGGATGTATATAAAAAGCTACTCTTGCTGCGACGCATTAAAGTGCAAATCAGCTGTCACAACCGTCATTATTTTCAGTTATATTCCACCTACAAGTTCCCTCTCTTTTTATCGCGTACTTTCTGTCTAGACTTTTTGTCTAGCCCATTAAAATAGGCATGATGACACTACAACAGAATAAAAAAATAAATGGTTTTAGGGAAAAATATATATCGAAAGGATTCTAAAAAACGACCCAGTATTATTGAAAACATTGAGATTAATAATATTTTTATTAAAATAAAAGTACAAAAAATTGCCATCGGCCATCTTAACTGAAACGGCAATCAGAGCGAATGACGTCACGCCTAAGTAAACTGTTACTGAGAGTATATATATACACTTGAAGTAAATATTCACCATATCGCATTTACTTTTGTTGTGTTGTGATCAGTCATTTGGATCATCAGGAATCATCGAAGATGGAACAAGGTTTTATTAAGGCAAAAATAATATATTTACTTAGGCGTGACGTCAGGACCCGACGCCATGACACATACGAGCGTTTTCGCGCTCATTTTAAATTAGTAAGTTAAAAATGCATTAATTTGCGGTAAAATGTAATTTTATTCTGAAAAAATGTTTTTTTTTCGGTAATATTAGACGTGAACCTACATTAAGAAACGGGATTTCAAAATCTGTCACCATGCCTATTGTACCGTCTTGACGGGCGCCCCGGCTAGTAGCTTCATTTATAACTAAATAAATAATACTGACGTCGAATAGATGTCCTGACTGGTATTCGCGCGATGTGGTAGCGTTTTAGTATGATATTACAATTAAACGTCAAATCTATGGTTAGAACAATATTACTCGTTTTACGCGTTAACGTTATATTTAGCGTCATTTTACCAGCGTACAACAGTAACCAGAGTTTAGACGGCAGTTCAATAATTGTTTTAGTATAAAGTGAGTTGGTACAATCCAGCCTAAGTACGTTTGATCGTAGGAGATTTTAGTGTGGGATGGTATGGTTATAATAGCTTGGCTATTTACTTTGAGATAGAGTTTAAGCTCTTTAGCTACATACTGATACTCAGTTAAATCTTTAAACCTATAATAAAACCAGCTTAATATTAAAAGATTGTGAAGCGATTTCCACGATTTTGTGGAGTGGAGTAGCATATAACCCAATACTAAAAACCTCATAAGTAAAAGAAGCCAGGAAGCCCATATACTTGGAAAAGTACCAGGCATTCAGAAACTAATAGAAATAAAACTTGAAAACCCGAATTCTAATTGCGATATTTATTCATTGTCCCCCCATCCATCCATTTATTTATTTGTTGATAAAGTTGAAAATCAGACAAGTTCAATGCAAGATAGTACTAGGCGCCCATACACCAACAAGAGGTTCCACTCACCATTCACTGGCCTCAAATTGGTCTAAACTACAAAATTCGAATGTAGAGTATTAGACTTTATGACTACAATCGAGGGCGCTAGCACCCATGCGTTAAGAGCATTTTCGTGGCTTTTCATTAAGTCGTAACGCTAGTTCCATATTTGACCACATTCCTTATAAATGCGTTTCGTTCATCGAGTGACCTTGTCACTCGCCATTTGATTATGTAATCGTGTTTGATTACTCAGCCACTCTGCAAGGCATTCCGTTACAGCCATCTGGTAAAGTAGATCGAGAATCTCTGTAAACGTAGCGTAGATTTGAATCGTAGTATATTAACTGTTCTGTGCTTGAATGTAAACGGCACAAACTCTAATAATGATTTTTACGTTCTTTATAATTTATGACGTCCTGGTACTTACCATGCCACTATACCGAACATTACTTATAATATTACAAAACGCCAAAGCGTGTTTTACATAAAGGTGTATTTTAGGTAGGAGTGCATCAAACTGCACATTGCGAAATTTGCGAATAAAAATTTCGGCTTCCCATACAATGGATCAGCTGATCGGCAAAGGCTTATTTATGTCCTCTTTCTATGAGCCTTTGGCCACGAATGAACAGACTTGTGACGTATATCAATATTAATAATTAAATTAAATAACACTTTTAACATTATTAAGGTTATATACCACAAAAGTAGTAACCGAAAAAATCTTAAAATTAAATGTAAAACGACATTATCAAAGTTACTAACCGAAAATGTTCCGCCATACCAACATTCTTCACTGAACCAAAAAGTTTTTATTCGTTTGTTAATTTTTAATTGAGTAGGTACTATTATTATGATCAACCTTATTTCATCAAACTCCATAGGTGCTATTGAGAAATAAAAACTGTCTTTGTATAGTCCGACACAAAAGAGTAGAAACGGAACTAATTTAAAGTGTATGTGTTGATGAAATTGTTTTTACTCTTGTAAAAGACAGTGGCGCCCCCATTATTTTCTACTCTTTTGTGTCGAACTATATATAGCATATATTATGTCTTTGTATATATTATCGCAGTCAAAAGCGGAAACTACTGAGAATACTTTTTATTTTATAACTTTTTTATTTTTTGGCTGGCTACAAAAATATTAAATGAAAAATAGTTTGATGAAAACACAGATTTTTTGGTATAATTCTTTTTGCCAGTATGCTGCTCATTTGTGGCCAGGAGTGGACTTGAGCTTTGTATGGAAAGTCCTCTTCTTTTTCTATCGCGCATCTGTCATTCTGGACATTAATAAAGAGCTCTATATTACAATAAAAGATTGTAGCAATAGCAATAATTACTTAGTTTAATTACCATAAATTGAATGTCAATTTGCGACATTACTTGATAATTGGTAGTAAGAAACCTGTGACACTGTGTCGGAACCGATCGTGATCTGTATCGTTTGAACTCTATTGTTATTTTATAAATGAAGGTATTAGGGGCTCATATGGGTAAATAACTACATTGTCAACCCCCCACCGAAAGAAGAGAGAGAAGGTGTTTCTGTGTCTGTCTGTGCATCGTAGCTCCTAAACGAGTGGATTTTGCGAGTGTTCTGAGCTATGTCACAGAACAGATAATAATACTACGTATAGAATGGACACTGTCATCCGCCCACCAATCGGGCCTTCCTCACCCGCGAGCGAGATTGAGCTCTCCACGAGCCCCGCTTCTATGGGAAATCACCTCACGCACACTCTTGCACGTGTACAAAACTCCATTTGTGCAGTGTCTGTGTAGTAGGTAGTTATAGCGCGGCTTTTGTATTGGATTGAGTCGTGTCCGGAGTGTGCTTTAGGTATGCTTAGTGTAGGCAATAACTATGTAAATATCGCTAACATGTTTAGTAATCACATTTTTTATAAAGTCTCGTGGAGAGCTCAATCTCGCTGGCGGGGTGAGGAAGGCCGGATTGATGGGCGGAATGACAGTGTCCATTCTATACGAAGTATTATTATCTGTTCTGTGCCTAAGGGCCGCCATACACGGACTGCTCGAGCATTTAGCTATTTATCAACATACACGGACCGCTCTTGCAGTCATCGTCAAGCTTGACCGCACGACCGCCCGAAGCAGTTGCAATTGCTCGAGAGGTTTCGTGTATGCGTTAACGTAGAAGACTGTTGTCCACTATGCAGTCGCAGCTTGAAGCAGTTCATCCTGACTGCTTTAAGCAGTCCGTGTATGCCGGCCCTAAGGTATCCCTTAACAATTTATTACTGACTATACACAGCAAAATATTTAAAGTTCAATAGCACCAAGATATTACAGGAGGATGTTTTAAATTTCTTAATTTACATTTGCGTTTTCATAAAGTTAATGAAAGTGCTGTCTTTTAGGTAGAGTTTTGAGTAATTCTAGTACAATTAGGTCATCGACTCTATCAGGCCATCCGTTCAGACGCCCCCCATCGCAGGAAACTGACAATCAAACAATCTAGTCAAGTATAGATACGTTTACAGATCTTGGAGAACATATCGGTCAATGTCTTTTTCATATTTCTAGCGAGCTCTGGCTTAGCATAGTTCAAAGAGGGATTTGAATTTTCAATGTAAAACTAAAGAGATCGCGCGTTCCTCAAAATATCTCATGTTATTATTTGTTAAACATTGATCGTTTTTGTTAAAACAAGTGTTTTACTTTGTTGTTTAAAATTTAAAGGTATGTTATTCATGACTGCCTCGGTGGCGGTTCGATCCCCAGGTCAGGCAGTGTTAAATATTGGATTTTTCCATTAGGAATTATCTCAATAACTGCCTGAAGTCTGGAACTGTACCCGGTAGATGGCAATAGGCTCGCCCCCTATTACATGGGACCAATAGCATACTGGCGATATGTGGGTGTATCTACTATGGGACTGAGTCCTGGGTACACCTCTGCCTACCCCTTCGGGAAAAAGGCGTGAATGTATGTTACGTCATATGACATTAGGGCTATGTGTTGACCACACAACACGTCATGTGCAGACTCTAGCTGTGTATGTAGGAAGACACAACATGTCTCACTGTCCAATACAATTATTAATAACTAAATATAATATAATTATCCCAAGTGGCAACCATATCGTCACGTCTGCAGAATTAATTAACAGAATTAATTAATATGATTAAAGTAACTATTCATAACATCAAGTTGCATGGTGTACGTGATCTACGTCAGCTCTCGAGCGTTATTTCGTACAGGTTGTGCCCCGCGGTTTCACCGTTCCCACTTTAGTTGTAGTAATTGTATCTTTGTGTTTGGTACTCACTGAATAATTACCTTTTTGCTAACAAATATTTATAATTTAGTTTTAATTATACTAACACCACTGAGCCTTTGTTACTTATTGAATACTTATATTATAAAGAGTGAAACTTTGTTATTTGTTTGTAACGAATAGGCTCCGAAACTACTGGACCGATTTTAAAAATTCTCTCACTTATGGATAGCTTAATTCAGTGTGAGTGACATAGGCTATATGAGATTTTGAAAAATAATAGTGATCCGTTAGAAAAGTGCAATATTGTGAACCAAGGTGTCACATAATATAATTACCATATTCATTAATTTGCGTGCGCTGTGAAATCTAATGATGGTAGATTAAAATAATGTACTAGAGGTTTGTAGTATTTACCAATATCTACAAAATAGTGAACGGACATTATATCCATCTATTTTGGTTTAGTCACAATAATTGAAGCAGTCATTATTTTTCATGCAGTGTGAAAACTATTGGTGGTAGAAATAATGTACTAGGGGTTTGTAGTATATTATGTATATCTTCAAAATAGCCCGCACGATAAATTTAAGGGTTAGGTCATTGTAACAGAAATAGTCATTAATTTGCGTGCGCTGCGTAAACCATTAGGGTTATATCTATAAAAATACAATGTATCACGAATTTACTCCTGTTAAAACGTTCTCTATACCTACTTCTGTTACCCGTGCGAAGCCGGGGCGGGCCGCTAGTTAAATATATAAATAATAATTACTAGTAGTTCGCCGCGAACTGAGACCTCGCTACTGAGACTTTAATAATAAAATCGTTATGGCAACTTTACCTTTAATATTCGATAAAGCCTGCGGATGACTATAGTCCATCTAATATACGAAGTACAGTTTGACAGTTTTGGTTATTCCTGGTTTTAAACTCCTGGTCTAGAATGATTAGTTAACGAGATAATGCCTTTTTTCTTTTGATAGCTATCATCAGAAACTAAGATCTTGATAAGATCTGTCACTTCCGTAAAGAAAGTACTGGTCTAAAATGAGTAGTTTCCGAGGTGATGCTATTTTTAGTTTGGCAGCTTTCGTCTTAAATAAAGATCTTGATGAGATCTATCAAATCTGTGAAGAAACTCTTAGTCTAAGATAAATAGTAATACCGAGATAAAGATCATGTTAAATATCCCGTAATAAGTGATCCTAGAGGTAAAATCATTTTAATATTTAACAGCTGTCATCTGAAACAAAGATCTTGATGAAATCTATCACTTCTGTAAAGAAAATGCTGGTCTAAGATGAATAGTTTCCGAGGTAATGCCATTTTTAGTTTGGCAGCTGTCATCTGATATAAAGATCTTGATGAGACACTATCACTTCTGTGAAGAAACTCCTGGTCTAGGATGAGTATTTGAGTATTCAAGCTGTGGATCCAAATTAAAGGAGCCAATCAATAGTAGATACTTACTCATAAAGCTTTAGAACTTATAGCCCATCAAATCTAAGAAATCCCGTTCGACATTTCATATACACTATCATACTTTTAATAACTTTGCATAGGCGTAACTCACACAATTTCATTGACCATTGCCGTAAAACCATGGAATTACGAAATTTATCCCAAGATGTACAATATTCTTAATCACTAAATTTAAATTCAAACCCTAAGGCAAAACCAAAAAAACTATACATTTTAGGGCTCCGAACCCTAACAGGGTGCCGAAGGAGCCCTATTACTAAGCCTCCGCTGTCCGTCCGTCCGTCCGTCCGTCCGTCCGTCTGTCACAGGGCTCTATCTCATAAACTGTAATAGCTAGGTACTTGTAATTTTCACAAAACATGTATCCCTTATGCCGCTACAACGACAAATAATAAAATTTAAAAAAAGTTTATAATTAAAGGTACTCTCCATACAAGCAACGTGTTTTTGCTCAAAATTTATTTTTCGATTTCATTCGTGTATCGTGAAAACGGCATCAGCTAGGTATTTGATTTTTTCACGGAACGTTTATGATTATGATTGCTGTAATATGAAATAATTATGACTAAATAAAATTAATAAATAACTGGAGCGTTCATACAAATCACGATTTTTTTTCAACGTTTCACGCTGTAACACCATAATGGCAATAAATAATAATAATAATATGGGACAACTTCCACACACGGTCACGTGGTCCCAAACTAGGCTAGAAGCCTGTACTATGGTAACCAGATGACTGATATAAATACTTAAATACGATTATAACACCCAGACACAGATCAAACAGACATGTTCATGCACACAAATGTTTGACCTGGCCGGGGATCGAACCCGAATCGAATAGTTATCTACTTGAAAATCTTACACAATATGGGTAACTATAATAGCTATAACAACAAATACTAAAAATTAAATAAATTCAAAAATTCAAGGACTTTCCCATACAAGACACTTTTCCGACTTATTAAAATCAAATAAGACTAATTCTGACTAGAGTTTTCGAAGAAGATTTCAAACAATATTTGGTAATACACATATAACATTATCATGATTTACCTTATATTATACGAGTAAGATACCGTATCCTATGTAATATCCATAATCTAGATATCTATTGCATACCATCATCAGGTTGTCTGTATAAAAACTCCTTGATGTGATGAGACTGCTGGTTACTTACAGTCTTCCTTATTATTTCAAGTTTTAACAAAAATCATTGCCACCTACGTTCCCTTAACTAACAACCCTTAAAATACCATATCTCTAAATATTTTCAATACGTAAAAAATCATTGATAAACAAAGTACCTATTGAACAGCAGCAGTGAGGTTAACCTATTTAGGAACTGTTAAATAAATAGATAAAGAATACATAACTTAATATTACATCTAAGCCACATATTGGTATTTTTGTAAAATGATCAGTTACCTCTTCAAAACAAAAATAAGTAAGGATAATAAAATCATGAATTTAGTAAAATAACAACATCTGCTTTTTGTTTTTTTTGGAAGCTGGTCATTAAGATGGAGTCTGGGACAAATAGTTCATCGTCAAGTGCCACTTCAATGGACAGAAAAAATGGACAAAAACAATGTGTGAAGATTGGTTTCAATAGGAACAATAGAGTCCGAATAATACAAGAAACATGCTTTTCAATAAAAGTGGTAGACCCGCAGATTTTTTATGATACTTACTTTAGAAATTGACGTTTGAAAAGAATTTATTTTGTGACTTACTTGACCGACAATTGTTTTTTTATTAATTTGCTGTGTAAGGTACATTAATTTGATGAGATAGGATTTCTATAGGATCAGTACATACGGTGGAAAGTAAGGAGCCCTTCACATGCGCGTCCCAACACGCATTTGACAAGTTTATTAGATTTGATGGACTATAGTCACCCGCAGGCAAACACAGATTAGATAATAGTTACTTCGCAGGTATGTACTAGGCCTTTCGCGCGCCTACTTGAAATCTTGTAATCCCTATATCTCTAGAACCCCAAAACCGATTTAGCTCATGTTCGAACTTGAAAATTCTTTTTTTTTATACTACCTGTCTGCAAAGTTTCATCAAGATCGGATCATCGGCTTTCGAGTAATCGCAAGACAAACATACATACATACATACAAACTTTGGCTAATATTTTTATGCAAGTCCTAAACTATGTGTCTAAATTTGAAAAAAAAAAAAATCGGACCAGCGGTTTCGAAATTATCGTCAGACCTTTCATAAATACTTCGTGACTCTTATATATCCGGAACCCCTCGGCCGATTTTGCTCATTATCTACAGTAAAAAAATTTATCACTTTAAACTACATGTCTGCAAAGTTTCATCAAGATCGGACCAACAGTTCTCAATTTATCGTCGATCAAACTTACATGCCAGAGGTCAACCCTTAAGCTGGTACAAGCGCAGGTTTTTCCCACTTGTCGACTCTAAGACCTCGCTTCGCTCGGTCGATTATTATTAAGCAAAGGCCAAATTTGTACCCAAAAACGATTATTGTTTTCCATCGGAACCATCAGAAATTTTAATAATAATACTGCTTCCGAAATATCGATTTATGCGATAAGACTGCCATTTGATTAGTTGATGATGATGATGATGATGATGTTGTGTGATTAAAAAGTACCAAGGCTAGCAGAAATAGGGAATAGTTTACTAAGAAGTTTTCAGTTCAGAGTACCAGGATATCATAAAATGGCAAGAGGTGTGCAACAAGCATGTGTTCATTTCAATACATCATGACACGCTACAAGTGCTTGAGGCCGTCGCATGCCGCATGCGGTTGAACGGCCATGACTTGCCCGATGTAAACAAAGACGGCTTTTTAATAATACGCATAAAATGTGGTTGAGATTTATACTAAAACTAGCGTAATGCCCGTACAGGTCGCGTCACGGTTTATTTAATAATTGTATTTGTAAAACTTTTTTTTTTTTCATTAATTTTAAAATTGTGATAATAATAATTTAAGGATAATTAATTGTGTGAAATGTTTTTTATGGGTCTAAGCAACCTGCAATAAATTAATTTTAATTTAATTTGATTAGCGCTGACCTTTGAACGTGCAAAAATCGATTTTTAGGACTTTTTAGACTAATACACCTGCTCAAAGCAAGTAACCTATGTCTCTGTCATTTTAGTTTTTCTTATAAACCCTACGAATAATGTTATTCGTAGTATAAACCCTTGGTTTGTTCATAGTGAACTTCCAAAAATGCCAGTTTTACTCGCGTCATTGGACGTTAACTACAAAAAAATTTAGCTTTTATAAACAAAAATAAAATGATAGGGACATACTTTACTTCAACTTTAAAATATCAGGATATAAATATATCAACTCGGTTAACTGTATTTAGAGGAAACAGGGGAATACAAGACATAATGTATTAATTTTTAATCCTAAACTAATTATGACATTATTTATTTATAAGTTACTTAAGAAATTTTTGCATGCTAGAGATCATACTGGCAAAATGTGTTGAACTAAATATAAAATAACCCAACAGCTGTACACCTACCACATTTTTAGCAAATAAATTATTTCATTTCATTTCATAGATTTAGTAAATTTTCCATAGGATTGTGTCAAACTGCTAAGAGGTCCTCTTTCCTGTTAAAACTATGTCAGAATTAAATCCAACAAATACTAAACACCAATAGCATCCCACCAAAATGACGTGATAGCTCTCTCCTCATCATAAAGACTCCCCATTGGTCGAAGTCACCCCTTAGTCCTGCTCCATAAATATTCACAACTGTTTTTACATTGGCATACGGCCTGGAATCATTTGGCACCGTGCCAGGAACGCCTTACGTGGAATTCCGGAATCACTTTCGCTTGACGTCAATTAATGGTATCTATAGGCACAGAACAGATAATAATACTAGGTATAGAATGGACACTGTCATCCGCCCACCAATCGGGCCTTTCTCACCCCGCGAGCGAGATTGAGCTCTCCACGAACCCCGCTTCGCTGGGAAATCACCTCACTCACACTCTTGCGCGTGTACAAAACTCCATGTGTGCAGGGCGGTGGGTTCCCAACGAGTTACACTAAACGAGTCACAGTGTGACACGTTGGGAAAAAAAAATCCCATACATTACTGTCTCGTAGACCTAAAATGGCGGATTAAAATAAGTGCGATACTCATTTTAAATTCATTTTCTTCACGTAGTAAAAACACAGGTAATTGTTAGTATTCCTTGCTTGGGGATCGAACCCGGGACCTTAAAAATCGTGTAGCGAGACTTACAGATAAAGATTAAATAAATTTAGATAGCTCCCACCAACTTTTGTCACAGCTAAGTCAAACCAATCAAAAACCAATTTGTGCGGCGGAGTCTACGAGCAAAGCAATTTGTTGGTGATATGGCGAGCGTTAAGAGCATATCGTAGCTACGAGAGATTTGACACAATCCTATGGAAAAATTTCCAAATCGATGTTTTTTTTTTTATGATAGTGAGGAACAAGACGAGCAAAACACTTGCCTGATGGTAAGCATCCTGATTGCGCATATCAGACACAGTGCCACCCAGTGTTTTAATATTAAAAATTCTGCGCGGCACTGCACTGCGCCTGAGATATTGAAGTTGTTGAAACTCGTCATGCCCAGTAATTTCGCTGGTAACATTGCCCTTCATACCGGAACACAGTAATGTTTGCACATTACTGCTTGGCGGATGAATAACTGGCAAAGGTGTGGTACTTCCCCAGGCGGCCCCTGCAAAAGAGGCCTACCACTACAAATTTGTTTTCCTCTGTTTCCTCCGAATATAGTTGTCATTCAAAAATTTTCATTATGATATTTTCAAGATGATGTAAACTATGTCCCTGCTACCTTTATTAAATCGTCTGTCTACCTTGTGGGTGGACGTCCTACGCTGCGCTTGCCGGTCCCTGGTCTCCATTCGAGAACTGGAGCAACTCACGCCGATACAAGCCGCTTACAACCGGACTAGATGGCAATCTATGGGGGAGGCCATGTTTAGCAGATAATAAAATAATATAATATGAGATAACTTCCACACACGGTCATCTGGTCCCAAACTAGGCTAGAAGCCTGTACTATGGTAACCAGATGACTGATATACATACTTATATAAGCTTATAACACACAGGGACACATCAAACAGACATGTTCATGTCTATACTAACTATAGCAACTAACTATATAACTATGTCTATCATTTTAGTTTATGTTTTTCTTCCTAGCGAACTTCTAAAAATCCCAGTTTCACTCGCGTGATTAGACGTTCACTACAAAAAAAATTAACAGTTTATAAACAAAAATAAAATGATAGGGACATACTTTGCTTCATCTTCAAAATATCAGGATATAAATATATCAAATAGGTTCACTATATTCGGAGGAAACAGTGGAATACAAAACATCGATTTGGTAAATTTTTCATAAGATTGTGACAAATTGTAAAGAGGTGGCGTTTCCCGTTGAAACACTGCAAAAGCCGACGCGTGTTTGGTCACGTAAGCACGTTGCAGAACTACCTGATCGAATGCACCAATCTCTTCAAAGATAAATATCAAATGCGGTTAAAGATAAATTTCTCTACCTGTTTATTTATAAGGCAACTAGCCCCCACGGTTTCACCGCGTAGTCTTCGTTCCCGTTGGAATATCGGGATAGGGAGAATTTACCCTATCTCCCCTTTTCTTTAAATCAATGGTTCAGACTGGGTTTTTTTAATCATTTGTTATTGTTTTGTTGTTTCAACCTGTGGGTTTTCCTTTGTTTTTTATCAATTTCTAAAGTTTCCGAGAATACAAATATTATGAGAAGCTAGGTCTAGGTCTACGGTCACCTCTGTATGGAAGATCTATCATTGTCCAGTAAGGGACTTTTAGGTAACTCTTTGTCAGATAAAAACAGAAAAAGGCACCTACATACAATGATTGATATACAATTTGATATCTATTCTTCCTCTTTTCAAGTCAAAATTGCTAGTATTCTATTACATTTTGGTCCAGTATTTTGCCAGATCTACGGCGTTTTGGTTTGTTTTTATTATTTGGCGTTTTTGTTAATATCTATTAATAACAAAATATATATATCTTTTTTTAGTTACATAAAAACGACATAAAAACTCTTAATATCCATCTCGGTCACTGTGACATGGTGAATGGTGACATAGATAAGAATTTAATCATATCTAATACTAGACACCCGTATACAAGAACGTTACTATGATGGCCCGAAAATAATATGCAGTGGAGAGATGACAAATAATAATAATATAATATGTACACTACACACGGTCATCTGGTCCCAAACTAGGCTAGAAACCTGCACTATGGTAACCAGATGACTGATATACGTCTAAGCTTAACAACAGCTTATATTATAAGCTTAAAACACCCAGACACAGATCAAACAGACATGTTCATGCACACAAATGTTTGACCTGGGCGGGGAACGAACTCGGGGCCTGCGGCACAGAAAACAGAGTTACTACCATCTGAGCCAACGAGGCTGTCAAATATAACTGGATAATTGACTGGAATGCAAGAAAAGAGAGAGAGAGGAATAAGGACAGGGCAGCTTTCCTTTGTGATGTAGACTGTAGACAAAGAATGATAAAGGAATTATGGGAATGCCCAAGAGAACGATGGCACACGATTACACAAATGGTAAATAATAATAAATAACTCGGGAAATGAGCATTCTTACCTGCATTATGTGCATTCAGAAGGCAGAACAAAGGTGATGAAATCCGCAAGCAAAAGCAGTTCTTTACGAGTCCAATGCATTAACAGTGACATTGAATTCTTGTTCGGTACGCCTACATTGTCGTTAAATATGCTTCCGTAACTTTCTTGCAACGCAATTGACAATCTTTATGGCAGATTCAGCTTTTAATATGCGTAAGCTGTCTAAGATCATAAGAATGTGGTGAAAAATACAAGTAAAGTTTCGCCTCGATAAGAATTCAAACGCTCTATAGTTTATTATGGCCGGTGGCGCCCTCGCATACATGCATAAATATTGCAAGTGTATGTGTGTAAATATGTAAACGGTGTGGCGTGTCTGCGCCTACGCAATCACGCCACGTTTGTTTACGCGCGTTCTATATTCGAATTTCCGATTTCTGAATCAGTCAGTCTTGCTTGAACGTTCGGCGCGTACTGACGCGCCGGCGGTGTGCTCTCTTGAAACGTGATTAAAAAATACTTGCGTCGCTCCGAATCGATTGCAATTTGCGCAGTTTTATTTTGGTGTTGTGAACAATATTTGTAGGGTTCAATTAAAAGTGATAGTGACAATTTAATAATGAGTGAGCAAAAGTGTTTGGCGCCCGTCGAGGATGACCTCGGTATTTATTGTTTTTGTCTTTAAGGTTTTACACGTGTTTGGTTAATGCGTCGCGGATGATTGACTTTGATGGAATGTTGATGAGCTTTCTAACAGATTTTTCCCGTGAAAATGTTAGATTTTTTGTATGCTTTTTCATGAAAATATTGAGGTTGGACTGTTTAATGATTATTTTATTAGTTAAATGTACTCGAAAGTGTATTAACTTTTTAAAAACGAGTGTATTAACGATGCTAGTCTAACTTAGAGAAGATCAACAGCAATTTATGCAGAAGGCAGTCGTTAGATCGGAGGCTTTGTAAGAATCTTGGCGAATTAACTCCAAAATTTGTGCTATGGGTTCACCACACAACCCATAATTATTGACTTGAGCAGTGTAAATTGGGGAAACTCGTTCTGTGAGAGTGTTAATTCAAATTATTTTCATTTTCCTCATCATCCATCAAATTCATCTTAATTACGAACAAGCCGGAGAACATCGGTAACATTAAATGGGGAGGAACTTAGTCAAATAAACTTTGAAGTCATATTATAATTTTTGTTTTTTTTTTTTTCAAATTATTCGTGCACCTTTCGGACCTGTGAAAAGAATGAACCTGAAATTATTTAGAACTGTGTTTTCACATACCTGAATTTAATATTTTATTACGTGTTACATGAATAAGGATATAAATTACTGTCATGGATAAATTTTTCAACGTTTTATAGATTCAAAGCAAACCCAGTTTGTCTGTAGAATTACTTTTTAGCAAGAAGCATTGTGTATATTCTTTGAATATTGTAATAATATCGTCAATTATAAATTACGATATTATAATACTTGCATTCAATAAAATTAGTACAGGATATACAACCCGTCGTTCAAAATAGCGTCGAACAGGAAACGATAACATGAAAATTATTTGACACAGCGGGAAGCCATTTTGATATTAAAATAACTCTACCGTGTATCTCTAACATCCTGGATAGTTTTTGAAACCGTATCGTGGCGCGAAATAGAATTCCGTCCAGTTTCTGATGCCCTGGTACTTTATCTAGCTGCTAAATAGTCTGCCTAGTTTCTGATAATATCTTGGTATAAATTTAAATTTAAGAAATGTATTATTGTTTCGCGAATAGGATAATTCTATCCACTTTCTGATGTCCTAGTATTTTATCGTGCTGCTAAATAGACTTGCTTAGTTTCTGATATCCTGGTATACTTTATATTTTTATTTGACTTGCATATGTTTATAATGTATGGTATGTATGTTCGTTAAAAATCTTGCCACTGAAATTTAGAAGCAGTTCGACCTCAACCGATTTACTGAAATTTTGCATCTCCTACTAATATTATAAATGCAAAGGTTTGTGAGGATGGATGTTTGTTACTCTTTCACGCCGAAACTACTAAACCGATTGGGCTGAAATTTAGTATGTAGGTAGCTTAGACCCTAAAATAACACATAAGGTATTTTTTCCCTGATATTCCCACGGGAACGTTGTCTACGCGAGTGAAACCGCGGGGCACAGCTAGTGCATAAAAACAGTGATTTTTGGGAATTATTTAAAAATCACGTGTTTTGGTTCACGGCCACATCTCACGAAAACTTGTTTTGACCACTAGATACCTACCTATTATGAAGTCATGTCTCGCGCCGTGTCTGTTTGTCTCTTTTTTACTCTAAAGATATTACTGATCGAATTTTCTCCACTCGGTGGCGTAGTCATGAGATCCCGAATTCGATCCCGGATATTGGATTTTCCCACATAACTGCCTGGAGTAATTTGTAGTGGTAGGCCTCTTTTGCAGGTGGCCGCCTGGAGAAGTACCACACGTTTGCTAGTTATTCATCCGCTAAGCAGAAATGTGCAAACATTACTGTGTTCCGGTTTGAAGGGCAATGTTACCAGCGAAATTACTGGGCATGACGAGTTTCAACAACTAATATCTCAGGGTGACAGGCGCAGTGCAATGCCACGCAGAATTTTGAATTATGAAACACTGGGTGGCACTGTGTCTGATATGGGAAATCATGATGCTTACCATCAGGCACCTGATTTGCTCGTCATGTCACTCACTATCATAAAAAAAAGTCTGGAACTGTGCCCGGTAGATGGCAATAGGCTCGCCCCCTATTACATGGGACCAATAACATACTGGCCAAATGTGAGTATTTTGTGAAAAGTGAAAAGAAAATGAATGAAAATTTGTCATGTGCTTGAATTTAATAAGAAACGAAAAATGTCGGAGCGGGCTGTTATGCAGTATTACTGCATAATCAAAGGCACATAACACCCCGGACACTCGACTCAATCCTATAGAAAAGCCGCGCTATAACTACCTTCTACCCAGACACTGCATACATTATGGAGTTTTGTACACGTGCAATAAAGTGTGCGTGAGGTGATTTCCCATAGAAGCGGGACTCGTCGAGAGCTCAACCTCGATCGCGTGGTGAGGAAGGCCCGATTGGTGGGCGAATGACAGTGTCCATTCTATACGTAGAATTATTATCTGTTCTATGCTTAAGGCGTAGTCTTTAGTTTGAATTGTCTGAAAGATTGCATACAAGAACATCTATTCACGAAACGAATCGATGAATGGTGAATTCGCTTCACAACTTCACACCGATAATACAATTAGATTGGCGTGTGTTGGTCAATATTGTGTCTTACTCTTGGTATTTATATGCTAAGTAGTTTTAGTACAATGGTCTTTGTCTATGGTCGAAACATTCGCTATAAGTGTTGGTAGCCTGGGCGTGACAATCGCCAAGCTGAAGAGTAAAGCCTGCAATGGTAGACAAAGGAGGAGGCCAATACTGACAATGCCAGAGTTTCTACTAAATAAAAATTAATATACTTTTTTATATATTTATATATTATTTTTTTATTTTATATATATGACTGCCTCGGTGGCGTAGAGGGGTGGAAATGTGGGTGTATCTACTATGGGACTGAGTCCTGGGTACACCTCTGCCTACCCCTTCGGGAAAAAGGCGTGAATGTATGTTATGTATGTTGTGAATTTATTATTTATTATTTTTTCGCGCCTTTTTCCCGAAGGGGTAGGCAGAGGTGTACCCAGGACTCAGTCCCATAGTAGATACACCCACATTTCGCCAGTATGTTATTGGTCCCTGACTGATTGGTTTTTGCCTGACCTGGGGATCGAACCCGGGACCTCTTGATTGGCAGTCGAGCATGCGCCCTCTACGACACCGAGGCAGTCATCTATAATATTGGTAGGATAAGTAAATGAATCGATTAGCAGAGAGGACTTCCGAAATAAGAAATTATAGGCACCTATTATAGGTACATTTACCGCCATCCTCATAATTTTTGTAGTGGTAGGCCTCTTTTGCAGGGGGCCGCCTGGGGAAGTACCACACCTTTGCCAGTTATTCATCCGCCAAGCAGTAATGTGCAAACATTACTGTGTTCCGGTATGAAGGGCAATGTTACCAGCGAAATTACTGGGCATGATGAGATTCAACAACTCATATCTCAGGGTGACAAGCGCAGTGCAGTGCCGCGCAGAATTTTGAATTTTAAAACACTGAGTGGCACTGTGTCTGATATGGGCAATCATGATGCTTACCATCAGGCACCTGATTTGCTCGTCTTGTTCACTCACTATCATAAAAAAAAAAAAAAAAAAAAAATTACCCGACCTACCTAATAATTATAAGTCACCACTGATTATTACTGTACTAATTTTAAATTATAAACTTCCAGAAATAACTAAAATATCGCTCATTATCATACCCTTGGCACAGACGGGGTCAACGACATGTAAACAAAGTGCTTCGATAAGATTCTGCGAAATACATGTCTTGTCTTGGACATTGTTTTCACCTCCGACCGAGAAAGGAAGGAGTGTTATGAGTTTTATGTCTGTCTACGGCACCGTAGCTTCTAAATTAAATTGTCATTTATTTTAGTTAAAAAACCATAATAAAAATAATTTAAATAGCTGTGTTCGTTCCCGTGGAAATATCCGGATTGAAACTATCTTATGTCTTTCATTTTAGCGGCTGCTGAAGGATATGAGCAACACTTCCAATGGTCAGATCGGTTCAAAATATGAAAGAAGCGAAAGTTGTATGTCAGGATCGTAGCAAGTGGAAAGATATAGTGTCTGCCTACCCCAACGAGTACAAGGCGTGACTGTATGTGTATGTATATGGGACAACTTCCACACACGGTCAATCTGGTCCCAAATTAGGCTAGAAGCCTGTACTATGGTAACCAGATGACTGATATACATACTTATATAAGCTTATAACACACAGGGACAGATCAAACAGACATGTTCATGCACACAAATGTTTGACCTGGCCGGACCCGGGACCAGCGGCACAGAAATCAGAGTTACTACCATCTGAGCCAACGAGGCTGTTACTATCACTATAGCATCGACTTGGTTACCCTGACCTGATGCAGCATCAGGTTCAGATGGGCCAGTAGTCTAATATCTCAGGGTGACAGGCGCAGTTCAGTACCGCGCAGAATTTTGAATTTTAAAACACTGGGTGGCACTGTGCCTGTTATGGGCAATCATGATGCTTACCATCAGGCACCTGATTTGTTCGTCTTGTCACTCACTATCATAAAAAATATATATACTGTTTGGACTCCTTGGAATCGTCACAATGAATACTCGCATGTTGCAGATAGAAGAATTTGGATGTCAATTATTAAGTGTTTTATCGTTTGTGGTTCACCAATATGGAGCATATTATCGGTCAATTTATATCTATCTACTTTGGACCTTAGGGGTGTCACTCCACAGATAGATAGATTGATAGATAACAGCTTTATTGGTATTGGTACACCACAAAAAGAAGTTCTTAAAACTAATAACAATTAATAATAACTAGTGTAACAATGGGCGGTCTTATAGCTAAGAGTGATCTCTTCCAGACGACCGTGTAGGGAGAGGAGAGAACCGTAATAAACATTTGGTCGGTGGTGTTACAGAGAACACTAGGTATGATCGGCCAACGCTCCTACTGGGCAGTGTTTGGTTAATGGTTGCTGCTCGGCTCGCGCGCTAGCCACCAGCCAAATTATTTAATATATTTTTCTGTGATTTTTGCAACGATAATTCATTTATAAACGATCTAGTTTAATTACTACACATACAGATATGCTTATGGTTGTAGAAATAAAAGAATAAAGAAGTAGGTAATCAATAAATTACATAGAAACTAATTAATACTTACTTACACATCCGTCAGTCGTCAGTTATTCATCCGCCAAGCAGTTATGTGCAAACATTACTGTGTTCCCGTCTGAAGGGCAGTGTTACCAGCGAAATTACTGGGCAAGACGAGTTTCAACAACTAATATCTCAGAGTGACAGGTGCAGTGCAGTGCCGCACAGAATTTTGAATTTTAAAACATTGGGTGGCACTGTGGGCAATCATGATGCTTACCATCAGGCACCTGATTTGCTCGTCTTGTTACTCACTATCATAAAAAAAATACTAAAAGTGGAAGTTGTCCCATATTATTATTATTTATATCGGCGAGTGGGAACCCTCGGGCTCGACCCCAAACCGGTTTCGAGTCAGCAGTTTTCAAGGGATTCTTAACTCTCATTTTACGTAATAATAATTATTGGTCCCATGTAATAGGGGGCGAGCCTATTGCCATCTACCGGGCACAGTTCTAGACTCCAGGCAGTTATTGAGATAATTCCTAATGGAAAAATCCAATATTTAACACTATGCCTGACCTGGGAATCGAACCCGGGACCTCTTGATTGGCAGTCGAGCATGCGCCCACTACGCCACCGAGGCAGTCTCGAGGCTAATTGATTATTGAATTATGTGAACTTATCAGAATACAATGCTTATTTTAAATGGTACATTTAATTATAATTAAAGCGATGTACGTCAATGAATTAACCTTGGTAAGGCTCCTTCGTAAGTGGGCAATGATTTTAATGTGACGAAATAATTGAAGAGCTATATATTTGAGGTTTACTTTCTTATGGCAAATTTTTTTATCGTTTTTTGCTGGATTTTGGGAGAATGTTCTAAACGCAAGGGCTAGCGAGAGAGAACATATAGAGAGATACGTGATAGAAAGTTAGAAGAGTTAGAAAGAGATAGTTATATATATAAGTAAATATAAGTTCTTTTGTTGCTGTTTTCTTCGCGACATGTTACTATTTTAAATTAGATGTTCGCACATGTTTTTATGTTGCGATCCAGATTGAAACTTGTTATTTTTTTTATACTAATTTTTATGTGATTGTAATATGTTATGTGCTTTTAATAAATAAAAAAAATAAAAAAATAAGAAGGAGATGCAACTTGTAGTAGGTTTAATATGACTGTAGGTTATTAGCGTTGTGCGAGCTGAATTGCACTTTATTGCGTCGCGGCCAGAGTCGATATTTACATGTATTTGAGGAGTGTCCCTTCTGTAACTTTCGTTTTGCATTCTGTGATCTAGATAAGAATACGAGGTTGCCATACGAATAGCAAAAAAAATCTATTCAACTTCCGTTGCGTAAAAAAAAGGCTAGGTATGTAATATAATATACTATTGTTAAACAATAGAATCGCGTGATGAAGAATAATTTTAACAACATCCGTTAAATAATAATGTAGCATTATCACAATACTGATGACTGATACCAATAAATGATGGTGTATGTATGACATTGCCTTAATAGAACGCTATTCGCGTTGTGTGAATTTTAGTCGTACACGAAAGATGTTCATGGAAGCCTAGTACTTGTTAGCAAAGTATTAGGAAATCAGAATATAAATTATATTAATTTGGGTTGTAAATAGAGATGAAACATGGACGTTTCTGATCTCCTAGTAGGTAGGCACTTGGCGAAGACTCATGGAAATACTTTTTTCCGATCCATCTTGTTTCCGTCGCATTGTTTGTTACATCTAAAAGACGCGACGTCTTCTCAATTTCTAAACCCCTGGTCTTTCAACAAAGCAGATACGTCTCCTCATTGCATTCAAATCCAAATTCATACAAGTTTATGTTTCGGTTCTGACACCCTAGTAACTAGTAGAATCCTGTACTGGAACACCAGAAATTAATGTTAGCTAATTTCCCTCTCGTTTTAATTACAGAATCATGGGTGGAACTAAACACGGGCGGCGGTCTTGCCGCTGTGGAGAATGAATACATAAGACTTCTGCGCGAGGCGCAGAGAGAAAGCAGAGACTCTTCGGTGCGCCACTCTAGGGCTTCTAGTGTTAAAGGCAGGTGAGTGAAACGGTTGGGGAGATTTCTTACGTTTTATGTGTTCCTGGTTCCTGTTCACAAATTTACAGTGGTACTGAATTCTGGAGTATGCAAAAGTACTGAAGACAGACTTTAAAACGGTTTTCACCATAGGTTCAGATAGATTTGGTTTTTTGCCAATGGAGAGAAAATGGTTTAACGTATATATATTTTTCTAAATTGTCAAGAGGTTGAAAAAAAAACATGTGTCAATTTGGAGCTTATGCGAATAGATATAAATAACTATGCTTTACCCGTACGAAGCAGGGCGATTTTCTTGTTTATAATAAATAATATTGCACAATGCCAAAGTACGTTCCATTACTCCCTTACAATGAAATACACTATCACTTACTCATCCCCTATTTCAAGACAGTCCAAAGACCTTCTTTGTGAGATTTTTAGCACAAAGGAACGTGATTCACTCGTGCCGTCGACCTCTGCACGTATTATGAACTCCTGGTACTCGATAGTGATCACGTAGACGAAATGCACTTTATTTTTGTCTAGATTTTTTACCCTGATAAAGAGTTTTATTATAAACCATTTTCAATGCGAATATAATAAATTAACAAGGATATTAATGATAGCGGTGAAAAATTGAAGGCTTATTTATTCCCAAGAGGTTCATGAAAATAATCAATATAATTTTAAACTTTCATACGTGTATTATTTACCAATGGGTCCCTAAAATTTGACGTGCAGTCAGTAAAATCAATACAAAAAAAAAAACATTACTTTTTGCATTTTCAAGTCATTAGAATGAAAAAGACATAGATGAGAGCGAGATAGATAGATAGCACGCAAGGATTAGGAAGAAATATAATTATAACGAGGTAGGAACATGAAAAGTGTTTTGGTCAACAACACATTATCCTAAAAATATTTACACAAATTCGAGTTTTTAAAATATGACCATAGCTAAAAAACCTAGATGGGCAGATCGCCCATCCATACCAGCGCCATTCCAATAAATGTAAAGTCAAAGATGAATGAAATAAACCAGATGCGGACAGAAAACAGAAGTTTTACTGACGTTCTTTTAGTAGTGGCATTAAAAACAAAAATGTTGCTACGAGGCAAAATAAAATGTTACGTCTTTAATATAAATAAACGTATAAACAGTTAATTTTTAGGTAAAATTTTTGGAACGAAAACATTTTTAGTAAAAATGATGGTAGAAAAAAGTCATTAAATTTTCAAATGCTTCGAATAGAAGATACTTAATTCGATTAGAATAAAAAAAAATGTTTGCAGTTGACTTCGCGCGTGCATTGCATTGAGCTTGCCCTCATTATTATGCGGCTTCCTGGCTGCAGCTAATTAGTAAAAACCTTTGCTATTATTAGAATTACTTACGATTAACCTCTGGGGCCCTGGTACTTTGACTTTTAAATAGTTATTGTAAAAAACATACATTCAAGCCTTTTTTCCCGAAGGGGTAGGCAGAGGTGTGTACCCAGAACTAAGTCCAAGTCAATATATTTATTTGTTTTGTATGGTTAAATCTATATGGTTAAAAGAATTTCGCAAGTAATAAAAGGTTCGACGAAAACAGTTATTCCAAAAAAAGAAACTCATACATTACAAATTTTCTTTGTGTCAAGATAATTTTAATCAATTTGACATTTTGAGTATTTATGTAAAAAAAAAGTACATATAATCATCAAATCCATTTCTTGACCTAGGTTAATAAGGTTTAATTAAACCATTTATTGTTATTGTTCAGTTCTTTGAAAACTGTGCGCATATTGTTTCGTTCCGCCATATCTATTAAAATCTGAAGTCGTGCGACATAAAAAAAGTTACGTAATCGATGTAAACGAGTTCTGTACAAGACATCTACTAAACCCACGTAACACCTCCGCTCCGTTTATGGTAGCCTGGTACTTCGATCTTAAAAAATGTTTTCACTTTTGTCTCAAACTTTATTTGGTGATTGATGACCTCTTTTTATTGCTGCTTGGTATTTTAAAAGTAATTTTCAAAGTAAGTAAAATCTTAAGTATTTTTTTTATTTTCTACCTTAATTATTAGATTTTGGACATGTGGAGATAGTATAGGATAGAAGATTGACGAAAGAGATTTTAAAGGAGAGTGAATATGAATGGTAATGTCGGTAGGTCGACATAAGCGTACTTTCTGTGCTCAAGCTCATGATGTTACAATGAAACACCTGGTCAAAATAACTAAGAACCGACAAGCATGCATGAATGTGATGAAAGTGTAAGAACCGACAGTCTTGTGTCAGGATCGTAGCAAGTGAAGAGAAATAATATATGCATAGTATATGTCTACCACAAGGGAAACAAGTCTGCACTATATATAATGTATGTATTAACGTTTGTATGTATGTACACCCTGTGCCCCGCGGTTTAACGCGCGTAGTCTTCGTTCCCGTGGAAATATCGCGATAAAAGTACCCTATGTGTTATTCCAGGGTCTAAACTATCTGAATACCGAATTTCAGCCCAATCGGTTCAGTAGTTTTTGCGTGAAATAGTCACAAACATCCATTTATCCATCCATCCATCAAACTTTCGCATTTTTAATATTAGTAGGATCATCAAATATGTGCATTGTTTAAAGGAATTGACGAATAAAATCGATTAATTTATTATCGGCAATCGGTATCCGTCATATTAAGGTCTAACTAAGGTCAAGGATTATTGGGTATTTGGCATAATCACACACACGTTAAAATTACAATATATTATAATAAGACCTACTTATTATGTAAATGTTCTTCAGTGAACTGTTTCTTTGGCGCTGTGTACGAACATAATTAATGTGTGAATCTTGCCGATCTGCTGATCCTTATTAGTATTTTTAATTTTTAGGCAAATTTCGCAATTTTGTAGTGGTAGGCCTCGTTAGCAGGGGGCCGCCTGGGGAAGTTACACACCTTTGCCAGTTATTCATCCGCCAAGCAGTAATGTCAGGGGGTGTCAGCTTAGTTCCCGGCCAATGCCAACACGGCGAAGGAAATGTTAAAAAGAAACGGAGCTGTACAAACGACAGAGAAAGCACTATTTACTGACCCTACTAAGGAAAATATAACATTTTAGTAGAATTCAAAGTTATGGGAATTATTTAATTAATTCGGAATATAGAATTATACACTTTTGAAATAAGTAATGAAATTTATTAATAATTTTATTACATATATTGTTCAAATTAGTTAAATCTAGACCTCAGATTCTTATGATTACTTGAATCAGCGTTAGAAGAATTTCTTTTTTGCCATCTGGCAACCGGATAATAGAAATGGCTGTTTTTTGTTTACGATTTTCACTTTTTCATTGATTTGCACTTTGCACATCTTTAGTGGAAATAAGTTTTGTAAAGTTTCTCGTGTTTGTTATATTGTGCTATAGAAAGTTTTGTTTTTGTGCTAACGAGATCATAGACTCTATTATTGCGATTGTGCGAAAAAGACGCCTAGGTTAGGCAAAGTGTTAAATATCGGATTTTTTCGTGAGGGATTATCTCAATAACAACCTGGAGTCTAGAACTGTGCCCGGTAAATGGCAATAGTCTCGCCTTCTATTACATAGGACCAATAACATACTGGCGAAATGTGGGAGTATACTTAGTATGAGACTGAGTTCTGGGTACACCTCGGCCAACCCCTTCTAGAAAGATGTTGTGAAATATAAGATTTACCTTATTTTCATCTGAATAAAGACTACTTTCTAATATACCTGCTCTTATTTTTTACCCTTTGCCTATGGCATGAATAGATATAGAAGTAAATATAGATATATAATATTGGTAGGTACCTATAGCTAATGTTAGAAATATTAAATCTCCCGCGCTACTGAATAGTTCCAGTGCGAAGCGTTGGTAGCGCTAGCGCTGCTTCGTGTACGCAAATCTGAAGTACGTAGTGGGACTTCTTCTTGTATATGAATGTGTTCTGTGAGTAATGTGCAAACATTACTGTGTTCCGGTCTGAAGGGCTATGTTACCAGCGAAATTACTGGGCATGAAGAGTTTCAACAAGTACTATCTCAGGGTGACAGGCGTAGTGCAGTGCCGCGCAATTTAGAATTTTATAACACTGTGTGGCACGGTGTCTGATATGGGCAATCATGATGCTTACCATCAGGCACCTGATTTGCTCGTCTTGTTACTCACTTTCATAAAAAATAAATCGCAATTCTTTCATTTATTTGAAAAATAGATAGACAGCACATGCACCTCCATAAGAATGTGTCATAGCTACAAGAAATTTCATGAAATTTGACACAATTCTATGAAAATAATACCAAATCGATGTTATGCATTCCCAGGTTTCCGCCGAATATAATTGACCCATTCTTTAAGTTAATATATCCTGATATTGTTATAGTGAAGTAAACTATGTCCCTGTCATTTTAATTTGTCGTATAAACCCTTGGTTTTTCATAGTGAACTTCCAAAAATCGCAGTTTTACTCGTGGCATTGGATGTTCACTACAAAAGAATGTAGTTCATAAACAAAAATAAAATGATAGGGACATACTTTACTTCATCTTCAAAATATCAGGATATAAATATATCAAATAGGTTTACTGTATTCGGAGGAAACAGGGGAATACAAAACATCTATTTGGTAAATTTTCCATAGGATTGTGTCAAACTGCTAAGAGGTCCTCTTTCCTGTTAAGAATAAAATTAATAATTCCATGGTTTTACGGCGAAGATTATTGAAATTATGTGAGTAACGCTCAATGCAAAGTTATCTATTCTCTCTCAAATCTGTAATAGATAAAACGTCAAACGTCACTTCTTAGATTTCCTGGGCTTTAGTAGTCGATGAAAGTCGTTAGACAGGTTTGAAAGCTAGACTAAGCCTAGACCTTGTCGATTTTTTTACATCCTTCCAAGATTTCTAAATGCCATTTTATTTGGTACTCGCATCCCGCCTCGGCTTCGCAGCAACGAAGCATAGTTAAATAGATAGTTTCAAGAACACATTTTGCATATAACTCAACTAAGCGTGGTAGCTATGCAGAAGTTTCCAGGCATCTTTGTCATCTATCTGCTGATTGACTTTATACTTAAACTAGTGTGGGCTTTGCCCGCTTGCAATTATGAAATATGGGAGTTTTATATCAAAACTTTGACGCTCTTTTTGGACACCTTATAATGTGAATTTTCAAAAATCCTTTCATAGCACACGTCCAATGCAACGAAAATAACCTATATTCCAAATTTCAAGTCTCTAGGATCTGTGGTTTGGGCTCAGTGTTGCATGTCAGTCAGTGAGAGATTTAGGATTTTGATAATATTAATAATTCAAAACAATTTACGTAGATAATATTATGATACATTATTATGAGATAAACACCATAACAATGGTGACTCACATCTTGTTTACATTCTGACAACAGTAAGCAGTACGTGAGATATTTTATTATCATAAACATACATTATGTAAATACTTGCATGATGTAGCCGTGCCTTTTCCATTAAATAATACTCGAACACTTCAGCATATTTTAAATGATTTATTCCAAGCCCACCATCTTCAATCTCGCTCTACAATCATCTGTCGCTGGCATCCACCTCCCTGTGTTGCCATCGCGCCCTCGCACATGCCATAGATCTCCGTGAAACCACACGTTCCCATTAATACATGTGCGTCACAAAATAACATCAACCCTACAATACAAAGCATAAAAATCACGCTATTTTCCCTGAAAGGTTTTTTTTTGTATAATATAATATGGGACACACGGTCATCTGGTCCCAAACTAGGCTAGAAGCCTGAATTATGGTAGCCAGATGACTGATATACATACTTATAGCTTATTACACCCAGACACAGATCAAACAGACACGTTCATGCACACAAATGTTTGACCTGGACGGGGATCTAACCAGGGGCCTGGTTCTCGATCTGGCAGACTCTTGAAGTTTAGTATTTGTTCTCTCAATTTCAGTCCAAAGTCGCCACCGAACAGCCCCAATTTGGAACCTTCCACGGAAGACGAGCTGAAGGGAGTCTACATTAACTGCTGGCGGGTGAGTCTCGTTCTTATTTGTTCATGTAGACTTCTACAATCTAAATTCTGCAGTGGTAGGCCTCTTTTGCAGGGGGCCGCCGGGGGAAGTACCACACCTTTGCCAGTTTTTCATCCGCCAAGCAGTAATGTGCAAACATTACTGTGTTCCAGTCTGGAGGGCAATGTTACTAGCGAAATTGCTGGGGCTTGACGAGTTTCAACAACTGATATCTCGGGGTGACAGGCGCAGTGCAGTGCCACGCAGAATTATGAATATTAAAACACTGGGTGGCACTGTGTTTGATATGGGCAATCAATGATGCTTACCATCAGGCACCTGGTTTGCTCGTCTTGTTACTATCATAAAAAATATATATAATTATATTTTCCAAATATTAAAAATAAGAAATAGATAGTTCCCGGGGGAAGGTTATTTTCTTCATCTCTGTTTTGCCTTCATTGGCCGGCCAGAGAGGAGTCGCGAGAGCCTCGTGCTCGAGGGAGGATGTGAAGTATAAGTGGCGAGTGGGCGAGCGTGATGCGACCTTAGGGTAACGCAACGTATGAGCCGTTTAAGGTCCAGGGACACCTCTCCTACCCGCCGCCGCGAGCACCAACGTTGCGTCTCATCGCCTTCATTACACAAGGCCTTTATAGGGGGTCCGTTCAGTCAGCGGCGAGTCATCGCCTGCCGTAATATTTCACCATGAGACGGAAGTGGCAGGTGCCGGAGTCTCCAGCAATAGCCCGGTTACCATCCATCTAGAAATCACACCTATGGACATATCAAGTAGTTTCCATCCAATCACAATAGTCCTTGCACCTAGCGGGGGCTGTCTTTGAGCTCATCTTCTGTAGATGATTTCAGAGATGGACCCCGATAGGTGCTATCCATTATTATTATTACCTTTAGATTAAAAGCTCAAAGGAGACGTGCAGAGGGCACGTAGGACTAAAAATGGTCACAGTGTACGCCTATAAAAAAACCGGGTATTAGCCATTGATATAAAGAAAAGGGGAGAGGTACTGGCTTCTCGAAAATGGCAAGCTCAAATTAGGTCCCATTAGGTCGACGTACGTCAGTAAGGTAAGGTCGTACGAGCGAATAATATTGTTGTCTCGGTCGCACTTCGGTCTTAGGTACTAGGTACGTCTTTCTATCATTGTTGTTCATTATATGTCACTGTGCAAACTTCACACTGAGCAAATTGCACGTGCCAGTTGTTGAGTTCTAAGAGGTCCACTTTCCTGTTAAACGACCGTTTTTGTCTTCTGATTTTTATAGTAAAATGTATGTATTATCTATTTCAGGACGATTCAAACGACTGGGTTTGGGAGTGGAGCAGTCGGCCGGATCAACTGCCACCCAAGTATGACTCTAACTTTATTTGTGTAAATTATTAAAAAAACATAATTATATGGGACAACTTCCACACACAGTCATCTGGTCCCAAACTAGGCTGGAAGCCTGTACTATGGTAATCAGATGACTGATATCAAATACATCAAATTTTGAATAGCCGTACTGGCCACCGACTATTCCGGACTCACGCACACCAGCGTTTGTGCGCTTCCATATGTGTGCGTGAGCTTAGCGAATATCGTCTAGATTTTGTATGTCTCCTTAAATATGTAATATTCAAGAACAAAAAGATGTAATATTTAAGAACAAAGAGATGCTATATTTAAAAACAAAAAGGTATAATTTTTTGTTCTTAAAAATATTGCATCTTCTTGTTCTTAAATATTACATATTTTTAAGCCCGTCACACACGTAGCTATACTATATATTAATATAAATCATAGCATAGCATATTCGACTGATCGCAAACGCAGCTATAATATGTATTTCTATGACGTCACCAACATATACCGTAATATATATTATTGCATATTAATATAAACTACTGTATCAATGAAATGAAGGCTAAATTATATATTATAGCATCGTCTCCGTGTGTGGTAGCTTGCTATAATATAAATTATAGGACGGTATATTAATATATATGATAGCTACGTGTGTGACAGGCTTTGTTCTTGAATATTACATCTTTTTGTTCTTAAATATTACATCATTTTGTTCTTAAATATTACATCTTTTTGTTCTTAAATATTACATCTCTTTGTTCTTAAATATTACATCTTTTTGTTCTTGAATATATACATATTTTTGTAACAAATGATGAAATTGTTTATAACCAGGGACTGGCGTTTCAAGCACCCTACCAATGCCCGCGGGCCTCCCTCAGCGACCTCCTCTATCGAAGTATTGGAGCAAGTCGCGCCCAACATGCAACAGGTAATAAAATACTACTAATTTCTGTTAACTACTACACGTATCCGGGGCGTCCGTCTGGACGGTACTAGTAGATAGACAACCGTCTATCTACCTCTATTAATAATCGCTTACAATTTCCAAAAACCCCTCGCGTAATAAATGAACGACCCCACATCAGAAGTGGGATGAGCCTAATTCAAAACCTGTATAAAATCTACTTTAGGTATGAAGCTGCAAGTATCCGGTGCGTCCGTCTGGACGGTACAATGTCTATGTGCTAGACAGAGAGAACAGATAGAGAGATACGCGATAGAAAGAGAGGCAGCTTGTATGTTAATATAACGATAATTAGTTAGACGCTGTGCGACCTGAATTGAACTTTATTGTGTCGGAGCTAGAGTCGCTATTCATTTAAATGATTATGAAGAATGTCCCTTCTGTCTTTTTCGTGTTGTTTGACAGCCTCGTTGGCTCAGACGGTAGTAACTCTGCTTTCTGTGCCGCAGGCACAGAAATTGCAGGCGCAGGTTATAGTGAAGTAACCTATGTCACTGTCATTTTAATATTTCTTATAAACTCTTGGTTGTTTCATAGTGAACTTCCAAAAATCGCAGTTTTACTCGCGTGATAGGACGTTCACTACAAAAAATGTAGCGTTTATAAACAAAAATAAAATGATAGGGACATACTTTACTTCAACTTTAAAATATCATGATATAAATATATCAAATAGGTTTACTGTATTCGGAGGAAACAGGGGAATACAAAACATCGATGTAGTAAATTTGTCGTAGGATTGTGTCAAACTGAATTTGTAGTGGTAGGCCTCTTTAGCAGGGGCCCGCCTGGGGAAGTACCATACCTTTGCCAGTTATTCATCCGCAAAGCAGTAATGTGCAAACATTACTGTGTTCCGGTCTGAAGGGCAATGTTACCAGTTTACCAGCGAAATTACTGGGCATGATGAGATTCAACAACTAATATCTCAGGGTGACAGGCGCAGTGCAGTGCCGCGCAGAATTTTGAATTGTAAAACACTGGGTGGCACTGTGTCTGATATGGGCAATCATGATGCTTACCATCAGGCACCTGATTAGCTCGTCTTGTCATTCTTTATCATAAAAAAAATGTATTACAGAGCCACTGTCTGTCCGTCCGTCGCAGTTGCTTGTTCAGTCGCGGAGCGTTCGCAGCCGTGCTCGTTACTAACATCGTGTCTCTCATTCTCGGCGCCGGAATCGGGTAAGCTCAAACTCGAAGATTTTTTTTTCTTTTATGGACCCACACAAATGTATTGCCAGTGTCAAGATTTGTATTTTTAACCTTACACGAGACATTCATGGACTCACACGTTAGTGTATTTGTCAGTGTCAAGTTATTTAAATTTTCAAGTTAATATGGTCAATTCAGAGTCAGGGCAAGCCCAGTCAAGTCACAGCTCTAGTAAAGTGGTGGTCTTTACAAGAAGCTGTCGGAATTTTGATGGGAACACGAAAAAACACATTTCAACTCTCGCATCACTCGCCAAGAGACTTGTGTATCTTCGAAAACACTCAACACGTAATATTCCACCATTATTACACGTTAAACACTCGAAAATGCACTGATAATTGATAATGATACGGGAGCCAAATTGTATTCTTCGGCTTCCCGCCAAAACTCAAAATTTATTTATTTGAATGAAAATTTACTAAATCGATGTTTTGATTATTCCCCTGTTTCCTCCGAATATAATTAACTCATTGTAAAAAAAACCATATAAGTTTTTATTTGATATGTCCTGATATTTTTATAGTGAAGTAACCTATGTCCCTGTCATTTTAATTTCTCTTATAAACTCGGTTGTTTCATAGTGAACTTCCAGTGAAGCCCAGTTTTACTCGCGTGATTGGACGATCACTACAAAAAAATCTAGTTTATAAACAAAAATAAAATGATAGGGACATGTACTTCATCTTTAAAATATCAGGGTATAAATATATCAAATTAGTATAGGTTTACTATATGTATTCGGAGGAAACAGGGGAATACAAAACATCGATATGGTAAATTTTCCATAGGATTGTGTCAAACTGAGTCCTTACATCTGTCTACCCCTTCGGGAAAAGGCGCGATTTTATATATATATGTTTTTTTTCTGTGTTTTTTCAGTGTATGGCTGAGCAAGAGAGGAATCCTGCCCCCGCGACTGATCGTCATCAACTAGATACAAGACTGATTGTGATGCGGTTTTATAACGAGTAGCTTATTGCGTTACTGCTAATATCTGAACATTTCTGATAAAAAATATATGATTTACTGTGAGAAAATTTCAGATTTTTTTCAAGTATATTTTGGAATTTTTCAAGTAAATTTTGAACCTATTTAAGTAGTTTCGGAACTTTAAAATTAATAGTTTATTTGTATATTATGGCTTAATTTCGCAAATTTTGGAACTTATATTCAGTCAATAAAGTTCCGGATTTTGGGTGAAAGAAAAGATTTCGTTATAATATCTATATATATATTTTTTTCGTTATAATATCTATTTCGTTATAATATAATTCTTGGAAGTTATAGTTTTATCATAAAATATTCAGATAATTGTAGTATTTACGTATATATAACTGTTATTAAATACTGTATTAAAAATAATTTACAAACTTGACTAAAGGCCAAATAACTTTTTTCATTCCTCTTTCTTAAAAAGATAATATTAACTTTTTATCTTAAATATTTAATAACAGTTCTATTTAAGCAAGACTGTATGGGAAGTGTAGGATTTAAGTAAATTACTTATAAATAAGCAAAAAAATAAAAAAGTTAGCACCTAGAAGTGACCATTTTTGTATTTTTGTTACATTAAAACCTCTATGGTGACTTGATTTTTCAATGCTGTTTATTTTTCGCGCCTTTTGAATTTGACAGTTGTCAATGTCAGGTTTTTTCTGCGCAACAGTGGCGTCGCACTGTTTATAAGCCAAGATTTATTTTTGTAATTGAAAAATTTTGAATTTTTTTTATATCAGAAAGAACCTAGTCTGTAAGATTTTAAAATTACTAAGATTTGTCATCGTTTTCTATTTAAAAAATAAGCTTTTCTAATAATTATAGGAATTGCAACATTTGTAATGATTAAAATAATGTTGGATTATTTTTTTTGTTTTTTCAATTACTATGTCAATTATTTAAACAAAACTGATTGTTTTTTGGTTTTTAACTAAAATATATCAATATCATTACAAGTGTTTAAGAAAAGCTAAATTTCATATTTAGGAAGCCTAGCCATTCTATTTCTATATAATTATTAGGTCATGATTGTTATATTTAAAATGCATAATAATCATTGAGTGTAGAATTCCATTTTGACTAATTTTCATACTTTTGTAAGGTAACTTTTGGCGCCATTTTTCCAATTTCCGGAAAATTGCAGTAAAAATACCGTGAGCGATACTTTTGTTTAGTGATGCTGTCAACATAATACCTGTCTCTGCCTGCCTACCAGGGGAAAATAAGTAATACCAGTCATTAAGTGGCCATTTTTCTCTGTATTTAGAATAATGTCCAAGAGCTGAAAAACACTAATTTTCCGTCATTTAGTGAGTTTTGACAGCTGTTTTTCTGTCGGAAATTTTCTAAAATTCGAGGGAAAAAAACTGCCAGTAAGTCAATTGGGCATCTTTGAATCATCTGTACGTAGAAAATAAATTGGGCATCTGTACGTAGTACATATTATAGTGATCCGTGCTTTGAATCACAGAATGACGGGACTAGAAACCACTATCAAAATGGAATTCTATTTTCAGAAGTTAAAAGAAAAAGGGATGCATGTTTTTATCACTTGAAAAAAAAGTTGCCAGGATGTATTTTTTTATCGCTTGAAAAAAAAGTTGCCAGGATGTATCGATTTTTAATACTTTTTTATAAATTTAAATATTCTTAAAGAAATAAGCTTTTAAAGAGAAAAAATATCACGAGCCCCTCTGTGATTTATATAATATTTATTATTGAGAAAATTGTAATTTTGCTTTTAAGAGAAGAACTTTATGTATGTAGTGTAAAACATATTTTCTGTTATTTTTAAGAGCTTTATTGACCTGGCGGAGTTTTTATGTTTTCTTTTCTTACTATTTAGTAATCTATATAATAATTAAAAAAAAAACTAACTTTTTTATTTTAAACATTTTTTTTTAATTTAGTTTACAATTGTTACAAAAAGGTGTAGCATAATATATAAATACTTGAAGAGAGTGCGTCTATTCGTCAAACTGTCGCAAAATAACGAATTGCGAAACCAGAAAAAAACTCGCTTCACGTACAAAATGGACACAGCTGATCTTGGTTTGTATGGGAAGTTGAAATTTTTTTTAAACAAATTGTCGGTGGTCAGGTAGCAACGTCATCAATAAAAAAGCAGTTTTACATAATATAGTCACGCATTGTTCCCGGTGGGGTAGTCAATTTTGATGTGTTTTGTGTCATAAATTGTAAAGAAACTGGAGGCCACTAGAATCCTCAAGATTATAGACTTAAAAATTGTGGCTAAAAGCGATAAGGAGGGTAAAGTTTGAACCTAAAAACGGGGCGTGTTGTTTTTACGTAGGTAACCTGCATCACATCATCAAGCACGTTCTAAACCGTAAATGTTTGAAAATTTACTAATCAGTCAATTAACAGAAAACAATACATTAATAGACCATGAAATTGTGAAAAGTTAAAAATAAGCATAAAGGAAATACAACTTTACTTTCTGGTCTGCATCCTTTCCACGTAAAGAGGAGTCTCTTTCATAATTCTTTTATCCAAATTATTTATTAAATATCAATTCTTGATAGGAAAAATGTTTAAAAACAATGCAAATATGAATAAAATTAGAAATGTTTAAATCTCCCTCCATAACAAGGGTTCGTTCAGAGGTGGCGCCATCTGCGATCAGCTTTCATTTGCCAGTTGCCAGCCCCATTATATTACTACGCGTTTTTGTAAAACATTGTATTATATCGTTAAATACTCCTAGTTTCTCTATAATATAATTATATTGTAAACTTTGCAAGGTCAATAAAGTGATATAACCTAATATTAAAAATATTACATTCTTTTGTAGTGTCTAGAATTTTTTAAGATTAAAATAAAGAAATATTTAAAAATTGGTTTGTTTTATTTATAGGGAATCAACGGTTTACTCCCTAAGGCCCCCACTAACACGGGAAACAGTGGGTGAGGTTAGGACAAATTTTTAATTTTTGTGCCAACCGCCATAACAGTCAGAACGATCAAGCTCGAAGGTCCACTCCTGGCCATAAATGAGTACCTAGCATATTGGCAAAAAGACAATTATACCAAAAAATGTCTTTTCTAGTTCTTCATTCAACATTTTTTAAAGCCAGAACAGTAGCCAAAGATCGAGCAGAAATGAGCAAATTTTGAAGCCCAAATGAGCAGCATGCTGGCAAAAAGACAATTAATTATACCAAAAAAAACCTGTCTTGAATAAACTATTTTTCATTTAATATTTTTGTAGCCAGAATAGTAGCCAAAAGAAAATAAAAAGTATTTTCTGTAATATCCGCTTTTGACTACTTATAATAAGAACCGCCATCTTTTTTTTTTGGGCGGGAAACCGTTGACCTGTGTAAACGAAATTTTCTCGCATCCAATAAATTATTGTTTTTTATCGTAAATAGTGGGCTACGGCGCGAGTTCTTGTAAGGACCGAGAGCCTAGCTCGATTAAGTACCGTACAATGACTTCTGTGCCTTATTCTGAGGAGAAAAATGTGAAACAAGTTATACAGTTGGAAAATATGGCGGGAAAAAGGGATGATCGTATACAATCGGAAAATGAGATGGAGGTGGAAACTAGCAGTAACAGAAAAAGAATTAGAACTACTCAAGAGAACGATAACTCATCGGAGGATGGATGGACAGCGGTATCTAAGGGAAAGAAATCAGTAAGGACAGTACAGGAAGAAGAGGAAAAGAAGATTCATGTGTGTGCCGTTAGCTCAAAAGCCCTGCCGAAACAATTCGCTTTAGCACGTCTGTTTACCGAACACAGTATATCTAACGTTTTAAAAGTTAAGTATGTAAGCTCGTCTAAAATTATAATTACCTTTGACAACAGTTCGAGTGCCGAAAAATTTCTGCAAACGAAGAAGTTTGCGGACATGGAGTGGAGATGTTATAAGACAACTGAAGTTGGTGTATCTTACGGCGTGATAAAGAATATTGAGACGGATCTTGAAATACAAGAGATTCTGAAGAATATAAACAGCTCATATGAGATAGTGTCTGCAAGGCGTCTCAACAAACGTGGAATCGCTGATGATAACAATAGCAGCAACTGGGTAGCCAGTGAATCAATCCGGTTGGCGTTCAAGGGAGCATCCCTGCCATCTCACGTATTTATACAAAACATAAGAATAAAAGTAGAACCTTACAAATTCCCTGTGACTCAATGTTCCAGGTGCTGGAAATTTGGACATCTAGCTAAGTTTTGCCCTAGTAAGAAGATTGTATGTCCAAAATGCTCAAAAAATCACGAAAATTGCGAGACAGAAGTATTCTACTGTGTCAACTGCACGGGCTCCCACATGGCTTTACACAGAATATGCCCTGTCTACAGAAAGGAAAAAAGAATACGAGAATTAATGTCAGAATTAAATATAACTTACAGAAAAGCTCTTTCGACATATGTCCCTCCTACTCCGGAGATAAAACGCCCACTAGAACAGTATAAAACAGCTTTATCACATGAGGTAGTTCAAGAACACTCCTATCCAGACCCCATAAATATTACCACGTCATATGCCAATGTGGTGAAGTCGAACATTCGATTGGACCACTCTTATGCTCGAAGCATGGAACCTGGAAATTGCGAAGAAAAAAACTATAAATCAATGAATACTGAATGCGATCCTGAAGTCCAGCAGAAACAAACTCAGGAATCGGAAGCAGGTCTAGGATTAGGGACTAGAAAGAAATTGAAAAGAAAGAAGAAAACACAAGCACAGAACAACTCGAGAGAACAAGGATGGGACAAGGTTTCATCTGAGTATTCTGAAGAAGAGGCCCCTACGACCACTGGATCTAAGAAGTATGATAAAGAAGATAATGATAATATGACTTTCACCATCCTATTAAGTAAGCTTAAGAATATAATATTTAGTAATCAATCATTTGAGAAGAAGTTAGAGTCAGCTGTTAAGGTATGCTTGCAATGGTTTATATCTAAAGTCATAGGTAGTATATCTGCGAGGTCTTGGTTAAACCTTGACCTCAATTATGGATTATAACTCTTTTTCGATCTCTTCCGTTAACCTGATACAGTGGAACTGTCAAAGTTTGAGGCCTAAGGCTATATCTTTTGAAACACTCCTTGCTCAAGAAAATATACATATAGCTGTTCTATGTGAAACATGGCTTGATCCTGAGAGTACCTTTTATATGAATAGTTATAACATATATAGATCCGATAGAAATGACTGTTATGGTGGTGTAGCAATCATGACACATAAATCTGTGAAGTCACAGCTGTGTCCAGCATTAAACTTAAATTCTGGTATTGAGTTGATCCAAATCAAGATTTTAAATTGTCAATACATAGATAATATTATTTCCATTTATTGCCCATCCACAGTTCGTACTTCTCAAGCCGACTGGGATAACATATTTTCTATTTGTGACACAAAAACTCTCATTTTAGGCGACTTTAATGCACACCACCCTAACTGGTCATGTAAGACAGACTTTAGGGGTAACCAAATAATTGAAGCCATGTTAGATTCACCATTTTCTTATTTAAATGATGGCAGCCATACTCGAATTAGATTAGTTAATGGGGCTCTGCAGCAATCTTCGCCAGATATATCATTCATTTCTTGTGATATTGCTATAAACTTTATGTGGAAAACCATAAATGAAACACTTGGCAGTGAGCATTTGATGATAAAAATATCGTGTATGCAGGCTAACACGTCGCGCGAATCTACTAAGAAGCGAAATTTTAAAAAAACTGATTGGTGTTCTTATTCCTCACATATAGAAGATTTATGTGCTAACTTTGTTATTCCTAGTGACCCTCAATTATTTTATGATGCTTTTATTGATATTATACAAAGTGCTGCCAATTCACATATTCCGTATATTAAAATACCTAAAAATATTAACGCCCAGTTTACTCCAAAGCCGTACTGGAACGCTGATCTCTCGAAGGCGGTTGCAGAGCGGCGATTGGCTTTAGCTAATTTGAGATATTGTCCTTCTCCACATAACTTAACAGTTCTTAAAAAGAAAATAAGTGAAGCACAACGAATAATTCGTTCATCTAGGTGCCGTTCGTGGCAAACGTTCTGTTCATCTGTAGACGGGACCACGAACGCATCTGATATGTGGCGTAAAATGAATTGGATAAAAGGGCGTCGTTCTGCTAGCAATGTAGTAGATAGGGCCAGTGCAGAACGATTGTTGAACGACTTAACTCCCGACTTCGTGTGCCCGTTACGACCATTGGTTCAGTCATCTAACACAGTTTTAGAAGCAGCGATTTCAATGTCAGAGCTACTCAACAGCATCAAAAAGAAAGATACAGCGCCTGGCTGCGACGAAATATCTTTTTCTATGATATATCACCTTCCTCTGTCTGGTAAGGTGCTCTTGCTGAAATTCTATAACATGTCCTATACACTAAGCTTTGTCCCAGCACAATGGCGTGAAGTTAAAATTATTCCAATACCCAAATATGGCTCACCTACAAGTTTACGCCCTATTTCTCTAATGAGTTGCATATGCAAGATATTTCATTCTATTTTGAACAAGAGATTAGAATGGTATTTTGAAAAACACTTTCTTTTCTCTGCCAATACGATAGGTTTTCGCAAGTCACGATCATGTCTAGATAACTTAACTCGACTTATTTCACATATTCAATTAGGATTTTCTAAGAATTTAACTACAATTGCCTGTTTTATAGATATTAAAAATGCATACAATAATGTTGACGTTTACGGTTTAGCTAAAATTTTGGATGAATACAAAGTCGGGTCTAAGATAATTAATTATCTTTGGTGTTATTTAAACTTAAGAATTTTAAAAATATCTGTTATTGACGGGGTCATGACGAGATGTACGTCACGTGGACTTGCGCAGGGAGATCCACTATCACCCTTATTGTTTAATATCGCTACAGCTTGTATATGCAATTCAATACAGAATGTCGAGATCTCCCAGTATGCAGACGACTATGTCATCTATACATCTACCAAACAGGTTGATGTGGCAGTTGAGGATCTGCAGTCAGCTCTGTATGTAATTAGTGTGTTACTGGATAATATAGGTTTGGATATCTCTCCCAGTAAAAGTAAAGTTTGCATTTTCAAAAAAGGGTGTTATCGGGGTTCTATAGATTTAAATATTAATGATATATCTATTGAGATGTGTTCTTCTGTTAAATATTTAGGTATGTGGCTTGATTCTTCTCTCAGGTGGGCTAGGCATATCAAGGAAACTGTAGATAAAGTTAATAAATACATAAGAATGTTAAAAATTCTGTCCGGATCTGGTTGGGGTGTCCACCAAACACACTTAAGGCGCCTGTATATATCTTTAATCCGTAGTAGAATGGATTATGGATGTTTTTTATACGACGGTAGTTGTCAGACAAACTTAGTTAAATTGGATAGGATTCAGAATCAATCAATGCGCGTTATAGGAGGTTTTATTCGTAGCACTCCCATTCATACTATGGAAACAGAATTATGTTTACCACCACTCTTTATTCGTAGAAGGTTTTTAGCTGGAAAATTTCTTTTAAAATCAAAATCATTCACTCATAATAAATCGAATTATCTTATAACAGACCTAGCGTCGAATTCATGCTTTTGGACTCGTCGTAAAATTCCCATCCTCGCATCTATTCATCCATCTTTGAGTTTAATACCTATCCATAATACTACATTACTCGAAATGTTTTCATTATCTACCTGGGTGAGCAACATTGATTTGACAGAAGTAGTGGTAGATAATATTCCTACAATAGAGCATCCTAAGCGTACATACAGTTGTCAGGCCCTAAACAATATGTGTTCTATCTTTATAGAAGATAAGTACTGCGACTTTTACAAAATTTATTCTGATGGTTCAAAATATAAGTCAGAAGGAGGAGCAGCATATTTAGACCCATATCTAGGTACTTCTGTTAAATTTAAAATAGACTGTAATATATCAATCATGCATCTTGAGATGATTGCCATCTCGGAAGCTCTCGCCTACCTAGACACTATAGAATTTGATAAATTTGTTATTCTGTGTGACTCAAAAAGTGCGCTACAGCATATAGCTCGATCAACCTCGCATGTGCGAGGATTACCGATAGCCTATACAATATTGCAATCAATTTTAAATTTACACACGAAACGTAAAATAATTTATCTGCAATGGATCCCTTCGCATATTGAACTCCAGGAGAATGACAAAGTAGACTTATTAGCTAAGCAAGCCTGCACAGATGGTATTCCATACACAGTTTCCCTATTATATACCGATGTAGTTAGTTTTATAAGAAATCAATGTTTTGAGCTATGGCAAGAATATTTTGATAAGAGATCGAAAGAAAAGGGTATCTGGTATCGGACCATTCAACCTAAAATTACGCGATTTCCTTGGATAGATCAATCAGGTCTAGACCGTGCTATGTTAACAGCTGCTCTTAGACTTCGCTCCGGTCACATTCCCACAAACAAGTTCGCATTTTTGATGAAAAAAGTCCCATCTCCCAACTGTGAAGTGTGTGGTACTGTTGAGGATATACAACATGTTCTGTTGGAGTGTGTCCGGAACGTACAAGACCGTAGGTCAGTGTTTGGATGTCAATCGCTCGAAGTTGGTCTTATAAATAGTATTCTTTCCTACCCTGTATCTGATAAATGTAAAAAATTGTATCGTTTGTATATAGATTATTTAGACTTAAGTAGATAATATGAATTTTTTATAACATTTTTGTATTGGGCGATGTGGTCGCACAGCGACAAAGCCCTTTTCTTTATTTTCAATAAATTAAAAAAAAAAAAAAAAAAAAGAACCGCCATGACAGTTTATATTTCTATAAAGCACCTATGGAGTTTGATGAAAAAAGTTTGATCTTAATAGTATTCAATAAAAACCTTTTTGGTTGAAGTGAAGTATGTTGGAATGACGAACATTTTCGAATCGAAAAGTAGCTCTGATAATGTCGATTTACATATAATTTTAAGATTTTTTCGGTTACTTTTGTGATATATTTTACCGGTTAGTGTTATTTTATTTAAAAATTAATATTCATATACGTCACAGGTCTGTTCATTCGTGGCCGAAGACTCATAGAAAGTTGACAGAAGCCTTTCTGTAGTCAAACTATGTACCACAGTAATTAATATTTAAATATTCAACCAGATTTTTTTAAATTACTAGCTGGGACTCGCGGTCCCACCCACATTGTAATCGTTACCGTGCGCATATCGGGATAAAAGTACCCCATGTGTTATTCCAGGGTCTAAACTACCTACATTCCAAATTTCAGCCCAATCGCACTTTTTGTCTCGATATTACGTAGACAGATTGGTTTCTCTGTCTACGCGATATTACCACGGGAACGAAGACTACTCGGGGGAAACCGCGGGGTACAGCTAAGTAGTACTTTATATTGAAATTATAATAAACCCACACGTTCTGAAGTACCAGGAGACCATAACTACGCAGGAGATATAAAATAAAACGGCACATAGATACAATAACAATATATATTATCGAGGCGGCGACCGAGGAATTCCCCATACAAAGGTAATAGTTAAATCATTTGAAATCAGAGCATATTTCCAACATTTAATGACGTCATTCGGAATGAGACACTAGTTATCTACGTTCCTAATTATATTTCAATCCATAATAGAAGTACTTTAGGCTAAAATATGATAAAATTCTAAAATATAGGTATTTTTTCAAATATAACTCCAAATTATAAGTATTTTAGACTAAAATATAATTAGGAACCTAGATAACTAGTGTCTCATTCCGAATAATATCATTGAATGTTGGAAATATTATGCTCTGATTTCAAATGATTTAACTATTAAGTTTGTATGGGGAACTCTCCGGTCGCCGTCTCCGTAAGGGTTTATTTACACTACTGATGGCGTATAGGCTCGCGGTGGTCGCGCCAGTGTCGCTCCACAAACTTGCGAATGTAGTTGTACGGTTTGGACTCCTTTTCGCCGATTACGTTGTCTACCTGAAATTTAACTTTGATTACTAAAGTAATTAGGTACCATAGACAAAGGGCCGTCTTAAGTCTATTCGGCGCCGGGGTGCGGGACTCAGCCTGCGCCCTCGTTTTGTTTACACTGCAGCGTGGCACGCGACCTACGATACACTGCAGTATGAAAGGGGTCCTAGTCAACCAAGAAAAAACAATACACGTAATTTTTTTTTTCCCATTTCAAATGAATGAACTTACACTTTATTGACTTAGAGATCATTTTGCTTCAAGTGCGGGCGATCGGGCAGCAATGTCAAAGGGCGCAATTACTCGTAGGCGCAATTACTCGTAGGCGTAGGCGTGTAGGCTCGTACTCGTGGCACCTGTGCGTCTGTCATAGGTGACAGACGCACAGGTGCCACGCCGCGCGCCCATTTCAAATGAACTTACACTCTATTGACTTTGAGATCATTTTGCTTCAAGTGCGGGCGACCGGGCGGCAACGTGCCAATCGTACATACATACACTCTCTTTGGATTAGAGATTTTGCTGCGCGCGTGTTGTATTAAATAAAATTGTTATTTGTGTAGTGTAGTAATGCGGTATGACAAGCGCCGAAAACGTAATAAAAGTAAAAAAATATTATTGTTGATGACTATTTTTTTTTGCTTGTGCATACATATTTGTCGTAAGTAACAAGTATATAAAACTGTGCAATAGCGTTAAGTTCAATGAAATATCCAAAAATTCAGTGCTCGACAGGCGGCCACGGTTGCACTGCACCCCTTGCGCCCCCTGGTAAAGACGGCCCTGCATAGACACTTCTGAATAAAGAGAGGGAAACGGTGTGGTCCCAAAGTAGGTTCTTCTTATCGTGTCAATTGTCAATGGTTCATTAGAAAATAATATTAAAAAGGTATTTATTGCCATATTCTACTAAACATAATCCTATTCTCTACGAAGACTTATTATTATTCGTAGCCTATTCTTATCTTAATTAAGACGAGCAACTCAGGTGCCTGATGGTAAGCATCATAATTGTCCATAACAGACACAGTACCACCCAGTGTTTTGAAATTCAAATTCTGCGCGGCACTGCACTGCGGTTGTCACCCTGAGATATTAGTTGTTGAATGTCATGCCCTGTAATTTCTCATTTGACATAACTTTGTCATTATAGCAAATAAAAAAAAAAAATAGTAATTAAAACTAAAACCGAATCTTATAAAAAAAATTACTGGGTACATTTGGGTCTGTAAGAGATTGCTTTATGCGATAAGACCGCCGGTTGTTTACCGTGGTATATATTTTCTGTGTCGTTACTTCTAACTTTGTTATTTATATTGGTATGCAATAAAGTATTATTCTATTCTATTCTTGAACTCAATTAGTCAACCGGTGGGGACTCCGGCTGTCCAGGGTGCACCGGGCGCTCTGGTATTTCGCCGCTCGGGGAGGTTTCTTTCATTAGAAGCCTGTACCAGGCGCAATAGCCTACTCTACGAACGAAAACTATGTATGTATAATTCTTAGAAACAAAGCACATGCCTGCCGTAGCCTGAAGGCCCCCTTCGTCATATCTCTTAAGTCAGTTTGTTACATAACTTTACAGATTTTATGCATACAAAAATTATGGAAAAATGATATTGTTATTTTATATTATACGTTTGTATTGAAGTAAACAAAATATGGTTTAATTTCCTACATGAATATACATATGTATTATTTTTCCTATTAATACCTGTCACCGGTTGTTACAACTATCGGTTTTTACGACTAAATATGAGTAGTCCCTTCGATGTCGATAAAACAGATTTTGACTGTATTATATTGTAAGTATGTACTATACATTATTTTTTATGTATTTTATTTATTTATTTATCATTTAAGTATTTGTTTTTGAAACCACCGTTGCGTCATGTTCTGTATATCCTTTCTCTGCATGGTTGTCTGGAAGAGATCGCTCTGAGCGATAAGGCCGCCAGTTGTTACTCTTTCTAGTTTTTAAGTTTGCTTTTGCCTTTTTTGTATAATTGTGGTACCAATAAAGTGTTATCATTCATTCATTCATTCATTGAAAACTTCGCTGGTGAAACCGCAGGGAATAGCTAGAAATCAATAAAACTGAGCTTACCTTATAAGGTGGCGTGATAATAACTTCATTATAAACTCTTATGTTTTGCCCGGCCCACGTGACATCCTCTATGACGCGAGCAATCGCCAGGAACAGGCGCTGCCCTTCTGGGTCCAGGCAGGCGGATAGGGCCGATACCTACAATAAATACAAACCATACTAATATTACTGACATCATCATCTCAGCCGTAGGACGTCCACTGCTGAACGTAGGCCTCCCCCATAGATTTCCATCTAGTCCGGTTCTGAGCTTGAATCCAGCGTGATCCTGCTGTCACTATCAGATCGTCTGTCCAACTTGTGGGTGGACGTCCAACACTACGCTTGCGGATTCACTGCCCCCATAGATTTCCACCTAGTCTAGTTGTAAGCTTGAATCCAGCGTGATCCTGCTATCATTATCAGATTGTCTGTCCACCATGTGGGTGGACGTCCAACGCTATGCTTGCCGGTCCATGGTCTCCATTCGAGAACTTTACAGCTCCATAATAATATTACCAACAGCCCAGTGGTTATACTGAATTTCAGCCCAATCGGTTCGGTGGTTTTGGCGTGAATGAGTAACAAATATCCATCATCAAAAAACTTTCGCATTTATAATTTAAGTAGGATTAATAGGATGTTCCTTAATTTTGGCAAGACTGAATCGAAATTTGGTATCTATTATATTCGCAATCCTAACAATGAGCGAGATGTACTAACAGATAAGACGGTAATGCTCGTCAAACCATAGGATCTCTTTAAATCAATAAATATCACGTCCTCACGTGTAAAGTATCACCTATCACGTAATACTCACCAATCTTCTCTTATTTTCTATGGAATTTCGAACTCTGGTATTTAATCTGTGCAAGTTCAACGATTGTGGCGGCTCCGGGACCGTGGTTACTTCTTTCTTGATTTGCACATCGCTGACCAGCGATAAATTCACGATATTTACATCATGCCGTTTAGGATTCCCACTTGAAGACGGACATTTCAATATTAGCATTTTTGTTTGCGGATCGAAAGCCAAGACTTCGCCCTCTATTTCTTCATTGTAACACGTTCTTGTTCGCACGATACTCCCAATAGTGAAGCAGTCGGAGACAACGGTGGACATGGTTTGTTTTTGTATGCCGAAAGCATGTATATTGAAGCCGTTGTTGTAATAAAATTTGTTAAAACTGTTTTGGTTACGGTGTATGGAAATCCGCCATTGAATTTTTGTGATTTGACAATTTCAATTTAGTTCACTGTTCACTATGACGTTTCGTGTCAGTCACAGAGAGGGAATCACAGAATACAAACGAATGAGGGAATGAATAGATTATATTGCAGACATTGCAGATAGATAATTTGGTAATAATATTCTTTTTAAAAAGCGTCACAATGTTCGTGTATCCTACTAATAGTAAAAATGCGAAACGCCAAAACTACTTTACAAACGCGCTGTCGGCGGCGCTTTTATCCTTCAAACCCATTTGATTGGCGTTTGTATTGACACACGCCTTATCATCGCGTATGTTGGGAGATAGCGATACACACGATGCGTTTGCAACGATTCAAACGAGCGACATCTCTACCACGTGCCAATTAGTTTGCCAATATATAAAAATTGGTTTTTTCGACTTCTTGTTTTAAATGGCTTGTGTGGGCACAAATTTGTCAATGTCGCAGTGGATTGAGACCAACAAACGCTGGATATTGATCGCTTTTAAAGAAAAAAATACTGAATATTACGAGCAAAGCAGTGAAGTCATGATGATGATACTGACACATTAGATATAAATTACACCTGTAAATGTATGAAATTCCAAACAAAGATACCTAATGAACAGGAATACGCTATTAGTTTACTTTAACTACCTATAAAACATAAAATCATGATGAATCACGTAAAAATTCGAAGATTTTGAAGAAAAAAAAAACTTCACTTAAGATTAACTTTAAATCAATGCACGAGCGGGACGAAATCTACTTATATATTTCTATTTTATTGTATTTCAAGCAAATAGACCTTCAAAAATGTAAAATATCATGAAAAAGGGTATAATAAAATTTAATGTCTTTTGAATTTTTCGTAATTATTTTTTTAATATGAATTCAAAATAAGGTGGTACGATGAAGAAAACAAAAATTTTAGAGCTAAACAATATTTTATTTCTACTAGAACAATAAGCTATTCTCCTATTTTTTCAAATATTTTTTAAAATGCTCATATATATCAGATAATCAAGGATTATTTTTATTTCTGCAAAATATACCTGCTAAATGTTAAAAAAAATATATCAAAAATTTGACTTAAAATATACGCGCCAAAACACCGACCGCCATGATGGTGGCGGCGACTGACGTCATATAAACTAAAATGAAGAAATGTCAAAATGCCAGTTTGTCTTGTACTCTTGTAGTGATTTAATATAATTTAATTTCAAGTAAAAATGAGTTTTTATAGCCCATATCGTTGGTGTGTAGCGTTGAATTGTAAAAATTCTACGTTGAAGACTCCAGAAAAGTTATTTATTAATGTGCCGACCGACGTTTCTATGAGAAATGTTTGGTTGGAACTCGCGGGACGAGATCCTGTAAAATATTCTAAGAAATCTCATTTATATCTTTGTGAGGATCACTTTGACGTAAGTACATAAGCTTTTTTTATTGATTTTTATTTAAATTACGATATTACTCTCTTTTTTACTATGTAAACGAGACTTTGAGGTTATTTTTACTACATAGCTCGGTATCATTGCTCTGCTTAGCTAAATAACCTACAATAATTATTAACATTTGTTTTTAGCTAGAGCAAGACATGGAAAATTATATGCAATATAAAATAATGGGCTCAGTAAAGAAAATCAGAATGAAACCTGGCATTATACCATCTAAGTTTAATAATATACCCATTGTGAGTCCTGGCCAGGAAGCAGAGAGCTCTTCAACAAGTGTACAACCTGGTTCATCAACATCACGTAAGTATATTTTATTTACCAAGCTTTGATGGTGCTAAAATGATAAAATATATTTAAACCTAAAGGGAAATTTTGTTTCTAACTGAAATCCTACCATTTACATCGTGTCATAGAGAGGTTGTGAATCTCAGCCAAACACCATTTACATCATGTCATACAAGAGGTAATCCCAGTCAAACAGAAGAGAGTGCTTTAATAAATAACCATACAGCCCACTTTATTAACTCAACTTAAGTTTAATGATGATCACTCACCATCGCATTACTTTAAATTATTACAATGGAAAGGCTGCTCTACAGATTCTTATCTATTGTTTTCAGATGTTGTGGAAGTGGAGGAAGATGAAAATATTTCACACAAGGCAGATAAAGAAGTTCAAGTACAGATAATGCCAGTTATGGAATACAAAGCTGTCCAAGTGAATTTATCTGCCCATTATAGAAGCAAAGCAACACAAATAAATTTAAAAGTGCGGCACAGCACTACATCTCCAATAAAGTTAAGCACCTCAGTTGCCACTTCACCACTCATTAAAATGAGCACTATAGATGTACCAAGTACATCAGGTATCACAAGACCAGCAAAAAGGAAATTGTCTACCTTGTTCGAAGACCAGTCTGATAGTGAGATATCATTTACTCCATCAGTATCTGGATCAACGAGTCAAGACTTCTCTCCAATAAAAGTCACAACATCTGACAGTAGTTTGCCTGAAGAAATTCAGAGGGACAAGAAAACGAACTTAGAAAACACAATCTTAAAAATAAAGAAAAAGCCTAGACTCTATATTGGTATCCCTAAGGAACTTTATTTTTTACTAAATATCATACAAACACAGACAAACATTTCTGAGGCAAATATTTTGTTGTGTTTGACAAAAATTAGGCTAAATAGCTCATTTTCACAAATATCTGATGATTTTGGTTTGTCACTATCACAAGCAAGTAAACTTTTTTCAACCAACATAATACCAATCAGTAAAGTAATGTTACCTTTTATTAGATCGTTTACAACGGAGTCAATAAAATTAAATTTACCAATAGCATTTAGACATAGATATAATAAAGTAAGTTGTATAATAGATTGTTTGGAGATAGAAATACAGAAACCCACTAATGCAGTCCACCAAGCACTGACTTGGTCCGAGTATAAGAAGGCCAACACAATAAAATATTTGGTTGCTTGTACTCCAGATGGATTAATAAGTTTTATATCTGCAGGATATGGCGGAAGAGTAACAGATGTACATTTATTCGAACACTCCAAATTTTTAGATACTCTCCCATCAAACACATGTGTCTTAGCTGACAGAGGATTCAAGCACATTGAAACATATTTGTCTAAAAAGAACATAACTTTATTAAGGCCCCCAAGTGTTGGTAGTGGTTCCAAACTGTCAAAAGCTGAGGTACTTCAGACAAAAGAAATAGCAAGCCTCCGGATTCATGTGGAAAGGGTGATCCGAAGAATCCGGGAGTTTGCTTTTTTAAAACCACATTCTGTGGTTAACATAAATTTAGTTCACCTTCTTGATGAATGTATTACTACTGCATGTGCTCTGATTAACATACAAGATAGTCTTATTAAATAAATACATATACAATTTTTTTTAAACTTTTATTTATACCCATAATATCCCAGCCAACTGTTCAAACCAGATATTGACATATGCTATTTATTACATTAAAGTGGACAGTATGTAATTGATATAACCATGTAGTAGAAATATTAGGTTTTTCATGATTTTGGTAACTTGCATGAGCTAGTTAGAAATGCAAAAGTAACTCTGGCAGTCTGTCTGTTACTTCTTTTCTCTTTATCCTATGAACAAGTTTGGTTAAAACTCAGTATAGAGGAGATAAGTTTGAGGATTTTATCTAAGGTGTGGTTTGAGGTCCGGGGGCATAGGTAATAAAGATTCATCCTAAGACAAGGTACTGTAGCTAGTGGTAGAAGCCTTGGGCTAAAGCATATAAAATAAAACAATACACATAAATACTTACAAGTTCTATATTTTGGTACTTTCATACAAAATTGGATATATATTATTTTTCCAAAAAGGAACAATTTTGTCCAAAAGTTCCTGTACTACTTTTCTATCATACTGCACCTCTACAATACTGACATCATTGGAAGTCTCAAAATCACTACTCGCAACACAAAAAAAACTTTTTTCTGCTTTTGCACAGAACATTTGCATTTGCACTTGTGCCATATATTTTTTGGTCACAGCACCATCCTTAATATAATTTGTTAAAGTTTTTACACTTGTTGGGCACTTTATTTCTACCAAAGTACTTTTTTTATAGATGCCATCAGGTGAGCCTGCAATCATAGGATATGTTTCTGAAATAGAAAGACCACATTTTTCAATCTTATGGCCCAATTTTTTTTCTACTGTTTTCCTTACTTTTTCTTCTAATTTTTGCCCTCTTTTCATTGCTGAAGTTAGTGGAGTCCTTGCTCCAAGAATAGCCGCTACTAAGGAGCCATCCACAGTTTTGCATTTGCTCACTTCGTAGCATTTTGATGCTGTAACTCTTCCATAACGTAGCTCATACCAAAAGCTTGTTTGATGCTGGTGCCTTGTCTCTTTTTCAGCATTTCTTAAGTTAATATCATTAAATACACTACTGATATTATTTAAAAATGAATTACAATCCAGTCTTTCATTAAATTTGCACATCAAATAATGTAAAGAAAGCATATTAATTTTTTTTTCAGCATAGTTAATCTCATGTTTGAGCAGCTGGCATGAGCTTATTTTTCTTTTTTTACATTCAGTCACAAAGATTTCTGCGACACTTTTATGTGGTGCTACTTCTGGGGTTTGAGTACTACTTCCTTTTCTTTTCTTCAATATGTCCTTAGCAAGTAATATTTTTAGAGAAGATCCAACTTTAGATAAAGTAGATTTCCTCCAATAGCACTCAATAGCAGTGCAAGGTGGCTCTTCACTCCGACGATGACACCACATTAAAAAAGCAACAGCATGCTTACAACCACCTTCAGATGCTGGACAGTCATGGCATACTACACTTTTAATTTCTTCTTCCTGTTCATCAACAGTAAGTGTGCAAGAGTATGGCTTGGAACGCACTTTGTGTTCAGGACACATTTTGCATTTGACAACGCATGTCTGCTGATCTCTTTTCAGCTGCACATACCCAACAGCATCATCGCCATACGTTTCTCTGGCTGACCTATAAAAAAAGATGAAAAGTTACGATACCTACTTATTGTTTACACATAACCTCAAAACACGTAAGGATACTTTCATACACAATAAAACTATTTAGTTTTAAATACAAGTTGTAATTTAAATACATTATACTTACATAGCTGTTTTGATATTTCTGCATTCGGCAGAAAAAAAGTCGGTATTACACGCAAAGAACTTTGCAATCATTACCGCATCTATTTTCGGGAGATTAGTACTTTCGGCTTTTACAAAACCGACGTCCATTTTAATTAAGTAAAACTAACGTATTAAAATATTAAATCTTTTAAATTTAAGCTTCAAAACACATTAAACTCAATAAAAATATTAAATTTCTATGAGCGCTGGTAGGTAAGTAGTTTGTTGTTTGTAAAACGAGTGACGGACGACGAGCTTTAGTGAAATTGACGTCACATCATGGCGGTCGGCGTTTTCAATCACGTGACATACAGATAATGAAACCTCAATTTTAATTTTGAAAAATAAAATTAACCTTAGGTTTTCATGGGAAAATAACTTTATATTTGCATTTTCCGTGATGAAAACTATCCAAGTAATATAATTTCATAATTTATTGTTGATATAAGAAAATGGCCTATTACAGGTACAGGATTACAAAAATATAGTATAAAATGATTAGAAAATGGCAACACATACATTATCAGCAGTGGCAATAATATGGTTGTACTAAGTACATGTAGCTATTTTGGCAAATATTAAAAACAATAAATAGGTACCTTACATGATAGACAAAAAAAAATCCTTGTGCTACATATTAACAGGAAAGAGGACCTCTTAGCAGTTTGACACAATTTCTATGGAAAATTTACTAAATCGATGTTTTATTGTCCCCTGTTTCCTCTGAATACAGTAAACCTATTTGTATATATTAGATAATATCCTGATATTTTAAAGTTGAAGTAGAGTATGTCCTTTTATTTTTGTTTATAAACTACATTTTTTGTAATGAACATCCAAACACGCGAGTAAAACTGCGATTTTTTAAAGTTCATTAGTTAAAAAACCAAGGGTTTATAAGAAAAAATAAAATGTCAGGGAAATAGCTTACTTCACTATAAAAATATCAGGATATAAATTTATAGAATGGGTTTATTATATTCGGAGGAAACAGGGGAATACAAAACATCGATTTGGTATTTTTTTCATAGGATTGTGTCAAATTCGTAAAAGGCGCGTACGCTTTTAGAATAACTTCTAAGATATTATTCTTTATTAAAGATCTCTAAGTGATCTGATCACTAATCTGATCGGCATTGATTATTTTTTATTTGTGTCTTATATGATCGACATCTAAAATTTTTCTACTTGCAACATCGATAACACTAATTTAAAAAGTTTAAATGCTTGACAAATATTTGAATGGATACAATAAATTCACTAATAGTCGTACATATAATTTACTATTTAGTGATCAATTCACTAATTTAGTAACATAGTTGCTCGGGAAGAGTCCTGTCATTCCCCGAAGTTCACCTGAAAAAAAAAAAGTTAATATATGTAAATATGTCAAAAGCTCACTGAACTCATTATTCGAAATAACTTTCTCTTTGGAGACAACTGAAATAAAATCGCAAGAAAAAAAAACATATCATAAAACAGCCGATTTTTGTGTGATTTTTAGTGACAGTGAAAAAGAAGAAGCCTTATAAAAGAAAAAATGAAACGTAAGCCAGCTCGCTAGACAACACGACCATATAAACAATCGTTCATGTAAAAAAAGCCAGATGATGGAAGAGGATGTGTGCGTGCTTTCATATTTGTATAAGCGAGCTGGCTTTCTTTGGCGATTCAGTTTTTGTCAACTAAAATCTAGGGTTTTTTTTCGAGGTTCATGGATTTCAGATCTCTATTAATAATATGAAAATATTCAGTTCAAATCCGAAATCCCAAGTAATATAAATAAAAAAAAACTCTTGGTATATTGTATAGATACATTGTAGAGAAAGCTTAAACATAATAATAAATAAAAAAAACAACAGCCAACCATATTTCATGAAAAAAAAAAAAAAAACATTTTATTTTTCAACAAAATATCACAATAATTTACATACATTTCAATACAAGAATTATAAGCAAAATAGAAAAGAGCAAATAAAAATCAATCACAAACAACACAATACATAGCAAATCCCCATTAAACTTCGTCAAAATCAAATATAGACGAAGTTTAACAAAAAACCTTCACCAAACACAAAATTTAAGAAGCCCCACGAATCATTAATATGTACATCATTTATAAATATTATAATCCACATACACATCACACTAAGCTACACAAAACACTACATTATTACAATTAATAGAGCAACACTACACCAACTACACGATTTGTTTGTGTAATTACACAAACTACGCAATTAATCTATCACCAAGCCATTACAATGTCAGCACACTTTAGCCACTACTACACGAACTACAAAAATATCTATTGTTTCATTCAGTTATTTATTATTTATTTATTTATTTATAAATTATTTATTTAACTCACTACACATTACACTACCTCTACTACTACACGCTTGTGTAAAACACAAACTATATATCACCTTTTTACAAAGCCGACACAAGCAGCCCATTCATTCAGCCAATACATTACACATATAGTATAATGTATAATTTCACTAACTAGTTGCTGCACACAGCTAGTTAGTGTAATTATACACAAACTACAAACTACACTTTGCCAGAAAACCAATACAACGATCAGTCCACTTTAGACTTAAACCTAACTACAACATAAAATAATCTATGTTACACACAATCTTACTTGCATAATTAAAAAGCCCACAAAACGTTCAGCAACTTTAGCCACTAAAAACACAACAAAACGAATCTGTGCAATTCTGAATTATACAACAACTACACAAACTATTATTTCCACAAAGCCAATACACAAGAGAGCCCAAAAAACTAAATTTTTCTGTAATTATACACAAACTACATCCATATTCATGTAATTACACACAAACTACACCCAAGTTCATGTAATTACACCCAAACTCCACAGTATACCTTGCCACCAGGCCGGGTCCTGGCTGCGATCGGTCACGGCAATAATATCGTCCTTCTCGAAACTCAACTCGTCCGCATTCTGCGCCGTGTACGGATACAGCGCTATCACCTGAACCATACGATATGTTTTGTTCATTCATCAATATGTTATCGTTCATTCATTCATTCGTTCTTTTTACAAACCATGAAGGCTAGATTTAAAGGAGAACTATCTCTTTAATGAAAAAGTGTCCGTCAATATGTTATGAACATAATGTTATTAATTATTGTCGTCAATGAACAGCGTGCGTTAACATTTAATTTTATAAAAGTAATAAATCAAAACATATACATACTTATTATTCATTCGCTCTATTTACTTTCTTAATTATTGTTTAATTTTTCGAAAATTCCTTTGACTGCCTCATTTTTTTTCAAATGCTTTCATTTCCAAAAACCATAGATAAAATTGCAATAATATTTTTTCGAATAAAGTTTACGTCGCACTTTGTGCATTTGCTTAATTATTAATGCAATACATAATAATTATATGAAATTTAATTAATTTACCTTGTCAATAACTGTTTCAGTGGGTATGGGATCAATTTTGGACATAACCGGAGTAGTTCTGCCTGAAGTACGACCCGACGACTGCAAAACCTATGACAAACAATAAAACATCTTATATATTGATTAATTATCCTACTAATATTATAAACGCGAAAGTTTGTGAGGATGGATGGATGTTTGTTACTCTTTCACGTCAAAACTACTCAACCAATTTGGCAGAATTTTGGTATTTTGATAGCGTAGACTCCGGAATAATAGGGAATTTCGCTGGTAGCATTGTCCTTCAGACCAGAACACAGTAATGTTTGCAAATTACTGCTTGGCGGCATGAATATTTTTTTTTATGATAGTGAGTGACAAGACGAGCAAATCTGGTGCCTGATGGTAAGGATCATGATTGCCCATATCAGACACAGTGCCACCCAGTGTTTTAAAATTCAAAATTCTGAGCACTGCACTGCGGCTGTCACTTCGAGATACGCTGTTCAAACTGCTGTTTAAACGCTGTTGAAGCTGTTGAAACTCGTCATGCCCAGTAATCTCGCTGGTAACATTGCCCTTCACACCGGAACACAGTAATGTTTGCACATTACTGCTTAGCGGATGAATAACTGGCAAAGGTGTGGTACTTCCCCAGGCGGGCCCCTGCTAAAGAGGCCTACCACTACAAGATGTTATAACAAGTTAGTATTGACGTTACCTTGACATAGCTAGCAGGGAACCACCCCACTTGTCTGTTCCTCCCCTTGGCCTGTAGTTCCCCCTCCCACCACCCGCTGTCAGCCTTCTTGCGAACAACTAAAAGTTGGCCTTTCTGTAGGGAAAGCTGTTCCGCACTGCAATATAAGAGAAAAGGTTAATGTATGCGTGGGTAACTCAAGTCTGAACCGGCTCAAATATACAGATCATACATCTTTGAATCACCGAGTCACAGCTCAATTATGAACTTAACAGCTCATTGGTGCCTTACGGCTCATGAACTCATCACTGTCATTCCAAAGAAACTTTCCCCCTTAGGAACAGCAGTAAAAGTGTGGAAAGCGTTTAATTGCTTAATGTCTGCTGTCAAACGGCATACAAAAAGTGACGTTTGACAGCAAAATTTACTGCTGTTGTCACGATACCACCCCCGGTCAAGCATCTTGAATGTCGAAAATCTAACGCGAATCGCACCAGAGATTTACAAACGAAACAAAATGAAGTCGCATGATCTTTTTGCGGGTCTAAACATTATGTGTTCTGCAAGTCAAGTTTACTCTGTATTCGCTAGATGGCTCTCATAAGAATCATATTGGATATTTATTTCATCTGAATAGTTCAATATCTATATGCATTTAGTTTCGAGATGTTGTTTTGTGAGCTGATCTGTGAATCGGTTCACGGTTACGGCTCAAGTGGATGAGCTGTGAGCTGAGCCGTGACTCAGCTGAGTTACCCATGGCTAAAGCAATGATACCTACCAGCATCGGTCAAGAGGGTGTGGTAATAATAATAATATGTGACAACGTTCCACACACGGTCATCTAGTCGCAAACTAGGCTAGAAGCCTGTACTATGGTAACCAGAGGACTGATATACATACTTATATAAGATTATAACACCCAGACACAGATGAAACAGACATGTTCATGCACACAAATGTTTGACCTGGCCGGGGACCGAACCAGCCTGCCTTGAATGAATGAATGAATGAATGAATGAAAACTCTTTATTGCTACCACAATATAACATAAAATAACAAAGAAGAAAACCTTAAAACTAGAAAGAAGTAACAACTGGCGGCCTTATCGCTCAGAGCGATCTCTTCCAGGCAACCATGCAGGGAAAGGAAATACATATATGAAGGGACGGTGGTATCAAACACATTATACTTAAATAAATAAAATACATACTTAATAACATATATACCTAGTAGTAATACTATAATATATACGTAGACTATATACCAATACATAATATACTTAAATTATATAAATACATACATAACACTATAATAATATTATACAGATTATATAATATATAGATACACAATTTTATATAGGTACTTATAAGTGAGCCAATTTATAATATAAATAATAAATTATTTACTTATAAAGAAAGGTAGTGGTCTTTGAGACGTAACTTAAAAGAGGCCAGTGGCGGTGCACATTTAACTTCCACGGGAAGATAGTTCCACAGACGAACTGCTTCGACAGTGAAAGATCCACCGTAGAAATCAGTGCCGTCCACTGGAAACCTCAACGTCAGGTTCTCCGATGATCTCAGAGAACAAGAATGAGACGCATGAAGAAATACCCTATTAATGAAGAGGTACCCTATTGAATTTTCGGTAGCGCAAACGGTAAAGGGCGCCAAAATATGAATAGCCTACTGGCGGCAAATGTGTAAATCCGCCACTGACAACTAATTTTATAATTCTCCAATCTCAGTACAATGTAAAAAAGTTACGTCTGTAACAGGTGAACAAAACGCTAGCGAGTTCTAACTCGATCCCAGCGCCATCTAGTTTGCACACAAAAACAGCGCTAGCACTGTTTTCTGTGTATGTATTTGTTCCGTTTTCACGCTAAAACTACTGAACCGATTGGACTGAAATTCACTATGTAGATAGTTAAGACCCTGTAATAACACATAGGGTACTTTTTATCCGGATATTCCCACGGGAACGAAGACTACGCGAGTTAAACCGCGGGGCACTGCTAGTCATTTATGAATGTCATTAAAGCTAATGAGTAAATTATAACAAAAATAAAATAAAAACTACCCATTAATATTTACAAAACTGAACTATGATAAATCTAACACGCGATCAGTACGAAACTTATACAAGAAGAACGCACAATAAACGTATTAGGGCTTAACGTTCTCAACAGATAGTTAAACGATATTATATAGTTTACAATAATTTAAAACCAAATATAACGAAATTATGAAAAAAAAAAAAAAAACACCCAAAAACCGTCTACCTAAACATCTTGCAAAAGAAATAATTTCGAAATTAGCAAAAAAAAAATCGACTACCCATACTGAATTGCCGATCAGCTGACCCATTTTGTATGGGCAGTCTAAATTTTTTTGCTAATTTCTAATTTTTTTCTTCTTAAAGTTGTTCAGTTTGTCGGGTAGGTAAATCAACCAAATTATTTTCCTTATTTTTTTTTTATACAATACACTAATGCTAAATATCAATTTATAGCCAAATTTAACAAAATCATGAGAAAAAAAATACCAAAACATATTTCTCCTCAAAATGTATTTCTTCTCCTCAAATGTTCATAATATTCCTCAATAGTCCTCACCTAGTAGCGGTATAATTGGCCAGCGCCTGCGCCACCTCCGGCTTCCTGCGCGCCGTGACCGAGTCCCGGCCCGAGTCCCGGCGCGCGCTCGACCCGGGCCGCGCCGGCTCCGACGTTATAGACGCCACCTCGCTTGATATTGGCGTTGACGACTTTTGCTCCTACACCAGACGTGCAAATAACAATTAATCACACATTAAGATTATTATATTACAAAATGTTTGGTAAAAACAAAAATAAAATTAAGATATAACATAACATAACATACATTCACGCCTTTTTCCCGAAGGGGTAGGCAGAGGTGTACCCAGGACTCAGTCCCATAGTAGATACACCCACATTTCGCCAGTATGTTATTGGTCCCATGTAATAGGGGACGAGCCTATTGCCATCTACCGGGCACAGTTCCAGACTCCAGGCAGTTATTGAGATAATTCCTAATGGAAAAATTCAATATTTAACACTGCCTGACCTGGGGATCGAACCTGGGACCTCTTGATTGGCAGTCGAGCAAGCGCCCTCTACGCCACCGAGGCAATCACTCATTAAAGTACTATCGAACCGCCCCGGCTTCGCACGGATAGCAGAGCGCAGTTAAATAATCGTTTCAAGAGCAATTATTCAGTCATACATATAATCTTACTAATACACTCCGCTGAAGCTACAAGTATCCGGGGCGTCCGTCTGGACGGTACAATATCTATGTACTAGACAGAGAGAACAGATAGAGAGATACGCAATAGAAAGAGAGCCAGCTTGTATGTTAATATAACGATAATTAATTAGGCGCTGTGCGACCTGAATTGAACTTTATTGCGTCGGAACTAGAGTCACTATTTATTTGAATTATTTTGTGGAGTGTCCCTTGTGTCCCTTTAGTATTATGTGCTAATTACTATAAATCTCAAATCTCAATGTCAAGTCTCATGTAATAGGGCGAGCCTATTGCCATCTACCGGGCACAGTTCCCGACTCCAGGCTATCATAGAGATAATTCCTAATGGAAAAAATCCAATAACACTGCCTGCCCTGGAGATCGAATCCGGGGCCTCATTATCGGCAGTCGAGCTTGCGCCCTACGCCAACAAGGCATTCCTCGAACCAAAACTAACTATTATATTTATATTGAAGCAAAACTGAATATATTCTTCACTAACAAACTCACCGGTTGAGCATCCTGCGGCGGAGTGCTAGGCAGCTCGGGCTGCGCCGCCGGAGCCTCCGGCGCGGGCTCGGGGGCCTCCGGGATGGCGCGCGTGCCGGGGGACGTCGTGGTGTCGCGCGTCACGTAGTTGCACGGGAATATACCTGTTCTGATACGATATACCAGTCGAGGTTACAAGAGAGCACACGATGGAGGAAGGTGTGGAATACGAAGAGAATTTGGACATAAGTGTATAAATTTGAGGAAAAGTGTGTGAAATGATTGGAAATTTGAGGAAAAGTGTGTAAAATTATTGGAAATTTGAGGAAGTGTGTAAAATTATTGGAAATTTGAGGTGAGCATGTAATTAATAATGAAGATTTGGAGAAAATGGGGAGACATTAACGAAAATATGATAAGAGCGAGTAAAATAAATAGAAGCCTGAAAAAAGCCGGTAAATTGAGGTAAGTGTGATTTAAATTAGAATTTGAGGAGGAATGGGTAAAATTATTGGAAATTTGAGGAGAACATGTAATCAATAATGGAAATTGGGGGGAAATCAGTGCGATGTGTAAAATAATGAAAATTAGATACGAGCGTGTTAAACGAGTGGTTTTATTGAGGCAAGGTAAGAGGGCAAGTTTAATAAAAAAAATTAGGAAAACGGGTAGAATGACATAACAGAGCAAAAATGTGGAGGGTAAGCCCTTGTTCACACTGCGACTTTCGGCTGCGGCAGCTAGCTGCTTAGCTGCTTTTCAGCTGCTAGATGCCGCGACAAACGCTGCACCCCGCACACTGCACCGCGACTTTTAGCTGCGGCAGCTAGCTGCTTAGCTGCAAAAACGCCGATCGCCGCAGGCTTCCAAACGCAAGGAAGTCGCCAAAACGCACAGCTGCGGCGCAGCAGACGCAAAAACGCCTGTCGCGGCAGCTCAAAGTCGCAGTGTGAACAGTGTCTTAGTGTGTTAATAGGATGGAGATTCGAAGAAAGAGCGCATTTCGTAATGCAAACTGGAGGAAACGGGTAAGAATAATGGAAATTTGAGTAAAGTGTATAAAGTCAATGAGTTAAAATTAATGATAATGAGTAACAAGACGAGCAAATCAGGTGCCTGATGGTAAGCATCATGATTGCCCATATCAGACACAGTGCCACTCAGTGTTTTAAAATTATAAATACTACACGGTACTGCACTGCGCCTGTCACCCTGAGATATGAGTTGTTGAAACTCATACACTAATTTCATTGGTAACATTGCCCTTCAGACCGAAACACAGTAATGTTTGCACATTACTGCTTGGCGGATGAATAACTGGCAACTGTTTAATCATTGGATTAAACATTAAGTTTCCTCACCTGATCCCAATCCTGCCGGTCCACCAGTCTCCATCTCGTCTCATCACCTCTATTCGTTCCCCTCCCTCGAAAGTCAAGTCCCCGGGTTCGTTGGACACGTACGGATACGCCGCTATGTAGAAATCTCCACCTTCTGTCGACAAAATGTACAATAGATGTTATTAAACGAGCGGAGCGAATTCTCGTCGTGCAGAAGAGTGCAAAGATTAACATACATTCACGCCTTTTTCCCGAAGGGGTAGGCAGAGGTGTACCCAGGACTCAGTCCCATAGTAGATACACACACATTCCAGTATGTTATTGGTCCCATGTAATAGGGGGCGAGCCTATTGCCATCTACCGGGCACAGTTCCCAGACTCCAGGCAGTTATTGAGATAATTCCTTATGGAAAAATCCAATATTTAACACTGCCTGACCTGGGGATCGAACCCGAGACCTCTTGATTGGCATTCGAGCATACGCCCTCTACGCCACCGAGGCAGTGGAAAGATTGGTTTTGCAAATCTAAGATCTGTATATTTGTCAAGAGAACTTGATGAAAAAAGTTAACCAATTTTCGTGAAGTTTTGTATTGTGTGTGTTAACAGGATACAGGTTCTCTTAGCAGTTTGACACAATCCTATAGAAAATTTACCAAATCTATGTTTTGTATTCCCCTGTTTCCTCCGAATACAGTAAACCTATTTGATATATTTATATCCTGATATTTTAAAGATGAAGTAAAGTATGTCCCTATCATTTTATTTTTGCGTAAAGGTGTAACAAACATCAAAATAAAATAAATGCGAAAGTTTGTGAGGATGGACGGATGGATGTTTGTTTGTTACTCTTTCACGCCAAAACTACGGAACCGATTGGGTTGAAATTCGGTGTGTAGATAGTTCAGACCCTGAAATAACACATTGGGCACTTCTATGGCGATATTCTCACGGGAACGAAGACTAAATGGGTGAAACCGCGGGGCATAGCTTATTAGGTATACTAGTGATGGATTAATTAGTATTCGCTTTAATTGTTAGCATGCGAATGCTTTTATAGAATTTAGCAAATTAAATGTAGTTGCGAAATTCTGTGAATGCGAATGAAGCGAATTCATCGCTTAAGTGAAATTATTAGCATTTTGGTAGGCGCAGTTAAGCAATTATTATCTTTATTCGCTTGTAGTTAGGGTATATTGAATGAATATGTACGACTATTTAATTCGTTAAAATTAATAGCAGGCCGGTGTTAAGTGCGAAGTGTGAATAATCGTCTTAACAATAATCAATAATCAAATGTTTATTTGCGAGAATGCATAATTACAAAGGTTGTTCGCAAATAGCATAGCAATAGCAATTAGCATGCTAAGATTCATTCATTCACATGCTTATGAAATTAATGTGAAATCGCATTAATTACCATCACTAGGTTATACAAAGGATGTGAGGGTGTGTGTATGGGGGTGTGTGTGTGTGGGGGTGGGGGGTGGGGGTGTGGTGTGTGTGTGAGGGGGTGTGTGGTGTGTGTGTGAGGGGGGGGGGGTGTGAGTCAACTCACCAACAGCGGGTATCGCACCTCCCAAATCATTTGCAATTTCAGCTTCTGGCACTTCAGCGATGCCTAAAATGAATAAAAAAACATTATCAGTAGTGATTGTCACTTTTTTGTAGTGGTAGGCCTCTTTAGCAGGGGCCCGCCTGGGGAAGTACCACACCTTTGCCAGTTATTCATCCGCCAAGCAGTAATGTGCAAACATTACTGTGTTCCGGTATGAAGGGCGATGTTACCAGCGAAATTACTGGCCATGACGAGTTTCAACAACTAATATCTCAGGGTGACGGCGCAGTGCAGTGCCGCGCTGAATTTTGAACTTTAAAACACTGGGTGGCACTGTGTCTGATATGGGCAATCATGATGCTTACCACCAGGCGCCTGATTTGCTCGTCCTGTCACTTCACTATCATAAAAGAAAAAGCTTTATTGTACATTTTATGCAATACTATACCTTCAAGCTGAGTCTTGGTCTCTAAGGGTTCTATAACATCAGCGACATAGGCCGACGATGCAGCATTAATGTCTTCCACATACGATTCCGGAAACCATCCTTGTTGACCTACAAGACAATTTTCACTTAACAACTGCTTCAACATCAGCCGGAAGACGTCCACTGCTGAACATAGTAAACTATTGATATGGACACATTTAGCCTAGATGTTATTTACTACATAAAGTTGGACACTTTTTCAACCTCAAAAGATATTCCTTCTTCTATATTCTTGAATGCTTCTGATGCCCTGGTACTATATAATATTATGGTGTGGTCTATAGGTCTTTTTAAAGGGCCATAGTGCTTTTATTAAGAGACTAAACAGTACTGCTAGCAAGCTAACTGTATTGTTTAGCTTACAACAGCTTAGCTTACAAATATATCTTCCCTACTTGAATACACTATGCCCTATGCTATTATATTATAACACTTCAAAAACCGTCTTTGGGTACAATTTAATGTGGTTATTAAAAAAGACATCTTGATTGATTCTGATGCCCTGGTATCTATAACATTATATCATGCTGTTTTCTCGTCTATAGGTTATATAAATATAATAATGTATATTTGATTTGACCTTCTAGCATTTCCCCAGGTTAGAGAAACAGTTCTTTAAGATATATTCCTCCTTCTATAATCTAGTCTCCATACTCTTGATTGTTTCTGATGCTCTAGTATAAATCTAGTATAAAATGATGTCTAAAAATAATGTTAACAAAACATGAATTTTGAAAACATGATTAACGCCGCCATTTTAGATTCGTTTCTTTATTGACCGGCTTATACTTATAATAATCTGGAGTCGTCTTTAGGTAGAATTGACTGTTGTTATAAGACCTCTTGATTGTTTCTGATGCCCTGGTACTTACAACATTATATCGTAGTTTTTTTCAATAATAATGTAAACTGACCTCTAGCATGTCCCCACCGCCAGCCCGGCTCGGGGGCGCGGGGACACACCCCCGGGGACACGATGTCCCCAGGCTGGAGGGACAGTTCCTTAAGATATATTCCTCCTTCTCTAATCTAGTCTTCTTATTCTTGTTTCCTTCTGATGCCCTAGTACTTATAATATTTTGGAGTCGTCTATAGGTAGAATTGACTGTTGTTATAATATAAGAAAGACCTCTTGATTGTTTCTGATGCCCTGGTACTTACAACATTATATCGTCCTTTTTCTTGTCAAAGTCAAAGTCAAAGTCAAAAAGATTTATTCAAATAGGTCACAATCTGACACTTTTGTACGTCAATGAAAATAAACAGTAACGAATCTACCGTGCGTTCGGAAAGATACCTTTACAAGAAGAACGCACAAGAAACTTGTAGGGCTTAATTTTTTCAACTGATTGTTTTACAATATTTAGTTTGGTTACACTCGTTTGTTTAGAAGGTGCCGCGTGGTGGCTATGCGGAAGTTCCCAAGCATCTTTGTCCTCTATGTACTGATTTACATTATAATAAGCATTCTTTAGTAAAGTAGATTTTATATAGGTTTTGAATTTACCCTCTGAGAGCCCCGTTATCTCTTTTGGGATTTTATTATAGAAACGTACACTATTTCCTAAGAATGATTTTTTATTTGTTTTAGATAATCTAAAGCTAGGTATAGCTATTTTGTCTTTATTCCTAGTATTAAAATTATGGAGGTCACTATTTAATTTGAATTTATGCAAATTTTTACGCACATACATGATGTTCTCATAGATGTATAAGGATGGTAGGGTCAGTATGTTTATTTCTTTAAATAATTCCCTAAGGGATTCGCGTGGACGCATCTCATAGATGGCACGAATCGCACGTTTTTGTAGTATAAAGATGGTTTCTATATCTGCAGCTGACCCCCACAACAAAATCCCATATGACATTAAGCTGTGGAAATATGCAAAGTAGACTAATCTCGCCGTCTTGTCTGTGGGTTAATGTAAATCTAGCATGTCCCCACCGCCACCCCGGCTCGGGGGCGCGGGGACACATCCCCGGGGACACGATGTCTCCAGGCTGGAAGGACAGTTCCTTAAGATATATTCCTCCTTCTTTAATCTAGTCTCCTTATTCTTGTTTCCTTCTGATGCCCTAGTGCTTATAATATTCTGCAGTCGTCTTAAGGTAGAATTGACTGTTGTTATAAGATCTCTTGATTGTTTCTGATGTCCTGGTACTTACAACATTTATACAATATAATGTAAACTGACCTCTAGCATGTCCCCACCGCCAGCCCGGCTCGGGGGCGCGGGGACACACCCCGGGGGACACGATGTCCCCAGGCTGGAGGGACAGTTCGTCCGAGCTGCGAGCTGTGAACTCGAAGATACAACGCCACTGGGTGGTCGATGTTGTTGTTGTTGTTGTGACTGGGACTGGTTCCGTTGCTAACAAAAAAAATCATACAAAAATTATAAAATACGAAAGTTTGTGAGGATGGATGTTTGTTACTCTTTCACGCCCAAACTACTGAACCGATTGGGCTCAAATTCGGTATGTAGATAGTTCAGAACCTGGAATAACACACGGGGTACTTTTTGTCCCGATATTCCCGCGGGAACGGAGATTGAGCGGGTGAAACCGCGGGGCGCCGCTAGTAACAAAATATAGTCAAAAAGATGTCTTATATAACATAACATCACGTCTTTTCCGCCGAAGAGATTGGTAAAGGTGTATCAGTATGTTATTGGTCCCATGAAATAGGGGGCGAGAATATTGCCATCTACCGGGCACAGTTCCAGACTCCAGGCAGTTATTGAGTTAATTTACAATAGAAAACTTCAATATTTAACACCTGATGTAACGCCTGACCTGGGGATCGAACCCGGGACCTCCTAGTCGACATTCGAGCTCGTGCTCACTAAGCCACGAATGCATAGTGTAGGGTCCCATACCTAGATACCAAGAACATACAGCGCCATCTATTAGTTCCTTGCGCAAAGTATGGAGATATACAGTAAAATGGCCATAACTTTTGATTGCGTTAACATAGAAGTATGATTTGTTTACAGCCACAAGGGACCGCAGATCTGAGTAGTTGATATCAATTACAACTTGATACCTCCACGCGTTCCCGTTAAAAAGTGTCTTGACAGACGGACCGACAAAGTGATCCTAAAAACGGTTCTTTTTTCCTTTTGAGGTACGGAACACTAAAAATGACAGCTCACTGAACTGTAGGTGAAAGAATTATAATATCATTATTACCACAGCACTGTTTCTGTATCGTCAAAAAGTCCTTGTAGTAAGTACGAAAGGTTTTTGGGGGGAAGCCGAAGAGTACAGTTAGGCTCCCGTATCTTTATCAATTATCTGTGTATTTTTGAGTGTTTAACGTGTAATAATGGTGGAATATTACGTGTTAAGTGTTTTCGAAGATACACAAATCTCTCGGCGAGTGATGCGAGAGTTGAAATGTGATTTTTCGTGTTCCCACCAAAATTCCGACAGCTTCTTGTAAAGACCACCACTTTACTAGAGCTGTGACTTGACTGGGCTTGCCCTGACTCTGAATTGACTAATTGACCATATTAACTTGAAAATTTATATAACTTGACACTGGCAATTACACTAAAGTGCGAGTCCATGAATGTCCCGTGTAAGCAGGCTATAAATACAAAACTTGACACTGGCAATACATTCGTGTGGGTCCATAAAAGAAGAAAAAAAAGTACGAAACATACCAGTAGTAGAAGGGGCGTCTCCCCAGGCGTCTTCACTAGCGGGGGGCTCCCCCCACGTCTCATTATTGGTGCCCCATGCTGCGTCTATTACATATTAAATATGTTGAAAAATAGTGTAGCAAATACGTTCATGGCCTTCTAGGAATTTGACACAATCCTATGAAAAATTTACCAAATCGATGTTTTGTATTCTCCTGTTTCCTCCGAATATAATAAACCCATTCTATAAATTTATATCCTGATATTTTTAGTGAAGTAACCTATGTCCCTGTCATTTTAGTTTTTCTTATAAACCCTTAGTTGTTTCATAGTGAACTTCCAAAAATCCCAGTTTTACACGTGTGATTGGACGTTCACTACAAAAAAATGTAGAGTTTATAAACAAAAATAAAACGATACGGACACCTTTACTTCACTTTTAAAATATCAGGATATAAATATATCAAATAGGTTACTATATTCGGAGGAAACAGGGGAATACAAAACATCGATTTGGTAAATTTTCCATAGGATTGTGTCAAATACAAAATGTAAATACACAGATATGTAGAAATAGGCAATAATTCTCCACTCTATTGTTTGTGGTCGGCTCTGGATCTGGCCTTTATTGGCGCGAAAACATATTTTGTTAAAGAAAACCGTATGGTTTTTATGCTATTAAAAAAACAACATTAACATAACCTAAAAACAACTTATTTACAATTTTCATAAATACGAAGAAACTGTAAGGTTTTCTTTAACAAAATATGTTAACGCCCAAATAAAGGCCAGATCCAGAGCCAACCACAAATAATTGAGTGGAAAATTATTGCCTATTTCTCCATATCTGTGTATTTAAATTTTGTATGGGCGACGTTTAACCTGAAAAGAATAATTCCCTCACCATCAGCAATATATCCGCTCTCGGCGGGAGCGCTGCTCCGCTCCAAATATTCCTGACGTTTCTCCTCATACAGCTTCCATACATTCTGACATTTCTCACTCAGAGCCGTCACCTGAATAAAAAATAGCAAATATGTGTCGTTCATTGTAAAATTAGGTAGGTGGTAGGCATCTTTAGCAGGAGGCCGCCTGGGGAAGTACCACACCTTTGCCAGTTATTCATCCGCCAAGCAGAAATGTGCAAACATTACTGTGTTCCGATCTGAAGGGCAATGCTACCAGCGAGATTACTGGGCATGACGTGTTTCAACAACTAATATCTCAGGGTGACAGGCACAGTGCAGTGCCGCGCAGAATTTAGAATGTTAAAACACTGTGTGGCACTGTGTCTGATATGGGCAATCATGATGCTTACCATCAGGCACCTGATTTGCTATGTATATTGTGTGAAAAAAAAATCTAACAAACCATCAAAACTCGTAGATCAAATGTTGTTGTTTATGATGTTGGCTGTACATTATAAAATCCTAAATGACTCACTGACTGACATGCAACTCAGAGCCCAAACCACTGATCCTAGAGACTTGAAACTTGGAATGTAGGTTGTTTTCGTTGTCTGAGGACGTGTGCTAAGAAAGGATTTTTGAAAATTCACAATCTAAGGGGTCCAAAATGGGCGTGAAAGGGGTATAAGACTCCCCGTTGGGTTTACAATTGTATTAACATACAAGCTGCCTCTCTTTCTATCGCGTATATCTCTATCTGTTCTCTCTGTCTAGCACATAGACATTGTACCGTCTAGACGGAGGCCTCGGATACTTGTAGCTTCATATCTTTATTACGGAGTGTCTCAGGACTGATTCGGATTCGAAATATACAATTTTTTATAACAGGATACAGGACCTCTTAGCAGTTTGACACAATCCTATGGAAAATTTACCAAATCGATGTTTTGTATTCCCCTGTTTCCTCCGAATACAGTAAACCTATTTGATATATTTATATCCTGATATTTTAAAGTTGAAGTAAAGTATGTCCATATCATTTTATTTCTGTATATAAACTCTACATATTTTTGTAGTGAACGTCCAATCACGCGAGTGAAACTGTGATTTTTGGAAGTTCACTATGAAAAAACCAAGGGTTTATAAGAAATATTAAAATGACAGGGACATAGGTTACTTCACTATAAAAATATCAGGATATAAATTTATAGGACGGGTTAATTATATTCGGAGGAAACAGGGGAATACAAAACATCGATTTGGTAAATTTTTCATAGGATTGTGTCAAATTCCTAGAAGGCCATGTACGGTATTGCACGTACCTGAGCGGTCAAATCTGAAAGCTGAGCGTTATTTGTATCGAGATCGGCCTTTTTGGTCTCAACTATGGCTTTTGCTGCTTCCACCTGTAAACAAATAACAGCAGATTGTTACACGCGGGGCTAAGGAGACCCATTGTATAGCTCGGTAGTTCTACTGACGAGCTGTAGCGAGGGAGTCAATAAGATTGTGAGAAAATCCTAATCCTAATATACTATTATAAAGGCGAAAGTTTGTAAGTATGGATGTATGTATGGATGTTTGTTACTCTTTCACGCCAAAACTACTGAACCGATTGGGCTGAAATTTGGTACGTAAGTAGCTTAGACCCTGGAATAACACATAGGGTACTTTTTATCCCGATATTCCCACGGGAACGAAGACTACGCGGGTGAAACCGCGGGTCACAGCTAGTAATAAATAAATAAATAAAATAAAAAGCCTTTTACACACACAGCCTCGTTGGCTCAGACGGTAGTAACTCTTAACCCCGGCCAGGTCAAACATTTGTGTGCACGAACATGTTTGACCTGGCCGGGGATCGAACCCGGGGCCTGCGGCACAGAAAGCAGAGTTACTACCATCTGAGCCAACGAGGCTGTCAAATAAAGATCAAAGAAAGACAGGTAGCAATTATAGGCGCGAACAAGGAGTGAAGAAGAAGTAATTATTATTTACCTTCTCTCGAAGTTGCTTCAGAGTGATCTCCATCCTATTCAATTTGCCATCTTCGTCCGCTGATTTGGCCTGAAATTGACATTGCCACTTGAAAAATTATATATCTATACTAATATTATAAAGAGAGAATCTTTGTTTTTTTTTGGTAACGAATAGGCTCCGAAACTACTGGACCGATTTTAAAAATTCTTTCACTTGTGGATAGCTTAATTCAGTGTGAGTGACATAGGCTACATGAGATTTTGAAAAATATTAGGGATCCGTAAGAAAACTGCAATATTGTGAACCAAGGTGTCACATAATATATTCATTAATTTGCGTGCGCTGTGAAATCTATTGATGGTGGAATAAAATAATGTACTAGAGGTTTTTAGTACTTACTAATATCTACTAAGTAGTTCACGGACATTATACTCAACTCATAACATACATTCACGCCTTTTTCCCGAAGGGGTAAGCAGAGGTGTACCCAGGACTCAGTCCCATAGTAGATACACCCACATTTCGCCAGTATGTTATTGGTCCCATGTAATAGGGGGCGAGCCTATTGCCATCTACCGGGCACAGTTCCAGACTCCAGGCAGTTATTGAAATATTTCTTAATGGAAAAATCCAATATTTAACACTTTGCCTGACCTGGGGATCGAACCCGGGACCTTATGATCGGCAGTCAAGCATACGCCCACTACGCCATCAAGGCAGTCTTCATTTTTAAACTACCTTATTATCCAAATCAGCCTTTTCCTTGTTCAAAGATATTTGCTTAGCGTTTAATTCCTTGACCCGTGCCTTTAGTTGTTGCATTTCCGCCATACTTGCGTCTCTTTCCGACCTATTCAACAAACAACCCAGTGTTAATATTAACCTTCTAGGAATTTGACAAAATTCTATTAAAAAAAATTACCAAATCGATGTTTTGTATTCCCCTGTTTCCTCCGAATATAATAAACCCATTCTATAAACTCATATCCTGATATTTTTTTTATTTTTAATTTATTTTTAACATGCAATTTATCATACAAAACAATGGCCCCCAAACTAGGTGAAACCTGTATTTTGGGGGCCTTCTTCCCAAATGAACAATATCAATTATGAAATTTTCACAAGTCACTAAATATAGTATATAATTACAATGTAAGATAATAAATTTATACAAGTAGGTAGGTTAAACTAATGAAATAGTTGAAAATAAGATTGTGTGTTGTGCCACTAAGTATGTTGTGTGAGAGAGTGTGTGTGGTTGTACAAGGGTGAGTGTGTGAGGGTGAGTTGAGAGCGTCTGATGGTAGATGTGTGCAGTCTCTTGTCTATATTTTTATAGTGAAGTAACATATGTCCCTGTCATTTTAATTTTTCTTATAAACCCTCGGTTGTTTCAAAGTGAACTTCCAAAAATCCCTGTTTTACTCGCGTGATTGAACGTTCACTACAAAAAATATTTCAAATTTATAAACAAAAATAAATTTATAGGGACAATACTTTATTATACGACATACTTTACTTCATCTTTAAAATATCAGGATATAAATTGACAACTTCGTTGGCTCAGACGGTAGTAACTCTGCTTTCTGTGCCGCAGGCCCCGGGTTCGATCCCGGGCCAGGTCGAACATTTGTGTGCATGAACATGTCTGTTTGATCTGTCCCTGTGTGTTATAAGCTCATATAAGTATGTATGTCAGTCATCTGGTTACCATAGTACAGGCTTCTAGCCTAGTTTGGGACCAGATGACCGTGGGTGGAAGTTGTATCATTTTTTTTCTTCTTGTATGGATCCACACGAATGTATTGCCAGTGTTAAGTTTTGTATTTATAGCCTGCTTACACTGAACATCTATGGACTCACACGTTAGTGTATTTGCCAGTGTCAAGTTATATAAACTTTCAAGTTAATATGGTCAATTAGTCAATTCAGTCAGAGCAAGCCCAGTCAAGTCACAGCTCTAGTAAAGTGGTGGTCTTTACAAGCTGCCGGAATTTTGGTGGGAACACGAAAAATCACATTTCAACTCTCGCATCACTCGCCGAGAGACTTGTGTATCTTCGAAAACACTCAACACGTAATATTCCACCATTATTACACGTTAAACACTCAAAAATGCACCGATAATTGATAAAGATACGGGAGCCAAATTGTACTCTTCGGCTTCCCCCCAAAACTCTGCCCGATATAAAAATATATGAATACGATTTTTTTCTCACGACATATATTTTTTTTTTTTTTTATGATAGTGAGTGACAAGACGAGCAAATCAGGTCCCTGATGGTAAGCATCATGATTGCCCATATCAGACACAGTGCTACCCAGTGTATTAAAATTCTGCGCGGCACTGCACTGCGCCTGTCACCCTGAGATATGAGTTGTCGAATCTCATCATGCCCAGTAATTTCGCTGGTAACATTATTATAATAAAAAAATTATAATAAAATAATTATAAAATAATTATTATATAAAGGTGGTTATTATTATTATTATTATTGTACCTAATATTATAATTATTTTAATATGACAATATTTGACATGCTTTATTAATTTTGACATATTGTAATATTTTTTTAACTTATGTAATTTTATCGATTAGTCAATTATTCAATTTTGTATACCAGATCCTGGTGAAACATGTGGACCTCATTTATTATTACAATGTCACCTTGTATTATGACCATGTTTCTTGCAAATATATAAATATCATTTCATTTCATTTCATTTCAAATAGTTAATTCCCCACGTACCTCATAGCGTCAATGGAACACTTGTCGTTAGCGACTGCGGTCCTTGTGTCCCTGATGTCGGCGGCGAGGGACCGCACGCGGCCCGCCGCACTCTGCGCCGACACCGATAAGGATTGGACTTTGGCTTTGAGACTTAGGACTTTGGTCTGTTCTTCGGTACGTAGGGCTTCCAGTTCGCGGATCCTGTGGAAAATATAACAGAACATAACATACATTCACGCCTTTTTCCCGAAGGGGTAGGCAGAGGTGTACCCAGGACTCAGTCCCATGTAGATACACCCACATTTCGCCAGTATGTTATTGGTCCCATGTAATAGGGGGCGAGCCTATTGCCGTCTACCGGGCACAGTTCCAGACTCCAGGCAGTTATTGAGATAATTCCTAATGGAAAAATCCAATATTTAACACTATGCCTGACCTGGGGATCGAACCCGGGACCTCTTGATTGGCAGTCGAGCATGTGGGAAATATGACAATATCAATAAAGGACGTCGACTTTGCTCGCTCGCAATTATAGAAATATGGCAGTTTTATATTATGTTAGTGTTATGGTGCTTTAGTTTTGTAGTGGTAGGCCTCTTTAGCAGGGGGCCGCCTGGGGAAGTACCACACCTTTGCCAGTTATTCATCCGCCAAGCAGTAATGTGCAAACATTACTGTGTTCCGGTCTGAAGGACAATGTTACCAGCGAAATTACTGGGCATGATGAGATTCAACAACTCATATCTCAGGGTGACAGGCGCAGTGCAGTGCTCAGGATTTAGAATGTTAAAACACTGGGTGGCACTGTGTCTGATATGGACAATCATGATGCTTACCATCAGGCACCTGATTTGCTCGTCTTGTCACTCGCTACCATAAAAAAAAAGTTTTTTTGCTGTCTATAATTTAGTGTTTCAATAAATACCTCTTATTCTCCCACTCCAGTTGACACTGTCTCTCCATTTCTTTCCTGGCTGCTTCTCGCTTTTCCTAAAAAATAATTTAAACAGTATATTATTATATACAAATAATTTGCAAGCAATTATTGCTTTGAGGTCACATCACCAATCAATCAATGTTTATTACGGTTCTCTCCTCTCCCTGCACGGTTGTCTGGAAGAGATCGCTGTTGGCGATAAGACCGCCCATTGTTACACTAGTTAGGGAGCGTTCAAGTATTACGTAACGCAATTTTTGAAGATTTTTGACCCCCCCTCCCCCCCACTGTAACGCACCGTAACGTTTTTCTGTACCCCCCCCCCCCTCTCTAAACGTTACGTAACACTCAAGTGATCATTTTTACCCTGGTCGCAATAAGTTATGTTATAGTTTTTATTCTTGGTATAGTTTTAATTGCCTTATAATAAAACAATAGATTTTTAATTCGCAACACCTGCGTATTTTTAGTTTTAATTCCCTAATTTTTTATATAAAAAAAGAAATAATGTTACGTAACGTGTTGTAAGAAAGACCCCCTCCCGCCCCGCATCGTAACGTTTTACGAGACCCCCCCGCCCCCCCAAATTGCGTTACGTAATACTTGAACGCTCCCTTATTAGAAAGAAAGAAAGAAAGAAAATTTTATTTATTCACAACACACATACAAAAATATTAACCTAAAGATGCTAACATTGCCATGAAACGGTACCAACTCAGCATAAGCAGGTTGAAGGACAACCTGCGCTGATCTTCCGTTGGTACCCTATTCCGGTGACATCACGGACTTACCTAACACTAATTACACGTCCATAAAATTGTTATATGATATAAAGAACGGAATTGTAATATGATGATATATAATGAAAAATAACCCACACGAAAAAAAAAAAAAAATTATTAGATTTAAGAACTTCTTGTGGTGTACCAATAAAGTGTTTATCTATCTATCCATCTATCACCCATAGAAAATGAAACTCAACTCAAACTCAAACAGATTTATTCAAATAGGTCATAATCTGACACTTTTGTACGTCAATGAAGATACAGTACTGAGTCTACCGTGCGTTCGGAAAGATACCTCTACAAGAAGAACGCACAAGAAACTTGTAGGGCTTAATTTTTTCAACAGATAGTTTCACAATATTTGGTTTGGTTACATTCGTTTTCTTTGAAGGTGCCGCGAGGCGGCTATGCAGAAGTTTCCAGGCATCTTTGTCCTCTATGTACTGGTTGACTTTATAATAAGCCTTCTTAAGTAAAGTAGATTTTATATAGGTTTTGAATTTACCCTCTGAGAGCCCAGTTATCTCTTTTGGGATTTTATTATAGAAACGTACACTATTTCCTAAGAATGTCTTTTTATTTGTTTTAGATAATCTAAAGCTAGGTACAGCTATTTTGTCTTTATTCCTAGTATTAAAATTATGAAGGTCACTATTTAATTTTAATTTATGTAAATTTTTACGCACATACATGATGTTCTCATAAATGTAAGTAATAAGGATGGTAGGGTCAGTATGTTTATTTCTTTAAATAATTCCCTCAGGGATTCGCGTGGACGCATCTCATAGATGGCACGAATCGCACGTTTTTGTAGTATAAAGATAGTTTCTATATCTGCAGCTGACCCCCACAACAGAATCCCATAAGACATCAAGCTATGGAAATATGCAAAGTACACTAATCTCGCCGTGGCTACATCTGTTAGTTGCCTAATTTTATAAACCGCGTAAGCTGCAGAGCTTAGTTTCCCTGAGAGCTCGGTGATATGAGTGCTCCATTGCAGTTTAGAGTCTATATTTATGCCAAGGAACAAAGTTGCATTGTCAATATTGAGTCTTTCACCGTCAAGAACTATGATTGGTTCTATACTTCTGACGTTAGGCAACGAAAATTTCAAACATTTAGTCTTTTTCGCATTCAATAACAGATTGTTTGCTGTGAACCATCTGGATATACTTGCTAAAGTATTATTAACATGTACTAGTGAAGTATCCTTCCTATCAACTTTAAAAATCAATGACGTATCATCGGCAAATAGAACTATATCTGCTAGACCGTGGACCATGTAAGGCAAATCGTTAATATATGCCAAAAACAGGAAAGGACCCAAAATAGATCCCTGTGGGACTCCCATCTTGACAGGAGAACTAGCAGATGTGATACCATTGACGCTAACCTTCTGCTGCCTACTAGACAAGTATGATTCCACCAGGTTCAGGGCATTCCCATGAATTCCATATACTTCTAACTTGCGCAGTAACGTGCAGTGTTCTACACAGTCGAATGCTTTGGAAAGGTCACAAAACACTCCAATGGCATCCTGTGAACTCTCCCAAGCCTCCAAGACAAGAGTCATGAGATGACAGCCTGCATCGGTTGTTGATCTGCATTTGGTGAAACCATACTGGTTTGAATGCAATATTCTATTTCTATTGAAATGTGACAGCAGTTGGTTTAGCATCACATAATATGAAGATATAGGGAATATTTTTTTTTTTTTTTTATGATAGTGACAAGACGAGCAAATCAGGTGCCTGATGGTAAGCATCATGATTGCCCATATCAGACACAGTGCCACCCAGTGTTTTAAAATTCAAAATTCTGCGCGGCACTGCACTGCGCCTATCACCCTGAGATATTAGTTGTTGAATCTCGTGATGCCCAGTAATTTCGCTGGTAACATTGCCCTTCAGACCGGAACACAGTAATGTTTGCACATTACTGCTTGGCGGATGAATAACTGGCAAAGGTGTGGTACTTCCCCAGGCGGGCCCCTGCAAAAGAGACCTACCACTACAAAAAATTGTTTGTGAGCGAAAACATATTTTGTTAAAGAAAACCGTATGGTTTTTCGCAATTTAAATAAAACGTGAACATAACCTTAAAAACTACTTTTTTACAATTTTCATAAATACAAAGAAACTGTAAGGTTTTCTTTAACAAAATATGTTTACGCACAAATAAATGAATGAATGATAACGCTTTATTGGTACCATAATAACACAATAATAATAATAATAATAATAATATGGGACAACTTCCACACACGGTCATCTGGTCCCAAACTAGGCTAGAAGCCTACAAGAAATGACAAAAAGAAAACTTAAAACTAGAAATAGTAACAACTGGCGGCCTTATCGCTCAGAGCGATCTCTTCCAGACAACCATGCAGGGAAAGGAAATACAGATGCTGAAGGGATGGTGGTATCAAAAAGAAATACTTAAATGATAAATAAATAAATAAAAATACATAAAAATAATATATAATACATACTATAATACCATTCTATAACCAATACATTATATACTAAGATCCGGAGCCAACCATAAACAATAGAGTGGAGAATTATTGCCTATTTCTACATATCTATGTATTTTATTTTGTATGAGTGACATTAAACTCAATAATAGTAATTATACTCTAACAGAACGGGTTACCCCAATAACACATCTCTAGTCAGTTCATATGTGTTATGTGGACAACCCATATTGTCACAGTTTCAGGTCGACAAGATTCCTCCGCGGCTCCGACATGAGCTAACGACTGCCCCCTACATATCTTATACGGAACTATACGGACAACTACAGTTTAACGTCACATACGAGACACGGTAGCGTGCAGGCGAAAAACCCACATGCTGAGAGATTCGATCCAAGGACTCCGGATTTAAAAAACATACATTCACGCCTTTTTCCCGAAGGGGTAGGCAGAGGTGTACCCAGGACTCAGTCCCATAGTAGATACACCCACATTTCGCCAGTATGTTATTGGTCCCATGTAATAGGGGGCGAGCCTATTGCCATCTACCGGGCACAGTTCCAGACTCCAGGCAGTTACTAATAATTCCTAATGGAAAAGTCCAATATTTATTATTTTATCCGGATTTAAAGCCGGGCATATTCCTGCTGGACCACGGATGCTGCTGATATAAGGTCTTCTTTCTGCCAAATTTCATGATGCATGGTCAAAATTCCCAAGGGAACAAAGTTGAGGATATTACTCTGATATAATAATAATAATTATCACCTGTTCTTCTTTCTGCTTGCGCATCAATTCATCTTGTTCTCTCTTCTGCGCTTCAAGGCGGAGTTTCTCTTTCTTCTCTGCCTCTTCTCGTTCTTTCCTTTCCCTTTCGGCCTTTGAAGGAGAATATTAATTATTATAACATTGCTTATTACTTATTATAGTAGAGAAGGGGTAGAGAGGGAGAGAAAACGGGGCAGAACTGTATCCAGGACTCAATCCCATATTAGGATAGATGGATGTTTGTTACTCTTTCACGCCAAAACTACTGAACCGATTGGGCTGGCATTCGGTATGCAAATAGTTTAGACCCTGGAATAACACATAGGGTACTTTCTATCCTGATATTCCCACGGGAACGAAAACTACACGGGTAATATTATAAATGCGAAAGTTTGTGAGGATAGATGTTTGTTACTCTTTCAAACCACCACTGCTGAACCAATTGGACTGAAATTCAGTATGTAGATAGCTTAGATCCTGGAATAACACATAGGGTACTTTTTATCTCGATATTCCCACGGGAACGAAAACTACGCTAGTAGTTAATAATTACCTCTGCCTCCTGCAAGCGCGATTAACAAAAAAACACGATTAGTAAGCGAAAAGCACAAAATATAGGTATAGCATTAATTATATCCACATTTTTAACCCCCGATAGAAAAAATGAAGGTGTTATGTCTGTGGCTGTGTCGTTCCCAGCTATATATTGATGAGATTCAACCACTCATATCTCAGGGTGACAGGCGCAGTGCAGTGCCACGCAGAATTTTGAATGTTTAAACTGGGTTGCACTGTGTCTGATATGGGCAATCATGATGCTTACCATCAGGCACCTGATTTGCTCGTCTTGTCACTCACTATCATAAAAAATATATATATATAGCCGGGTCACCCCTCCCTCACCTGGTGGGAGGTGTGAGACCCTTTAGACACATATTTACCTAGATACCTGAAAAACAAAAAACGCTACCACGTTCTAAGAACATAAAGCGCCATCTATTTGCAAGCTACAGCAAACATGTTGGCAATAAAACCCGTATTAGTGTTTACATATGTGGGGGTGTGTGCATGTGTGTTTGCCAGTGAATGAACGACATAGTGCGAGTACATTTCAATGTTAACAGGAAAGAGCAGTTTGACACAATCCTATGAAAAATTTACCAAATCGATGTTTTGTATTCCCCTGTTTCCTCCGAATACAGTGAACCTATTTGATATATTTATATCCTGATATTTTAAAGTTGAAGTAAAGTATGTCCCTATCATTTTATTTTTGTTTATAAACTCTACATTTTTTTTTAGTGAACGTCCAATCACGCGAATAAAACTGGGATTTTTGGAAGTTCACTATGAAAAAACCAAGAGTTTATAAGAAAAATTAAAATGACAGGGACATAGGTTACTTCACTATACAAATATCAGGATATAAATTTATAGTTCATATATATATATGAACAATAAATACCTTTTCCTTCCCCTGTGCGTGTTGCAATAATTCCCTTCTCCGTTCGAGCTCGGCCTGTCCGCGCGCCATGTTCTCACGGCGACGGTCAGACAGACGAGTGATACTGCCTATTGACGTCACTGATTCGCGTCTGGTCATAACAAAATCATAACAGGTCAAAGTCAAAGTTCGCTGACAAGTAGTATAACGTTATAAAAAAAAAATAGTTTTTATTCAGGCAACAAAACCCATGTATAAACACACAAAATAATAATATTAAAATAAAATAGTAAAATAATAAAATCGTAAAAGTAACTCAAAAAACAATTTAAATAATAATTCAATTAAATAATATAAAATCAAAATAAATTAATAATATTAAGAATCCACTAATATCAGTTTAAATTTTATGTCAATATTATTGGGTTGTTCGGAAAGTAATTTCGTTTTTTCCCAGCAAAGACCAAAAATTTTATGAGCTTGGATTTATGCCACTATCAGAAAGATGGCAAAAGATGTTGGACCAGAACGGCCAATATATAATTTAATAAAGTATTTGTTTATTATACGAAAACTGTCTTTCATTTCCACAAAAACGAAATTGCTTTCCGAACAACCTAATAATTTTTACATCAAATTTTAAACTGACATTAATGGATATTTATATTATTATTTAATTTTGAATTTATAATATTTAATTGAATTATTATTTAAATTATATTATTCCTAACCGGCAGTTAGTCACGGCAACATCTCTGCAACAATGTCTAATGATGTTATGATTTCTCAATTGATTTGTGAGACTTGTTTTTCACAAGAGATCTCAGAGGGTAAATTCAAAACCTATATAAAATCTACTTTACTAAAGAAGCCTTATTATAAAGTCAATCAGTACATAGAGGACAAAGATGCCTGGAAACTGCTGCATAGCACCACGCGACACCGACACTAACAAACGAATGTAACCAAACACAATATAGTAAAACAATCAGTTAAAAAAATTAAGCCCTACAAGTTTCTTGTGCGTTCTTCTTGTAGAGGTATCGCACCGAACACACGGTAGACGTATTACTTTTTATCTTCATTGACGTGCAAAAGTGTCAACTAGGTTCTAGAAAATTCAGTAAAAAATCCAATTTAATCCAAACTAGTTTTCAGTGCCTTTATAGTTTTCCAAGATTTTTATACTTTGTGCATGTTTTTCATACATGAAAACTCGTTTGGATTAAATTAGATTTTCTACTGAATCTTTCTATTGTTATTTTCTAGAAGCTAGTTGTCTTTATTATACGTTGTATGAGCTCACCATACAGAGCACTTGAGTTCCCACGCTAAACTTAACACTTAACATAACTGTACAGATTTCTTTAGCCATAAGTTTGTTATAACAAACAGTACCAATAAAGGCGTCGTTCAGAGCACACTGCTCTTTCATTTTTAAACTAAGCATCCCGGAGTCGCGCACCCGAACTCAACAACTAACAAACAATTAACAATCAATTGTAATTTATAGAAATAAAATTAATGTCAAAGACAGTTAAATATAACAAGGCAAAGACATAATGAACGGCATACTCACCTGACAAAGTGTTAAATATTGGATTTTTCCATTAGGAATTATCTCAATAACTGCCTGGAGTCTGGAACTGTGCCCGGTAGATGGCAATAAGCTCGCCCCCTATTACATGGGACCAATAACATACTGGCGAAATGTGGGTGTATCTACTATAGGACTGAGTCCTTGGTACACCTCTGCCTACCCCTTCGGGAAAAAGGCGTGAATGTATGTTATGTTTTATGTTAAACTCACCTGAAAGTCGGTGGTATTAATTCGACGGGCAGTTTGGCAGGAATAGGCTCCCCTTGAGTGGCCTTCTCACATAGATACATAGCTAGAACGAATTCTTCACAACCTATGAACAAAACGTTATACATACCTTAATGAACTTTAATAATCTATACTAATATTATAAAGAGAGAATCTTTGTTTATTTGTTTTTTTGTTTGTAACGAATAGGCTCCGAAACTACTGGACCGATTTTAAAAATTCTTTCACTTATGGATAGCTTAATTCAGTGTGAGTGACATAGGCTATATGAGATTTTGAAAAATATTAGGGATCCGTAAGAAAATTACAATATTGTGAACCAAGGTGTCACATATATTCATTAATTTGCGTGCGCTGTGAAATCTATTGATGGTAGAATAAAATAATGTACTAGGGGTTTGTAGTACTTACTAATATCTACAAAATAGTCCAGAGATATTTCATCCATCTATTTTGGTTTAGTCACAATAATCGAAAAGTGATTATTTTTTATGCGGTGTGAAAACTATTGGTGGTAGAGCAAAGTAATGTACTAGGGGTTTGTAGTACTTATCAATACCTACAAAACAGTATACATAGATTATATCCATCTTTTTTGGTTTAGTCACAATTATCGAAAAAGTGATTATTTTTCATGCGGTGTGAAAACTATTGGTGGTAGAGTAAAGTAATGTACTAGGGGTTTGTAGTACTTATTAATACCTACAAAACAGTATACATAGATTATATCCATCTTTTTTGGTTTAGTCACAATAATCGAAGCAGTGATTATTTTTCATGCGGTGTGAAAACTATCGGTGGTAGATTAAAGTAATGTACTAGGGGTTTGTAGTACTTATCAATACCTACAAAACAGTATACATAGATTTTAAGCATCTTTTTTGGTTTAGTCACAATAATCAAAGCAGTGATTATTTTTCATGCGGTGTGAAAACTATTGGTGGTAGAGTAAAGTAATGTACTAGGGGTTTGTTACTGATCAATACCTACAAAACAATATACATAGATTATATCCATCTTTTTTGGTTTAGTCACAATTATCGAAAGTCATTATATGCATGCGATGTGAAAAGTATTGGTGGTAGAATAAAGGAATGTACTAGGGGTTTGTAGTACTTATCAATATCTTCAAAATAGCCCACGATAAATTAATACATGTGTTAAGGTTTGGTCATTGTAACAGAAATAGTCATTAATTTGCGTGCGTTGCGTAAACCATTAGGGTTATATCTATTAAAATACAATGTATCACGAATTTACTCCTGTTAAACGTTCACTATACCTACTTCTGCTACCCGTGCGAAGCCGGGGCGGGTCGCTAGTTAATAATAATTATAATATGGGACTGCCTCGGTGGCGTAGAGGGCGCATGCTCGACTGCCAATCAAGAGGTCCCGGGTTCGATCCCCAGGTCAGGCAGTGTTAATAAATATTGGATTTTTCCATTAGGAATTATCTCAATAACTGCCTGGAGTCTGTAACTGTGCCCGGTAGATGGCAATAGGCTCGCCCCCTATTACATGGGACCAATAACATACTGGCGAAATGTGGGTGTATCTACTATGGGACTGAGTCCTGGGTACACCTCTGCTTACCCCTTCGGGAAAAAGGCGTGAATGTATGTTATGTTTTATAATATGGGACAACGTTCTACACACGGTCATCTGGTCCCAAACTAGGCTAGAAGCCTGTACTATGGTAACCAGATGACTGATATACATACTTATATAAGCTTATAACACACAGGGACAGATCAACACACATTTTTTTGAAGGGTAGAATTTGAAAATATCTAAATCTACAAACTCACCAAGTTTCCCATCCGAGTCCAGGTCAGCCAGGGCCCATATTTGAGCTAGGGCCTGTTGGGGCAACCTAGACTGCAGCATGATAGCCCTGGCCTGGGCTCCAGACACAGCACCGGCTTTAGCACGATCTGTCGCGTTGAACACCTGAGTGTACCTTAACAGGAACAATTAAGGAACAATAAAGTATTTGAAGAAAAATAAATGTCGTATTTTTTTATTTATTTTCAAACTCAAAAAGATTTATTCAAATAGGTCATACTCTGACACTTTTGCACGTCAATGAACATAAACAGTACTGAGTCTATCTAATGATACCTCTACAGGAAGAACGCACAAGAAACTTGTAGGGCTTAATGTTTCAACTGATTGTTTAACAATATTGTGTTTGGTTACATTCGTTTGTTAGTGTCAGTGTTTCCAGGCATCTTTGTCCTCTATGTACTGATTGACTTTATAATAAGCCTTCTTTGAAAGTTTAATGAAAATTGTGAATCATACAATTAAAAAATCACTTTAAATATATATTTTTTAATTAATTATAAGAAAATTATAATAAATTTCCAATAAGAGTCAATTGATCACGAACGTCCCAAAAGAGATAACTAGGCTCTCAGAGGGCAAATTCAAAACCTATATAAAATCTACTTTACTAAAGAAGGCTTATTATAAAGTCAACCAGTACATAGAGGACAAAGATGCCTGGAAACTTCTGCATAGCACCACGCGACACCGACACTAACAAACGAATGTAACCAAACACAATATTGTAAAACAATCTGTTGGAAATATTAAGCCCTACAAGTTTCTTGTGCGTTCTTCATGTAGTGGTACCGCACCGAACGCACGGTAGACTCATTACTAGCTATTGACGTGAAAATGTATTTTTAAGAATTATTTAAATAAATCTTCTTCGTTTTTGAGTTCTGTATTGTTGTATACTTACTTAAGCTTCTGAGGTTGTGGTATGGCCCACTCTACGGGTGGGGGGCTCATCACCCCCAGGGGCAAATCTGTAGGGCTCGTCACTACTGACCCCGCTACTGAACTTACCGCCGACCCTGGAATTGGAGTTATTATTTATAGTAGTGTACTTCGCGTCCATAGGCCAGTGGAAATATGCCCGGTTTCAAATCCGGAGTCACTGAATCGAAACGCACCTTAGAGACGTCATACTCATACATTAATCATATTCGACCCCTGAAATACGTCTTACGGACTTAGTTCAGGGGCCAGAGATGCCCTTATACAATAAATAATGATAGTTATAAATTAGTTCATAAGCTTGTAGCCTGCTTGTTTAATATTGTACTGTACAGGGTGTACAGTACAATTTTTGGTTAAATAAATATTATTATTATTAAAAACAACCCTAAAACGTGGCGAAATTCTGTTGATACGCAGCTTTGTTTCCGACACTCATTAAAGTAAAAGATAGCAGAGATTTAGAAAACCCGGTTGTCAGAAAGAGATAGACACAGATTCACAGCTACGTGAGCAGCAAACCTTATACGAGTGACCTCGGCGCAAGACAAGGTGCGACTGACTTGACTCAAGACAATTAGCTTGACTCAAACTCAAACTCAAACTCACGCAGAGTAAAACGCATCTACCTCATTTTATTTATAATCTATGAATAAAATAGTTTATTTCGAGCTCTTAACCAAATTAGAATTTGAATTGAATTGAAATACTTATATTAAAAATTACATTAAAAATTTCCAAAATAGTCAAATTAATAATTAAAAAATTAAAAAAAAATTGAATTGTAATCAAAAAGCATTAAAATATTCATACTAAAATAATGTCAAATTAATAAAGATATATTATAAGATTATTGGTTAAAACCCTGTAACAGGCCTCCGTAACTCCATACAATAGCTCGCGCTTAATAGCCTACTACAGGTCACGGTTTAATAGCGCTGACCTTGAATGCGCAGAAATCGATTTTTAGGACTTTTTAGACCAATACACCTGCACAAAGCCCCCCTTCACTTTTGCCGAGCGCTATTAAACCGTGACGCTACTTGTACTACTGCATAGAACACATAACATGTGTACAAAGTACAAACGTCACTTAAAAATTAGTTGTTACTTAAAATAAAACACTTATGAACTGATTATAATATATCTTCTATCATTCATCTTTTGTAGTGGTAGGTCTCTTTAGCAGGGGGGGCCGCCTGGGGAAGTACCACACACCTTTGCCAGTTATTCATCCGCCAAGCAGTAATGTGCAAACATTACTGTGTTCCGGTCTGAAGGACAATGTTACCAGAGAAATTACTGGGCATGACGAGTTTCAACATCTAATAACTCAGGGTGACAGGCGCAGTGCAGTGCCGCGCAGAATTTAGAATGTTAAAACACTGGGTGGCACTGTGTCTGATATGGGTGATCATGATGCTCAGCATCAGGCACCTGATTTGCTCGTCACTCACTATCATAAAAAAAATCATCGTCATCGGTTCGTCAAAGTATGTATGGGAAATGATGTCGACCCAACCACCATAACACCCCTTCTTTTCGGTCGGGAGTACAAAACATAAAATGTAATACATGTGTACCGTCACCAATGCACGCAAACAGTCAAACAAATAGTATCTATCCATATATGTACAATTCATTTCACATAGGCTTAAAGAGCCTACATGGTCTTGTAGGAATTTGACACAATCCTATGAAAAATTTACCAAATCTATGTTTTGTATTCCCCTGTTTCCTCCGAATATAATAAACCCATTCTATAAATTTATATCCTAATATTTTTATAGTGAAGTAACCTATGTCGCTGTCATTTTAATATTTCTTATAAACCCTTGGTTGTTTCATAGTGAACTTCCAAAAATCGCAGATTTTCTCGCGTGATTGGACGTTCACTACAAAAAAATGTAGAGTTTATAAACAGAAATAAAATGATAGGGACATAATTTACTTTAACGTTAAAATATCAGGATATAAATATATCAAATAGGTTCACTGTATTCGGAGGAAACAGGGGAATACTAAACATCGATTTAGTAAATTTTCCATAGGATTGTGTCAAACTGCTAGGAAGTCCTGTATTAGTAATACTCACGGCAGTGCATCTATCTAACTGTCAACCTTAACAACTTGAATGGACAGAGTTAAGATTATCGGAAAAAAAAAAAATAATCGAAAAAATTCGACCTTCCATACAAATGAGTTGTTGGTTTCTGGGCCACATCGAACTTACTTACATTATAATTTGGATTTTATTCGATAGGCCTTATGACAAGATTTTCAAATGTGCATAAATAATATTTTTTAGTATCGCCATTAATTATAATAAATTAGGCAAATGTTCTACTATATTAAAAAACGTGCGACGCCATTAAAAAAATATTTGTATATGTACTTAACCTCACTTTATTCAAATTAAAAATTGCCTGCCTCCGTGGCGTAGAGGGCGCATGCTCGACTGCCAATAAAGAGGTCCCGGGTTTGATCCCCAGGTCAGGCAGTGTTAAATATTGGTATTTTCCATTAGGAATTATCACAATAACTGCCTGGAGTCTGGAACTGTGCCCGATAGATGGCAATAGGTTTGCCCCCTATTACATGGGACCAATAACATACTGGCGAAATGTGGGTGTACCTACTATGGGTCTAAGTCCTGGGTACACCTCTGCCTACCCCTTCGGGAAAAACGGCGTGAATGTATGTTATGTTATAAATTAATCTGCGATAATAAGACGGATACTATGTTTGTGAATATTATTGCTAATAACATTTTTTTTTTGTATAATTGTGGTACCAATAAAGTGTTATCATTCATCATTCATTCATTCTCTACCCGGCAATAAAGGATATACAGTGTAAGCTTTTCTGGGCCCAGCTTTCTTGGATTACGAGTCTATTTACTTTGCGGGTTGCGTATTAAGTTGTTTTTTTGCATAAATGGAAAGATCATATTTGAGATTCGTAAGAAAACAATTTTTAGTTTTTTTTATTCGCTATAATTACAAAATTATATCAAATTAAAAAATATTTTTAATCCGGTACCGAAAACACGCCGATAGTACCCGAACGAGCTCGTGACCTGTAGTGACGTCACAATGTTATAAAGTACCATACATAACTATAACATTACTACGTCACAAAAATGGCGACCACTCGTGGCGCGTTCGTTATCAACTGACTCATAATGGAATTTTATCAATTTTGAATCGCTTATAATTAATTAATAAATATATTTTTTAAGTGATTTTTGAATCAGATAATACATAATTTTTATTAAGCTTTCAATATATAAAAAATAAGATTTTTTTCAAATACTCAATTTTGCGATACTATTTTGAAATCATTATTAATGGGGAAGTACCACACCTTTGCCAGTTATTCATCCGTCAAGCAGTAATGTGCAAACATTACTGTGTTCCGGTATGAAGGGCAATGTTACCAGCGAAATTACTGGGCATGATGAGATTCAACAACTCATATCTCAGGGTAACAGGCGCAGTGCAGTGCCGCGCAGAATTTTGAATTTAAAAACACTGGGTGGCACTGTGTCTGATATGGGCAATCATGATGCTTACCATCAGGCTCCTGATTTGCTCACTCACTACCATAAAAAAAAAAAAATAATTCAAAAGTTGTTCAGTGTGACGAATAGATGCAGCCCCTTAAGTATTACTAATTCTTTTTTTTAACACTGTATACATTCGTCCATGAAACTTAATTTTACTTACCAGGTTTTGATGAAAACGAGTCCTTTCTTATAGCTGTTATTGGTGTTGAAGTGATCGGCTGAGGCATCGAACCCGCACTCACCGGCTTAGGTGGACTAGTAACTAACGAAGCCACTGTAGTGCTGGTTGGTATTTGTGGGGGCGATGGGACGAGTGGGGCGGGTTGAGATGGCATTATGGGTTGAGTTGCGCCCATTACGGGCTGAGTTGTCCCCATGATGGGTTGTGTTGTCCCCATTATGGGTTGATTTGCACCCATGATGGGTTGTGTTGTCCCCATTATGGGTTGAGTTGTCCCCATTATAGGTTGAGTTGTCCCCATTAAAGGTTGGGTTGCTCCCATGATAGGTTGACTTGTTGGCATTATGGGCTGCGTTGCCCCCATAACGGGCTGACTGATCGGGATCATGGGTTGAGTTGCCCCCATCATAGGTTGAGTGGCCATAATTGGTTGCGTTGGCATAATAGGCTGGGAAACCTGACCAGTAGGTATCAAAGGTTGACTTGGCATAATAGGATGTGACGTCATAGGTTGACTGCTTGACATAATCGGTTGATTCATCGTCAAACCCTGCGTTGAACCTCCAATCAACGGTTGAGAAGCAGCAGTATCAATCAAAGGCTTCGCGCCAGAAATCAAATCTGGAATGGGCTTTGCTGGCATTGGGGGTATTATCGGTTGAGTTGGCATAATGGGTTGAGTTGTTCCCATAATCGGCTTGGTTGTTCCCATAATCGGCTTGGTTGTTCCCATAATCGGCAGGGTTGTTCCCATTATCGGCTGGGTTGTTCCCATTATCGGCTGGGTTGTTCCCATGATCGGCTGAGTAGGCATGACAGGTTGCACTGGGGCCATAACCTGACTGCCGTTACCAATAAGATCGCCTAATAAAGATTGATTGGACATATTCTGGGGGGGTATGCTCGATATAAGGGGTTGGCTAGGCATGGGGGGAATTGGGGGTTTCGCCGGCGCTATTTGAGGCTTTTGCGCGCCTGCGGATTGAAAAAACTTGTCAGTTTCTTTAAATTATATTTAGAAATATAAATTACGCATAGGAAATTATGAAGGAAAAAAAATATACGTCATAGACTTCTAAGTTTAGTTTAGAGATATTTTCAAAGAGCAATAACCATAGATAGTAAAATTTATACGCCTTGTAAATAATAAACATTAGAAATAATTAGAAAAATGGTCAAAGCCGTTTGCCATTTGCTATGGGATGCAAAAAATTCAAAATTGTGACTGATATTTTGGGAATTGTAAATACAAAAAGATTAAGGTTTAAATGTCACCCATACAAAATGAAAATACATAGATATGAAGAAATAGGGAATAATTTACCACTCTATTGTTTGTGGTTGACTCTGGATCTAACCTTTATTAGCGCGAAAACATATTTTGTTAAAGAAAACCGTGTGGATTTTTTGGTATTAAAAAAACATTAACATAACCTAAAAACTACTTTTTTACGATTTTCATAAATCTTATATATAGCAATTTTTGTATATATATATATATATATATAGCAAAGCTCGGTCATCCAGGTACTAATAATAATATGGGACAACTTCCACACATGGTCATCTGGTCTCAAACTAGGCTAGAAGCCTGTACTATGGTATCCAGATGACTGATATACATACTTATAAAACTTATAACACACAGGGACAGATCAGACATGCTCATGCGCATAAATATTTGACCTGGCCGGAGATCGAAGCCGAGGCCTGCAGCACAGAAAGCAGGGTTACTACCATCTGAGCCAACGAGGCTGTAATACGAAGAAACTGTAAGGTTTTCTTTAACAAAATGTTTTCGCGCCAATAAAAGTCAACTGAATGAATGTCAAATGAAATGTCAACCGACGAGCATGTATGAAAAATGTCATGAAAGTGAACGAAGCGAAAGTTCTATGTCAGGATCGTAGCAAGTGAAATAGTCTCTGCCTACCCCACCGGGAACAAGGCGAGACTGTATGTATGTATGTATGTATAGTCAGATCCAGAGCCACCCCAAACAATAGAGTGGAAAATTATTCCCTATTTCTACATATCTGTGTATTTACATTTTGTATGGGTGACGTTTAACTCAAAAATAGTATTAATAGAGATGTTATGGCTGACATTATTACCTAATTAACTTTGGTAACATATTTTAGTCTGGATTTGAACAGTTTCCTACATTTTGAACCCTAACATATTCTGAAAAACAAACAGGAACGAGACAACCACACATAAGCACAGAAGGCTGAAATCCCTTTGATAATAGATTGAAAATTGTAATGACTTATTGCTAGAATAAAAAATACCTGTTGGGCTGAGCGAGGTGATCAGAGAAGGTGGCAACACTTTCGGTATTTCTATACCATGGAGTTTAAGGTTGATTATCTGTAACAAATGTTTCATCAATATCTGTATATTTATAAAGACATACCAATGACTTTGTGATTGCTTCGAGAAATAAGAAAAGGAACATAACATACAATCACGACTTTTCCCGAAGGTGTACGTAGAGCTGTACCCAGGACTCAGTCCCACAGTAGGAAAACCCACATCTCGCCAGTATGTTATTGGTCCCATGAAATAAAGGGCAAATCTATTGCCATCTACCGGGCACAGTTCCAGACAGTTATTGAGATAATTTCTAATGGAAAAATCTTACAACATTAATTGAGAATAAAGATCTTTAACAGGATGCAGGACCTCTTAGCAGTTTGACACAATCCTATGGAAAATTTACTAAATCGATGTTTTGTGTTCCCCTGTTTCCTCCGAATACAGTAAACCAATTTGATATATTTATATCCCAATATTTTAAAGATGAAGTAAAGTCCCTATCATTTTATTTTTGTTTATAAACTCTACATTTTTTTGTAGTGAACGTCCAATCTCACGAGTAAAACTGTGATTTTTGAATGTTCACTATGAAAAAAACCAAGGGTTTATAAAAAAAAAAAAATGACAGGGACATAGGTTACTTCACTGCAAAAATATTAGAATATAAATTTATAGAATTGGTTTATTATATTCGGAGGAAACAGGAGAATACAAAACATTGATTTGGTAAATTTTTCATAGGATTGTGTCAAATTCCATGTACGATCTTAACTATGCTCTGCTTGTACCCATGCGGGATGCTATCAATCAATCCCCTGGCTTTTTCGCTATTTGGGGTCAGCCCTCCTGATACATTTTCGCCACTAGGCGGTTTTGAGTCATTTCTGGCGTTAAGCCCATCGTCAGCATATCATTTTGTATGGTACGCATCCAGGTGTTTGGTGGACGGCCTCTACCCCTCTTGCCTTCTTCTATTAAGAGTACCTGGCGGGTCATATGGTCTTCGTCTATGCACATTATGTGGCCATGCGGGATGCTAGTATTAGAATATTATTAGTATTTATTACAAGTGGTATTTACCTTGCAGGCGATAGAAAACTCTTTTAAGTCTAGTTTCCCATCGGCATTGGTGTCGGCTAGGGACCAGATCTGTCCAAGAATTGGTGGAGGCAATTGGCTCTGTAAAAGGAAGATAATTTATTTATTTATTGATTGAATGCCAACACAATATACATTAATACATTCAAGTAATATTACTATTATGACTGATACATGATTAAGGCGCTGTCCAAAGAAAATTCGCCTTCTCGCTCACACCTATCCACGTTTTTGAAGATATAAAAATACTACATGTAATGAAATATAATAAAGACAACTGAGTCTAGAAAATAACAATACAAAGATGTTGGGTCTGTGCCTGGGTGTTAAGACGACAAATTGAAAATATTGGCGGTAGGGTTCTCAATATTTCTCAGAAACTACAAAACATTTGGAACTAATATTTATGTTTTTACATTTACCATGATATTGACATCATTTTGGTAATTGGTTTACATGATTGGTTTACTTTTACAGCAGAGAAAAAAATATCAAAAACTGCTCTATAAAAATAGAGATTCTCATTCTACAGGGAAATGAGACTGATTTATGCCCGTAAATTTTTTGTATAGATTAATCTATTTTATTAAATTAGTAATAGTTTTTATTTTATTCGAGAAATACTGTTTTGGCGCAATATACAGGACTGTGAGCGGGTTGCGGGACTCAGCGCACGATTTTAGATTTATTATTTAACACTGCGTCACCTTAAAAGCATGTATAATGTATGTTATAAGTATGTATAATATCAGTCCTTTGGTTACCATAGTACAGGCTTCTAGCCTAGTTTAGGACTAGATGACCGTGTGTGGAAGTTGTCCCATATTATTGTGTTATAGATTATCAACCTTAAACTCCATGATATAGAAATAGCGAAAGTGTTGCCACCTTGAAAGTGTTGTTTGACGTGACAACGTCTTATAATTCGATAGAGCCGGCTGCACGCACGAAAAAACATGACTCATGCGGCGTTACCTCGCTCTGAGGCGTTCCATGTAAGGCTTGAAGTGCAAGCGAGAGCGCGGAACGAGCGACATCCGTCTCTCTCCTACTTGAGTGAGCGCGTTGTCACGTTCAACTATCGTCAGTAAACCGACTTTACAGACAACCAATTTTTTTTTAAATGAAATGATGATATACCAGGGAGGCGAGACGAATAACATAGTATAACAACTAGTAATTCCCCTCGCTTTGCTGGAAAAAGGTGTGATGGTATGTTATGTTTATTTTACCTGTAGCATGAATCTTTTAGCCTGTTCTCCCGATAGCATGCCATTCGCGGGGCCCAGGTTGCGGAAATGCTCTGCGAATTTCGCATGCTCATGGGGCTGAATGGTCCACGGGTCGCCCGCCATTTCTCTATGGAGAATAAGTTATAATACCTTAGTAACCTACTTGGTGACCAAATCAATTAGTGTTGTGAATCCGGACGTAATAATGTAGCAGGAAAATGACAATGATGTCTTGTTTTTTTTGGCAAATTAGAAAAATTGCCATGACTCAACAATCTGAATATGTGATCTGAATAAATAATGTTATCTGAATTCTGTATTCACTGTTTCTATTATTATACTTTTATACACATGCTGCTTTTATATATATATTTTTTTGTTATGATAGTGAGTAACAAGACGAGCAAATCATGTGCCTGATAGTAAGCATCATGATTGCCCATATCAGACACAGTGCCATACAGTGTTTTAACATTCGAAATTCTGTGCGCCACTGCACTGCGCCTGTCATCCTGAGATATTAGTTGTTGAATCTCGCTATGCCGAGTAATTTCGCTGGTAACATTGCCCTTCAGACTGGAACACAGTAATGTTTGCACATTACTGCTTGGCGGATGAATAACTGGCAAAGGTGTGGTACTTCCCCAGGCGGCCCCCTGCAAAAGAGGCCTACCACTACAAATATATTGGAAAGTCACGAAATTTTTCTAAGTCCTTTCCACCTTTGCTACACCCTAACCGCTAAACAACTGGGGCTTTCACTTGTACTGTTTATCACAATTCTGTTTATTAGGGAGTTCTGTGCATAGGGCGAATATTGAAATTCTAGTGTATAGTATAAATGTATTAATTTATAAATTATTTTATTAATTATTATACCTAAAGTGACGTGTAACTGAAAATTATGAATAAATGATTGTATTGTATTGTAACGTATTTATTTCACTAACGGTTAGTTTTTAACATGGCAAGGGAGTGGTTTACTTAAAAATGTATTTTTGAGAGGAACACTTAGTAGGTAGATTTCTTATGAAAATACTTGATTGAAGTCATAATTTTTAGCTCAGAAATGAGGAGATACCGATGTTTATGAAGTTTTCTACGTTTGAGATGATCTTATATTGGAAATGTGCGGAGTTACGCAGAAAAATCAATATTGAACTTTGTAAACTTTCTTTAAGTAAAGAAAATACAATTAAATTTTGTGATTACGGGTTTTTAGGATCAGGATAACTTACCTGTTTTATGTAAGAGCACTAACCACTTCAGTTAAATTACAAGGTATGAGATAATACAACGCCCCTTTCTGGTAATTTAACAATAATTATTTTCACTGCGGAAATTTCTATTGATCGAAAAGTGAACATGAGTGAACAGCGCATAGATAATACATATATACTGGAACAGCGGATACTGGAGCGGATACTGGATACAAGTCACAAGTAAAACAGCTGTCAAATTGAGTAGACATTAAAACTGACGTTGACATATTTTTAAACCTGACGTTGACATATTTGATTGCATAAACCTTTACCATCCTAATAAAGGGAGTAATTTCACACGTAAAATATTATTATGAGAGTCTAATTTTCCTTCGTTTGATGTTCTATCTCCATAAGTGACATTGGCAAAGTTGTGGTGTTCATATGAACACTTTCACAAGCCACAAAATGAGAATTTTATTGAATTAATAAAGGAGAGGCTCGCTTCCGTACTGTACACTTATTTTCATAGCCATTCTGAGGCAACTGAGTGGCAGCTACGATTTGCGTCTATATTTAAGATACTACTGAATTTGGCCCCCAGTCGCGCCTCTTATTTCCATTTTCCAATACACTAAAGTGTGGTGTTTTCTAATGCAGTATGATTAAAATAAATATAAGAAATCATCGTATTGGCAAATATGCGGCCTGCAGCCAAAACTCCAATTCAAGTTGAATGTTGAAAAGAATAAAAATGTCAAATGACAAATGTCAATTTCAATGAAAATATTTTCAATTTTCATTTCGTTTCCAGTGTATTGTGGTTTATTGCTCATTTTCTCAATAAATAACATTTCCAAATGACTAAAGTCGCTGATAACTTGAATCCGAACGTGTACGAGAAAGGTTCAGAGCGTGAAATAACTTCAACCGACCTCGATGAAAACGTAACCGACGAGATAGATGAACGAGAAATATTCGATTTGATCAGACACATCAATGATCCCGAGCACCCTCTTACCTTGGAAGAGCTGCGAGTGGTTGAGGAGAAGAATGTAGAGATAAACAACAAAGATAACACTGTGCTGGTGCATTTTACACCAACAATACCCCATTGTAGTATGGCTACACTTATAGGTTAGTGATTTAATAAGAATATTAATAATACATATATAACTTCCACACACGGTCATCTGGTCCCAAACTAGGCTAGAAGCCTGTACTATGGTAACCAGATGACTGATATACATTCATATATTTTATGAGTTTATAACACCCAGACACAGATCAAACAGACATGTTCATGCACACAAATTTTGACCTGGCCGGGATTCGAAAGCAGAGTTGCTACCATCTAAGCCAATGAGGCTGTCAATGATAGCCTGGAGTCTGGAACTGTGCCCGGTAGATGGCAATAGGCTTGCCCCCTATTAATAACAATAATAATATGGGACATATTCCACACATGGTCATCTGGTCCCAAACTAGGCTAGAAGCCTGTACTATGGTAACCAGATGACTGATATACATACTTATATAAGCTTATAACACCCAGCCACAAATCAAACAGATATGTTCATGCACACAAATGTTTGACCTGGCCGGGGATCGAACCCGGGGCCTGCGGCACAGAAAGCAGAGTTACTACCATCTGAGCCAACGAGGCTGTCATTACATGGGACCAATGACATACTGGCAAAATGTGAACCTACTATGGGACTGAGTCCTGGGTACAGCTCTGCCCACCCATTCGAGAAATAGTCGTAATTAAATGTTTGTTTTGATTATATATCTTCCAGGTCTATCCATAAGAGTCCAGCTCCTCCGAGCGCTGCCCTCCAGGTTTAAAGTGTCAGTGCGTGTGTCAGAAGGCACGCACGTGTCAGAACAAGGTGTCAATAAACAGCTGGCTGACAAGGAGCGAGTCGCCGCCGCATTGGAGAACAATAACCTAGTTCAGATTATTAATCAATGCATCACTGGCATATAACTTTTAACTCTACGCGTTGTCAAATACAGCTTGATGAATGATAGCTGAACATAACTTATAATCACGCCATTTTCCCGAAAGGGGTAGACAGTCAGCTACTTCTTTATATTCAATGACACGGTCAATGTCTGCAAGTTGCTGAACCATTGAGTATTTGAATTTTTTTTTTTGGCATACATGGGAAGATCATGTATTATGTTTCGTAGCTAAATTATTTTTAGTTATTTGTTATTCACTATAATTACAAAGTTATAACTTTAATGACATATGTGGACCTAACAGGACCTAACTTGAGCTTGCCATTTTCGAGAAGCCAGTACTTCATCTTCATCCTGTTCTTTAAATTAATGGATATAATCTAGGTGTGTAATATATGTGTAAATATAATTAATATATGTGATAAAATCCCTTAAAAGTTGTATAATTCCTCGTTGATGTTGACTCGGTGGCATGGCATAGTGATTCGGAAGAGCTGCCTTCTATAGGTCCCACGATTTTCTCTCGAATGTTTAACAAAAGTGGGAAAAAGATACTGACAAAAAAGACATTATTATTATCATCAGTCATTGTTGTCCCACTGCTGGGCAAAGGCCTCCCTTCCATCATGCTATGTGTGTCTGTCTAATGCTATTGAGCACCATTCCGGACAGTGGGAGTCAAGCTCGTCTTGTCATGTCTTCCTGGGCCTGCCGCGACAAAAACACATTAAAAAAACACATGAATAATATATTAAATAATGTCTTTTTATTATGTAGGTAAAAATGTGTATTAAATTATAAAACATTGATTAAATACATATTAGATTAGTATAAAAATATATAAATTAGGTTAAATAGGTATTAATAATTAATAATGATATTTTAATTGCTATTAGCGTCTAGAACACCGCTCTTCATATCGTCGTAGGTCACTTGGTTCTGCAAAAAAAAAAAAACAAAAACAGACGTGTTACATAAACAATTGAAAGATCATAATATATAAGATTCGTACCAAAACTATTTTTAGTTATTTTTTATTTGCTATAATTACAAAGTTATTTCAAATTAAAAAATAATTTTTAATCCAGTACCGCAAACATGCCGATAGTGCTCGAACGAGCTCGTGACCTGTAGTGACGTCACAATGTTATAAAGTACCATACATAACTATAACATAATGACGTCACAATCATGGCGACCACTCGTAGCGCGTTCGTGATCAAGTGACTCTCTTATTGACGTTTTATCAATGTTGAATTGCTTATAATCAATTAAAAAATATATTTTTAAGATGTGTTTTGAATCGGATGATACATAATTTTCAGTAAATTTTCAAAATAAATTTAAAAATTCATTAATTTTTATTTAAATAATCATTTATTATGGATGGACGGATGTTTGTTAGGTACTATTTCACGCAAAAAGTGCACGCCCGTGAAAAACTGTCTTGACTGATGAACAGACAGACAACAACCCTATTCTAAGGGTTCTTTTTTTCCTTTTGAGGCATGAAACCTTGAAAATGTATCAGTTGTACGTACCTGCCACATATCGTCATCCCACTGGGGGAAGAGTTTCTTGAACACTTTCGGCTCTGATCCTTGCTTCACGGACACCACTATTGCTGAATCTACCGTGCGGTCCAACCCGTCGTCTTCTATGTATTCCTATATAACAATCATAAATACAATATAATTGTTTTATCGACTGCCTCGGTGGCGTAGAGGGCGAATGCTCGACTGCCAATCAAGAGGTCCCGGGTTCAATCCCCAGGTCAGGCAAAGTGTTATATATTGGATTTTTTCATTAGGAATTATCTCAATAACTGCCTGGAGTCTGGAACTGTGCCCGGTAGATGGCAATAGGCTCGCCCCCTATTACATGGGACCAATAACATACTGGCGAAATGTGGGTGTATCTACTATGGGACTGAGTCCTGGGTACACCTCTGCTTACCCCTTCGGGAAAAAGGCGTGAATGTATGTTATGTTATGTTTTATCGACCGAACAAAGAGCGGTCTTATTACAGTCGACAAGATTTTTTTTAAGATTTTTTTTCCGTGTGTGGAAGTTGTCCCATATTATTATTAATATGACAGTGAGTGACAAGACGAGCTAATCAGGTGCCTGATGGTAAGCATCATGATTGCCCATATCAGACAGTGCCACCCAGTGTCTTAAAATTCAAATTTCTGCGCGGCACTGCACTGCGCCTGTCGCCCTGAGATATAAGTTGTTGAAACTCATTATGGCCAGTAATTTCGCTGGTAACACTGCCCTTCAGGCCAGAACACAGTAATGTTTGTACATTACTGCTTGGCGGATGAATAACTGGCAAAGGTGTGATACTTCCCCCGGCGGGCCCCTGCAAAGAGGCCTACCACTACAACTGGTATAAGTATAATCATTTTATAGTTATTTACCTTAATAATGTTAGTTCTGGCAGCTTTAACTCTCTCGGGAATGTTCCTCCCCTGCCACAGGTACAACTCCTCACCCGAGTCCAGGATGTACACGCCGTCGTCTGAGAGGTCCTGGAGATAAAGCCGGGACTACAGCAACGTGTTAGCGTGTTATATAACAATATTCTGTTAAATAACACCAAAGCCACGCCCACTTTCCATGTTAATAACATGATATTGTGTTAGGTAACACAAAAACATGCCGCTGCGGACCCGGCTTAACATGAAAAGTGGGCGTGGCTTTGGTGTTATTTAACAGAATATTGTTATATAACACGCTAACACGTTGCTGTAGTCCCGGCTTAACATCATCATTTGAATGTATACTCTAACAGAACGTGTTACCCCAATGACACAGCTCGAGTCAATTCATATGTGTTATGTGGACAACACATATTGTCACAGTTTCAGGTCGACAAGATTCCTCACCACGGACCACGGACGCTATAACGCGGACGCATCATAATTAAGGCATACGTATGTGTGCATAGTGTAGGCTTCCATACCTAGATACCTAAACAAAACGCTTCCAATCCCAAAATCAATCCGCCTACTAAGAACATACAGCTCCATCTAGCTGTAAACTACAGCAAACATGGAGCACCCTAGAGCTTTTAGTTCCTTGCGCAAAGTAAATAAATAAATAAAACGTTTATTAACAGAACTAGATTTACAATAGGTATACTAAAAATAGGTAAAGAAGTATAATTTAGTATGTGCAGTATCGCACTCCAAAAACGCGTCCCGCACGGGAAGAGCCCTCGTTCCCTGAACTAGGGACAACCTTGTATTTCAGATTACGAGAGTCCCCGCAAGAGAGACATGTCCCAAACATGCGCCTCTGTTCACAGTTTATATATAAATATACCATGGAAAATGCAGTTGCAGTGCATCCAAAATTTATACCTTTTTCTAGCATACCAGTCTAATGTTACATGATATGAAAGTATGGAAATATGCAGTAAAATGGCCATAATCGAGCACTGGACTTCCTACAGCTGAGATAATGATGATGACGATGATATTACCTGTTGTGTAAACGATTGATCCATATCCTCGAACATGATCCTGCCGGTGACCCGAACAGTGACGGAGGAGAGCGTGGTGGGTGACGTCACTCGGCGGTTCACCGTCAGCCGCCACGCCGATGGATCCGCCTTCTCTTCTGGGATACCACCTGGGTACAAGGACTATTGTGAATAATAATAATAATATGGGACAACTTCCACACACGGTCATCTGGTCCCAAACTACACTAGAAGCCTGTACTATGGTAACCAGATGACTGATATACATACGTATATAAGCTTATAACACACAGGGACAGATCAACACAGACATGTTCATGCACACAAATGTTTGACCTGGCCGGGGATCGAACCCGGGGCCTGTGACACAGAAAGCAGAATTACTACTATCTGAGCCAACGAGACTATAGATATGATTTCTAGATGGATGGTCACCGGGCTATTGTTATTATACAGGACGAGCAAATCAGGTGCCCGATGGTAAGCATCATGATTACCCATATCAGAGACAGTGCCACCCAGTGTTTTAAAATTATAAATTGTGCGCGGCACTGCACTGCACCTGTCACCGTGAGATATTAGTTGTTGCAACTCGTCATGCCCAGTAGCTGGTGTCATTGCCCTTCAGACCGGAACACAGTAATGTATGCACATTACTACTTGGCGGATGAATAACTGGCAAAGGCCTACCACTACAAAGTATTAAAGCTGCGTTTTTAGGTTAAGTGCACCAAAAAGCAGATATTTTCTTCATTCCTCAAAACTCCTCAGCTAATCCCTCAGTGGCGTTACTTCTTACCCAGAGCATCCCAGAACTCGTCAGGTTCGTCTCCTTGGTCTATTGAAACCACCTCCTTCTCGTCTCCCACCACCAGCTTGACGAACTCCAGCGCTGCGTTGTGTTCTTTGCTGTTTGATTCCTGATATCAACATAAAAGCATTAGACAAAGGTGAACCTACCAATTAAAGTTCATCAAATCGTAGGACCGTGGTCTTGTGGTTCCTTTATGGCGCACTATGGACACAACGGATAATAATACAACATTTAGTTGTAGTGGTAGGCCTCTTTTGCAGAGGGCCGTCTGGGGAAGTACCACACCTTTGCCAGTTATTCTTCCGCCAAGCAGTAATGTTACTGTGTTCCGGTCTGAAGGGCAATGTTACCAGCGAAATTACTGAGCATGATGAGATTTATCAACTAATATCTTAAGGTGACAGGCGCAGTGCAGTGCTGCGCAGAATTTTGAATTTTAAAATACTGTTTGGCACTGTGTCTGATAAGGGCAAGAATGATGCTTACCATCAGGCACCTGATTTGCTCGTCTTGTTACACACTATCATAAAAAAAAGTATAGAATTAACACTGTCATTCGCCCACCAATCGGGCCATCCTCGTCGAGATTGAGCTCTCGACGAGGCTTTCGCTGGGAAATCACCTCACGCACACTCTTGCACGTGTACAAAACTCCATGTGTACAGTGTCTGTGTAGTAGGTAGTAGTATAATAATAACTGATGTATGTTTTTCACTAACTACATAAAGTTTAAATAAAATAAAGTAGCGCGGCTTTTGTATGGGATTGAGTCGAGTGTCCGGGGTGTGCTATGGGGAGGCCTATATGCTCACCTTCCCTTTCCTGACATAGACAGCTCCAGCAGTCTCCAGCACGAAGACATCATCATCTTCTAGAACGTCAGATCTCTCCGGCACCTGCACCGCTCGCATGTCCACACCTAACTCTGTTCCTTCTACCTGTTAACGATCGAGGCAACGTCATCTTATGATAATACTTATATATACATATATATTTTTTGGAAGTGGTACTTAGTACTTAGGCCTCTTTTGCAGGGGGCCGCCTGGGGAAGTACCACACCTTTGCCAGTTATTCATCCGCCAAGCAGTAATGTGCAAACATTACTGTGTTCCGGTATGAAGGGCAATGTTACCAGCGAAATTACTGGCTGATGATGAGATTCAACAACTCATATCTCAGGTTGACAGGCGTAGTGCAGTGCCGTGCAGAATTTTGATGGCACTGTGTCTGATACGGGCAATCATGATGCTTACCATCAGGCACCTGATTTGCTCGTCTTGTTACTCACTATCATAAAAAAAATATAGTAAACAACCTTTTCACTCCTCTTCATTGTTTTAAAGTTTAGAGCAAAGGGGTGATGAGGTACTGGCTTCTCGAAAATGGCAAGCTCAAATTAGGTCCCATTAGGTCCACGTACGTCAGTAAAGTAAGGTCGTACGAGCGAATAATATTATTGTCTCGGTCGCACTTCGATCTTAGGTACGTCTTTCTATCTTTGTTGTTCTTTATATGTCACTGTGCAAATTGCACTTGCCAGTTGTTGAGTAAGCGCTGGGAGAACGTACTTAATATCCCAGTTTCTTTATATCAATGTCTGTTACTCTGATATCAGCCAAAAAATTTTATCGTAATTAATCATTTCATTTTCTCGAAATCGTAGTAAAGCAAAGCTATCTCGTATACATAATGGTCTCTTAAGCGCTTTGTGTAACAATCTAGACAGACATATAAAAAAATATTTGAATGTATACTTTTACAGGACGTGTTACCCCAATAACACTGCTCGAGTCAATTCATATGTGTTATGTGGACAACCCATATTGTCACAGTTTCAGGTCGACAAGATTCCTCCGCGGCTCCGACATGAGCTAACGACTGCCCCCTACATATCTTATACGGAACTATACGGACTACTACAGTTTAACGTCACATACGGGACACGGTAGCGTGCAGGCTAAAAGTTCACATGATGAGATTCGATCCAGGGACTCCGGATTTAAAGCCGGGCGTATTCCCGCTGGACCACGCACGCTACAATATAGATACATTGACACGTAAAACTTATAACACCCCTCCCCTTGTATGTATAAAGTATTATACCCATATATTTGCCCATATCAGACACAGTGCCACCCAGTGTCTTAAAATTCTAAATCCTGCGCGGCACTGCACTGCGCCTACCCTGAGATATTAGTTGTTGAATCTCATCATGCCCAGTAATTTCGCTGGTAACATTGCCCTTCATACCACACAGTAATGTTTGCACATTACTGCTTGGCGGATGAATAACTGGCAATGGTGTGGTACTTCCCCAGGCGGGCCCCTGCAAAAGAGGTGTTTATTCCTTTTCGATCCAGGGTTAATAAAAATACCAGGACAAAGTAAAGGATGTCCTCACCCTGAACAGTCGAATGCTGTCCTCATCATAGGTCCCGTTTGCGTTCTCTCTTTTGTAATCATTCTCCTTGCTTCCAAAGGCAATCGCTAGAGATCCTGTCAAAACACAATCGAACTCAAACTCAAATAATTTTTTAAGCCTTCCGTGGGGGCAGGCGCAGATCGAAAATTAAATTACATTAATTATTATTGACATGATGGATGGATGGATGGATGGATGTTTGTTACTCTTTCACGCCGAAACTACCGAACCGATTGGGCTGAAATTTGGACTGTAGGTAGCTTAGACCCTGGAATAACACATGAGGTAGATTATTCCCTATATTCCCTCGGGAACGATGTCTACGGGGGTGGAACCGCGGGGCATAGCTAGTAAAACATAACATAACATACATTCACGCCTTTTTCCCGAAGGGGTAGGCAGAGGTGTACCCAGGACTCAGTCCCATAGTAGATACATCCACATTTCGCCAGTATGTTATTGGTCCCATGTAATAGGGGGCGAGCCTATTGCCATCTACCGGGCACAGTTCCAGACTCCAGGCAGTTATTGAGATAATTCCTAATGGAAAAATCCAATATTTAACACTTGCCTGACCTGGGGATCGAACCCGGGACCTCTTGATTGGCAGTCGAGCATGCGCCCTCTACGCCACCGAGGCATAACACACACACACACAGCTAGTAAGGCAGTCACAGCTAGTAAGTTATATAAATATACGAAATATATGAACTATGGCTCGTATTGGCCAAAAGTAATCAAATCTCATGCATCTACAAGCCCTATAACTTCTCAAACTCCACAGTAGGCCTATTAATTTATATAATAGGCTTATTAATTAGGTTTTAACTAATACATAGAGGACAAAGATACCTGGAAACTTCTGCACAGCCACCACCCGGCACCTTTCAAGCCAACAAATGTAACCAAACCGAATATTGTAATCCTCGCAGTTGAAACAATTAAACCTTACAAGTTTCTCGTGCGTTCTTCTTGTAGAGGTTAACTAGTTTGAAGTTTGATATTACTGATTGACGTTTAAAAATGTCTTTTGAAGATTTATATAAATAAATTTTCTTTGAGTTTGAGTTTGAGTCATGTAAACTCGTGAAGAAAACTGTTATTCCCAGATAAACAAATATACGAACGAATGTTTATTGTAAATGTGTTCAGTTTATTTCAATCTAGAGCTTTCATGCTTTAAAGTTCCTTACATACATACATACAGTCACGCCTTGTTCCCGGTGGGGTAGGCAGAGACTATTTCCCTCCACTTGCTACGATCCTGACATACAACTTTCGCTTCGTTCACTTTCATGACATTTTTCATACATGCTCGTCGGTTGTAGGTACTTTTGACTTGGCCTTTCCTAAGAACATCGTCAACTTGGTCATGAAAAGTATGCCTAGGTCGACCGCTACCGACTTGACCATTCACACTAGCCTTATAAATCTCTTTTGTTAATCTCCTTTCATCCATCCTCTCCACATGTCCGAACCACCTCAGCATTCCTTTCTCTATCTTAGTCACTACATCTTCTACCACGCCACAGCGTTCCCTTATCGCACTATTCCTCATTTTGTCCATCAAGGTCACTCCAATCATGCTTCGCAGGCTTCTCATCTCCACAGCATTAATCTTACTTTCATGCTTCTTCTGCCAGACCCAACATTCACTACCATACGTAAGTGTAGGGATCAGTACCCCTCTATGGACAGCCAGCCGTGCCTTTTTAGACACTTTCTGACTGTTCATAAAGGTATGCAACGCCCCATTCACTTGATTTCCTGCCAAAACTCTTCGTTCAATATCACAGTCATACTTTCCATCCCTTGTAAACTTAGAACCCAAATATACAAACTCTTTCACTTGTTCCACTTTTTCTCCACCAATCAGAATATTGCAAACTGTCATACTCTCTTCTCTTTCAAAAACCATAACTTTCGTCTTGCTTACATTCACTTTCATTCCTTTGCTTGTTAAAGCAGCATTCGTTATATCAACCATCGCTTGCAACTCCTTCTCCGACGATGCCAATATGACCTGATCATCAGCGTATAGGAGGCATTTGACGGTCAATCCATTCATTCTTAACCCGTACGTACTTTCTTTCAAATCTTTCAGACAATTGTCTATGAATACGTTGAACAGCCACGGTGAAGCTACACATCCCTGTCTAACACCTTTTTCGATGTTAAACCAGTCTGTGTAAGCTCCGTCTACCCTGACACAAGCACTGGAACCCTCGTAGAGTGATTTCAGTGCTCGTATCGAGTTGCTGCTCACTCCATACATAGACAATGTTGACCACAGTTCATTCCTCGCCACTCTGTCGTAGGCCTTTTCCAAATCCACGAATGCGCAATAGACCTTTTGGCTATGAGCCAAGAATTTTTCGGCTATGCTTCGTAAGGAAAAGATCTGATCCATGCATCCCAGTCCTTTCCTAAATCCCGCTTGCACATCCCAAATCTTATCTTCAGTTTCATTCATCACTCTTTTTATCAAAATCTTTGCATACATTTTGCCAACAATGCTTAATAAGCTAATGCCTCGGTAGTTTTTACAGTCATGCTGTGACCCTTTTCCTTTATATAACGGTACGATAACGGCCTTGCACCAGTCTCCTAAAGTTCCTTATATATATAAAGCCTATGTTCAGAGTCGCCAAGATGAAACGCCAGTACGTGCGTTTCATCTTGGCGACTAATTTATATAGGTCCTTATTGGAGGCTTATTGTAATTGATTTGAAGTACTTACATTATAAACTTATAATTTTTACTACATTTTGTTAAAAATGTTACGTTATTCTGTTCGTTATTATGTTCGGGCCGGGGGCCTCGTCAGCCCGGGGGCCCAGTCAGCCCAGGGGCCCGTGGCATTTTGCCAGCCCTGCCACCCTATAGTTACGCCACTGTGAGGAAAGGGCCTATTATATATCTGGTAACCACACGCTCTTAGTCGAAATATGTGGCTTGGCCATTTCGTTTCTACAAGAACTACAAACTTACCCTTAAATATATTCAAGAAGTGAGTGTTCTCCTTCCCCTGAGGAATCTTGACAACGGTAGCCTCTTCCAAGCTCTCCTCCAGCTCGGAGACCAGCTGGGACGCTGCTTGCTGGTCACTGGACGATGAGTCGGAACCCTAAAATAACAATAACATTACATAAACACGCACTCCAGAAGAACGACATATTACAAAGAAATGCTTAACTCTGTAGAGCTATCATCATCTCGGCGGTTGGTAATTCACTACTAAACATAGGCCTCTCCCATTAAGAGGGGTTTTGCCAATACTCGCCACGCTTGTTGTGCGGTTGTCGAGCGCAGTTCGATGGTTTGTAGCAGAGCACGCTGCTGCCTGCTCTGGATCTGTTAACCCTGAGCCGGCTCTTACGGAAACCACGGGTAGAGAGGGTGGAGCACTATTCTAAAGCCGGTAGCTCCACGGCAAAATTCCTTGCACTGACACAAGCTCGGTGTTTGTACCGCACAAGGAAATTTCTATACAGAAGTAATGCGACGTGTGAGGAGTGACCCCGTTTTATGAGTTTGAGTTCGTGAAGAACACCCTTTCATCACACATTTTGCCATTTTGTGGGTCCTGTTTATTCTCTGATGCCACACCACAGAACAGATAATAATACTACGTATAGAATGGACACTGTCATCCGCCCACCAATCGGGCCTTCCTCACCCGCGAGCGAGATTGAGCTCTCCACGAGCCCCGATACTATGGAAAATAACCTCACGCACACTCTTGCACGTGTACAAAACTCCATCTGTGCAGTGTCTGTGTAGTAGGTAGTTATATCGCGACTTTTGTATGGAATTGAGTCGAGTGTCCGGGGTGTGGTATACGTGACACACGTGACCCTTTTTTTTATGATAGTGTTTGACAAGACGAGCAAATCAGGTGCCTGATAGCAAGCATCATGATTGCCCATAACAGACAGTGCCACCCAGTGTTTTAAAGTTCAAAATTATGCGCGGCACTGCACTGCTCCCTGAGATATGAGTTGTTGAATCTCGTGTTGCCCAGTAATTTCGCTGGTAACAATGTCCTTCAGACCGGAACACAGTAATGTTTGCACATTACTGCGTGGAGGATGAATAAGCTACCACTACAAAAACCACACTGATTGGCATTTGACGAAACGGAGCCAAGGGACTTCGTTCGAGCTCCAAGCAATTTGAGAGGTTACTCCAGATCTAGTATATAAATCAATGAACAATACTTACAATCCACAAATAAAGGACGTTAGCTTCGGCGCCGCTATCATTAGTGTAGTTATACTGAATAACGTAGACTTCAGATTGGTACAGAATGGTCAGGCCTGACGACACTATGTCTGATATATCTTCAGACTCACCCCCTGCGAACCTGTATGTAAGGAAATAATTACATCTCCAACTTTTAATTAACAGGCATGTGGGCCTCTTAACAGTTTAACATTATCCTTTGAAAAATGAACCAAATCGATGTTTTATATTTCGCTGTTTCCTCCAAATACAGTAAACCTATTTGATATATTTATATCCTGATATTTTAAAGTTGAAGTAAAGTATGTTCCTATCATTTTATTTTTGTTTATGAACTCTTCATTTTTTTGTAGTGAACATCTAATCACGCGAGTAAAACTGGGATTTTTGGAAATGAAAATCCGAGAGTTTATAAGAGACAAGAGAATGGCAGAGACATAGTTTACTTCGCTATAAAAATATCAGGGTATAAATTTATAGAATTTATAGAAATATTCGGAGGAAACAGGGGAATCCAAAACATCGATTTGGCAAAATTTTCATAGGATTGTGTCAAATATCTCGTGGCTAGGATACGGTATTTAGGCCTTCATCATCATTATCATTATCACCTCAGCCTAAGGAAGTCCACTGTTGGACATAGGCCTACCCATCGGGGGTTACCAATACTCGCCACGCTTGGCAGGCGGGTTGCCGAGCGCAGTGAGAGTGTTGCTGTAAGAGTCGACAAAGATTATCAGATCCAGATGACGGGCAGCAGTGTCCTATGCGTGAGACCATCGAAATAAGCCTTAACGAGTAAATAAAGAAATTTAAAAACTCCCTCCTCTTTTCCCTGCTCCATCAACAGACCCTGGTCTACATCTATCTGTAACATTCTAATCATACAAAATGAAAATACACCAATATAAAGAAAAAGCGGGAATCATTTTCCACTTAATTGTTTGTAAAGAAAACCTTACAGTTTCTTCGTATTTTTGAAAATTGTAGAGTAGATTTTAGGTTATGTTAATGTTTATTTAAATAACAAAAAAACACACGGTTCACTTCATAGGTTTCCTTTAACAAAATATGTTTTCGCGCTAATAAAGGCCAAATCCAGAGCCAACCACAAACAATAGAGTAGAAAATTATTCCCTATTTCTTCATAAGTGTATTTTCATTTCGTATGGGTGACGTTTAACCCTAATGCAGATATGACGCTTTCATCTGTCATCTCTGCACTGGAATGGCGAAAGGTACTGACGCCATCTAGTGCGGGATACTGACAGGAAGATGTTGGGTTAAAAGACAAACCTAGTAACAGCAAGGGATCCCTCCCCGTGGTCGGGCACGTATCCTCGAGCCGTAGCGCTCTTGCCGATCAACTTCGCTGCTTCCGCCGATTCTTCCGCGTCGCCGGAAAAGTATCCCACGTCTGAATACATCATCATTCATTAACATAACATATGTTTACTGCCTCGTGGCGTGAGTCGTAAGCACTACTGCCGATCATGAGTTCGATCCCAAGGTCAGGCCAAAAGTGTTGTTGGTTTTTTTTGTTAGAAAACATAACATAACATACATTCACGCCTTTTTCCCGAAGGGGTAGACAGAGGTTTTTTTGGTTTTTTTTTACGGTACTGTGTAACAAGACGAGCTAATCAGGTGCCTGATGGTAAGCATCATGATTGCCCATATCAGACACAGTGCCACCCAGTGTTTTAATATTCAAAATTCTGCGCGGCACTGCACTGCGCCTGTCACCCTGAGATATGAGTTGTTGAATCTCATCATGCCCAGTAATTTCGCTGGTAACATTGCCCTTCATACAGGAACACAGTAATGTTTGCACATTACTGCTTGGCGGATGAATAACTGGCAAAGGTGTGGTACTTCCCCAGGCGGCCCCCTGCAAAAGAGGCCTACCACTACAACCAGGACTCAGTCCCATAGTAGATACACCCACATTTCGCCAGTATGTTATTGGTCCCATGTAATACTGGGTGAGCCTATTGCCATCTACCGGGCACAGTTCCAGACTCCAGGCAGTTATTGAGATAATTTTTGTAAGAGACAAGAAATATCACAAGACAATCAGCTATTCCGTAAGTTTTCTTGGGGTTAACCTTTTTAGAATAAACTATATTATCCATGAGGTCCAGGGTTCGATCCCAAGGTCAGGCAAAAAGCTTTGGATTTTGTCGTAAGAGACAAGAATTATCACAAGGCAATCAGCTTTGTTAGTGGTAGGCCACTTTTGCAGGGGGCCGCCTGGGGAAGTACCACACCTGTGCCAGTTATTCATCCGCCAAGCATTAATGTGCAAAAATTACTGGGCATGACGAGATTCAACAACTAATATCTCATGGGGACAGGCGCAGTGCAGTGCCGCCCAGAATTTTTTATTTTAAAACACTGGGTGGCACTGAGTCTGATATGGGCAATCATGATGCTTACCATCAGGCACCTGATTTGCTCGCCTTGTTACTCACTATCATAAAAAAAAAGCTATTCTGTAAGTTTTGTTAAGGGTAAACCTTTTTAGAACAGACTAGCTGTGCCCCGCGGTTTCACCCGCGTAGTCTTCGTTCCCGTGGGAATATCGGGGAAAAAAAGTACCCTATGTGTTATTCCAGGGTCTACACTATTAACATACCAAATTTTTGCCCAATCGGTTAAGTAGTTTTGGCCTGAAAGAGTAACAGATAATTATCAATCCATCCATCCGTCTATCCAACGTCGAGTTAGAACTCGCTAGCGTTTTGTTCACAAACTTCATCATCATCTCGGCCGTTGGTAATCCACTAACTGAACATAGGCCTCCCCCATAAAGGGGGGTTTTGGCAATACTCAACACGCTTGGCACGCAGGTTGTCGAGCGCAGTTCGATGGTTGTTTGCAGAGAACGCTGCTGCCCGTTCTCTGGATCTGTTAACCCTTAGCCGATTCTTACGGCAACCACGGGTAGAGAGGGTGGAGCACTATTCTAAAGCCGGTAGCTCCACGGCGAACAGGAGGAGTTCACAAACTTATTTTGATTTAATTTGAGATTTATAATATTAGAAGGATAGGATGATTTGTTTCGTGATTTCCTGGTAGTTATCTATTTCCCAATTCAGTTAGGTACCTATTCTTACAAATCGGCACTGAGATATAAGTACCTATGTATGTTTGTATGTTTGTCCGACGATAACTTGAAAACGTCTGCTCTGATATTCTTGATTTTTTAAAAATACCTCTCTCTCTCTCTCTCTCTTTCTCTCTGGCTTTCTCTATCTCTCTGTGACGCGTGTACTTACCCATCTCGGAGATCAAAGCCCTGATAGATCCTCCTGAAGAGACAGTTTCCCAATCATGGAAGTATTGCTTGAAGGTGGAACTCTCCGCGCCTTCTGTTACCCTGGTAATGTTCACCTGGAAACAATACGACACTGAGTAAATGGGCGGTCTTATCGCTTTATACTAATCTTTACACGATCCTATATTCCAATAGTTGGCTTTTTGTTTGGTTGATTATGTTTGACCAACTTGTGAAACGTCAAAAAAAATTTAGTTTAAGGCGCGCCCAGGTACAAAACGCAGCGGCAGCCGTTTTTTGTGCAGTTTTTTGGATTCTACTCTTTACACAAAATAAATACAAACTAATACAAATAAAAATAAAATTATAAATAAAATAAAATTATTAATTATTAATAAAATGCATCTCCTCATAAATGCAACCATTGTTTTGATTTGCTTCTAAAACTAATGGATAGGTAATTTAACCATTATTAAGGAAGGGGTCCCTTTCAGGTAGGGTAAGGGTCCCACAATCAGAAAATGCTTAATAAAAACATCACGTAATTAATGGACGGCCCCCAAGATATTGTCATAAATTGTAGTTAATAGTATTTTTTTTATATGATAATGAATGAAATCAGCAAATCAGGTGCCTGATGGTAAGCATCATGATTGCCCATATCAGACACAGTGCCACCCAGTGTTTTAAAATTCAATATTCTGCGCGGCACTGCACTGCGCCTGTCATCCTGAGATATTAATTGTTGCATCTCATCATGCCCAGTAATTTCGCTGGTAACATTGCCCTTCAGTCCGGAACACAGTAAGTGCATTGTTTGTAAATAAAATGAATGTTGACTATGAAAGCAGACTCACCCAAGCCGGATAACTCTTCATATCCAAGTACTGCGCTGCGATGTCATTATAGTTCTTCTTTACTTCACTGTCCACGCCTGATCCCAGCCAGATGTACACTCCAGAACATGGTGTATCCAGGATGTACACCTCCTGAGGAATTGCATTTACTTTTTTTTTTTTTTGCCTGCCTCGGTGGCGTAGAGGGCGCATGCTCGACTGCCAATCAAGAGGTCCCGGGTTCGATCCTCAGATCAGGCAGTGTTAAATATTGAATTTTCCATTAGGAATTATCTCAAATAACTGCCTGGAGTCTGGAACTGTGCCCGATAGATGGCAATAGGCTCGCCCCCTATTACATGGGACCAATAACATACTGGCGAAATGTGGGTGTATCTACTATGGGACTGAGTCCTGGGTACACCTCTGCCTACCCCTTCGGGAAAAGGTCTATATCTATATGATAATATATCTTTATAGATAATAATAATAATATCGGACAACTTCCACACACGGTCATCTGGTCCCAAACTAGGCTAGAAGCCTGTACTATGGTAACCAGATGACTGATATACATACTTTTATAAGATTATAACACACAGGGACAGATCAACACAGACATGTTCGTGCACACAAATGTTCGACCTGGCCGGGGATCGAACCGAAAGAAGAGAACAGAGCACAGAAAGCAGAGTTACTATAGTTCGACACAAAAGAGTAGAAACGGAACTAAATTAAAGTGTATGTGTTGATGAAATAGTTTTTACTCTTGTAAAAGACAGTGGCGCCCCCATTATTTTCTACTCTTTTGTGTCGAACTATACCATCAACATTATATTCATCAACTTACATCAGATGAAAGCTGTCGTTGTTTATAAGGCTTGCTTATAGCAATGAGATCCGGCTCGTCGCCGCTGAGGTAGCGATATAGATACACAGCTTGCATGTCCTCTCTGTAGTAACTCTGGAACAAACATGTGTTTTTTATGATAGTGAGTAACAAGATGAGCAAATCAGGTGCCTGATGGTAAGCATCATGATTATCCATATCAGACACAGTGCCACCCAGTGTTTTAAAATTCAAAATTGTGCGAGGCACTACATTGCGCCTGTCACCCTGAGATATGAGTTGTTGAAACTCGTTAAAACCAGTAATTTCGCTGGTAACATTGCCCTTCAGACCGGAACACAGTTATAATAATTGTATTGTTGTAGATATTTAAAAAAAATGAATGATCGTTCCACAAATGAAATAGAAATATTTTTTAAAACGCGCGACGCGGATAGCTCTCAACTCCCAAGCTGAGTGGCAACCATTTGTCCGACCCTCTCCGAAGAGGCCTCGACTTGACTGCCTCGGTGGCGTAGTGGGCGCATGCTCGACTGCCAATCAAGAGGTTCCGGGTTCGATCTCCAGGTCAGGCATAGTGTTAAATATTGGATTTTTCCATTAGGAATTGCCTGGAGTCTGGAACTGTGCCTGGTAGATGGCAATAGGCTCGCCCCCTATTACATGGGACCAATAACATACTGGCGAAATGTGGGTGTATCTACTATGGGACTGAGTCCTGGGTACACCTCTGCCTACCCCTTCGGGAAAAAGGCGTGAATGTATATTATGCTCTCCGAAGAGGCTCGTAGGCCGTTCATACTGTAAACTGTGGAGTGACATCGGCGGTACTTACATCAGTAGAGTCATCATTGACCAGGTCTTCCTTGGAACCAGAACCCAGGGCTTCGAAGAACTCGGCTATATCGTCATCCGATGAAAACTCATCTGCAGAGAAAACATTATGTTAACAAAATAAACCGTTAAGGCATACATAGCATGGAAATGTGCAGTAAAATGGCCATATCTTTTGATTACGTTGACTATTAGAAGTTTGATATTTTTACCGCAGCAAGAGGCCGTAGATTTGAGTTGTTAAAATCAGTTTCAACTTGATACCTCAACGTGCTCCCGAGGATTTTATTTTTTATGATAGTAAGTGACAAGACGAGCAAATCAGGTGCCTGATGGTAAGCATCATGATTGTCCATATCAGACACAGTGCCACCCAGTGTTTTGCAATTCAAAATTCTGCGGGGCACTGCACTGCGCCTGTCACCCTGAGTTATTAGTTGTTGAAACTCGTCATGCCCAGTAATTTCACTGGTTATATTGCCCTTCAAACCAAAACACAGTAATGTTTGCACATTACTGCTTGGCGAATGAATAGGTAATGTAAGTTTTGAAGGAGAATTTACTACGGCATAGCTTGCTACGAGTCTGTAGCGTCGTAGCTCCGTAGCAAGGGCTACGAGCACAGATCAGGATGAAAGAGGTTAGATTGGAAATAGTTCCTGATTTGTATCAGAACGCTCGTCGCCGCTTGTCTCCCACTCCTCAACTCCACTACAAGTAAGAGACCAATACGCGCACGCATTACGCACACAAATTAACCATACACACATCGATCGCGAGTTTGCTATTGATTATCATCTAGCGCAAACACTGCGTTTGACATGCACTCACACACGCGCAATAGCTCATCTAGACACGCGGCAGCGTGTCAAGCCAAGTTAAGGAACTGGCTAGCCAGCGCCGAGTGCCACTTTTGACTCTTCTATAACTCAAAATCTCTTTAACGTTCACACATAAAACTACGTGTGTTTAATTATATCCATAAGGACATCTAGTAGCCCAAATTTCATGAAGCTAGCTCAAACGGTTATAAAGATATTATGAAGGTCAAAAAGTCGTAAAATTTAGCACTGACTGACATATAGTACCTAATTCTAACCTACTTCCAGATGACCTAGAAGGATGAAATTTGGAATCCAGCTGTGTAAGTGTAAAAAATTAAAAAATAGGGGGGTCCCCATACAACTTTTTTTCTTAAATGTAGCGTTGGAACCGTTACAACGTTATAAGCAAATATTTGAATATATTTGCTATATAACAGAAATATAAAAATAAAGTTAAGTCAAAAAATAAGTGGTGTCCTGGCCAAGTCAAATCTAACCTACTTTAAATCTCAATTTTTTTTTAATAACAGCAATTGTTATAGGCAATAAAGCAAAGAAATAAAGTTTAATACTTGTTCATAATGTTATTTTGTTCCTATAAATACATATTTGGATTTTGCATAGAACTTGGCACTCATTTAGATCTCCAATCTTTTTGCGGCGAAGCCCACAGCCAAACATTAAAAGTATTGAACTTGGCTCTCCTTTTTTACATGTATGTTTTTGATGGGATACATGTTACGGTCACCTAAAGGTCGATTATCGATATCGATAAAATTACTGTAACATTATTACTTTAACTTTTCGCTATATTAATTTATTTGTTATTAACTAATACAGCTTCATAGCAAATTATACTAATTAATTAATTAACTACATTACTATACTTTACTATACAATGTCGTTACAATGTAATGTTGTTACTATATAATTTCTGTGTCTGGGTGTATAAGTAAGCTTATATAAGGAGGTATGTATATCAGTCATCTGGTTACCATAGTACATGCTTCTAGCCTAGTTTGGAACCAGATGACCTTGCGTCCCATATTATAAGGGAAGTTGTCCCATATTATTATTATTTTGTGACTTATTATAATTTTATTTATTCAATTTTTTTTTGGTCTGTGAGTTACCACGAAAAACGTCGTTCATGCATATAAAGACATGGGTTAAACCTATAGTAAGTAAATAAATGACACAAGTTATAAATACAAGCGTACCTATTTATTAAATTATCATTTCCCTTAACTCACACTAGGTGGGGACGCGAGGAAAGAACCGCGGGGCACAGCTAGTAGGATAAAAATCATACACTACCTACTTACTGAAAAAGTCATAACGATATAATATTTGAGCGGCGTAGCTCCTGGTTTTAAGTATCTTTTTCCTGACTCTTTTGTTATGTCATAATAATTTTCTGCAAAATGTTGAAAATTTTGCAAAAAGAACAAATTGTGCTACATTTAGTAGGAATCCATTTATTTCTACCGGTTGCCTCAGTCCACAATTTTCTTATATCTGGATTTTTTGGAAACGTAAAAATAAAATTTTAATTTCATTATAAACGGAACAATCAAACAAAATTTTAGACGAAAACCCATACTCTACAACTAAATTGATAATCATAATTAACATGTTGACAGACCACAGTAGATGCCACGTATTTACTTCGCGTGACAAAGAGGAGAACAACTTTTTTCTTTAGACGCTGTTTCACAGTCAGACAGACAGACAGAAAGGGACACACACACACACACACACTTGATAATATACTGACACACGGCTTTCGCTTCTTCCACTTTCATAAAATTCTTCATACTACATGCACGTCTGTTGTAGGTACTTTTGATTTATTGATCTTTCCTTAGGACAACATTAACTTGTTCCTAAAAAGTACGTTTACAAAGAGTTATTTTAATTACAAAATATTACTCATAATAATCATTTGCATACGACACTTAATATCGACAATGTTTACAACATGGTACAACACTATCGATGCGCGGGGATTTCCCGGAATTCAAGCTTCGCCTTGGCGCACGCGACCCCTCGCAAAGAACGCAGTTCATTGCGCGATCACCTACGAGTACAAGGTGGAACCTATGTATTGTAGTAAGCAATGTATAATTTCCAATATGTTTCGCAAGTGTGTCGTTTTTGTCTAACAATTACATAATACTTTTATAATAATTACAAATATCACTTGAATTTAAAGGTTTTAGGACTTATTTAAAGGTTTTAGGGTGAAAAGAAATCCCTTGTCGAGCTACACTACACACCTGGCTTCTTTTTCGACAAGTTATAATAGCGCAGGACGGCATTATACACTATTTTCGCGGAGCTACGTACGTTGTGACCACATGAGCGCGACTATTAGCCGGTAAAGCTAATTTCGGCGGAGTTACGAGCGTCTGCTCAAGAGGGCAGCAAAGCCGGCCCCGCCCACAAGGCCCCTCTAATCTCTTTCATCTCCTCTGTGGCTACGAGTCACTGATTCGGAATAATAGTTATTAATAGTTATCCCTATTTTAACGGCGTATTCAAGATCAATATTAATGTAAGGTACTGTGCTAAGTTAGGAATTTCTCATCGCGTTCGCCACGTCAGACAATTGTTTCAGATTTACCGGCCCTATGCGTTCGGGTTATTATTTTTGTTTTATTACTTAATAGGCCAGCACTTGAACGCAGTCTAACAGTCTAATAATAGTATTGTTGAAATGAAATGAAATGAAATATATTTATTTGCCTGAAGTATGGTAGTTAGTTGAGTTGTACATAATATTGTTGTATATTTCACATACTTCGCCCGTAGACTCACTACATGAAAATTTCAAAATATTGTTCTTGAACACGGATCTTATAAGTCTCCTTTTGTTAAATTTTACGGTTTTGGGATTTTTTCCTTTACTAATAAGATCTTGCTTCTTGCCAAATTTCATATAAGATAATAGCCAACGGGAAGTACCCTAATGGATAGAGGTCCGTTGCGTAAAGTATGGAAATATGCAGTAAAATGGCCATAACTTTTGAATGCGTTAACTTTGAAGTATGATTTTTTTACAGCCACAAGGGACCGCAGACTTGAGTTGTTGATATCATTTTCAACTTGATACCTCAACGCGTTCCTGAGAAAAAGGGTCTTGAGTCTTTACAGACAGACAGACAGACAGAGACTGTTTCCTATAAGGGTTCCTTTTTTCCATTTAAGTTGCAGAACCCTGCAAAGAAACAATGACTTCAACTTGACCTACCAATAATCTCTATGGTAGCCCGTCCGTTGTGCTCATCGTCTCTCAAGTTGTTGGCAACACTGATGATCTTCCTCCGCTGGGTCGCCTTAGCCCCGTCCGGCATCAGCACAAAGATGTGGTGGTCTACTTCTAGAATGAAGCAGTGATCCTTGGTCAACGACGAAGAATCCGCTGGAACCTGGAACGAGACACTTATATATATAGGCTCAGGGGCCGACATGGTGTTTTTTTTGTAAATTATTAAAATCACTTCTTCTTGATTATTTTTATTCGATTACACTCCAAAATAATTTTATTACTTCGAACTTTAACAATTAGACCGATGACCGTTGGCGCAACGTGTGCACCGAGCAACCGTCGACTGGCAAATGCGCTCCCCATTCTTTTTTTTTGGCCTATGCTGTTGACCTCAGATGGCCTCTACAGCTTTACCGGACAGTGGGCTCCCCACTGACAAGCGCGGCCTTTTTATATCTCACAGTGGTGGGGAGATTGATGACCTGTTGCTCGCTGCACCCGTTGCTTACAAACATAGACGGTCGCGCCGTCATATATAATTAAAGCACTAGGCCTGCTTGCCTGCCGGAGTGGCAACCTTCAATGAAAATCCTTCTGTGTATTTTCATTTTGTATGGGTGACCACCGCTGCGCATGCAATGTAAGAGCACGCGGTGCATGTTAGCTACGTGGGTTCATTTGTTCATTAACGTGGGCCTACGTTTTTACTGCAGTACACACATCCATGTGCCGCGTGCACAGCGTGCATGGCGTTGACAGCGTTGAGCGACGCGAGCGCCATCTTCGAGCAAGCCGCGCGTGAACCAATGATGTCAATTCATGCGTGAATAAATGATATTTTATTTGATATGATAATAATTCTGCGGGGTGAGGTAAATAGATATTATAATCACGCAAACAAATGTAGAATAATTTATCATATCACACCAACTTTTCTTTTTTTTTTTTTTTTTTTTTATATGTAACTAAACAGGCGTTTGACCGCAATCTCACCTGCTGGTAAGTGATGATGCGGCCTAAGTTGGAGCACGCTTGTTCAGTAAATACCTATTCACTCTTGCTTTGAATATACCCACGTTATAGTTTTCGGGAAAAACGGACGACGGCAGCGAGTTCCATTGCTTCGTCATTCTCATGATAAATGACGAGGCAAATCGTTTTGTGCGAGCTGTTGGTAAGTCTACCAAATAGTGGTGACGCTTTGCCGTTTGTCTCGAGGTTCGGTAAAAGAAGGGCGATGGTGGAATCACGTCATGCAAAATAACTTTCATACCATCTTAATATTTATCATACTAACTTTCATCACGCGTGCATTATCTAATCAGAATTCTTGGCTGCAATCAATATAATGGATAACGGTTAAACCGAATTTGATAATTCTACGATTGTTTTTGGATTATTTAGATAAATACTTATTATTTATCTAAATAGAAAGATTAAAAAAAAAGGGCGGACCAAGTCTTCTAAGGCAAATAGTGAAACAGGCGTGGCACAGGGTGACAGGCGCAGTGCAGTGCCACGCAGGATTTCGAATATTAAAACACTGGGTGGCACTGTGTCTGATATGGACAATCATGATGCTTACCATCAGGCACCTGATTTGCTCGTCTTCTTACTCACTATTATAAAAAAAAACATAGTAAGCCAGCTCGCATACTTGTTGGGGATGTCGACCTTGAGTGAACGGAAAGGATATTTGTACTAAAAGCTCGATCAATAAATACTTAAGCTGACGCTTGTGTGCACGTAAAAGTTCATACCAGCTTGTTCATACATGTTTGTATTAGAGAGCTGGCTTACTATGGTGCTTCACTTTTTTTAGAAGGCCCCGCCCGCTTTTTTTCTATATTTGCTATTTTTTGAAATATTTCAAAGCTACGGGCTTCCCCAAAAACACTGCTAGAATCAATAAATTAATCAAGGAGAAGAGTCAAGGACGAGTCCCAGGTCCTGACCTGATCTCACTCCCAGACCAGATCTCAACTCTCCCAGATCTCACTGTCGAGGCTGGAGTCAACGGACGCAGAACTTCAAGTCCTTCGTGCTTCCGGTGAAATATATAAGATGTTTCTGGCACCAGTCTTCAGAGATTGGTTCGGAGGAATGGTGTTCCGGCGCTTCAATGAGGCGAGAAACGAAAGTAATCCCTACTTAGTATATAATTATGATGTCATTTTATGTACATATATATACATACATTCAGTCACGCCTTGTTCCTATTGGGGTAGGCAGAGACTACTCCACTTGCCACGATCCACTTCCACTTGCTACGATCCTGATATACAACTTTCGCTTCTTCCACTTTCATCACATTCTTCATGCATGCTCGTCGGTTATTGGTATTTTTGACCTGGCCTTTCCTTAAGATAATATCGACTTGTTCATGAAAGGTACGTCTAGGTCGATCCCTACCGACTTGACCATTCACACTAGCCTTATAAATCTCCTTTGTCAATCTTCTTTCGTCCATCCTCTCTACAATTTTATGTATGTATAGTTAGTCTTATATGTCACAAGTCTGTTCATTCGTGGCCGAAGGCTCATAGCTAGTTGTCAGAAGCCCTTTTTGGCGTCATCTGAGATCAGCTTTTACTTACCAGATCCATTGACATCCGAAACACTGGAATGGTGTTTAATGGATTGTTCCACACTGCCCCACCAAGTCGCCCCACTGGTGGAGCATAGTGGAAACCTATAAATTTTGTAGCGGAATACGCCCCACTAAGTTGACTCGGTGGGGCGCGCAAAAAGCCGAGTGGAATTTGCCCCACCAGGATTATCACAATACTGTTTGTTAGAATTTTCATACGACTCTATGTTCCTAATCTGTTTTAATGCTATTGTCTTACCTCCTCTATCCTCATATTATCGCAGCCAGACAGTCTCAGCAGTCTCTTCTCTGCTCCAGCATTGGTTTCCACTTCCGTGAAACCTGATTCGTTGCCACCTTCCAGGTATCTGATGGCTGGAAGTAGGATAAATATTTCATACATATATTACACTAACTGTGCCTCGCGGATTCACCCGTAGACATCGGTCCAGCGGGAATATCGGAGAAAAGAGGTACCCTATGTGTTATTTCAGGGTCTAAGCTACCGACCGTGCCGTTGCCGTGGGGTTACCGGCTTTAGAATAGTACCTCACCCTTTCTACCCGTGGTTGCCGTAAGAGCCGGCTAAGGGCTATAGGATCCAGAGGACGGGCAGCAGCGTCCTCTGCGTAAAACCATCAAACTGCGCTCGCCAACCCGCCAAGCGTGGCGAGTATTGGCAACAACCTCCCCTTATGGGGGAGGCTTATGTTCAGCAGTGGACTTCCAACGGCTGGATGATGATGATGATGAAGCTACCGACATACCAAATTTAATCCCATTCGGTTCAGAAATTTTGGCGTGAAAGAGTAACAAAATCCATGCATCCTTATCCTTCCATCCAGCAAAATTACTGAGCATGATGAGATTCAACCGCTAATATCTCAGGGTGACAGGCGCATAGCAGTGCCGCGCAGAATTTTGAATTTTAAAACACTGGGTGGCACTGTGTCTGATATGGGCAATCAAGATGCTTACCATCAGGCACCTGATTTGCTCGTCTTGTCACTCAATATCATAAAAAAGGTTTTATTTTTTATTTTATATCACTTCAATCATACGCGCGAATGTTGTGACTATTTACCTATATTTGGATAAGAATCTTGAATTTGTTTTATAATGTAACTATTTTTGTATATGCGATAGTTGCTCATTTGTTGGTTGCCCTTAATAAATAAAATTAAAAAAATAAAATGAGATGCAGATGATGTTAAAGCTTACCTGGTTTGAAATACCCCAAGAACAGTCCGCTCTCGTGGCCCTGCACTTCCCTATGATGCACCGCCCTTCCTCCAAGCATGTCGTCTAATGTTACTGTCCATATCGCAGCCGACCCTTTCTTGTCCTGTGTGGTCTTGCTGCCGAGCCAGAAATGAGCGTCGTGGTGGAGGGAGGAGCTATCTTGGCCGGTGGTCTGGAAAAAAGTATAGACCTCTTAATGTTTTCTGATGTCCTGGTATCTTTGGTAATCTGGTTTGAGCTATGAACGAGTATCACTTGTATAACTTGTAGTGCGCCTGCACGCATAGGGCCGGTAAATCCTAGGACGAGTTTAAGTAGACCTCTTAATGATTTCTGATGTCCTGGTACCAGTTTGTTAATCTGGTTTGAGCTATGAAGGAGTATCACTTGTATTCAAGAATAATTCTTTAAGGTAAGTAAGTGCACCTACACTGTGCAGTGTGCAATTCGAAGTTGACACTTGTACTTATAAAACACATATAATTTATTATGTTTTATAGGTAAAAGTCCTACGCACACTAAGGCTGGGTTTTTTGATCACTGGTTAAGTCGACCAATGATTAATTTTTTTCCCCACATGCAAATGTATTTGTAACATCAAAAAAGAAATTCGATCGTTTATCTTTTGTATTACCGGAAATGAATACTGATATTATAATATTATTTTATGCGAAAGTTTGTGTGTGTGTATAATGTTTGTAACATTATACACACACACAAACTTTCGCACCTCAGCGCACTACTAGACCGTAAGACCGTACGCAGCCTTCTAGGTATTTGATGTTTTTTATTCCCCTGTTTCCTCCGAATATAATTAACTCATTGTCTAAATTTATATCCTGATATTTTTATAGTAAAGTAACCTATGTCATTATATTATGCTTATAAACCCTTGGTTTTTTTAAGGGTTGAAAGATCCGGAGGAAGGACAGCAGCGTCTTCTGTGTAAAAACCATCCAACTGCGCTCTCCAACCGGCCTGCCAAGCGTGGCGAGAATTGGTAAAATATGGGTGGGGCCATGGACATCAGGGGACTTTCTACGGAGATGATCATGATGGTGATAAAGTTGATGAATGGAGAAAAATATTGCTCACCTTAAGAACGATGTAAGAATCTCCATTGTAAAACTTTCCATACTTTTTGGTGTCAATGGGTACTGGTTCGAATTTCTGTAAAATAAACCAAAACCTATGACTTTGAATTGCTTTACTAAACAAAATCCTGCTAATATTATAAATACTGATATTATAATTATAAATGCGAAAGTTTATGAGGATGTATGGATGGATGGATGCACTCTTTCAGTTCCTCTGTGGATGGATGGATGGATGGATAGATGAATGTTTGTTACTCTTTCACGCCAAAACTACTGAACCGATTAGGCTGAAATTTGGTATGTAGGTAGCTTAGACTCTGGAATAATACATGGGGTACTTATTTCCCGGATATTCCCACGGGAACGATGACTGCGCGGGTGAAACCGCGGGGCGCAGTTAGAATAGGTATATAGTATTATATAATATATAGTATTATGGTATATGGCATATAGTATATAGTATTATGGTAATATAGTATTTGAAGTTCATAGTCGTAGCGGCGCGGAATAGGTGACGTCCTTACTTTCTCACTGAACCCCTCCCGCACCTCCCTCATACCTCATGAACCATAGTCAACCGTTAGACTAACCTAAAGCCTCATTGTTCATACCTCGATAGTCCATATCTCAATCCCTGGGCCAGACCCAGCGGTCGCGAATGCCTCGTGCGTCATTCCTTCAACACTTTACAAAATAAACTAAACAATGCTATACCATTTTATTTTTCCGTCATTAGTCATGAGTCATAATCTAAATCGATCATGATATAACTGATATAACATGATATACAGGATGAGGTATTCGATCAAATACTAAAAATCATAACATCACTCCTTTTTCCCAAAAGGTGTAGACAGCAGGATACCTGCGCCCCTAATAAGCATGGTCAAGCGATAGAAGTAAAAGTAGCAGAAGCAGTGAAGTAGCAGTAGCAGTAATTGCAAAATGTCACTTTGAATTCGAATTACGCGCTGGACCTCTTAGCAGTTTGACACAATCCTATGGAAAATTTACGAAATAGATGTTTTGTATTCCCGTGTTTCCTCCGAGAACAATTGATTTTATCCATAAATTTATATCTTGAAAATTAGAAGATGAATTAGGCTATGTTCCTGTTATTTTATTTTTGTTCCTTAAATCTTCATTTATTTCTAGTGAACGTCTAATTACGCGAGTAAAACTGGGACAGTCTTTCATGTTTTTAAAGGGTCATACTTCATTTAACAATGAGTTTGTAGAAAAATGTAAATGACAGGGACATGCTCATTGAAGACCTAGATTTTATAAAAAAAAAACTATTTCTCTGACGCAGTTATCTAGGGAGGAAACGCGGGAATACGTTTGTATGGAAAAATCACCCCTCATGTAACCTCTTAAGCCTCTTATTATAGAATAATAAGTACTCGTACTACTAATAGCTCAACTCCTTTGATAAACCCATTGGTTTAAGGTGCGGTGCTAATCAAATTCTCCCTCTCGCTCACACGTTCCCACATTTTGGAAGATATAAAAAATACTACATGTAATTACGTAAAATAAAGACAACTAGGTTCTAAAAAATAACAATATAAAGATTCAGTAAAAGATCTAATTTAATCCAAATGAGTTTTCATGTATAAAAACCAGCACAAAACAAAATATCTTAGAAAAATAAAAAGGCACTGAAAACTTGTTTGGATTCAATTGGATATTTTACTGAATCTTTATATTGTTATTTTCTAGAACCTAGTTGTCTTTATTTTACGTAATTACATGTAGTATTTTTTATATTTTTCAAAATGTGGGAACGTGTGAGCGAGAGGGCGAATTAGCTTAGCACCGAGCGTAGGTTGTTCTCACTTCTCGACTCTGACCTCGCTTTACTTGGTCGATAAAGGGTTATTTGTCCTATTTAAGCTACAGTTCCAACAGCATGCTCATATCAAAATCCCCCTGTGTATTTATCTTTTTGTTATCTTATCCATTATCGTGTGGCTGAATCACATTTATTATCTGTTGTTATTTTTGGAACTGAAGTAGGTAATTTAATGTTTAATATTTATATACTCTAAGCGGACTGGTCTACTGGGTATATTGTCAAATACATCACCTATAGATAACACACACGCCCCTATAGGCGTTAGGTAGAAGGTATAGAAAAATTTCGCAGACGAGTAGTACCTCCACGGTAGCTCAAGTGGTAGAGTGCCCACCACGCGGAATGTTGCGGAGGATGCGTGGTTCAAATCCCGCCCGTGAGTGAAATTTTTCTTTTCTTAATCGTATTGAAGTAATTTAATAGTATGCAGAAATGCAGATAACATCCTCTTCTCAACTTTCACTATGGAAAGCTATAAAATCAAGAACTACGGAATATGCTCCCACACCACAAGAGCGTCCAATAGTTACGGATAATCCTATGGAAAATTTACCAAATCGATGTTTTGTATTCCCCTGTTTCCTCCGAATACAGTAAACCTATTTGATATATTTATATCCTGATATTTTAAAGTTGAAGTAAAGTTTGTCCCTATCATTTTATTTTTGTTTATAAATTGTACATACATTTGTAGTGAACGTCTAATCACGCGAATAAAACGGATTTTTGAAGTTCACTATGAAAAACCAAGGGTTGATAAGAAAAACTAAAATGACAGGGACATAGGTTACTTCACTATAAAAATATCAGGATATAAATTTATAGAATGGGTTTATTATATTCGGAGGAAACAGGGGAATACAAAACATCGATTTGTTAAATTTTTCATAGTATTGTGTCAAATTCCTAGAAGGCCGCGTACGCTCTTATTCTATAATATAAATCTATATGTCCTGTCATTTTAGTTTCTTTTATACAGTCAGCCCAATCGGTTCAATAGTTTTAGCGTGAAACAGTAACAAACATTCATAAATCCATCCATACAAACTTTCACCTTTATATCAGTAGAAAGAAAATATTAATAAAAGATAACTGAAAAAATCAACTTAATTTTATTAAATCACAAGAATTTTACATTATTTCAACATTATTGCATAATAAGAATCGATAATAATGCTGAGCCAATCATCGTGATGTTCTTCAGAATTTGACACGCCGCTTTTTTCACCGGTGCGTCCAGAACTTCCTAAAAAAAGTTCTTACATTAGGTACTTTGACTTAACAGGCTACAGGACCTCACAGTTGACACAATCCTATGGAATATTTACTAAATCGATGTTTTGTATTCCCCTGTTTGTGATATATTTATATCCTGATATTTTAAAGTTGAAGTAAAGTATGTCCCTTTCATTTTATAAACGCCAATTTTTTTGTAGTGGATGTACAATCACGCGAGTAATACTGCGATTTTAGAAATTCACTTTGAAAAAACAAAGGGTTTATAAGAAAAATTAAAATGACAGGGACATATGTTACTTCACTATAAAAATGGGTTAATTATATTCGAAGGAAACACAGGAATACAAAACATCTATTTGGTAATTTTTTTCATAGGATTGTGTCATATTCCTAGAAGGCAAACGCTCTTATTGTTATGCAAACTTCGGTAACGGTTACATATTTGAACTATTTGGAGTCGAGACTCTGGGACCGTGGGTGCCGGGGGCTCACCGCATTTTTATAAATCTATCTGAGCGCTTGGTCGAGACGAGACGACGCGTGATCAAAATGCTGGCGTTTATCTGGCTCAACGTATAAGCATTGCTAGTCAACGTGGCAATGCCGCCAGCATCTTGGGTTCGCTGCCATCTGACAGTGTTTATTGTCTATAGGCTGACATGTCGGCCTGTGGATATTCGAAGAGTTCTATGGCATAGTGTATTTAGTTAGGGTATATTGTAAGAAGGTAGCTCTATTGTTTAGTTATTTTTCAATAAAGGCACTCTGCCCTCTGTAAAAAAGGTACTTAATGTAAAGTACTTATTCTCGTACGTCTTTCTATCTTTGTTGTTTCAAATTACACGTGCCAGTTGTTGAGTAAGCGCTGAGAGAACGGACCCTATCTCCCTTTTTTTTTTAAATCAATGCCCTTTGTCTGTATGCTGTGGTTTGAGTTTAAAACGCCATCATACTCACTAAGACTAGTGTGAATGAATGGTCAAGTCGGTAGGGGTCGACCTAGGCGTATCTTTCATGAACAAGTTGATGTTATCTTAAGGAAAGGTCAGGTCAAAAGTACCAACAACCGACGAGCATGCATGAAGAATGTGATGAAAATGGAAGAAGCGAAAGTTGTATGTCAGGATCGTAGCAAGTGGAAAGATATAGTCTCTGCCTACCCCAACGGGAACAAGGCGTGACTGTATGTATGTATGTATGTATATATACTTACACCAAGTCGTTGAGTAACGCGTCTGTCGCAGCTGATTTCGTCCACCGAAGTCCTGAAGCGCTCCACATCAGCTCGATTGTTCAAATCTGGTTGGAACTTGAAGCTGAGGATTTGAAATATTGTTTTATTTATTGTTTGCTGTGCCCCGCGTGTCTAAAACTAACTGAACCTACATTTTCATAATATTATATTCGTTGTAAGGTATAAAACTCGATGGGAACTTATTTAAGAAAATGTTGCAACGGGTAACAGTGTTACTCGATGGGACAAAAAACTCCCAACATGTCACAGTGTGACTAATTTACTGTAACTCGATGGGACTGCCTCGGTGGCGTAGAGGGCGCATGCTCGACTGCCAATCAAGAGGTCCCGGGTGCGATCCCCAGGTCAGGCAAAGTGTTAAATATTGGATTTTCCATTAAGAATTATCTCAATAACTGCCCGGTAGATCGCAATAGGTTCGCCCCCTATTACATGGGACCAATAACATACTGGCGAAATGTGGGTGTATCTACTATGGGACTGAGTCCTGGGTACACCTCTGCCTACCCCTTCGGGAAAAAGGCGTGAATGTATGTTGTTGTTGTTGCCGATGGGAACCCACCGAATAAAATGTTTATATCTATGTCGGTAACTTTCATTCGTTTTCATTGTATTGGTAGGCCTCTTCTGCAGGGGCCCGGCTGAGGAAGTACCACACCTTTGCCAGTTATACATCCTCTTAGCAGCAATGTGCAAACATTACTGTGTTCCGGTCTGAAGGCCAATTTTACCAGCGAAATTACTGGCCATGACGAGATTCAACAACTCATATTTCAGGGTGACAGGCGCAGTGCAGTGCCGCGCAGAATTTTGAACTTTAAAACGCTGGGTGGCACTGTGTCTGATATGGGCAATCATGATGCTTACCATCAGGCACCTGATTTGCTCTTGTTAAAAAAAAAATTGTCTATGGAGCTCGTCATCTCGCAGAGAAATCCCGAGCATAGCCCTCTCCATAGCTCGCTTATAAAAGGGAGAATGGAATGCTCACTTGTTCTTAGACCGTGCTATAGGCTTGTCGGCTTCTAGAGGAACAACTACTGTCGTAGATGGTGACGAAGATTGTTGCGTGCTCGCCTCCGCTTTGTAATCTGTTAACAAAAATTAACTCAATATGAGAATGGCGTTTATCTGGCTCAACGTATAAGCATTGCTATTCAACGTGGCAATGCTGCCAGTATCTTGGGTACGCTGCCATCTGACATTGGTTTAGAGCACGTGGATTTTCTATAGGCTGGCATGTCGGCCTGTTGATTTTCGAAGCGTTCTATGGTATAGTGTATTTAGTTAGGGTAGGTAGTAAGTAGGTAGCTCTATTGTCTTTTTCCTATATGAGAATGGAAATAAATATATCCCCACGGGCTTTACTTCAACTTTAAAGTATCAGGATATAAATATATCAAATGGGTTCACTGTATTCGGAGGAAACAGGGGAATACAAAACATCGATTTAGTAAATTTTCCATAGGATTATGTCAAACTGCTAAGAGGTCCTCTTTCCTGTTAATAAATGTAATTTCGAATCCTTCAAACAAGGCAAAACAGGAATTAAGTATTGTCTATGGTATTGTTAAATTTATGGGGTTTATACCCAATGCTCGGCACGTTTGGTTTGACAGTTTTTACGCAGAGGACGCTGCTGCCCTTTTGGATCTGACATCCCTTAGCGAAGCTTACCAGTATCTTTATATATCTCTGCCAGTTCCTTCTCCACCTTGCTCTCTTCTTCCTCAGAGTTCAGGATCTTATCATCTGCTTTCGGCTTCTGAAAGGGTAATACAATGCATGAGGTCTTGCTTTCGATCCCCAGATCAAGCAGTGTTATTGGAATTTTTCAGATAAGAATAGATAGATTATTTAAGATAGAATATGAATGATAGAATTATAATATAAAGATAGAAAATAAAGTAGGTACAGTTATTCTTAGGCTAGTACAAGTGTAGGTCTTATCGCTTAAAGCGATTTCATCCAGACAACTGGACAGAAAGGAGCAGAATTATGAATATTTCTGGTCAGCAGTGTAGGTACTTATTGTTTAAGAATTATCTAAGACAGCCTGAAGTCTGCAACTGCGTCCGGTAGATGGCAATAGTCTCGCCTATGACATCTTATTTCTTCTCTTCTTGTTTTTAATGGCTTGTGCGGGGACAAATTTGCCAATGTCGCCGTGGATAGAGAGACCAACAAACGCTGGATATTTATCGGTTTAAAGAAAAAACATGACCGGTTTTTATTACCGTTTCTACTTTTTTCTGTCGAGCTATACTTCTTATATAATTTCTATTCATTAATTAAAGATTGCGTAGATTCCGGAGATTGGTAGAGCTGATACGTGACCAGAGGGCTGGCTCATATCTAACACAGCGGATCAGCATTGCCATACAACGTGGCAATGTGGCAATGCTGCCACCCTTCTGGGCACGCTACCAATCGACGGCGATTTTGGTGAAATATTTTATTTATAGTTTGTTTTTAAGTCTAGTTTAAAATTTTTGTTTTTAATATTTACTTTTAAGGTATAGTTTAGGTAATTGTTTCTTGTTATTTATTTAAAACCAGCTTTTAGACCAATTATATGTATACCTACATAAATATATACATATAGATTTCTATTCTGCTACCAGGAAGCACCTATTATCTTTAAAAAACACCATAGAGTAAATATCAACGTACAACAGTAGTCGTTATCTTGGTTTCTCTCTTGGTGGCTATCTGGAGAATGGTGCTGGTTGTATCATCATCGAACTCTGCTGACGGCTCCTCTTCCAACCCTGGGGGAAGCTCAGCTGTAAGCAGAATATATGCTATATATATATACTTGTATACAGTTACACCTGTTATGCTATAGTTTGAAATGACTCTTGTCATTTCTGTGGGACAGTCATCATTTCGTAGCATTTTTTTTTTCAATTACTTTTAATTAATTAACTGTTAGTGCTAGTAATGTGCCTTATAGAAAATGGTGTTCTTATTTTATTTGTACTAGGAGATCAGAATCTGGGAAGATGAGACTGGGAAGATCAGAATCTGAGGTAGAAGACCTTGATTTTAATAATCATAACATTTCTTTTAAATTAATAATCACGAATACTTTTCTTCCTAACAGTCTTTTTCCTTAAGTTCTTTTAAATATTTGACAAAACCATCGAATCGGGACAATAGTCGAAAGGAAAATACATTAATTTTAGTTTCATCGATTCGTCCCAATCGAACGAACCTGTCGTGTGACGAAACGATGAAGTAGCCGTTCTAAAGAAAGGCCGCAAGTCAAAATTACCTACAACCGACGTGCATGTATGAAAAATGTCAAGATAATGGACGAAGCGAAAGCCGTACGTCAGGATCGTAGCTAGTGGAGAGAAATAGTATCTGCCTACCCCACCGGGAACAAGGAGTGACTGTATATATATAATAATATAATTTAATATGGGACAACTTCCACACACGGTCATCTGGTCCCAAACTAGGCTAGAAGCCTGTACTATGGTAACCAGATGACTGATATACATACTTATATAAGCTTATACACCCAGACACAGATCAAACAGACATGTTCATGCACACAAATGTTTGACCTGGCCGGGGATCGAACCCGGGCCCTGCGGCACAGAGAGCAGAGTTACCTACTACCATCTGAGCCAACGATGCTGTCTGTGTGTGTGGTGTGTATGTATGTACTTATGTATGTTTATTATCATCTTAGACAAAGAGTGTGTAAAAAAAGAGTCATGAAAAGTCTTCAATCCTTACCTTTTATAGGAGTACCAATCTCTATCACTTCCTGTCCCATGGACTCCGTCAAACTCTTCACGTGGCTCTTACCGTGAACAGCACTTAAAGAAAACAAAATTAGAAATATTATGTTAATCATATTTATTATTATAATATAACGAATTAAATTTAGTTTCCAAGTAATTGATTTCAAAAGCTTGATTTTGTTTTGAAGCCTACTTGATTTAGGGAAATTTTGAGTTGGGTATTTTATTTAAACAATTTGAGAACTCTTTTTAAAAATCTTTAAAAATAAAGTAGGTACTATGGTTACCAGAACACATAACATAACATACAATCACGCCTTTTTCTCGAAGGGGTAGGAAGGAGTAAGCAGAGGTGTACCTAGGACTCAGTCTCACTGAGTCGTGGGTGGTAAGTTAACCCACATTTCGCCAGTATGTTAATGGTCCCATGTAGTAAAGGGGCGAGCCTATTGGCATCTACCGGGCGCAGTTCCAGACTCAAGCCCCGGTAGCACAGTGGCCAGGGAAAACGAAGTCCCAGGGAGTTAGAACGAGACATGAAATGTTCGTGTGCGAAAGAGAGAGAAAACGGGGAAAACACGTACTCCCCGCGGCGTGCTAGGCGGGCTGGATGTCATATAAGGTGGGTTCCCATCCAGTCACACTAAACGAGTCACACTGTGACACGTTGGGAAAAAAATCCCATCGAGTAACACTTGCGTCACAGTGAGACTGGATGCGACGGATTAAAAAATAAAAGATTGCAACGAGTAACACTGTTACTCGATGGGAACTTATTTTTAAAAAAAGGTAGCAACGTGTAACAGTGTTACTCGATGGAAAAAAAAGTCCCAACGTGACTCGTTTAGTGTGACTGGATGGGAACCCACCTCATATAATAGAGATATTTCTTAAAGGAAACATACAACAACACTTTGCATGGCCTGGGGTCGAACCCGGGACCTTATGATCGACAGTCGAATTTGCGCCCACTTTCTGTTACATTTTCTCTAGTTTTGGGATAACTGGTAGAAAATGCTACACTAGCATTGAGTTAGTCCTAGCGTTGTGCTGAATTATAAATAAATAAATAAGGCAAACTAAAATCTCAAGATAATGAAATTGAACATAATGATATTGAGCCCGTCTCTAGGCATTTGCAAATCCACAATATTTTGTAAAATAACTTTATAGTGACGCTCAGTCTAGATTCTAAATAATTTTAGGTATGAAGCAAGAAACTAATAGAAGATTGAGACCTAGGCTATCCAACTAGGTCCTGATCTAGAATTTAACTGTAATCCAGGTTACAACCCGTGCCAAGTTTGACTGCAGTTTTGTTTTAACCGTGTTCATGAGCAGACCTACTCACAATATAATAAGGTAAAAATGTTTTTTTATAATATTATTTTACATCATCATCATCATCTCAGCCGTTGGTAATCCACTAGGCCTCCCCCATGAAGGGGGAATTTGCCAATACTCGACACGCTTGGCAGGCGGGTTGTCGAGCGCAGTTCGATGGTTTTATGCAGAGGTCGCTGCTGCCTTCTCTGGATCTGTTAACCCTTAGCCGGCTCTTACAGCAACTACGGGTAGAGAGGGTGGACGGCACTGTATTATTTTACAGATTAATGAGCTTTGCTTAGATAAATGTTAGGTCTTCGCTCGCGCTCTGATTAGTTACCGCAATGCTACGTAGTATTTTTATCTGTTACTAGCTATGCCCCGCGGTTTCACCCGCGTAGTCTTTGTTCCCGTGGGAATATCGGGATAAAAAGTACCCTATGTGTTATTCCAGGGTCTAAGCTACCTGCATACCGAATTTCAGCCCAATCTGTTCAGTAGTTTTGGCGTGAAAGAGTAACAAACATCCATCCATCATAAATCTAACCAAAACCGCGCTAAATGTCGCTGGAGGTGAGTTAGAACTCGCAAGCGTTTTGTTCACAAAACAAAAACATACATTCACGCCTTTTCCCGAAGGGGTAGGCAGAAGTGTACCCAGGACTCAGTCCCATAGTAGATACACCCACTTTCCGCCAGTATGTTATTGGTCCCATGTAATAGGGGGCGAGCCTATTGTCATCTACCGGGCACATTTTCACCTGTTAAAAACGTAAGTTTATTACATTGTACCTGTGATTGTAATGAAATTTCAGCCTAATCATTTGCATAAGTAGTTATGGCGTGAAAGAGGAACAAACATCCAACAAGAAATAGTAAGAAAAGAAGTAATTACGCAAGTTAAAACTGTCGCATTTTTATTAATGTGATCGATTTTGCTAAAGTTGCAACATTTCCACCGACAGATGGAGTTAGATGTGTACCTAACAAGGGAGGGAGCAGAACCGTGGGGTTTTGAGCTCATCGGCGGCAACGATACTCGGATTCCTTTGACCGTTGACAAGGTAAGTAGTCTGTAGCCTCTTAATTACGAGCTACGCAGAGGGCTATACTTGGAATTTCTACTAGATCGAATCAGAAATCAGAAATGAGGAGATCCGTAGACGAACGAAAGTTACCGACATAGCGCAGGGGATTAGCAACTTAATAATTTTGACACAATCCTATGAAAAATTTACCAAATCGATGTTTTGTATTCCCGTGTTTCCTCTGAATATAATTAACCCATTCTATATAAATTTATATTCTGATATTTTTATAGTGAAGTAACCTTGGTTTTTTCATAGCGAATTTCCAAAAATCGCAGTTTTACTGCGTGATTGGACGTTCACTACAAAAAAATTTAGAGTTTATAAACAAAAATATAATGATAGGGACATACTTTACTTCAACTTTAAAATATCAGGATATAATTTATAATTTGAATTTATACTCTAACAGAACGGGTTTCTGTTAGAGTATATTATTAATTACACTGCTCGAGTAATTCATATGTTTTATGTGGAAAACCCATGTCACAGTTTCAGGTCGACAATATTCCTCCGCGGCTCGGACGTGAACTAACGACTGCCCCCTACATATAATATTATAGGAAAATATACGGACAACTACAGTTTAACGTGAAAAGTCCACATGGTGAGATTTGATCCAAGGAATCCGGATTTTAAGCAAAAAAAAATTCAAAATGGTCAGTCTCGGTTTTTCATAAAATCTCAAATATTTCGAAAATGTTCAAACGCTGAATATAAATATGGCTTATATAATTTTATATTTATAAAAATTTCGCGTCACAGAGTTTGTTACCATACTCCTCCGAAACGGCTAAACAGATTTTGATGAAATTTTTTATTCACACTTGGTAGGTCTGAGAATAAATTGTTATCTATTTTTCATCCCCCCAAGGGATAAGGGTGGCCCACCCCAAATTTTTTTAAAAATTTTCGGACAGAATTTTTGTTATGTTGTGGCATTTAATACATACAACCCTAAATTTTCTGCCTTCTTCCATCATCCCCTATTTTTTATAGCGATATGTTTACAGCGCTCCATGCTTCTTCCACTCATACACGACATCCTCACGTCCTTACAATAATTTCTTTTTTTTTCTACTAAAATAATCGCCAAAAAGAATTTATAATGCATAACAACGTTTGCCGGGTCAGCTAGTAAATTTTATATAATTTTAATTTTCACATAGTCGTAAAAATTATATAAAAACTGTATGAATTGTATGAATACCGACATTGCAAAAATATAAATTAAAAATTATTTCCTAGATATATTATAATAATCTGTTTATTATATCAAATCCAATTAAAATTATTACAAAATGTCAAACTTAAACCTAATTAAATAACCCACCCCGAATCGTACATACACATACATACATACAGTCACGCCTTGTTCTCGGGTGGGTAGGCAGAGACTATTTCCCTCCACTTGCTACGATCCTGACATACAACTTTCGCTTCGTTCACTTTCATGACATTTTCCATACATGCTCGTCGGTTGTAGGTACTTTTGACTTGGCCTTTCCTAAGAACAACGTCAACTTGTTCATGAAAAGTACGCCTAGGTCGACCGCTACCGACTTGACCCTTCACACTAGCCTTATAAATCTCTTTTGTTAATCTCCTTTCATCCATCCTCTCCACATGTCCGAACCACCTCAGCATTCCTTTCTCTATCTTTGTCACTACATCTTCTAACACGCCACAGCGTTCCCTTATCGCACTATTCCTCATTTTGTCCATCAAGGTCACTCCAGTCATGCTTCGCAGGCTTCTCATCCCCGAATCGTACATGATACAAATAATAATAATCTGATATTAAAATAATCTATTATATAACATTAAACTTCACACTATTATTATTATTCTTCTCTCTCGCACATTATGTACCACAAGCGCTCTAACAGGGTATATGTAGTTGATACTAACACCTAGATATCAACACCTTTAACATATGTACCTACTTTATGTTAATCTAAATAAATAAATAAATAATTACGATTCATGTATATTGTGTTGGCGACCAATCAAACTCAAACTCAAAAAGATTTATTCAAATAGGTCATAATTAGACACTTTTGCACGTCAATGAAGATAAACAGTACTGAATCTACCGTGCGTTCGGAAAGATACCTCTACAAGAAGAACGCACAAGAAACTTGTAGAGCTTAAATTTTTCAACAGATAGTTTACAATATTTGGTTTGGTTACATTCGCTTTCTTTGAAGGTGCCGCGAGGCGGCTATGCCAAAGTTTCCAGGCATCTTTGTCCTCCATGTAATGGTTGACTTTATAATAAGCCTTCTTTAGTAAAGTAGATTTTATATAGGTTTTGAATTTACCCTCTGAGAGCCCAGTTAGCTCTTTTGTGATTATTATAGATTTTATTATAGAAACGTACACTATTATTTCCTAAGAATGTCTTCTGAAGAATAAATGAATTAAAATAAAAAAAAATAACGACGATGACATTGAGACGTCGTTCGGTATGTTATTTGGCAGACGGACAACTACTCTTGGCCTAGTATTGCCTAGTATTGATCTTGTGTAACCAAACGCAATCTATCGGATTGATTAGCTATTTTTAATATATCTAGAGTCTACCCACTATCTGTGTATATACCTCATTGATTTAAAGAAAAGGGGAGATGAGGTACTGGCGCTCGAAAATGGCAAGCTCAAATTAGGTCCCATTAGGTCCACGTACGTCAGTAAAGTTAATTGTTGTCTCGTTCGCACTTCGGTCTAAGGTACGTCTTTCTATCTTGTTGTTTCAAATTGCACGTGCCAGTTGTTGAGTAGACGCTGAGAGAACGTACCCTATCTCCCCTTTTCTTTAACGTAACCAGAGGTAACATCTCGAGTAGCGGCGTCGTACTAACATTTGTCCTTACAGCGGAGTCAGAGATTCCTGATGACGCCAAAGACAGGTTGATATATGAATGGTGTCACTAACAAAAATAATACGATAGCAATTCCTCTTTGCATGCACTTTTGCGGGCGGGAGGGCGGTGCACTGTGCATGTTGTTTTTGACACTAAAAATCAGAACTTAAAACTAAATATTCTTGTTCTGGGAGTTTACAATGGAGTTTCGAAAAGTAACGCCAAATTCAATCAAGTTTTTTATTGTACTGTCGTGACATTTGTGACTGTCGTGTTTATGTTTCCTGTTTCATTCACGAACTGAAAGACACTTTCTTCGCCAGAGACCCAGGGGCTTGTAGGCAGTACGCGCACCGTAACGTGATCTGTTACGGTGCGCGTAGAGTTAAAAACATTCATTTTGGATTATTAAATTGATATTTATTATTGTAGCTTTAGATTATCTAAAACAAATAAAAATACATTCTAAGGAAATTGTGTACGTTTCTATAATAAAATCCCAAAAGAGATAACTGGGCTCTCAGAGGGTAAATTCAAAACCTATATAAAATCTACTTTACTAAAGAAGGCTTATTATAAAGTCAACCAGTACATAGAGGACAAAGATGCCTGGAAACTTCTGCATAGCCGCCTCGCGGCACCTTCAAAGAAAACGAATGTAACCAAATCAAATATTGTGAAACTATCTGTTGAAAAAATTAAGCCCTTCAAGTTTCTTGTGCGTACTTCTTGTAGAGGTATCTTTCCGAACGCACGGTAGACTCAGTACTGTTTATCTTCATTGACGTGCAAAGTGTCAGATTATGACCTATTTGAATAAATCTGTTTGAGTTTGAGTTTGAGTTTTTTATGAAAGTAAAATCTAAATTATCATAACTCGTAGAACAAATGTTGTTTATGATGTTGGCTGCCTGCTCCTACGAGGTTGCTGGTGTTTATAATAATAATAATATAATAATATGGGACAACTTCCACACACGGTCATCTGGTCCCAAACTAGCCTGTACTATGACTATATATGTAACCAGATGACTAATATACATACTTATATAAGCTTATAACACCCAGACACAGATCAAACAGACATGTTCATGCACACAAATGTTTGACCTGGCCGTGGATCGAACCCGGGGCCTGCGGCACAGAAAGCAGAGTTACTACCATCTGAGCCAACGAGGCTGTCTGTGTTATAACGTAACCCTGTATAAAAATCAATGCTAAAACGACTCTTCCGCCAAGATCAAGATTTCTATGTTATTCTAAGGTGTACCCAGCCACCCCAGCGGCGAAAGCTGGCTTACAACCCGGCGACACAGTCGCACGGCTTTGCGACAGCCTCGCTTGCGACTTGACGCACGATGCCGCACTCGCACTGGTCAACAACGCTATTGCTAATCTGCCGGTTGGGATATTTCGGTAGGTATCAGCACAGAATGCTAATAATAAAGTGACAGAAGGGACTCACCTCAAAATCATTCAAATAAATAGCGACTCTAGCTCCGACGCAATAAAGTGCATTTCAGGTCGCACAGCGCCTAACTAATTATCGTTATAAGTATTAACATACAAGCTGCCTCTCTTTCTATTGCGTATCTCTCTATCTCTTCTCTCTGTCTAGCACATAGACATTATACTGTCCAGACGGACGCCCCGACTACTTGCAGCTTGATACCTTTATTGCGGAGTGTCCCAGACCTGGTATCAGTTTAAATAATTTTTAATTTAAAAACTTGATAAAAACGTTTGTTGTAGTGGTAGGCCTCTTTTGCAAGGGGCCGCCTGGGAAAGTACCACACCTTTGCCAGTTATTCATCCGCCAAGCAGTCATGTGCAAACATTACTGTGTTCCGTTCTGAAGGGCAATGTTACCAGCGAAATTACTGGTCATGATGAGATTCAACAACTCATATCTCAGGGTGACAGGCGCAGTGCAGTGCCGCGCAGAATTTTGAATTTTGAAACACTGGGTGGCACTGTGTCTGATATGGGCAATCATGATACTTACCATCAGGCACCTGATTAGCTCGTCTTGTCACTCATTATCATAAAAAAAAACATGGGTGAATTAAAAAAACCACCTCCTTTTCTTCCTGCTCCATCATCAGACCCTTGTCACCGCCCGCGAGGTCTGAGTTCCCGTGGGAATATCGTGGGATAAAAACTATCCTATGTCGAATAAAGCGATTCAACGTCATTGCCTTTCCCAGGACTCAAACTATCTCTATATAAGCCGGTCTTCTTCTTCTTCTTATCGTGTCAATGGTTCATTTGTTCTATTAGACTGCGCTAGCCCAGAAAGTGGCTACGTCATAAAGAAACTAATCTAAAATGGTCTCTAAAATCATGTCATCTCGCTTGCACACATGTTAGAGTACTATTGTGCAAGCGAGAGGATACGATTAGCGCCGCTGTTTTAGGTTGGTTTATTTATTGAATCGGCTTAATTATACCAAATTTCGTCTAATTCGATTCATCGGTTTAAGCGTGAGGTAACTGACAGACATATTAGTATGGATTAGTATGGATGGATATTCATTGAGTCGATTCCATTGAGTTCAAACACTATATATTAGACTACTGGTCCATCTGAACCTGATGCTGCATCAGGTCAAGGCTACCAAGTCGATGCAATATTGATAAGGTGACAGGATACCAAATTTTGAACCGATCAGACCACTGAAGTTGCTCATATCCATTCAGCCGCTAGAAAAGAGCTGATAATCTTCAAATAGCTGAACCTATTGTCATAAGACGTAGCACTAAAAGAACACTCTCAAGCAGGTCAGCTTTCAAATTGAATCTCTCTTTCTCCATAATTGTGAAATTACATTTTTATCTCAATCAAAATATTTGTTATTCAGGACAGGGAAAGTATTAATAATGTAAAAAATACTGACTAATAAAAAAGGGACTAACCTAGTCACTAGTCATCATCATCATTATCATTTCAGCCATAGGAAATCCACTGCTGGACATAGGGAGGCCTCCGAAGCGTGGCGATAATTGGCAAAACCCCCCTATGGATTTTGCCAATTATCGCCACGCTTAGTAAGCGGGTCACCGAGCGAATTTCGATGCTTTAACTCAGAAGCTGCCCGTCTTCTGGATCTTTACAGCCTTAGCCGGCCGCCGCGCCTCCATTCCAGGCATTATGCTTAGTTTACACAGTGCGACCTGCTGCCTAGCCAATAGACAGCTACTCGACTTGTCTACTCGTACGCCAGTAGCTCGGTTTGCCTGACCTTAGCTGACACTGGCGAGCTATCGCTGAACGCGTCCAAACAATGCGAGTAATGACCTAGCTACTGTCATGTCCGAGTTACTGTCGGGCGAGAGGCAAGTGAAAACAAAAAATGTCGAAGTAACTCGGATGCAAGTTAGTGACCGACTCTGACGTACTCGTAGTTACTCTTACGTCCAAACGGTGCGAGTTACTGTATGTCAGTTACTCGGCAGACTGACTAGCTCGCACTGTGTAAACTAGGCATAAAGCCTAGTTTACACAGGGGTAACCCCACGGCAGAAATACAGCATGGCATAAAATAAAAGGGGCGAAGTCTAGTACACTGCCAAAATTAGTCATCCCGAACCAAAATAAACCAACAATAATATATAATATGCCCTTGTTACCTAAATCATGCCCTTGTTAAAATCTTTGGCCTAAATCACATTTAGTTTCATTTGCCACTAGATTTCCGTCCTAAGTAGTTAAAATTTAATTTAATCGTGTCGTAATTAATTTATAAAACTTCGGGTCGTAATCATGAAGTTCTATTTGATTTATAAAAATCAGTAAGTTTTTTACTTTTCGCAGAATATTATAAAAAGTTATGGCAAATAATTCGCGGCGTGTTTTTTTTTTTATTATCACAGATACTGTTATTATAACATTCTTATATTTTGCGGATAAGATAAGTAGTAATACTTTTTAAAAAATCACGTCATTTCCACAGATGTCACTAAATTAATGATAGACTTTTTAAAAGTGAAAACAGAAAATTGTGAAAAATAAACAAAAATGAGTGCAGAAAATAAAAGTGAAGTGACATTATTGTCTCAAATAATTTGGAGATACTACAGGAATGATTATGTAACGTATCTATTGCTTTAATATGTCATTGGTTACCTACGTTTATGCTTTTTCGCTATTGTTTTTTCTGTTTTTTTTTTTTGCACTCAAAGTACATCCAATTGCTAAATTAATTGCTAAATTCATTGTCTCTGTCGATAATAATTATTAAAATTCATAAATTATTTTTAATAACTAATAAGAATAATAAGCAAAGCAAGCTCAGAAGAAAGCTTTCTTAGCAAAAAAATTAAATGTCAATTTGCTTAAACTTTACTCAAATAATTAAAAAAAAATTTATTATAGGCAACTTTAGGCAACTTTTTACTTTTTGCATGCAAGTTCATATAGCAATATTAATTTAATGTATTAGTGTTTACGCAACACTCGCCACGCCTGGCCATGTTTTCATGCAAAAGACCTCTTTTATGCTTTTCTTATCATAATAATTCATCATTTATAATCTTTTCTTATGCTTCTGCTGTTATGCTTAAAACATTTTATGTATTGTTTTAATTAATTATAATTTTATTTATTGTTATTTCCGTAGCGGCCTCTACGACCCGGTCCTGGACGATTACGACCCGATATACGAGCCAGAACGGCCCGATTCAGACCTTCGGTCGGAACCCACTGAGGTAACCTTCGAAAACGAAATAACCTTAGACACCCTTAATGACTACCTTGATTCCGGCGTCTTAACTGACAGATCTTTGACTGAATTCCCTTTCGTCCCTAACACAAAGCCTTACAGACCATTTTCCACTGAACCTTTAGATGTACCACCTTTGGATGACCCTATTATACTCAATCCTAACTTCAAAGATGAATTGAGCACGGAAGAGAAGAAGAACGAAGTTTTAAGTCCAGAAGAAGACGATCTACTTAAGTTGCTGCCTTTGTACAACAATGTTGAAGCCAAATTTAAGTTGCCCGTTTCAGAGAAGTATGACCCTAATTGGTGTAAAAGAGTAAATGAGATGTTAACTAGGATTGAGAGAGGAGAGTTTGTGACTGAAAAAGTCACTGAAGTTGTCAGCAAAGAGGTTAAACAACTTGAAAATGTTGAAACAACCAATAAAGTTTCGAATGATACAGTTATGTTTGAAGAGAGTAAAGTGAGAAAGGAGGTAGTATTTAATGAAAACACGAGAAAAGAAATCGATATAATGAATATAGAAAAAACAGCGCAAACTATTGTAGATGAAAGTATTGAGCGAGCGGTATCTGTCACTGAAGAAATTAAAAAAGAATTCGAAGTAGAAATGAGAGAATTGCATAAGGAATCCACTTCAGAAGAGAAAGAAGAATTGTCACTCGTGTCAGAAAGGAATGAAGTTAATGAATTTGTACATACAGAAAATAGAACAACTCAAGAAATTCAAGAGGTAATAAACGTTATTGATAGCGAAGAGATAACTAATGAACAACTTATGCAAGATGAAGAATTTGTAGAAGATAGGAGAATGTCTACCAAAAAAGAGATGGAAGAAATGATTGAAGCAGGAAATATTAAGAGGAAATCATCTGCTTATGAGAAAACCGACGCATCTCTGGAAAGAAATGAAGAAAAGGTATATAATAAACAAGAATTAGAAGAATCCATAAGTGTACGTTCTGCTAAATCAAAGACTTTTAATCAGGAAGCGATTGAATCAAAGACGGAAGTTTCTAGAAAAGTATCAGCCAAAGAAACTGGTAGGGAGTTGAAATCAGATGAAAACCAAGAAGGAAAGCAAAAAGCTTTTATGATTGGACTCCAAACGATTCCACATATAAAAGGATTTGTACAATCTTCTTACCATTTTGATTTACTGTTAAGAACATTTTTCGTTCACTTAACTGATGTAATGGTAGCTTTATCTCGGTTTATTTTAACCCAACCTTCTAAAGAACTTGAAGGTACAGCTGAAAGAGTTATCAAAGAGAAGTTAATAAAAGATCTAAATCAGGAGAGAAGAGAAGAGTATAGACAAGAAAAAACAGTTATGAAAGATGAATTGGGACAAAATACAACTTCTCAAGTCAAAGACATAAGTCGTAAAGTAAAAAAAGGAGGCATGCAAGTCAATCACGAGGTCACAGAGACTAAATCGCAGGAATTTGTTAATAAAAATTCAATAAATAAAGAAGATCGTAGCATAAAACAATTGAAATCCAATGTTGAAAGCCAAGAATCTTTTAAAGAAGAAGAAAGAAAGAGAAAGTCTGGCGCTGAAATGGCTCTAATGTCCGAGAGAAAATCAAAAGATTTAGCTCAAAGAATGGAAGCCGTCATTACTGAATTTGAAACAAAAACTGGTCAAGAAAGACTTGAAGTTAATGAAAGACGAAGGTCAAGGAGCAGAAGTCAAATAGAAGAAGAAGTAATGAAAGAAAATGATCCTTTGGAATGGCTTGACAAAGTCAACAAACAAGTTTCGCAAGAAACTGATATCGTAGTTAAGAAAGAAGAGAAAAAAAGAGAAAACTTCTCTTCTATCACTGAATCTAAAAGCAAAACTGAATCTAAACGAGAATCAAGGCAAAAATCGACAAAAGCAGGCAAGCAAACATACATAGCCATAGTAGAATCGCATGTTTACACTAACCAAGATGCTATTTTAGAAGATCAAGCGCTGGAAATGTCTGAAACTGCATCAGTACAGAGCGCTGAAGACATCCAAGCAGCGCTTGAATCGCTTGAAACTGTTTCTTCTGAAAGAGTAGCTTTTAATGACGTTTCTATTAAAAAAGAACAAGCTGTTGAAGTTATAAGTAAAGCGATAGAAGAAGTTGTGCAAGAAAAGCAGGAAGCTTTAGAATCTGTAACCAATTTTGAGTCTTCTAATGTCGTAGAACAATCAAAATCGGTACAGAAAGAGTCGCTTATAAAAGCTGCTTTAGAATCAATTTATACAAGTAACGAGTCCAAGCAAGAGTCATTTGAATCATCTGAAGAATTGAATGTATCTAAAATTGCTACAAAACAAGCTGTTACTAAGCAAGAATTACTAGCTAATGTTGCAGCTGAGATAGTAGTTGCTGTCACTGATTCTAATGTAGAAAAATTTGAAGCTAAAGAGCTTAATGAAAGAAAAGCCATTGTCAAAGCTGAAGAAAGCTATAAAACAGCTGCTGTTGAGTTCGAAGAAGTAACTTTAGAAGCTACAAATGAAGTTACGATCGAATCAAAATCAAGCAAACAAGCTATTTCTAAACAAGAGCTATTAGCTACAGTCGCTGCAGAATCTACAGAAGTGATAACTAATTCTATGCTAGAATCCTTTAAAACACATGAAACTGTAACCGAAAATGCTACAATTTTATCAGAAGATACTTTCAAAACGGCTGCTGTAGAGTCAACAGAATTGACGCTAGAATCAGCAAAAGAAATCTCAGAGCTTAAAATGGACGTCGAACAAGTCACCATAAAAGACACGGAACAATTGGAAACCGCAGAAATAACTGAAACTAAGACGAAAATCTGCAAAAAACCTGCTGAAGACGAATGCGCTTCACTCAAAATAATCAAACATGAACTAATAGATGGAGAATCAACAGAATTCTCTCAAATTTCCGAAGAATTTGTTAAGAAAAGCCTAGAAATCTCAACTTCATTTCAATCCCACGAAAATGTCTCAATACAAGAATCGCACACTCAAATTTCTTCCGAGGAAAACTTTAATAAGAGCGAAATGTCAAGTTTTCAAGGATCATCGGTCAAATTACAAGTCAGGACGGACTTGTCGACGAATGACGAAAATAACAACACCCCCAGCCCTTCCACTGTTCCACCCACTCCTTTGACTGATGAATATGTATTTAAACTTGTTATCCCCTTGCCAAAAAATTGCGACACAATCCCTTTAAATCAAGAAGAAACTTTAAATCAAGAAGAAAAGACTTTAGAAGCTCACGAAGATCCAAATATAGTTAAAAAGAAGTTGGTTCCTCATATAGAAACGAAAATAGAGGAGCAGATTATTTATGACCCTCCTTTGCCGACTCCTACAGAAGACAAAGTTACTTCTCCCGTTTATTGTAAGCCAGGATTGAAAGGTGGTGCTGAACCCGTGTTTAGAAAGGTATGTTTGACTTTTTAATGAATTTTGGCTTGTCATATTGTATTGTTGTTTGTACATTCACATTTACTATTATATTATTAAAACTAGCGGCCCGCCCCGGCTTCGCACGGTAGCAGAAGTAGGTATAGTGAACGTTTAACAGGAGTAAATTCGTGATACATTGTATTTTAATAGATATAACCCTAATGGTTTACGCAGCGCACGCTAATTAATGACTATTTCTGTTACAATGACCAAACCTTAACACATGTATAAATTTATCGTGGGCTATTTTGAAGATATTAATAAGTACTACAAACCCCTAGTACATTTCTTTAATCTACCACCGATAGTTTTCACACCGCATGAAAAATAATCACTGCTTCGATTATTGTGACTAAACCAGAAAAGATGGATATAATCTATGTATACTGTTTTGTAGGTATTGATAAGTACTACAATCCCCTAGTACATTACTTTACTCTACCACCAATAGTTTTCACACCGCATGAAAAATAATCACTGCTTCGATTATTGTGACTAAACCAGAAAAGATGGATATAATCTATGTATACTGTTTTGTAGGTATTGATAAGTACTACAATCCCCTAGTACATTACTTTACTCTACCACCAATAGTTTTCACACCGCATGAAAAATAATCACTGCTTCCATTATTGTGACTAAACCAAAAAAGATGGATATAATCTATGTATACCGTTTTGTAGGCATTGATAATTACTACAAACCCCTAGTACATTACTTTACTCTACCAGCAATAGTTTTCACACCGCATGAAAAATAATCACTGCTTCGATTATTTTGACTAAACCAAAAAAGATGGATATAATCTATGTATATCGTTTTGTAGGCATTGATAATTCCTACAAACCCTTAGTACATTACTTTATTCTACCACCAATACTTTTCACAGCGCATGCATATAATGTCTGTTTCGATTATTGTGACTAAACCAAAATAGATGGATAAATTTTCCGTGGACTATTTTGTAGATATTGATAAGTACTAAAAATCTCTAGTACATTATATTATTCTACCATCAATGGATTTCACAGCGCACGCAAATTTATGAATATGGTAATTATATTATATGACACCTTGGTTCACAATATTGCAGTTTTCTTACGGATCCCTATTTTTTTTTTAAATCTCATATAGCCTATGTCACTCACACTGAGTTAAGCTATCCATAAGTGAAAGAATTTTTAAAATCGGTCCAGTAGTTTCGGAGCCTATTCGTTACAAACAAAAAAACAAAAAAACAAAAAATCAAAAAAACAAAGTTTCTCTCTTTATAATATTAGTATATTGACTAAACCAAAAATGATGGATAAAATCTATGTATACCGTTTTGTAGGCATTGATAATTACTACAAACCCTTAGTACATTACTTTACTCTACCAGCAATAGTTTTCACACCGCATGAAAAATAATCACTGCTTCGATTATTTTGACTAAACCCAAAAAAGATGGATAAAATCTATGTATACCGTTTTGTAGGCATTGATAATTACTACAAACCCCTAGTACATTACTTTACTCTACCAGCAATAGTTTTCACACCGCATGAAAAATAATCACTACTTCGATTATTTTGACTAAACCAAAAAAGATGGATAAAATCTATGTATATCGTTTTGTAGGCATTGATAATTACTACAAACCCCTAGTACATTACTTTATTCTACCACCAATACTTTTCACAGCGCATGCATATAATGTCTGTTTCGATTATTGTGACTAAACCAAAATAGATGGATAAAATTTCCGTGGACTATTTTGTAGATATTGATAAGTACTAAAAATCCCTAGTACATTATATTATTCTACCATCAATGGATTTCACAGCGCACGCAAATTTATGAATATGGTAATTATATTATATGACACCTTGGTTCACAATATTGCAGTTTTCTTACGGATCCCTATTTTTTTCAAAATCTCATATAGCCTATGTCACTCACACTGAATTAAGCTATCGATAAGTGAAAGAATTTTTAAAATCGGTCCAGTAGTTTCGGAGCCTATTCGTTACAAACAAAAAAACAAAAAAACAAAAAAACAAAAAAACAAAGTTTCTCTCTTTATAATATTAGTATAGATAAATAGTTACAAGACAATAATAATTATTTATTTTTGAATTATGTCATACATACAGTCTCGTCTTGTTCCCGTTGGCGTAGGCAGAGACTATTTCTCACCACTAGCTACGATCCTGTCATACGCCTTTCGCTTTTTCGCCTTTTATAGCATTCTTCATACAAACTCGTCGGTAGTAATAGTTTTGATCTGACCTGACATCAATTTGATTCTTAACTTGACCATTTAATTTATAATCATTTTTATACAAATCTGATATATTATTCCTGATTGTTAGATTCTTTGGACATTATTGTTCATTGTGTTTCCTGTCTTTTGATTATTACAAATCTGGTAAACGCTACCTGCATGCTTTCAATATTGAAGGAATTTAACACAATTTCATTTAAAAATGCTCTTTGATCATCATAATGTGATATTGGTAATCTAAGAAACCTTTAAGAAAGAACCTTTTAAAAATTGATTAATAAACTATACCGTACCGATTATTAAATGTACTGTGCCGTCATAGCTTAGCGGATTAGCATTTGCTAATAAATATATTATAATAAAAGAGAACGTAGAACTAAAGGCTGATGAAGCTGTAAGGTTCTCGAATGGAGAGCACGAACCGGTAAGCGCAGCGTAGGACTCACAAGATATGAAGTTATTAATATTATTATAATAATAATAATAAAATAGTTTTTATTCAGGCAACATAAACCCATGTACAAACATACAAAATCAAAATCAAATTAAGAAAATTTAGAAAAATTAAAAACGAAATCAAATTAAAATTGAATAAAATAATAACATTAAATTATGTAAAAATAAATAAAACAATTCAAATAATAATCCATTAAATAATAAAAAATCTAAATATCAAAATAAAATAATAATATCAAAACATAACATACATTCACGCCTTTTTCCCGAAGGGGTAGGCAGAGGTGTACCCAGGACTCAGTCCCATAGTAGATACACCCACATTTCGCCAGTATGTTATTGGTCCCATGTAACTGAGGGCGAGCCTATTGCCATCTACCGGGCACAGTTCCAGACTCCAGGCAGTTATTGAGTTATTGAGATAATTCCTAATGGAAAAATCCAATATTTAACACTATGCCCGACCTGGGGATCGAACCCGGGACCTCTTGATTGGCAGTCGAGCATGCGCCCACTACGCCACCGAGGCAGTCAATATAATATCAATTAAACAAATAATAATAAAAATCAATTAATGTCAATAATAATAATAATTCAATTTAAATTCGATATCAAAATTAAAATTTCCTAACCGGCATAGGCACGGCAACATGTCTACTGCAACAATGCCTAATGAACGGGCAGTCCAGCCTTGTTGCGATCATTGCCAGACGGTGTTGGACATGCCCCGCACTCTGCGCACCAGGGAGGCAGCACGCTTTCTCATGCATGCGTGAAAACAATCTGTGGCAGCCGTCGCAAACATTCCTGATGCGCTACAGAAACGGGGCAGCCCCATCATATTACTAACTACAATATTATCATTATGCCCAACCATAATCTACCTAATACCAAAAACTCCGTTACTCATTTTCTATATAACTGTGTAATTTCTTTAGAAAAAGCCTAATCAAAAAATGTACTCTACAGGAATACATTCGAGAAATCGAAAGAAAATCGTCACTCCTTGCTTCGGCTATCGACCAAACTATCAAAAGCATAGAAGAGTACAAGGAAGAAGTTGGCATAGAATCAAAGGAAGTAACAATAGAAGAGAAAAAAACAAAAGAAACGTTGACAAACGGTTACTCTAGCTCAGAAAAATTGAAAACTTCACAAGTTACTGGAAAAGAAGCAGCAGAACTCAAACAAGAAGAAACAAAGACAGGAGAAAGAGATGAAAATGTATTGCCAGGGTTCAAACCAGTTATATTTAATCCCGAAGCATACCAAGCTAATCTTTACGAGGAGGTTATCAAAGTAAGTGACAAAATGTCGAAAAGACACAAATGTTAACGTTCGATTGCCGTACACAATGGCATTTTCATTTATAAAATAAAATCAAAATCATTTATTCGCAGGAATGTAGGTACAACAAAGGTTCTTAAATAGTCCAAATAATAATAATGCCAGTACATTCTACCTCCTAAGGGCGTGCGAAATACATTAATTAATTATAAACAAAATTTTAAATCATGCAATCATTTTTTTTTTTTTTTTTTTTTTTTCATAAATGACATGCCGAGAAAGGAATGTCATCCAATTACAATCTAGCCTCTTGGAGGCTAATAAGTAATTTATCTTTAACTTAAACTGCTAGATAAACGTTAAAACTAAGAATGTGTCCATTAACACTTATTCTTATTGTCTCTATTATGACAAGGTAGACACTTTTTTCATGTGTTCTTTATACGCGGCACTAACACTGCATTACACTAATTGTTTACAACTGCACTTAAACTAACTCAAAAGGCAATGCAATCATTAATAAAATGTTTAAACCATTGATGTCATAATAATAATAATAATAATGTCAAAATTGTATGTCAAAATAGCGAATAATTTTCCCCTCAATTTTTTGTGGTTAGCTGGCTATTATTTGCGCCAAAATATAATATTTATTAATTATAAAACCTTATAGGTATAGTATTTTCATATTTATTAAAGACGCTAAAAAGCTTTACGAACAATTTTTGATACATTTTTTTTTTAAACTGTACAGTTTTCTTAAACCAAACTTTTATCAGCTCAAATAAAGGCCAGCTCAATATTCAACCACAAATAATTGATGAGAAAATTATTCTCTCTTTGCCATAATTGAGTATTTGAATTTTATTTTCTTTTGGCATAAATGGAAAGATCATATATTCGCTATAATTACAATGTTATATCAAATTAAAAAATCATTTTTAATCCAGTACCGAAAACACGCCGATAGTACCCGAACGAGCTCGTGACCTGTAGTGACGTCAAAATGTTATAAAGTACCATACATAACTATAACATAATGACGTCATAATCATGGTGACCACTCGTAGCGCGTTCGTGAACAAGTGACTCCTATTGGAATTGTATCAATTTTGAATTGGTTGTAATTAATAAAAAAAAATATTTTTAAAGTGTTTTTTGAATCGGATAATACATAATTTTCATTAAACTTACAAAATAACTTGATAAATACGACTTTTTTTTTTTTTTCAAATACTCAAGTGAAAATCAATTTTATATCGAAATCTAACCAACTTAGATAGGTATAACTAATTTCCATAAAGTTAGATAATAATTCAAATTTCAGGGCACAAACGACTTAGTAATTAAACAAGAACCTAAAGTCTACGTAAATGAAAGTGGGGAACCATTAGGAACTGTCCAAGGAATAGTAGATGGACTGGAAGACGCGGTGGTCGATGAGGAGGTTGCAAGTAAGTCTACTTTAAAACTATAGTTCCCGGTTGTCTCGTATAAGAGATACATATCAGGCAGTCGTTAAGTCATGTCGGAGCCTTGTAGGTATGTTGTCTTGTGAAACTACGATATCAATGTTTAAATTTGAATGCATAATTTTCTTAAATCTTTAATATTTCTTAAATTTTACAGAGGAATTAGGCAAACCAGGAATAACGGAAGACAAAATAGCAGAATTAATATCTGGTGAATCAGAAATGCTAAGAGAGGCTCACGTTATGGGGTAAATAACATGGACTTTATTAATTATGTTTACAGAACTCCTAACAAGGTATAGAAGTCACTTAACCGCGTGACCTTGTCGCCACACAGGTGACCCATATTAGTTCTTAAACAAACATAGCTACATGTGCATAGAATAAAGACATAGAAACGTTATTTAAATATGAAATATTTACATGTTTTAATTATTATTGCACAGGACCGAAATATTGTAATTATTTTAATTCCTATATATAAAATTTGCACACCGGATAGTTCTGGTAGAATATATCAAATTGATATACAGTATTGATATCACAACATCATAGATAACTTACATTCTGCAAATCAATGAATAAATAGAGGTACATAATATTATTTGAAAAGAATCCCTTCTCAATTCCATATTTATAAATATTGACTCTGACTGCGACGCAATAAATTGCAATTCAGCTCGCACAACTCTATTAACCTACAGTAATATTCACCTACTAGTTGCCTCTCTTTCTATCGCGTATCTCTCTAGCTGTTCTCTCTTTCTAGTCCATTGTAATAGTACCGTCTTATCGCAAGCCCCGACTACTTGTAGCTTAATACCTATAATGCGAAGTAAGTGTCCCAGGACTGCTTTTGTAAAAACTAGTTATACGTTGCAGGATTCCTTGTGTGGCACTGTTTGTGTGTGCGCCGCTCTGCGTTTGAATATAGTATGCATATGTAGAGTATGTGTACGGTACGGCGACGGCGAAAAATTAGATATTTCTAGTTACCTTTGTTACGAGTTCTGTGGTTATTTTTCACGGCTGCATTATCAACCATTTTGCATTCATCATACATTCTTTTGTCAAACGTTTTACACCTTTTCACATTCACTATACATTCATACTTATCAATTATACACTTAATTTCCATATTGTTGCTATCACTGTTTTTCACTATACATCTCATACCAAAATTACTAAAACGGTAAAAGCTTGAACACCTTTTTGTGAAAAATTACTGAGTCCCATCTCGCTTCTGAGCCATATTTATGAAGTTGTTTTCTGAGCTGTTTTGAATGTTTGAATCTCAAAAGGACAATAGTTAACCCTTATAGGACAACTTTGATGTCCCTCTTACTGTCCATCGGTACGTCTGTCAAGACAAGTACATAATAAATAGGCTTATAAACATAACATACATTCACGCCTTTTTCCCGAAGGGGTAGGCAGAGGTGTACCCAGGACTCAGTCCCATAGTAGATACACCCACATTTCGCCAGTATGTTATTGGTCCCATGTAATTGTCCCCTACTAACTTTCTGCTAGGGACACTGGGGTACAATTCTCTTCAAGTGCGGAGATTATACGACCAGTTGATAACCATGTGCAAGATTTTAAGAGGCGACATTGATGCGCCTGACCTGAACAAGGAATTATGTAGGTTGTCTGTCCCTAACAAATACTTGACTTTCAGAAGAGTAAGGCTTTTCGCAGAGCCTCAATGTCGAACTGTGTCTCGCAAAAAGTCACCAATACCGAGAGTCCTAGCTGCGTTCAATGCTCTTCTGGACGACAACCCAAATTGTGATTTATTTGATGATGCATGGAAGGACATTATGTCGGAATGCTTGAGATTTTGTGAGAAAGATGGATATGTGGTTTCTTCTATAATATTATAATTCTATTTTTTGGACATAATCATTTTAATTCTAATTTTTTGTTGACATTGTGTAAATATTGTATTCAAATTGTATTTTATCTAATTTGTTATTTTATTTTTTTTGTAATTTGACATGATTTTTATTCTATTTCATTTAATGTAATAATTGTATCAATTAGTGTAATTGGATTTAGCCGTACTAATTTTGAATAAATAAATAATAGGGGGCGAGCCTATTGCCATCTACCGGGCACAGTTCCAGACTCCAGGCAGTTATTGAGATAATTCTAAATGACAGAAAAACATTGTAACAATGCGCGACGCGGCTAGCTCTCAAGCTAAGTGGCAACCATTTGTCCGACCCTCTCCGAAGAGGTTCGTAGGCCGTTCACACCTAAACTGTGAAGAGACACGTCCAGTAACACACAAAATGGTTGACAACAGCCTAACCCGGGTGCTGACGTCACACATGAACCGCCCCGACGATTGCAGCGTAGACTTCCAAAAGATAAAACCACTCGTCGATTCTCTAAAAGACTCCGAAGTGATTAAGGTATTGAACGAAGAATTGAAAAAAGAGAAGGAGAAGGAGAAGAAGGAACAGGAGAAGAAGTGGACGACGTTCCTGCAGAAGCCGAAACGGCCGGTGCCTAGAGCGAAGTTTGGGTTTCACGGTAATGGCGGGCCGGAACCACATGATGTCGAGGTTAGTTCATTTTAAGCCTATAGTCCCACAAATTTAAGAAGTACCGGTTGACGTTTCATCTTTTCAAGCTTTGAGAGAGAATATATAATTTTGTTTAGACGTATGACGTAACTCACACAATTTTAAATAAACTGCGCCGTAAAACCATTGAACTATGTTTTAATGGATTATTCCAATCTGTCACCCTGTTTTGTCTCCTCGTGGGGATAGATCGGAAAAAAAAATCTATTTGTCCCCCAATTTTTTTTTATGATAGTGAGTGACAAGACGAGCAAATCATGTGCCTGATGGTAATCATCATGATTGCCCATATCAGACAGTCGCTCACACGAAACACGTCAAGCCCAAGCCAATCAAGCCAAGTCAATTAACAACAAGGGGTCAGAAGATGTACAATTCTTACCTCTACCTTAATCACAAAAGGAAATGGACTCAGAATCCAAGGAAGCTGGGTCCAGAAAACCATACACTCTCTATCTTTTATTGCCGGGTAGAGAATGTTATTCGTAATAGTATTCCCAAACATAGGAGGAGCCATCATGTCATCGCCGTTTAATTTATAATTTGATTTGAATAAAGTGAGGTTAAGTACTAAGTATTTTTTTAAAGCGACGCGCGTTCTAATTTTAAAAGAACATTTGCTTGTTTCATTACAATTAATGGCGATACTAAAAAATATTATTTATGCAGATTAAGCAGAGAAACTTTTTATTAGGCCTTATATAGTGTAAGGTCGACGTGGCCCTGAAACGAAAAATTCCTTCAAATTCAATCCTTCAAACATGACAAAATAAGAAATGTCAAACGGTACTTCTCAGATTTGATGGACTGTAACTGTTTTTTTAATATACAAAATAATAACATACATTCCGAATTTCAGCCCAATCGGTTCAGTAGTTTTTATGTGAAAGAGTAATAAACATCCATCCATCCTCACAAACTCTCGTATTTATCTTACTACTATTATAGTAGGAAATGTGAAGAATGGTGTGATTGAACTAAAAGATATCAAAAAGCTTACATTCATGGCTTCAGATTCTACTTCTTGACATAATATAAAATGAAGTCGCAACAAAGGAGTGAGGACCAGCGGGAATGACCCATAAAAATCAGTTCACATGAAGTGCTACGTGAAAAATTTGTGTCGGACAGGCTTCATTTGAAAAGTATGACAGCTGCATATTTAGTCGAAGCGCGCGGAGACATATCAATTACCTATGATCCTAGGTATCTATTGTTAGATCTATGATCATTATAATCAATGCAAAAAATGTCTTATTGAAGTGTGTCCAAAAACCATAGTTGGCTAGTATTGACAAGTCAAGCCGGTAGTAACAAATTGATATTGTTTTGGCATATCTATATCAATTTATTGGCAAATTTTCAATAATTGTATTTGGCAGGAAACTGTTGGTTTCCTTATTATAGTTTAGTTTTTATTTCGACTTTGTGGTGTGCAGTGAAACAGTGTTTAAAATTGTGCGTTTCCATTTCTATTATAATTTATCAAACTCAAACTCAAAGAAAATTTATTTAAATAAGTCTTAAAAAGACATTTTTAAACGTCAATCAATAAAATCAATTGTTTGACGTTCGGCACAAATTATTTCTTAAAAACTTCATAAAATTTTTAAAAAATACTTAAAATGTACACTGAAGACAATCATCCATCCATCCTCACAAACTTTCGCATTTATAATATTAGTGGGAAGGATAAAAATTAATATTATTAATACTGGCAAATGATTACAATAAACTTGTATACTTATAAAAAATACTTATAATAATAATGTAAATAATTTTTTTTTTCAGGAATCTTATAAAGTAAAAATAGTGAAACAACCAAAACCAAAAGTAGCTCCAGATTACAAACCTGAGGTAAATTAAATAGGGTTTAATTTTGGTACAGAACTTAAAACAATAATTTAAAATTTATATTGTCTTTACCTATTGAAATTTAACTTAATTTTACGCTATCCCTACTTATTCCTAATTATAACTAAAGCACTCTCCGTTTCTCCTAATTTTGAAAATGTTTATTTTTCTAACAATGTACCTATATATAAGTACGTACCTACTTATATTATGCTAATAATTATTGTAAAATAAAAATAATAAATTAGTTACAAGTAGAAACTTAAATTATAATAAATGTGTTAATCTAATCTTAATCTTTATTTTTATTAATATTATAAATATTTAGTCCTTTAAAATTACCCCCTAAAAATATTTTACTTTTTAAAATTTAATTAAATATTTAACCCAACAAATTTATAAAGCCAAGTACAATACAGGTATTTGGGAAATTTTGAAATAATCGGTACTTAAATTATTTCTAAATCTTCCCATTATGATATCAACGGGGCATTTGCAACAATGTTCCATTTGCCCCCATTTTATTTTTAATCACAGCTTTCCAATCGTGAACATTATATTTTGCAAGAACTGTACCATACCGGGTTTTCATTAAATTATCTACGGTGTATTTGCTTGAATTATTGTGTAGCAAAACTAACAGGAAATCCTTTTTAATAATATATAGCTCAATAGAAACGTCATCGCAAAGGTTTCCCCTCTGTTGACCTGGAGTAGTTCATATACGTTATCAAAAACTATTTCACGCGCAAACGCTGACATAAGGTTTCCTGCATTTTTTTGCGTGATTACTTATATTTGATTGCGTATAATGTTTACCTAGGTACTAGTCTAAAAGGACCCAATTTAGAGGACCGCGGGCCATTTGACCGTAAATAAAATTTGACTAAGTTTCAAAGGACTGGGGATAAAATTATACCAAAAATATATAGTTGGTACTTGGTACAGTCGCATACAGCATTCATTAATACTTGGCAATGCTATATATTTGTTATTAAAGAATTACTACTGCTATAATATAATAATAATAATAATATAATAATATTTGAAGTCAAAAGTCAAAACCTTTAGTATAGAGTACGTATCTCCCGTAAAGTTTCCAGCTGCCATTGGCAAGTTGTGATTTAAAATGTTGAAATAGCTTTTGTAAATATGTAAATAAATCGCATGAATAAATAATATTTTTTCTTACACATTTTCAACATCTACACATACTTCACGCATACATCACGCATTCACTCACATATTATTTTTTATTATGATTCCAGTAAGTTAAGTTATCTATTGCCAATTGTATAGCTTCAAATTCACATATGTTTATAACTTCTTCACGTTGAAACTACTTTTTATTTTGGTTTATTACGTGCTGTCCACAACGCTATCAACATATATAGCTACTACGAGTACTTAACTAATAAGAACGCAAAATTACACTTTAATTCCGTCTATTCCCATTCGCCACCACTCTTTCCGGTGGCAATCGAGAAAAAAATCCCAGTCGCCACTTCCTGGTGGCAAACGGAAACATTTTTCTTCCCGATCGCCGTCACTAATACACCTTTTCACCTTACATCACACAGGCCCTTCTGCCCTGGGAGCAGCTTGCATTAATACATGTTCCTTCACGTATGATAATACCTCCGGAATAAGAACCGATACTTGTTCTTCAAGTTTCGGCCGAGATTATAGAAGATATTGTCCTTATATATGTTATTCTAACGATAAAGCTACCTCAATAGATATATTATTAAAATTCAGCTCGGTTAGTTTAGTAGCTTTAGCGTGAAGAGGTAATAAACATACAACCATCTATTGATCTAAAGAAAAGGGGAGATGAGGTACTGGCTTCCCGAAAATGGCAAGCTCAAATTAGGTCCCATTACGTCCACGTACGTCAGTAAAGTTAGGTCGTACGAGCGAATAATATTGTTGTCTCGGTCGCACTTGAGTCTTAGTTACGTCTTTCTATCCTTGTTGTTCAATATATTGCACTGTGCAAACTGCACACTGAGCAAATTGCACGTGCCAGTTGTTGAGTAAACGATGGGAGAACGTACCCTATCTCCATCCATCTATATATACATTTGCAGTTATAATATATCTATAGTATAGGGATAGTAGTATTAATTAAAGTAAGATAGTAAAGGATTACACTGCTCCAATTACACAGCTCGAGTCAATTCATATGTGTTATGTGGACAACCCATATTGTCAGAGTTTCAGGTCGACAAGATTACAAGACCTCCAACATGACCTAACGACTGCCCCCTACATATCATAGAAAACAGCCGGGACCTACAGTTTAACGTGCCATCCGAAACACGGTAGCGTCCAGGCGAAAAGTCCACACGGTAAGATTCGATCCAGAGACTCCGGATTTAAAGCCGGGCCTATTCCCGCTGGACCATGGATGCTACATTATATTTATGCACATTTGAGAGTCTTACTATTAGGCCTATCAAATAAAATTATAATGTAAGGACGACGTGACCCAGAAACCAGGAATATAGGAAGCAGAGGACCGAAGTAGGATGGAATAGGACATTTCACACTCACAATTCACCAAATAAAACAGTGTACAAATTCACTTTATATCACCTCAAACCATTTCACCTCACACCACCCCGTCACCCAACAGGACTTCGACACAGGCCCTCTCCCCTGGGAGCAGCGTGCGTTAGACGAGCCGATTCCTTCACCAATACCTCCAGAAGATCCAATACTTATACCTGAATTTTCGGCCGAGTTCTTGGAAGCTGTTGACCCTCTACCGGAGAGCGAGGTTCCTGACCTTGAAGATACAGGTGAGACGTTTTTTTTTGTAAGCCTTCGGTGGGAGCACAAGACGGTGTGCGGGGATGGCTCGTAGTTACCGCCGCCTATGGATACCTTCAACACCAGGAGTATTGCCAGTATGTTGCCGACACGACTAACATTCTATTCACTCTCCTGTTGAAGAGCCCCATGTTGTAGCTCAACGGGAAGACTGCAGCAGGGAGATATAATGACTTAAATAAAGGAGGTTACTGTCAACTTGTTTTGTAGTGGTAGGCAGAGGCCTACCAAAAGACTGAAGAGAGACTAAAGAGAGAGAGAGAAGAGAGAAGGCTAAAGTGTTAGCAGGGGCCCGCCTGGGGATGTACCACACCTTTGCCAGTTATTCATCCGCCAAGCAGTAATGTGCAAACATTACTGTGTTCTGGACTGAAGGGCAATATTACCAAAGACATGACATGTTTCAACAACTAATAATTCAGGGTGACAGGCGCAGTGCAGTGCCGCGTAGAATTTTGTATTATAAAACGTTGGGTGGCACTGTGTCTGATAATATGGGCAGTCATGATGCTTATTATTAAGCACCTGATTTGCTCGTCTTGTCACTCACTATCATAAAAAAACCTAAATAACTTGCAAAAGAAAGACTTGTGAAATCGGCAAAAAAGTATTGTCTTTCCCATATAATTTGCCGAGCCTGATCAATTTTGTATGGGAAGGTCAAAATTTTATTTTGATATTCTTTATTTTGAACATAACATAACATACATTCACGCCTTTTTCCCGAAGGGGTAGGCAGAGGTGTACCCAGGACTCAGTCCCATAGTAGATACACCCACATTTCGCCAGTATGTTATTGGTCCCATGTAATAGGGGGCGAGCCTATGCCATCTACCGGGCACAGTTCCAGACTCCAGGCAGTTATTAAGATAATTCCTAATGGAAAAATCCAATATTTAACACTGCCTGACCTGGGGATCGAACCCGGGACCTCTTGATTGGCAGTCGAGCATGCGCCCTCTACGCCACCGAGGCAGTCAATTTTGAAAGTTATTTTGAAAGTTGTCCAATTAACAGTTAGATGCAAATCGAATCCCATGTGGACTTTTCGCCTGCACGCTACCGTGTTTCAGATGTCACTGTAGTTATCCGTATAGTTCCGTATAAGATATGTAGGGGGCAGTCGTTAGCTCATGTCGGAGCCGCGGAGGAATCTTGTCGACCTGAAACTGTGACAATATGGGTTGTCCACATAACACACATATGAATTGACTAGAGCTGTGTTATTGGGGTAACCCGTTCTGTTAGAGTTTAAATTCAAATTTTATAATAATGATATTCGTCTGTTTGTTTCTAACCCCCCAAATTGGATAGGATAGAAAAGAGTAAGAGGAGTTTTCAAACTTAATTAATACTTATTTACACGTTTATTGTTTAGTATATAATCATTGTTATATATTCTTTAGGTATTCCTCTACCACCACCAGTTCTACCAACAGAAGAACCTGAAGAACCTCCCCCAAAATCTCCAGAGTTACAGCCAGAAGTAAAACCAGAAGTTGAAGAGCAACCAGTGGAAGAAGAACCAGAGACTCTGCATTCAATGCCCGGAGACGTGGACCAGAATAAGATGGCGGAACAGCTGGTTAACAGCGTAAAGAGTATGGTTGGTAAGTAGACATAGTTGTTAAACTTTACAAAAATAAGCATTTTGGTGCGTAATCTCAGCAATCCCCTTCATTTGACATCGAAAGACGAGAGGTGGCGAAAGATTTTGAACCGAGCTTTCGCAGAAGAATGGTATCGTCAAAAATTTTTTTAGATGAACTGACCGTTAGTGAAGAATACCTTCGACGGTCAGTGGCTGCAAAGAATGATTATTCGATGTACGTAACTCTAAACAATCCGCCATATTGTATTTATTATTTAAGTCTAAGTTTTTTTTTTTTATATTTTAACAATAAATAACTATAAATATTTGCCAAAATTCGTTTTTAATGACAACTGATATGAGATGACGTATTTATTTATTTATTTTATTTATTTATTATTAGAACACCAACACAATGTACACCGTGGCTTAAGTTTAAAACATTCATAATTTGTAGATGCTAAGTGTCATTATATTTACAGGTGCAAACAGCATGCAAGTTAATTTAAACATTAATTAAATTAAAGCGAGAACATAATTTAGTATATATATGGCCTTGCCAACAATAGTGAATCATAAAATATAAAACTTGTGAAAATACTTAAAATGAGGTTGCTACAACAAAACATATAAAAATAAAACTAAAAATATAATAATATTACAAACCAAAAAATATGTACCAGCCTACAAATATGTGTGACCAGGATACATTTGTATTAGGACAATTTCCAAACCAAGACATGCTAATAATTCATTGATCGAGCATATAGTAATTTATTTAAAACTTAGAAATACAATATGACAATGGTTTAAAATTCCTTCGTCGTATGATTCATAGATTAATAAAAATGTAGACAAAAAAAAAGGTAAAATATAAATGTAAATGTGCAATAAAATCCGGTAAGTAAATTAAAAAAAAAATAATTAACTACAAACTACATTAAAATAGAAAATAAGAATATAATCAGGCACTGAGGAACTTTTTGAATTTATGAAGATTGTCGACAAATATGTCGACATCTTTAATTTTAGAAACCTGATTGTATTGTCGTACTATCCTTGTTATTGGGGCATTGTGGCCAAGATTAGAGTTAGAACCCATCACGAAGAACACGTTGAATCGACTAGCACGCGGCAGCCTAACTGGCGCAGATATGAGCAGTTCTGATAGTAAATACGGAGAATCGATGAGTCCATTAACGATCTTATAAAGAAAGATATTGTCCGCAATGTGTCTGCGATCTACCAGAGGAACCATTTCGAAAAATGTCAGCCTGTCATCATAGCTTAGCAATTGCTTACCGCGATAACAAGAGTAAGTCAAATGCCATAGGAATCTTTTCTGGATACTCTCCAATCTTTTCCTGTGCACCTCATAGAAAGGATTCCAAACGACGCTACAGTATTCCAACCCACTTCGTACCAGTGAATTGAAAAGCAATTTTTTAGTTTGGGGTAATTTGAAATCCCTACAATTACGCAAAACAAACCCAAGACGCTTAAAGCCTTTCGTAACGATATCATCAATATGTAAGTTAAATCGCAGTTTGTTGTCTAACAATACACCTAGATCACATATTTGGTGAACGCTGCCCAAAACATTGCCTCTAATATGAAAAACTGGATTAAATGCCAACTTCTTACGAGTGAACTGCATAGAGAAGCATTTGGAGGAATTCAGACTCATGCGATTGTGGACACACCATTTGTCTAACCGATCAATATCTTCTTGTAGCTTATCAATATCATCAGCCGAATCGACAACTCTGAAGAACTTTAAATCGTCTGCAAACAGATAGAATTTGGAATGATGGAAACAACTGCCAATATCATTAATAAAAACGTTAAATAAAAGAGGGCCCAAATGTGAGCCCTGTGGGACGCCTGAGCACACTTTAAACTCATCAGAAGAGTCTCCGTTGACGACGACGCTCGAAGTTCTACCTTGGAGATACGATCTACACCAACTCAGCAGCGGCTCGGCTATTCCGTTCATGGATAGTTTGCTAGTAAGAATTTCGTGATCGACTTTATCAAATGCTTTGCTGAAGTCAGTGTAGATTGCACTCGCCGAAGAACGTTTGTCAAGCATAAGAGAGATGTCGTTAATAAAAGAAACAAGATTGGTAGCTGTGGACCTAGAACTAGTGAAACCATGCTGCTGAGTAATGATAAGATTTTTAAAATGCCATGATAGAATTGGGAAGAGCAATTTCTCAAAGGCTTTGCCGAATGTGGATAAAATAGAAATCGGCCTATAATTGTTGATACAATTTTTGTCGCCGCTTTTATACAACGGAACTACTGATGCTACTTTCCAAGCTGAAGGAAAAATACCGGAACTCAGAGATTGGTTGAATATAAGGCGCAGAGGATGAGCTAAAGCAGGTGCACATTTAACAACAAATACAGATGGGATGCCATCGATCCCGGCTCCCTTATATATATTGAGTCTTTTTAGTATCTTTAAAACATGATCGTCTCTAAATTTAACCAAAGTTAAGAAGTTGCTCGTTAATGCTGGCTCTCTATATGGAGTTGGAGGTGAAACTGGTTTTAGTTTGTTAGTGTTATTTATATAAACTGATGAGAAATTGCTGGCAAATGAATTACAAATATCTTTACTTCCTAATGCGGTTTTATTTTCGAGGATCATTTTGGCTGGAAAATTACTTTTATTCTTACGTTTATTCTTTATAAAAGACCAAAACAGCTTCGGATTGGACCTGAGGTTGCATTCGAGTCTGATGATATATTTCTTATAACATAGATTAAGTAATTTTTCTGAGCGGGATTTTGCTAAATCAAACTCTATTTTATCACGCGGATTAAAGTTAAACTTGCGAAGCTTTTGGTGATATTTATATTTTTCACGCAAAAGATTAATAAGACCTTTCGAGAACCATACGGGGTACCTCTTCGAGCGATGTTTACTTTTAGGAACATGCTTAGCAATAGAATTGCGGATCACTTCATAAAAGACGGAGACCATGTCGTCCACAGTGGCACAGTGCGCAAAATTGACATCCCAATCCACTTCATTCAATTCTCTAATTATACTTTGATAATCGGCTTTAAAGAAGCAAAATCTGGAGTGGTTGTTTTCAGGCAAAGTTTCACACTGAGAAAAAGAAAATGAAAATTCGATAGGGGGATGAAAAGGGTCGACACCTATTAAAGGGCTGGCGCTCTGCATTAAGTCGTCAACTAACTGACTACTAAGGACAAGATCCAAAGTTCTACCTTTGCTATTGTTGACAAAATTGTATTGCTTAAGCCCATTGAGAGAAGCAAAGTCCACAATCATATTTGAATAAAGACTGTTAGTAGAAATACTCTGCCGTGCTCTGTTATCATTATGTAGTTCCCAGGAAACCGAACCCAAGTTAAAATCTCCTATAAATGCAACGTTATCAATGCCATTCCTTTCAATAATGTTATTAGAATTTGTGATGAACTCGGTGAGAATATGTCTCTGAACTGGAGGCGGCAGGTAGACTGCACATATGAACAGTTTCTCCGACAAATTCTGGACTATACGATCCTCCACGCAGACCCAGAGATCCTCACAATTAGATTGAAAACAGTGCAGACGCCTGGAATTTAAATGTTTGGAAACAGCTATCAGAACACCACCTCCGTTTCTTTTGCTGTGATACCCGCTGGACTCACGGTCTCTCCTGTAGACGATGTACCTATTATCAAATAGCTCGGCGTCTTGGACACTGCTGTTGAGCCAAGTTTCAGTCAGTACGACAATATCAAAAGCGCAGCATACTATATTATTAAAAAAATCTATAGTTTTTGTCCTCAGACCTCTAACATTCTGATAGTAAACATTTAGCTTAGTATAGGATGAATTAATAGACATAAAAACTTAATCAATAGATAAATAATTAAAATTTAACAAATAATAGTATTAAAAATGTATTAATATTATATACGTGTGAAAATATAATTTAATAACAGTAAAATTGATATCAGTGACTTAAAACGTATATAAAAATTTTTTTTAAGTAAAAAAACTGTTAGAATCTTGATTTTTTGGACTATAATAATTCATATAAGTAATAGTCAAGAAATACCACTTAAATTTTACAGCCGCCTAGGTTAACAGTTTAAGTGATTCTTCGTTCTGAATATGCATGAACCCGGTATCTTCAGCCCTTCTTAAAAATACTTTACCGTCTCGCACCCAGACAAACTTATAATTCAGCTGCTTAGCAGCGCGACGTGCCGCGGCGTGCAGGGATTTAATTTCAGGGGTTAAGTGTTCAGACACGTATACGGGGCTTTTCTTTTGGCCGCCGTACCCCAGATGACTGGTATTCAACTTGTCCTTTGGGTTGTTCTTGTTAAACTTGACCACTGATGCCAGAAAATTGTCTCGTAGACGCCTGCTACTGAACTTCACCAAAATGGATCGAGGGCGGGGACTTTTGCTATTCAGTTTAGCTATCCGGGTACAATATTGAAGGTCAGATTCCACTATTGGACATTTAATAATATTGCCCAATTGCTGTACCGTGTTGTATATGTTTTCGCTTTTATTTTCTGGAACACACTGTACCTCGAGGTTGTTGGTGCGCGAGAGTTGCTCCAACATATGAACCCTGTGTGTCAGATGTGCGGCGTTTACGCGCAACTCTGCGTTTTCAGTTTGCAGTTGAGAAATCTCAGTTTTCCGGGACTCGCACTCGACGACGATTTTCTCGTAATCCTTGTTGAAGAAAACGAGGGTCTCCTCCAAATGAGTCAGTTTCGAAGTAATATTATTGATCTGTATATTAAATTTTCTGTCCAATTCCTCCCTGATGATCTCCCGAATGTCATCCGCAGAGGCACAGCCACAGCAGCAATTGTTATTTGAGATTCTTGATTTCGAGCGCTGAGTGACGTTCGCGTTGTCGGAGTCCAATTCACTTTCTGTAGTAAGTTTTTGCTTAGGAGCCGGTGTACGGATAGGAGTATTTGTATTATCCCCTCGCTTAGGCTCCTTGCAGCGGCAGGACGGGCACACCCATGTTTGCTTATATTCCTTGGTAAAATTATTGTAATCCTCAGTGCTTAAATTCAAGCATGAGTGATGATATTTATCCCGACAGCGGCTGCACTGTAGTAAAGGTACTCCTTTTAGGAGGTTGGGACAGCCAGCACATTTCTCAGCACTCATTTCTATGATTGTAGGTAACAATTCAGTCTCGAAGTAAACAAAACGCACAGTTGTATTACACTGGGTCCGTAGTCCGCGACTAAAAGGTCGTAAGCGCCATGTACATCGAGGCACTTACGCGTTATTGTGGAACGGTTGCGCGTTTCTAATAAATCGAGTCAAAAGTCACCGATAACACTTTTAACTTTTGTTCCGATAATAAACTATTGCACAAAAATAAATAATTAATATATTTTTCACTGAATTTACGAAAATTGTCCACAAATATAATAAAAATCAATTAAAAAACAAGGAGCAAAATAAAACAGCTGTTAACTCGCTAGCGGTTGAGGGTATATCTGTGTGTCTGTCTATGGCATCGTAGCTCCTAGACAAATAGATCAATTTCGATGCCGTTTTTCGTTTGAAAGCTTACGTAATCAACTTCTCTTGGCTATAATGAAGCAGGAAAACGAGGATTTCTTTCGTATTTATTTTTAATTTACACGACTTGCATTTTATCTGGGGTTGGCGTGTCTCGGCCAAATGAAGCCGTTTTATTTCAACTAATTGCTCCCGAATTATGTGACGTTATTCTGAATAAAATAGATTGAGTCTTCTTCTTCGTCTTCTATCCCCACACTTACGTATGGTAGTAAATGTTGGGTCTGGCAGAAGAAGCATGAAAGTAAGATAAATGCTGTGGAAATGAGAAGTTTGAGAAGTATGACTGGAGTGACCTTGATGGACAAAGTGAGGAACAGTGTGATAAGGGAACGCTGTGGCGTGTTAGAAGATGTAGTGACAAAGATAGAGAAAGGATTTTTAAGATGGTTGGACATGTGGAGAGGATGGACGAAAGGAGATTGACAAAGGAGATTTATAAGGCTAGTGTGAATGGTCAAGTCGGTAGGGGTCGTCCTAGGCGTACCTTTCATGAACAATTTGATGTTATCTTAAGGAAAGGCCAGGTCAAAAGTACCAACAACCGACGAGCATGCATGAAGTAATGCTTTTTTTTTGTAGTGGTAGGCCTCTTTTGCAGGAGGCCACCTGGGGAAGTACCACACCTTTGCCAGTTATTCATCCGCCAAGCAGTAATGTGCAAACATTACTGTGTTCCGGTTTGCGAAATTACTGGGCATGATGAGATTCAACAACTCATATCTCAGGGTGACAGGCGCAGTGCAGTGCCGCGCAGAATTTTGAATTTTAAAACACTGGGTGGTACTGTGTCTGAAAGTGGAAGAAGCGAAAGTTGTATGTCAGGATCGTAGCAAGTGGAAAGAAATAGTCTCTGCCTACCCCAACGGGAACAAGGCGGGACTGTATGTATGTATATACGTATGAGTCTTCTTGATGTTCAACTTGACACTTTTTTTCTCGTACAGATCCAAACGCGCCCCTAGAGCAGCAGTTGTGTCAGATGCGAGCGCAGTTGGCAGCTCTCGCTCAACTGCCGTGCGTCATTCAGCAGTCACTTGAACTGCTCACACGACAACTAAGTAGTTTGACCCAACAGGTAACAAACATTGAAGCGAGTGAAGAGTCTCGGTTTCATAACATCATGGCTTTTGTCCAGAACGGGTATGCACAGGTGTACCCAGGACTCAGTCCCATAGTAGGTACACCCACATTTCGCCAGTATGTTATTGGTGTCATGTAATAGGAAGCGAGTCTATTGCCATCTACCGGGCACAATTCGAGACTCCAAGCTGTCAAAATGATTCTAAATGGAATAATCCAATAACACTTTGCCTGTCATGGGGATCGAACTCGGGATCTCATCATCGGCATTTGAGCTTGAGATCACTACGCTACCAAGGCAGCCTCCGTTTCAACGTTGGGCAAAAATGCTTTCGTATGTCAATCCGGCTGTTCTCTTCTACAGATCGCATTTCTCAACCGATTCTCGTGAAAATTCGTGAACAGATTCGATGTTTTTGTATCGATTTGGAAATGTTTCTTAATAAAGTAAAAAACCTCAAAAACTCGAAAAGATTTATTCAAATAGGTCACAATCTGACACTTTTGCACGTCAATGAAGAAACAGTAATGATGATACCGTGCGTTCGGTGCGATACCTCTACAAGAACGCACAAGAAACTTGTAGGGCTTAATGTTTTCAAGATAGTTTCACAATATTGTGTTTGGTTACATTCGTTTGTTAGTGTCGGTGCCGCGTGGTGCTATGCAGCAGTTTCCAGGCATCTTTGTCCTCTATGTACTGATAGGATGTTTTCTATGTAGATTGATTAGATAATGTTGATATAAATTGTTATTAGGAATCCCACCAAGTGAGCTATGAGGAGAAAGTGGAATACCATCAAGTCAATGGTAAGTTTTCGTTGAGATTTTTCTAAGCTTTTTTTTATGATAATAAGTGACAAGACGAGCAATTCAGGTGCCTGATGGTAAGCATCATGATTGCCCATATCAAACACAGTTTAAAAGTTTAAGTGAGTGTTTTAAAATTCAAAATTCTGCGCGGCACTGCACTGCGCCTGTACGTTGTTGAAACTAGTCATGGCCAGTAATTTCGCTGGTAACATTGCCCATCAGACCGGAATACAGTAATGTTTGCACATTACAGCTTGGCGGATGAATAACTGGCAAAGGTGTGGTAGTTCCCCAGGCGGCCCCCTGCAAAAGAGGCCTACCACTACAAATTATTATAATTATTTTAGTATTAAAGTCAGTATTTGTTCCTTTGTTATGGCGCTTGAATACACGAGCTATTATACCGTATACCCTCTCTTTTGATAGGCGTACACGGAGACCATTTATAGTGCAACGTGCAGAGGCCCCTATATTATTATAATATTAAAGTCAGTTTTGTTTCATTATTTCTGACAGAAAACACCCAATCAATCCAAGAAGAGACTAACGAAGAAGTTCAAAAAGAAGAAAACGATCAAGAGTCAGTTGAACAATTACAATCTCCTAAACAAAAAGGAAGACAGTTGACCGCAGAAGAATATGACGCGTTGAAGAAGGAAGAAGAGGCAATGCTGGAAGAACAGAGGAAGAGCGAGAAGATGAAGAAGGTAGATTTTTTTAAAGTATATTTAGTGAGTACCTATAAATCCTACTCTTTTTGTATAAAGTCACAAAATATACAGATTTACTGGTATAATTAGTTATATATTATGATAAAAAAAACTCAACTTAAAGTGTCATTTGTCTAAAAAGTACAAGAGGTTACTGATCAGACCAATAATTCTGTACTTATATTATTTTATTTGAAATTTATTTTATAACGATTTTTTTTTCAATTAGTGTTTATATATTATATAACTTACCTGATTTTTCATAAAACTCAAAAAAAAACTGCCTTTTTTGAAGAGGAGGCAGAGTTTTTTATATAATTTGAAAATAGAGATGAGTACTAAATAATAATTATATTTCTATAATTATTATTTTAATACTTAAAACACCTTATAATAAAAATAATCTCCCTCTATTCCTTTACATTTCTATTCTATTCTTTATCTAATCTTCTTAAAAATGTCCTCTCTTCTTCTTATCTAACTTCCTTCTTCCTAAACTAAACAAGGAACAGCAAGAAGCCCGCATCGACCAGGACTCACGACAAGTAAAGCAACGCGCCCCAAGAGTGGGCAAGCCCAAGAAGATGTTCGGGCCCCTAGGCCCTGAAGAGAGACCCCTAGTCCTACCAGGTGGCCGTCGTTGGAGGGGGCCTAAGGACGCCTATAATGAGCAGATGATTGCTGAGATGATGCAAGCGCAGTCGGAGGTTATTCAGGGGAAAGTTTTGGGGTAGATATAATTAAAATTTTAATACTAGCTTTGCATCGCCGTTTCAACCGCGTAGTCTTCGTTCCCGTGGGAATATCGGAATAAAAAGTACCCTATGTGTTATTTCAGGATCTAAACTATCTACATATTATCGAATTTCAGCCCAATCGGTTAAGTAGTTATGGCGTGAAAGGGTAACAAACATCCATACATCCATTCATACAAACTTTCACCTTTACCTTGCTATAATATCATCAGGTTGAATATCATTGAAAAAACTCACTAAAAATTTATTGTTTGCAATATGGTATAATATAATGTAAATAATATGGTCAGAAAAAATTTACCCACTAGCGAGATTTGAACTCGCACCTTCCGCACCAATCAGCGCGTAGGGCACTCTAGTAATTGAGCTACCGTGATGGTAGTCATCGGCGAAATTTTTCTATACGATCTAATACCACCTATAGGGGTCAATGTGTTTATCTCTAGTTGATGCATTTCGCATTATTAAAATCATTAATCTTATTGTATTTCAAGTGAATAGACCGCTAAGATTATAAAAATATTACCTATGTCTTTTTTGTAAGTATTTAAAATATAATATTTCATACATACAATCATATTTTTAGGTATGAAAGTGACCGACTACCATATGACGAGAGGTTTGTCATTTACATTTCATATAAGCATGTCATATTATAGTCTTGTAAATTATGTATAAACACTTAGAACATGAAGCCCGTCACACACGTAGCTATAATATATATTAATACTAGCTGTGACCCGCGGTTTCACCCGCGTAGTCTTCGTTCCCGTGGGAATATCGGGATAAAAAGTACCCTATGTGTTATTCCAGGGTCTAAGCTACTTACGTACCAAATTTCAGCCCAATCGGTTCAGTAGTTTTGGCGTGAAAGAGTAACAAACATCCATACATACATCCATACTTACAAACTTTCGCCTTTATAATAGTAAGTATATTAGGAATTAGGAATTAGGATTAGGATTAGGATTAGGATTAGGATTAGGATTAGGATAAATCATAGCAAGGCATATTACGATATATTTTCTATACAAATATCCAACTGACCGCACACGCAGCTATAATATGTATTTCTATGACGTCACCAACATATACCGTAATATATATTATTGCATATTAATATAAACTACTGTATCAATGAAATTAAGGCTAAAATATATATTATAGCATCGTCTCCGTGTGTGGTAGCTTGCTATAATATATATTATAGGACGGTATATTAATATATATTATAGCTACGTGTGTGACGGGCTTTACTGTGTTCCGGTCTGAAGGGCAATGTTACCAGCGAAATTACTGTACGAGTTTCAACAACTAATATCTCAGGGTGACAGGCACAGTGCAGTGCCGCATAGAATATAGAATTTTAAAACACTGGGTGGCACTGTGTCTGATATGAGCAATCATGCTGCTTACCATCAGGCACCTGATTTGCTCGTCTTCATAAAAAAATAATACAGTAGTAGAGAAGACCATGCATGAAAGTAACACGGGATTAACGTAACAAATTTTCAAAAACGTGACGTGATAGTGCGTGACAAGACGAGCAAATCAGGTGCCTGATGGTAAGCATCATGATTGCCCATATCAGACACAGTGCCACCCAGTGTTTCAAAATTCAAAATTCTGCACGGCATTGCACTGCGCCTGTCACCCTGAGATATTAGTTGTTGAAACTCGTCATGAAAGTAACACGGTATTAACATAACAAATGATTTTTTGAATGAATGAGGCGTTTTCTTTAAAATAAATTGTTAAGGCATATACGTATATCTAGATACCTGAACAAAACGCTTCCAATCCCGAAGAACAATCCGCCTACAGAACATACAGCGCCATCTATTAGTTCCTTGCGCAAAGTATGGAAATTTGCAAAAAATGGCCATAACTTTTGATTGCGTTAACTTAGAAGTATGATTTGTTTACAGCCACAAGGGACCGCAGATCTGAGTAGTTGATATCAATTTCAACTTGATACACCTCTACGCGTTCCCGTTAAAAAGGATCTTGACAGACAGACAAACATTATAGAACCATACACTATGCATGCATACGTACCTATTCTATGCCACAATTAATTTTCAAGTGGTCTCCTCTAGTAATAACTGCCCATGGAACTTAAAAATTTTCACTGGAAAGAATTGAGAAATTAGCGAAAAAATCGACTTTCCGTACAAAATGGATCAGTTGATCGGTTTTGTATGGACAAAACCGATCAACTGATCCATTTTGAAAAAAAATCGACTTCCCATGAAGTCGATTTTTTTTTATTGCGAATTTCGAAATTATTCATTTGCAAGTTAAAATATAACGTAAAATGTGAAAACACAGGTTGAATGGCAAATCAGTTTGATAGTTTTTGAACCAATTTTTTTTATGCCTTCCTATGACACAAGCAGAGGTGTCCTTGATGGTGAGCGGTTACCGCCGCCTTTGGTTACCTGCAACACCAAGAAAAAAGAAGAAGATTGTCTCTGCAAAGGTAGAGTGAATAGTGTTGGTCGAGTCGGCAACATACTGGCAATACCCCTGCTTTATTGATTGAATTTGGCGTTACTTTTTAGAACTCTGTTGTCGACTTCTGGAATCTTTAGTTTTTAGTTCCGATTTTTAGTATTAAAAACATCGTGCACAGTGCACCGCCCTCCCGTCCACAAAATTGCATACAAAGAGGATATCCCTGGGGTTGCAGGTGTCCATAGGCGGCGGTAAACGCGACCCATCACCGCACACTGTCTGCAGTTTGCCACTTATGGCTTTAAAAAATCCCTGTACAGAAGAAACATTATAAACGGGGTGTAAAAATATACTAAAGGTAATTATTAATAAACTAGCTGTTCCCGCGGTTTCACCCGTAGCATCGTAGCGTCTGTGGTCCAGCGGGAATATGCCCGCCTTTAAATCCCTAGGCCCTCGATCGAATCTCACTATGTGGACTTTTCGCCTGGACACTACCGTGTTTCGTACGTCACGTTAAACTGTAGTTGTCCGTATAGTTCCCTATAAGCTATGTAGGGGGCAGTCGTTAGCTCATGTCGGAGCCGCGGAGGAATCTTGTCGACCTGAAACTGTGACAATATGTGTTGTCCACATAACACATATGAATTGACTCGAGTAGTGTAATTGAGGTAGCCCGTTCTGTTAGAGTATACATTCAAATTATTATAAATTCAAATCATTATAGTTCTCGTGGAAATATCGGAAAAAAAGTATCCTATGTGTTCTTCTAGGGCCTAAGCTACCTGCATACCAAATTTCAGCTCAATGGGTTCAGTAGTTTTGGCATGAAAGAGTAACAAACATCCATCCATCCATTTAACTAAAACCGCGCTAGATGTCGCTGGAGGTGAGTTAGAATTCAAGCGTTTTCTTCTCCTGTTACAAAAGTAACATTTTTACATTGTACTGAGATTTTTTTTTAATGATTATTTAAAGTATTTATTTAAAATTACATTAGTCACTTAGTATTATACTATGTCTAAATATAATTATTAAAATTAAATTATTATTATTAGGTACATATTTTGAAAATTATGATATTAGTATAAGATAAGATTTAATATAAGTGAGATAGATAGGTAGGTCTACTATGGGTATACATATCTTCATAATGTTAGAAGTTGTAAATAAATCATTAATAAAAGTCCCATTATTTTAAATGTACCTAAATATTTGACGTGACACAAAAAAAAGGTGTAGAATACTCAAGGGGCGTCTCCCCGTCCAACTGAACAACTTACAAATGAACAAGTTGCGAAATTCCCAAAAAAAATCACTTCTTGGAGTTTTGGCGGGAGTCCGAAGAATACAGTTTGGCTCCCGTATCTTTATCAATTATCGGTGCATTTTCGAGTGTTTAACGTGTAATCATGGTGGAATATTACGTGTTGAGTGTTTTCGAAGATACACAGGTATCTTGGCAAGTAATGCGAGTGTTGAAATGTGATTTTTCGTGTTCCCGCCAAAATTCCGGCAGCTTCTTGTAAAGACCATCACTTTACTAGAGTTGTGAATTGACTGAGCTGGCCCTAACTCTGAATTGACGAATTGACCATAGTAACTTGAAAATATATAGAACTTGACACTGGCGATACATTCGTGTGGGTCCATAAAAGAAGAAAAAAAAACAACTTCTCATACAAATTGGATCAGGATAAAATAGATCGGTATATTTGTATGGGAAATCATTTTTTTTTATGATACAATCCTTTTTTTGCGAGTTGTTTAGTTTGATGAGTATATCCACCTCCTTAAGTGTAGTTACACTTTTTTTATAGATTTAATTTAGGGCCGGTTTTTTGATCGTTAGTTACGGTTAAGTTAACCATTTGTCAAACTAACTATAGTTAAATTTCTAACCAATGGTTAAATCGTGTGGAAAAAAATAGCTAACCAGCGATGAAAAAACGAATTTTGTCGAATTTTAACTATTTGTCAAAAAATTTAACCATTGGTTGACTTAACCAGTGATCAAAAAACCCAGCCTTAGAGATAATATTATCATATTCAATTGTCATTGTTTTGTATAAATGTTGTGTATTCATTATTAGTAGATTGTAACACGAGAGGCTAAAGAGACCCATTGTATACGAGGTAGTTTTAAGCTAGACGTGTTACACGTGTAAGCTGGGTGAGGATCTGCCGTGAGATAAAAAGTACCAATCGGAAAATGATTTTGAAGAAGAATGGGTGTTAGCACCGTGTGTTCACGATTCTTTTCACTAGGATTGCGAGAATATAAAATTATTAATTTCATCAAAACATTTTGGCTAATCCTATACTTGCGACACCAAAAAAAATAACTCGTTGGTAACAGACAAAAATTAAAAATAAATTTACTTTATCCTGTAGAGATTGTAAAGTTATTTTAGCTGCGCTCCGGTACGCAACAATGACGGACTTTATGAGCAAGAGGAGTGAAAAAACCATAATCGAATGATTTTCGGGAAAACATATATTTTATAAATTTGGACAACGTTTACAAAAAGGTGAAGTCGACCGAGTGAAGTGAGGTTTTACCGAGTGAAGTGAGGCTTTACCTACGCTTGTGCTTGTAACCTTCTTTACCAGTTTGATCGGGTCTTTCCCGCTCCCCACGTCCCCACGGCGACAACGGAGAATTTCTTTAAAAGTTGTCCCATGTATCCCTAGTGGTGACAAGTGGGACAACCTTTTTTAAAAAGTTCCAGTTGTCACCGGTGGGACGATGGAGCGGGGGAATGATCCGTTTGATCGACGATAAGTTGAAAACTGTTGATCCAATATTAATTAAACTTTCCAGACAAGTAACACACTGGGTGGCACTTTGTCTGATATGGGCAATCATGATGCTTAACCATCAGGCACCTGTCTGCTCGTCTTGTTTGTTACTCACTATCATTATAAAAATAATCATATCTATCATAAATAATTACAGTTTTGTTCACCAGTTTTCATGCGCTATAAAGTTCGCAGAGCCTATGTTCTGACTCGCCAAGATAAAAAGCACGTGCTGTACATAAGGATTGTTTTTTAATACATACTAGTATTAAAATACCTACATACATTATTATCATAAATTTTGTGTGCGTGTATGTGTTCTAACATGGGTTTTTCTGTTTGTTTGCATGTGTGTGTGGCGGTCGGTGGCAGATCGAAAACTGGAACAACATTTGGCCCTGGGGTGATTCTCAATCATTGTGTAGAAAACATAGGTATGTTAATTTTTTTTTTTATTACTGTATAGCCAAGCACTTGCGGTCTCACCTGATGGTAAGTGACGACGCGGTCGACAATGGTGCGTGCTTGCCTAGAAGATACCTATTCATTATTGACTTGAAAACTTGATATTTTTATATTTTTTGTATTTTATTATAAATAAGTAATATTTTTTTTTTTTTATTTTATTTATGCTAATCTTACTTTTTATAAGTATGTAAAACATATCTCAGTACAACTATTAATAAGAAGGCAGGTACTATTTAAATTAAAAATAAAATAAGCACAAATTCTGCTTCCAGAGAATCGAACTGCCACCTCGGGGATTTATATAAAGATAATAATATAAATTAAGCTATAAATTGATCTGCATTTACGACACTTTATTAATAGTAAGTTTGAAAAAAAAAACAAAAAATTATAACATCAATTGCCAAAATAACAATCAATTCATTTATAAATAATATTATCCATAATATCAAAATGAACATAACAGTTAAATTTATCATAAAAATAACAAAACCATTTCATTTAAAAACATTAGGTAGGTACATAAAAAAATTCTTAAATTATTGTTACATTCATTAACAAATGCCACGACATAATAACAAGTTAAATTTTTTAACATTTAAAACATTCAATGAGAAAGCAACTGAACTTATTAACAATGCAGTCTTTCAAATCGATAATTTAGATTATTTTTACACCCTGTTTTATAATACTTGTCTTAAGTAAAAGGTATACCTATTCTCAAAAACGTACTTCACTACAAAACCTTCATCTCACGATGTCTGACGTCAATATTGAATCAAAGACGGCTAATCACAGAGTACTTTATATATACTGAAACGGCTAATCTGGCGTTTTCTTAAAAAAAAAGAAATGTAGTCCTCGAAGCATTAAATAGATGGCGTTAGCTTCACAATTTCAATCGATTTAGTGTTGATTTTTTTTTCTAGTTTAACAGAAACAGTAGTATAACGTCATCTTTCCATTCTTTAAGAACTTTTTTTTTTAAGAAAACGCCTCACTTCTTACTTGTATGACGTCAATCATCACATTAGACGATAGGTTAACCATCAATCCTCGACGAGCAAAACTGACAGGAAAACCTATCATGTATTGAACCCCTAATATGTACCTATTTTATAATATTAAAGTCATGTGGAGCAATCGTGAGGAATGAAGAAAATATATTAATCGATGACCTTATCTTATTATTTCCTTCCCCTCTATTTTTCAATTTATGGAAAAAGTTAATAATTCCTCACTGTTCACCTTGTCACGTTTGCTTTATTTAACTTTTTTTAATAATCTAGGATAAACTTCATGAAATTCGAGAAGCCTCCCGTAAGCCTGGATCATCTGCAGAAGTCTGAAACGTACAAGATGGTTCACGATATAGAACAAATGCCGATGAAACGAGTCGAGCTACTGACCCCTGTGGTCGCTGAGAGCGATTATAGAGAGGTAATTATGATTATACTAGGCAAATACGTAGGCCGTGAGACGACTGAAAATATTTAATTTAAAAAAAAAACTTGTACTTATTCAGGATAATTTATTCAATTATGCTGTAAAACACACTTTTTGAGTGATAGTAGCTAAATTATTATAAGCATTTTATTAATACACGACTATCTGTACATCAAATCTAAGAAGTAGCATTGATCTTTTCAACCCAATAACTTTGCATAGGCGTTAGTCATGTCATATAACCTTCGCGTAGTTCTGTGAATTTCATGCGAATCCTTGGTTCATTTTCACTTTTAACGTGTAATAGTTTGTGAAGTAATGCAAGTGTATTGAGCACGTACTTGTGTTATTTGCAAGTGATTCTGAGTAACACGCGACACTGGCAATACATTCGTGTAGGACCAAAATAGAAGAAAAAATTTAAACCGGAAATTATATATATTTTTTAATAATATAGGTGTACTTTTTAAAAAAAGTTAGTTAATTAATTTTTTTATTGTTACAGAGATGCCGCTCCGCTACTCCTAGAATCAACACTAACGGATATCCTTGAAACCCTGTTTAGTAAACATTTTATTTTAAAAAATCATATCTCGCATGATGAACGGTCAAAATATATGCAATATTTATTCTCTTTTTGAAGCCTTTTTTAAATGAATGTTATGAAGAATTTTAATCAAAACCGATTACGAAAATTAATGTAAATCTTTTTTATTTATGTAAATAAACTGCTGTTAACATATTTTTGATCACTGACAATAAATGTTTTAGTGTGTACATTAGTTTTAATTTGTTCCTCTTATTTTTCTATAAATGTAGACTAAAACTGGAAATCAATAAAATATAGGTATGAAAATTATCAGAAAAACAAGTTGATTTAAGAAATCGTACAAGTTAATTTTTAAATTCCCGCTAAATTTTGCTACGCTACGAATTCACAGATAATCTAATCTCTGGCAAAAACAAAAGTTCGAATGAATACTAAATACTGCTACTCGACAGCAGATGGCGCTAAATTTTGTAGTTTGCTTTTTTTTTTCATCTTTTATGGACCCACACAAATGTATTGCCAGTGTCAAGTTATATAAATTTTCAAGTTAATATGGTCAATTAGTCAATTCAGAGTCAGGGCAAGCCCAGTCAAGTCACAGCTCTAGTAAAGTGGTGGTCTTTACAAGAAGCTGCCGGAATTTAGGTGGGAACACGATAAATCACATTTCAACTCTCGCATCACTTGCCAAAAGACTTGTGTTTTTTCGAAAACACTCAAATCGACCACCACTATTACACGTTAACAATAAAAATGCACTGATAAGATAAAGATATGGGTGCCAAACTATACTCTTCGGCTTCACACCAAAACTCTTAGTTTGCTTTATAATACATAATATTTCCATTTTACCAGTGTTGCCACCTTAGCGGATTTTCTTAAATCTATTAAGATTTTTTCCAGTTTCAACAGATTCAAATGGAAATATATATTCGCTGGTGGGGTGAGGAATGCCCGATTGGTAGACGAATGAAAGTGTCCATTCCATATGTAGTATTATTATCTGTTCTGTGCTAACATGTTAATTTTATTCTTGTTCAGGGGGCAATAATATTTTACATGCTTGTTCCGGAAATTCTGATTAACAAACACCTTATTGCATAAGTGGCAAGCACTGTATTCATTCATTATTCTATTCGGATTTTTAGGACAATGTTTCTTGATATGCTTCTCCCGATCGCTGTTCCGTGGAAATTCCTTGTTGCAAAACTGACACACACTTTTTTCTTTCCGAGTTTGACTCTTGTTCTGAGAACAATTATATTTCATATGGTTGTTTCTGCTACTCTTACAGGAAAAAACCTTGTTGCATATGTGGCAAAATTCTTTGTCTTTATTACTATTCTTTGGACAATTATATTTAAAGTGGCTGATACGGTTACTCTTAGTTGCAAATTCTTTATTGCATAATTCACACACAGTGTCTGATTTCATTTTATTTTGTTTCTTAGATTCTTTGTGTTCAATTCTCAGAAGGTTATTGTCCTCACTCATATCATCAGATTCTATATCATCTTCAGTAACATAATCTGTGTTTGGGCAAGGTTCCTGTATCACCTCCGGTCCAATAACTAATTCATCCTTGACAATATGGTGTTCATATAATTTGTTATATGCTGATTCTATTGTTTCTCTACATTCATTTTCTGGTTCAGGGTCATATTCGACTTTAACTTGAGTGATTTGTATGTTCAGATCTTGCTCTTGCTTTATTTGTTTAATACTGAGTGATGCATGATCATTTTCTTGATTGTTATACATTTTTTCATGTTTTTCTTGACTGTTGTTAACAATTTCGGACTCTTTTTGATTATTCATGGTTTTCTCTTGAATATTGGCGTATATCTGGTTATTTAGTAGGTTCCCCCTGGTTACTGATTTGGAGCAGTAATATTCATACGAGTGTAATCTAGTAATCGGTATCTATTGTGTCTGTATTATCATCGTGAGGTGACATCATTAACTCATAAACATTTCTTTTATATTTCATATTAAATTCAGTTCACTTCGGAAGAAAGTATTGTATTGTTTTCACCTTATAACTTGTTTAAAACTGCGTTTTCACTTTGAATGGCACATTATTATTTACTATGTAATTAATAACTGTAGAACAGTAAATAATATGATTAATAAATGAATAAACACAGGCACAGAGTGCTCTAACAGGCCAGTGGCCAGCAGACCACAGAATACAAACCACAGAACAGAGAGGAAAATACAAACGCAGCAGACGTCGGCCGTCGGACAAGACTACAGTGTTGCCAGTAGCCTATAGTCAAAAGTAACATGAAACAGCTCGAAAAGTAACATTTTCTCGTGAAATGTAACGTTTTCTTATTTTTCATATCTATACTAAAATCTACTATATAAAGAGAGAAACTTTGTTTTTTTGAATTTTTGTTTTTTTTTATTTTTTGTTTTTTTGTTTGTAACGAATAGGCTCCAAACTACTGGACCGATTTTAAAAATTCTTTCACTTATGGATAGCTTAATTCAATGTGAGTGACATAGGCTATATGAGATTTTGAAAAAAAAATAGGGATCCGTAAGAAAACTGCAATATTGTGAACCAAGGTGTCACATATTATAATTACCATATTCATAAATTTGCGTGCGCTGTGAAATCCATTGATGGTAGAATAATATAATGTACTAGGGGTTTGTAGTACTTATCAATATCTACAAAATAGTCTACGGAAATTTTATCCATCTATTTTGGTTTAGTCACAATAATCGAAACAGACATTATATGCATGCGCTGTGAAAAGTATTCGTGGTAGAATAAAGTAATGTACTAGGGGTTTGTAGTAATTATCAATGCCTACAAAACAGTATACATAGATTTTATCCATCTTTTTTGGTTTAGTCAAAATAATGGAAGCAGTGATTATTTTTCATGCGGTGTGAAAACTTTTGGTGGTAGAGTAAAGTAATGTACTAGGGGTTTGTAGTACTTATCAATACCTACAAAACAGTATACATAGATTATATCCATCTTTTTTGGTTTAGTCACAATAATCGAAGCAGTGATTATTTTTCATGCGGTGTGAAAACTATTGGTGGTAGAGTAAAGTAACGTACTAGGGGTTTGTAGTAATTATCAATTCCTACAAAACAGTATACATAGATTATATCTATCTTTTTTGGTTTAGTCAAAATAATCGAAGCAGTGATTATTTTTCATGTGGTGTGAAAACTATTGGTGGTAGAGTAAATTAATGTACAAGGGGATTGTAGTACTTATCAATACCTACAAAACAGTATACATTGATTATTATTATTATTAATTCATTTATTTCAGATAATAAAATCCATAAGTAAAATTAATCATTATAAGAACATTAAAAACATGTCATATTCCAAAATTAAGGCCAAAAAAAAAATAGAATAAAAATAATTTAAATTGTATAACTAGATAAATGTCAATTTTAAAATATGAATAGTAAATTAATAAACCGAAATTATATCCATCTTTTTTGGTATAGTCACAATAATCGAAGCAGTGATTATTTTTCATGCGGTGTGAAAACTATTGGTGGTAGATTAAAGTACGAGTAATGTACTAGGGGTTTGTAGTACCTACTTATCAATATCTTCAAAATAGCCCACGATAGATTTATACATGTGCTAAGGTTTGGTCATTGTAACAGAAATAGTCATTAATTTGCGTGTGCTGCGTAAACCATTATCTATTAAAATACAATGGATCACGAATTTACTACTGTTAAACGTTCACTATACCTACTTCTGCTACCGTGCGAAGCCGGGGCGGGCCGCTAGTATTTTTTATAAATAGATAATAGATTTTTACTAAGAAAGTGAAAATTCGAACAAAAAAAATCTTTAGTGATTGTTATGTGCGACACAAAAGTTTAGAAATTAATTATTTTGGAACTACAAAAAATGTAATAATGGCAACATCCCATTACTGTCAGGCAACTGTCAAGTTTGTGTCAAAACTATTAAACTAATAATATGTATTGTTCTCGGTATAATGTTTTCGAATATAACTTCGAACAGGATACATACTATTTTTAGTGATTTAGTGGAAAATGAACAGAACAATCCGTGGCGGTGTTCGACAAATAATTTATAAGGTGTATATGCAACGCTTGCAGGAGTTTCAACTCGGAAAATTACTTTCTCCTTTGGATGATGCTTACAAGAGAACAGCGGAAATGACAGGTATGTTTTAGCAACAATACTAATAAATCATTATTATTGCACTCAATTGCGAGATTAAAACCATTTAATACTCCTTAATTTTACCTAAAAATAGATAGCTTGAGTTCATTATAGTAGGATTTGCAGTTTTTGATACTTTTAGCACGTATTTACTTATTACGTATAAAAGATACGTTTACTAGTACGTATGTGATTCGAGTGATTAAAATGTTTATTTTACTACACCCATTACGTATACACCCTGTAGCTCTATGAAATTTAAGAAAGAGGAAATATTATAATAAAAGAGTATACTTAATAAGTATTTATTTTAAAATAAAGGCAACTGCATTTTAAAAGTTGAAAATACTTTAATACGAGTAAATAAAAACAAAAGCTTTTTTAAACATTATCCTATGTTATTGTGTATCTAATTTGTAAATACTATAATATGTATATTAATATAATGTTTTTTTTACGTTTTAGGTGTATCAGAATCATTCTGATAGAAGAATCGCTATAGAGGGAGTAAAACATAACGGAAACTTCGGAACTCCTCCAAAACACAGAAAAGGCCGGCCAAAAAAAGAGTTACTAATACGATTTTGTAAAGTGCACCATTCGCCAAAAACTTTCATTATTCTATGCTGTGAAGCTGTGAAGAAGGAGATCCCTACATTCTCTAAATTATGAAGTATAATATTACGAGACGATATTTATTGCGATGGAAGCAGAGAGAGTTTACAAAACGATTTATAAGAAATTGGGATAAATTTTCTAATAATGTCTTGTTTTTGATACAATTTAGTCTTTTTTTTAACGTTTTATTTCAGTATATACTTAAATAGGTTGTAAATATTACATAATATAGAAGATATAAAGTTAAATAGCACAGTACCGGTGATATATAGCTCGCGCGCGAACCATACCGCCTGTTGTTACTCTTTCTAGTTTTTAAGTTTTCTTTTTGCCTTTTTTTGTATAATTGTGGTACCAATAAAGTGTTATCATTCATTCATTCATTCATTCATCATTCATTCATTCATACCTACATAATGTACTTGTTTTTTCTATAATGTTTATAGTAATAAAAAAAGTTTTTTCAAAATGCTTTGTTGAAATAAAAAATACATTTATGGAAAAAATTCTTAGATTTTTTAATTATTAGTAGTATAAATCTGGGCAAACTGGCTTTTATTAAATAAAGACTAAACAATACAGCTACTTTCTTAGAATCTTGAATCTACCTTAACTAAATACACTATGCTATAGAACACTTCGAAAATCCATTGGCCGACATGTGAGCCTATTGGAAATCCAAGTGCTCTAAAACCACTAAGGTTATAAAACATAACATCACGTCTTTTTCTCATGTAATAGGGGGTGATACTATTGCCATCAACCAGGCACAAATCCAGACAGAAAATTCGTAATGGAATAATCCAATTATGTAAAATATTTAATCAAATTTATTATTATATAAAAACTAAATCGAACCCAGCAGTAGCGCTTGCGCTCACTATTGAGGCAGTGAGGCAGTATCAAGTTTACCAATCCTTATCCTAATCCTTACTTTTGTGCAATAAGATTCCAAGATCGATTTGTTATTTATTGACTAGAATTTCTAGGTGAACGAGTTACATAGACCCTTTTTTTCTCTATCTTCCATTAGAGAGGTAATAATATAGAAAATAAATATAAATCGCAAAGTATCAAAATTGTTTATGGTAACTTTAAGTATTGCCATACATATGACAAGTGGCGCCCTCAATTAATTTCTAAACTTTTGTGTCGCACATAAATTATGTTTTTTAGGTAATTGTTTATTCCTCGTAATATAAAAACAAATTTTCTAGTGAAAAAAGTGTTTTATTTCGTTTCTTAACAACTTGATAATCTTAACTGAAAAATACGACGTCCACTGCTGAACAATAGATTTCCATTGTGTGGACGTCCTACGCCACGCTTACCGGTCCGTGGTCTCCATTCGAGAAGTTTACAGTCCCATCGGCCATCAGTCCTACGTGCTATGTGCCGTGCCCATGTCCATTTCAACTTCTGAACCAACTTCAAATCCTCTACGCTTTGTCGGTAACTTTCGTTCGTCTACGGATCTCCTCATTACTGATTCTCGCAGAGAAATCCCTATCATAGCCCTCTCCATAGTTTGTTGCGGTATTTTGAGCTACTGATAAGGCCCATAAAAGACCACGTTTCAGATTTGTAAGTCATCACTGGTAACACACACTGGTCGGCCTTTGACTTGAGGCACTGAGGTATTTTGGACGTTCCTCTTGTTCTGTGTTTTGGACGAAAAGATATTGCGTGGTTTCGTGGATTTGACTAGTTGAAATCTTAACATCATCATCCCGCCATTAAAGTCCACTGCTGAACATAAACCTCCCCCATAAGAGGCGTTTTTGCCAATACTCGCCACGCTTGGCAGGCGGGTTGACGAGTGCAGTTTGATGGTTTTATGCACGCACAGGACGCTGCTGCCCATCCTCTGGAAATCTTAACTTGATTTTAATTATTTTGCTTTATTTAATTACTATACTTATATCGTTATTGTGTGATATTTCAAAATACAATCCTGATTTTTAATATATTTTTTTTTAATGATTGTGAGTGACAAGACGAGCAAATCAGTAATAAATCGTACTCGTATTCGTAATACCACCCCAGGGTGCCTGATGGTAAGCATCATGATTGCCTATATCAGACACAGTGCCACCCAGTGTTTTAAAGTACAAAATTCTGCACTGGGCCTGTCACCCTGAGATATGAGTTGTTGAATCTCATCATGCCCATTAATTTCGCTGGTAACATTGCACTTCATACCGGAACGCAGTAATGTTTGCACATTACTGCTTGGCGGATGAATAACTGGTAAAGGTGTGGTACTTCCCCAGGCGGCTCCAGGCAAAAGATGCCTACCACTACAAAAAATCTCTTTAAATAATAAAGTCTTTATTAATGACTAGCGACCCGCCCCGGCTTCGCACGGGTAGCAGAAGTAGGTATAGTGGACGTTTATCAGGAGTAAATTCGTGATACATTGTATTTTAATAAATATAACCCTAATGGTTTATACGCAGCGCACGCAAATTAATGACTATTTCTGTTACAATGACCAAACCTTAACACATGTTATAATTTATCGTGGGCTATTTTGAAGATATTGATGAGTACTACAAACCCCTAGTACATTACTTTATTCTACCACCAATACTTTTCACACCACATGAAAAATAATCACTGCTTCGATTATTGTGACTAAACCAGAAAAGATGGATATAATCTATGTATACTGTTTTGTAGGTATTGATAATTAATACAATCCCCTAGTACATTACTTTAATCTACCACCGATAGTTTTCACACCGCATGAAAAATATTCACTGCTTCGATTATTGTGACTAAACCAAAAAAGATGGATATAATCTATGTATACTGTTTTGTAGGTATTAATAAGTACTACAAACCCCTAGTACATTATTTTACTCTAACACCAATAGTTTTCACACCGCATGAAAAATAATCACTGCTTCAATTATTGTGACTAAACCAAAATAGATGGATATAATCTATGTATACTGTTTTGTAGGTATTGATAAGTACTACAAACCCTAGTACATTACTTTACTCTACCACCAATAGTTTTCACACCGCATGAAAAATAATCACTTTTTCGATTATTGTGACTAAACCAAAAAAGATGGATAGAATCTATGTATACTGTTTTGTAGGTATTGATAAGTACTACAAACCCCTAGTACATTATTTTACTCTACCACCAATAGTTTTCACACCGCATGAAAAATAATCACTGCTTCAATTATTGTGACTAAACCAAAATAGATGGATATAATCTATGTATACTGTTTTGTAGGTATTAATATGTACTACAAACCCCTAGTACATTACTTTACTCTACCACCAATAGTTTTCACACCGCATGAAAAATAATCACTTTTTCGATTATTGTGACTAAACCAAAAAAGATGGATATAATCTATGTATACTGTTTTGTAGGTATTGATAAGTACTACAAACCCCTAGTACGTTACTTTACTCTACCACCAATAGTTTTCACACCGCATGAAAAATAATCACTTTTTCGATTATTGTGACTAAACCAAAAAAGATGGATATAATCTATGTATACTGTTTTGTAGGTATTGATAAGTACTACAAACCCCTAGTACATTACTTTACTCTACCACCAATAGTTTTCACACCGCATGAAAAATAATCACTTTTTCGATTATTGTGACTAAACCAAAAAAGATGGATATAATCTATGTATACTGTTTTGTAGGTATTGATAAGTACTACAAACCCCTAGTACATTACTTTACTCTACCACCAATAGTTTTCACACCGCATGAAAATAATCACTTTTTCGATTATTGTGACTAAACCAAAAAAGATGGATATAATCTATGTATACTGTTTTGTAGGTATTGATAAGTACTACAAACCCCTAGTACATTATATTATTCTACCATCAATGCATTTCACAGCGCACGCAAATTTATGAATATGGTAATTATATTATGTAACACCTTGGTTCACAATATTGCAGTTTTCTTACGGATCCCCATTTTTTTTCAAAATCTCATATAGCCTATGGCACTCACACTGAATTAAGCTATCCATAAGTGAAAGAATTTTTAAAATCGGTCCAGTAGTTTCGGAGCCTATTCGTTACAAACAAAAAAACAAAAAAACAAAAAAACAAAGTTTCTCTCTTTATAATATTAGTATAGAAAAGATTACAGAAAGTAGGTAAATTTACAATATGCACACTAACTAAACAATGGAATATTATCTATTGGAAGTTACTACCTCCACCACTTTTAAGTAGTACCAAACATTAAAAAAGGAAATAATTGCTAACTAAAAACTAAACTGCATGACCTTGGCCTCTGTCAGGTGACTAATCAGTCTCATTTATTTTTTAAACGACAGCCTTGTAGATCGCAATATGATCACCCCCAATTACATGAGACTTAAAACATAACTTTAGCATTGCTATGCGATGTGGGAATGCCGCCAGCATCTTGGGTATGCTGCCATCTGACAGTGGTTTAGAGCACTTGTATTTTCTATAGGCTGACATGTCGGCTTGTTGATTTTCGAAGAGTTCTATGGCATAGTATTTAGTAAGGATAGACAGTATGGATAAATGATAGTGCAAATGAACTGTGCCCGGTAGAGGCAATAGGCTCGCCCCCTATTACATGGGTCCAATAACATTCTGGCGAAATGTTGGTGTATCTATTATGGGACTGAGTCCTGGGTACACCTCTGCCTACCCCTTCAGGAAAATGTGTGATGTTATGTTTTTCATGTAGTAGCTTGGCAGTGTCGTACACGACAATAATTTTTGATGTGAATGTTTAGGTATTGTGGAGTTGCAAATGTCTTTTTACACAAGTGACAGACTTCACCTATCGTGTTAATTTTATTCTTGTTTGTTACGTTCAAGTTCTGGGAAATCTCTGTAGGAAACACCTTTTTGCAAAGGTTGCATGTATTGTTATCAATCGTTGTTTTAGGACAAAGCTGTTTGATGTGACTGTTTGAATTGCTTTTCCTTGAAAATTCTTTGTGGCAATAGTGACACACACTTTTCTTTTTCTGAGAACAGTCTTTCATATGTTTATTTCTACCACTCTTACTGGCAAATACCTTATTGCATATGTAGCATAATTCCTTATATTTATTACTATTCCTAGGGCAATTATATTTGAAGTGGCAGATACGATTACTCTTAGTTGCAAATTCTTTATTGCAAAATTCACATACCGTGTCTGATTTAATTTTATTTTGTTTTTTAGATTCTTTGTGTTCAATTCTAAGAACGTTATTGTCCTCACTCATATCATCATATTTTATATCATCTTTAGTAACATAATCTGTGTTCCAGTTAGGTTCCTCTATCACCTCGGGTCCAATAACTGATTCATCTTTGTCAATATGGTGTTCATATAATTTGGTATATTCTGGTTCTATTGTTTCTCTAAATTCATTTTCTGGTTCAGGGTCATATTCGACTTTTACTTCAGTGAGTTGTATGTTCAGATCTAGCTCTTGCTTTATTAGTTTAATATTGAGAAATGCATGATCATTTTCTTGATTGTTATACATTTTTTCATGTTTTACTTGACTGTTGTTAATATTTTCGGACTCTTCTTGACTATTCCTGGTTTTCTTCTGAATATTGACATACATCTGTTAATTTAGTAGGTATCCCTGGTTATAAATGAGTGATCAACGAAAATGAGTGTATTTTCTAGTAATCTGTATCTATTGTGGCAGTATCATCGTCGTGAGGCGAAATGTGTTCCATCCTCAAAGGGTGAAATCGGTGAAATCATTTCCTCATAAACATTTTGTTCATATTCAGTTTACCTCAGATGTAAGTAATGTATCGTGTTCACCATAAAACTTGATCAAAACTTTATTTTTACTTTGAATGGCACAGTAAATTTGTATCACAGACTTTATGGAACATTTGTACCATAGACCTTACTTCAGTGATTTGTACACAGAACAAAGCACAGAACAAAAAGAACTGATTAATTTAAATTTGTAGATTATAAACACGTTCCTTTTTATTCTGTGTTAAACACAGTCACAGAACCAGAACAGCGTGTCCACAGATCTTGCAGCGTTGCCAGAAACATGTTACTTTTGACCCTCTACTCTCATGTTATCTCCATATTACAAGACTCAAAAAACTCAAAATGTTACCTATACGTAACATTTCTGATTTAATAAGGTAACATTTAATATTTTCTAGCAAACAAAATATCGTGAAACAGAACGCACTCAAGTAATTTTCGTTTGTCGCCGCGCCGCCTTGCTAGAGGACTTGATTTAAGGATATCGTTTATTTTCATGTTATTTGTCACAATTGAAGAATGATGAAAATAGCAAACGGAAGGAAACGTACGAAACTCGAAGTTCATGAGAGAGAAAATCATCTTTATTTGGCCATTAAAATAAAATAAAACTAATTATTATAGGGAGTGTACATACAAGTAAAGTTTTTTTTCAACATTTTTGCAGTAGGTACTCTAATAATGGAATTAGATATATACTTGATTTTTTGTTATTTATAGTATCTATAATAACAAATAATAAAAAATTTATGGGATAAATTAAATAAACATGTTTTTTGATTCGGTTTAGGCTATATCATAATTAAGATAATTCTTAGATACTATTCATTTTCACAGAATATTATGTGTAATTATAGCCGCTATGAGAGCAAATAAAAAAAATAAAAATTTTATCCAGCTTCAAAAGTTAATATTTAACTGGACAGTATTGTAGCCAATGACTAGAGCTCATTAAGCAGTATTTTTTAAATTTAAGAAATGGTAGTATCCAAGTGGTATTCAATAGTTTTTTTTTGTTTATGATTAGAATGACAAGACGAGCAAATCAAGTGCCTGATGGTAAGCATCATGATTGCCCACATCAGACACAGTGCCACCCAGTGTTTTAAAATTCAAAATTCTGCGCAGCACTGCACTGCGCCTGTCACCCTGAGATATTAGTTGTTGAATCTCATCATGCCCAGTAATTTCGCTGGTAACATTGCCCTTTAGACCGGAACACAGTAATGTTTGCACATTAGAAAGATTTTTTGTGCAACTTGTTTTGGTAGCGTTTGAAAAGAATATGTGACTTACTCAGTCGGCCGACAATTATAACATTTGATGTGTTAGGTACATTTAGTTAGTGAGGAGAGGTGATATCCATAGGTAGGTATTTATACAAGTAGGTTTTCTACAAAAAATAACTTTTCGAGCTGTCTCATGTTACTTTTGACTATCGGCTACTGGCAACACTGTAGTCTTGATTGGAATAAAGTGATATTATGTACCAGTTTATATGTATTATCTATGGTGATATGTAATATAGTGATCTGTGGTGATATGTGCTGTGCGCTGACCGCTGGCATATGTCTAAATACATTTACTAGTTTTTATTTTTATTTACTTCTACAATTTACATTAAATATTTATGTGCCATTCAAAGTAAAAACACAGTTTTAATCGAGTTTTAAGGTGAAAACAATACTATGCTTACTTCCGAAGTAAACTAAATATAATTTATATGAAATGTTTATGAGATAATGATGTCACCTCACGATCATAATACAGACATAGATACCGATTACTAGATTACACTCTTAGGAATATGAATGCTCCAAACCAGTAACCAGGGTTATGAACCAGGGGTAACCCACTAAATAAACAGACATATGCCAATATTCAAGATAAAACCATGATTAATCAAGAAGAGTCTGAAAATGTTAGCATCAGTCAAGAAAAACATGAAACAATGTATAACAATCAAGAAAATAATCATGCATTACTCAGTATTAAACAAATAAAGCAAGAGCAAGATCTGAACATACAAATCACTGAAGTTAAAGTCGAATATGACCCCGAACCAGAAAATGAATTTACAGAAACAATAGAATCTGAATATAACCAATTATATGAACACCATATTGTCAAGGATGAATTAGTTATTGGACCGGAGGTGATACAGGAACCTTGCATGAACACAGATTATGTTACTGAAGATGATATAGAATCTGATGATATGAGTGAGGACAATAACCTTCTGAGAATTGAACACAAAGAATCTAAGAAACAAAATAAAATTAAATCAGACACAGTGTGTGAATTTTGCAATAAAGAATTTGCAACTAAGAGTAATCGTATCAGCCACTTTAAATATAATTGTCCAAAAAATAGTAATAAACTTAAGACAGAAAGAGAATTATGTGACCTATGCAATAAGGTATTTTCCTGTAAGAGTAGCAGAAACAACCATATGAAATATAATTGTTCCAAGAACAAAAATCAAACTCAGATAGAAAAAAGTGTGTGTCACCTTTGCAACAAGGAATTTCCACGGAACAGCGATCGGAACAGGCACATAAAACAACATTGTGCTAAAAACCCAAATAGAATAATGAATGAAAACAGTGCATGCCACTTATGCAATAAGGTGTTTTCTAATCAGAATTTCCGGAACAAGCACATGAAATATTATTGCCCCCTGAACAAGAATAAAATTAACACGGTAGGCGATGTCTGTCACTTATGCAAAAAGGTATTTTCTACTCCACGATACCTAAAAATTCACATCAAAAATCATTGTCGTATACGACACTCCCAAACTACTTCATAAAAATCTTTTAATATTATTATAATGCTTTTTATATTATCATCAAAGATCTGTTTACCAGATAAAGACATGCAACCGTCCTCTACTAGAGTATGCATTCTAAATGTGGAATCCATATTTTAAGATGGATATAATTTTGTCAGAAAGGTACAACGGAGAGCTACGAAAATGGTTATTTCCCTAAAAGATAAAACTTATGAGGAACGACTGACTGAATTTAAGTTAACAACACTGGAAGAACGTAGACAGGGATGATCTTATTGAAACACACAAAATATTAAATGGACACTATGATGTGAAGGGCATTGCAAACCTGTTCCTGAGGAATACAAACACACACCAACTAATCCAGCTTCCAAGTGCGAGTAACCAAAGAAAACACTTCTTGCCAAACCGTGTACCAAAACTGTGGAACAAATTGCCAGAGACTGTTATTAGTGCTACTTTAGTAAACACTTAAAAACAGACTAGATAAACATTTAGAAACTAATACTTTTTAATACACTAGTGCAGTGATATGCACACATCAGCGTATGCGGCTAGTGTATTTTTAAATAATAATTATCCTACTAATGTTATAAATTTTTTTTTTATTTATTGAAGAATGGAAAGGGCTTTGTCGCTGTGCGACCACATTGCCAAGTACAAAAATGATTGTAAATCTGAAAACTCCTGGAACAAAATCTGAAATTAGAGTACAATGTAAAGAACTTGACGTTTTTAACAGGTGCACAAAACGCTTGGGAGTTCCAATTCACCTCCAGCGCCATCTAGCGCGGTTTTGGTTAGATTGATGGATGGATGGATGTTTGCTACTCTTTATCGCCAAAACTACTGAACCGACTGGGCTGAAATTCGGTATATTATAGAGATAGCATAAACCCTGGAATAACATAAAAATTACTTTTTATCCTGATATTCTCACGGAACGAAGACTACGCAGGTGAAACCGCGGGGCACAGCTAGTTAAATCATAATAATAATTATCATAACATCACACCTTTTCCCATAGGGGTAGGTAGAGGTGTACCTAGGGTACATCTCTATCCCCAAAGGGATATGTAGGTTTTGTCGTTTCTTCTCTCATTGACTTGGCAACACTGTTTATTAAAATTGTAATGGTGTTGGCGCCAAAAGTTTGAGAAGTTAATAAGACGAATTGGAAATATATTTAAATTGCAATGAATTGTTTGTTTCATTTCAACTTTTAACCTGTTTATCTTAGATATAAAACCAAATAAAATAACTTTTGGCGAAGTTTCCATAAACTATAGTAGTTTTGTCTTGGCGAGTCTGTACATAGGCTCTGCGAACTTAATGTTTATTGTAAATGTAATGTTCAGTTGATAAATCATATTAATAACAGTTTTGTTCACGAGTTTTCATGCGCTAAGGTTCGCAGAACCTATGTTCAGACTCGCCAAGATAAAACGACCGTACTGTACAGAACCTCGCATTCGGACGGACACTTTCAATTTAATTATTGTTCTCCTTTATTTCCCTGTATACTAGCGATGGATTAAATAGCAATCGCAATCATTGATAGCACGCTATAGCTTAAATAGCATATAGCAAATTATATTTAGTTGCGATATTCTGTGATTGCGATATCATGCAGCGGCAGCGCGGCAGCGTGCGTTATGCGCTTTCCCGCGGCCGTCGGCCGTCGTAACTCGTAACCATGGGAGACGCGGAGACGGGAATAGTATATCTGTTTCACATGACCTTGATTGAACTCGTTGCGTTCGAGAATCGCTAGTGAAATTATTAGTAATTTGGTAGGCGCGGTTAAGTAATTATCACCTTTATTTGCTTTATGTTAGGATCGTATATTGAATGAACAGGCTTAGCACTTAGCTACTTACGCACATATAAACCGTCATCAGTAATCGGCGAGTAATAACTAAAAGCAGTAGTAGGAGACGCCCAATCCTAACGCACTCTAACAATTATCGTCATAGCAAATAGCGTAGCAATAGCAACTAGCATGCTATGACTAATTGAATCGCATGCTTGTGAAATTATTGTGAAATCGCAATAATTTCCATCGCTATATACTATGGTAAGCAAATTGATGTGCAACCAAAAAAATAAAAGATTGAATTATAAACAACTTAAACAGTCCATCAAATCAAGTACGAAGTACCATTTGACAGTTAGTTACCTTGCTTTGAAGGATTTGAAAATAAAGGAAACTGACTTTATCCAAGGAAGCTGGGCCCAGAAAACCTTACACAGTCTATCCTATTTTCACAGAGTACTTTGTATATACTGAAACCTTTATTGCCAGGTACAAAATGTTATTCGCAAGCGCAAGAATATTCCAAAATAATCCATCTTATCGCCGATTAATTTATAATTTGAATAAAAAAAGGGAGATTAAGTACTAAGTTTAATGGCGTCGCACGTTCTTATTTTAGCAGAACATTTGCTTAATTTGTAATAAAATTTTGTAGTTTTATAGTTATGTAGATTACTTTTTTATAAAATGGGGCCAGTTGGTTCTGTATTTAAAAATACGTGTCTATCGGTAGGTCAATTCAATTCAATTCTTATTTTGTGGCTTGTGAAAGTGCTTATAACACCACAACTTTGCCAATAACACGTAGGGAGATTGGACATTAAACAGGTAGGTAGGGAGGGTAAGATAAGGAGATGGAAAAAACAGTATGGCGGCACTTGAATTTCAGCATTGACAAAAATAAAGGCTACATTTTTTCGATTCTCTAGCGGGGGGGCAGAAGTCCCCCCTGCCCCCGCTTCGCGACGCCATTGTTAGTTTATAATAGGTTAGTTAAAGCATAGACTAACTCCTAGAACAAGAATATTTAGTTTTTAGTTCCGATTTTTAGTGTTTTTTTTGACACTAAAAATCGGAACTAAAAACTAAATAATCTCTTTCTAGGAGTTTGCAATGGAGTTCCGAAAAGTAACGTCAAATTCAATCAATTAGCATAGACTAACACAAATACTAATAACTTTTTTACTAACAAATACAGAATTTTATTCGTTAGTCTATGATTATAGGACCACCCAGGATGAGGATAAATCTATTTAGATTATACATTTAGATTGTAAGTTCAATGTCAATGAAAGCAAATATTTTATATCAAACTGCATTATAATATATATCTTGCGATCTCAATTCCTTTCGCCATTGTTTTGAAGGTGTGGCGACACTTGCATTCTTTTTCAAGTTTTTGATGGGATTTTCCTTTCCGCAATGATCACATCCAATTCAATTTTAAATATCTTTATTAATCCAATTAAATTATAATGTACACATTATGTTTAAATTATAAAACCTAGCAGTACAATAGATGATAAAAGAATTCATTTGTTTATTATTATCTACCTATGCCTATACCTAACAAAATTTTCATCACTAAATTTAATTCATCATCATTTCATTTATTATTATTTATCATTGAGAATTATATTATAATATTTTATATTTTTATAAACTAAGCGCTTTAAATACAATATGAAATGGAAAGACATTTTTTTTCTAAATTTTCTGAATCTTGTAGATAGGATAGAAAAATTACTCCGATGACTGATAGCCCCATGGTAGCTCAACTGGTAAAGTGCCCACCACTCGGAATGGTGCCGTGGGTGCATGGTTCAAATCCCGTCCGTGGGTGAAATTATTCTTCCCATTTCATATAATATTATAATTTTACAGTAGGATTCTATATTAGTAAACATGTATGACGATTGTTATACATAAGTTTTAGCATATTTAAACACTATTTTTATTAAATTAAAATACTTAGTTTAGACACACTCCGGACACTACTCAATTCCCATATAAAAGCCGCGCTATAACTACCTACTACACAGACAGCACACACATGGAGTTTTGTACATGTGCAAGTGTGCGAGGTTGATTTCCAATAGAAGCAGGGCTCGTGGAGGGCTCAATCTCATTCGTGGGGGTGAGGAAGGCCCGTTTGGTAGGCGGATGACAGTGTCCATTCTATACATAGTATTATTATCTGTTCTGTGGTTTAAGTTTAACACTCCTATTTGGAGAGTATGCATTATAAATAATACAATCGGTAGTATGCACCGCTCCGTAGACGGCAACAGTAGATGAACTATTAATGTTGATCACTCATACAAATGCACATGCCTCACCACACCGCGAGTTGCACGCGCCACCTCCTGGGCATACCTGCCTGCCCCTTCCGGAAAATATGTGATTCTATATTTTTTATGTAGTAGTTTGGCGGTGTCGTATATGACAATAATTTTGGACGTGAATGTTTAGGTATTGTGGAGTTGAAAATACCTTTTTGCACAAGTGGCAGACATTACCTACCGTGTTAACTTTATTCTTGTTTAAGGGGCAATAATATTTTACGTGCTTGTTCCGGCATTTCTCATTAGAAAACACCTTTTCGCATAGGTTGCATACACTGCTATCGATCGGTATTTTAGGACAAAGCTGTTCGATGTGCCTATTCCAATTGCTCTTCCTTGCAAATTCCTTGTTGCAGAAGTGACACACTCTTTTCTTCTTGTTCATAGAACAGCTATACTTCATATGTTTGGTTTTGCAACTCTTACGGGAAAATACTTTATTGCATAGGTCACATAAAAATTCTTTGTCTTTTTTACTTTTTTTAGGACATTTACATTTGTTGTGATTGATACGATTACGCTTCGTTGGAAATTCTTTATTGCAAAATTCACATACCGTGTCTGATTTAACTTTATTTTGTTTCTTATATTTGTGTTCAATTCTCGAAAGGTTATCGTCCTCACTCATATCATCAGATTCCGTTTCATCTTCTGTAACACAATCTGTGTTCTTAAAAGGTTCCTCTATCACCTCCGGTCCAATCACTGATTCATCTTTGTCATTATAGTGTTCATATAAATAGTTATATTCTGATTCTATTGTTTCCGTGCATTCATTTTCTGGTTCAGGGTCAAATTCGACTTTGACTTCTACGAATTGTATGCTCAGACCTTGTTCTTGCTTTATTTGTTTAATACTGAGTAGTACATCATTTTCTTGATTGTTATCCATTTTTTCATGTTTTATTTCTTGACTAGTCATGGTTTTCAACTGAATATTGGGATATATCTGTATTTAGTAGGTACCACCTGGTTACAAGTTTGGAGCTTTCTTAATTGTATGTTATTCTAGTAATCTGCATCTATTGTCGAATCATCGTCGAGAGGTGAAATCAGTTCTTCATAAACATTTTGTTCATATTGAGTTCACCTCGGATGTAAATAGCGTTTTGTTTGTACCTTGAAACTTGATTATAAGTATTTTAAACTTTGAATGGCACATAAATATTTACATAATGTTAAAAATTAAAATGAGTATGTACGAATACATTTTTACATTTATTTGTAGAAAAAGCACACATGAGACGGAGCACTGCAGCAAGCTCGTTCCTTTTTGTTTTGTGGGACCACAGATCATATTAGTGCAAATTAGTGCTACGTGACGTGAGACGTGTAACCACAGATCACTATAATTAGTACTACGGTGTAACCAAGAGTCTTTGTGGTTTACCTCGAACGGTCATACGGTGATGCACAGAATAAAATTAATGACGTGTGTAGTTCTGTATAGTGCGACACAAAAGAGTAGAAATTAATTATTTTAGAACTACAAAAAATGTAATAATGGCAACATCCCATATGTGTTGTATGTCAGGATCGTAGCAAGTGGAGGGAAATAGTCTCTGCCTACCCCACCGGGAACAAGGCGTGACTGTATGTATGTATGTATGCAACATCCCATTACTGTCAACTTCAACTTCTTATTTTTAATGGCTTGTGCGGGCACAAATTTGCCAATGTCGCCGTGGATAGAGAGACCAACAAACGCTGGATATTGATCGGTTTAAAGAAAAAACATGACCGGTTAATTTGGAAGAATACCGCAACCAGATTGTATACCTGAAATGAGAGACATCACAACATAATACTTAAACTACATATATCTATGTTTATAATATGTTAGTTTTGTTAAAACATAATTTTTTATTTTTCCCCATATTTACAGAACACAAATATTATACATAAATAAAGATATATAACAACATTTATTATAGTTTAATTTTGTTAGTTTTGATAAAGTTAGCCAGAGTATTAATAAAGGGGGTAAAAACTAGAGGTAAAAGATGTTCAAATTTGGTAGGACGTGGGATTTCAGGTGGAAGGATGTCATAAAGAGAGTTATGAAGTTTAGGACAATTAAAGAAGATGTGGTCTGTGGTCCCTTCATCGAGTCCACATTCACATAAGGAATGATCCCTTATCCTTATTTTATAGAGGAACACAGGAGTACAGGAGTGACCCAGCCGCAGGCGACATATTGTGGAAGTGACCCATTTGTGTTTGTTTTTAAATTTAAAAAACCAGGGTTTTATTGGAATAGTTGGTTGGAGGTTGCCATAAAATTTTCCTTTAGTTATTCTTGAATTCTGCCAGGTAATTTCCCACTTTCTCTTTAAGTCTAGGGCACAGGATGAGCATAGGTCTTCTGCTTGAATTTTGTATTCTGTTGAAAAAATTAAGCCCTACAAGTTTCTTGTGCGTTCTTCTTGTAGAGGTATCTTTCCGAACGCACGGTAGACTCAGTACTGTATCTTCATTGACGTACAAAAGTGTCAGATTATGACCTATTTGAATAAATCTGTTTGAGTTTGAGTTTTTGTAATGTTCTAAGTTCCCTATGTGAGCCGCTTGTTTTGCACATGAGTCTGCAGATTCGTTTCCTGGGATGCCCGTGTGTCCAGGAATCCAAGCCAGTGCTACATTGAGTCCCTTTTCATAACAGTTGAATAATGCTTCTTTAATTTTAAACACCAGGGTTGATCTATTTTTCGATCTGAATGGATTTGACAAAATTCCTTCTAGGCAACTTTTTGAATCTGTGAAAACGATTGTTTTGTCTAACCCATGGGAATCAATATACAGAACTGCCTCCAAAATAGCAATTGATTCTCCAGTGAACACAGTAGTAATAGAAGGGCACTTGTAACTTAGAATTATATTGAACTTAGGAATCCAGACAGCGGCTCCTGTGTCACTATCTGGAGCCAATTTGGATGAGTCGGTATAAATAGGTAGCCATCCATCCCAATCATTACTTATACTACTATTGAATATACTTTGGGGCTCTACTGAATTTTTGTTTATACCGAAGTCCAGAATTATTTTAGGTTTAAAAACAAGGGCTTCATAAGGAATACCCGAAAGGGGGTTGCTATAAGGAGATTGAACTATAGGACAGGGGAGTTGAGTGATTTTCATATAGCTACGTATAATACAAGGGGTCTTATGGTCAGGAATGAATGCAGGAAAGTGTCTAGAGAGTTGCTCAATCTTGGGAAGGAGGGGATGATGATAATTTTGGTATATTTTGAAGAAGAATCTGTCACTGAGGAATTGATTCCGGAGTTGAAGGGGAGGCTCTAAGCATTCTACCTGCATAGCATTAATAGGAGAGGATTTCATAGCCCCTAGAATAATTCGTAGACATTTGGCTTGAATTTGATTTAATTTGTTAAGCCATGCTTTACTGCCAGTGCTAAGTAAAAAACTGCCATAATCTAGATGACTACGGATTATTGCGTTATAAAGTAATTTTTGAGAGAATGGGTGAGAGCCCCACCACACTCCAGATAGAGCTCGAAGGATGTTAATATTTTTTTCACATTTCTTGATAACATAATTAAAATGAGTAATGCCATTTAGTCTAGAGTCCAGATAAATCCCTAAAAATTTTGCAGTACTCTGTAGAGGAATTGATTCCTCTTGCAATTTTATGTTGATTTCTGGGATTAATCGTTTCCTCGTGAAAATTACTGCTTTACTTTTAGATGCCGAGATTGTTAAGCCATGGTCAGCTAGCCAGTCGTCTAGATATCCGAGCGCTACGTTCAATCTGTTTTCAGCCTCTTGGGTGGATTTGGTGGAGACATAAAGGGCTAAATCATCGGCATATTGTAATATGTGGCAAAAGGAGTCTACGGTTGAGTCTAGGTCTCTGGTGTATAGGCTGTATAAGAGGGGGCTCAATACTGAGCCTTGAGGAAGTCCCTTCCAAACACTTCTCGCAGGGAGTAATGAATTTTGAGATTGGATGTGAACAGATCTCTTCATCAGGAAACAACAGATGAATTGTACCAACTTCACTGGAATACTCAGCTGTAACAATTTGTTTCTGAGCACAGGAAGAAGAACATTATCGTAGGCAGAGCAAATATCAAGGAAAACTCCAACGAGGTACTCCTTGTTGTTGAATGCCTGATGAATTTCCGTGGTAAGAATACTAAGACTATCATACGCAGACATGCCTTTTCTGAAACCAAATTGAGTTCTGGCAAGAAGATTCATGTTCTCTACCCACCATTCAAGCCTATTTTTGATCAGGTGTTCAGCGATTTTGGACATAACAGAGGACAGTGCAATGGGCCGATACGAGTTAGGATCTGAAGGATCTTTGCCAGTTTTATGGACAGGTACGATTACCTGAATGGTCCAGGTCTCTGGAACTGTGCCTTGTTCGAAAAACATGTTAATTAAATTTAGCAGATATAATTTAGTTTTATCTGAGCTTTTAATTATGAAGGAGTATGGGATACCATCGATGCCAGGAGAGGAGTCTACAAGGCCATTGATGGCCAATTGGAATTCATCGAAGGTAAATATGGAGTCAAATTGGCTAGATGAGGAAGTATTAGTGATAGGGGGTGGTGGGGAAGAAGGGACATAAGGGGGGGCTATTCTTTGTGCAAATTCTTCTACCCAAGAGATATTGTCATTAGATGTAAAGTTTACTGCATTACAATGACCTCGGAACCTACGGATTTGTTTCCATACCAGGGATGGAGGGGAGGCAGGAGACAGTCTTTCACAAAAGGATATCCATCCTTGTTTTTTCTTTTGTGAGAGTAATCTCCTAGCTTTAGCAGCTGTCTTTTGATATATTAAAAAGTTTTCGTTGGACATGCATGTATTGTAGTTCATTTCCGCCTCATTACGAGATCTGACGCAATTTGTGCATTCCGCATCCCACCATGGTGGGGAAGAAATGGCATATCTACTTTTTTTTATAGGGATATGTTCATCTGCACAAGAATTAATGGCGTTAATAAATACTAAATATTGGACTAAAAAATTTTCTGAGTCAGGGGGGTTTAAGGAATCTACTTTAAAATCTAATGACAAAGAGTACATCTCCCAATTAGCTCGAGAGAGGTTATATTTTAGCAGAGGGTTAGAGGAAGGTTGGGGAGAAACTCTGAGAGGGAAATGGATTAATATAGGGAAGTGATCACTACCATATGAATATGGAAGAACTCTCCATGTCAGACTACAAGAGAGAGCGGGGGAGCAGATAGTGAGATCGACAGCGCTTTTCGGGTTTTGAGTAGGGAGGACCCTACGTGTAGGAGATCCATCATTAATCACACAAACATTGGCTTCGTCAAAGATCTCTAAGAGAGAGTGGGCAAAAAGATCGCATCGGTCTGATCCCCAAGATGTGTGATGAGCGTTAAAGTCTCCCATGACAACAACAGGACTAGGAACTGAAGATATGACTAGGAGAATGTCAGGAATTAAAGATGAATTTGGGTGAGGAATATACATAGATATAAAAGAGGTGTTATATGCTCGTACAGCAACGGCGTTAAAATCTGCACCATGATCGGGCAAGGGGAGCTGAGAGAATGTAATTGAGCGTTTTATAAGCAGGGCACTGCCTGCATACCCATCCTGTCGGTCATCCCGCAGACAAGAGTATCCCGGAACTCGGAAATGAGATCCAGGAACTAGCCATGTCTCCGAGATGGCCACCAAGAGGGGGGAGTATTTATTATTTAAGTACATTAATTCATGTTTTTTTCTTCTGAGACTCTTGCAGTTCCACTGCATTATAATGGATTGATCCATTATTTTCTATTATATTTGTTAATTGGGAAATAATCTGAGCAACGTTGGGCGGTAGTAATGAATTTTGGGATATGATACCAATTATGATGGAGAGAAGTTGCATTAGGAGTTGGTTTTGGGATTGAGATTCTTCCTGCGATGGTGGAGGCAGGGACATTTGGAGAGCGTGGCCATTTGGTAGGGATGAGGGCACAGGGGCAACTAAAGATTGGTGAGCATTTTTATCATATGACTTCCCCAAGGGGGCCCTAGGGCGAGGATGGGAGTAAGTTGTTTTTGTGTATGATTGGAATGAAGGGGATGGTGAGGGTTGCGAGAGAGGGCCAGAGGGATTGGGATCAGGGGCAGAGGATTTTACTACTTCATTATAGGGACGAACTGTTTTGGGATATTGAGACATAGCTTCCTGATATGAGATCCCGTCTTTTGCCATGATATTTTTAATGGCTTTCTGCCTGTTATGCTCCAAGCAGGAAGTGTTTGTGGCGAAGTGGCGGCCAGAACAGTGCAGACAGGTAGACTCTGCTTCAATGGTGCTACATTGATCTCCAATGTGGGGTTGGGCGCATCGGTAACAGCGGGGGGCAGATCGGCATTGAGCTTTGATATGTCCAAATCGGCAACAGTTCATGCATTGAATGGTGGGGAAGACATAAGTTTCTACCAGAAGTGACGAGTAGTATGAGAAGACTCTTTGGGGGAGTAGCTGACCTCTAAACGTTAGAACAACTGACTGTGTCGGTTCCCATGTCACTTCAGATCCATTTTTGTTTTTGCGATTCAACCGTCTTGCCTTTAATATTGTACAGTGACCATGAATTTTGAGCGACTCCACAAATTCGTCCATGGAAAGGTCCACTGGAACCCCACGGACCAGACCCATCCTCGTAACATTAAAAGTGGGAATGAAAGCTTCGTACCGGTTTCTTTTTAAAATGGGGTCTTGTAAGAATTTATTGGCGGCATAGGGAGACTTGAATACTATGGCTATTTTATTTCTCCCAACGCGTGTTATTCCATCTTGGCAAATATTCTCAACCTTATTTTGGTGAAGGAACTGACCGAATTTAATAGGTTTAATTATTGCGCTGGCGGCTGGGTCACTGCTGGGATCTACCCGGGTCACGTGAACTAAATACGGGCCGGTGTCAGTTTCGAGGTATTCCCTAATACCAAGAACAGTCAGGGAAGGGTCAGAATAGACAGTTTGGATGGATGCTGACGCACTTTCTTTATTAATTATAGTTTTTTTTGGGTTTTTTAGGCGTTCATCATCTTCCAAGCGTCTTTTTGTGGGGATGGGAGAAAAAATTTCCATCGAACATGGCGCCGGCGCCGGGTCCGGTGGGTCAGGGGGGTCCGGAGTTATGGGCTCCATAGCCCCTAACTTCGCGGAGTTAGTAGCTAACTACTTACCGACACCAATAACAGGTAATAAGGTAAACAATTCAGGTGAAAATACAAGCCAGAACACGAGATTTTTCACTGAAATTCAATTTGAGCTCACTAACGCGTGTATCCACTCTCACACCAAAATGGCAACCCCCATTACTGTCAGGCAACTGTCAAGTTTGTGTCAAAACTATTAAATTATTAATATTGTTCTCGGTTTTTAATGTTTTCGAATATAATTTCGAACAGGATACATACAATTTTTAGTGATTTAGTGGAAAATGAATAAACAATCCGTGGCGGTTTTCGCCAAATAATTTATAAGGTGTATATGCAACGCTTGCAGGAGTTTCAACTCGGAAAATTACTTTCTCCTATGGATGATGTTTACAAGAGAACAGCGGAAATGACAGGTATGTCTTAGCAATAATACTAATAAATCATTATTATTGCACTCAATTGCGAGATTAAAACCATTTTATACTCCTTACTTTTGCCTAAAAATAGATAGATTGAGTTCCTTTAAGGTTATATCAATTTTTCAAAACAGTGTCCATTTATAGTAGGATTTGCAGTTTTTGATACTTTTAGCACGTATTTGTTACGTATAAAAGATACTTTACTAGTAGGTATGTGATTCGAGTGATTAAAATGTTTATTTTACTACACCCATTATGTATACACCCATGTAGCTCTATGAAATTTAAGAAAGAGGAAATATAATAAAATAAAAGAGTATACATACTTAATAAGTATTTATTTTAAAATAAAGGCAACTGCATTTAAAAAGTTGAAAATACTTTAAGACGAGTAAATAAAAATAAAAAAAAGGTTTTTCAAACATTATCCTATGTTATTGTGTATCTAATTTGTAAATATACTATATGTGTATTATTATAATGTTTTTTTACGTTTTAGGTGTATCAGAATCATTCTGATAGAAGAATCGTTATTGAGGGAGTAAAAAATAACGAAAACTTCGGAACTCCTCCAAAACACTCCAAAACACAGAAAGGGCCGGCCAAAAAAAGAGTTACTAATACGATTTTGTAAAGTGCACCATTCGCCAAAAACTTTCATTATTCTATGCTGTGAATCCGTGAAGAAGGAGATCCCTACATTCTCTAAGGGCCGGTTTTTTGATCGCGGGTTAAATTATTATATTATTACGAGACGATATTTATTACGATGTAAGCAGAGAGCGTTTACAAAACATTTTATAAGTAATTGGGATAAATCTCTTAATAATGTATTGTTTTTGATACGATTTAGTATTTTTTAAACGTTTTATTTCAGTATACAGTTAAATAGATTGTAAATATTACATAATATAGAAGATATAAAGTCAAATAGCACAATACCGGTGATACATAGCTCGCGCGCGAACCATACATATTGTACTTGTATTTTCTATAACGTTTATAGTAATAAAAAAACGTTCTTTCAAAATGCTGTGTTGAAATAAAAAAATACTATTTAATGGAAAAATTTCTTTGATTTTTTAATTATTAGTAGTATAAATCTGGGCAAACTGGCTTTTATTAAATAAAGACTAAACAATACAGCTACCTTCTTACAATCTACCTTAACTAAATTTAAATACACTATGGTATAGAACACTTCGAAAATCCATTGGCCGACATGTGAGCCTATTGGAAATCCAAGTGCTCTAAAACCACTAAAGTTATAAAACATAACATCACGTCTTTTTCTCATGTAATAGGGGGTAATACTATTGCCATCAACCAGGCACAAATCCAGACTGAAAATTCGTAATGGAAAAATCCAATTATGTAAAATATATAATCAAATTTATTATTATATAAAAACTAAATCTAACCCAGCAGTAGCGCTTGCGCTCACTATTGAGGCAATATCAAGTTTACCAATCCTTATCCTAATCCTAACTTTTGTGAAATAGGATTCCAAGAACGATTTGTTATTTATTGACTAGAATTTCTAGGTGAACGAGTTACATAGACCCTTTTTTTCTGACTTTGATCTTCCATTAGAGAGGTAATAAAATAGAAAATAAATATAAATCGCAAAGTATCAAAATCGTTTATAGGTAACTTAAAGTATTGTAAAGGCGTGAATGTATGTATTTTGGTTTAGTCACATTATTCGAAACAATTTACTTTCATGCGGTGTGTTGGTGGTAGAATGGAATGGACTAATGGATGGTGGTGATGTTTTAGGGGTATGTAGTAACTACAATATCTACAAAATAGTCTACGGACATCATATCCGTCTATTTTGGTTTAGTCACAATAATCAAAGAAGTCAATATTTTTATGCGGTATGAAAACTATTGGTGGTAGAAATATTAAACTAGGGGTTTGTGTAGTACCTACTTATATACTATATCTACAAAATAGTCCGCGGAAAACGTACACATCTCTTATGGTTTAGTCACTGTAACAGAAATAGTCATTTATTTGCGTGCGCTGCGTAAACCATTAGAGTTATATCTATAAAAATATAATATCACGAATTTACTCCTGTTAAAACGTTCACTATACCTACTTCTGCTACCCGTGCGAAGCCGGGGCGGGCCACTAGTGTATATAAATAAATAAACTGGGTAAGTTGGGTCCCGGGTTAGGTTCTTTTTGTTCTAATAATATAATGATCTTTGGTTCTGTGGGGTAGGCTTGGCTGTGATTCTGTGTTGTTCTGTGATTAGTACTATAGTACTAATACCACCTAATATTAATCTGTGGTACTAATATGGTTATCTGTTACCAGTTTATATGTAATTATCTATGTATGTGGCTGTGATATTGATCACAGAGTACTTTAATTTAAAATAATAATATATTAATGTGTATTCGTAATATTATGTTATATAGCTTTGTGTATAGATTGTAATTAGTTGTATATTCAATAATCTTAGTAAATAGTTTATGATTTATTAAAGGAGATATGAGTTTTATTTCAATATTTATTGTAGTGTTGCTTATTATAATAGTTTAGTATCATGCTGTAGAATATATATGATTGTTGATTGTGTTCAAAATTCAAAAGCACTTATTGGTTAATTTCCATCGTTTGATGTCCAATCTCCCAACGTGATATTGGCAAAGTTGTGGTGTTAAAAACACTTTCACAAGCCACAAAATAAGAATTGAATTGAATTGATAAATTACTTTATGATTATTTACCTAGCACAGCTTCCCAAATATTTTAAAACACAGCTTAAATCTGTTTATATCGAGTGATATGGTGAAAACAGTACAATGCTGACTTCCAAGGTGAGTTTCTCCTAAAACTTCCACGTAAATTCTTACCTTTACATAACTGAGTTTTCAATTACATTTATTCAATGACTCTGCACACATTTTGCCCTTCAACTTGCGGTCTACCTACATTTCAAGTCATTTACGTAATAATTGGATTATTATCCCGTTAGATTTACCTTGTTGTTACTTCTAAAATGTGTAAGAAACTTGTTACTTGCAATTCTCATATTGCTGAAACTTCGCGCCCTTATTAGTGTTAAAAAGCGCAACCAATTTTTCTCAGTTTCAAACAGTTATTCCATTCTGCGGCACAGAAATCAAAGAATCAAAGTTACTACCATCTGAGCCAACGAGGCCGTCATTAGTTGTGTTAATCTATCTATTGACAGCCTCATTGGCTCAGATGGTAGTAACTCTGCATTCTGTACCGCAGGGCCTGGGTTCAATACCCGGCCAGGTCAAACATTTGTGTGCATGAACATGTCTGTTTGATCTGTCCCTGTGTGTTATAAGCTTATATAAGTATGTATATCAGTCATCTGGTTACCATAGTACAGGCTTCTAGCCTAGTTTGGGACCAGATGACCATGTGTGGAAGTTGTCACATAGTATATTATATTATTATTATTATCTTTATTTCCAGCTTGAAGTTTTGGTTGATTTGGGCCCATCACCCGATCAAAAACTAGTAGAAAGCACAATTAAACAGTTGAAATGTGAAGACGGAGTGAAAGATGCATTATTTAAGGACGGAGCGTTCATGGTAGAAACTACTCTACCAAATAAAAAGATCTTGGACTTAGTCTCTCAAAGTTCCGGGAAAAGAGCGGTGCTGCAAGGATTTGGAGGTTGGTATTAGTTAAATACGTCCACTGGCTGTGCCCGCGGTTTCACATGCATAGACATCGTTCCCGTCGGAATATCGGGAAATAAAGTAACCCATGTGTTATTTCAGGGTCTAAGCTACCTATTGTAGGGTTGATGTTATTTAACGTTATATAACATTTTGGTGGTTTTATGGAAAGTATTAATGGCATCGTGTGGTTTCACGGAGATCTATGGCATGTGCGAGGGCATGATGGCAACACAGGGTGGGGGATGCCAGCGCGACAGATGATTGTAGAGCGAGATTGAAGATGGTGGGCTTGGAATAAATCATTTAAAATATGCTGAAGTATTTTAGTATTATTTAATGGAAAAGGCACGGCTTCACTATATATCAAATTTAAGCCCAATCAGTTCAGTTGTTTTGGCTTAAAAGAGTAAAAACAGGGGAATACAAAACATTGATTTAGTAAATTGTAATACACACACAAGGCACGCGTTCGTATACACATAAGTACATAACAACAACAGCCGACCGAAAGGGATGCATTGAAAACCAACGCTAGGTGAGCATTGTTCACCCGGCATATGCTGAATGCACTCCTTTTGCCTCCATATTTAATATATTTCTTTAAAAATAAGTAAATTTGTTTTAATACCTATGGTTAGTCGCGCAAACGCGACTTTCTTGTACGAGTATGATTAATATAAGTTAGAATTTATTTTTATACAAAGTTAGATAGTTAATAATATACCTATTAGTAGATAAGTAAGATTATTATTTTTTGATCATTATTTAATACTTAGACACACACGATTCTTACGGGTATTTGGTAATATTTAATTGTTTGTTAGATTGTTTCTTACTTGGTGTTAATTTCTTTTTTCCTGTTTGTCAACGGAGGCAAAAAACAACTTTTTTTTTTTTAATTTTCCATAGGATTGTGTCAAACTGCTAAGAGGTCATGTATCCTGTTAACAATTTGTTCCTTGTCATATTTATATGATTATTTAATTCACTCTACAGACAGTCAATCAGCCGTATGCATGGTATCAGACCACGGACCCAAGTCAATACTGGGCGTGATAAGGTTCCAACAGAGTGAAGAACAGACACCATTGATAGCAGACGGCAGTATAGATGGTTTGCCTCCTGGAGAGTTGCATGTGCATATTACTGAAGGGGGCGATCTTAGTGAGGTAAATACTTATATATATATATAAAACAAAACATAACATACATTCACGCCTTTTCCCGAAGGGGTAGGCAGAGGTGTAGCCAGGACTCAGTCCCATAGTAGATACAACCACATTCGCCAGAATTTTATTGGTCCCATGTAATAGGGGGCGAGCCTATTGCCATCTACCGGGCACAGTTCCAGACTCCAGGCAGTTATTGAGATAATTCCTCATGGAAAAATCCAATATTTAACACTGTCTAACCTGGGGATTGAACACGGGACCTCTTGATTGGCAGTCAAGCATGCGCCCTCTACGCCACCGAGGCAGTGCATCCCTATAAGCAGTATATATATATTAACTATATATATATATATATAATATATATATATTATATATATATATATATATATATAAACTAATTCGACCGAGCTTGAGCGAGGGCAGTGACCTCAATGTGTGCGACCGAGAGCTACTGAGCGTGCTGGCACGGGTTGCAAGGGCAAAATTAGAGTTTCAGCTGAGGTAATATAGACTCTTAATACTTTTTAGGGCTCCGAACCCTAAAAGGGTGCCGAAGGAGCCCTATTACTAAGCCTCCGCTGTCCGTCCGTCCGTCCGTCCGTCCGTCTGTCACAGGGCTCTATCTCATAAACCGTTATAGCTAAGGTACTTGTAATTTTCACAAAACATGTATTCCTAATGCCGCTACAACTACAAATAATAAAATTAAAAAAAAGTTTATAATTAAAGGTACTCTCCATACAAGCAACGTGTTTTTGCTGCAAAAATTTATTTCTCGATTTCGTTCGTGTATCGTGAAAACGGCATCAGCTAGGTATTTGATTTTTTCACGGAACGTTAATGATTATGATTGCTATAATATGAAATAATTATGACTAAATAAAATTAATAAATAACTGAAGCGTTCATACAAATCACGATTTTTTTTCAAAGTTTCACGCTGTAACACCATAATGGCAATAGTTAATCAACTTGAAAATCTTACACAATATGGGTAACTATAATAGCTATAACAACAAATACTAAAAATTCAATAAATTCAAAAATTCAAGGACTCCCATACAAGACACTTTTCCGTCTAATTAAAATCAAATAAGACTAATTCTGATAACATTATCATTATTTACCTTATATTATACGAGTAAGATACCGTATCCTGTGTAATATTTATAATCTAGATACCTATCTATTGCATATTGCATACCATCATCAGGTTATCTGTATAAAAACTCCTTAATGAGACTGCCAGTTACTTACAGTCTTCCTTATTATTTCAAGTTTTAACAAAAATCATTGCCACCTACGTTCCCTTAACTAACAACCCTTAAAATACCATATCTCTAAATATTTTCAATACGTAAAAATCATAGATAAACAAAGTACCTATTGAACAGGAGACCTCACCCTGAGATATTAGTTGTTAAATCTCGTCATGCCCAGTAATTTCGCTGGTAACTATGTCCTACAGACCGGAATACAGTAATGTTTGCACATTAATGCTTGGCGGATGAATAACTGGCAAAGGTGTGGTACTTCCCCAGGCGGGCCCCTGCAAAAGAGGTCTACCACTATAAAAATTAATTAAATATCTAAATAAATTATCATTTGAGGACCTATTTTATGTATTTACTAGCTGTACCCCGCGGTTTCACGCGCGTAGTGTTCGTTCCCGTGGAAATATCGGGATAATAAGTATCCTATGTGTTATTCCAGGGTCTATACTATCTACATAACGAATTTCAGCCCAATCGGTTCAGTAGTATTGGCGTGAAAGAGTAACAAACATCCATCCATCCTCACAAGCTTAGTAGGATTGTTGTAAATTTGTTCAAATGTATTGTTATAGGGATGCAAATCAATAGGTGGTCCATACAACCCCCCGTGTGCCCCTTCGACCCCTAAAGACCCCCAAAAACGCCATGCAGGGGACCTAGGGCATATAGTGGCTGATGATCAAGGCCGAGCTAATTTTAGGATTGTAGATCACATACTAAAGGTAAGATAATTTTTAATAATAATAATATGGGACAACTTCCACACACGGTCATCTGGTCCCAAACTAGAAGCCTGTACTATGGTAACTAGATGACTGACATACATACTTAATAAGCTTATAACACACAAGGACAGATCAACACAGACATGTTCATGCACACAAATGTTTGATGTGACCAGGGATCGAACCCGGGGCCTGCGGCACAGAAAGCAGAGTTACTACCATCTGAGCCAACGCGGCTGTCAATTATTTCACATCATCATTATCAGCCGGAGGACGTCCACTGCTGAACATAGGCGTCCCCATCGGCACACCCCGGATACTCGTCTCAATTCACATACAAAAGTTACGATATAACTACCTACTACACAGACACTGCACACATGGAGTTTTGTACACGTGCAAGAGTGTGCGTGAGGTGATTTCCTATAGACGCGGGGCTCGTGGAGAGCTCAATCTCGCTCGCGGGGTGAGGAAGGCCCGATTGGTGGGCGAATGACAGTGTCCATTCTGTACATAGTTAACAAGTAACAAGACGAGCAAATCAGGTGCCTGATGGTCAGCATCATGATTGTCCATATCAGACACAGTGCCACCCAGTGTTTTAACATTCTAAATTGTGCGCCGCACTGCACTGTGCCTGTCACCCTGAGATATTAGTTGTGGAACCTTGTCATGCCCAGTAATTTCGCTGGTAACATTGCCCTTCAGTCCTGAACACTGTAACTGTTTGCACATTACTGCTTGGCGGATGAATAATTGACAAAGGTGTGGTACTTCCCCAGGCGGGCCCCTGCAAAAGAGGCCTACCACTACAAGTGTATTCCTAGAAGAAAGAAATTTTATTATTAATTAGAATTTAGAAATTAATTATTAATTAGAAATTAATTAGAAAATTATTTATTAATTAGAAACAAATTTTGTTTCAAAAAATATTTAAATTTGATATGTTTATTTCAGCTATCAGAAATAATAGGACGAGGTGTAGCCATAACGGAAAAATCAGACCAAAACTCCACGGGCGATTGTAAAACTGGTGGAAACGGTTCAGTGTAAGTATGGTCTTAATTTTAAGGTTCCGTACGCAAATGGTGCCGAAGGAACCCTTTTTCTAAGCCTCCGCTGTCCGTCTGTCACAGGGCTCTATAACTGTAAGAGACACTGGTAATTTTCACAAAATATGTATATCTTTTGCCGCTATGACAATCAATAAAAATAATTACATAAATATAAAAAATAATTACATGATAGGTACGTATATAGATTTAGGTATATAGACCAAGTATGTATTTTAGTCACCTTTATGATTCTATCTTTATTTATTTATTAAGAAGTCTGTGGAATACCACCGACCAAATGTTTATTACAGTTCTCTCCTCTCCCTGCACGGTTGTCTGGAAGAGATCGCTCTTAAATAAGATAAGAAAATCCTTTATTGCTCTAAATATAAAAAGATAAAAATTACACATTTAAGTACATTATTAACCCTACATATAATAGTATTACCAAGTAGTGCGGGAATAGGGCAATAGGGATACATTCAGCATATGTTAGGAGCACATAAGCTGTACCCCCAACGCTTAGCGATAAGACCTCCCATTGTTACACTATTAATATTATTAATTGTTATTAGTTTTAAGAAGTTCTTGTTGTGGTGTACCAATAAAGCGTTAATCTATCTATCTATAATTTAAAGGTGCTCTCCATACAACCAACGTGTTTAGTAAATTATGATGTATTTTTTCTGACATTGTTTTTGATTATTTTTAATTTTTTTTATTGTTTTGACTTTTCTTATAATTATTTGATGAATTTTAAAATTGATGTAATTACTAATTTTTAATTGTTTCGATTTAAGTTTATTTATTGATTAATTAGAGTTATTGACCATTTAGCCGTCTGATTAATTATTTAAATAAATAAAACAAGCAAAATCAGACAAAGTAATATAGTCACTATTTAATTGTTTTTGAGGAGTGTCGCTCCTGTCCTTTTAGTATTCTGTGGTAATATAAAAAATATTGATTGATATGGAAATTGTAATAATAATGATTAATTTTAAATCGCTATATTATATTCAGTTAAATGTACATTTGTGAGCACTATGTTGTAACAAAGTTGAAAAGAATGGTCGCTACAAGTTTCTTGCTCATTTCTTCTTGTGGTGCTGTAGTTTGGAAATGAGCGTTAGAGTCTCAACTAAGAGTATATTAAAGTGAGAATGTATATTGAGTGGTCGTAGTATATGCCCCCCCATAATGCTAAGGTTTTTTTTTTTATGATAGTGAGTAACAAGACGAGCAAATCAGGTGCCTGATGGTAAGCGTCATGATTGCCCATAACAGACACAGTGCCACCCAGTGTTTTAAAATTCAAAATTCTGCGCGGCACTGCACTGCGCCTGTCACCCTAAGATATGAAATGTTGAATCTCATTATGCCCAGTAATTTTGCTGGTAACATTGCCCTTCGTACCGGAACACAGTAATGTTTGCACATTACTGCTTGGCGGATGAATAACTGGCAAAGGTGTGGTACTTCCCCAGGCGGCCCCCTCCTAAAGAGGCCTTCCACTACAATAAAAAAAAAAGTGAATATAGGCAAGCAAACCTGGGCACCGTAATGGAATTTTTTATATCATATATATTTTTTATATTACATGGTAGGTAGGAACCCTTAATACACGAGTCCCTCACGCATTTGACCAGTTTATTTTCGTTACAGATTGGCATGTGGTGTAATTGCTCGATCGGCGGGAATTTTTCAAAATCCAAAACGCATTTGCCAATGCGATGGGGTGGTCGTTTGGGACGAGAGGGACCGTCCCTTAGCGGGTAAGGGACGTAGGGTACAGAAGGGATGTTGCGGGAACCATGGGGACAACGGGTCGAATGGTAACGATGGGGAGAAGGGGTCGAATGGGTCGAAAAATGATGAGAACAAAGAGAACGACGTGAAACCGTGTTGTAAATTTTAATTACTTTTTTTGTTAAAAAATCACACTTATATTATAAACGCGTAAGTTTGTATGAATGGATTGATGTTTGTTACTCCTTCACGTAAAAACTACCGAATGAATTGGGTTGATATTCAGTATGTAGGGAGTTTAGACCGTGGAATAATACATAGGGTACTTTGTATCCCGATATTACAAACCTCGCACTTATTGGGGTACAGATAAAACCATTAAAGGAGTGAATAATGTTCGAACTGTCCCCTTGTTGCTGATAAATTAGGGGACAGATCAAACTTTACCGATTTGTCCCCACGAGGGGACAAAACAGGGGGACAGATCGGAATAATTCGTGAAACCGGGGCGGGGCTAGAAAGTAATTTTTTTAAATATCTGTTTTGTTTTGTCAGAAGGATGTAAATATTAGTAAAAATTGTTTTTGGTAAAGGAGTTGTTTTTGTTAAACTTTGTTAAATCGGAAATTTAATTAAAATATTTATCATGAAATTGTGTTTTATTAAGATCTTAGACTATAATAGTCGAGTCTCTCTCGCAAGAGAATATAATGTTTTCTCGCAAATAAATGCCAGATCCTGAGCCAACCTGAAACAAACGATTGAGTGGAAAATTATTCCCTTTTTCTTCATATCTGTCTATTTTCATTTTGTATGAGTGACGTTTGAAAGGTTTCAATTATCTGAGCTAATAATTTATAATGGCAGCATTAATTAATTTTACCATAGAGGTTTTACATTTAACGGGTAACTTCTTTTTATAGTTAATACACATATTAAACATGGTTTCTTTTTAATGGCTACACTGAGAACGGTGACGAGACTTGTCAATTGGCAGAGCGATGGCGGGAAAACGAACCAGGCTGAACGATTGAGGTGTACGGACGAAATACTACGATTCTACGTAATAGCCGAGATTATATCTTTGGATTTAATGTATTTAAATATACAGTCACATCGTTGTGTTTGATTTATAATTACCGTTGGCGCGAGCAGTAATATAAGGATCTTTTACACCATAAATTAAAATCCTCCAAACAAGGCATAACAAGAAAAATAACTGTCAATAAGTGATACTTCATAATTTAATGGACTTAGTGCATCTACATAAAGGGCATTAAAATGAAAATAAAACATTTTAACACATCATTTTAATTAAAATAAAAAAAATGACAATTACATTTAAAAATAAAAATACACTTAAATCTATTTGCAAGTCTTATTTCTTATATATTAATTATTACACATACATTATAATAACATTATATCTTAATGAAATCTACGTTTTAGAATAAGTGTAGTCATATCGATATAAGCCAGTTGAATAATCTAAAATGATCTCTTAAATCATGTCCTCTCGCTTGCACATTACTTAGGGCTCTACTGCGCAAGCGAGAGGACATGATTAGCGCCGCCATTTTAGATTCGTTTATTGACTTCGCATATAAGTGTAATTAATTTTAACACTTTGTCTGCCATCCAACGGTCGAACTAGGTAAGTATTTATCGAAACACATACATATACCTTTTATAAAATACATAATATTTTTAATATCTATTATTATGATTATATTACGTTTCTTAGAAAGTAAAAATCATTATTATCTTTTTTTTTTATGTTTTTGATATTTTTTATATTAAATTACTTGTGCCTTAGCTAAACATTTATATTTTATAGACAAAAGCGGTCTATTCGCTTGAAATACAATATGAATTTGGGATGAAAAATGTAACCCACAAGCGGGATTCGAACCCGCACCTTCCGACCCAAAAAAAACCCTTATGTGTAAACTTCTCCCATATTTATAAGATATTTATTATCTAAGACAACTTTCTTTTAAGCAAATGGTTAAAATAAATAATTAAAACATTTAGAATTTAGACATCGTTTATAGAGTGATTATTTATAATACCACTACAAAGTGTAATTATATTATTTTTATTTGACATTTATTTCATATTGTAGAATAAAATGGTAACACTTCTAAGAACTATATTTATTTGACATGGTAATATTAATATACGTCATAAGTCTTAAGACACAGGATAAGTACATATTTTTACAAATTACGTTTAGAATTTATTAAGCCATGCATATCTAGTGATTTTTCATTTATCTTCATACATACTTTCTTTACATCAGATTTCATTCAAATCAGTATTTTTATAATACAATATATTATTGAGAAGTAATAACACGTTAAAAAGTTCATTTATTTGATCATAGCATGATAAAATTATATGCAATGTTAATTACGGGAGTAACTAGTCACTTGGTGACCAAATTCCTTTTTAAAATATAAAAAAAAACAACGTGTTACATAAAGGTGAGGCAATGGCAATACTTCAAGGGGATGCATCTACCTGTCAACCTGAACAACACTTTGAAATGAAAGAATTGTTTACTAAAAAAATTCGATTTTCCTTACAAAATGGATCAGCAGATTGGCGAATTTCTTGACGGGAAGTAGAAATACCGTGGGGTTACCGGCTTTAGAATAGTACCTCACCCTCACTACCCGTGGTTGCCGGAAGAGCCGGCTAAGGGCTATAGGATCCAGAGGACGGGCAGCAGCGTCCTCTGCGTAAAACCATCAAACTGCGCTCGCCAACCCGCCTGCCAAGCGTGGCGAGTATTGGCAACAACCCCCTTATGGGGGAGGCTTATGTTCAGCAGTGGACTTCCAACGGCTGGATGATGATGATGATGAAGTTGATTTTTTTTTTTTGTGAATTTCGCAATTCTTTAATTTGTAAGTTGTTCAGGTTGAAGAGTAGATGCACCCTTAAGTATTACCTACTACCTACACCTTTTTAAACACATTTGGTATGGCACTCTGAGTCACGTGACTGACTCTTGCTTACGTCATCGCAACTCCTGCTTGTTCTTAACGAGGCGGCGACGGACGAATGCTCCATACAAACGTAAATACCCAAATTATTTACAATCAGAGCATATTTTCAACATTCCATGATATTATTCCGAATGAGACACTAATTACCTAGGTTCCTAATTATATCAAGATACTTCTATTTCGGAGTTATTTTTGAAAATAGCTAAATTTTGCATTTTATCAAAAAATTTTTTCTTTTTTTTGATAGACTAAGCGTCAATTCACTTGAAATACAATATGAAATGGTAAGTCAAATTTCACCTACGGGCGGGATTTAAACCACGCACCCTCCGCACCATTCCGCGTGGTGGGCACTTTTTCTTCCCATTTCATAATGTGTTTTTTATAATATTTTAGTCCAAAGTACTTATATTTTGTATTGAAATATAATTAGGAACCTAGGTATTTAATCTCATTATCGATCGTAAATGACTATATATACTGTATAAGACTATAACGTGGGTATGTTCAAATCAAGAGTGAACAGGTATTTACTGAACAAGCGCGCTCCAACTTAGGCCGCATCATCACTTACCAGCAGGTGAGATTGCGGTCAAACGCTTGTTTAGTTACATATAACAAAAATGATTTAGGTATTATGTTTGTATGGGGAATTCGTGCGTTGCCGCCCCGTTTAAGTTCAAAATTGCTCAGCAATGGCTGTAACAAGAGTCAGCCTGGAAAGTGCGACCTTGCTTTTTCGACTATGTGACAATAAAAAACAACAAAACATGTTTTTTATTGTCACATAGTCGAAAAAGCAAGGTGACAATAGATGGTGTTTAATCCCTTTTTAAATGGTTTAATTTCGTTTGTTCTGTGTTTTTGGGTCAAATATAGTAATAGAAATGTTTCCTTTCCCGTTGACAGATTACTCTGATATTTGGAACAAATCTTCAGTTTAAAAAAAAAAACCGTTTAAAAACAATAATTAGTTTAATATGTACCTTATTTGTCATTTTTTCAACGTGTTACACTTCAAGGAGGTTATATCTATCAGAAATATAATATATTATCAAAATAAAAATATCAATCAATTATTATATTTCTGATAAACGTCGAAGTGGGATAAATACCTGTACGTAATTGAACACATCAATTAGTTAAATCTGTCTACAATCTTTATGTGTGAAGTAACCTAACGTCAGAGCGTTGACACCTGCAAAGCAGAAAACTCAACCTAAACATGACGCTTTAACCCATATATTTCCAGAACACTTTTTAAATTTTTTATGACGACTATTTTTATTTTTTGTTTACAAAATTTCAACTCTAGGTCCAGTGGTTGGGGCTGGGGTTGGAGGTTGATGAGTGAGTGTGTCAGTCAGTCAGGACTTTGATATTTATAATAAAAAAATAGAGAACTGCATAACAGCCTTCCCTGCCCCTATATATTTTAAAGGCGACCTCTGAACAATTCGACACAATCCTATGGAAAATTGACCAAATCGATGTTTTGTATTCCCCTGTTTCCTCTGAATATAGTAAACCTGTTTGATAAATTTATATCCTGATATTTTGAAGATGAAGTAAACTATGTCCCTATCACTTTATTTTTGTTTTTAAACTATTCATTTTTATGTAGTGAACGTACAATCACGCCGTAAAAATGGTATATTTTGAAGTTCACTAGGAAAACAATGAGAGTTTATAAAGGAAACTAAAATGACAGGGAAATAGTTTACTTCACCATAAAAATATTAAAATATTAATTAACAGGATAGGCAGGCAAAGGACACTCCACTGAAGCTACAAGTAATCCGTCTTGACGGAACAATTTTAATGGGCTAGACAGAGAGAACAGATAAAGAAATATACGCGATAGAAAAGGACAGCTTTTATGTTAATATAACGATTTTTAGTTAGGCACTTTATTGCGTCGGAGCTAGAGTCGCTACTTATTTTAAATGATTTTGAGGAGTGTCTCTCCTTTCCCTTTAGTATTCTGTGGTATGATTTAATAATATTCGGAGGAAACAGGAGACTACAAAACATCAATTTGGTGAAGTTTTCATATGATTGTGGCAAATTTCTCGCGAGGATACGCTCTTAAAGGAGGAGTTGGTTGAATAGGTTGAATTTTTAAATAATACTGTGCGTAAGTTACATTTTGGTCACATTTCGATTGTAGACAGAGCGAAGTAGTTTATTTATTGATAAAATGGTTTTTATTAAATTGTATGATGGGCGTGGTGTGAGTTTTTGCTTCATTTGCTATATACTCGTTTTCTTTAAGCAAAACTTATTGAAAAAAAAATGACGGTACAAAGATTTAATTTCAACACATCGCAATATTTTTTCAATCTCGGTAGACGAGAGGTTAGTAAAACATATTCTATAAACTAGATACATAATATATAGAAACTACTGCTACAGCTTTAAATGCAAAATACGGCGTGATAAATAAATATACTTTAGATTTTAAATATATAATTTTTTTTTAAACCGATAAGTAACTTTTACATTATTATGACTAATATTCTGAATTTTAAATCATTATTTTTTCACAATTTTTTCTTACTATCTAAATTTGTTATCAACTTTTGGCATTGAATAGGTTAATGTCATAGGTTAAAAAATAAAATCGCTTTGAAAGCATTTTAAAGCGCATCACGATTATTATTTTTCTTAAAAGTAGATTTATAAGCTCAAAATTTAATAAATACATGAATAATTTATATTTAAGCGCACTTATCGAAATTAATTACATATTTTAAATTTTTTTTTCACTGCTTAAATCTGCGAAAGTATTTTTAGTTTGCCAATCATGACAGCTCTAGTTTAGCACAACATTCTAAATTAAAATAAAAAACTACCATATTTGACTATATTTAGCTTGATCAATTGCAGCTGATGAAAATCTATTTTTCGGCTACATTTTCCAAAAATAAGGTCTAAGAGGGTTCCTAATTTGTCAGTTGAATATACACGATAAGATACTACTTATGTACCAAATTTAAGAAAATATGACCAATAAATTGTCAACCCGGGACCTCATTATCGATAGTCGAACATACGCCCACTGCGCCATTGAGGCAGTAGTTAAAAGAAAGAATTGAGAAATTCGCAAAAAACAAGTATTTTTCATCACGTATGATTAGAATTTAAGTACAAAATGTAAATACACAGATATGGAGAAATAGGCAATAATTCTCCACTCTATTGTTTGTGGTTGGCTCTGGATCTGGCCTTTATTGGCGCGAAAACATATTTTGGTAAAGAAAACCGTATTATTTTATTGCTATTAAAAAAAAAACGTGTATAATATAACCTAATAACTATTTTATTACAATTTTCATAAACACGAAGAAACTGTAAGGTTTTCATTAACATAATATGTTTTCGTGTAAATAAAGGCCAGATCCAGAGCCAACCACAAACAATAGAGTGGAGAATTATTCCCTATTTCTTCATATCCGTGTATTTTCATTTTGTATGGGTGACGTTTAACTTATGCAAAACACACATAATATGTACTTAATCTACACTTAATCACAAATTATTTGGAGTATCTTTCTATGGTGTTCACAACGATCTTCCAACCATTACTTATCTAAATAATACCTTTTTAGATGTGCCTCGCGGTTTCACTCGCGTAGTGTTCGTTCCCGTGGGAATATTTGAATAAAAAGTACCCTATGTGTTATTCCAGAGTCTATACTATCTACATACCGAATTTCAGCCCAATCAGTCCGGTAGTTTTGGCGGGAAAACGAAACAAACATACACACAAAAAAACAGCGCTATCCATTGATTTAAAGAAAAGGGGAGATGAGGTACTAGCTTCGCGAAAATGGAAAGCTCAAATTAGGTCCCATTAGGTCCACGTACGTCAGTAAAGTTAATTGTCTAGATCGCACTTCGGTCTTAGGTACGTTTTTCTATCTTTGTTGTTTCAGATTGTACATGCAAGTTGTTGAGTAAGCGCTGAGAGAACGTACCCTATCTCCCCTTTTTTTTAAATATGGCGCTAGCGTGGTTTTTTGCGGCATCTAGATGGCGCTGGAGTCGAGTTAGAACTCGCTATAGTTTTGTTTACCAGTTACAAACGTTACTTTTTACATTGTACTGAGATTTATAATATTGGTAATTATTAGAATAAAATATAGCTTGATACGTGACAACAATTAATTTTTCGGTCGTGATTCCTTAAAAAAATTAGGTATATGAAATGCTACACTAGCATTAAGTTAGTCCTAGCGTTGTGCTGAATTATAAATAAATATATAAATCATATCAGGGTTATTCATAATACAAATGATTAATTAAACACCTACCCTCTTCGAACTTAATTTACGGAAATTCAACCAAAAAAATGTTTGTTCAGCTGTCGTCTTTCCAAAAGGTAAAATATACAAGGTCTTTCCCCGATGGGGTAGGCAGAGGTTTATAGTGTATAACCCAGGACTCAGTCCCACAGAAGGCACACCTATACTTGGCTAGTTATGTTTTAAGTCCCATTGCCAACTACAGGGCACAGAATTAACAACCTAAAAACCTATCAAATTAAATTATCCATTTTTATCGATTTTTAGGTGATTCTTCAATAAATCAACAATAGAGTATTTAAAAAAAAAAATTTTTTTTATTTTTTATTTATTTTAAAACTTTAATGACCAAATCAATGTTTTGTATTCCCCTGTTTCCTCCAAATATCATAAACCCATTCTATAAATTTATAAGCTGATAATTTTATAGTGAAGTAACCTATGTCCCTGTCATTTTAATTTTTCTTATAAACCCTTGGTTGTTTCATAGTGAACTTCGAAAAACCCCAGTTTTACCCACGTGATTGGACGTTCACTACAAAAAAATGTAGTTTATAAACAAAAATGAAAATATAAGAACATACTTTACTTCATCTTTAGAATATCAGGATATAAATATATCAAATAGGTATACTGTATTCGGAGGAAACAGGAATACAAAACATCGATTTAGTATATTTTCCAAAGGATTATGTCAAATTGCTAAGAGGTCTTCTTTCCTGATATCAATGTATTTAATTATAGAGTATCATGTCAGTAGTTTAACATCGAACCTGTGTTATTGTCACTAGATTGACAGACAGCGACAAAGTAACAAACTAAATCCACCAATTCTTACATTTGCCAAACATTTTTTTAATACAATATCAGCAACAAATGACACATGTCATCAACAAATACATACATATGTATCAATATATGACACATATTATCAAAGTATGACACACATTGTCAACAAATGAAACGTTCAATCAACAGTGGAGTCGTTTTCCTCGTCTTTGGCGGTTAGATGGAAAATTATGACAGGAATCGAACCCAACACCATGCAGGAGCCCATGCCGTAGAAACACCATTCGTAGCCACCGGTCACATCGCGGATTAGACCTGTAAAATAAATTAATACTTATTTTTATACATGGAAACTCGTTTGGATTAAATTGGATTTTTTTCTGAATACAAAGGGTATTGTTATTTTCTAGAACCTAGTTGTCTTTATTTTACGTAATTACATGTAGTAATTTTTAGATCTTCAAAAATGTGGGTACGTGTGAGCGAGAGGGCGAAATGCTTTGGACTGCGCCATAACATTAATATCGTTGGTTCAAAAGCTATCAGACAGATTGTCCGTTATTTGATAGACTTTAAGTTCGATTTTTATTATTTCCTATGGAACTATAGGTACACCCATTTGCCAAACTCACCAGCGGTAGGCGGTACAGAAATAGCGGCGATGCTCTGGAACATTCTAACGAGGCCGTACGATGAAGCGATGCGAGCCGTGCCGAATGCGTCCGCTAGTAATACTGGTACTAGGAGAAACCAGCAACCTAGGCATAGACCATAGGCTCCTGCGAAGAAAAAAATATTAGAGTTTCGTACTTCAAAAGGAAATAAGGAACCCATATAGGATCACTTTGTTGTCTGTCTGTCTGTGTGTCTGTCCATCTGTCAAGACACTTTTTCATGTGGTGGAGGTATAAAGCTGAAATTGATCTCTGTAAGATTTTTTTTATGCCTGATGGTAAGCATCATGTTTGCCCATATCAGACACAGTGCCACCCAGTGTTTTAAAATTATAAATTGTGCGCGGCACTGCACTGCGCCTATCACCCTGAGATATTAGTTGTTGAAACTCGTCGTGGCCAGTAATTTCGCTGGTAACATTGCCCTTCATACCGGAACACAGTAATGTTTGCAAATTACTCCTTGGCGGATGAATAACTGGCAAAGGTGTTATACTTCCCCAGGCGGCCTCCTGCAAAAGAGGTCTACCACTACAAAAAATGTATGGCTTAACAATTTATTTTTTAATAATTGGAATGTTTAGGGAGGAAGACCTTAAACTGTAATTAGCTGTTTTAACAACATACAATCATGCCTTTTTTCCCGAAGGGTAGGCAGAGGTGTACTCAGACTCAGTCCCATAGTAGATACACCCACATTTCGCCAGTATGTTATTGGTCCCATGTAATAGGGGGCGAGCCTATTGCCATCTACCGGGCACATTTCCATACTCAGGCAGTTATTGAGATAATTAACTTAATGGCAAAAATCCATTAACTACATATTTGCCTGACCTGGGGAGCGAGCCCGAGACCTCATAATTAACAGTCGAACTTGCGCCCAAAAGTCACCTGAGCAGTAAGTAGTCATTAAAATAAAATAATTAAATTACTATATGACAGCCTCGTTGGCTTAGATGGTAGTAACTCTGCTTTCTGTGCCGCAGGGCCCGGGTTCTATCCCCGGCCAGGTCAAACATTTGTGTGCATGAACATGTCTGTTTGATCTGTCCCTGTGTGTTATAAGCTTATATAAGTATGTATATCAGTCACCTGGTTACCATAGTACAGGCTTCTAGCCTAGTTTGGGACCAGATGACCGTGTGTGGAAGTTGTCCCATATTATTATATTATATATTAAGTTCTCTTTTTAAGTGTAATCTTTATAAAGCTTGGTCTCAATAAAGAGTATTGTATTGTATTGTATTGTATATTACCTGAAGCGACAGCTAGCGCCCACCATGATTTCAAACTCGGCAAAGAAAGTACCGCGATGCCAGCCACTAGAATGCTGAAAAAAGGTTTAGTCATCAGTCGCCATTTTGGTTTTTTGTCAACATAGCGACTCTTTGAAATACAGTCTGTTCTTTTTGAATGTGGCCTCAAAGGAAATCAGACATCTCACTATCATACGTTACACTATTAAAAGGTGAAAGTTTGTATGGATGGATGGATGTTTGTTACTCTTTCACGCCAAAACTACTGAACCGATTGGTGCTGAAATTCGGTATGCAGTTAGCTTAGACCGTGGAATTACACATAGGTTTTTTTATGATAGTGAGTGACAAGACGAGCTAATCAGGTGCCTGATGGTAAGAAGCATCATGATCACCGTATCAGACATAGTGCCACCCAGTGTTTTATAATTCTAAATTGTGCGTGACACGGCACTGCGCCTGCCACCCTGAGATATTAGTAGTTGAAACTCGTCATGCCCAGTAATTTCGCTGGTTACATTGCCCTTCAGACCGGAACACAGTAATGTTTGCACATTACTGCTTAGCTGATGAATAACTAGCAAAGGTGTGGTACTTCCCCAGGCGGGCCCCTGCAAAAGAGGCCTACCACTACAGGGCCTATACTACATAGGGTTCCCGATATTCCCACGGGAACGATGTCCACGCGGGTGAAACCGTAAGCCTATAATCAACTACCTAAGTACCCGCTTACCTGATAATATAGGCCTTTCTCCTGCAGAATAGATGTAGGTCACAGAGCCAGCCTAGACCTAATCTACCTATTAGGTCTAAAACTGCGCTGATGGCTACTAGACGGCCTGGAACAATCGATCAATGAATTATATAAACTTTCAACAAAAAAGTTAATTTTCATCATCTGAGAAAACCCAAATTATGTGAATTATTAAAAAAAACTAATCCGCCATTTTTGCAAAGTCTCCATATTGGATTTACAATGACGTCACTTCGATGTTGTAATAGATTTTTTAAGATAGCCTACTACTATTTATTACTCTATTTGCCAGTTACAAAATAACATAACATACAATCACGCCTTTTTCCCGAAGGGTAGGCAGAGGTGTACTCAGTACCATTACATGGGACTGAGTCCTGGGTACTGCGCCTGTCACTCTGAGATATTAGTTGTTGAAACTCGTCATGCCCAGTAATTTCGCTGGTAACATTGCTCTTCAGACCGGAACACAGTAATGTTTGCACATTACTTGGCGGATGAATAACTGGCAAAGGTGTTGTACTTCCCCAAGCGGCCCCCTGCAAAAGAGGCCTACCACTACAGACCATAGAGCTTTATGGTTTAATATTCGCCAGTTTTTCAAAAGTTAATTTTTTGGCGTCATACGTCATATTACTTTATATGTCAGTAATTTTTTTTCTTAACGTCGCACGGTTCATACATGTCACATGAACCGATACTCACCAGCGCTGGCCTTGCTATGCGTAGCGCATACAGTGTAAGCAGGGAGGTAGTACCCTATATACACTAGCTGTTTAAAAATGTTCTTTAGAAGATTTTTGTAGCATAGGCGTCTATGGCGTTTTTATTCTATGGTTTTATTCGCTATTTTTCAAAAGAAGTTACTTTTTTTTGGCGTCATACGTCTTAATAGTTTTTATATGTCAGTAATTTTTTTTTCTTAGCATCGCACGGGTCACACTTGTCACATGATCCAATACTCACCAGCGCTGGCCTTGCTATGCGTAGCGCATACAGTGTAAGCAGGGAGGTAGTATAACGCGTACGGAGACCCACAAGACATTAGGGCTACTGAAGCGCAGAGGAGACCAAATCGATATGACTTTAGTAGAGATACGTCTAGATATCTGAAAGAATATCATAACAATTATAACTCGACAGAAAACAGTAGAAACAGAACTAATTTAAAGTTTTTTTTTTATGATAGCGAGTGACAAGACGAGCTAATAGGTGCCTGATGGTAAGCATCATGATTGCCCATATCAGACACAGTGCCACCCAGTGTTTTAAAATTCTTAATTGTGGGCGGCACTACACTGCGCCTGTCACCCTGAGATATTAGTTGTTGAATCTCGTTATGCCCAGTAATTGCGCTGGTAACATTGCCCTTCAGACCGGAACACAGTAATGTTTGCACATTACTGCTTGGCGGATGAATAACTGGCAAGGGTGTGGCGCCCCCAATATTTTTTACACTTTTCTGGCGAGCTTTAGCTAAATTATAACTGAATGATTATGTATGTACTGCTTGAGCCCCGCGGTTTCACCCGCGTAATCTTCGTTCCCGTGGGAACACAGGACAAAAAGTACCCTATGTGTTATTCCAGGATCTAAACTATCTCAATACCGTATTTCAGCCATTGATTTAAAGAAAAGGGGACATGAGGTACTGCAACGTCAGTTCTATTATTTATTCTGTGGTTCTGCCTTCTCGAAAATGGAATGCTCAAATTAGATCCCATTATTGGGCTGGTTTTTTGATCGTCAGTTACGGTTAAGTTAACCATTTGTCAAACTAACTATAGTTAAATTTCTAAACAATTGTTAAATCGTGTGGAAAATAATAGTTAATCAGGGATGAAAAAACGAATTTTGTCGAATTTTAACTATTTGTCAAAAAAATTAACTATTCGTCGACTTAACCAGTGATCAAAAAACCCAGCCTAATAAGTCCACGTACGTCAGTAACGTTAGGTCGTACGACCGAATAATATAGTTGTCTCGGTCGCACTTCTGTCTTAGGTACGTCTTTCTATCTTTGTTGTTCATTATATGTCACTGTGCAAACTTCACACTGAGCAAATTGCACGTGACAGTTGTTGAGTAAGCGCTGAGAGAACGAACCCTATCTCCCTTTTTCTTTAAATCAATGATATAACCCGTGTTTTCGAGCAGTATATTAATAATATTCTACTTATTCTACTAATAATCCTTCCTACTAATGGGTATTATAAATGCGAAAGTTTTTGAGGACGGATGGATGTTTGTTACCTTTTCACGCCAAAACTACTGAACCGATTGGGCTAAAATTCGGTACATATGTAGTATAGACCCTGGAATAACACATAGGGTACTTTTTACCCCGATATTCCCACGGGAACGAACACTACGCGCGTGAAACCGCGGGGCACTGCTATAGTCGAATATTTGTGTCAAAACTGTATTAAAACTAAACGGTTGTCTCACGGTTGTCTGGATGAGATTGCTCTTAGCGATAAGACCGCCAATTGTTGCACTATATACTGTTTTCTTTAATTTTTAAGATTTATTGTTTTGTGGTGTACCAATAAAGTGTTTATTTATCTATCTATCTAAAAGATACTTACCTAGAGATCTTGTCAACGCAGCTCCTCTTGGTGACGACGTCGACCTGTTCCTTCTCTTCTTGCTGCTTCTTCAGGGCTTGTTCTAGTTCTAACTTCGCTTGGATTATACGTGCCGGGAGAGGGGGGCGGATGTAGAGAGACCTGTTTTAAATGATAATAATATAATAATATGGGACAACTTCCACACACGGTCCTCTGGTTCCAAACTAGGCTCGAAGCCTGTACTATGGTAACCAGATGACTGATATACATACTTATATAAGTTTATAACACACAGGGACAGATCAAACAGACATGTTCATGCACACAAATGTTTGACCTGGCCGGGGATCGAACCCGGACCCTGCGGCACAGAAAGCAGAGTTACTACCATCTGAGCCATCGAGGCTGTGATCATCAGAACATAACATGTACACACTTTTTCCCCATTTTATAGACTCAGTACCATAGTAGGTACACCCACATTTCGCCAGTATGTTATTAGCCCCATGTAATAGGGGGCGAGCCTATTGTCATAGCATGCCGTAACAAGCAATGTTTTTTTTACATTAATTTAGTATACTAATGAATATCAGCCGCGTGCGGACAGATTATTTTTTTTATGATAGTGAGTAACAAGACGAGCAAATGAGGTGCCTGACGGTAAGCATCATGATTGCCCATATCAGACACAGTGCCACCCAGTGTTTTAACATTCAAATTTCTGCGCGGCACTGCACTGTTCCTGTCACCCTGACTACCACTACAAAATAGATAGCCGTGTGTCCCGCCGTAGGAAGATTACGTCAGGACATTAGGCTTCCCCCATAAGGGAGGGGTTTTACCAATATTTTTCACGCTTGACAGGCGCGGGTTGACAAGCCCAGTTCGATAGTTTCATGCAGAGGACGCTGCTGCCTCTGGATCTGTTAACCTTTAGCCGGCTCTTACAACCCCGAGGAGAGAGGTTGGAGTACTATTTTATAGTCAGTACAGCCACATAGCAAATATGATTTGTTAAAGTTGGCTGTGTGTTTCCCAACCATGTAATAGCCCTCGTTAACCCCTTTTTAATCTAGTGGGAGCCGTGAGAAGAGTCTCACAATATGTGTATCTATAGAGATAGAGATACATATTGCAGGAGTGGGCAGCAGCACTCTCCGGCACCAAGTATTCCAACTGCTGCGATCACCAAGCCGCACAACAAGCGTCAGCATCCAGGCTTAATATCCCCATATGAATAGTTTATGGCGTTCTATGGGCTATGAGGAAAACCTATGTTCAGAAGTGGACGTCTTCCGGCTGATGATGATGTTAAAGCAGATTTTTAAGCTCAAAGTCGCGCAACGAGCTATGGAGAGGGCTATGCTCGGGATTTATCTGCAAGATCGAATCAGAAATGAGGAGATAATAATATAATAATAATAATATGGGACAACTTCCACACACGGTCATCTGATCCGAAACTAGCCTAGAAGCCTGTACTATGGTAACCAGATGACTGATATACATACTTATATAAGCTTATAACACCCAGACACATATCAAACAGACCCGTTCACGCACACAAATGTTTGACCTGGCCGGGGGTCGAACCCGGGGCCTGCGGCACAGAAAGCAGAGTAACTACCATTTGAGCCAACGAGGCTGTCACCAACGAGATTCGTAGACGAACGATAGTTACCGACATAGCATTAGACAGACAGACAGAGGATTAGCAAGTTGAAGTGGCAATGGGCCGCACATAGCATGATGTAGAACTGATGGCCGATACGATAGGTTCTCGAATAAAGACCACGGAGCGCATCAAAGGACGTCCACACGATGGACAGAAGATCTAATAAAGCTGCAGAAACACATTGGATGCAACCCGATTAAAACCCGGCTAGATGGAAATGGCAATAGGCTCGCCCCCTATTACATGGGATCAATAACATACTGGCGAAATGTGGGTGTATCTACTATGGGACTGAGTCCTGGGTACACCTCTGCCTACCCCTTCGGGAAAAAGGCGTGAATGTATGTATGTTATGTTATGTAGATGGAAATATATCGGGGAGGCATGTGTCCAGCGGTGGACGTCCTACGGCTGATGTGATAATGAATATAAACGTACCTGCTAATATTCCTCCTCGAAGCCTTATAAACACACGTGCTGTCCGTGGACAAGTCTTCAACAGAATGCAAGATGGAGGACGATCGAGTCGGACGTAACCGAAGACGTCCTACGTCGCGGGACATACCTGAGAAGATAAATTATTATAAACAAGATAGATCTTTATTGCTTATACATCCGCCGTGGAGTTACCGGCTTTAGAATAGTGGTCCCCCCTCTCTCCCCGTGGAGGCTCAGGGTTAACAGATCCAGAGCAGGCAGCAGCGTGCTCTACAACTAGCCATCGAACTGCGCTCGACAACCGCACAACAAGCGTGGCGAGTATTGACAACAACCTTCCTTTATGGGGGAGGCCTATGTTCACTAGTGGATTACCAACGGCTGAGATGATGATAATGATGATTGCTACATAACAATTGGCGGTCTTATTGCTAAAAGCGATCTCATCGAAAAGCGTAAATTACATCGATTTAAAGAAAAGGGGAGATAGGGTACGTTCTCCCAGCGCTTACTCAACAACTGGCACGTGCAATTTGCTCAGTGTGAAGTTTGCACAGTGACATATAATGAACAACAAAGATAGAAAGACGTACATAAGACAGAAGTGCGACCGAGACAACTATATTATTCGCTCGTACGACCTTACTTTACTGACGTACGTGTGCCTAATTTGAGTTTTCCATTTTTAAGAAGCCAATACCTCATCTCCGTTTTTCTTTGAATCAATGATAAATTAAGAAATTTAAGAAATCCCCTCCTCTTACTGCTTCATCATTATACCCTGGACACCTTATATATGAAACACTAGCAGTGCCCCGCGGTTTCACGCGCGTAGTGTTCGTTCCCGTGGGAATATCGGAATATAAAGTACCCTATGTGTTATTCCAGGGTCTAAACTACCTGCATACCGAATTTCAGCACAATCGGTTCAATAGCTTTTGCGTGAAAGAATAACAAATATCCATCCATCCATCCTCAGAAACTTTCGCATTTATAATATTGGTAAGATAGTAGGATTTAGTGTCGCTCATCTTCCCAATATAATATACTAGTGTTAACAAAGCGGCTTTGCTTGCAATTACGAAACGTGGAAATTTTACACTAAAACTTTGACGCTGTTTTTGGACCCCTTAGAATGTGAATTTTCAAAAATCCTTTCTTAGCACACGTCCAGACCACGAAAAGAACCTACATTCCAAGTTTCAAGTCTCTAGGTTCAGTGGTTTGGGCTCTGCGTTACATGTGAGGTTTAAGTCTCTTCTGTATTGTACAAATAAAGTATTATCAGTATCAGCCCTAGGATACTCCGCAATAAAGATATGAAGCTACAAGTATCCGGGGCGTCCGTCTGGACGGAACAATGTCTATGTGCTAGACAGAGAGCACAGATAGAGAGATACACGATAGAAAGAGAGCCAGCTTGTATGTTAATATAACGATAATTAGTTAGGCGCTGTGCGACCTGAATTGCACTTTATTGCGTCGGAGCTAGAGTCGCTATTAACCTAAATGATTTTGAGGAGTGTCCCTTCTGTCCCTATAGTATTCTGTGGTATGGGGCGAATGAGGATCTTAGGACAAAACGAGAATTAAATATCAAACGGAGCAATAATAATTTACGAGGCGAAAAAGGAATAAAACGTGAGGTGAACATGGATTTCACGTGTGGGGCGAAACGTTGTGGGGCGAACACGGGACAAATCAAACTTACCAACAACTCCTAGAACGTCAAGTCCTTCAGAGTCTTCGGAGTCAGAATGCTGGTGGTACGGTATAGGAGGCCGTGGTATCTACAACAAAATTAATATAATATCTCATTTTCGTTGATGACCTGACCCATTTCCAAAAGTTCTCATGCAATCCAAAACAAGCGAAAGAAAAGGACTAGAATTATTATTAGGTATTGGTATTATTGGTTTGTTTTTTTTTTTTTTTATAATAGGACAAAGTGCCTTTATTGAAAAAATACTTTTTTACTAGTGAGTGACAAGACGAGCAAATCAGGTGCCTGATGGCAAGCATCATGATTGCCCATATCAGACACAGTGCCACCCAGTGTTTTAAAATTATAAATTGTGCGCGGCACTGCACTGCGCCTGTCACCTTCAGATATGAGTTTTTGAAACCCATCATGCCCAGTAATTTCGCTGGTAACATTGCCCTTCAGACCGGAACACAATAATGTTTGCACATTATTGCTTGGCGAATGAATAACTGGCAAAGGTGTGGTACTTTCCCAGGCGGGACCCTATACAAAAGAGGCCTACCACTACAAACAATAGAGCTACCTACATAATAATAATATGGGACAACTTCCACACACAGTCATCTGGTCCCAAACTAGACTTATATAAGCTTATAACACCCAGACACAGATCAAACAGATATGTTCATGCACATACTATCACATACTATCTATCAGTAAAATTTCGTGTACAGCCCGTTAAATCTGTTTATTTATTTATTTTAAATTCCATGTGGTGCTTACAGCAATGCTAAAGCGCACAACAAACCAGTTTAATATTTAATTATAACACAACTAGGTAAATACTGAATAAGTTAACAATACTTCTTACCTAATAATAACTTTCCAATCGAATACAGTAACTCAAGAATATTAATAAGAGGCATGTGGAATATAGCCACTTGAGCAGTTCGATAGCTTGTGCTGTGGGGGCGTAGTACCTATGATGTTTTGGTCACTGTTCTGTGTCCTTAAGAGGTTACATGAGGACAAACGTATTCCCGTGTTTCCTCCCTAGATAACTGCGTCAGAGCAATGGTTTTTTTTTTATAATCTAGGTCTTCAGTGAGCATGTCCCTGTCATTTTCATTTTACTGCAAACACATTGTTAAATGAAGTATGACCCTTTAAAAACATGAAAAACTGTCCCAGTTGTACTCGCGTAATTAGACGTTCACTAGAAATAAACGAAGAGTTAAGGAACAAAAATAAAATAACAGGAACATAGCCTAATTCATCTTCTAATTTTCAAGATATAAATTTATGGATAAAATCAATTATTCTCGGAGGAAACACGGGAATACAAAACATAGATTACGTAAATTTTCCATAGGATTGTGTCAAACTGCTAAGAGGTCCTGTATCCTGTTAAGACTCTCACCTCTCTCGTCAATGGTTGTGTTCGTTTATCTTCATTAATAAGTGGAGGTAGTTCCGTGTCGCGACGGAACAAGCTCTGCAGACGCGTGTCTTTGTTCTGTACCACTGGCTTACCTGCGGAAATGAGCTTAACAACATGTGCTGAAGAGAATATTCGTTACATATAAAAAGGAGATGAGCCAAAAAGCAAGTTTCGTTCGGGATAGGAATTCTCTTAGATTTCACTGGCGAATCTGGAGATATAATATTATAAAATGGTAAATTAATACTCGGAGGCGGCTTTAGGGGGTGGCGAGTAGGGCAACCGCCCGAGGCCTCGCGCTTGCGGGGCCCTCGCGCAATTCACCCGAGTAAAAAAATAATTTATAAAGTAAAAAATAAATCTTAATATACTTATAAGGTACAAAAAAAACGCGTAACTGAGTTAATTTTTTGTTAATTAATTAATTAACTGAATATGAAATAAAATAGAAACATTCGTAACAATTTGTTTTAGCGCTTCAATTTTTAAAATTTGTGCTAAATTTTAACTTATTTTCTCTCTACTAAAATCGGACACTCGACTCAATTCCATACAAAAGCCGCGCTATAACTACCTACTACACAGACACTGCACACATGGAGTTTTGTACACGCGCAAGAGTGTGCGTGAGGTGATTTCCCAGCAAAGAGAGGCTCGTGGAGAGCTCAATCCTGCTCGCGTGGTGAGGAGGGCTCGATTGGTGGGTGGATGACAGTGTCCATTCTATACCTAGTATTATTATCTGTTCTGTGGTAATAGTTCCTTACGAGTAGTGCTTCCATTGCGCGCGATTTGCAGTTTGCAGCTTCACGAATGGTCATTGACCCTTGACCCCAGGTCGCGCGAATAGCAAGTGCGGTGCGGTGTCCATTACTTCTTGAGTCTCAGGACAAAGTTATACATACATACATACATGCATACAGTCACGCCTTGTTCCCGTTGGGGTAGGCAGAGACTATTTCTGTCCACTTGCTACGATCCTGACATACAATTTTCGCTTCATCTACTTTCATCACTTCGGTTGTTAGTACTTTTGACCTGACCTTTCCTTAAGATAACATCAACTTGTTCATGAAAGGTACGCCTAGATCGACCCCTACCGACTTGACCATTCACACTAGCCTTATAAATCTCCTTTCATCCATCCTCTCCACATGTCCGAACCATCTAAGCATTCCTTTCTCTATCTTTGTCACTACATCTTCTAACACGCCACAGCGTTCCCTTATCACACTATTCTTCACAAAGTTATTCAACACCCTTATTTGTAATGTGATCATTATCTCAACGTGTTTAGGTTCATTATACTGCATATTTCGCACTAGTGCTTTTTACTTTACGTTTTTTTTATCGCTACAAAGAGTATATATGCCAAAAAACAATAAATATTTTTTGAATTAATTATAAATACATTAACTCATTGACAATATTTTTTTTATCATAATTTCATCTAATTATGTATTTTTAACAACAAATTAACCTCATTTTGTTTATTGAATTTTGTGTTTATTACATTTTAATATGTATTTGCCAGGGCATTTGCCCGGATTAGAGCGCGGCACGTGAAAAAAAAAACAGCGCGCCATTTTCATTAGACAATAGAAGAATACTTTATTACATACCAAAAAAGAAGCAATATAAAAGACACGGTAAGCAAACGGTGGTCTTATCGCATAAAACAATTTGTTACAGACAACCGTTAGCTAATAATTTATACTAAAATTTTCATTGCGTGGTTTTTAATTAATATTACTTATTAAAAATGTCAACATTTATCGAAAACTCTTCTTCGATAGATGTTGACATTTGAGCAGTTACAAGATCTTATCGATCTTATCTTATTATCTTAATATAAACGTCGTATGAAACACGTGTGCTATGAACATTCCGCTACTCGGTATCTCTTATCCACGCTCGTCTTCGGCTCGCGCGAACAATACCACCTCGTGCGTAATGTTCAACTTAGCACTTGTATTATAATGTACTATTATAAGGTTTTATTTGATACTAACCTTCCTGCAGGATATGTTCGAGTAGCTGCGAGCACTCGGTAGTAGTAGTAGTGGGGGGGGAGGGAGAGCTCGCGGGGGGGGAGGGCGCGGGCCGGTACAGTGTCGCTGACACACACACGTGTAACATGCCGCCTCCTGGAAACATACATAATATACATAACATAACATACATTCACGCCTTTTTCCCAAAGGGGTAGGCAGAGGTGTACCCAGGACTCAGTCCCACAGTAGATACACCCACAATTCGCCAGTATGTTATTGGTCCCATGTAATAGGGGGCGAGCCTATTGCCATCTACCGGGCACAGTTCCAGACTCTAGGCAGTTATTGAGATAATTCCTCATGGAAAAATCCAATATTTAACATTGCCTGGGACCTGGGGATCGAACCCGGGACCTCTTGATTGGCAGTCGAGCATGCGCCCTCTACGCCACCGAGGCAGTCATAATATACAGTTACAAATAAATAATATAAATAATATGTGACAACTTCCACACACGGTCATCTGGTCCCAAACTAGGCTAGAAGCCTGTACTATGGTAACCAGATGGCTGATATACATACTTATATAAGCTTATAACACTGCTGAGTCAACCGGCCAGTCTTCAGATCAGTCAGATGTTAAAGTAGGTACTTAATCATATTTTTTTATGATATTTCTAACAGACTACAGTGATCTGTTACTCCTTTCTCGACTTGAACCCACAGCCTCACCGTTCCGCGTGGTGGTGCTCTATCCAAGCTCTGTCATCGTTGAAATTCTTCTATCCCACATTCGTATGTGGTTAGAGGGGCATGATTTAACACTCATGAACCATTTCAAGAGTTATCTCATGTGTATCTTCAAACTAACTGATTTCTTGGACTTGATCTGGCTTCGCACAAAAAAAAAACATTTTCACTCACCCAAAAGCAACATAGTCCCATGCAAGCCATACATATCGACGAGCTTTTCAATCAGCATGGGGAACACGAAGCTGCCAGCCGCTGTCCCGCTCACACATATACCGTTAGCTAACGCTCTGAAAAGAGAAAGACATACTTTACTGATAATCAGTTAGCATCCTCTTGGGGTAATTTGTAATCATAATTTAGAACGACTGCAACTTTGGACGGCAACAGACTGTGAAAGCGTAAAAAAATCAGCTGTTGCATAGAAGAGATCATTGACCTTGAACAAAATGTATAACACAGATGATTTCATAGTTGTCTTCATAGTGAAAGGAAAGGGACTTGTAATTCAAGGAAGCTGGCTTCCTTGAATTACATCGATCGATGTTTTGTATTCCCCTGTTTCCTCCGAATATAATAAACCCATTCTATAAATTTATATCCTGATATTTTTATGGTGAAGTAACCTATGTCGCTGTCATTTTAATGTTTCATATAAACCCTTGGTTGTTTCATAGTGAAGTGACTTCCAAAAATTCCAGTTTTACTCGCGTGATGGGACGTTCACTACAAAGAAATGTAGAGTTTATAAACAAAAATAAAATGATAGGGACATACTTTACTTCAACTTTAAAATATCAGGGTATTTATATATCAAATAGGTCATAGGTTTACTGTATTCAAAGGAAACAGGGGAATACAAAACATCGATTTAGTAAATTTTCCATAGGATTGTCTAACTGCTAAGAGGTCCTCTTTCCTGTTAAGAAGAAATATTTTACCTGTGCTTATCGAAGTACTGGGAGACGATGACAATACCAGGGGTAGTAGAAAGACCACCACCAATTCCTGAAAATAATGTTATATTTGTGAATGCTTACCACTTAAATTTTAAAATCAAAATCCTACTAATATTATAAATCTCATATTTCAGTACAATGTAAAAAACTTACGTTTCTAACAGGTGAACAAAACGCTTGTGAGTTCTAACTCACCTCCAGCGCCATCTAGCGCGGTTTTGGTTAGATTGATGAATGGATGTTTGTTACTCTTTCACGCCAAAACTACTGAACAGATTGGGCTAAAATTTGGTATGTAGGTAGCTTAGACCCTGGAATAACACATAGGGAACTTTTTTCCTGATATTCCCACGGGAACAAAATCTACGCGTGTGAAACCGCGGGGCGCAGCTAGTACTTAATATAACAAAACGTCACGCTTTTCAAAGGAGTAGTAGTATCTCAATGACAGCTTAGAGTCTGGAACTGTGTCCGATAGATGGCAATAGGCTCGCCCCCTATTACATGAGACCAACAACATACTGGCGAAATGTTGGTATGAGATTGAATACCTGTGTGGTCCCCAGAATTCAATGTAAGCAGAGCTGTGCCTACCCCTTCGGAAAAAAGGCGTGATGTTATGCAATGTAAAAGAAACTCACCAGTCATAACACCGAAAGTCAACAACAAATGCAGCAGTCCTTTCGCGAAGAATGACAGCGAGAGTCCTGCCGCACAGAACAAGCCTCCGATGAACACGACCGTCCGACACGAGTACTTCTCGCAGAGTGCTGATGAGAGCGGTGCTGAGGGAGAAAATACCTTAGATTATTTTCTAAATACCCTCGTCTAATGGATTAGGATATGTTATAGATTTTTTTTATGATAGTGAAAGACAAGACGAGCAAATCAGGTGCCTGATGGTAAGCATCATGATTGCCCATATCAGACACAGTGCCACCCAGTGTTTTAAAATTCAAAATTGTGCGCGGCACTGCACTGCGCCTGTCACCCCGAGATATTAGTTATTAAAACTCGTCATGCCCAGTAATTTCACTGGTAACATTGCCCTTCAGACCGGAACACAGTAATGTTTGCATATTAATGTTTGGCGGATGATTATCTGGCAAAGGTATGGTACTTGCCCAGGCGGCCCCTGCAAAAGAGGCCTACCTACTAGTTTATAGATAGTTTAACCATCAAACATAGCTATAGCACAGTACACTAAGAACCGAAGTTCGTCTTTATAGAATTTGGACGCTGCCGGTCAAAGTGTGTGCGCGCCGTATACGCACAGACTGCCACGCACACATGTGCATAATCTGTGGGGGACTCGGGTGTCGGCAGTGTGGGTTGTTCCGCGAGTATGATCGCGATAAAAATTGTTTATCATGACTTCGAACAGAGGCAAAAAATATTGTAGTGTCTTTGGGTGTCTCAATAACGACTCCTCCTGGACTTATCATTCTTCACTAAAGCAGGCTTATTATAATGTAAATCAATACATTGAGGACAAAGATACCTGGGAACTTCCGCATAGCCACCACGCGGCACCTTCCAAACAAACGAGTGTAACCAAACCAAATATTGTAAAACAATCAGTTAAAAAATTAAGCCCTACAAGTTTCTTGTGCGTTCTTCTTGTAAAGGTATCTTTCCGAACGCACGGTAGACTCATTACTGTTTATTTTCATTGACGTACAAAAGTGTTAGATTGTGAACTATTTGAATAAATCTTTTAGACTTTGACTTTGACTTCAGAATACCTACTGAATTATTAGCAAAACTTGTTTTTTGATACAGAACTTACCCAAAGCCAAACAGAGCGTAGACAAGGCGGCAGGTATCCAGCTAGCCACACTGGCAGACGAGTCAGGGAAACTCTCCATGATCTCCACATAGAACACTCCGTACGACTTGAACAGCCCCGCCACCCAGAACTGGACCATGAACGCTCCGAACACCACCACCCATCCATATCCACCGTCAGGGGGGGAGTTACTAGAAATATACGTCATTTGATAAAGTTCACTCAACATACATTCACGCCTTTTTCCCGAAGGGGTAGGCAAAGGTGTACCCAGGACTCAGTCCCATAGTAGATACACCCACATATCGCCAGTATGTTATTGGTCCCATGTAATAGGGGGCGAGCCTATTGCCATCTACCGGGCACAGTTCCAGACTACAGGCAGTTATTGAGATAATTCCTAATAAAAAAATCCAATATATAACACTTTGCCTGACCTGGGAATCGAACCCGGGACATCTTGATTGCCAATCGAGCATGCGCCCTCTACGCCACCGAGGCAGTCAAACAAAGTCAAAGTTCACTCAAACAGCTTTATTCAATACTAGCTATGCCCCGCGGTTTCACCCGCATTGACATCGTTCCCGAGGAAATATCGGACGGATAAGTACCCTATGTGTTGTTCCAGGGTTTAAGCTACCTGCATACCAAATTTCAGCCCAATCGGTTCAGTAGTTTTGGCGTGAAAGAGTAACAAATAACAGACACACAAAAAAAAACAGTTCTAGCGCTGGAGTCGAGTAAAGGCGATGCCACATGTTTGTAGTGGTAGGCCTCTTTTGCAGGGGACCGCCTGGGGAAGTACCACACCTTTGCCAGTTATTCATCCGCCAAGCAGTAATGTGCAAACATAACTGTGTTCCGGTATGAAGGGCAATGTTACCAGCGAAATTACTGGGCATGATGATATTCAACAACTTATATCTCAGGGTGACAGGTGCAGTGCAGTGCAGCGCAGAGTTTGAATTTTAAAACACTGGGTGTCACTGTGTCTGATATGGGCAATCATGATGCTTACCATCAGGCACCTGATTTGCTCGTCTTGTCACATTTTATCATAAAAAATAAAAAATTAAAATTTGTGCGTTGCATTGCGCTGCGACGTCGCAGCATTCATGGTGCGTCGTTTTTCATATATATTTTGTGATATGCCCATTATGGGGGGTTTTGCCAATACTGTGCATAAGCGGGCGGCGCGATGGCGAGCACAGCTCGCCGCTGTCACGCGCTTGTAGATATATGTGTTCTGTGGTCACACGTCGCATGCTCTTGTATTCACTCAATCACGCTCAAGGCAGCGGAAGCCCTGAAAGTAGTATAATCCAAAGAATCTCACTCAATATTCTCAGCGACCGGCCTCAGTCTCCTGGAGGCGGCGAGCAGCGGCCGCGCCGTTACTGACGACAGCGTGAGCAGGGAGTCTTCCTCTTGCTCTGTCGGTGACATTGCTGATAGGTACGCACCCACTTGCTGAGGGGGAAAAGATTAAGAATTAGTAGTTTAAACACGGTAGCACAGTGACCAGGGAAAACGAAGTCCCAGGGGGTTAGTACGTGACAGCAGATATTATGCAATGTTCGGGCGCGAGAGAGACAAAAAACGAGGAAAATGAGTTGTCCCCGTGCCATGCTAAGCGGGCAGAGGTGGAGTTACCATACAATCACGCCTTTTCCCGAAGGGGTAGGCAGAGGTGTACCCAGGACTCAGTCCCATAGTAAGCACGCCCACATTTCGCCAGTATGTTATTGGTTCCATGTAGCAGGGGGCTGTCGTAGAGATAATTCTCAATGGAAAATTCCTATATCTAACACTTTGCCTGACCTGGGGATTGAACCCGGAACCTCATGATCGGAGTCGGGCTTGCACCCACTACGCCAGTCGAGTGGTAACCCAACTATACAATAATACCACAGATTAACTGTCCTTTACCATCCCCAGGTTGTCTGTAATAAATTGCTTTATGCGATAAGACCGCCGGTTGATTACCGTGATATATATTTTTTGTATCGTTACTTCTAACTTGTTATTTAATTTGTTATGCAATAAAGTATTATTCTATTCTATTCTATTCTATTCTATTAACCAATACTTCCTTACATAATACCCCAACTTTCTCCCCGTGGTTGCCGTAAGAGCCGGCTAAGGGTTGCCAGATCCAGAGGAGGCAGCAGCGTCCTCTGCAATAAACCATCGAACTGCACTCGACAAGCCACACAACAAGCATGCCGAGTATTGGCTAAACCCCTTATGGGGCAGGCCTATTTCCAGCAGTAGACTTCCAAAGACTGAGTAGATGATGATAATCATAACGAAGATGATATAATAATAATTTGAATTTATACTCTCACAGAACGAGTTACCCCAATTACACTGCTCGAGTCAATTCATATGTGTTATGTGGACAACCCATGTCACACTTTCAGGTCGACAAGATTCCTCCGCGGCTCCGACATGAGCTAACGACTGCCCCCTACATATCTTATACGGAACTATACGGACAACTACAGTTTAACGTGACATACGAAACACGGTAGCGCCCAGGCGAAAAGTCCACATGGTGAGATTCGATCCAGGGCCTTCGGATTTAAAGCCGGGCATATTCCAGCCACAGACGCTACATATTATAAAGTAACTTACCGAGGCTAACGGCAGTTCGAGCAGTAAGCTAGGCACTCGCTCCGGCGCGGACTGCACCGAGAGCATAGATCCGCCCTTGTCCGTAGACAACACCGCCTAGGCAGATTCATATAATTGAATATTAGAAAAAAAATGTATTTTTTAATAAAATTATTTATCATCCGGTTCAAAAATCACTTTAAAAATATATTTTTTTATTAATTATAAGCAATTCAAAATTGATAAAACTCCAATAGAGTCACTTGATCACGAACGCGCTACGAGTGGTCGCCATGATTGTGACGTCATTATGTTAAAGTTATGTATGGTAGTACTATATATGAATTATAAGCTACCGAGCACAGTTCAAGACTCTAGGCAGTTATTGAGATAATTCCTAATAGGAAAGTCCAATATTTAACACTGCCTGACCTGGGGATCGAACCCGAATCGAATCGACAGTCGAGCTTACGTCAACTAAGCCACAAAGGCAGGCCCATGTTACTAGATATGCCTCGCGGTTTCACCCGCATAGTCGCTGTTCCCGTGGAAATATAATAAAACGTACCTTTGTGTTATTCCAAATTCCAAGGTCTAAACTATCTACATACCGAACTTCAGCCAAATCGGTTCTGTAGTTTTGACGTGAAAATGTAACAAACATCCATCCATCCATCTTCACAAACTTTCGCATTTATAGTTTAAGCGTCCTTTCAGACGAAGTCTGCGAGGCGTCAATGTCAACGCGGCACTCACGCGTCGGCTGACATAGAATACACACGGACCGCATTTTGGCGTCAGCGTTTCTTGACGATAGTAGGTTGCTTATTATAGGTTATTTCAATACAGTGCCCAGGGTTACTTGCCTATATTAACTTAACATTATGGGGGCATATAATAAGACCACTCAATATGAATTCTACTTTAATATACTCTTAGTTGGGACTCTAGCGCTCATTTCCAAACTACAGCACCACAAGAAGAAATGAGCAAGAAACTTGTAGCGACCATTCTTTTCAACTTTGTTACAACATAGTGCTCGCAAATGTACATTTAACTGAATATAATACTCGTACTATAGCGATTTAACATTAATTATTCAACTCAACTCAACTCAGATTTATTCAAATAGGTCATAATCTGACACTTTTGCACGTCAATAAAGATAAACAGTACTGAGTCTACCATGCATTATTATTACAATTTCCATATCATACATACATACATTCACGCCTTTTTCCCGAAGGGGTAGGCAGAGGTGTACCCAGGACTCAGTCCCATAGGATACACCCATATTTCGCCAGTATGTTATTGGTCCCATGTAATAGGGGGCGAGCCTATTGCCATCTACCGGACACAGTTCCATACTCCAGGCAGTTATTGAGATAATTTCTATTGGAAAAACCCAATATTTAACACTTTGCCTGACCTGGGGATCGAACCCGGGACCTCTTGATTGGCAGTCGAGCATGCGCCATCTACGCCACCGAGGCAGTCATATCAATCAATTTCCATATCAATCAATTATTTATATCAGCAAGATTTACATAACTCGCTAATTACTGCAGCGGCAGCGTGCTATGCGATCAACACTGACAACGGCGATGACAAGACTAAACTGGGAACGCTAACGTCACGTCGACGTCGCTCGTCTGAAAGCACGCTTAGTATGAATTATATTTCTTACCTCTTGGAACCTCTCATCGCCCTCCTCAGGCAGCTCGACGGAGCAGTGAAGGGGAGCCGTGGACACCGGAGGAGCTGATGACCCGAGCACCACGTCAAGTTTGGATAACTCCTGGGAAAGATAACATTGGGGTTATAATTAACTCGCTGCGTGCTGTGGTTTCAGTCGTGTAGTCTTCGTTCCCGTGGGAATATCATGATTTTTTTTATGATAGTGAGTGATAAAACGAGCTAATCAAGTGCCTGATGGTAAGCATCATGATTGCCCATATCAGACACAGTGCCACCCAGTATTTTAAAATTCAAAATTCTGCGCGGCACTGCACTGCGCCTATTCACCCTGAGATATGAGTTGTTGAATCTCATCATGCCCAGTAATTTCGCTGGTAACATTGCCCTTCATACCGGAACACAGTAATGTTTGCACATTACTGCTTGGCGGGTGAATAACTGGCAAAGGTGTGGTACTTCCCCAGGCGGCCCCCTGCAAGAGGCCTACCACTACAAAAAGTCAAGTCAAGTCAATCAGATTTATTCAAATAGGTCACAATCTAACACTTTTGCACGTCAATGAAGATAAACAGTATTGAGTCTACCGTGCGTTCGGAAAGATACCTTTACAAGAAGAACGCACAAGAAACTTGTAGGGCTTAATTTTTCAACTGATTGTTTGACAATATTGTGTTTGGTTACATTCGTTTGTTAGTGTCGGTGTCGCGTGGTGCTATGCAGCAGTTTCCAGGCATCTTTGTCCTCTATGTACTGATTTACTTTATATATAATATAAGCCTTCTTCTTTTTTTGATAAAAAGTACCCCATATGCTATTCCAGGGTCTAAGCTATCTACATAACGAATTTCAGCTCAATCGGTTCAGTAGTATTAGCGTGAAATCGCAACAAACATACACACAAAAAAACAGCCCTAGACGGCGCTGGAGTCGAGTTAGAACTCGCTAGCTTGTTTAAGAGGTAAACCAACCCAATTGAAAATAAAAATGAGCATAGGACATAGCAGCCATAGGACGTCCACTGCTGAACATAGGCCTCCTCCATAGATTTCCATCCTCCAGTGTGTTCCTGCCGTCTTTATCAGATCGTCTGTCCACCTTGTGGGAGGACGTCCTACGCTGCGCTTAATAGTCCGTGGCCTCCATTCGAGAACTTTACGGCCCCATCGGCCATCAGTAGTACGTGCTATGTGCCGCCCATTGCCATTTCAACTTGCTAATCCTCTGCACTATGTCGGTAACTTTCGTTCGTCTACGGATCTCCTCATTTCTGATTCGATCTCGCAGAGAATATTAAGTAGGTTTTATTATTTATCTTCATAATATAATACATAGATGAAAAACGCAATATAATATATCTTTTTTTAGTCAATATATTTATAATCCAATATGAAATGGTAGAAAAGTTTCACCTACGGGCGGGATTTGAACCACGCACCCTCTGCACCATTCCGCATAATATTCCTCGTATTTCAAACGAATAAACCGCATTCTACGAATATTATTACTAATTTTCTCAACTGTTATATATGCGTCTGAACGTCTGAAACCTGGACATTAAAAGCCTCTGTGCGCACGAGGATTGACGCGTTCAAAATGTGGTGCTGACGCAGAATGCTGAGAATATCCTGGACGAAACCTCACACAAACGAGTCAATCCTCGGAGAGCTACAAATAAAAGCACGACTCTCAACAATCTGTTGGCAGAGGGTCTTAAATTTCTTTGGGGTCACAGTCAGTAGAGACCCAGATAGATAAGAGAGGCAGAGGACGCTCTTCTACAAGATGGACACAACAATTCTTATCTGCTGTCTCGTTCTAACCCTGGACTTCGTTTTCCCTGCTCACTGTGCTACCGGGGTAGGTCGAGTAAATATCGATCGCATTCTCGCATTCATTGTCATTTAATATCGATTTAGCTATTCCGGGAAACCATTACCTTCTTGACTCATATAAACGAGAGCGTCAGAAAGGCCGGTCAGTTTTTTTTAGTCATTTTGTGTGGTGAAATGGCGGTCAATAAAATAATAAATGCCGATATACTGGCAACAACCAGATTTAATAAAAAAAATAAAAATGCTTTATTTTCAGTTCATAGAAATCTTATACGATTAAACTCAAAACGACATAGAAACAAGTAAATCACAGAACAGAGAGAAGTAAATTGCACAGAGTAATTAAAAATTGAATTAAATTAAAATTATTAGAAACTTTTGACTGGCATTCTGAGCCGCAGGTCCCGGGTTTCATCCCCGGCCAGGTCAAACATTTGTGTGCATGAACATGTCTGTGTTGATCTGTCCCTGTGTGTTATAAGCGTATATATGTATGTATATCTGTCATCTGGTTACCATAGTACAGGCTCTGCCAAGTTTGGAACCAGAAGACCGTGTGTCGCTCGAAAATTATTTTTATAAGAACAATTTTTATTAATGAAAGGAAAATTATCTTTTTTTCTAAGTCGGTTTTAACAGGAAAGAGGACCTCTTAGCAGTTTGTCACAATCCTATGGAAAATTTACTAAATCGATGTTTTGTATTCCCCTGTTTCCTCCGAATACGCAGTAAACCTATTTGATATATTTATATCCTAATATTTCAAAGTTGAAGTAAAGTATGTCCCTATCATTTTATTTTTGTTTATAAACTCTACATTTTTTTGTAGTGAACGTCCAATCACGCGAGTAAAACTGGGATTTTTGGAAGTTCACTATGAAACAACCAAGGGTTTATAAGAAAAATTAAAATGACAGGGACATAGGTTACTTCACTATAAAAATATCAGGATATAAATTTATAGAATGGGTTTATTATATTCGGAGGAAACAGGGGAATACAAAACATCGATTTGGTAAATTTTTCATAGGATTGTGTCAAATTCCTAGAAGACCATGTACGTTAAGGCTCGTTTTCATTGGTCGTTAGAGTCTGCATGCCATAGGGACCGCATGCTGTACCTAATCGTTTTCCTAAGTAGATAGGACCCGCATGCGGGGCACGGGAGACTTCTGTTAAGCGAAAGCCTACTTTCATCGGTCGTATTCGGGAGATACCCGCATGCCGTATATCGACAAAACTATATTCATTAGTCGCTAGCCCGCATGCGAGAACTCTCCGCATGCAGTATAACGACCGAGTTAACCTTAACAACAAAATAGCCAGACGTCTTCCCGTCCCTGGTACAAACTAATACGGCGCGAAATCAATATCGGTAACAGCTGCTTTCAATTTCAATTGAATTATTTGATTCAATTTGCATTTCAATAAAACATTAATATCCAAGGACTTACTGATTATATTATAAACAAAATGTTACAAAAAGATTTAGTAAAGATTAAGAGGTTACATAGAGGGGTGATTTTTCCATAAAAACGTATTCCCGTGTTTCCTCCCTAGATAACTGCGTCAGAGCAAAGGCTTTTTTTTTTTATAAAATTTAGTTCTTCAGTGAGCATGTCCCTGTCATTTTCATTTTTCAACAAACTTATTGTTAAATTAAGTATGACCCTTTGAAAACATAAAAAACTGTCCCAGTTTTACTCGCGTAATTAGACGATCACTAGAAATAAATGAAGAGTTATGGAACAAAAATAAAATAACAGGGACAGCCTAATTCATTTTCTAATTTGCAAGATATAAATTTATGGATAAAATCAATTATTCTCGGAGGAAACAGGGGAATACAAAACATCGATTTCGTAAATTTTCCATAGGATTGCGTCAAACTGCTAAGAGGTCCTGTATCCTGTTAAGGGGGTTATGGGTAGATACCCATCAACGTGAACAATTTTCAAAAGAAAATTGTGAAATTGAAATTTGTAAAAGTTTTCGACTTTCCGTACAAAGCTAAGGCTATATGTTTTGTATTGGTATAACGAATTGTTTTATTTCAATTTCGAGTTGATTTTTAATTGATTTCTTTTGCAAGTTGGAAGAGTAGATACATCCCCTTAAGTATTACTAAATGTTTTTGCAAAAACGTGGCGTGTTTCAAGATCAATATAAGTACTTATTACTGGTACTGAGTGGTACAAACCTAAAATCGATAATGCGGCTGTTTTTATGATCAAACTATAAATTTACTACAATACGAATTTGGAAAGAAAAATTTTAACCACGGGTTTTGAACCACGCACCCTCCGCACCTTTCAACGACGTAGGCACTCTACCACTTGAGCTATCGTGGAGGCACTAAGTAGTCGTTGACGAAATTTTTCTATCCCTTCTACCTAACGCCTATAGGTGCGTGTGTGTTTATTTCCAAAATTTCCAAAATAATATAAAATGTAATAAATAAAAAACTAAAGAAGAAAGAAAGAAATTATAATAGGTACAAAAAAAAACATAAAAAAACTACCCTTTTTGATTTTGCCATAAACAAAGTTCAACGTAAACTACTTTTCCGAGTATAAAAATAAAGGGTGGGTTCCCATCCAGTCACACTAAACGAGTCACACTGACACTCGTTGGGACTTTTGTTCCCATCGAGTAACACTGTTACCCGTTGCAACCTTTTTTTTAAAATAAGTTCCCATCGAGTAACGGTGTTACTCGTTGCAACAAATTTGAACACTATTTTTTTTTACGCAATTAGTGATCGACCTATAAAGGAGTTTCATTCATCATATTGTCTAATCGCCGTGACCATTTCGCCGTGGAGTTACCGGCTTTAGAATAGTTCTCCACTCTCTCAACCCGTGGTTGCCTTAAGAGCCGGCTGAGGGTTAACAGATCCAGAGGAGGCAGCAGCGTCCTCTGAAAATAAACATCGAACTGCGCTCGACAACCGCACAACAAGCGTGGCGAGTATTGGCAACAACCGTCCTTTATGGGGGAGGTCTATGTTCACAAGTGGATTACCAACGGCTGAGATGATGATGATGATATGCCATTTATGTACCTAATTTAAGGAAATGTCACCAAAAATATTGATTTTTTCAGCTGTCACGTATGAAGTAAAAATTTATAAGGTAGGTACTAGTGGCCCGCCTCGGCTACGCACGGGTAGAAGAAGTAGGCATAGTGAACGTTTTAACAGGAAAGAGGACCTCTTAGCAGTTTCACACAATTCTATGGAAAATTGACTAAATCGAAATTTTGTATACTTAGCCCCACTATAAAAAAAACCAAGGGTTTATAAAAAAATTAAAATGACAGGGACATAGGTTACTTCACTATAAAAATATCAGGATATAAATTTATAGATAAGCAATGATAAAAAATCAGACGCAAAGTGCTACGAGATTAGATTTAGTCAAGCAAGGCAACATCATTGGCTACGAGCTACGAAATGCTATATACACTGCTACGAAGTGCTACGAGATATGCTACGACAGAGCTACATTCCATAATATTATCTATACTTCTATACTATTATATAAAGAGAGAAAGTGATTCACTGACTGACTCATCAACCCAGAGCCAAAACTACTGGACCGATGATGATGAAATTTTGACAATAGATTATTTTTACAGTCTAGACAAGTAATAAGAAAGGATTTTTCAAAATTTTACCCCTAAGTGTATTAAATAGGGGTTGAAAGTTTGTATGGAGTAGACTTCATTTTTCAGCCGATTAATTTCAAATTTTGTAGAAACATTCTAAAATGAAAATAATTAAATACGTGTTTCAGCATTTTCAAAAATTTCAGCCCTTTTGTGGAAAAATACAGTTTTAAAGTTTCTTATGAATATTTTAGTTCCAACAATGCTTACTAGATGGCGCTACAGAAAAATTTCAATATTTTCTTGCAAGACATAACTACCCTAAGCAACATTTATAGGTAATTTAGTTCCAACATTGCATAATAGATGGCGTTCTGTAAATAATTAAAACGCGCTTATGACTTAAAAAAAAACATAACAAAAACACACATTCACGCCCTTTTTCCCGAAGGGGTAGGCAGAGGTGTACCCAGGACTCAGTCCTACAGTAGATACACCCACATTTCGCCAGTATGTTATTGGTCCCATGTAATAGGGGACGAGCCTATTGCCATCTACCGGGCACAGTTCCAGACTCCAGGCAGTTATTGAGATAATTCCTAATGGAAAAATTCAATATTTATCACTTTGCCTGACCTGGGTTTCGAACCCGGGACCTCTTGATTGGCATTCGAGTTTGCGCCCTCTACGCCAAAGAGGCAGTCGCTTATGATTTCGCTTCTCTTTATCATATACGAGTAGCTCTATTAAACTGGGTTGCAACAACATCGAATTATGAATGCTCTTCTTACTGTTTTCACTGTTTCCGTAATCCGTATATGTCTCTAGATTATTCAATCTATTACCAATACCAATGTCATAGTCTAAAGTGAGAGAAACTTTGTTTTTTATTTGCAACGAATAGGATCCAAAACTACTGGACCGATTTAAAAAATCTTTTACTTATGAGAGCTTAATTCAGTGTGAGTGGTATAACATAGGCTATATTACGAGGTTTTGAAAAATATTAGGGATCCGCAAGAAATCTGCAATATTCAAACTCAAACTCAAATTTACAAAATAGTCCACGGACATTATATCCATCTATTTTGGTTTAGTCACATTAATCGAAACAGTCATTATATACATGCGCTGTGAAAAGTATTGGTGGTAGAATAAAGTAATGTACTAGGGGTTTGCAGTACCAATATGTACAAAATAGTGAACGGACATTATATCCAACTATTTTCGTTTAGTCACAATAATCGAAGCAGTCATTATTTTTCATGCAGTGTGAAAACTATTGGTGGTAGATTAAAGTAATGTACTAGGGGTTTGTAGGACTTATCAATATCTACAAAATAGTTTACGGAAATTATATCCATCTATTATGGTTTAGTCACAATAATCGAAGCAGTCATTAACTTTCATGCGCTGGGAAATCTATTTGTGGTAGAATAAAGTAATGTACTAGGGGTTTGTAGTATTTACCAATATCTACAAAATAGTGAACGGACATTATATTCATCTATTTTGGTTTAGTCACAATTATCGAACAGTCATTATATGCATGCGGTGAAAACTATTCATGGTAGAATAAAGTCATGTTCTAGGGCTAGGGGTTTGTAGTAATTATCACTATCTACAAAAAATAGTCCACGGACATTATATCAGTCTGTTTTGGTTTAGTCACATTAATCGAAGAAGTCATTATTTTTATGCGGTATGAAAATTAATGGTGGTAGAAATAATGTACTAGGGGTTTGTAGTACTTATATGTCATCAAAATAGGCCTCGGAAATTGTTTCCATCTGTTAAGATTTGGTCACTGTAACAGAAATAGTCATTAATTTGCGAGCGCTGCGTAAACCATTAGGGTTATACCTATAAAAATACAATGTATCACGAATTTACTCCTGTTAATACGTTCACTTCTACTTCTCCCGTGCGAAGCCGGGGCGGGCCACTAGTGTAATAATATATATTGCTACTAATAGAATTTTTTATGTATGTATGCGTGAGTGAGTCAGTGTAGTGTTCAGTAGCTACTGCCGATCATGACGCCATGATAGCCACCACGCGGCACCTTCTAAACAAACGAGTGTAACCAAACCAAATATTGTAAAACAATCAGTTGAAAAAATGAAGCCCTACAAGTTTCTTGTGCGTTCTTCTTGTAAAGGTATCTTTCCGAACGCACGGTAGACTCGTTACTGTTTATTTTCATTGACGTACAAAAGTGTCAGATTGTGACCTATTTGAATAAATCTTTTTGACTTTGACTTTGACTTTGACGTCCCGGTTTCGATCCCATGACAGGCAAAAACTTTTATTGGATTTTCTATGGATTTGAGCCAGGTAGATAGCAATATGGGCTCGCCCCCTATTACATGAGACCAATAACATATACTGGCGAAATATGGGTGTACCTACTATGGGACTGAGTCCTGGGTACACCTCTGCCTACCCCTTCGGGAAAAAGGTGTGAATTTGTTATGTTTAAATGGGTGTAACCGCGGTGCATAGCTAGCGAGTTCAGACAGACAGGGAGACGACCTCGGATCGATATGCCGTGTCTCGAATATAACGATGACGTTCGTTCACGTCTAAGCTTTTATAATAGGAAGTATATTCCGCGCGCAGGAACAAGGTGTGACTGTATGTATGTTTGTATGTATGTATGTATAGTTTTTGTAGTGGTAGGCCTCACAGATCAGGATGAAAGAGGTTAGATTGGAAATAGTTCCTGATTTGTATCAGAACGCTCGTCGCCGCTTGTCTCCCACTCCTCAACTCCACTACAAGCAAGAGACCAATACGCGCACGCATTACGCACACAAATTAACCATACACACCTCGATCGCGAGTTTGCTATTGATTATCATCTAGCGCAAACACTGCGTTTGACATGCACTCACACACGCGCAAAAGCTCATCTAGACACGCGGCAGCGTGTCAAGCCAAGTTAAGGAACTGTCTAGCCAGCGCCGAGTGCCACTTTTGACTCTTCTGTAACTCAAAATCTCTTTAACGTTCACACATAAAACTACATGTGTTTAATTATATCCATAAGGACATCTAGTAGCCCAAATTTCATGAAGCTAGCTCAAAATTCATCTCCTCTGTGGTAGGCCTCTTTTGGGCCGCCTGGGGAAGTACCACACCTTTGCCAGTTATTCGTCCGCCAAGCAGTAATGTGCAGACATTACTGTGTTCCGGTCTGAAGGGCAATGTTACCAGAGAAATTACTGGGCATAACGAGCTTCAACAACTAATATCTCGGGGTGACAGGCGCAGTGCAGTGCCGCGCAGAATTTTGAATTTTAAAACACTGGGTGGCAGTGTCTTATATGGGCAATCATGATGCTTACCATCAGGCACATGATTTGCTCGTCTTGTCACTTACTATCATAAAAAAAAAACCGCGCGCGAGCTATGTGTCACTGGTATTGTACTATTTTACTGTATATCTTCTTTGACGCTCGTTCCCACTAGTACACCTACAAATAGTCTCATTAGAAATAGCCCTAAAAATGCGAAATTGAATATTATTTTTTTTTTTGCAAAAATAGATCTGTTTATATAAGATTCGTAAAAAAGTATTGTTAGTTTTTTTTATTCGCTTTATTTACAAAGTTATATCAAATTAACAAATAATAATAATAATATGGGACAACGTTCCACACACGGTCATCTGGTCCCAAACTAGGCTAGAAGCCTGTACTATGGTAACCAGATGACTGATATACATACTTATATGCACACAAATGTTTGAACTGGCCGGGGATCGAATCCGGGGCATGCGGCATAGAAAGCAGAGTTACTACCATCTGTGCCAACCAGGCTATCAATTATTATTACGGCAACAACTGGTCTCTCCCCGTCTCTACCCGTGGTTGTCGTAATAATAAATACCGATAATAAGAGCCGGCTAAGGGTTAACAGATCCAGAGGACGGGCAGCAGCGTCCTCTGCAAAAAATCTATCGAACTGCGCTCGACAACCCGCACAACAAGCATGTCGAATATTGACTTCTTTTTTTTTGATAGTGAGTGACAAGACGAGCAAATCAGGTGCCTGATGGTAAGCATCATGATTGCCCATATCAGACACAGTGCCACCCTGTGTTTTAAAATTAAAAATTCTGCGCGGCACTGCACTGCGCCTGTCACCCTGAGATATTAGTTGTTGAATCTCGTCATGCCCAGTAATTTCGCTGGTAACTTTGCCCTGCAGACCGGAACACAGTATTGTTTGCACATTACTGCTTGGCGGATAAATAACTAGCAAAGGAGTGGTACTTCCCCAGGCGGCCCCCTGCAAAAGAGGCCTTCCACTACAAAAAATACCCCCCTTTATGGGGGAGGCCAATGTTCAGTAGAGGATTACCAACGGCTGAGATGATGATGATGATGAATAATTAAGATAATATTATGACAAATAGAATGGAGCAATGTCCATGGTGCAAAAAGGCAAAAATATACAAGTAAAAAAAGGTTAGCAACATGCTGGCAATACTCCTGCTAAGAGATCGCTTGTCCTGGTAAAACACATTGATTTAAAACATAACATAAAAAAACATAACATACATTCACGCCTTTTTCCCGAAGGGGTAGGCAGAGGTGTACTCAGGACTCAGTCCCACAGTAGATACACCCACATTTCGCCAGTATGTTATTGGTCCCATGTAATAGGGGGCGAGCCTATTGCCATCTACCGAGCACAGTTCCAGACTCCAGGCAGTTATTGAGATAATTCCTAATGGAAAAATCTAATATTTAAACACTTGCCTGACCTGGGGATCGAACCCGGGACCTCTTGATTGGCAGTTGAGCATGCGCCCTCTACGCCACCGAGGCAGTCTAGGATTTAACACATAAGTGCCGAATTGTGGGTGTACCTAGGTGGACTAGGTAGACAAGACACCTATATTTAACCCCTCGGGGAATTATGCATGATGTTATGTTAGGTATGCAACCGCGGGACATCTAGTTTATAACATTACTCGCATTCTCCTCCAATGCGTTGTTATGCAGCAAGGTTATGCACCACAGTATTCAGGTCATCCTACATGACCTAGCCTTCGCTAGGCTTCCTAGATTTATAGTGCACTAGCGACCCGCCCCAGCTTCGTTCGGGTAGCAGAGCGTAGTTAAGGCGCTGTCCAAAGCAAATTCGCCCTCTCGCTCACACGTACCCACATTTTTTTAAATATAAAAAAATACTACATGTAATTACGTAAAATAAAGACAACTAGGTTCTAGAAAATAACAATACAAAGATTCAGTAAAAATATAATTTAATCCAAACGAGTTTTCATGTATAAAAACCTGTACAAAGAAAAAAATCTTAGAAAAATAAAATGGCACTGAAAACTTGTTTGGATTAAATTTTATTTTTTACTAAATGTATTGTTATTTTTTAGAACCTAGTTGTCTTTATTTTACGTAATTATATGTAGCTCAATGACGTTAAATTGCTTTCTTACTAGGTTGCTAACTAAGTTTGGGAACATTATTGCAAATAACATTCTCTACTGAATAGGATAGTCAGTGTAAGGTTTTCTGGGCCCAGCTTCCATGGATTACGAGTCCGTTTCCTTTATTTGTCAAACTCAAACGCTTGACAATGATTAAAAACGTTCCGGTTCAGCCTTAGTATTCAGTTCGCGCCTAACACGGATTTACATACTTCGTTGTAAGTATAGGTTCATGGCGCCTAAATTGATGACCTGACTTTACTATAGAACTTGAACATTTATTCTATTACCTGGCACTGGCAAGACATTCGTGTGAGACCAAAAAAAAAGACTCAGCTACTAAACTTAACAGGGATATATCTAGAAAGACTCTGTGGAACGACCTAAAGACCGCTTTGATCATTCAATAAAAAACATCAAGATAATTAATTTGCTGGACAGAAAAGATAGGGTTTAAGGTCAAACTCAAAATAAATTGGCCACCCAATTACGTAAGGGTTGTGTGTGACGTCATTCAATATCGTTTTATCTTTTTTACTCGTTGTTATTTTTAGAAAAGTTAATTGGAAGACCTATTCTGTAGACTAAGATAAAAGACCTATTCTGCAGCTCTAAATAAGATTGAGTTTTATCATAGTTGTTTACGCAAAAATTGGGCCAGACTCACAGTGGTAATGTGCGTTACGGCTATGACGATTAATCAAATAGGTAAAATTTTGGAAATATTTTGGCCAAAAACCGATTTATGTTCAGCTGTCACGTTTCAAACTAGTATCTTTTTCGTGGTATAGAGTCAAATTAGCGAAAAATAAAAAAGGGCACGCGGTAATTAGGGAAGAACGCTAATGTGGAGAATTACCTATGGATAAAATAATTACTACTATTCATAGCGTAAATATTGTAAAACACCTAGTAATAGTAGATTGGGACCGCCTGGGGAAGTACCACACCTTTGCCAGTTATTCATCCGCCAAGCAGTAATGTGCAAACATTACTGTGTTCCGGTCTGAAGGGTAATGTTACCAGCGAAATTACTGGGCATTACGAGATTCCACAACTCATATCTCAGGGTGACAGGCGCAGTGCAGTGCCGCGCAGAATTTTGAACTTTAAAACACTGGGTAGCACTGTGTCTGATATGGGCAATCATAATGCTTACCATCAGGCACCTGATTTGCTCGTCTTGTCACTCACAAAAATTAAAAAAAAAAAAAAAAAAAACCGGTGATAATAATTATAATATCTTAACAATAATTTACACTCCAACAGAACGGGTTCCCTAATTACAATGCTCGAGTCAATTCATATGTGTTATGTGGACAACCCATATTGTCACAGTTTTAGGTCGACAAGATTCCTCCGCGGCTCCGACATGAGCTAACGACTGCCCCCCATTGATTTAAAGAAAAGAGGAGCTAGGGTACGTTCTCCCAGCGCTGACTCAACAACTGTCACGTGTAATTTGCTCAGTGTGAAGTTTGCACAGTGACATATAATGAACAACAAAGATAGAAAGACGTACCTAAGACGGAAGTGCGACCGAGACAACAATATTATTCGCTCGTACGACCTTACTTTACTGACGTACGTGGACCTAATGGGATCTAATTTGAGCTTTCCATTTTCGAGAAGCTAGTACCTCATATGCCCTTTTCTTTAATAAATGAGTGTAGGGCAGGGCCGGACTGCCTCATATGAACTGTGGTCTAATACTTTAACATTAGGAGTATTCAGGCCCACCTTATGTTATAAGGTATATAGGTTATTTAAAAAAAAATTAAATTAAAAATTCATTTATTGCAGGTTTCACAGACCCATAAAACATTTCACATATTAAATTATTATTGTCACTATAATAATATTAAACTGCATACTAATAATTAAAATAAAATTTAAAGTTTACAAATAAGATAAAATTATATTATTGTTAACATTATATGAAATTGATATTTATATTACATTAAATTAAATTAAACTTTTATCATTAAATAATATAATATAAAGAACACACATAAATAAGCTGTATTGCGATATTTGAACTGCCTCCACATAGGACATGACTGCACTAGACATGTCTGTCACAGTAATGCCGGATGTAAGGGCAGTCAAGTCTGTCCGCTATCATAGCGAGTACTGTGTTGGAGCTGGCCCGCACTCTGCGCACCAGAGACGCGCACCGCTTGCGCATTGTTGCATGGAAGCAATCGGTGCGCGCCGCAGCAAACATGCCCGAGGCACTGCAAAAGCGAGGCAGCCTCAACACAGCTCGGAACGCGCTGTTTTTTGTTTTGTGGGTTTTGATGAGCTGTTTTAAACAATAAAAATTGGACATACGAGTGAAAAGAAACATTCGTTGCTCGACCACTATAACTTTTACGCCAATTTCGAAGGCAGGCAACCAGCAGGCCCTAGGTCAGGCAGTGTTATTTAGATTTTTCCATTAGGAATTATCTCAGTCAGCCTGGAGTCTGGAACTGTGCCCGGTAGATAGCAATAGGCTCGCCTCCTATTACATGGGACCAATAACATACTGGCGAAATGTGGGTGTATCTACTATGGGACTGAGTCCTGGGTACACCTCTGCCTAACCCTTCGGGAAAAAGGCGTGAATGTATGTTGTTACAGGTAAGTAAAGAGTTAGAGCATCCTCTTAAGGTGAACGCACATTTATCAGAGCCGAATGCAACTAGTTTTAGAATTCTTGATATGAAATTCTTTGAAACCTTGCACTTGTCGAATCGCCCGAATCGGTGGTGCGCGAGATTTCATTCAGCTCCTCAGAAGCAATTCAACGTCATTGTTCAGCTCTGATAAATGGAGGATGCGCTAACTGTTTACTTACCTGTCACAACATACAATCACGCATTTTTCCCGAAGAGACTATTTTTAGAATTTAGTATTGAATCGTGTTTATTTACGTATCATATCATTATCATCTCAGCCACAGGACGTCCACTGCTGAACATAGGCCTCCCCTATAGATTTCCATCCTCCAGCGTGTTCCTGCCGTCTTTATCAGATCGTCTGTCCACCTCGTGGGTGGACGTCCTACGCTGCGCTTGCCGGTCCGTGGTCTCTTAACAGCCCCATCGGCCATTAGTTCTACGTGCTATGTGCGGCCCATTGCCACTTCAACTTGCTTATCCGCTGGGCTATGTCGATAACTTTCGTTCTTCGTTCGTCTACGAATCTCCTCATTTCTGATTTGATCTCGCAGAGGAATTTCGAAAACAAAAATTACGTATGGATCTATGCAATGAATATACGTTCAGGTCACTATTTCTTTCCACTTGCCACGATCCTGACATACGGCTTTCGTTTCATCCACTTTCATGACAACTGCTACAAAAATAGAAAGAAAAAAAAAATTGCAAAAAGGAGCTGTTACACATAGTACATTTATTAGTCGTCAATGTTTGATCAAAAAACGTTTTCTATGAAACGGTTATTTTTTATTATTTGAAGAGAAGAGAAGAGAAGATCAAGAGAGTACAATTACACTTTATAAGAGAACTCGCACTGACGACACTTATCCGAGCTGAACGAAATGAATTTTAGAATTCTTTAAATGTAATCTCATGTAACCTCGCACACCACCGTTTCGGTCGATTCTATGCAGGCTGGTGTTTGTAGTGGTAGGCCTCTTTTGCAAGGGGCCGCCTGGGAAAGTATCACACCTTTGCCAGTTATTCATCTGCCAAACAGTAATGTGCAAACATTACTGTGTTCCGGTCTGAAGGGCAATATTACCAGCGAAATTACTGGGCATAACAAGTTTCAACAACTGCTATATCAGGGTGACAGACGCAGTGCAATACCGCGCAGAATTTTGAATTTTAAAACACTGGGTGGCACTGTGTCTGATATGGGCAATCATGATGCTTACCATCAGGCACTTGATTTGCTCATCTTGTTACTCCCTATCATAAAAAAAAAAACAACGTGATAAACAAGCCGCCTGATGCGTCGCGGTTACCGCCGCCTATGGACACCTGCAATACAGGAATATTGCCAATATGTTGCCGACCCGACCACTTCAAAAGGAGAGTATATTTCCTTTAATTTGGTACATAAATGGTATCTTATCGAGTAATTTAATATTCAATTGATAAATTAAGAACCCTACATTAATTAACGGAAATATGGCCAAAAAATTGTTTTTTTGTTCAGCTGTCATTGATCAAGCTATATCTGACAATGCGTAGGTAGGAGACGACTAGTGATGTCCACTATCTCATTTTTTTTTCTGGAACTCTATGGAGTTTTGGTTCGTCGTGCAATTGCCAATTTAACTTCTTTGGGTGCGGAAGTAGAGCAGACTAGATATATGTCTTACCTGATTAAAGATGAATTCTCTCGGCAGCGACATTTCTCCCCTTGACACTTATGGATATCGGGCGGTAAAGATAGAAAACACCTAAAATCTTCTGACTCCGTCGACCCAAGTCTCTGGCTTTTCGAAAACACGGCAATTGCCGTATAATACATTGGTTTAAATCGACCTAAACTCTCTGAGGACGCCGTGGTAACTGCTTATAAAACCTCTTTGTTAGAAAAAAGTTTTTATTTAGTAAAAAATTCGTATAAAATCACGGCGAGGTTGCAACCAACATCTTTTGCGTGAATCGAATTTTATAATTGTTTTTTTTTTAGTCCCGTTTGGCACTTTGGGCAAGTGTGCGCGTTACGAAATATCTTGTAAGACTGATTGTGAAACAGGAGTTTAGAATGCATGCGCGGATTTTCGATCGATAGTGGGGCGCCGTGATAAAAATTAATTATTTATTTTTTGTGCTGGCAAGGTTTCTATAATAGGGATGCGCCTTGAAACTTAAACTATGACGAATTTTAAGTTTAGTATACAGAATTTATAGTCCATAAAATCTTAATCATGAGGTCCCGCGTTCTTCTCCCGCGTAAAAATTAGATTTTTCCATTATTAGATAAAGTATTATCTTGATAATTGCCTCGAGTCTGGACCTGTGCCTGGTAGATAGCAATAGGCTCGCCCCCAATTAAATGGGACCAATAACATAGTGAAAAAGTATATATCGGAAAGGGCCACACACAATTTAAACAGATACGTATTAGGAAATATAATATCGCAACATGTAATCTTTGCAAAAAAGTGTTTAGCAGTAAAGTTAGCAGGAACTTTAACATCAAATATATTTGTTCTATGAACGAAAATAAAATCATTCGTGATTTTACTTTCCAGAAAAAAAAGAAAAATATAACCTTTGCAAATAAATTAATGAATGAAAAGTTTATTTGCATAAATACAGGTACGAACAAGGAATTTCTAGGTACGAATAAGTTCTTATATGTAAGTAATACATTTATTGTTCATTCCGTATTTGACATAATATTAACTGTCGTGCAAATATTTAACTATCAATGACGTTGAATCGCTTTCTTCTACACAGACGTACAATCCCTGAACAAGCTTCAAAAAAAGTGTCCATCACTGACAAAATTACGCGCTTTTACATCTACTGAATTTCTATTATTTGAATTTAAACTCTATTTACTTGATGGTTTTAAAGCCTAATTTGGATTGAACGATGCATACATAGTAATTGTCATTAATTCATTAGCCAATAATTAGTTTAACATTCGAAATTAAGGTTATTATTAGAAATGACTAGTGATTGTTTCTAAAACATTTATTTATTTATATAAATATTGTAACTTAGCAGATTACAATTCTTATACTAAAATTAACATTATACCTACTTATGTAGAATAAGCCGTGGAGTTACCGGCTTTAGAATAGTATCACACCCTCTCTACCCGTGGTTGCCGTAAGAGCCGGCTAATCGTTATGAGATCCAAAGGACGGGCAGCAGCGTCCTCTGTGTAAACCATCAAACTGCGCTCGCCAACTTGCCTGCCAAGCGTGGCGAGTATTGGCAACAACCCCCCCTGATGGGGGAGGCCTATGTTCAGCAGTGGGCTATCAAGAAGAATTTATCTATCTATCTATCTATCTATCAACGGCTGGATGATGATGATGATGTAGAATATAAGCAGCTTTTTTTTCATCACTCGTTAAAGTAACAGATAGCAGAGATATATTAAACCCGGTTGTCAGAAAGAGATAAACACAGATTCAGAGCTACGTGAGCAGCAAACCTTTGTAACATCGGTGCAAACAAGATGCGACTCAAGCCAATTAGCTTGACTTGAGTTCGCCACGCAAAGCAGGGTAAAACGCATCTACCACATTTTATATAAAAGAGACTAGTGTATGAACAGCATACCAAAACATTAACGCCCTTTTTGGACCCCTTAGAATGGGAGTCCTGACAACGAAAACAACATACATTCCAAGTTTCAAGTCTCAACGCCGAGCCCAAACCAGTGGTTTGGGCTCGGCGTTGCATGTCAGTGAGTCATTTAGAATTTTATAATATATAGTGACCATTGACTAAAAATAGAATAATACACATTCTAAGACAATGACTTGAAGGGCTACCCCCTTAAGCATTACTTAATTAATCTACCCGTCAACTTGAATAACTTTCAAAAGAAAGAATTGTGAAATTCGTTTTTGGGTTCCGTACTCCGTACCTCAAAAGATAAAAAGGAATCCTTATTGGATAACTTCGTTGTCTGTCTGACTGTCTCTCCGTCCATCTGTCATGAGTCAAGACCCTTTTTACGCGTTGAGGTATCAAGTTGAAACTCATATCAAAAACCCAGGTATATATGATGATATGATGAAAGTTCGCAAAGCCTACTATATCTGACAGGCAGACTCGCCAAGTTACACAAAATACAGTGTAGTTCGTTTAGTACGACTTCGCATACTACCACCAACTGTTTTTAGCGACGTAACTATATATAGGCATATGTTTGATTTTAATGTTAGCCACTATGAAAGTACATAACATAACATACATTCACGCCTTTTTCCCGAAAGGTTGGGAGAGGTGTACCCAGGACTCAGTCCCATAGTAGATACACCCACATTTCGCCAGTATGTTATTGATCCCATGTAATAGGGGGCGAGCCTATTGCCATCTACCGGGCACAGTTCCAGACTCCAGGCAGTTATTGAGATAATTCCTAATGGAAAAATCCAATATTTAACACTACCTGACCTGGGGATCGAACCCGGGACCTCTTGATTGGCAGTCGAGCATGCGCCCTCTACGCCACCGAGGCAGTCGAGGTATGAAAGTACATTCGTTTATTACGACTCCGCTTATAACGACCGACCGCTTTTAACGACAGAATTTCAGTGTCCGGCCCCCTTATTACGGACGCAACAGAAGTGTGGAAAGCGTTTAAATTGCTAAATGTCTGCTGTCAAATATCATTTTTTGTATACTTTTTGACAGCAGACATTAAGCAATTAAACGCTTTCCACACTTCTGTTGCGTCCGTAATAAGGGGGCGGTGTCGCAAAACCGTAGTGGATCCGAAGACACACCCTGTTTACCCATAAACTGGTTTATTGATTATTTATTTTTAATTTTATAACTTCACTTTAATTATTTTAATTTGTTTTTAATTATGACAATATTAAGATTTAATTTTATTGATTTTCTGTATGCCGACAAGGTGGGACATAAAGATCTCAGTTTTTCTAAAACACCCATGTAACAGTATGTTCACAGAATAATAAATTGAATCATTGTATCAAACCGTAGGTGATTGGAATGCGACTGTTTATACAAAGTGAAAAAGTTTCTATAACTATTGCGAAGGAATTCAGTGTAAATTTTGAGTTTAGTTTAAAAATTTGACAGTTCCTTTAGTACGTCTTCCAGTTAGTACGATGTAATATCACCGGTCCCTTGGGCGTCGTTATAAACGGCCCCCTTATTACGAACAGCAGTAGAAGTGTGGAAAGCGTTTAATTGCTTAATGTCTGCAAACGTCAATTTTTGTATGCCGTTTGACAGCAAAATTTACTGCTGTTGTTACGCGATTGCATGTTCGTAATACCACCCCGGATTCTACTTGATAATGAACTTAAAAGTAATCCAACTGTCACAAACATTGTTGAATATCATCCTCAAAACAGGTCTGAGTTTCAGTGGAATTAAAACTCAACAAGACATCCGAAACACTTGGCTTTTCATTAGTTTGAGTCTCAGTTGACGTCAAAGTACTTATATTCGACAATGAACTAGACAGATTGTCGAATAACTTAAAATTCGACTTCGGAGAATCAAAAAGACAAACACAAGTTTGCGTCTCTTGCGTTATATTGAAATCGTATTCCGTCAATGTTTCTTTGTTAGATTTTAAACCGAATTCTGGAGGAAAAGTCTGTGTTTGTATATCGGAGAGGGATACCGTTTCTAAAAATAGGGAATCGTCTTCGCTCTGAGATTTTAATGATAGTAAGTCTTCGAAAACGGTTTGCGTCGATATTTCATCCGTCTTCAAATCCTTCTGCCAAGTAAGAGATACATCGTTTTTGATATTTGCCAAAGTTTGAGTTGCAAACGACCGTTTCGGACTATCACATATGTAGTCAAATTTCTCTTCGCATTTTGGCTTTTTCAATTCATTGTAGTCATTTTCGTCGGACTTTGATTCATTTACGTTCATTTCAAGTTTGGATTTTCTTTTTTCAGCTTTTCTCGACTCCTTATATTGCTTATGCAATTCGGGGTGGTGTCTCATTAAATGTACGAGTAACCTTTCATGTTTATTATAAGAAATGTCACAAATTTTGCACGTATAAACGAAACTGCACGTTTTCAAGTGGCGATTGTAATCCGTGATCGCTGGATACGATGTATTACACTTATCGCATAGAAAAATCTTTTCGTTATGCACTTTTCTTACATGTTGATTCAGAATTTTCCGCGAATTAAAATATTTCGTTTTGTTGTGCGCACAATTTGTCAAATGGCAATGATATTTGATGTTGATAACGTAGTCTGTTTGTGTGTTGTGTTTTTTTATCAAGTGGATGAGCAAATCTTTCTTTTTGATGTAGTTTTCTTTGCATTCGTGCGGGCAGGGTAATGTTATTCTCGATTCGGTGTCCGGAGCTATTATGGTGTAGGTAATTTGATTTTCGCTTTGTTGGTATGTTATTTTGTTGGCTGTCTCTTCTGTTGAACATTCTTCATTAGTCTTGAAAGAAAAAAAAATATTATCATATACCTGCATTTGTGTTGGTAATATGCTCACCTCCTAAATAATGAAAGCTCAAAGGGGCCTCTGCATGTTGGACTTAAAGTCTCTTTGTACGCCTATGAGAAGGCAGTCTAAATATCCCCACCAGGTGAATGAAGGAGTGTGAGAAAGGATGAGGATTACGAAAGATAAGAAATGGACGAATGCGCGACAGCGCATGATGGTGGATGAAGGTGTGTGAGTGAAAGGATGAATGCAGAAACGATCCCTGATTCAGTTGGGGGCAGGAGCCTACAATAAAAAATATATAATATATCCCCACCGAAATCCCATCAGTTGGGATTTTTTTTACTTTTTCGTAAATAAATCCGACCCGACGGAATATTTTAGAAAGGGTTTTTTTTTATATTTTTCGTAAAGAAAATCCCATTAATTAATTTAATTTTTTTTGTATGAAATAGTCATAAACCAAGAATATTCACATTAATTGCCTCACAATACATACTAAATAGTTATAAAAAGTTTGTGTCGGATTCTTACTTTTTATGCCAAAATGGCAGGATTAATCATATAAGTGTAATATATAAGTATGTATATCAGTCCTCTGGTTACCGTATTATTAATACTTATTAAAAAGACTGGGTACCTAGCACATGTTTTCAAGTGACAATAATAGTTATCAATTTTTTTTGCATCCATTAACTACAATAGTCCTTGCACCTAGCGGGGGCTGTCTCTGAGCTCATCTTCTGTAGATGGTTTCAGAGATGGACCCCGATAGGCGCTATTCATTCACAAAGAATTCTTTTTAAATTTATTGAGCGTGCTTTCATACTATCCTACTTCCTACTAATATCATAAATGCGAAAGTTTGTGAGGATGGATGCATGGATGGATGTTTGTTACTCTTTCATGCCAAAACAACTGATGCAATTGGGCCGAAATTCGATATGTACATAGTTTAGACCCTGGAATAACACAGCTGTGTCCTGTGGTTTTACCTGCATTTTTGTAGTGGTAGGCCTCTTTTGCAGAGGGAAGTACCACACCTTTGCCAGTTATTCATCCGCCAAGAAGTAATGTGCAAACATTACTGTGTTCCGGTCTGAAGGGCAATGTTACCAGCGAAATTACTGGGCATGATGAGATGCAACAACTAATATCTCAGGGTGACAGGCGCAGTGCAGTGCCGCGCAGAATTTAGAATTTTAAAACACTGGGTGGCACTGTGTCTGATATGGGCAATCATGATGCTTACCATCAGGCACTTGATTTGCTTGTCTTGTCACTATCATAAAAAAAAGTCATTGGGATAAAAAGTACCATATTATAGTTATATCACAGTCTAAGCTATCTACATTCCAAATTTCAGCTCAATTGGTTCAGCAGCTACCGATTTCTACACAAAATTCCTTCCCCCTTTTCCACCCTCTTAAGGGATGATTTCTGGGGATAAAAACTATCCTATGTCCTTTCCCAGAACCCAAACTATTTCTAAACCTTTCATTTAAATCGAATTGTCTGTTTAGGAGTGATTAGATACAAACAGACACAAGTTACAAGCGTTTTTGTAATATTAATCTGAATAACATGTCTGAATAATTGACAGCCTCGTTGGCTCAGATGGTAGTAACTCTGCTTTCTGTGCCGCAGGGCCCGGTTTCTATCCCCGGCCAGGTCAAACAATTGTGTGCATGTACATGTCTGTTTGATCTGTGTCTGGGTGTTTTAAGCATATATAAGTATACCAGTCCTCTGGTTACCATAGTACAGGCTTCTAGCCTAGTTTGGGATTAGATGACCATGTGTGGAAGTTGTCCCACATTATTATTATTATAAATAAAGTTTTTACCGTCACTATATTCCTCAAAGTGATATCAGATTGTTGGCATTGTGATATGAACCTCTTGCAAGCCATCAGGCTGTCCTCACAGGTTGTGCAAAGGAGCTCTGATATACCCTTAGTACTGTGGAGCTAGAAAAATAAAAAACAGATTTTTTTTTTATCTTATAAGTGGAGTAACAAGTATTTAATTAGTAAGTTAAAGATATTCTAGTATTTAAAGTAAGGCTGGCTGCGATTTCTAAACGATAAACGTACATTTATAGAAACATAAATTGCTAAATGGGTAATCTTTATGCAAAGCGTTTTTCATACAAAAATTAATAGTATAACGTTATTGAATGTTCCGGCAGGCGAAAACTGGAATTCAACGTTAAATAGAATAAAGTTTTAATAAAGTGAAGTGATAAATACCACAATATCAGTGAGTTTGCAGAAATCTTCGGTCAACCCCCATTCGCTTATGTTTTTCATCTCTCCACTCTCGGCCAAGCAGCCGCGACACACCAACGAGTATTCATTCAACGGTGTTTGTAATTCTACAAACATTGAAGTCATTTTAATGGCATGTGAATAGAAGTTACAAGTGTTTTTAAAAAATTAATGAAAACAAACATAATTTTGTCAAAATATTTTGGTATAAATTTTCTTATTTTTGACATTCACTGTCAGTGAATCTGACAGTGATTTATATGATAGCCGTGACAGTGACAATAGATAATATTGCCAGTTACATATTTTAACGTGTCATTACACTATTTATCGACAATTCACTAAGGGCCGGTTTTTTGATCGCGGGTTAAGTCAACTAGTTGTTAAATTTCTTGACAATTTGTTAAATTTCGAAAAAATTCGTTTTTTGATCCCTAGTTAGCTTGACAGATAGTCAAATAAGTAACCATTAGTCGGAATATTTAACCACTGCTCCGTCGACTGGTTGGCGCCAAAAACAGATGGTTATTAATCTTATCGTATCTACCTACTGCTGCTTCTGATTTTATTCGAGTGTTTTGGAAAGTATTTAATACTAAAGATATGGATTTACATAATTTATCAACATACTGGAAATTGAAATAGCTCCTCAGACGAAGGAATTATGTTCAGATGTTATACCTTAACAAGAAGACCGGCCACGTAATTTACAGCTCCGATAAAGTATTCGGACGATGAAAATTTTCGTAAGCGGTATCGTCTATTCTATATTGTGCGTCTATCAAAAGAAATCGTGTTGTGAAACCTACTAATATTATAAATGCGAAAGTTGGTGAATATGGACACCTAAAACTACTGAAGCGATTGGGCTGAAATTCAGTAGGTATGTAGATAGTTTAGACCCTAGAAAAACACATATGTTACTTATTATCCCAATATTCCGACGGGAACGAAGACTATGCGGGTGAAACCGCGGGGTACAGCATGATATAGGTAACAAACCAGAACTATGACTCCACATAAGTATTCGTCAAGAACTAATTGATACCTACATATTATATATATACTGTTGGTTTCAAATGTACCTACCTAACTAATAATAACACGTTTACCTATATTTCAAGCTATATACTATATAACACTAGCTGTGCCCCGCCGCGGTTTCCCCCGCGTAGTCTTAGTTCCCTAGGGAATATCGGACTAAAAAGTATACTTGTGTTATTACAGGGTTTAAACTATCTTAATAGGTACAGAATTTCAGCCTAATCGGTTCAGTATTTTGGCGTGAAATAGTATCAAACATCCATCCAACATCTATCCTCACAAACTTTCGTATTTAATAGTGAAGTAGGGATTTATAGTAGGAAGTAGGATAGGATAATAATAATGTAGTGATTAAAATATGACAAATTTATTTTAGTTTTATTGGCTGTTTATTTCTAATATATAATGCTTTTTCTATAACTAATTTATGATACACCTTCCTGACTTTCTTAAATTTCAATTCACGCTTCTTCGATTCTATATCAAGCTCCTTTAATTCCATTTCAAGCATGTGGAGTCCTTTTTGAGTACATCATTAATTCTTCTTCTTTTCGAGTCAATATGGCTAGTTTTCTCCTTATAAAATTTTGGTCCAGTATTTTGCCAGGTCTACGGTGTTTTGGTTTGCTTCAAGAAGGTCCGTCATTGTAGCTAACATCATTTATTAAGAACTTTCTTCTATGCTAAAATTATTAGAAGTATTACGTTCCCTGAAACACAATAAGTAGGTGTATTTACATGAAATGAATTAATATAATAGATTTATTAGCAGGCACACATGACCCATAAACAGTTTAATTATGACACACTCACACAATGTATGTCACTTTGTGAAGTATTATCTAAATTAAAATTACATATACATAACATACATACATTCACGCCTTTTTCCCGAAGGGGTAGGCAGAGGTGTACCCAGGACTCAGTCCCATAGTAGATACACCCACATTTCGCCAGTATGTTATTGGTCCCATGTAATAGGGGGCAAGCCTATTGCCATCTACTGGGCACAGTTCCAGACTCCAGACAATTATTGAGATAATTCCCAATGGAAAAATCCAATATTTAACACTGCCTGACCTGGGGATCGAACCCGGGACCTCTTGATTGGCAGTCGAGCATGCGCCCTCTACGCCACCGAGGCAGTCAACTAAAATTAAATTATATAAAAAACTACTTTGTGCAGGTGTTTTATACCCAGTCATAAATTAAATTGTTCGTGTTGGTCTTTATCCTATTCCTCTCCATGTGAACCGATATCCAGTGTTTAAACATGGGACTCTGGAGATATCAGCAACTGCCTTAACAATTGCGTTACCTGAGGCATTGACACAATTCCAGAACAACGCTACTCGAGATCTTAATACTGCGAAGAAGTCAGGTATTCACATATGAGAGAAATATTGTTGATGCACTGCAAAATCTGGGATAACACATAAGAGCCCGGTATGCGTCATTATACTGGACTCTTATGGTGTAAAAGGACTTTCTGGTATAATTAACCCATAGTTGGCAGGTGTACATGCTGAGACAGAACGTCCTTGACGTCCCCACTGATAGAGATCGTCGTTCTCTCTCCATGCCGAGGTCGTTCTTCAGGTTATCAGTCAGAATTCAGGACAAAAGAGTGTTGAATAAGAGATTAATTAATATATTCATTGTATCATGTTCAGAATTAAAATATAATACCTAGGTACTTACATAAGTTTGTTTGATTCCATTATACACAATAATTTTAGATTTTTGCTGAACTGCCGAACCGATACATACGACATACAATAGAAAATAATCTTCAATTCAATTCTTAATTTATGGCTTATTATTGTGAAAGTCGTGTTTTTTAAATAGATTGTGTCGTAATTTTATATTGTAAAACAACAGAACTTGTAAAATACCGCGAAATCGCAGGAACCTACACCTACACAAAACACGGAAAGGTTTTCTGTGGTTTTGACTTTAATGACATCGTTGACGTTTAAATCTATCAAAATTACAAGAGTTGCCATATAAAATAAAATCTCCCGACTCCAAAATGGGTAAATCAGTAGTTCATTGCAATGGCAACATAATTAACCATTGTTAATTCTAGCCATGGTTAAAAAAGGTATCAAAAAACGAAAACACGAGTTGACCATTGGTTAGGGACTTAACCATTGTCAGTTTAACAAATTGTTAAGTTGACAATTACCAGCGATCAAAAAACCGGCCCTAAGTTGACATATTTAGAGACGTGAAATGAAACGAAACCATTTAACATTTCGTTCCACGTTGTTTTACCATGGCAGATATAATTTAGAAATTTATTGTATTCATTTTTACCAAATTTTACACTTGTTTTTCCCCAACTAAAGTGTTGACTAATATTTTTAGATGCCCTATCTTTTTGCAAAACAACAACTGTAGTTTTGCAAATAGATAATTTCATACCATGAAGTTTTCTATGAAATTAATGAAACCAACTAGTTTCAAAAAAAGAATTTAATTGTCAATTTTGGCATTTTATTTGGCTTAGCTAAATTTACAAGAGTATGATTGTCTCATAATAAGGTAATTTATTTAATTATATTCATTATTTCTAGAGTAATTTTAGTATTTACAAAAGGAGCCGGCTTTGAGCGCTACGAAGTTGCCGTATTGCGTTCCGTTTTGCGCGAAGTTCGCATCGGTCGCCATTTGCGCCACGATTGCTGGATGGTGGTCTTGTGTGGAAAATTGGTGAAAATATAGGTTATAGTGCTCAAAACCAAGTAATTAGTGCGTTAAATTAATCTCCAGCGTCCAAGAAAACCCTAGGTGTATGTCAATGTTGTGAGAATTAGTAAGTGTGAATTATTGAGTAAGTAGTAACAATTTCAATTACTTAAGACGTAGCATGGGTACCTACACGTGTTATAATAGTTTCAATTTTTGTCAATTTATGTACACACCGAGCGCAATTTGCTGTCGACCTTGTACTCTGAGTTGTGACGAGTCGGTATTGCACTATAATCAATTGTTAGGAATCTCGGTCACTTTATTATTTTGGTTTCTAGGTTGATTCTATTTTTGGCTTGGCTCTGCACTATTCCTATTTTTCAGAATAAAAAAAAAAATCATTGTGAAATTGCCGCGTAAAAATCGTAAACAATTCGCTTACGTGTAAAATTTTTCGTCGTTTCGTCTAACGTGGACTAGAAAGTTGCATAAATTAGTTTATAATCAGGACACCTTTCATTTGTTGACATACTATTTCATAATATTCTATCTGCGGACGTGTATTTTTGTATTGTGCTATAAATAGTGACTAATTAAAATGGCATCTTAATTTTATAATAATTACAAAACAAGGGAAAGCATGGAGAGTGATTTTATGTTGTCTGGGTAACAGCATTATTAAAAATTGATGTAACAATTGCTTAGTGCATAATTTATGTACAGTTAATTTAACTTTGGATGCAGTGTTTGGAGAAAATAATTGTTATGCAATTATTGATAAGTTAATGTACATAATAATTATGATTATGGTATTCTTGGAAACTTGTGTTTGTGAACTTGTGTTTATTGGAAAACATTTATCTTTAGGTATTTAATGTGAATAGTCAACAATCGAATGAAAGATAAGAAATTGCTATTTTTAGTATCTGTTATCCATACAGCATAGTAATTGCAAGTGCTACTGTCAATCATGAGGTCCCGGGTTCAATCTACTTGACTAAAGAAGGCTTATTATAAAGTTAATCAGTACACAGAGGACAAAGATGCCTGGAAACTACTGCATAGCACCACGCGACACCAACACTAACAAACTAATGTAACCAAACCAAATATTGCAAAACAATCAGTTGAAAAAATTAAGCCCTACAAGTTTCTTCTGGTAAAGGTATCTTTCCGAACACGCGGTAAACTCATTATTGTTTATTTCATTGACATACAAAAGTGTCAGATTATGACATACTTGAATAAATCTTTTAGACTGAATCTTCAGGTCAGGCAAACAGTGTCATTGAATTTTTGCATTAGGAAGTTTCTCAATGGATAGATTTGAGTCTGGAACTGTGCCTGGTAGATGTCAATAGGCTCCCCCGCTATTAACATGGGATATAAAAACATTACTAGCAGTGTGGGTGAACTACTATGGGGCCGAGTCCTGGGGTACTCCCCTGTTTACCCCTTCGGAGAAAAGGAGTGATGTTATTTTATATGTATACATACTCCCTGCTGTTATTATACAAATAATAAAGTAACAATGTCTTTCTGTTTGTCTATCTTTCATGTATATGCCAAAATGGCAGAGCCTTTTTTCAGAAATCATTTATTATGATTATGCATCTATATTTATTTATATAGCTAATTTTTGGGTTCTGTCACAGAACAGCAGATAATAATACTATGTATAGAATGGACACTGTCATCCGCCCACCAATCGGGCCTTCCTCACCCCGCGAGCTAGATTGAGCTCTCCACAAGCCCCGTTTCGCTGTGAAATCACATCAATCACACTCATGCCCTTGTACAAAACTATGTGTGCGATATAACTACATACTACACAGACATGTGTAGTATGTAGTTATATCGCGACTTTTGTGTGGAGTGTCCAGGGTGTGGTTCCATCTTTCCATCTTCTTCTTGTAGAGGTATCTTTCCGAACGCACGGTAGACTCAGTACTGTTTATCTTTATTGACGTGCAAAAGTGTCAGATTATGACCTATTTGAATAAATCTGTTTGAGTTTGAGTTTGATATCCAAAGGGCGCCAAAGGAACCCTATTACTAAGGATCTGCTGCCAGTCTGTCACAGGGATCTATTTCAAAAACTTACAGACACATGTAAATTTCATTAGTCCTGAATACAGCGCTGCCTACCCCTTCGGGAAAAGGCGTTATTGTATGTTATGTAAATTTCATAAAATATGTATTTATTCCTATTGCCGCTCCACTACAAGAAATTAAAAAAAAAATCATAATTAAAGAGGCTCTTTATACAAGCAACATGTTTTAAATATCAAATAAGACTGTCAACGCAATAAGAATAATTCTAATAAGAAAGGTTAATAAGGGTGACACTTATAGAGTATAGAACAGATAATAATAATACTAGTTTTTTTTTAATATTTATTGTTTATTTATTATATTTTTAATAAATAATAATATTTATTATATTGACAAGACTAGCTTGCCCATATCAGATACAGTGCCACCCGTTTTACAATTCAAAATTCTATGTGGCACTGCACTGTGCGTGGCACCCCTAGAAATATGAGTTGTTGAATCTCATCATGCCCAGTAATTTCGCTGGTATTCATCCGCCAAGCAGTAATGTGCAAACATTACTGTGTTCTGGTCTGACGGGCAATGTTACCAGTGAAATTACTGGGCATGATGAGATTCAACATCTCATATCTCAGGGTGACAGACATAGTGCAGTGCCGAGCAGAATTTTTAATTTTAAAAGATTAGGGGCACTGTGTCTGATATGGGCAATCATGATGCTTACCATCAGGCACCTGATTAGCTCGTCTTGTCACATATTATCAGAAAAAAAAAATTACTTTAAGCTAATGTTGTTCATGACTCATGACTATGTCTTAATGAGGAATAACATAACATAACATATCATACATTCACGCCTTTTTCCCGAAGGGGTAGGCAGAGGTGTACCCAGGACACAGTCCCATAGTAGATACACCCACATTTCGCCAGTATGTTATTGGTCCCATGTAATAGGGGGCGAGCCTATTGCCATATACCGGGCACAGTTCCAGACTCCAGGCAGCTATTGAGATAATTCCTAATGGAAAAATCCAATATTTAACACTATGCCTGACCTGGGGATCGAACCCGGGACCTCTTGATTGGCAGTCGAGCATGCGCCCACTACGCCACCGAGGCAGCATGAGGAATAAAAATGGCTTTAAACCGATTTTTCTCTTTCAGCTGCAGAGCAAACCAGAAATGAAGATAGTTCCAACTTCATTAAATGAAATACTTATGATAACAGTGCCTCATTAAAAAACCATTCCCACTAAACCTCAATTTAAAAAAAAAACCATAAACCAATTCAAATTTGGAACAATCACATTTTAAAAGTAACATTACGTGCCAGTAATAGGATAGTGTTTTGTTTTGTATTTTTAAATTTTGTATATGAGTGTTGCAAGTTGAAAAAAATAATAATGAAAATACCTGAGACATCAGCGAATGTTGGAGCTTATTATGGCAACGAAGAAAATGGACAGTGGCAGGTTAGTATCACTATCCTACTTAAGGCCGTCACACACGCAGCTATAATATATATTAACGGGAAACCTGAGTGACGAAGAATTTAAAATTTCGGTTTTTTTAAAACTATCGCCGTCGCTCTGCTCCTGAAAGTATGAGCTATGAATGTGTGTGTAAGAAGATTATTATTGCGACTTCGCGCGCATATTCATGTCAGTAGTAAAGTTTGTGACGCTTGTATTCAAATTAGGTAGGTACTTATCGTAGGTATTCTTTTAGACTTTTGTTTTTATTTACATTCTCGTAATGATGATTGCTTAAATTCATTAGCTACGTCTAGTATGAAATGGACCAGTGGTTGCAGTATTCAGACAGCGTTCACAAAATCGTGTCATCGATCAACGAATGCGAGTTCGAATCCAGTCCCAGGAGTAATTTTTGCCCGGATATTTTTTTGTTAGGAACTTTTTTCTTCATTATCTGTATTTATATTATTGTGATATTATATAATAAAAAAATAGATACTATAATATATATTTATAGTATATATGACACCAGTCGCCCAGCGCTTAAAAATTCATATCAATGTGTATATTATCTTCGAAGGTAAGTATTGACTTTTTCAGTTCATCCTGTCAGTCTAGACGTTTACTGAAAATATAACTTTTCATTGTAATATCTACCTAATAATAGTTCGCCTAAATAATTTTCGACCTGTGCTGTTGTTTACGGACTTGATTCTTTTGCTTAATTTTAGACAAAGCGGTCTACTCGCATGAAATACAATACGAATAAGCAAAGAATTAGTATTGTATTCGTATTGTATTTCATGCGAGTAGATCAGTCTCATGCGCTTTGTCTAAAAATTTAAAATATTAAGCAAAAAGGAAGTGTTTATCAATTTCGATATGAATTCTTATTGTAACATTAGACTTGTCGGTGGGTAGATTGCGAAATGCATCACCTATAGATAAACACACGCCCCTAGAGCGTTAGGTAGAAGAGATAGAAAAATTTCGCCTAGTACCTCCACGGTAGCTCAAGTGGTAGAGCGCCCACCTCGGATTGGTGCGGAGGGTGCGTGGTTCAAATCCCGCCCGTGGGTGAAATTTTTCTTTCCTTATTCGTATTGATTCTTTTGCTTTAGTACTTACGGTTTTGGCTTGTTTGTATGAATTTCTTTCAGAATTCATACAAACTCTCTCTGAAAATGGGTAAAAGCAAAAGGGGCAGGACGTTTATTTTTGAACGCTCTACGAAAAATACACCATTTACGTATAAAACGGCAAATACATTTTGCGCCTTTGCCATCCGTTTGAGTATAGGTAATACGTACATACTTAATTATTTTGTGTTTTTCATCATGAAATTACGATAAAACGCAATTCAAATTAATAATTTCTTCAACCTAATGAGTGATGTTAGGGGTGAGCAGTTAATAGTCATGTCGACCGCAAAAATTCGATCCGTTGATCGCTATCAACTACAAACTTGAAAACCATTTAGGTGCTGTTTGAGCCAATCATATGATCATGAGAACCCGGGTTTGATCCACAAGTCAGCCAAAAAGTGTAATTGGATTTTCTATTAGGGGTTTTCTGAATGACAGCTTGGAGTCTGAACCCAATAGATGACAATAGGTACGACTTCTACTACAAGAGATTTAAAATATTACTGGCAGTGTTAGAAAATTTCACTGAGTCTTCACCCATGAACGCAAATGCCGTAGCTTGCGATAATGCTCTTGAACCATCTCTTTTTTAAAGATGTATCTACTCGTACAAGGCCAATAATGATTATGATGATAAAGTAATACATTTTAATACAATTACATATTATATAATATTTATTAACAAATTACCTACTTAACAGTATAGAAGACAATGAAAGATCACCATAAAAACAAGTGCTATGCACTAGACATCTCAACATTAGGTTCTCCGAAGGTCTAACTGAACGAGAATGGGCCATATGAAGATTGTTATTATAGTTGAATTGCATTTAAATCGATATTGTTACATACTATTAGTCTTCTATTTTTTCGTAAGAAGTATTGGTTTAAACTCGTTTTCTATGAACATCACTAGGATTTTTCAAAATACTATGTCTATGAGTCCCTTCCCTAGTTGTATAAGTGTGAGTGGAACCCCCCCTCACCGCCTGCCGCACCCCGTAGAACGCGAAAAGGACAACTGCAGCTCAAAGCGATTATAACTACGAAAAAATGACGAAATCGATGTTTTGTATTCCCGTGTTCCCTCCGAGAATAATTAGTTTTATCCATAAATTTATATCTTGAAAATTAGGAAATAGATTAGGCTATGTCCCTGTTATTTTATTTTTTTCCCTTAACTCTTCATTTTTTTCTAGTGAACGTCTAATTGCGCGAGTAAAACTGGGACAGTTTTTCATGTTTTTAAAGGGTCTTATTTCATTTAATAATGAGTTTGTAGAAAAATGAAAATAACAGGGATATGCTCACTGAAGACCTAGATTTTATAAAAAAAAAACCATTGCTCAGACGCAATTATCTATAGGGAGGAAACACGGGAATACGTTTGTATGGAAAAATCACCCCTTATGTATACTGTCCTATAATTTATATTATAGCAAGCTACCACACATGGAGACAATGCTATAATATATATTTTAGCCTTTATATCATTGATACAGTAGTTTATATTAATATGCAATAATATATATTACGGTATATGTTGGTGACGTCATAGAAATATATATTATAGCTGCGTGTGCGGTCACTCGAATATTTGTATAGAAAATATATCGTAATATGCCTTGCTATGATTTATATTAATATATATTATAGCTACGTGTGTGACGGCTTTATATTATAAATCTCAAATCTTAGAACAATGTAAAAAAGTTACATTTGTAACAGGTAAACAAAACGCTGGCGAGTTCTAACTCGACTCCAGCGCCATCTAGATGGCACGAATAAAACACCGCTAGCGCTGTTTTTCCGTGTTTATGTTTGTTCCGTTTTAATGCTTAAACTACTGAATCGATTGGGCTGAAATTTGGTATGTAGATAGTTTAGATCCTGGAATAACACATAGGGTACTTTTTATTGCGATATTCCCACGGGAACGAAGACTACACGCGTGAAACCGCGTCTTACAACTAGTTATAAATATTTTATAATAGCTACAATTGTCAGCCAATCGGTTCAGTAGTTTTGGCGTGAAAGAGTAACAAGTCCATTTATCCTTACAAATTAAAAAAATGTGCCTATAAGTTTTAAAATACATTTTAAAACGTCAATAAATTATATCAATAACTAGTAATGAATCTACCGCGCGTTTGGAAATATACCTCTACAAGAAGAACGCACAAGAAACTTGTAAGGTTTAATTATTTCAACTGCGAGTTTTACAATATTTGGTTTGGTTGCATTCGTTTGCTTGTAAGGTGCCGCGAGGTGCCTGTGCAGTAGTCTGCATAGCCACCACCCAGAAATCCCAAAAGAGATAACGGGGCTCTCAGAGGATAAATTCAAAACCTATATAAAATCTTCTTTACTAAAGAAGGCTAATTTATATAGTCAATCAGTACATAGAGGACAAAGATGCTTGGAAACTGCTGCATAGCACCACGCGACACCGACACTAACAAACGAATGTAACCAAACACAATATTGTAAAACTAGCCGTTGAAAAAATTTACCCTACAAATTTCTTGAGAATTCTTCTTGTAGAGGTATATTTCCAAACGCACGGTAGATTCATTACTAGTTACACGGCTCACACCAGGTTAGAAAGGGGTGGCCCTATTATTTAACCGGGAGCCACATGGCCAATAAAGAGTCAAGATAAGTGAAAAAGATTTATTCAAATAGGTCACAAAATGACACTTTTGTACGTCAACGAAAATTAACAGTAATATATATATATATATATATATATTGGGACAACTTCCACACACGGTCATTTGGTCCCAAACTAGGCTAGAAGCCTGTACTATGGTAACCAGACGACTGATATACATACTTATATAAGCTTATAACACCCAGACACCGTCCAAACAGACATGTTCATGCACACAAATGTTTGACCTGGCCGGGGATCAAACCCGGGCCCTGCGGCACAGAAAGCAGAGTTACTACCATCTGTGCCAACGAGGCTGTCAATGAGTCAATGTATGTTAATGAGTCTACCGGGCGTTCAGAAAGACACCTTTACAAGCAGAATGCACAAGAAACTTGTAGGGCTTCATTTTTTCAACTGATTGTTTTACAATATTTGGTTTGGTTACATTCGTTTGTTTGGAAGGTGCCGTGTGGTGGCTATGCGGAAGTTCCCAGGAATCTTTGTCCTCTACGTACTGATTTACATTATAATAAGCCTTCTTCAGTAGATTTTATATAGGTTTTGAATTTACCCTCTGAGAGCCCCATTATCTCATGGGATTTTATTATAGAAATGTACACTATTTCCTAAGAATGATTTTTTATTGGTTTTAGATAATCTAAAGCTAGGTACAGCTATTTTGTCTTTATTCCTAGTATTAAAATTATGGAGCGCGCTATTTAATTTTAATTTATATATAAAGATAACAGAGGCTATAATAGTGATTTGTGATGATTTCAGAACGGTGTTATCATAGACGGCGGCGTGGGCGGTGGTGTGGTCGGCAGCGGAGACGCCGGAGTCGGCATGCATCGCCCGCCCGTCTACCCGCTCCACATGCCCAGGCCACATGTACCAGGTAATTTTATTATTATACATATTATAATTGACAGCCTCCACACATGGTCATCTGGTCCCAACCTAGGCTAGAAGCCTGTACTATGGTAACCAGATGACTGATATACATACTTATATAAACTTATAACACCCAGACACAGATCAAACAGACATGTTCATGCACACAAATGTTCGACCTGGCCGGGAATCGAACCTGGGGCCTGCGGCATAGAAAGCAGAGTTATTACCACCTGTGCCAACCAGGCTGTCAAAATATTAAAACACTGGCTGGCTCTGTATCTGATGTGGGCGATCATGATGCTTACCATCAGGCACCTGATTTGCTCGTCTTGTCACTCACTACCATGAAAAAAATAATAATAATAATAATATATTTTTCCATGCCGACTGCCTCGGTGGCGTAGAGGGCGCATGCTCGACTGCCAATCAAGAGGTCCCGGGTTCGATCCCCAGGTCAGGCATAGTGTTAAATATTGGATTTTTCCATTAGGAATTATCTCAATAACTGCCTGGAGTCTGGAACTGTGCACGGTAGATGGCAATAGGCTCGCCACCTATTACATGGGACCAATAACATACTGGCAAAATGTGGGTGTATCTACTATGGGACTGAGTCCTGGGTACACCTCTGCCTACCCCTTCGGGAAAAAGCCGTGAATGTATGTTTATGTATGTTTTATTTTTCCAGCGGGCTATGTGATGGCGGGAGCTTACTACCCTCCATACCCTGCTCCTCCACAACCTGATGATTTTGCAGACTATATGTGGATGGAGAATGAAGAAGAATTCGATAAACAGGTGCGTAAGGTATATTGTTCAAACAGGATACAGGACCTCTTAGCAGTTTAACACAATCCTATGGAAAATTTACCAAATCGATGTTTTGTATTCTCTTGTTTCCTCCGAATACAGTAAACCTATTTGATATATTTATATCCTGATATTTTAAAGATGGTTTTTTTTTTTTTTTTTTTTTTTTTTTATATAAATGACATCCCTAGAATGTAATGTCATCTTACTACAATCTAGCCTTTTGAAGGCTAATAAGTAATTTATATTTAACTTAAACTGCTAGATAAACGCTAAAACTAAGAATGTGTCCATTAACACTTATTCTTATTGTCTCTATTAAGACGAGGTAGACACTTTGTTCATGTGTTCTTTATACGCGGCACTAACACTACATTTCACTAATTGTTCACAACACTTAAACTAACTCAAAAGGTTTTTTCCTTTTTAGTCTTCTCACTAGTCCCGTGGTGTCGAGGAGCTGGATGGCCTCGACGTTGAAAGATGAAGTAAAGTATGTTCCTATAATTTTTTTTTAACCTCTACATTTTGTTGTAGTGAACGTCCAATCACGCGAGTAAAACTGGGATTTTAGGAAGTTCACTATGAAACAACCAAGGGTTCATAAGAAAAATTAAAATGACAGGGACATAGGTTACTTCACTATAAAAATATCAGGATATAAATTTATAGAATGGATTAATTATATTCGGAGGAAACAGGGGAATACAAAACAACGATTTGGTAAACTTTTCATAGGATTGCGTCAAATTACTAGAAGGCCATGTACGGTCTTAAGGCAGTATTAGCCGGTACATCCAAAGAAAAAAAAAACCACTTTCAATGAATAGCTGTGAACGACCCAATGAAAATGAAGTCCTCTTTCCTGTTAAATGTCCATAGACTCCAGATCTAGATAAAAACTGTGTGTCTGGAGCTGGCTCTCCATTACACTCCATTATAGTCAATAAGTGAGATGACGATGTTATGTAATAATAATATGGGACAACTTCCACACACGGTCATCTGGTCCCAAACTAGGCTAGAAGCCTGTACTATGGTAACCAGATGACTGATATACATACTTATATAAGCTTATAAACACACAGGGACAGATCCAATACAGACATGTTCATGCACACAAATGTTTGACCTGGCCGGGGAACCCAGGGCCTATGGCACAGAAAGCAGAGTTACTACCATCTGTGCCAACCAGGCTGTATAATGTTATGTTTGCAGGTGTTACAGCAACTGGAAGAAGAAGCACTGATGGAGCAATGTATCGAGGCAATGTTAGAAGATGAACAGAGAGAACGGAACGCGAGGGGGAACTCTCACACGCCACATAACTATCCCACGTATGTACCACTAATTATTATTTAACGTGCCACTGTCCCGTACAGTCCCCTATCCCACGCGCTCTATCTGCGCTCAATGCTCTCCTGTGGGGCTATTGGCGTTCATGGTGACTATCACTTTAGTGACTATTATCTTGATTTGACATTAACTACAAATTTCAGTCTGGTTTCTAACCAAAGACATTATGATAAACTTACTAAGTAGACTGTGCACTGTGTCGATCCCGAGTGAGAACCACTCGCAGTGTCTATTCTTTTCCTTTTCTCTCCTTCAAATTTGATAGTGCACAGTCTTGTTAGAAGGTTTAAACGTCTTTGTTACTAATTCAAGCCACAGAACATAAAGACTCAAGCCTGATAGCGACTGGTGATTATGAAGAACGCCAATAGCCCCCCTGGAAGCCAACCCTGACTGCGACATGTTTGCGGATGGATGGAAGGTGTTTCTGGCTGAGTGTTTGAATTTTTGTGTGATGAATGATAGGGTAGTGTCGTCTATTAATTATTAAAATGAATGTTATTAGCTTAATTGCATATGTAACCTTTTTGTTTGACATTATTTATTTTGATTTTAATTATATGAATTTTTATTATAATGACATTGTAATTAGCTAGATTTTTATTATTTGACCATTATTTATATAAATTCGATTGAACTTGTCATTTGAATGTTTTTTTTAATTATTTTAATTAGGTAATTGGCAATAGCCGTCTAATTGATTGAATAATAAATAAATAAATAATTGATAAAATTCCTGTGAGAGTCACTTGATCACGACCGCGCTGCGAGTGGTCGCCATGATTGTGACGTCATTATGTTACTAGTTATGACTGCCTCGGTGGCGTAGAGGGCGTATGCTCGAATACCAATCAAGAGGTCCCGGGTTCGATCCCCAGGTCAGGCAGTGTTAAATATTGGATTTTTCCATTAGGAATTATCTCAATAACTGCCTGGAGTCTGGAACTGTGCCCGGTAGATGGCAATAGGCTCGCCCCCTATTACATGGGACCAATAACATACTGACGAAATGTGGGTGTATCTACTATGGGACTGAGTCCTGGGTACACCTCTGCCTACCCCTTCGGGAAAAAGGCGTGAATGTATAATATGTTTTACGTTGTTATATCAGTCATCTGTTCGGAATCGGAATATTGTCAATTATGACACCTATGACGTCAAACTAACTAACACTCCCTCATTTTCGATCGGGGGTCAAACATTAATCCTACTTCCTACTAATACTAGAAATGTGAAAGTTTGTGAGGATGGTTGTTTGTTACTCTTTCAAACCAAAACCTGAGCCAAAACCACTGAACCCATTGCGTTGATATTTGGAACGTAGACAGCTTAGATCTTGGCATAAATACATAGGGTAAAGTACTTTATAACATTGTGACGTCACTACAGGTCACTAGCCCGTTCGGGTACTTTCGGCGTGTTTTCGGTACTGGATTAAAAATATTTTTTTAATTTGATTCAATTTTGTAATTATAGCGAATAAAAAAAAACAAAAAAATAGTTTTCTTATAAATCTTATATATGATTTTTTTTATGATAGTGACTAACAAGACGAGCAAATCAAGTGCCTGATGGTAAGCATCATGATTGCCCATATCAGACACAGTGCCACACAGTGTTTTAAAATTCAAAATTGTGCGCGGCACTGCACTGCGCCTGTCACCCTGAGATATTAGTTGTTGAAACTCGTCACGCCCAGTAATTTCGCTGGTAACATTCCCCTTCAGAGCAGAACACAGTAATGTTTGCACATTACTGCTTGGCGGATGAATAACTGGCAAAGGTGTGGTACTTCCCCAGGCGGGCCCCTGCAAAAGAGGCCTACCACTACAATCTAATCTAATGTATCAACTGTTATATTTCAGTACAAGTAACGGCGTGCCCTCAGTGTCCCTCCAGGAAGCAGTGTCCCGGTCCACGTTGAACCCACTCGCAGCTGAGTTTGTACCCACCAACACGTTACCCACTGAAGTTGAACACAGAGGTATGATATTAATCTGTAAGAGTATCATTTAAATAAGAGTAAGTGAGTGAGTGTACCAAAAAATACAATTATTTTATAATTATATTTTTTGGTAAGACAGCAGCCTGAAAACAAGTAATACACTATGGCCGTTTGTCCACCACCGCCGTCAACGTCACGTCACCGAGAACGAGATGACGGCGCCGAAGTAGCGGTACATACATTTACTGAAAGCCCGTCACACACGTTGCTATAATATATATTAATATACCGACCTATAATATATATTATAGCAAGCTACCACACACGGAGACGATGCTATAATATATATTTTAGCCTTCATTTACGACGACACGACAGCCTCGTTGGCACAGATGGTAGTAACTCTTCTTTCTGTGCCGCAGGTTCCGGGTTCGATCCCCGGCCAGGTCAAACATTTGTGTGCATGAACATTTCTGTTTGATCTGTGTCTGGGTGTTATAATCTTATATAAGTATGTATATCAGTCATCTGGTTACCATAGTACAAGCTTCTAGCCTAGTTTGGGACCAGATGACCGTGTGGGGAACGTTGTCCCATATTACATTATTATTATCATATTATTTTATACTCATAATTTTTTTATAAAACTGTTTTATTTATAGAAAAAATCCCATAATTGTAAAAAAATTGTGATTACTAACATGTTCGCTGTAGTTTTCAACTAGATGGCGCTGTATGTTATTTTAGAAGGCCGTTAGGTTTCGTTCAGGTATCTAGGTATGGAACCCTACACTATGCATACATATGTATGTATGACTTCACAATTAATTTTTTTGCCATCTAGATGTCGCTGGAGTCGAGTTAGAACTCGCTAGCGTTTTGTTTACCTGTTACGAACGTAACATTTTTACATTGTACTAAGATTAGAGATTTACTATCAATAATATCTTCTAGAAGACAGAGATAAGGACAAACAAGAATCGCAAGAGTCAAAGGAAACAGAAGAGAAGGAGAGGAGAAAAGAGGATGAGCCTGAATCTACGCCAGAAGTTGACACCAAAACTGAAGGTACTTATAATTCTTCGTTCCCGTGGGAATATCGGAATATAAAGTACCCTATGTGTTATTCCAGGGTCTATACTATCTACATACATAATTTCAGATCAAACGGTTCAGTAGTTTTGGCGTGAAGAGGTTTTTTTTTTTTTTTTTTTTATGATAGTGAGTAACGAGACGAGCAAATCAGGTGCCTGATGGTAAGCATCATGATTGCCCATATCAGACACAGTACCACCCAGTGTTTTAAAGTTCAAAATTCTGCGCGGCACTGCACTGCGCCTGTCACCCTGTGATATGAGTTGGTGAATCTCATCATGCCCAGTAATTTCGCTGGAAACATTGCCCTTCATTCCGGAACACAGTAATGTTTGCACATTACTGCTTGGCGGATGAATAACTGGCAAAGGTGTGGTACTTCCCCAGGCGGCCCCCTGCAAAAGAGGCCTACCACTACTAAAAACAGACAGGTAACAGACAGACACACTTTCGTATTTATAATATTAGTGTGGATTGGTTTATAATAAAAATGTAACATTACTGTGTTCCGGTATGAAGGGCAATGTTAATGTTACCAGGTTCAACAACTCATATCTCAGGGTGACGGGCGCAGTGCAGTGTCGCGCGGAATTTTGAATGGTAAAACACTGTGGCACTGTGTCTGATATGGGCAATCATGATGCTTAGCATCAGGCACCTGATTTGCTCGTCTTGTCACTTACTATCATAAAAAAAAAAGGTAGGTACAATCATCATCATCATCTCAGCCGTTGGTAGTCCACTACTGAACATAGACCTCCCCCAATAAAGGGGGGTTTTGCCAATACTCGACACGCTTGGCAGGAGGGTTGTCGAGCGCAGTTCGATGGTTTGTAGCAGAGGACGCTGAAGGAACAATGTCATGTACAATTAGATGTCATGAATTAAATACTTACAAATTAATGACCCATTAATTTTCCACGCACAAGCAATTGCAAATATATTTTATGATAGTAAGTGACAAGACGAGCAAATCAGGTGCCTGATGGTAAGCATCATGATTGCCCATATCAGTAACAATGCCACCCAGTGTTTAAAAATTCAAAATTCTGCGCGGCACTGTACTGCGCCTGTCACCCTGAGTTATTAGTTGTTGAAACTCGTCATGCCCAGTAATTTCGCTGGTAACATTGCCCTTCAGACCGGAACACAGTAATGTTTGCACATTACTGTTTGGCGGATGAATAACTGGCTAAGGTGTGGTACTTCCCCAGGCGGCCTCCTGCAAAAGAGGCCTACCACTACAGTACAGTACAGTAGATTAATAATAATAATTAAAAATTATAATAATAAAATAATTTTTATTTATCAAATAAAACTATACAAAATACAAATCGTATTGTATTTCATGCGAGTAGACCGCTTTGTCGATAATAATTAAAAATATTAAGAAAAAGTGTATCAATCTCAATATGAATTCTAATTGTAACATTAGACTTGTCGGAGGGTAGATTGCGAAATGCATCATCTATAGATAAACACACGCCGCTATAGGCGTTAGGTAGAAGGAATAGAAAAACGCCGATGACTAGTATATCCACGGTAGCTCAAGTGGTAGAGCCCATCACGGATTGGTACGGAGGGTGCGTGGTTCGAATCCCGCCCGTAAGTGAAATATTTCTTTCCTTCGTTTTGTATTTACTTCGACAGCCTCGTTGGCTCAGATGGTAGTAACACTGCTTTCTGTGCCGCAGGCCCCGGGTTCGATCCCCGGCCACATCAAACATTTGTGCGCATGAACATGTCCGTTTGATCTGTCCCTGTGTGTTATAAAGTTATAAGCTCATATAAGTATGTATATTAGTCATCTGGTTACCATAGTACAGACTTCTAGCCTAGTTTGGGGCCAGGTGACTGTGTGTGGAAATTGTCCCATATTATTATTTTTATTATTATTTATTTATTTATATTATATATTATTTATGTTAATTCTTTCAGTTTTAGAACCGCCCGCGCCACCAAAAGACCCACCGGAAGTGTCAGCAGCGGACATAAACCCGAAACAACCGAAAAAGGACAACAAAAAGCCGGAAATCAAGAAACCGCTCAAAACGGAACAGAAAAAACCAAAACTGCCCGTCGTCAAGTCAGAAACGAAAGTGTTACCTAAGAAGAAGGAAGTTAAAAGTGTTAAAAGTGAATTAAAAGTTGAGATCAAAAGTGAGGAGGTGCCCGTGGAAGTGCCCAAGGTTTGTAAAAGATATTTTTAATAAACAATTTGTAACAAAGAGATATTGTAATACTTCAAATTGTTTGGCTGACATTGTTTCTCATACAAACTTTGAGGAACCAATGACGATGATAGAATAATAATATGGGACAACTTCCACACACGGTCATCTGGTCCCAAACTAGGCTAGAAGCCTGTACTATGGTAACCAGATGACTGATATACATACTTATATATATAAAAATCTTGTGTCACGATGTATGTCATGAATAAACTCCAAAACTACTGAACCGATTTCAATTAAATTTCACATGTACCCATATTTTGGTCTAACTTTTTATTTATTTATTTATTTATTTATTATTAACTTACTGGATAGGATAGTTATCATCTCAATTATTCGCTTAAGTCGTGAATGTAAACGAATAAAATGTATCAATTAATTGTTTCTTAGGCAAGTGTTTATTTACTGTTTAGTTTTATGAAGTTCTCATAGATGGCGGTGTACGTTGATTCATTGATAAAATTCTTCAATATTGTTTGACATCTAGGTTGCAAATACACCCAATAGATGGCGCTGTGTTCTGTTTCTTAGAATATAAATTCTATTACTTTATTTCACATTATATTTATTTATGCTCACGATATAACCGTATTATTTTAATGGTTTGTGACTGATATTTTTATAATTATACTGCGTATTATGTTACAATATTATTACCATTAATAACAAAAAAAAAATTTACTATTTTTGTTAGAGAATTATTAAAGTCTTGGCGCCAAATTTTAATCAAAGTTTCAAGATCTGGCCATCAAATTCTATCGAGTCGCCATCTCTGGTTTGAATGTACAAAGCTTTGGTATCTCATTCGTTCTCGAGACCTCCTCTGAGCGTAAACAAAGCTCCCTCTTGAACCATCGAGACCCACTATTTCGAACAATCGATCAATCGATTCTTCTCGAAGCATGCGAACTAGAACGTTCGGGAAATTCAAGGTTCAGGTATAAATACTGGCGCCGAGTGTCACCGCAGTTCAGTTCCTTTTTAAACGAGTGAATTAATACTATCTGCCGGAAAGTGATAGTCTCAGTAAAATCTCCACGCATTTTGAACAAGAATATGAATTTTTCAATTGAGTACTCCAGTTTTATTTTAAATTTAGGTAATTCGATTTTACCGGAAGGGTTTTATTTCCTTAGTTGCGATTAGAGAAATAAAATATGGCGGTACGAAGTTCGCCGGGTCAGCTAGTTTCGCCGGGTCAGCTAGTACTTATATAAGATTATAACACACAGGGACAGATCAAACAGACATGTTCATGCACACAAATGTTTGACTTGGCCGGGATCATTCCTTACTGGGGGTAGGTAGAGGTTAGGACCAGATGACTGTGTGTGGAAGTTGTCCCTTATTATTAATATTATTACCTTGGAATAACACATTGGGTACTTTTTATCACGGGACCCACGGGAACGAAGACTACGCGGGTGAAACCGCGGGTCACAGCTAGTGTTATATGTTTTTTTTTTATTTTAGCCTCAAACGCCAACTCCGGAAGAACCATCCGGCCCCAAGCCTATAAACTACGCGGCAGCAGCGAAAGCAAGCAAACCGAAACCAAAACCACCCACACCACAAACCACACAGATTACAGAAACCGCAAAAACCACAGTGAAACCGGAAAAACCAAAACTCGAAGTCAAGAAAGTGGAGAAAAAAGTCCAGCCCAAGGAGAAGCCAAAGGAAAAGGTTGTCCAAAGGAAGAATTCGGCTAAGTAAAGTAAGTTTAATATTAAAATAATAAACATACGGTATTTTGAAAGAAATGTTTCGATATGGAGAAAATAATATTTTTCAATCAAAGTCAAACTTAAAATGGATTTGATTTCAAATCCATTTATGATCTTAAGTCGATTTGAATTCAAATTTAATCGAGTTGACTTGTCTATAGCAATGCTTAAAGAGGTGCATATATCCCATCAAACGAAACAACTTTCAAAACAAAGAATTGAGAAATTCCCAGAGAAAAAATCGAATTCCCATACAAAATGGATCAGCTGATCTGCAAATTTGTATTAGAAGTCGCATATTTTTGCGGTTTGCCATTTTTGCGAAATATTTCATGACACTAATTAAATTTGATTGTGAATTCATTTAGTATTTCACTAAATTTATTTGAATTCAAATCCATTTATGACTTGAAATGAGTTTGATTTGATTTGAATAAGTGTGGAAAGTGTTAAAAAAGACATAAATATGCATTTTCTTAAATTATTGGGTTGTAAATATACCGTATATACAAAGGAATTCAGCCCATAACAGGATTGTTTTAAGAGATAAATTTGGAAATACATTGATTAAAAAAAGATTTTGTCTATGATTTTCTTTTGTTAAGTTGTACTTTTTACAGTAAAAATATATAATTTTTAATATTTAATGTGATTTCAAAATTTTAAGTAATATGTTTTTCTATTAGTGTTTTTTTTTTTTTTCATTTGAAAAAATATGTTTTCCACGAAAATTATGGTTATGTTTTTTTTATTTTCAAAATGGCAGTTATAATTCATTTTCTAACACTAGCAATACTGGGAGAATTTCGTAGCAACGAAATTCGTAGTGGTATAAAAATAGTAGATTTAACATAGAATGGCAACATTATGGCCTTAAATCCATCATTCGTGTTGAATTTTTCTCGTAGACAAAATTTTGCTTGTGAAAAACCCCTAATAGAATAAAAATTTGTATACCAAGTGTTATGAAAAGCTGAAGTAACACTCATGGGTTTTTTCTTAAGTATCACTACACTTTTTGGGACACTTAGTATCATGTAATTAAGTAGTTTTTTGGTGTTAGCAATGGCAATACTAAAAAAATCTCATTTTGGTCAAATACTTGCATGGATTTTGATCAAATTTTGAAATTATTTGGTAATTCCATAATATGAGTTATTTTTGATTTTAGACAAAATACGAATAAACATTCAAAATTTGATTGATCTTCCTTAAAATACGTGTATGAAAATGGACCAATATGTGTATTTAAATAATATGGCCTATTGTTGCCATCGCATTTCATCAAAAACGGTTTAGTAAGTAATATTTCGGTGTAAAAATTAAACATTTTATAGTATGTGATATTTTCCAATATAATCTTGCATTTTTTTCTTTGAAATAAAAAATTATAAATAAAAAAAAATGGTGTAACAATGTCCTTATTATATTATAATTATTGTGAATAATTAGTGATAAATATTATAATTATTAATAACAAAAAATTTTTTGTTATAAATAGCATGCTATTTTGACGACCAAATATATCGTCTATATTCTAGGTGGTCTTATCGCTGTTATTTAAAGTCGCGGTAATAGTAAATTATTGAAAAAATACCTAAAAATAAAACTAACTTTATCGTAATCTACAAAAAGTTATATTAAAAATAAATAAATGTTCACTTTTTTTAATAAGTATGTATGACAATTTGAATACATTATATACCAATAAATTAAGATTTAATATACACATATAATGCTTAGATATTATTATTAATGGAAGCAAAAGATTTTTGTCAAAATTAAAAAATGGCGCTTTTTCAAGACAATTTTTCACGAAACATTGAATTTACGAGAAATTGATATAATAAATTAACAAAGTAGTAGTTAATTTGGAATAAAACAATATTTTAATAAGGAATCTAGTTTTAATAGAAATGATTAGCGAATCAGTGATTAGTAGTAGTTTTGATTGTAATTTTGTGTCTGCAAGATATTCAAAAATCTACCACAACATGGCGTCAGGGTTGCAAGTTTTTAAATATAATAACCATTTTGGTAGATATTTAATTTGTTTTTTTTCCACAGGGATTGTGTTTTTTGTTTAAAATAATATTATTTTTTATTAAGTATAATAAATTAGGGAGTGAGTTTTTTTTTTGTTTTGGGGAAATATAATTAATTGTTCACTTTTATTAAAATTTTAATTGAATTAAAACTTTTTCTCTATATTTTTCGTATATTACATGTAATGTTTAAATAATACGTTAATTTTATCAAACTTTGCACAATTATTAATCTTAATATTATGAATATAATCAGTTTGTTTAATATAATAACTTAATTTAGCACCACATAAAATTAAGAGTAAAATGGCAGTCTTATCGCTAAGAGCTGTTAAACTTTTTATTCATTCTAAATAATGTAGTTTTTAAAGCTCATTATAACAGAACTGTTTGACGCCACGCTTCTAAAATATGTTTTTTTTTTTTTTTTTCAATTTGACGTGGCACGATTGAACATTTGTTTGCACATCTATAAATTATGTATTTGTGTGTGAAAATGCGTTAAGTACTTGCACTAATATAAAGGTGAACGTTTGTATGTATGTATGTTCGTTACTCCTTCTTACTTAATTTGGTATGTAGGTAACTTGAACCCTGGAATAACACAGGGTACTTTTTTCCCCGATATTTCCACGGGAACGAAAACTACCCGGGTGAATACGCGGGGCACCTGTAGTATTAATATAAAACAACTAACGTGGCTGAATATTATATAAAACAAAATACTTCGCGTAATTTCACTTCGAAATCCACGCGATAAACATTTTAAAAAATAAATCACTCAAAATAAAAGCCATTGTTGGTATAGTGTTTTGTAAAGTAAGGAAAAACAGATTCAATCATGTTACTGTTTTGTCACAATATAATCTTAAATAAATAGTTTTTAAAACTTTGTTTTGTTAAGACTTTTTTTGTTACTCTTAGTATTAAAAGCAATCATATATATCTAATCTCAGGTATTCGCGAAAATATACAGGGGCTGCCATATAAAAAAGAAATTAACGCGTACCTACTCCCAAATTACGACTAGGTACGCTCAGTATTACCATTTTTTTTTTGTGTATTCGCATATGTCCCATAATTAATGCGTTATTATTTTTACTGGTAACCCAAACTGGTTAGTACAAAAAATTTAGGTTTTTTTTTCGATAATACAATTTTTCAATATTAACTCTGAACCGTTTTGACAAAAAATTTCTATAAATATTATTAACAATATTCATAATAATAAAGTAGGTTAGTAGTTATAGTTTATAACAGTAAAAAAATGTTTTTTTTAACAAATATATTATTAAATTTTGGTCAATTTTCCTCTTTGGATGCAATATTGTACAAAAGAATCACTGCCAATCTGATACGATTAGCAAATAAATGTTTTTTTTTTTCGATGGTGTATAATGATGTTGAAAATAGATTTAAAAACTCCCGCTTTTAATTACGGATAATACACTCTTAAGAGCATTCTAACTGAATGCCTGTATCCATTTAATGCGCACTCTATAGGAAAAGACTCATTGCAAACTTCAATCGATTTTTTGTAAATTCTTACTCCAAACATGATTAGAAAAAAAAACAAAGTATTGAAAAATACAACATTTTCAAAAACTTCCAGTTTCAGATATACATTGATATAGCTTTGATATGATATATAACTACAAATTCAAGAATAAACTTATAAGGGATATAGCTTTATAACCTTGAGTGGTCTCCAATACAAATGAAAATCATTATAATTGTAATCATTTATTTCAGGCAATATGTCACAAAGGCCCATATAAACATATACTTTATATAATAACTATACAATAATTTTCGATTATACCTACCTATTCCGTTCTTTGTTTGGAATTTTTGTTGGTGTTATGACCACAATAATAATAATTAAGTATATTTAAGTAATTCCTCTAATCATTCTGTCTATTGATAAAAACCGCATTAAAATTGTAGAATAGCTTAAAAAGTCTAAGCATACATTCTGAGTACATACTGAATGAATTTTGGCGTTTCAGCCATGTTTTTCTAACCCTCTTTGGGCTTGAAACATACAAAAAACAATATGGCGCCTTCGCTATTTTGACAGTGACAGTTCTACTGTCAACTTGGCAGCTTACAGATGGTGTTGCCAGTTATTAATATTATACACCACGAAGTTTTCATTTTAATAAATTAATATTCCCCATAAGTGCCTACTAGTGAATATTTTGTGTGTTTGTCCCGCTGTATGTTTAGTTTGAAAAATTATTAATTGTAATAATAATTATGACTTTAATATTAAATAATAGTTTTTAGAATTATTATGGATATTGTGACTAGTGGAATTTTCGCTGTATAAAAACTTGCTTTACAGCTTCGCCGTAGTATACATATTATTATTATGTCATTTTGAATTTACCTTAAAAACAAAACTTTATACAATTTTGAATACTAACTATAGTTAAATCGAAAACTGTAAAGAAACAGTGAATATATTATGATGTTAAGGGAGAATTCAAATAAATTGCATCTTTTTCTGACATAATAAATCATTGTTTTTACTACAAATGTCAAAGTTGCAATTATTTTCTATTGTGGGTTGTAATTAAATTTACTTTGATTTTGTATTCAAATAGAAAGTTTTTATTTTTAATAATAATAATAGCAGTATCGACTTGCACCGTTTTTGTTTGGAAAAAGTAAAAATATATTGTATATCTCTAAAAAAACTAAAATTCCTTTTTTTTTCACTAGTTATAATATTTGACATAAGTTTGTGTACATTATGTGTAAATTTTGATATAATATTAGATTACGCATGTCATAGTTTTATCTTATTATCAAAAAATAATTATAAAAAATACATTAATTGTTAGAGAATTGAGTAATAATAATGGTATTGAAAGATTATGTTTATTTTATTTATTAAATTATACCTTTGTTCCTATAACAGCATTTGAAGAGACAGCCCCAGTAATATACAATGTAAAAAAAAAGTCAAGGAAGTGGACCTGCTGATCAAACTTAACACCTCACAAAAGAAAGAAATAGTAAAATTCATAAAAAATATTCTATTTCCGATACAAATTTACCCGATTATATGCCCCTAGACGAACAGAGACAGAACAGGACACTATAATTTTTGTTGAATAAATTAATTTTGTTGAAAAAAAAACGGCGACGTTTTTTTTTTTTTTCAGGTCATATCACCCAGGCGAATTGGTGAGTGAACAAAGTGGAAAAGTCGCCTCAATTCACCTCTGAATCAATTCACCTGGGTGATTTGACCTGAGGCGAGGTTTTTTGCAAATTGTTCACCCAGGCGAACAAAGTGGAATATACGGTTTATTCCACTTTGTTTACCGGGGTGAACAAAGTGGGAAAAAGTCGCCTCAATTCACCTCGGAATCAATTGACCTATTTGAATTGATTCTATAAAATAAACCATCAGCTTTCAATAATTTATATAATGTCGCATGAGAAGTTTTTTTTTTTTCAGAGCAAATCAGGTGCCTGATGGTAAGCATCATGATTGCCCATATGAGACACAGTGCCAACCAGTGTTTTAAAATTCAAACTTGTGCGCAGCACTGCACTGCGCCTGTCACCCTGAGATATTTAGTTGTTGAATCTCATCATGCCCAGTAATTTCGCTGGTAACATTGCCCTTCAGTCCGGAACACAGTAATGTTTGCACATTACTGCTTGGCGGATGAATAACTGGCTAAGGTGTGGTACTTCCCCAGGCGGCCTCCTGCAAAAGAGGCCTACCACTTCAAATTATTTTGGTTTATTGTCATAATCCCCATTGAGCTGTCCCCTCTAGTGAGGATTGTGACAATTATTTTCAATTCAATTCTTATTTTGTTATTTTAAGCAAAATTTCGCATTTTTCTTTTGGAAGTTGTTCAGTTTCACCTATGAATTTATATGTATTATCTATGCCTATGAAGCTACAAGTATCCGAGGCGTCCGTCTTGACGGTACAATTTCTATGAGCTAGACAGAGAGATACGCGATAGAGGAACAAACCGCGATAGAAAGAGAGCCAGCTTGTAGGTTTATTTAACGATAATTAAGGACGCTGTACGACCTATATTGCACTTGTTACTCTTTCACGCAAAAACTACTGAATCGATTGGGCTGAAATTCTTTTCATCCCGGCATTCTCCACGGGAACGATGTCTGCGCGGGTGAAACTGCGGGGCCCAGCTTGTCTCTTACAAACATTGCAAATTGTAACGCGCGCACAACAACCAACTGCCAGCTATCCACCACCAGCCTTGGCCAAGCATACCAACCTCATCCCTTCAGAGTATTTTTTTTTTCCACCTTTTTTTTTTTTTTTTTTTTGACCCAGGGAAATCTGCATACAGATACGTCCGTCCACTCCTGGAGTAGTGGACGGACTGCCTCCACTGTCCAGCTGCCTGCTCGAGGGTGGGCCAGACGCGTACTCCACCTCTCGAGCAATGCCTCTCTGGCGAGCTCCCTCCACCGCACAACCTCCCCAGGGGCCGGGTATTCCCCACGGAGGCGGAGTGCCACGCGCCACTCGTAACGAGCGGCGTAAAGCTCCGCCTCCAAATCCCAGGGAGGTGAGCCCGCCAACAGGCATGCCGCCTCAAAGGAGACGGTGCGGTAGCTCCGTATTACCCCGACGGCCATCACCCTCTGAGGTTTCCTCAGAAGGGCGATGGTACGTTCCGTCAGGGCATCTACCCATACGGGGGCCCCGTACAGGGCCATCGACCGCACCACCCCCAAAGAGTATAGCCACCTTCGTCAAGCTCACCAGCCAGTCCATGGACTTGTCTATGGAACGCATCTACATTTATCTACGCCGTGGAGATTCAAATAGAGCATTAGAAGGAAATGACACATTCTTCGAAAAGCCAGCAAAGGAAGCGATTTCCTCTCTGTTCTGTGAGCGGATCGTCAGAAAAGCGCTAAGCATATATGACGTAAAGTGCAAAGATCTATTGAGATTTCCAAGAAATAAATGCAATGGTACAAATATTTAGCAAACTGTTTCACTTCTGTTTCAAAATTAATAAAAAGCTTGTAGAAATAAGTCTCGAAGAAAATAAAACGATAGAGGCATACTTAGTTTAATTCATCTTTAATATATCAGAATATAATTATATCAAATAAGTTAATTATATTCGAAGGAGGACAACACGAAACAGTCACCCGTATTCAAGAACGATACTATGTGGTCTCACAGTGCGCCCGAATGCATAGGGCCGGTAAATTCAATTCTTATATAATACTTGAGTGAGATTTATAGTGAATCGATCTCATAGTGGAGCTTCAGTATACAAAATATATGTTCCTATGGTCTATTTTTCTTGGCGACAAATTTTGAGATTTTGTTTCGGTACATAATATTTTGCGGTGTTTTAATTTATTAAATTATGTAACGAGTGGAAATTATTAGATTTTATAATAAGCCTCGTACACCTCTTTTTACTATATTTTTCTCATAATTCACTCCTTATTCCTTCACCATTACTTTGCCGCCATATTTCCGCTTATCTCCCTATTCCATAGAGTATACATCTCAGTACTTCTAATGCCGGTCACTCACATGCGTACGAATACGCGAACCCACAAGTGTAGGACGACATTCGCAAATAACTATGCAAAGTTTTCGCTGCATTCGTGGTTTTCCAAGTTGTGTCGGTTTTTTGACGCACATCAAAGGGCGCGAACCTCGAACCTTCGCGTAGTCTCTTACACATTCGTGCAACCAGTTGTGCTCACAGAGTACTTTATATATCTTAGCGATAAGACCGCCCATTGTTACACTAGTTATTATGACTTGTTATTAGTTTTTAGATCTTGTTTGTGGTGTACCAATAAAGTGTTTATCTATCTATGAAATGCAAACGGGTTTCCATAATAAGTTTGCGAACCCATTCGCATATCCGCTGAGTTTGCAAATAGTATATCTGACTGCCCTCACATGCGTGCAAACATTCGTACAATGTACGAATATTTTTACGCATGTGAGTGACCGGGGTGATATCAAACCAGTAACCTTGTCACTGTCAATATTCTTGTTGACAGCGACAAAGCCACAGGCTTAATCCACAAATCCTTATCCTGTCCATTGGCAAACGTCATATTCCGTTAAACGTCACAAATGGCGCCTCAGTAACAAAAAACCGGCGCGCGCCGTCTCGGCGCGGCACTAAACTGCCCATTTCTTTAATTTCATGTGAGGAAGCTATTGTTAAACTTATATATGTAGAAACCTCTTGAAACTACCTATCCTTTGATAATAACCATTTGTGTAGCTTTTCGGAAGAATGTTGTGTCATTACGTCGTAAAAAGTACGCTTGCAAAATGTTAGACTATGATTGTTACAAAAGTACTGAAAAATATATATTTAGTTGTATAACTGTGTTTTATTTTACACTACAATACCCCAACTCTACTGTGAAATCAAAATATGAATGCCCTTCAAACACTTTGTTTAGACTAGCAGGTAATAAGACACTCGCTCGAAACATCATAAAAAAAGGGTCAAGTGGCAGCCCACTTCTAAGAATTATTGTTTGGTAACAAGATGCTGAATCATGGTCGTGTTATGGTTTTATGTATTCTATACTTCAACGAGGGTAAAATAAAAAATAAAGATAAAATCTCAGTTATAATTTTAATTTAACTTACCCATATCATCTGAAGTCCGCCATTTTCTAAAGTAAACAATGGGTGTCCGTAGTTTTGCCTTTGTTGTTGATTATTTTCACAAACGAATAAGAAAACTAATATTTTTCACACCAAAACCACAAAACAACTGAACATTAAATATCGCTAAATAAACACAAGAAGGGATTTTTCACTTTCTAATAAATTATCACAACCAAAACACTACCGACCGCTGAACGCGAGCACGAAACTGATGGCTGACAAAGACATTTTATTCCACAACCTACAATGTTATATTTTTTTTTTATAATTTTGTTCACCGTCTAATTATAGAACTTATTGCCAGCTGTGTAATCCTAGATTAAACCGGCAAAAATAATTACGATTCTAGGTAATGCGCCAGCCCTCGAGACTCGAGGGTTCGCCAGTTCAGTTGAAAATTTTACACCCTCGAGACTCGAGGGTCCGCCAGTCCAGGATTTGCCAAAGGTTTAATCCCTTTCCGTCGATTCTCCCTGCGTCGGTTACGCTCTTGATGCTCTCCCGCTGCACCGCTCCTCGCATTCAAGATGCTCCCACAGCGCCACGCCGTACATTTTCATACACTTAGTTACTCTGCGCCGCTCCGCGCATTCAGTGCACTCCCGCCCCGTCACTCCATCATAAACCTATTTGATACTAGCTGACCCGGCGAACTTCGTACCGCCATATTTTATTTCTCTAATCGCAACTGAGGAAATAAAACCCTTCCGGTAAAATCGAATTACCTAAATTTAAAATAAAATTGGAGTAGGTACTCAATTGAAAAATTCATATTCTTGTTCAAAATGCGTGGAGATTTTACTGAGACTATCACTTTCCAGGAGATAGTATTAATTCACTCGTTTAAAAAGGAACTGAACTGCGATGACACTCGGCGCCAGTATTTATACCTGAACCTTGAATTTCCCGAACGTTCTAGTTTGCATGCTTCGAGAAAAATCGATTGATCGATTGTTCGAAATAGTGGGTCTCGATGGTTCGAGAGGGAGCTTTGTTTACGCTCAGAGGAGGTCTCGAGAACGAATGAGATACCAAAGCTTTGGACGTTCAAACCAGAGATGGCGACTCGATAGAATTTGATGGCCAGATCTTGAAACTTTGATTAAAATTTGGCGCCAAGACTTTAATAATTCAATAACAAAAATAGTACAATTTTTTTTTGTTATTAATGGTTATAATATTGTAACATACGCAGTATAATTATAAAAATATCAGTCACAAACCATTAAAATAATACGGTTATATCGTGAGCATAAATAAATATAACGTGAAATAAAGTAATAGAATGTATATTCTAAGAAACAGAACACAGCGCCATCTATTGGGTGTATTTGCAACCTAGATGTCAAACAATATTGAAGAATTTTATCGATGAATCAACGTACACCGCCATCTATGAGAACTTCATAAAACTAAACAGTTAATAAACACTTGCTTAAGAAACAATTAATGGATACATTTTATTCGTTTACATTCACGACTTAAGCGAATAATTGAGATGATAACTATCCTATCCAGTAAGTTAGAACAAAATACGGGTACATGTGAAATTTGATTGAAATCGGTTCAGTAGTTTTGGAGTTTATTCGGGACAAACATCGTGACACAAGATTTTTATATATATAAGATATTTATATCCTGATATTTTAAAGATGAAGTAAAGTATGTCCCTATCATTTTATTTTTGTTTATAAACTACATTTTTTTGTAGTGAACGTCCAATCACGCGAATAAAACTGGGATTTTTGGAAGTTCATTATGAAACAACATATACATAGGTTACTTCACTATAAAATATCAGGATATAAATTTATAGAATGGGTTAATTATATTCGGAGGAAACAGAGGAAAATACATAACATCGATTCGGTAATTTTTTCATAGGAATGTGTCAAATACCTAGAAGGCGCGTACGCTCCTAAGAGGATTATGAATACAAGTCTCTTATTTAAGAGACCCAAATGCCCAATGTACCGGTTGTACACTCACAGACAGTTCAGACCGAATATCGCTGAAAAACTTGAGCAAATTCCCGCAACTCCCGCCTAGGCCCAGTGTATTAAATTACCCAATGAGATCCCATATAAGTACCAAATATAAGGAAATATAACAAAATAACAAGATAAATTAGACAAGGTATAATGACATTTTTGTAATTATTTGACAGCTAAAAATACTAGATATTAAAAAACTTAAAAATATTAATAACTAGAAATTAAATTATATTTATTAATTTATTATTAAAATAATAATATTTCATTATTTTAATGCACACCTAAAGCTTATAGGTTAGGTACCTAATCAAATGCTTAAATCTAGACAAAAACAAATATTTAAAAAGGTACACATTAATATAATAACAATATTATTCTCATGTAATCTAACAAATATTACAAATGCTCGAGTTTGTGAGAATGGATGTTTATTACTCTTTCACGCCAAAACTACTAAAGCGATTGGGCTGAAATTCGCTAAGTAGGATCTAACTTCAAGAATATGTCAAGTAGGGAATCCTGATAGTTTAGACCCTGGATTAACATAAAAATTACTTGTTATTCCAATATTCCCACGGGAACGAAGATGCGGGTGAAACCGCGGGGCATAGCTAGTTTAATAATAGTTTGAATTATATATCTAACAGAACGTGTTAACCCAATTACACCAACGTGTTACCCAGCTCGAGTCAATTCATATGTGTTATCACAGAACAGAGGCTATTGGCGTTCTCGGTGACTATCACTTTAGTGACTATTATCTTGATTTGACATTAACTACAAATGTCAAAGTCAGGTTACTAACCAAAGTTAGTATGTTAAACTTACTAAGTAGACTGTGCACTGTGTCGATCCCGAGTGAGAACCACTCGCAGTGTCTATCCTTTTCCTTTTCTCTCCTTCAAATTTGACAGTGCACAGTCTTGTTAGAAGGGTAAAACGTCTTTGTTACTAACTCAAGCCACAGAACATAAAGACTCAAGCCTGATAGCGACTGGTGATTATGAAGAACGCCAATAGCCCCCCAGGGCTGTGTGTTATGTGGACAACCCATATTGTCACAGTTTCAGGTCGACAAGATTCCTCCGCGGCTCCGACATGAGCTAACGACTGCCTATACATATCTTATACAGAACTATACGGACAAATACAGTTTAACGTCACAGAAACACGGCAGGTGAAGAGTCCACATGGTGAGATTCGATCCAGGGACTCCGGATTTAAGACCGTACATGGCCTTCTAGGAACTTGACACAATCCTATGAAAAATTTACCAAATCGATGTTTTGTATTCCCCTGTTTCCTCCGAATATAATAAACCCATTCTATAAATTTATATCCTGATATTTGTATAGTGAAGTAACCTATGTCCCTGTCATTTAATAAATAAATAAATAAATAAATAAAAACTTTATTGAATAAGGCATTTACAGAAAATTATTAGATAATTTTAGAGCACCTGTACCCTAAACTAGGCTCAAAGACCCGTATTATAGGGTGCAGGACTCCTTCGCCGGAGTTTAAGAGCAAGCCTTATAGGGTAAACATACATAATTATGATTAATTATTAAAATTATTCTAATTATTAAATTTAAAACATAATTGCTTTTTATTATAATTTGGTATGTTAGGGTGTGTGTGCATGTGAGGGTTTGTGTGTGAGTGTAGTAGGTGGGATTGTATCACCATATGTATGTATTTATTATCTATAGACGTATTATTTAATAGGAATTAACAGTTTCTCCGTTTCTTCATAGTTTAATTTATGTAATATATCGAATATTTTTTCCTTACATTCAAAGTGACACAGTTTGTAAATATTATGTTTGTTCATTTTATTATACAGGTATGGCTTTAAGGAGATAAACTTTCTAGCAAAAACAGTATTACTATGTGGAACAGTACATACATTGTATGAGATTCGTTTTTTATGTATAGGTAAAGAAGGGTCGTATATAAGTAGTTTATGCTGATGCAGGATTTGATGTTGTATGAACAACTGTCTGACTGTCAAAACGTTACATTCTCGGTATAAGTCGCTGGTCGGGTATCTGTACGGGCGTTTATTGCTACATTTTAATATGCCTCTTTGAGCTCTTTCGAGAGGGAGAAGATGTGTTTTACTTGTACCACCCCATGCTGTTATACAGTATGTAATCAGTGACTGACACAGAGTGTAATAAACCATCATGATGATGTCATTACTAGCACAATCTCTAATGTTTTTGAAAACGGCTGTTAGTTTTCTGATACGCTTTACAATTTCATGAATATGTAATTTGAAGGTTAGTGCTTTGTCTAGGGTCACACCTAAATATTTTATACTGTCGACGCGCTGAATTTGAGAACAGGTACATGTAACAGATTCAGGTCTATCGTAACATTTCGAAGATTTGTGTCCAAATATAGATATTGAGTGAAGGAGTTGATATTGCGGCGTCTTTATAGAGAAAGCAATGAATTTTGTCTTGTCTACGTTTAGGGTAAGCTTGTTATTTCGAAGCCAAGTGGAAATCCTATTGAAGACAGTTTGAGCAGATTTGGTTACTGCAGACCAACTCTCTCCCCGAACTACCACTGCTGTATCATCAGCATAAGTCAGAATACAACCTTCATCTATTTGGAGTGAGCATAATTCATTTATGTAGATTAGGAAGAGAGTTGGGCCGAGTATACTACCTTGAGGGATACCATAGGTCACCGGAAGAGGATCACTAATATTGTTGCCAATTTTGACACTCTGTGTCCTGTCTTTAAGATAGTCTTTGAATAATAGTAATTCATTTCCACGAATTCCAATGTTTTCTAACTTGTTAATTAATAGTGGCATAGACACTGTATCGAAAGCCTTTGCTAAATCTATAAATATTCCCAAACACTTTGCTTTTTCATCTAGGCTTTTTGCAATAAATTCAGTTAGTTTAAGAACTGCATCAGAGGTAGATTTGTTTTTGCGGAATCCATATTGGTTATGTGAAAAAAGAGAGTTAGCTTCTAAATAGTTTATTAATCGGTTATTTATGACCTTTTCAAAAATTTTTGACACTGCCGTTAAGATGGATATAGGACGGTAATTTCCTACAGCCCTTTTGTCACCAGTTTTATGTATGGGGACTATTAGTGCATGTTTAAGTGGTTTAGGAAAGCAGCCCGAGCTTATTGAGAGGTTCACAATATGAGTTAAGATTGGGGCGAGTAACTCTTTGTTATATTTTAGTACATTAGAGGATATATTGTCCCAGCCAACTGAACTATCAGATTTTAGAGAGTTAATTATGCCAATAATTTCATTATCATCTGTATCCATCATAACCATTGAGTTAAGGGGGGCTGTTTTAAAACTAGTTTTGTCTGCATCAGGTGTTATTTTTTCAGCAAGGGTTTTACCAATGTTAGAAAAATAATCATTAACCTTGTTAACTGATTCTATACGAGATTTGCTAATTTCAAGAAGATCTTGCGATGGAATTTTATTAGTTTTATAGCTTGTTATTTCATTTATGACTTTCCAGGTTTTTTTAATGTTTTTATTGTTTGTAGCCTCACTTAAACGTTCTTTGTCGTAAGCTGATTTTGATTTCTTTAGGATTAATTTACAAAAATTTCTGTATCGCTTGTATGTAATTTTTAAGATGTTATTATTAGGTTGCTTTCGAAGATTTTTATGCATTCTATCCCGGTTCCTTATGCACCTTAATAAACTAAGAGTTATCCATGGTTTTCTGGTAATATTTCTTCTAGGAATTATAGATTTTATAGTGTTAAGAGAAATTATTTGTGATAAGCTCTGAATAAAATGTTCCGTAGCTAAGTTACAGTTATTTGAATTCAATATATTGCTAAAATCCATCGTTTTAACCGTATCATTAATTTTTAAGTAATTTATTTTATTTATTGTTTTAGGATTATGTATATTTTTAAAGTTTGTGTCAACTATTAGGAGAATAGCATCATGGTCAGTGATACTATTATTGATGATAAGAGTCTGACATTGGTAGGTGCATCGTAACATAAAGTGATCAAGACAGTTATTTCCTCTAGTAGGTATCATATGAGCAGTGAGCATTCCATGACATGCCAACAAATCTAGATATTCAGATGCATTTTTATCATATATATCATTAAGAATGTTTATATTGAGGTCTCCAGTTATAATAAGATTTCTATTATTATTGAATGATGTAAGTAGTTTTTCTAGAGAGCTAAAGAATGCAGATAGATTCTGGGTAGATGGTGAACGATATATTGATATAAGAATAATGTTGTTATTAATCTTAGTGACCAAACAACTGGCATCACATAATTTAATTTCATACGTATCAGTCTTTATATTAGTTTTACATAGCACAATAACTCCATCATTTTTATTTTTTAAAATTTTTGTATACGCCGTGCAATAGCCAGTTATTTGAGGTAAATAGTCATTGGAAAGCCAGCATTCTGTAAGAGTTATTATATCAGGATTGATTGCGATCCTATTTAAAAGAACAAGAAATTCTGAAAAATTATGTTTAACACTTCTAATGTTATGTGTAAGGATCTTTATTTTATTATTTGGGTTAGTTATAGCAGATAAGCATTCTTCAGGCGTGCACTGATGTGCGATAGCTGGCGAGATACGATCTATATTATCATTAATAAATGTGACATTATCCATTATTAGCTGTAACATTGAATATGGTGAAAATAAGATTGCTTGAGCTGTATAAGTGTGTTATTTGATCCCTTTTTTCCACAAAAATCGACTCAATTACAAGCATAAAACACATCTTGATAGATATAAGTGTATACCTGTGTGTAATAATAATTATAATAGCTAAAAGAAGCATATTAAAACATATCATGAAATAATAATTAATGTAATTAGATCCATTTAGGTCATGAGTATTTTCAAAACACCTTAATATCATAATAGAAAATCGTATTAAGAATAAAATCATGCAAACTCCACAGTTTACGTATGAGTAATTGCAGACTTTATGTTTTACTGTATTAGGTACTTTTAAGATTATTAGATAATGATGACTATTCAGGTTGTTTACTTCAATAATTACCACAAGCCTACCTGGTTTACGGATCGATTTAGTTGGTAATTCAAAGGATTGCAGTGTGGACGTGTGCATAAGATTAAGTGATGATATTTTAGAATAAAATAGTGTTGAAATTGTTATTGTGTGTGCTATGTATGTTGTGTGGTCTTTGAAGGTTTTCGGTGTGGAGATAAACTGTAACATATTATGCAAAAACAAAAGTCCTAACAATATTGTGTATAGTACAATGATTTCCGAAGGGTAAGTTAGTCATTTTGCTTCTTCCTGTGTACGTAAAGAGTGTAGATGTTCTTCACTTCTGACCGAAATGTATGGGGCTCCATCTTGTTTACGCAAAAACACTCGTCCGTTAAGTACCCAACAGTGAGCATAGTTATAGGACTTAGCCAGCTCGCGTGCTAGGAAAAATAGCCTTTTGGCTTTTGTAGTTAATCGCTCTGATATATATATCGGTGCAACTTGGCCCTCTAGGCCCAAGTGTTTAGAGTTGAGTTGGTCGGATTTGGTTCTTTTATATTTCCTTACACCATCAAGTAACTTTTCTTTTGACCATATATTTGTAAACTCCACCACAATAGTAGACGAAGGAGCTGTGGGTTTAGCTGGTAGTCTAAATATATCTTTTATATCATGTTTCTCAAACGAAGTATTTAATGTTTTAGTTAGGTTTTGTAGATTGTGAAACAAGTTATCTTTAGTCTCTTTCGGTTTTTTAGGCACATTACGTATCTCAATAGATGTCTTCATTGAGTATCTTTCCATATTATCAATCTTTTCAACTAATACGTTAACATCCTTCGCCGTGTTCGTACGCTCCAAGTCAATCCCTGTTATTTTGTCTTCAAGGTTTTTAATCTGTTCAGTTAGGAAACCTAAACTTTTTCCGATTTAATTATTTCTTATAAACTGTTGGTTGTTTCATAGTGAACTTACAAAAGTCGCAGTTTTACTCGCGTGATTGGACGTTCACTACAAAAAAGTAGTAACAAAAATAAAATGATAGAGACATAGTTCACTTCAACTTTAAAATATCAGGATATAAATATATCAAATAGGTTTACTGTATTCGGAGGAAACAGGGGAATACAAAACATCGATTTGGTAAATTTTCCATAGGATTGTGTCAAACTGCTAAGAGGTCCTGTATCCTGAAGCCGAGCATATTCCCGCTGGACCACGGACGCTACAAGGAACATCCATCCTCAGAACCTTGTCATTAATAATATTAGCTAGCTATAATACAGTGCTGTGAGAATAATTCTATTCATATATGACGTCTCCTATAATGTAAGTAGCGTCATCTTCTTGTATACTCTGTTCGGCTATAATTTGTTCAGCGAGATCTTCCGAGGCTTGTTCCGTTTCTACTTCCTCTGTCTCTACCACCTGCAATATTATAATTTATTTAAAAGGCTAATGCAAAAAACTCTATTTAAATATGATGAAACTAGTGTAAGCTTTACGGCTTTGCCCGCTCGCAATTGAGTATTTGAAAAAAAAAAATCGTATTTATAATTTATTTTGAAAGTTTAATGAAAATTATGTATCATCAAAAATCATCACGAACGCGCCACTATTGATCGCCATTTTTGTGACGTCATTATGTTATTGTTATGTATGGTACTTTATCATGACGTCACTACAAGTCACGGGCTCGTTCGGGTACTATCGGCGTGTAATTATAACGAATAAAAAAAACTAAAAATAGTTTTCTAACGAATCTTGATGATCTTTCCATTTATGCAAAAAAAAAATCTAATACTCAATTATATGAGACTTCCCGTCCGTCATGCTCACGGTCACGGTAGCTGTGCTCAAACTCAAACTCAAAAAGATTTATTCAAATGGGTCATAATCTGACACGACGTGCAAAAACGTCAATGAAGATAGATAAACAGTAATGAGTACCGTGCGTTCGGAAAGATACCTCTACAAGAAGAACGCACAAGAAACTTGTAGGGCTTAATTTTTTAACTGATAGTTTCATAATATTTGGTTTGGTTACATTCGTTTTCTTTGAAGGTGCCGCGTGGCGCTATGCAGAAGTTTTCAGGCATCTTTGTTCTCTATGTACTGGTTGACTTTATAATATGCCTTCTTTAGTAAAGTAGATTTTATATAGGTTTTGAATTTACCCTCTGAGAGCCCAGTTATCTCTTTGGGGATTTTATTATAGAAACGTACACTATTTCCCAAGAATGATTTTTTATTTGTTTTAGATAATCTAAAGCTAGGTATAGCTATTTTGTCTTTATTCCTAGTATTAAAATTATGAAGGTCACTATTTAATTTTATTTTTTGTAATTTTTACGCACATAAATGATGTTCTCATAAATGTATAAGGATGGTAGGGTCAGAATGTTTATTTCGTTAAATAATTCCCTCAGGGATTCGCGTGGACGCATCTCATAGATGGCACGAATCGCACGTTTTTGTAGTATAAAGATAGTTTCTATATCTGCAGCTGACCCCCACAACAGAATCCCATAAGACATCAAGCTATGGAAATATGCAAAGTACACTAATCTCGCCGTGGCTATATCTGTTAGTTGCCTAATTTTATAAACCGCGTAAGCTGCAGAGCTTAGTTTCCCTGAGAGCTCGGTGATATGAGTGCTCCATTGCAGTTTAGAGTCCATATTTATGCCAAGGAATAAAGTTGCATTGTGCCACCTGACGATGGTCACGAGCTCGTCAAACTTGTCCCTATTATTATCTAGCTTAATAATATTAGTTTATTAATTGATTGAAGTTGGCGTTACTTTTCGAAACTCCATTGTAAACTCCTAGAACAAGAATATTTAGATTTTAGTTCCGATTTTTAGTGTGAAAAACAACATGAAAAACAACAACAACAATGCTGAACCCAGAGAACTCTGGTTCCAGCGTTCAGCGAGGTAACATCTCGAGGAGCGGCGTCGTACTAACATTTGTCGCCCTTACAGTGGAGTCAGAGCCTATTTCCTGATGATGCGTCGTGTAGACGAAACACGTGTCGATATATGAATGGTGTCACTAACAATAATAATACTTAATAGCATTTCCTCTTTGCATGCAATGTTCCGGGCGGGAGGGCGGTGCACTGTGCATGTTGTTTTTGACACTAAAAATCGGAACTGAAAACTAAATATTCTTGTTCTAGGAGATTAGTTTATTACCTCAGTAGTAACATTATCTTCAGTCTCGTGACCGTAATGGTAACGGTCGCTGTGCCGCCTGATGATGGTCACGAGCTCGTCATACTTCTCTTTCTGTTCTGCGGACAGCTGCGAAGGGTTGTGATAACGGAGATGGTAGTTAAGGTGACTGCTCTGAAAAGACACATTATATATTTAACATAACATACATTCACGCCTTTTTCCCGAAGGGGTAGGCAGAGGTGTACCCAGGACTCAGTCCCATAGTAGATACACCCACATTTCTCCAGTATGTTATTGGTCTCATGTAATAGGGGGCGAGCCTATTGCCATCTACCGGGCACAATTCCAGACTCCAGGCAGTTATTGAGATAATTCCTCATGGAAAAATCCAATATTTAACACAGCCTGACCTGGGGATCGAACCCGGGACCTCTTGATTGGCAGTCGAGCATGCGCCCTCTACGCCACCGAGGCAGTCAAATAATATTTTGAGGTCATTTTTATGTTCTCTGTAGATAAGAAAATAAAATATGTATCTACTATGGGACTGAGTCCTGGGTACACCTCTGCCTACCCCTTCGGGAAAATGGCGTGAATGTATGTTATGTTTTATTATTAAAAAAAAAAAATTAATTTTGATCAGACCTAGTTTTCATCAACCAAATATATTTTTGCGAAAATATTGGTCAGATTATGAGCCAATCACAAACAATAGAGTAGAAAATTAGTCTCTTATATTTCTTTATATTTGGGAAATTTCATTAAGTATGTACAAGACACCCCCTTAAGGAAAGGCCAAGTCAAAAGTACCAACAACCGACGAGCATGCATGAAGAATGTGATGAAAGTGGAAGAAGAGAAAGTCGTATGTCAGGATCGTAGCAAGTGGAAAGAAATAGTCTCTGCCTACGCTAACGGGAACAAGGCGTGACTGTATGTTTATTTATTTATATCAACATAATGTAGGTAAGGTACATGTTATAGGTCTTAATATGTAGGTGTTAGAGTCAACTACATATACCCTGTTAGAGCGCTTGTGGTACATGTGTGTGCGAGTTAGCTGTTTTTTATAATATAATGATTTTTAAAATATAGATGTTATATAGATTATCCTAATCCTAATATGTATGGATGTATGTATGGATGTTTGTTACTCTTTCACGCCAAAACTACTGAACCGATTGGGCTGAAATTTGGTACGTAAGTAGCTTAGACCCTGGAATAACACATAGGGTACTTTTTATCCCGATATTCCCACGGGAACGAAGACTACGCGGGTGAATCCGCGGGTCACAGCTAGTTAATAATATATGTAGGAAATAATTTTAAATTTATATTTTTGCAATGTCAGTATTCATACAATTGGTGCACATGTCCATAGTTGTTTTTATACTTATGTTAGTGATTACATTGGTAGGTCGGCACAAAAATAAGTCACGAGATCAAAACAATCTTATCTGTTAAGTACTGTTCAATGGAGAAATAACATTTATTTGTGAGATATTTCTTTGATTTACTTCTGAAGATGTTATCTTTTATGCTTTCTCTAATAGGTTTAGGTGACTTGTAGATTTTTATAAATCTACAGTACGGGCTTTTATCCATAATACGCAATCTAAATGTATGTATGTATGTACCTGTTTGAATCTCTTATCGCAGACGAGGCAGCGGAAGGGCGCGAGCTGCGTGTGCGTGCGCATGTGTTGCCGGAGGTGCACCGACTGCGCGAAACATTTCGCGCACACCACGCATCTGGAACGTATATTCATAAACCCTTGACGTCTATTGACGGTATAACTGAATATGACGGCTTCATGGCGAAGTCCATGACGGCTTCATGACTAAGTTCATGGCCGAGTACATGACGGCGTCATGGCTGAGTACATGACGGCTTCATGGCTGAGTACATGACGGCGTCATGGCTGAGTACATGACGGCTTCATGGCTGAGTACATGACGGCGTCATGGCTGAGTACATGACGGCGTCATGGCTGAGTACATGACGGCGTCATGGCTGAGTACATGACGGCGTCATGGCTGAGTACATGACGGCGTCATGGCTGAGTACATGACGGCGTCATGGCTGAGTACATGACGGCGTCATGGCTGAGTACATGACTAGTGTAGTAAATGAACGGATTCTTTGTATGGGGACCCATGCATTAATTCCTCAGTCGATGAAACTTTGCAGGGTTATAAAATAGTATGAACCAAGACTTATTTTAAAAAATCCAAAAAAAAAACCACACGGAAGTTAGGTATTTAACCTAAAAACACAAATCTGTTAATATATTGAACCGAGTAATTTCTCAGTCCAAATTTATTTTACCAAATGAGTTATTTATACCAGTATGTGATACTTGATAAAAATCCAAAACTTTTGTCAAGTATTATATTGCTTTTTTAATACAATTCCTTTTTATGGCCCTCATTTTCATCGGAAAATTTCTCAGTCCTTTTTTTTTTCTTATATGATCTTAGAATATTATTTAGCGTTACGAGTAAGAAAATCCAAAAAAAAATGCATTCCAATATTGTTATATGTTAAACTATAAATAACACTGTATGGAAAATTTCTCAGCATTATTTTATTTTTTAAATATGTTAAGTAGTCACACAAACACACAAATCCGAAATATCCAAAAAAAAATCCATCCAGAACACCAAGATTTTGGAAGCGAAGATAAATCTATCCCGCGTTTACACGCAATAATGTGCCGTCTTGCTTTATCAGTTGGGTGCAGATTAGCGTGCTCGCGTTAATAGTAAAACTTTTGACTCGCTTTTCAAGACATTAATACAGAATTATTTATTTTTTGTGTTATATACACTATACTATAATGCATCTATGTACGTAATTACATATCAACACTAGCTGTTGCCAGCGGCTCCGTCTGCGTGGACTTTGGTTATCGCGCGTTATCCATGCGGGTGGAGCTATGTCCTATGGAGCTAAGTAGCCTATGTCCTATTCCAGAACCTAATCTACATGATGTGTGCAAAGTTTCATTCCGATCCGTCCAGTAGTTAAAGCGTGATTGAGTGACAAACAACCAAACTTTCGTTTATAATATTAATAGGCTATCTCTGTATTTACAAGATTCTAATTTACAAGAAAGGTGATCCAAAGATGATAAGTAACTATAGGCCTATAAGCTTACTGCCAACTATATACAAGCTGTTCTCCTCTATAATAAACATGAGAATAAGTCCTACAATTGAATCTAGACAACCAGTGGAACAGGCCGGTTTCAGGAAAAGGTTCTCGACAATTGACCATATTCACACCCTGGAACTTATTATGGAAAAATATCAAGAACAGAAGAGACCACTATATATAGCATTTGTTGATTACCAAAAAGCTTTCGATACAGTAACACACGCATGCATATGGGAAAGTCTGAGAGAACAAGAAGTCAATGAAAAGTACATCAAAGTAATGAAAAACATATATAAAAACAATGTGGGTAGAATAAAGCTAGATACGCTAGGTCCAAGTTTCCCCATAATGAGAGGTGTAAGACAGGGAGACCCGCTATCTCCAAAAATATTTATAGCCATACTTGAAAACATCATCAGCAAGTTGAATTGGAGCAGATCAGGAATATATATACAAGGTACTTTCCTTAGTCATCTAAGATTTGCAGATGACATAGTACTACTATCGGAGAAAAGCTCACAACTACAACTTATGATAACATCCTTACAAGAAAGAAGTAGAGATGCAGGATTAGAAATTAACCTCACAAAGACAATGACTATGACGAACAGTAAAGAAATCCCTATCAAAATTAACGAAAACCATTTAAAATATACGGACAATTATGTATACCTAGGTAAAACAGTTAGCTTTGATAGAAAGAACAACGAGAAAGAAATAGAAAGGAGAGTTCAATACACATGGAACAAATATTGGAGCTTAAAAGAAATTTTTAAAAGTAATTTGCCAATAAGTTTAAAAACCAAGACCATGAACTCCAGTCTCCTACCGTGTTTGACATATGGATGTCAGACGTGGAAATACACAGCTAAGGCAAAGCAAACAATCGTCACATGCCAACGAGGACTAGAGAGAAGCATGCTAAAGATAAGGAAACTCGACAAGATAAGACACACAAAAATACGATCTACGAGCCACAGATGCCTTAAGATTTGCACAACAACTGAAATGGAAATGGGCGGGACACATAGCAAGGCTTACAGATCAGAGGTGGACAGCTAAAGTTACCATATGGAGAGGCCCACTAGGTAATAGAAGAAAAGGGCGACCAACAACTCGATGGGAAGATGATATAAAGAAAACCGCTGGCACTAACTGGATGCTTACAGCCCAGGATAGAGACAAATGGGTATCCTTGGAGGAGGCCTTTACCCGATCTGGGGTTCTTGCAGGAGAAAACCGAAAAGAATAATAAATATTTAAGCAATATAAAATGATTAAGAAATACTTACTAACACTTAATCCTAGAAATAAGAAAAATGTACCTTGTAAATGCAAGAAATAAAAGGCTTTTTTATTTATTTATTATCTCTGTATATAATTATAGATATATAAAATGATATTGGTTGATTTATTTATTTACATTAGCAAATCACGTATTTTAACTAGAAATGAAAAGGATAGATGTTTTGCCGGATACCGGATACCGAATATTCGGCAAACCTAGAAGCCGGATGGACAGATATCCGGCCGCCGAATATCCATCCGAACATAGCCGATTGGCGAATTGTTACACGAGCAAACCGTACGAACGATCGGGTGTGTACAAAGTGGGTATAAAGAATAGGCCTGGATACGTAATACCGTTTATTCTGGCTATCGATTATTGCCAAGTGGTGATACAGACGCTTGCGAGTTTTAATGTATGGAGGCGCCATCTATTGAGACGAACTTAAACTAAACTTCTCATACATACCGCCCACCAAGGATAAATGCAATTTGGCCTTTAATATTAGCCGCCGCCCACCGTGACTTTACCTAGGTAGGTCAAGTGTCCTACGCACAGCACAAGTATTGTTCTTGGTGAGGTATTTACAATCAATCCTTAAATATTAAAAATCTAGCTTATATCTAATCCTACATTTCACAATCAAACCGGCAACGGTAACATACAGTTTGGAAGTAGGACGCTTATTTCACAATTGTTTTTTGTCCGCAACGTAACGACGCGAGTAACGTTCTCGGACCCTGTATGTTTGGCAACCACCCGTCTAAGTAGGCATCTACATGGTGATAAATTCTCCTCCTTGATTAAAACCACATCCCCAATCCCCGGTTCAGGTTGCTGGTAAGCCCATCTATAACGATGAAAAAATTTGTGTGTGCTGTGCATCCGCGAAAATTAGATCAGTAAGCGCAGATTTCTTCGGCAGCAGTATAGGATACCTAACATCTTCATTGCCCGAGATGTTATTCAATCGACCTTCAACTCGCAATAAACCCTCACCATCAACATAAGGATTCAATGATTTCAGACGTCCCTTGATTTTAATGAAATGGTCGTTCCTTTTAAAAAGATCCAACTCCGCCTTGAAATGTTCACCTTGACATTGTTTTATGCAAGTCTGAAGCGCATGTGATAATTCTGCTGGCGTGAGATGCTCCTGACGATTTCGTTCATTAGCTGGCTTTTTCAGTTCGAGAAAGCGTCGACGATAAACTATAACTCGTATCAACTTCGTGAGTGATGAGTATCTCTTCCAATTTGAGACGTCCAGTATCGCTAAATTAACTTTAATCTCTTCCATTTTTCTTCAAAAAAAGGTGATAACACCTTGTTGAAGAATTACAGACACATCTCGCTTCTGAGCCATGTTTATAAGTTGTTTTCGAGGGTCATTACGAATCGTCTCAGTCGCAGGTTCGATGACTTCCAGCCGTCTGAGTAAGCAGGTTTCCGAAAAGGCTACAGCGCCATAGACCACATCCACAAGCTACGCCAAATTATACAGAAGACCGAAGAGTATAATTTGCCATTATGTTTAGCGTCCGCTGGCTGTCCATAGAAGGGTACTGATCCCTGCATTTACGTATGGTAGTGAATGTTGGGTCTGGCAGAAGAAGCATGAAAGTAAGATTAATTCTGTGGAGATGAGAAGCCTGTGAAGCATGACTGGAGTGACTTTGATGGACAAAATGAGGAATAGTGCGATAAGGGAACGCTGTGGCGTGGTAGAAGATGTAGTGACAAAGATAGAGAAAGGAATGCTGAGGTGGTTCGGACATGTGGAGAGGATGGATGAAAGGAGATTAACAAAAGAGATTTATAAGGCTAGTGTGAATGGTCAAGTCGGTAGCGGTCGACCTAGGCGTACTTTTCATGAACAAGTTGACTTTGTTCTTAAGAAAAGCAAAATCAAAAGTACCTACAACCGACGAGCATGTATGAAAAATGTCATGAAAGTGAACGAAGCGAAAGTTGTATGTCAGGATCGTAGCAAGTGGAGGTAAATAATCTCTGCCTATCCCACCGGGAACAAGGCGTGACTGCATGTATATATGTATGTTTAGCGTTTGTGGACTATGAAAAGGCCTTTGATTTGATCAAGACATGGGCGGTGCTCGAGTCTCTCCAGCGATGCCATATTGACTATCGGTATATCGAAGTGTTGAAGTGCTTGGATAGGAACGCCATTATGTCGGTTCGAGTACAGGACCAGAGTTCGAAGGCGATCACGTTGAATAGAGGGGTAAGACAGGAAGACGTCATATCTCCGAAACTGTTTACTGCCGCAATGGAGGACGCCTTCAAGCTTCTGGAATGGCAAAGGTACGCCATCAATATTAATGGCGAATACATCACTCACCTTCAGTTTACCGACGACATTTTAGTCATGGCAGAATCGATGGAAGATCTTAGCATGATGCTCGAAGACCTCAATCGAGTTTCTCAACGGGTCGGCCTTAAAATGAACTTGGACAAGACGAAGGTGATGTCTAATGCCCATGTTGCGCTGACCCCAGTACCGGTTAGTAACGCGATTCTAGAAGTTGTTGACTCTTACGTCTACCTAGGACAAGTAGTCCAACTTGGTAGGTCCAACTTCGAGAAAGAGGTCAACTAGGCTGGGTAGCGTTCGGAAACCTACGTAGTGTCTTCTCGTCCGAAATACCTCAGTGCCTCAAGTCGAAAGTATTCGACCAATGTGTGTTGTCAGTGATGACTTACGGATCTGGAACGTGGTCCCTGACTGTGGGCCTTATCAGTAAGCTCAAAATAGCGCAACGAGCTATGGAGATTGCTATGCTCGGGATTTTTCTGCGAGATCGAGTCAGAAATGAGAAGATCCGTAGACGAACGGATGCTACCGACATAGCCCAGCGGATTAGAAAGTTGACTTCAACTTGCTAATCCACTTGGCAATGGGCAGGGCACAGCACGTAGAACTGATGGCCGATGGGCCGTAAAGTTCTCGAATAAAGACCACGGACTGGTAAGCGCAGCTTAGGACGTCTTCCCACATGGTGGAACAGACGATCTGATAAGTACGGCAGGAGCACGCTGGATGCAGGCCGCTTACAACCGAACTGGATGGAAATCTAAGGCCTGTGTTCAGCAGTGGACGTCCTATGGCTGATATGATGATGACAATGATGATGATGGCACCTTTTGAAGAGGATAAAATGCGATTGCACGTGATATTGATTCTTTTCTCAATTCAGTACGCATTGGTCGCGATCGTGAAACGTGATCCTTATGGTGGTCAGTTAATTCTGTACAATACCTAAACTTAACAAATTTTGCTAGTATTTATTTTTTAGCACCCTGCAGCAGTGTATACAGCGATAGACTTTTTTCGGAAGCTGACCTTGTATACGAAGATAAGTGAAACCGTTTGTTGCAGCATAATTCATTTAATACCTATTAAGTAGCCAGCTTTACGGGGGAAAAGATAAAAAAATGATAAAATAAAAAGTATTTTCAACAATATCCGCTTTTGACTACGATAATATGAGCCGTATTGGCCGTGGAGTTACCAGCTTGAGAACAGTGCTCCACCCTCTCTACTCTCTACCCGTGGTTGCCGTAAGAGCCGGCTAAGGGTTAACAGATCCGGAGGACGAGCAGCAGCGTCCTCTGCAAAATACCATCGATCTGCGCTCGACAACCCGCCTGCCAAGCGTGTCGAGTATTGGCAAAACCCCCCTTTACGGGGGAAGCCTATGTTCAGTAGTGGATTACCAACGGCTGAGATGATGATAATGAATATGAGCCACCATGATAGTTTTATTTCCTCGCCACACACCCTCGCCACGACACGACAGCCTCGTTGGCTCAGATGGTAGTAACTCTGCTTTCTGTGCCGCAAGTCCCGGGTTCGATCCCCGGCCAGGTCAAACATTTGTGTGCATGAACATGTCTGTTTGATCTGTGTCTGGGTGTTATAAGCTTATATAAGTATGTATATCAGTCATCTGGTTACCATAGTACAGGCTTCTAGCCTAGTTTGGGACCAGATGACCATGTGTGGAAGTTGTCCCATATTATTATTATTATATTATCATTTCTCAATAGCACCTAAGGAGTTTGATGAAAAAAGTTTGGTCATAAAAGTACTCAATTAAAAATTAACAAGCGAATAAAAACGTTTTGGTTGAAATGAAGTTTGTTGGAATGGCGGAATATTTTCAAATAGTAAATCTAATAATGTCGTTTTACATTTAATTAAAAGAAATGTTTTCGGTTACTACTTTTTTGATATATTATTACCGGCAAAAAAGTGTTATTTTATTTTATTATTAATATTCATATACGTCACAAGTTTGTTCATTCGTGGCCGAAGGCTCATAGAAAGAGGACAGAAGCCTTTATATTTATTTATCATAATTTGCCTGTAGTGCAGTTTGACTATCAATTTTGTTCTGTAATTAAAAATTGATATATGATAATTTTCTTAAATTTTTTTTAAACCGGTATCTGGCCGGATACTTGTCCATTATTCGGTAACTGGCCGAATATTAAATTCGTGCCGGATAGCCTGGATACCGGAAAGTTACCGAATATCCGTTTCATCTCTAATATTAACATTATTGTTTTGAGGATGTATTAAATTCCCTATAAGTCTCGACGCAAACGGACCATCGACCACAACCACCGGTGGTCGGCAGTTAAGAGCAGTTTACACACGCATTTTCATACGTATTGTAAAGCACCTTTGCGCCAAGCAAGTGTCGTTTACTAAAAAATTAAAGTGATGTAATGAAACTTCAAACTATTCCCAAGGAATATGTACAAAATTACAAATTAGCGGCTAATCAAATATAAATACGTGAATAGTAAGTAGGTATATAATAACGTCGCGCGGGCGGCCAGTACCGCTCCCGCGCCCCGCTCCTCCACCCCGCTCCCTACTCACGGCTCCCGATAGCTAGATTCAAATCTGTTTATTATTAAAATGTTTTTAGTTATTAATCCGCTTGATTTTTTTTTGGATATTTTGCTAGTTGAAAAGAAAGTTAACGGTGTACTTAAATCAATAAAGAAAATAGACTGAGAAATTTTCCACTGCAAATAAAGAGACAATTTTAAAAAAATATATAATTACATGGTTTATTTTTTGGATTTTTATTGTGTGGTTATATGACTTCGATAAAATAGCATTCCCGTTAAAAAATTCGACTGAGCAATTTTCCAGTCCAAGTTACACCAAGAAACATATGTTATAAAAAATTTGGCGATTCTGCTGGGAATTTTTTTTGGATATTTCGTGTATTGTTTGTATAGATTACATGAATATGTCCTGTGAAGAAAGTTCAAACGGAGCATTTTTCCTAAAAAAGATATCATAGAAATAAGATTTTAATTAAAAAAACCTAACTTCTTAAATTTTTTTTTTTTGGATATTTATACAATACCTTAATTTATTGATACTTAATCATGCTATAAAGTTTTTACTGACTGAGGAATTACTGTGGGGGTCCACTATGTTCATTTCCTACACTAGACGGCGTCATGGCTCAGTTCGAATCTCAGCCTAGGCAAGTATTAGTGCAGTGAGCTCAAATGATTGTTCTGGGGTGTTGTATGATGTGTGTGTGGTGTGTTATTGTATGTTTCGCCTGCCTAGATGCTTCCCCCTTAGAGGTAGATGAACCCCCTTAAGAGCCTTATCACAAAATTTCATGTACTCATAGGCGGCGCTCAATCCTTATAAATCTTGTTTCATAGTGAACTTCCAAAAATCACAGTTTTACTCGCGTCATTGGACGTTCACAACAAAAAAAAAATACAGTTTATAAACGAAAATAAAATGATAAGGACGTACTTTACTTCAACTTTAAAATATCAGGATATAAATATATCAAATAGGTTCACTGTATTCGGAGAAAACAGGGGAATACAAAACATCGATTTAGTAAATTTTCCATAGGATTGTGTCAAACTACTAAGAAGTCCTGTATCCTGTTAAGTTTAAATACACTTTTTTGTATCAAGTTAGTAGTAGTTATGTGTAGGCCTCTTTAACAGGGGGCCGCCTGGGGAAGTACCACACCTTTGCCAGTTATTCATCCGCCAAGCAGTAATGTGCAAACATTACTGTGTTCCGGTATGAAGGGCAATGTTACCAGCGAAATTACTGGGCATGATGAGATTCAACAACTCATATCTCAGGGTGACAGGCGCAGTGCAGTGCCGCGCAGAATTTTGAATTTTAAAACACTGGGTGGCACTGTGTCTGATATGAGCAATCATGATGCTTACCATCAGGCACCTGATTTGCTCGTCTTGTCACTCACTATCATAAAAAAAAAAGTAATAATGTCACCTGTAAGGTTTAGCTTTAGTATGTGTCCGCAGATGTTGTTCTAGTCCAGACTTCTGTGTGAAGGCCTTGTTACAGAAGGTGCAGGGGAAGGGCCTCACGCCGGTATGCATTCTCATGTGCTGAACTACTCCGCCCTGGAACATTTTTCTTCTTTTATGGACCCACACGAATGTATTGCCAGTGTCAAGAGAGAGTTGACATAATTTCCAATGGAAAAACCCAATATTTAACACTTTGCCTGACCTGGGGATCGAACCCGGGACTTCTTGATTGGCAGTCGAGCATTCGCCCTCTACGCCACCGAGGCAGGCTGTTCGATCTGAATTGCACTTTATTGGGTCGGAGCTAGAGTCTACTGTTCGTTTTAGACTATTCTATGGTATAATACCTGTTGTGTGAACCGTTTGAAGCAAATGGAGCATTGGTAGGGTCGTTCTTTGGTGTGCTTCCTCACGGTGTGGTCTTGTAGGTCTTCCTGCGTCTGGAAACCTTCACCGCAAGTCTAAACAATATCATAATAATAATTTGAATGTATACTTTAACATAACGGGGGTGGTATTACGAACATACAATCGCGTAACAACAGCAGTAAATTTTGCTGTCAAACGTCATAATATATTGTATGTATAATAATATCTATACTAATATTATAAAGAGAGAAACTTTGTTTTTTTGTTTTTTTGATTTTTTGTTTTTTTGTTTGTAACGAATAGGCTCCGAAACTACTGGACCGATTTTAAAAATTCTTTCACTTATGGATAGCTTAATTCAGTGTGAGTGACATAGGCTATATGAGATTTTGAAAAAAGATGGAGATCCGTAAGAAAACTGCAATATTGTGAACCAAGGTGTCACATAATATAATTACCATATTCATAAATTTGCGTGCGCTGTGAAATCCATTGATGGTAGAATAATATAATGTACTAGGGGTTTGTAGTACTTATCAATATCTACAAAATAGTCCACGGAAATTTTATCCATCTATTTTGGTTTAGTCACAATAATCGAAACAGACATTATATGCATGTGCTGTGAAAAGTATTGGTGGTAGAATAAAGTAATGTACTAGGGGTTTGTAGTACTAATCAATACCTCCAAAACAGTATACATAGATTAGATCCATCTTTTTTGGTTAAGTCACAATAATCGAAGCAGTAATTATTTTTCATGCGGTGTAAAAACTATTGGTGGTAGAGTAAAGTAATGTACTAGGGGTTTGTAGTACTTATCAATACCTACAAAACAGTATGCATAGATTATATCCATCTTTTTTGGTTTAGTCACAATAATCGGAACAGTGATTATTTTTCATGCGGTGTGAAAACTATTGGTGGTAGAGTAAAGTAATGTACTAGGAGTTTGTAGTAATTATTAATACCTACAAAACAGTATACATAGATTATATCCATCTTTTTTGGTTTAGTCACAATAATCGAAGCAGTGATTATTTTTCATGCGGTGTGAAAACTATTAGTGGTAGAGTAAAGTAATGTACTAGGGGTTTGTAGTACTTATCAATACCTACAAAACAATATACATAGATTATATCTATCTTTTTTGGTTTAGTCACAATAATCGAAACAATGATTACTTTTCATGCGGTGTGAAAACTATCGGTGGTAGAGTAAAGTAATGTACTAGGGGTTTGTAGTACTTATTAATACCTACAAAACAGTATACATAGATTATATCCATCTTTTCTGGTTTAGTCACAATAATCGAAGCAGTGATTATTTTTCATGCGGTGTGAAAACTATTGGTGGTAGACTAAAGTAATGTACTAGGGGTTTGTAGTATTTACCAATATCTACAAAATAGTCTACGGACATTATATCCATCTATTTTGGTTTAATCACAATAATCGAAAGTCATTATATGCATGCGATGTGAAAAGTATTGTTGGTAGATTAAAGGAATGTACTAGGGGTTTGTAGTATATCTTCAAAATAGCCCACGATAAATTTATACATGTGTTAAGGTTTGGTCATTGTAACAGAAATAGTCATTAATTTGCGTGCGCTGCGTAAACCAAAACAAACATACACGCCTTTTTCCCGAAGGGGTAGGCAGAGGTGTACCCAGGACTCAGTCCCATAGTAGATACACCCACATTTCGCCAGTATGTTATTGATCCCATGTAATAGGAGGCGAGCTTATTGCCATCTACCGGGCACAGTTTCAGACTCCAGGTAGTTATTGAGATAATTCCTAATGGAAACACCCAATATTAACACTATGCCTGACCTGGGGATCGAACCCGGGACCTCTTGATTGGCAGTCGAGCATGCGCCCACTACGCCACCGAGTGCGTAAACCATTAGGGTTATATCTATTAAAATACAATGTATCACGAATTTACTCCTGTTAAACGTTCACTTTACCTACTTCTGCTACCGTGCGAAGCCGGAGCGGGCCGCTAGTATCATATATTATTGCGTCCATAATAAGGGGGCATGTTACCCCAATTGACACAGCTCTTAAAATTATGAAGATTAAAGTAATGTAATGTGTGTATGTGTGTGTAGTAATGTATGTGGTTTGTAGTACTTATCAATATCTACAAATTAGTCCGCGGACATTATATCCATCTGTTTTGGTTTAGTCACATTAATAAAATTATTACAATAATAATATTAAAACTCGCCCAATATAATTGAATGTTGTCTGCACCTATCATTACAATAGCATTGACCATGTACAATTATTTATGTAATTTATTTAAATTAAATGATGTATATTGTGTTGTTATACAATATATAAATAAATAATCGAAGAAGTCATTATTTCTAAGCAGTATGAAAACTATTGGTGGTAGATATAATGTACTAGGGGTTTGTAGTACTTATATCTTCAAAATAGTCCACGGAAAATTTATACATCTGTTAAGGTTTGGTCACTGTAACAGAAATAGTCATTAATTTGCGTGCGCTGCGTAAACCATTAGGGTTATATCTATAAAAATATAATGAATCACGAATGTACTCCTGTTAAAACGTTCACTATACCTACTTCGGTTACCCATGTGTAGCCGGGGCGGGCCACTTGTCATATATAATATATACTTACAATACAGACGTTTCCCCCAGACAGCGGTCTCTCACACACTTGACATCGAGCAGCCCGTCTCCTTCTAGAATGTTCTGTTCTTGCATGGCTAGAATATTCGCAGCAACTGAAGAACATCTGATGGCAGATGCCGTCCGGACCTAGGGGGGACGGCTCTACACACTCGAATGGACCACTGGAATATATATTAATAAATATATTATACCATATTGTAGTGGTAGGCCTCTTTGCAGGGGCCCACCTGGGGAAGTACCACACCTTTGCCAGTTATTCATCCTAACAGAAATGTGCAAACATTACTGTGTTCCGGTCTGAAGGGCAATGTTACAAGCAAAATTACTGGGCATGACGAGTTTCAACAACTAATCTCTCAGGGTGACAGGCGCAGTGCAGTGCCGCGCATTTTTTATTTTAAAACACTGGGTGGCACTGTGTCTGATATGGGCAATCATGATGCTTACTATCAGGCACCTGATTTGCTCGTCTTGTTACTCACTATCATAAGAAAAAAAAAGGTAACTTACGTGATAGGCTGAGGACTTCGAGACCTCTTCTCCTTCTTAACATTAACTTTCTTCTTCTTCCGATCAGGGATCAAGGCATCCTCAGACTTCACTATAATATAGCTGACGTTCTCCGAAGCCAGGGTCGTGATGGAAGTGGTTTCCATGGACGCCAGGATTTGTTCACGTCGTGACAGTTCCGACTTCACCTGGTTTGATAGTGTGTGGGGTTTGATGCTTTTCAACTTGATTTTTGGTATGATTGATGGCTGCAATAAGGAAATTCATTTTTAATATATGTTTTGGGGTAATTAATACTTTAACATATTAAAAAAAATTATAGCGTGGGTTTACGCAGCTCGGGGCCGACCAGAATGTAGCCGTCCCATTTCATATCAGCCAAATGTAATGTAATGTAAAGTGGACTCCTTTTCCGCACTTAGACTCTATATCTGGTCCGTTGTAAGTCCTGGCTAATCTAGCCAGCCTAACTCCGCCCAGAACCTCAGAAGCTTCCTGGGAACATAGCAGACTTCGTGGTGTGACGTCACTGTTCCGAGGATTTGTTCACGTTGAAGGGTTACTCTGCCTCGCATTCCAGGACTACGTGGGCAACCGTTTCTTCCGCCATGAAACAGCCTCTGCATAAAGGGACTGTCTGTGGCGTTTATAGTGAATAAGTGATCAAGGGACAGTGACCTGTTATAGTCCCTATCATTCTTTAAGGTACAGACGCTTTATTATATAAGCCAATTTATATTAGTTATTATTAGTATATATATTTTATTCAACACACCTAAAGTACATCATACAACTTACTGTCCGGATAAAACAGCCACATTGGCTCAGATGGTAGTAACCCTGCTTTCTGTGCATCAGGCCCCAGGTTTGATCCACAGCCAGGTCAAACATTTGTGCACATGAACATGTCTGTGTTGATCTGTCCCAGTGTGTTAAAGCTTATATATAAACATAACATAACAAACATTCACGCTTTTTCCCCGAAGGGGTAGGCAGGGGTGTACCCAGGACTCAGTCCCATGGTAGACACACCTACTTTTCGCCAGTATGTTATTGGTCCCATGTAATAGGGGGCGAGCCTATTGCCATCTACCGGGCACAGTTCCAGACTCCAGGCAGTTATTGAGATAATTCCTTATGGAAAAATCCAATATTTAACACTGCCTGATCTGAGGATCGAACCCAGGACATCTTGATTGGCAGTCGAGCATGCACCCTCTATGCCACCGAGGCAGTCCCCTTAATCTCCGTCCAAAATCGTTAGTAGTTAAACAAATGATAGTCTTACAGGCTTAGTGTCAATTTTCTTAGCTACAATGCTGGTCTCCCCGCTGGCACACTGGTCCATGTGATCCATGAACGCATGGTTGTTGAGAGCCTTCATGCTGGCAAATGTCTTGTTGCAAATACCACATTGTACCTCTTCGTTGCTCTCCTGAAAAATAACAAACATGATACATCATCTCTGGGTGAAGTAAGGAAGGTCAGGAATAGGTGTACTTAGTCCTTTATGAATATCTTTATTGACATAATATTTTAGTAGTAGGCCTCTTATGCAGGGGCCCGCCTGGGGAAGTACCACTCCTTTGCCAGCCACTAAAAAAACATACATTCACGCCTTTTTCCCGAAATGGTAGGCAGAAGTGTACCCAGGACTCAGTCCCATAGTAGATACACCCACATTTCGCCAGTATTTTATTGGTCCCATGTAATAGGGGGCGAGCCTATTGCCATCTACCGGGCACAGTTCCAGACTCCAGGCAGTTATTGAGATAATTCCCAATGGAAAAATCCAATATTTAACACTATGCCTGACCTGGGGATCGAACCCGGGACCTCTTGATTGGCAGTCGAGCATACGCCCACTACGCCACCAAGGCAGCCACTAAAGAAGGCTTAACTATAAAGTAAATCAGTACATAGAGGACAAAGATGCTTGGAAACTGCTGCATAGCACCACGCGACACCGACACTAACAAACGAATGTAACCAAACACAATATTGTTAAACAATCAGTTGAAAAAAATTAAGCCCTACAAGTTTCTTGTCCGTTCTTCTTGTAAAGGTATCTTTCCGAACGCACGGTAGACTCATTACTGTTTATCGTCATTGACATACAAAATTGTCAGATTGTGACCTATTTGAATAAATCTTTTTGACTGACTTTGAAAGTTATTTTTTTGCCAGTCTGTGCAATGGACTAAGAACCTCTAGGGTACTATTGGCATAGCATCATGAATTTTAGCACGAAGCAATAATCTTATATCACAAGCATGGAACAGATAATAATACTACGTATAGAATAGACACTGTCATCATCCCACCAATCGGGCCTTCCTCACCCGCGAGCAAGATTGAGCTCTCCACGAACCCTGCTTCTCTTGCATGTGTACAAAACTCCATGTGTGCAGTGTCTGTGTAGTAGGTAGTTATGTCGTGAGTTTTATATGGGAATGAGTTGAGTGTCTATGGTGTGTCACAAGTAAAGGAAAAATCCGACCAGTAAAATTTTTCAAAATAAAAATTGTGATTTCTAACATGTTTGCGTTATCTAGGTATGGAACCCTGCACTAAAGCATACTTATCAAGGTAAGCCTTGACAATATTATTTTCTGTAAATTGTTGCAGAGGTATCGACGACTAATGAAGACCATGATGATGATGACCAGAGGTGCAAAATATTCAAAGACTCAGCCCCGTAGTAGGTATACCCACAGCGAGCCTTTTGTCAACAACTGGCCATAAATTTCTAAAGGAAATGCTATAAGAGTGCCGAACTTTACCTATAACTTTTTAAGTGGTTTTGTGGTGGTAGGCCTCTTTAGCAGGGAGCCGCCTGGGGAAGTACCACACCTTTGCCAGTTATTCATCCGCCAAGCAGTAATGTGCAAACATTACTGTGTTCCGGTCTGAAGGGCATTGTTACCAGCGAAATTACTGGGCATGATGAGATTCAACAACTCATATCTCAGGGTGACAGGCGCAGTGCAGTGCCGAGCAGAATTTTGAATTTCAAAACACTGGGTGACACTGTGTCTGATATAGGCAATCATGATGCTTACCATCAGGCACCTGATTTGCTCGTCTTGTTACTCACTATCATAATAATAATAATAAGTGGCAATGGGCAGGGCACATAGCACATAGAACTGATGACCAAGGACCGGCAACCAGCGCAGGACAACTGGTCTAGATGGAAAATGGAAATCTATGTTTAACTGTGGACGTCCTATGGCTGAGATGATGGTAATGATTATGATCGAAAGGGTAATTTAAACAGAATGATGTAATTTGTGCCAGCATTTACGCTTTTATCCATACAAGCTTTACTGTTTGGTCACTACCGGTGCTACCACAGGAGGCTGCTAATTTGCTTAACTTTTAGTGGCAAAATCTACTTACAGCTAATGATTAATTTATAACAAATATATTATAATCTTACCTCAACAAACACCTTCACAAACTCTGTAGGCTGTTTCCGAGACATTACGGCTTCCACACAATCTATAAGATGAGATTTTAATTAAAATCTTTATAGTATAACGTGAAAACGCAAAGTACTAATGAAAATTATTCTTTCATGATAATAAATAACCTATTTTTTATAATAGAATAGAGATACAGGGCTACGAGCTCTGCAATAACCCACAACCTATGTTTTTTTAAGTACCAAACATTAAAGTTTAACAAAAAATTACAAACTAGTGTAAAAATAAGTACAAAATCCATTTAAAAATCGTAAATCTAAGCGGGAATGAATGTCAAAATAACTTTTTTGAAAAAATAAATATTTGGCTATGGCGTCAGTGGCCCCAAAAAAAAGTAAATTATTAAAATCGATTAAAGTCCAAAAAGATCCCTACAAATGTTCTGGAAAGATGTTAATCCAACTTACTTATATTTTACATCATAAGACAAAGAAATCACGACATAGGTCCAGCAATTTCATTACAAATTTACAACAATATATACCGAGAATAGATTGGCGTTTGTTTTTTTTTTTTATAAAAAAAAGAAAAATCGTGGGATGTGAAAAAATTAAAAAAGTATGGTGATGGTGACTTTTAAATGTCAAAATCAAAATCATGATGGCCACTTACATTACGATTAGAACGGTGATTAATATTTTAGTAAAATTGGATCTTCAAATCACAAAATAAATACCTACTAAAAAATCAGAAATTATCAAGGCGTGTTGACTTGAAAGAGGACGCCATTTCGTGATATCGCTTCGCTTGGTTTGCGTTGCGTAATGAGCAATGCGAGCCCGCCATTTTTAAAAATCCAAAATGGCCGTCCACCAATCATAATCTTTCCTTATGGCGGGAATTTCAAACTGGGTTATTCTGATATTCTGTTAGATCAATAAATTAATCGCGAACGATTCTCCATATTATCCGTTCTCATAATCATTTTAATTTAAAATGGCTAAAGCAACAACTATAAAGGAGGCTATAAAGAAATGGGAAGAGAAAACTGGCCAACAATCTGCGACGGCCACAGAAGTTAGTTTGGTATTTCAATGGCCACCGATAGAAAAAATGGATAATACACTCGCTGCTCTTACTAATTGCGAGTAAGCTACTTTATATCAAACTTGGTATAATATTACTTAGGTATCTTGTGAACTGAGTTCTTTTTGTCGAGAAAAGCATGTTGGCCATCTCTTGCAGGGGGCCGCCTGGGGAAGTACCACACCTTTGACTTTTTTTGTTATTCATCCGCCAAGCCGTAATGTGCAAACATTACTGTGTTCCGGTCTGAAGGGCAATGTTACCAGCGAAATTACTGGGCATGACGAGGTTCAATAACTCAGGGTGACAGGCGCAGTGCAGTGCCGCGCATTATTTGAATTTTTAAGCACTAGGTGGCACTGTGTCTGATATGGGCAATCATGATGCTTACTATCAGGCACCTGATTTGCTCGTCTTGTTACTTAAAAAAATAAAATGTTACGCCCGTGCTCAACTTGGCGGGTGCACTGCCGTGCACTCAGATTGCCAACAAACTGTAGCAGCATAGTAATTTTTCTTCAAGCATTTTTTTTTTCACAGAAAATTAAGCCTTTCCACGAATCTGATAGAAAAAGTGTCAGGTTTGACTAGTTTGAAGAAACTGCGCATATTGTCTTTAGGAAGAAATTATATTAAATCTTTTGCCGGTATGGTAAGTATTTTTTAAAAGATTCATATTAATGATACAAGAACTGTATTGATCCTTCGCGCCGGATTTTTGTTTTTTTATTTTTTATTTTAAATCAATTCACAAAAGTGCTACTAGCTACCTGGATCATGTAGTAATATTATATAACACCTTCTGACCAGCAGGTTCCGAGTTTGTTGCTCAGGTAAATTAAACATTTGTTCGTCTATATTTCGAATGTCAAGGCAGAAAGTCCTACGTGCTCCGGTTTCCGGTGAAATTCAAGGAGACTCTCCTAGCGCCAGAATTTTGGCCGCAATACCAAACATGTCAACCCTAAAGCATAGATTATACCTTGTTAATATTATATAAAGCCGGGACTACAGCTACGTGTTAGCGTGTTATATAACAATATTTTGTTAAATAACACCCAAAGCCACGCCCACTTTTCATGTTATTGTGTTAGATAACACAAAAACATGCCGCTGCGGACCCGGCTTAACATGAAAAGTGGGCGTGGCTTTGGTGTTATTTAACAGAATATTGTTATATAACACGCTAACACGTAGCTGTAGTCCCGGCTTAAGTTAGTCTGTAAGGTATTTATAAATATGGGCCTCTGATCCTTATAATTTATTGTTTAATTTGTTATTGCCTGAATAAATACTTAAATGATTTTATTTATTTCTTGGCTGTGGGAGATGTCTTTTATCATAGTTTTTTTTTTTTTTACTAAATTTAAGTTTAATCAGTAACATCGTCGTCAATCCACACCAAGCCTGGTTGTCTATTCCCGTTCGCAGTCCCGTACACCCCCACGTCCGAAGGAACTCATCAGGCTGGCAGCGTTCCCCCGCTGTATGGCCAAAGAGATCTGCTGGACTAGGTACTGTCGAGACCGGCAATCTTTGCCCCTCTCCTGCATACGCCTTCCCAGGTCCGACACAAACCTTTTGGCCTCCAGACAACATGAACCAGCCGTCTCGACGGCAAACGGGACAAACTCGTACGCCGACTCCAAGATGGCATATTATTTGCTGTGCTTGCCTCTTGTTGCTGACTGCTGACTCTACTCCCCCTCCCGCGACTCACTGAGTCATCAATTTCATCAGTTATTATTATTATACCTTTATATTATTTTCCCCAGGAGTGTCTAGGCGATACATTAGAAGAGCTATGGGTCTCCTACAACCTGATAGAGAAGTTGAAAGGTATCCACGTACTGCGCAGCTTGAAGGTTCTCTACATGAGCAATAATCTGGTCAAGGAGTGGAGCGAGTTTAATAAACTACAGGTCATTTTAATCAAATTTTTGTAAAAATGTAGGTTTTCACCCACTGAAAAGTTCTCTATATATCATTTCAGGGTCATAAGCTAAATAGTTATTTCAGCATAATCGGTTCAGTAGTGCACATATACATTTGTGCACACGTATACTGACAAAATTTTCGCATTTATATTACTTATTAGCACTATAGTCATCGTACCTAGGATTTGTCTCAATCATAGACAATCCATACCTAAAGACACCGCTTTCATGAATGTTAGCAAGAAAATTAAACCGCCAATACGTGTATGTGTATGGGTGGGGGTGTGTGTGTGTGTAGGGGGGGGGGGAGAGGTCGAGATTTATAGACGCTTGTTCCACAAATCCCCTTAGATGATCCCCTGCTCAGGGGATTTGTGGACGCTTATTCCTGTTATATACCTGGGAACCACACAGCTTAATAAAGAGTATTCTTATTCTATTTACTTATACTAACCATAAACTTTCAACGGATATTAACACGTATCTTAACAAAATAAAATCCGTTAAAACTTGTTAAGTTGTACAACAATCGCGAAGACCTAAGTCACTATTCTACTAGGAGCTACCCCACCTAGAAGACCTATTATTCGTGGGCAACCCGCTCTACGATGCATGCGAGTTGGAAGCATGGCGCGCTGAAGCAGCTCGCAGGTTGCCCAACCTGAAGAAACTAGACGGAGAGACTGTGATCAGAGAGGACGAACCGCCTTTAACTGTTGCTGATATGCAGGTCACTTTATATATTATTCTAAGTGTTACGAAAGGTGTATAAAGCTAGAACTACATCTAGCACACGTGTGCCACGTACGCCGGATTTGGGCGCGTCGGAGCCCATACATTTTTAATGGCGACTAGCTGTTAAGAGCTACATCTGGCACAAGCATTAGGCGTGTATGTAATGTAGCTCTAAACAGCTAGTCGTCATACAAAATGTATGGGCTTCGACGCGCCCAGATCAGCGTACGTGACACACGTGTGCCAGATGTAGTTCTAGCTTTATTCACTCGAATTTTACAATTATTTTAATACAACCTGTGCCCCGCGGTTTCACCAGCTGAGACATCGTTCCCGCGGGAATATCGGGGAAAAAGTATCCTATGTGTTGTTCCAGGGTCTAAACTACTTGCATACCAAATCTCAGCCCAATCTGTTCAGTAGTTATGATGTGAAAGAGTAACAAACATCCATCCATCTATCAATCTAACCAAAACCGCGCACGATGGCGCTGGAGGTGAGCAAGAACTAAGAAGAAGCGTTTTGTTCACCTGTTAAAAATGTAAGCTTTTTACATTATACTGAAATTTTAGATTTATAATATTAGCAGGATTCGTGAGAAAAATTTTCGACTTTAGCCTTCCAAACAAACTAATGAAACCAAACTAAATATTGTAAAACCAAAGAATAATATCTATGACTACGTACTTAATAAAACTATCAGTTGAAAAAAATAATCTCTACAAGTTTCTTGTGCGTTCTTTCCGTAAAGGTATCTTATCGAACGCACGGTATAAGCATTACTGTTTATATCTTCATTAACGTGCTAAAGTGTCAGACCTATTTGAATAAATCTTTTTGAGTTTGAGACTTCCCATACAAATTTAGCGATCAGCTGATCCAGTTCGTATGGGAAGTTGATATTTTTGTAAATTGTTAATTTTGACGTGTAGATACAGACAATATACTAATGTGCGGCTATCGTGAATCGTGTTAGTTACCTGTAATGATAGACATAAGAAATAAATTGTTAAGGCAATAGCTACGTATATATTATGCATGTAGAGTTCCATACCTAGACAAAATACCTGAACAAAACGCTTTCAATCCCAAAAACAATCGCCCTACTAAGAACATACAGCGCCATCTAGTTGCAAACTACAGCAAACACGGAGGAAGTACCATAGAGCGTTTAGTCCCTTGCGCAAAATATGGAAATATGCAGTAAAATGGCCATAACTTTTGATTGTGTTAACTTAGAATTATGACTTTTTTATAGCCACAAGGGACCGCATTTTAACTTGATGCCTCCACGCGTTTTAGTGAAAAAATGTCTTGACAGACGGACAGACAGACAGATAGGCAGACAACAATATGATCCTATAAGGGTTCCTTTTGAGGCACGGAACCCTAAAAAATCGTATGACGCGATCGATTTAAGCAATAAGCAATATGGCCGCCAATTATAACACTCTTTCTTGTTTTAATTTTAGTTAATTACCTATGTTTTTGTATGGTGAATTTTTGCATCAGATGCATAACTATTTTACCTAAAATAATAAATCTGATCCAATTGTTTGATCAGACTTATAATCTGATGTGACGTTTCCACTAGCCCACAAAAACCTCACAAAATAATTAGAACCTTTATTGTGAAATAAGAATGTTGAGAATTACCCCATATTTTTTCTTTTTCAGCCGGATGGAGGCGATGCGGTGGAAACTCTTGTTAGCGCCGAAACAAATGATTGAAAAATATATTATTAATATTAATTTATTATTTATTTACGTTATAAGAGGAATCTGAACAAAACGAGTGAAATTAAAAATTTATAATCGATTTAAAAATATTAATACCTACCTACATGTTTATTTGAGTGTAACGAATAAAAATTATAAGTCTATGGTAGACAGTAGATTTCGCGCGCTTTTATATTGGTTTATTTCCTCCACAGAATACAAACGAATTTTCCTCTACTACCACGTATATACATTGATCCCCATAGTATATAGTATACAGAACACAAAGAACGTAGATAAATAAACCGATTAAAGATGTATGTAAAGATAACACAACAACCAACACTTCTTAGGTAGAATAATATTATATAATTATTATGGTCACTCTCTCGGTGCTCGATGGCGTTAATATTCTTTCGCACTGGCACTACTGCCGATCTGGGTTTATTCTAGCGGTGAGCGTTGAATGAACGAACTAGTTAAATCAACCGTCCACGTATGCGCGACGCATGGACGGTTCACCGTCCATTGATGGACCAGTTGAATTCGTAGACGGCTACGGTTCGTAGAATTCTACAGCGAGACGTTCATCGACGAAGGACGAACTGTAACGTGTCTAAACTTAGACTTATAATAACGATCGACGGTCATAAAGGAATTTGAACTCTAAAATATCTGTAAGAAAGTTGATTTTTGAATGCACATCTCAGAGAATATACGCCATGATAAGCATTCGGATAAACTTCAATGTAAAAAAGGGATGCCGATAGTATAACTTCCAAAAAAGAAAGAGACAAACGTGTCGTTCGTTGGACTGTCGCATCGTTCTTTAGACTGTCCGTCTAGTGGTCTACGCGTTAAACTAGAGTCGTGGAGTCGACTCGTCGACAAATTCAACGCGTTGATCGTCTCGTCGATGAACGAAAATGGACGGTCTAGTTTCGTCTACGAGAAATGCGTCGACGACCCATCGCTAGTTTATTCCCGTTGAACACCTAGGAAAACCACACATATTTCTCCAAGTCACAGAACAAGAGGAACCTCCAAGTAATAGTTGGTATTCTGTAACATAAGTAATAGGTAAACCCACAGATCTCATAGCGAAAAAAAATTATGTCTATGGGTAGACCAATGGTAATAAACGGTTTATTCCACTTTTTCAGATTCTATCTCAATCCCAAGCAAGTTAATTAATTTTTCTTTTAGGAATTCTCTCAATGATAGCCTGGAGTCTTTAACTTTGCCCAGTAGATGGCATTGGGCTCGCCCTCTATTACATAGTACCTAGTAACAGTAACATAACTATAATATATGATATAATAATATATTCTTCGTCTTAGGTTCACTGTATACTAACCAATAGATCTATGGTCTAAATAAATTTTTGGATTTGAATATGAATAACTGGCAAAATGTAGGTGTACTTTTTAAGGGATCCTGAGTCTTGAATTCACCTCTGCCTACCCTTTTGGGAGAGTGACGTCATTTCAATTTATTCACCAAATAACAAATGTCGTTATTCTAGGTAAATCAAATTACAATCATTATAAAATTCCATAGGTATATTTAATAAATAGTAGTATGTAGCATCGTATAAAAATAATTTTAAATAATAATGAATGTTATGTTATACTAGCTGTGCCCCGCGATTTCACTTGCGTTGACTTGGTTCCCGTGGAAATATCGGGATAAAAAGTAGTCTAAGTGTTATTACAGAGTCTAATCTGTCTCTACCTACCGAATTTCTGCTCATTCGGTTCAATAGTTTTAGCGTGAATGAGTAACAAACATCCATCCATCCAGCTATCCTTACAAACATTTTGTAAATACAGTAACGTTGATTAGCTCAAATTAAAACAGTTTCATTCAGGTCACCAAAAGTTTTTATTATTTTCCAAAAGCTTTTTTTTATTAAATTATTACCGATATGTGATACATTTCTTGGGTTCCCAATTTTATAGTTACATAACAATATAAATCAGCCTACACACGCTCAGTATTACCTTTTAGGTGAGGGTCGGGTCGGGTCGGGTCGGGTCGGACACGTATTATTCTAAACACCAAACTTTTTGCTACATGAACCTAGACTGAGGCGGACGGAGTTTTACTAAAAAAAAAAAATCTACACTAACTGTCCTACCTCCATAACATCGTTTACTTACAGATTAATTTAAAAGAACAAACATTATCATAATATTATAATATAATGAACCCTTTTTTTTTTACAAACATAAATACTTATCTTGCATATGATTTTGTCTGGTTTTAAGCGTTTATAAAACATGTATTATTCTATTTTTGCATGTCAGATTCATGCAACATAATGTGTCTTTTTTACATGGTTAATAAACGATTTATTAAACAAACATGACGGCACGCACACATTGGCAGCGTAATGGCGATTGGCGAAGCGGTGTGAATGTGTGCGTGTATTAGCGAGCTAGCTTACAATTAATAGTGCTTCACTTTTATTAGTATAATAAGACTCCGTCCGACTTTTTTCTAGGTTCATGACTGGACATGTTTTTGTATGACAATATTCTTGTGAAATTTAGCCGCTGACAAAAGTCGCCGACTTGTACCGGCGGCTGAGATGTCGTATTATAGATAGACTTCTTATGGGCGTGGCTTGATGTCCAGGTGGGTGCTCGCAGAAACCGTCAAACGCCGGAAATCTTTGCGATCTATTGGGTGAAAGACTAGGACCGGTTCTTCGGAATCATCTGTTAGAATTAGGTACACACATCATCAGCCGGAAGAGGTCCACTGCTGAACATAGGCCTCCGCCATATAACGACATAAACTATAGATATGGACACATTTAGCTTAGATCAGCACGCTTGTTATGCAGCTCGGTGTTCGCAGTAGTTAGAACACTTGAGGCCAGAGAGACTGCTGCCCGTGCTCCTTCAATATGTGGGTCTACTCGTATAGGGGCTTACGCCACCCATCAGATGAGAAAGGAAGAACCACACGGCTAAAGTCACAACGTCCGATAGCGAAATTACTGGGCATGACGAGTTTCAACAACTAATATCTCAGGGTGTCATGCGCAGTGCAGTGCCGCGCAGAATTTATAATTTTAAAACACTGGGTGGCACTGTGTCAGATATGAGCAATCATGATGCTTACCATCACGCACCTGATTTGCTCATCTTGTTACTCACTATCATAAAAAAAAATTATGGTATCAAATGCATGAAATGTCACATTTATATCTTACCACTGGGTGCATGAGGAGCATTCTTCTGTGGGCGAACCCTTATTGGTTCAAATCTGTAACTACTAGGTATTGGTCGTTTGACCTTCCTGGGTATGTTTATCATTTCTCGTATCATATTATCAGTGATCATCATTGGGACAGTCTCCAGAGACTCCGGAGACCTTGCTTTTATTCTAGGGTTCGTTTTTTTCGGGCTCAGGATCCGTGTGATGTTGCTTGAAATAATAATTTTAATATTATTTTATATATTTAATATTATGTATTACGGTCTAGGACACTGCAATAAAGGTATGAAGCTACATCCGGGGTGTCCGTCGGGAAATTCACTATGGGCTAGATAGAGAGAACAGATAGAGAGATACGCTATAGAACGAGAGGCAGCGTCAGTGGCGTAACTATAGGGTGGCAGGGCTGGCAAAAAGGCCCCAGGGCTGACGGGGCCCTCGGCCCGAAAGACCGCGTACTCGTATTAACGTAACATTTTGAACAAAATATAGTCAAAATTATACAGTTTATAACGTAAGTACTTAAAATCAATTACAAAATAATAAGCCTCCAATAAGGACCTATATAAATTAGATTCTTCTTATTTATAAAATAATTTAACTGCTCGCGCCTTCATTGTTATAGGTAGGTAGTTTTAGGTAGGTAGTTATAACTATAATTGTTTCGCGCTCGCAGAAAGCTGCTCGCGCTTTCATTGTTGTCTTATTTATAAAATAATTTAACTGCTCGCGCCTTCATTGTTATAGGTAGGTAGTTATAACTATAATTGTTTCGCGCTCGCAGAAAGCTGCTCGCGCTTTCATTGTTATCTTATTTATAAAATAATTTAACTGCTCGCGCCTTCATTGTTATAGGTAGGTAGTTATAACTATAATTGTTTCGCGCTCGCAGAAAGCTGCTCGCGCTTTCATTGTTATAACTATAAAACTTTTCGTCGCACTCGCGTCCTCATTGTTATAATATGTAGTTTTGACTATAACATTTTTCGTCGCGCTCACAGCAAGCTGTTTGGCCCTTTATTGCTATTTCAAGAGATCAAGAAAAGCATGGAGAATGGACACATTAAATTACAATTATTTTACTGGGGCCCAATCATATGATTTTGCAACGGGCCTCGCATGATATAGTTACGCCACTGGGCAGCTTTTTGGTTAATATAACGATAGTTAGTTGGCGCTGTGCGACCTCAACCTTTATTGTGTCGGAGCTATAGAGTCGCTATTTATTTGAATGATATTGAGGAGTTTCCCTTCTGTCCCTTTAGATATTAGTATTCTGTGGTATTACTAGCTTTCCCTCGCAGTTTTACCCGCGTAGAAACCGTTCCTTTGGAAATATTGGGTAAAATATGATATTTCAGAGTCTATAAGCTCAGTAGTTTTGGCGTGATAGAGTAACAAGCATCCATCCGTCAATCCATTCTTACAAACTTTCGCATTATTATTATTACTAGTTGTGCTCCGCAGTTAAACCCGCGTAGTCTTCATTCCCGTGGGAATATCAGGATAAAAACTGTAATTCCAGAGTTTAAACTATCTAAATACAGAATTTCAGCCCAATCGGATCAGCAGTTTTAATAGCCTCGTTGGCTCAGATGGTAGTAACTCTGCTTTCTGTGCCGCAGGCCCCGGGTTCGATCCCCGGCCAGGTCAAACATTTGTGTACATTAAAATGTCTGTTTGATCTGTCCCTGTGTGTTATAAGCGTATATAAGTATGTGTATCAGTCATCTGGTTACCATAGTACAGGGTTCTAGCCTAGTTTGGGACCAGATGACCGTGTGTGAAATTTGTCACATAATATTATGATATTTATTATTATTATTAGTTTTGGCATAATGAGTATAAAATTGCTTAAGTAACTTCTTATAAAATTTAAAAACCTGTAATTTTAATATTACATACACTTTCAAATTTTATTTATTTGAGACGTTTACACAGAAAGGGGTTAAATGAGTGCGTACCGGTTAGGTTTCTTCGGAAACAGGCCGTATTTGAGATGCGGCACGGTCGGGTCAGGGCGGTGGTAATAATTAGCCGGTTCCGTACTTCTCATCACTGACATGCATTTACTACAACTACAAGAACAAATGATTAGACTAAACTTAACAGGAAAGCGGCCCTGTTAGCAGTTAAACCTTCCTTCATCATCATCTGAGGCATAAGACCTCCACTGCTGAATATGGACCTCCCGAACAGATTTCCGTTCCTGCCGCATGCGGCATGAATTTTTTCTTATAATGAACAGAAGATTAAGTATACATTATACACTTAAGAATTATTCTTCTCCGTCTGTGTCGTTGAAAAACAGGGAGATTCTGACTATAGATTACTTCACACGGGTGGGGGCGTATATTGTGTACGTATTATATATCCACGCGAACGCTCGGTGTAGTGTGCGCTACAGCGTGCGCCGGTGGGGCGCGTTTCCATGTTTTTGACGTCAGACCCGCGCCAGCCCATAATGTAGGCACTTAGAGGTAATAGCAAGATAACTTTACGTTTTCTTCTTTCCTTCCGGTTTCTTTACAAATCCCGCGCCGGCCCACGAATGAGAATATGGTGCAGGGTATCTTATTTGTCTGGAAATAATTAACATTTTATTATATATCTAAACATACATGGGGCATGGATTTGGCATGGGGGTCACAAAGCTTGGGTACAGACGGGAATAATCCAGCTAATCGATTTTGGGCATTTTTTTTTTTAGTTCTATAAAATAATCACGATACTACTAACACGGGTTTGGATTTCCTAGGCATTGATCTTTCCATATTTACATAAATATTACATATATTTTTGAATTTTTAAGATTTAATAAAAATTTTGATGCTCAAAGATTTTAATTTGTCAATATTTTCAATTTGACATATTATGTATAATAATTTTGAATGAGATATTATAGATAAATTTAGTCGTAGTTTCTGCGTCAAACGGAACGGCAATTATATGTCATTTTCAAGGTCAAGTTGTGAAGTGCACCATCTGACGGATTTATTGAGTTCTACTTCAGTGTTGCCAGTTCGCTCAGTTTTCCTTTTTTCATTGAATTGCAGTTCAAGAAATATATCAAGTCATCGCTGTCACATTTCAAAAATATTATAGATAACAAACAGGCTGGATGGGTAGAATACAGATTATAATTTATTGAAATATGTTATTTTCGATATTTGCTAAATAATTGATACAAATTTAAATCAGGCATCACCTTGGATAAACTAGGTACATATTTTCTGCGAATAACATAAAAATATCGTTTACACACATCCTGTCCACCTAGGATTCCCTCTGTAGAAAGCAGCATGGACACATTATAATATACAATAACGCACCACACATATTCAAGACCTCAGAAGAAACATTTGAGTTTATCACAGAAATACTTGCCCCAGCTGGAATCCGAACTCAGGACTCCTTGCTTCGCAGTCAGAGTACTACCAACTTAGCCATGAAGCCGTGAATTAATACATTTTGTATGCCATGAACATGATTGAAATTAAATATGCAAAATGCTCAACCGATTGACTACGTCATTATCAAAATTTTACAAAGAGGTCTAGTAATTCGCAGGGAGTTGGATCTACCCATCAAACCAAACAACTCACAAAATAAAAATAGAAAAATAAGTGAAAAAAAATTGACTTCACATAGTTACCGATCAGCTTATCCATTTTGGATGTAAGGTGACATTTTTTATTTGAAATAAACAAACAAACAATTTTTATTTTCCTAATTTAGCAATTATTTGTTTTGAAAGTTGTTCAGTTTGTCGGGTAGATAACAAAAAAGTATTACTACACCTCGTTGTAACACGTTGTACAATTATAGATGTATAAACGCCAAAACAATAGAATTATGACGGTATACTAACTATAGATCTTTTATTTACACATTAAAGGATTTGTTGGTTTCTGGGCCACGTCGACCTAAAATTATAAAATTTTGATATATTTGATAGGCTTAAAATAAGATTCTCAAATATGCGTAAAGAATAGAGTGTAAAGTTATCTGGGCCCAGTTTCCTTGGAATACCAGTCCGTTTCTTTTATTATTATACAGTAACAGCAGATGGTAGACCACGTACAAAATAGTTATGATAATTATTAATAAAAAGTTTCAGGTAATATGTCTTCTGACACTGGTATCATTCCACCTGTCAAACGGGAGTGGGAGGTGTTTTTTGCACGATTTTCCTTGAATTTAATTTTTTTTTCATCGCTATCTCGCTCACTCGATCTCGATCACGTATCCATCCGTCTGCCGGTACAAAAATAAAAATTGTCAATTAAAATTGCACAAAAGGACAATAATGTGATAAAAACTAGTGAATTTACTTAATTAGCTTGCACCGAACATTAATTTCCTAAAAGGTAGGTATTACGGTTTCTACGTAATAGCAAAGGTCATTGTTGTTATAAGCTAAAATTAAATGTTTCCATTATTCATGTGTGTGTCTTTAACTCAGTGGTGTGTGTGAACGACAAAATTCTGAGAATTTGCTACGGGAATTAAATTACGGGGCATCGCTCAATACAGGTAAATTCGTGGGCACAACGTCCCGGAGAAGAATTGAGCAAGTGGCAAATGGATATAGCTTCTAATGTTCCGATTTTGAAAATTGTAAAAAAATCTGGTTTTAGTCCTAAATGGCGCGTAATTAATATCAAATTAAAATGTCGTGCTTGTGTCTCGAGTAGGTAAGTTTTCTTGATAATTATTATGCAACGAATGCCTCGTCAAGCAGATCGATTAAAACCCTTTTGCTTCCTTGCATATTGTAAAACGCGTGAGTCATATTTATATTTCCAGGAATTGGTGTGTTTTTCTTTGGCAAACATTGGCCTGTTGAGTTTGTTTTGCATAAAAAAAGTTGATAAAGTAGTTAATGATTTATATTAACCTCTTTTAATTTTTAGGGTTCCCTATGACTCTATTGCTGAACCATCTGCTTATCATCTGTCAAAGGGGCTTGAAACTTGCTTAGTTATCAATTAAACACTACATGTTCCTAACGCCATTATAAAAAATAATAAAAAGTTTTAAAATAAAATTAGTGGTCATCTTTCAAGAAAAATATTCTTACAATATCAACTATATATTACATACATATAGAAGAACTACATTAGTAGGCATGCTGCGTTGGCCTAATATTAACTATTCACATAAAGTACATACAATGACGTTGAATCGCTTCCTTCTACAGACACACAATCCCTGAACAAGCTTCACAAAAAGGTGTCCATCACTGACAATTACGCGCTTTGACATCTACTGAATTTCTATTATTTGAATTTAAACTCTATTTACTTGATTGTTTTAAAGCCTAATTTGGATTGAACGATTTTTCACCCTATGAAGTTCAATGTTAAACTTGACACTAAGCGACGCGGGCGAACATAGGAGCATTGGAGTAGACTTATATGCACTAAAATATTTAGCGATTTAAATATTTAAATTTTTTAAATAAATTAATCACACTTATACTTTTTAACTTTTATAAATATAAACATATAAACATAACATACATTCACGCCTTTTTCCCGAAGGGGTAGGCAGAGGTGTACCCAGGACTCAGTCCCATAGTAGATACACCCACATTTCGCCAGTATGTTATTGGTCCCATGTAATAGGGGGCGAGCCTATTGCCATATACCGGGCACAGTTCCAGACTCCAGGCAGCTATTGAGATAATTCCTAATGGAAAAATCCAATATTTAGCACTATGCCTGACCTGGGGATCGAACCCGGGACCTCTTGATTGGCAGTCGAGCATCCGCCCACTACGCCACCGAGGCAGTCTATAAATATATATTACAAGAAATAAAATTTAAAAGGGTCAAAAAGTTTTAAAATTAAAATGTATATAATATGTTTGTAAAGATAATTAAGTTACATGATATAATCTCAGTTTAAAAGTGAGTACAGGTTCATGGGCCTGATTCTAGCACGTAGAAAGGGTCTTAGACGATATTATTCTAAATTGTTACGTGATATGATTACTTTTATACTTAATAAATAGTCGAAAGTCACAAAAATATTAAAATTTTATCATAAATTGTAAAATTAACGAGGACTATGCAATGTAAACCAATTAGAAACAAAAAGTATAATATTATAATGCACAGTGCGTTATTGAGATAAAAGAAACAAATATTTAATTCAATGTTTAAAATGTTTTCAATCCACTAGGTAATTAATGCCAAACCTGGTGGTTTACATAATTTATGTAAAAAAATATATTTATTTTCGGATAATATTATGCAAAAATATTTAAAATATAATCGACTTCATAGTTTTCCATTCGAACAAAGCGCTGTTGTCCATTTTATTGTGTTTAAAAAATTAAAATAAAATAGAAACACGCAATGTGGATACATAAATTCCTAAAATTAATGTAAATACATGCCTAAATTATGAAAAGCTATAGCTTTCACGCACGTATCTGTTGTTATTCGGTTAGCATTTTACCTAATACTGGCATCACGCGGTCGGCCTACGGTTGCCATGCAACTAACCACATAGTACCAGACTATATTGTGGCGGTACCAGACTCGCGGCTTGGAACAGATTTTTGCACGACTGGTTCTCTTTGGTATCCTTACTCTGAGAGTACATATTTAAAATGTAATGATAATATGTATGGAACCTAATTGTCTGACTCACACTTGGCCATTTTATTATCAGTTTAGTTGTCAAAATCATTATCATGTTTTTTTTATCTATAAAAAAAAAGATAAAATCTGTCCAAGTTTTATTAAATGTTGCCCAAAACTTGAACCAAATTTTTCCCAAACTTGCTATAATTTTGATTTTTATTATTAATCATTAATTATAGATTCAAATCCTTCAAACAAGGCTTAATATCAACTGTTAAATGGTACCTCTTAGATTTGCTGGACTGTAGCCACAATTGGACAGCCAATGCACAGAATTTAAAATTTATTTGTAAAATTTGTATTAAAATTGTGTATATCATTGATTAGTTTTCTCTTCTTTCCATTGCAGGTTGTAGTTTGAACAAAAGAAGATTTTTTTGAATAATTGAGTACAGAAAGGGTAAGTTTTTACATAACTCAGTCTACACAATGAAAACATAATTCTTCAATAAATACTACTAATATTATAAATTGTAGTGGTATTTTCGTATTGGTAGGCCTCTTTTGCAGGGGGCCGCCTGGGGAAATACCGCGCCTTTGCCACTTATTCATCTGCCAAGCAGTAATGTGCAAACATTACTATGTTCTGGTTTGAAGGGCAATGTTACCAGCGAAATTACTGGGCATGACGAGATTCAACAACTAACATCACAGGGTGACAGGCGTAGTGCAGTGCCGCACAGAATTTTGAATGTTAAAACACGTCCACACTGTCTGATATGGGCAATCATGATGCTTACCATCAGGCACCTGATTTGCTCATCTTGACACTGACTATCATAAAAAAAAGGATTCATAGATACTATAATAAAAAGAAAAGAAAAATTTCATGAAATTTTTCTGTTCATTCTATATGATGACAGTGTCCATTCTATACGTAGTATAATAATACTATTATGTTTGGTGACGGTAGCTCAACTGGTAGAGTGCCGCCACGCGGAATGGTGCGGAGGGTGCGTGGTTCGAATCCCGCCAGTGGGTGAAATTTTTCTCCATTTCATCCTAATCCTAATACTATTATAAAGGCGAAAGTTTGTAAGTATGGATGTATGTATGGATGTTTGTTACTCTTTCACGCCAAAACTACTGAACCGATTGGGCTGAAATTTGGTACGTAAGTAGCTTAGACCCTGGAATAACACATAGGGTACTTTTTATCCCGATATTCCCACGGGAACGAAGACTACGCGGGTGAAACCGCGGGTCACAGCTAGTATTGAATAAGAACAAGCTTGTAAAAGTTTTTTAACCTACCAATTTTTTTTTTTATGTTATTGAGTAACAAGACGAACAAATCAGGTGCCTGATGCTAAGCATCATGATTGCCCATATCAGACACAGTTTCACCCAGTGTTTTAACATTCAAAATTCTGCGCGGCACTGCACTGCGCCTCTCACCCTGAGTTATTAGTTGTTGAAACTCCTCATGGCCAGTAATTTCGCTGGTAACATTGCTCTTCAGACCGGAACACAGTAACGTTTGCACATTACTGCTTGGCGGATGAATAACTGGCAAAGGTGTGGTACTTCCCCAGGCGGGCCCCCGCAAGAGAGGCCTACCACTACAAATATTATTGTGTTTCAGACTCGAGATGTCCCTCTGGGCCAGAGCACAGCAGTTACCTTCTGAGAGCCTTCAAAATGTAAGTTAAAATAAAAAGCCTATTAATATACAGACTTGTTGGCTCAGATAGCTTTCTGTGCCGCAGGCCCCGGGTTCGATCCCCGGCCAGGTCAAACATTTGTGTGCATGAGCATGTCTGTTTGATCTGTCCCTGTGTGTTATAGACTTATGTAGTATGTATATCAGTCGTCAGGTTACCATAGTACAGGCTTCTAGCCTAGTTTGGGACCAGATGACCGTGTGTGAAAGTTGTCCCATATTATTATTATTTATTTATTATTTATCTGGATAAAAAGTACCCTATGTGCATGTTGTTTTTGACACTAAAAATCGGAACTAAAAACTAAAGATTCTTGTTCCAGGAGTTTACAATGGAGTTCCGTAAAGTAACGCCAAATACAATTAATTATCTCTATGTTTAAAACATATTAACATAATAAATTATTTGCCTCGGTGGCGTAGAGGGCGCATGCTCGACTGCCAATCAAGAGGTCCCGGGTTCGATCCCCAGGTCAAGCAAAGTGTTAAATATTGGATTTTTCCATTAGGAATTATCTCAATAACTGCCTAGAGTCTGGAACTGTGCCCAGTAGCAATAGGCTTGCTCCCTATTACATGGGACCAATAACATACTGGCGAAATGTGGATGTATCTACTATGGGACTGAGTCCTGGGTACACCTCCTGGGCCTACCCCTTCGGGAAAAAAGGCGTGAATGTATGTATATGTATGTATATTATTTGCAGGTGCGTAAAATCTATGGTGATCATTTCCCTATAGAAGTACGCCATTGTCTTGCACCATGGATCGAGAGCAACATTTGGTAAGAATATATATATTATGTAGAATATATTATATAGGTACATATATGTAGCGTCCGTGGTTCAGCGGGAATATGCCCGGCTTTAAATCCGGAGTCTTGGATTGAATCTCACCATGTGGAATATCATAATATGTCATTGTATGTTGGAAACATGCTCTGGTTGTAAATAATTTAGATATTATTACTTTTGTATGGGGATTTCGACGTTCGTCGGTCCCTTAATTTAATTAAATTCATTTATTCCAGATAATAAAATCCATAGGTAGGTAACATTAAAATCATATACAATAAAAAAAATATCAAAATCCAAAATTAACAGGAAAGAGGACCTCTTAGCAGTTTGACACAATCCTTTGGAAAATTTACCAAATCGATGTTTTGTATTGCCCTGTTTCCTCCGAATACAGTGAACCTATTTGATATAATATTTATATCCTGATATTTTAAAGTTGAAGTAAAGTATGTCCCTATCATTTTATTTTTTTTTATAAACTCAACATTTTTTTGTAGTGAACGTCCAAACGCGAGTAAAACTGCTATTTTTGGAAGTTCACTATGAAAAAACCAAGGGTTTATGAGAAAAATTAAAACGACAGGGACATAGGTTACTTCACTATAAAAATATCAGGATATAAATTTATAGAATGGGTTAATTATATTCGGAGGAAACAGGGGAATACAAAACATCCATTTGGTAAATTTTCCATAGGATTGTGTCAATTTCCTAGAAGGCTGCTATCATGTAGAGTTACATTCCTCAGGATGGCAGAGTCAGAAGAACAGCAGCGGTTCTTCGTGGACGAGCTGGTGCAGGAGATCCAGCGTCACGCCGACCTGATGCTGTCCCCTGAGATGTTTGTTACCAAGATGAAACTACTTGAGGCCGCCAAGAACTTTCATATCAATTATAGGTAAGATTAAAACTTAATTAGAACGGGTATTTATTTAAAACTTTTTAATTTTTTTTATACCTGTACTATGGTAACCAGATGACTGATATACATACTTATATAAGACTAGCGACCCGCCCCGGCTTCGCACGGGTAGCAGAAGTAGGTATAGTGTACGTTTAACAGGAGTAAATTCGTGATACATTGTATTTTAATAGATATAACCCTAATGGTTTACGCAGCGCACGCAAATTAATGACTATTTCTGTTACAATGACCTAACCTTAACACATGTTATAATTTATCGTGGGGTTTTTTGAAGATATTGATGAGTACTACAAACCCCTAGTACATGACTTTACTCTACCAAAAATAGTTTTCACACCGCATGAAAAATAATCACTGCTTCAATTATTGTGACTAAACCAAAAAAGATGGATATAATCTATGTATACTGTTTTGTAGGTATTGATAAGTACTACAAACCCCTAGTACATTACTTTACTCTACCACCAATAGTTTTCACACCGCATGAAAAATAATCCCTTTTTTGATTATTGTGACTAAACCAAAAAAGATGCATATAATCTATGTATACTGTTTTGTAGGTATTGATAAGTACTACAAACCCCTAGTACATTACTTTACTCTACCACCAATAGTTTTCACACCGCATGAAAAATAATCACTTTTCGATTATTGTGACTAAACCAAAAAAGATGGATATAATCTATGTATACTGTTTTGTAGGTATTGATAAGTACTACAAACCCCTAGTACATTACTTTACTCTACCACCAATAGTTTTCACACTGCATGAAAAATAATCACTTTTTCGATTATTGTGACTAAACCAAAAAAGATGGATAAAATCTATGTATACTGTTTTGTAGGTATTGATAAGTACTACAAACCCCTAGTACATTACTTTACTCTACCACCAATAGTTTTCACACCGCATTAAAAATAATACTTTTTCGATTATTGTGACTAAACCAAAAAAGATGGATATAATCTATGTATATTGTTTTGTAGGTATTGATAAGTACTACAAACCCCTAGTACATTACTTTACTCTACCAGCAATAGTTTTCACACCGCATGAAAAATAATCACTTTTTCGATTATTGTGACTAAACCAAAAAAGATGGATAAAATCTATGTATACTGTTTTGTAGGTATTGATAAGTACTACAAACCCCTAGTACATTACTTTACTCTACCACCAATAGTTTTCACACCGCATTAAAAATAATACTTTTTCGATTATTGTGACTAAACCAAAAAAGATGGATATAATCTATGTATATTGTTTTGTAGGTATTGATAAGTACTACAAACCCCTAGTACATTACTTTACTCTACCACCAATAGTTTTCACACCGCATGAAAAATAATCACTTTTTCGATTATTGTGACTAAACCAAAAAAGATGGATAAAATCTATGTATACTGTTTTGTAGGTATTGATAAGTACTACAAACCCCTAGTACATTACTTTACTCTACCACCAATAGTTTTCACACCGCATGAAAAATAATCACTTTTTCGATTATTGTGACTAAACCAAAAAAGATGGATAAAATCTATGTATACTGTTTTGTAGGTATTGATAAGTACTACAAACCCCTAGTACATTACTTTACTCTACCACCAATAGTTTTCACACCGCATGAAAAATAATCACTTTTTCAATTATTGTGACTAAACCAAAAAAGATGGATATAATCTATGTATACTGTTTTGTAGGTATTGATAATTAATACAAACCCCTAGTACATTACTTTACTCTACCACCAATAGTTTTCACACCGCATGAAAAATAATCACTTATTCGATTATTGTGACTAAACCAAAAAAGATGGATAAAATCTATGTATACTGTTTTGTAGGTATTGATAAGTACTACAAACCCCTAGTACATTACTTTACTCTACCACCAATAGTTTTCACACCGCATGAAAAATAATAACTTTTTCGATTATTGTGACTAAACCAAAATAGATCATAAATCATAAATCATAAATCATTTATTTTTCTACAAAACTTTTTAACAATTAATAAGTGGACGCCCTGACTCCTGGAAGAGCGGAAGCTGTGGACCAGAAGGCAGTTCTTCCCAGAATTCTTGAAATACCTTAGTGTTTTGTAGTTACATAGTAAAATATAGTATAAAATATATATAAACATGCATGAACTAATTTTTGTTTTTTAAATTAAATATAAGATGCAAAATGTATAAGAAGCAATTTATGAAAATTAATATTATTATTTTGAGAAAAAACACAAATAAAGTCCAGATGGGATGAGTGTTTGTTTGTGCGGGTGTGTATGTGGGGGTGTGTATGTGGGGGTGTGTATGTGGGGGTGTGTGAGGGGGTGTATGTGGGTGTATGTGAGGGGGGGGGGGTGTGGGTGTGTGTGGAGTGTGTTGAGTTTAAGAATCATAATAGTAAGTTTTCTGTGCTGCCATAATCAAGACTTTTTAGCCACTCCAATATCGTTGTTCTTAAATAATAGTTACTCATTTTTTTTATTTTATATTTAGAATCAAGTTTGTTGTACAGTCTCGGTGCATTGAAATTAAATTGTTTCCGCGCTGTGTAGCTACGAACTAAAGGAACTGGGCAGGGATTTAATCGCTTATTGGTTGTTTTTAGATGGGGCACCATAGTACGATGATACCGAGAGATGCAGTCAAATATGTAGAGTTTACGCACGCTTAGTACGTTTAAGTTGTTATACAGAGATGTGGTAGGATGACGAAAAGGCAGATAGAATATTGTCTTTAAAAGGGCACGCTGTGCTCGTTCCAGTGTTAGCATGTGTGTCTTCGCTGCACCACCCCAAGAACTCACACAGTATGTAATCACACATTGACACAATGCCTTATATGTTTGTAGAAGAAGATTACTATCTGCTATAAAGCGTAGATTTTTGAAAACATACATAAATTTTCTAAGTCGTTTCGCTGTAGTTATGATGTGATCTTTCCACTTCAACTTATTATCAATGATAATGCCTAAATATTTGATACTGTTAACTCTATCCAATTTTTTGCAGTTACAATCTTGGTGGTTATTATAAATATTGCATGGAAAAGTGTGCACAGTTAAGAAGAACTCTTTTGGCGGATCACTTACAATAGATTTGTTGAAGCACATGTATTTGGTTTTAGACGTGTTTAAGGTTAACAAACTTTCTTCAAGCCAATTCGTCACCCTACATAGGCCTCTCTCCGCAAGTCCCTTGACTTTTTCCCATGTTTTATCACTGAAAAGTAGTACCGTATCATCAGCGAACATTACCAGGTCTGCTCCTTCTATATCTAATGCACATAATGAGTTAATATACATTAAAAATAGAGTTGGTCCGAGGGTGCTGCCCTGGGGGACCCCGTAACTACAATGAGATACTTCACTGACCAATTGATCGACTCTCACCACTTGCTTTCTATTGGTCAAATAATCTCGGAACCATTCTATAGCAATACCTCTTATTCCTATGTTCTCAAGTCTAGTGAGGAGTATAGGGATTGACACAGTGTCAAACGCCTTCTGAAGGTCGAGGAATATACCTATGCATTTATTGCCGTGGTCTAAGTAGGACACAATTAGGGACGTTAGTTTCCGGACAGCATCGTCAGTGGATCGTTTACACCTAAAACCATATTGATTCTCTGATAGAAGGTTCCTGTCTTCTAAGAATTTAATTAACCTTTTGTTCATGGTATAATGATATACATAGATGGATATAATCTATGTATACTGTTTTGTAGGTATTGATAAGTACTACAAACCCCTAGTACGTACTTTATTCTACCACCAATACTTTTCACAGCGCATGCATATAATGTCTGTTTCGATTATTGTGACTAAACCAAAATAGATGGATAAAATTTCCGTGGACTATTTTGTAGATATTGATAAGTACTACAAACCCCTAGTACATTATATTATTCTACCATCAATGCATTTCACAGCGCACGCAAATTTATGAATATGGTAATTATATTATGTAACACCTTGGTTCACAATATTGCAGTTTTCTTACGGATCCCTATTTTTTTTCAAAATCTCATATAGCCTATGGCACTCACACTGAATTAAGCTATCCATAAGTGAAAGAATTTTTAAAATCGGTCCATTAGTTTTGGAGCCTATTCGTTACAAACAAAAAAACAAAGTTTCTCTCTTTATAATATTAGTATAGATTATAACACTCAGGGACAGATCAACACAGACATGTTCATGCACACAAATGTTTGACCTGACCGGGGATCGGGGCCTGCGGCACAGAAAGCAGAGTTACTACCATCTGAGCCAATGAGGCTGTCAATAAGAAATAAAAAATCTATGTTTTTTTTCATTGAAAATAGGCATAAATGGGCCGATTACCAATAATTTATCGATTATCGGTTTGCATGCGCTGGCTACATATAATTACAAAGTTATATCAAATTAGAAAATAATTTTCAATCCAGTACCGAAAACACGCCGATAGTACCCGAACGTGCTCGTGACCTGTAGTGACGTCACAATGTTATAAAGCACCATACATAACTATAACATAATGACGTCACAATCATGGCGACCACTCGTAGCGCGTTCGTGATCAAGTGACTGTTATTGTGGAATTATTTCAATTTTTAATCGCTTATAATTAATTTTAGAGATTTTTTAATCGGATGATACATCATTTTCATTAAACTTTCGAAATAAATTAGAAAATACGTTTTTTTTTTTTCAAATACGTTACCTTTACGCTATTATATATTGTTACAGCCACAACCCGCACGAGCTATATCAGTACATGCGACGTTGCTTGGCTCTAGAGATGGAGGTGATACAATCTGCCGCCTCCACACACTACGGAGTGGCCCAGCCTCAGACCGAGAGGAAATATAGCGAGGTATTCATTGTAACTTGAATGTATACTCTAACAGAACGGGTTACCCCAAGTACACAGCTCGAGTCAGTTCATATGTGTTATGTGGACAACCCATATTGTGACAGTTTCAGGTCGACAAGATTCCTCCGCGGCTCCGACATGAGCTAACGACTGCCCCCTACATATCTTATACGGAACTATACGGACAACTACAGTTTAACGTCACATACGAGACACGGTAGCGTCCAAGTGTAAAAGTCCATATGGTGAGATTCGATCCAGGGACTACGGATTCAAAGGATTTATAATAGAAGATAAAATGACAGGGACATTGTTTACTTCACTATAAAAATATCAGGATATAAATTTATAGAATGGGTTAATTATATTCGGAGGAAACAGGGGAATACAAAAAATATAATACTGTATAGAAATACTGTAGTGGTAGGCCTCTTTTGCAGGGGCCCGCCTGGGGAAGTACCACACCTTTGCCAGTTATTCATCCGCCAAGCAGTAATGTGCAAACATTACTGTGTACCGGTCTGAAGGGCAATGTTACCAGCGAAATTACTGGCCATGACAAATTTCAAACTCAGATTTATTCAAATAGATCATAATCTGACACTTTTGTACGTCAATGAAGATAAAAAGTACTGAGTCTACCGTGCGTTCCGAAAAATACCTCTACAAGAAGAACGCACAAGAAACTTGTAGGGCTTAATTTTTTCAACAGATTGTTACACAATATTGTGTTTGGTTACATTCGTTTGTTAGTGTCGGTGTCGCGTGGTGCTATGCAGCAGTTTCCAGGCATCTTTGTCCTCTATGTACTGGTTGACTTTATAATAAGCCTTCTTTAGTAAAGTAGATTTTATATAGGTTTTGAATTTACCCTCTGAGAGCCGAGTTATCTCTTTTGGGATTTTATTATAGAAACGTACACTATTTCCTAAGAAAGTCTTTTTATTTGTTGCTTTAGATAATCTAAAGCTAGGTACAGCTATTTTGTATTTATTTCTAGTATTAAAATTATGAAGGTCACTATTTAATTTGAATTTATGTAAATTTTTACGCACATACATGATGTTCTCATAAATATATAAGGATGGTAGGGTCAGAATGTTTATTTCTTTAAATAATTCCCTCAGGGATTCGCGTGGACGCATCTCATAGATGGCACGAATCGCACGTTCTTGTAGTCTCGAAGCTAGGTTGTCTGTCCACCTTGTTCGTGGACGTCCAACATCCTACATCGTGTTTAAATATTATAATTTTTATTCTAGTTGATAACTGGCCTGCAAACGGTTCGTCAGAAGGTGAACATGGCGGGCGAGGAAATAAGAAGCTTGCAAACCAACATTGAGAACTTCTCTCTGCAATACCACGAGTGTTTGAAGAATAAAGGTGATATTAATTTATTTATTTAAACATTTAGCTTTGCACACGATATAATATAAAAACTTAAAATTTAATGCTTCGGTGGCGTAGAGGGCGCATGCTCGACTGCCAATCAAGAGGTCCCGGGTTCGATCCCCAGGTCTGGCTGTATTCAATATTGGATTTTTCCATTAGGAATTATCCCAATAACTGCCTGGAGTCTGGAACTGTGCCCGGTAGATGGCAATAGGCTCGCCCCCTATTACATGGGACCAATAACATACTGGCGAAATGTGGGTGTATCTACTATGGGACTGAGTCCTGGGTACACCTCTGCCTACCCCTTCGGGAAAAAAGGCGTGAATGTATGTTTATGTTTATGTATTCTATTGACTTCCTCGCTACAGCTCGACAGTTTTGTAGTGGTAGGCCTCTTTTGCAGGAGGCCGCCTGGGGAAGTACCACACCTTTGCCAGTTATTCATCCGCCAAGCAGTAATGTCCAAACATTACTGTGTTCCGGTATGAAGGGCAATGTTACCAGCGAAATTACTGGGCATGATGAGATTCAACAACTCATATCTCAGGGTGATAGGCGCAGTGCAGTGCCGCGAAGAATTTTGAATTTTAAAATACTGGGTTGCACTGTGTCTGATATGGGCAATCATGATGCTTACCATCAGGCATCTGATGAGCTCGTGTTGTCACTCACTATCATAAAAAAAAAAAAGCTCGACAAAAAAAAACTCTGTAAATCTACCGAGCTATACAATGGGTCTCTTCAGCCCCTCGTGACAGTGTACAGTGTTTGTTACCCATACATACCGTCCTCAGGACACATGAACTACCTCCAGCAGTCTATGACGAACGAGCGTCGCGAGCTGGTCGCCTGCCTCCGAGTGCAGATTGAAGAAACTGAGAGGAAACTGAACGCGCTGGTGAATATGTCGTCATATTAATACAATAAAAATACATTCTAAGGTCATTGACCAGTGAACGTTATTACCTACCAAATCGATGTTTCCTCCGAATATAATTAACCCATTCTATAAATTTATATCCTGATATTTTTGTAGTGAAGTAACCTATGTCCCTGTCATTTTATTTTTTCTTATTCGTTTCATAGTGAACTTCCAAAAATCCCAATTTTACTCGCGTGATTGGACGTTCACTACAAAAAAATGTGGCGTTTATAAACAAAAATAAAATGATAGGGACATACTTTACTTCAACTATAAACTATCAGGATATAAATATATCAAATAGGTTGACTGTATCCGGAGGAAACAGGGGAATACAAAACATCGATTTCGTAAATTTTCTATAGGATTGTGTCAAACTACTAAGAGATCCTGTATCCTGTTAACACTATAGGTAGGATGGTAAAATGTCGTTTTTCCTATGTTATTAACAGGTTGCCCAAATCAGTCAATCCCAGATGGAGTTAGTGGATCACATGAAAGAAAACATCGCCAATTTGGGACAACTGCAGTCGCAAGTATTGGACGAAGAGCTTATTAAGTAAGTATTACACTGAGCCCGCGGTTTCGCCCGCATAGACTTCGTTCTGTGTGGCTTTGGGCTGAAGGCTTTAAAAAAAAAAGGAAAATAAAAGAAAATTCGTGAAATTTTAAAGGATTTGGAAGCTGAATGAAGACTGACTGGAAGCCGGAGGCAGACGAGTTCTATGACAAGGAAAATGATGAGTTGGCAAGAAAAGGTCAGGAGTACGCAAATAGGGGAGCAGAGAGCCGATATAACAGTTCCCTATGTGTTATTTGGAATAGGAATAGTGCGATAAGGGAACGCTGTGGCGTCAATGACGTTGAATTGCTTTCTTACTACAGACGTACAATCTCGGAACAAGCTTCACAATAATGTGTCCATCACTGACAATTACGCGCTATGACATCTACTGAATTTCTATTATTTGAATTTAAACTCTATTTACTCGACTGTTTTAAAGCCTAATTTGGATTGAAAGATTTTTCAAGTTTTATGAAAATTTGACACTGAGCGACGCGGGCGAACATAGGAGTTATGGAGTAGTCTTACTTACACCAAAAGATTTTGTGATTTAAATATTTTTTTTAAGTTATTGCATAGCTTCTATCGCGGGCCTTGAGCGTGGAGTACCGAATCCAGAAATTCCGTAACGAAAATAACCTAACACCCCCCACTCCGACCGGCACGGCGGTGATACTGTTTAGTTTTGCCATCTATCGATGAATAGCAGAACTTAAATGACTTTTTTGAAATATCACGCTTGTCTCTTTAGTTCAGCAACTCGCCTCTAGGTGGCATTGGTTGTATCGGCGTTACTGCGCATGCGTAATCCCCCTCTTCGCCCCGCAATCTGGTGACTCATGCCTGCTTAGAGTTTCGGCGTTAGGGCACCTCTCCTTTGTATTTACTTCATGGTACGACTCTACGAAGCTCGCACGAATCGAGTCGAGCTGCTCCGAAATCGGACGAATATGTAATCAGCTGTTTGTGAGAAAGTATATAGGTGTATAGGTATTAATTAATATCAAAGGAAAAAAATACTGCATAAATAAAATAAATAAATAATTATAATTGCATAAGTTGATAAAAAATGCTATGCAATAGCTTTACCGCGGCAGTCCCCGAGAGCCACACGTCTTTTTTTTTTTTAAATAAATTAATCACACTAATACCTTTAAAGTTTTATAAATAGGTAAATATAAAATGAGTCAAAAAGTCCCGAGACATGAGATCCTGACACCACGGGGCGGCGACCGGAGAATTTCATCATCGGAAATCAGCGCATATTTCCAACATTTTATGACGTTATTCGGAATGAGACACTAGTTATCTAGGTTCCTAATTATATTTTAGTCTAAAATACTTATAATTTGCAGTTGTATTTTGAAAAAAAACCTATATTTTGGAATTTAATCATAGTTTAGTCCAAAGTACTTTTGGATGGGAATATAATTAAGATCCTAGCTAACTAGTGTCTCATTCCGAATGACGTCATTAAATGTTGGAAATATGCTCTGATTTCAAATGATTTGACTATCACGTTTGTATGGGGAATTCTTCGGTCGCCGCCATTACCTGAGATTCCAACATAATAATGTTGTCCAGATGGAAACGCGAGCAACAGTTGAGCGGCAACGGAGTGCCGATGCAGTCCAACCTGAACACCATCCAGGAGTGGTGCGAGATGTTGGCGGACCTTATATGGAACACGAGGCAACAGGTCGCTATATATCATTTATTTAATATCATTTATTCACTAAACTGCCTCGGTGGCGTAGAGGGAGCATGCTCGACTGCCAATCAAGAGGTCCCGGGTTCGATCCCCATGTCAGGCAGTGTTAAATATTGGATTTTTCCATTAGGAATTATCTCAATAACTGCCTGTAGTCTGGAACTGTGCCCGGTAGATGGCTATAGGCTCGCCCCCTATTACATGGGACCAATAACATACTGGCGAAATGTGGGTGTATCTACTATGGGACTGAGTCCTGGGTACACCTCTGCCTATCCCTTCGGGAAAAAGGCGTGAATGTATGTTATGTTATTCACAAAAAAACATTAAATTGTTTTTGAAATGTGCATGCTTAAGGTTAAACGTCACTCATACAAAATGAAAATACGCAGATATGAAGAAATAGACAATGATTTTCCACTCAATCGAGTATTTGAATTTTTTTTGCTTAAATGGAAAGATAGATATATAGATTATAGTAAATATTATAGAAGTAAACTATTTTTAGTTTTTTTATTCGTTATAATTACAAAATTATATGAAATTATAATATCATTTTTAATCCAGTGCCAAAAACACGCCGATAGTACCCGAACGAGCTCGTGACCTGTAGTGACGTCACAATGTTATAAAGTACCATACATAACTATAACATTACTACGTCACAAACACGGCGATCAATCGTGGCGCGTTTGTCATCAAGTGACTCATAATGGAGTTTTATCAATTTTGAATCGCTTATAATTACTTAAAAATATATTTTAAAGTTATTTTTGAATCAGATGATACATAATTTTCATTAATCTTTCAAAATAAATTAAAAAATATGATATTTATTTTCTTACAAATAATCAATTGTTAGTGGTTGGCTCTGGATCTGGCTTTTATTTGCGCGGAAACATATTTTGTTAAAGAAAACCGAATGGTATTTTTGCTATTTAAAAAAAACATTAACATAACTTAAATCCTAATTTTCTATAATGTTCATAAACACGAGGAAACTGTAATGTTTTCTTTAACAAAATATGTTTTCGCGCAAACAAAGTTCAGATCCAGAGCCGACCACAAACAATAGAGTGGAGAATTATTCCCTATTTCTACATATCTGTGTATTTACATTTTGTATGGGTGACGTTTAACGATAAATCGAAATCTTATCTTATATCTTCAAATGAGCAATTCTTGTATATAATTGGAATCTCGGAATCGGCTCCAACGATTTTCATAAAATTTAGTATATAGGGGGTTTCGGGGGCGATAAATCGATCTAGCTAGGAATCATTTTTAAAAAATGTCATATTATAAAAAAAAAAAAAAAAAATTCCGAGCAAAGCTCGGTCATCCAGATATTTGTTTATTTATTTATTATCCAAAACTTGTTAATAATATTATATTACCTTATTATATTACCATTTTTACCTTGCCTAAATACCTACGAAATGTCACAGTAACTGTTCATAGTTATGTAATAAATATATTTATGTCGCGAGTGTACAAAAAAAACTAGCTTACCTATTTACCTATATAATTAAAATTACCTAATATTGTTTATTATAAGTTTTCTCTAAAGTGAACTATGTTCTTTTGAGAAAAATAAAGCAATCTTAAACCAGAATTATTGTTCAGGTGAACAATGTCGCCAGGATCAACACGAAGACAGTGGTGGAGCTGAGACAACCTCATCTCACCGAGATGTTGGACGAGATGAGGAAACAGGTACTTTTTAACCTTTGTCGTCTTCTATAGCTGTTCTTAACGCTCGGCTGATGTAGGAGGGTGTTATAAGTTTTTTGTTTTTGTTTTTTTATGATAGTGAGTGACAAGACGAGCAAATCAGGTGCCTGATGGTAAGCATCATGATTGCCCATATCAGACACAGTGCCACCCAGTGTTTAAAATTAAAAATTCTGCGCGGCACTGCACTGCGCCTGTCACCCTGAGATATTAGTTGTTGAATCATGCCCAGTAATTTCGTTGGTAACATTGCCCTTCAGTCCGGAACACAGTAATGTTTACACATTACTGCTTAGCGTATGAATAAATGGTAAAGGCAAAGTTCGACGTGTCTGTGCATTTGTGTGTCTCTTAGCTTTAGATTATCTAAAACAAATAAAAAGACATTCTTAGGAAATTGTGCACGTTTCTATAATAAAATCCCAAAAGAGATAACTGGGCTTTCAGAGGGTAAATTCAAAAGCTATATAAAATCTACTTTACTAAAGAAGGCTTATTATAAAGTCAATCAGTACATAGAGGACAAAGATGCCTGGAAACACTGACACTAACAAACGAATGTAACCAAACACAATATTGTTAAACAATCAGTTGAAACATTAAGCCCTACAAGTTTCTTGTGCGTTCTTCTTGTAGAGGTATCTTTCGGAACGCACGGTAGACTCAGTACTGTTTATCTTCATTGACGTACAAAAGCGTCAGATTGTGACCTATTTGAATAAATCTTTTTGACTTTGACTTTTGACTCTTTTTAGTGGTGGTGATAGATTTGAGCATTTTCCCAAGCCTTCGCTGTTTTTAAAATTGATTGAACTGAACGTTACATGTGAGCTTTTTCTAGTAATTCTAACTATGAACGGGATTTCTCGTTTGGATTAAATTGTATTTTTTACTGAATCTTTGTATTGTTATTTTCTAGAACCTAGTTGTCTTTATTTTACGTAATTACATGTAGTATTTTTTATATATTCCAAAATGTGGGTACTTGTGAGCGGGACGGCGAATTAGCTTTGAACAGCGCCTTAATATATTATATGTATTCTGGCAAATAAAGCATTTGATTTTCAAAGAAGAGGAGGGTTTTGTTCAAATTTGTTAATATTCTAATATGTTAATATTGTAGTGGTAGGCCTCTTGCAGGGGGCCGCCTGGGGAAGTACCACACCTTTGCCAGTTATTCATCCGCCAAACAGTAATGTGCAAACATTACTGTGTTCCGGTATGAAGGGCAATGTTACCAGCAGAATTACTGGCCATGACGAGTTTAAACAACTAATATCTCTGGGTGACAGGCGCAGTGCAGTGCCGCGCAGAATTATAAATTTTAAAACACTGGGTGTCTGATATGGACAATCATGATGCTTACCATCAGGGACCTGAATTGCTCGTCTTGTCACTCACTATCATAACAAAAAAATATATATTAGCATGTATTTTGTAGGTGACCGGTCTCTTATCGACATTAGTGACATCTACCTTCGTGATTGAAAAACAACCGCCGCAAGTTATGAAGACTAATACAAGGTGAGTTCATTATTAATAATAATATAATATGGGACAAAGTTTCACACGGTCATCTGGTCCCAAACTAGGCTAGAAGCCTGTACTATGGTAACCAGATGACTGATATACATACTTATATAAGATTATAACACACAGGGACAAATCAACACAGACATGTTCATGCACACAAATGTTTTACCCGGCCGGGGATCGAACCCGGGGCCTGCGGTACAGACAGCAGAGTTACTACCATTCGAACCAACGAGGCTGTCAAATAATGTGTGTATTATATTAATCCTAATATAACAAATCACAAATCTCAGTTCAATGTAAAAAAGTTAACTTTGCAACAGGTGAACAAAACGCTAGCGACTTATAACTCGACTCTAGCGCCATCTAGCGCGGTTTTGGTTAGATGGATGTTTGTTCCGTTTTCACGCTAAAACTACTGAACCGATTGGGCTGATATTTGGTATGTAGATAGTTTAGACCCTGGACTAACACATAGGGTACTTTTTACCCCGATATTCCCGCGGGAACGAACACTACGCGGGTGAAACCGCGGGGCACAGCTAGTAATTACATGTTTGTTTCAGGTTTACGGCTACAGTCCGCCTGCTAGTCGGCGGTCAACTTAACGTTTATATGACTCCACCGCGAGTTAGCGTAAGTATTATATTTTTAACAACGAGGTAACAAACATGCATCCAAACTTTTTCTGTAACATTTTAAAATTATCTTTTACAAAGTGAAAGAGTCAAAGTTCTCTTTATTCATAGTGTTTTTAACACATACAATCACTCTTTTTCCCGAAGGGGTAGGCAGAGGTGTACCCAGGACTCAGTCCCATAGTAGGTACACCCACATTTCGCCAGTATGTTATTGGTCCTATGTAATAGGTGGCGAGCCTATTGCCATCTACCGGGCACAGTTCCAAACTCCAGGCAGTTATTGAGATAAATCTTAATAGAAAAATCCAATATTGAACAACTTTGCCTGACCTGGGGATCTAACCCGGGGCCTGCGGCACAGAAATCAGTGTTACTACCATCTGGGCCAACGAGGCTGTCAACATTTTTGGAATATAAAAAATGCTGCCTCTGTGGCGTAGTGGGCGCATGCTCGACTGCCAATCAAGAGGTCCCGGGTTCGATCCCCAGGTCAGGCATAGTGATAAATATAAAAAATGCTTAAATTGGTAGGTGGTGATAATATCGGAGCAACAAGCCCAACTGCTTCTGAAGAGTGAGACTCAGACCGGCAAGGGCAAGCAGCCCGCGGAGTGCGGCGACATCCTCAACAACACCGGCGCCATGGAGTACCAACCCACCAGCAGGCAACTCAGCGTTAGCTTCAGGTCACTTATAAATACTATGTGGATAACTATACTTATTGAAGTCTTGACGAACTGTTGAAAGCTGTAGAAAAGTATGAGAGTGAGTATTCGTGTGTACGAAAGTTGTTGATAAATGTGGAAAGTAGTTGATGAAATGTGGAAATTTGTTGAGAAATATGAAAAAAAAAAAGATGAAATGTGGCGTTGTTGATAAAGATGGAAAGTAAATGATGAAATGTGGCAAGTTGTTGGTAAATTTGGAAAGTAGATGATGAAATGTGTAAAGTTGTTGATAAATGTGGAATGAAGTTGATGAAATGTGTAAAGAAGTGGATGATATATGTGAAGTTGTTGATAAATATGAAAAGTTGTCGATGAAATGTGTAAAAAAGTTGATAAAATTTGTAAAATTGCCGATAAATATGAAATGTAGTTGATGAATTGTGTAAAGAAGTGGATGAAATATATAAAGTTGTTGATAAATATGAAATGTAGTTGATGAAATGTGTATACCCTTTGACCAGAATGGCACGAATATTTAACAAGTTATTATCAAATCACACAGAAATTGATATATTTCTTCCGAAACTGAGTCAATTTGTTAAGAATATTAAACTCATTCTTCATTTTAGGCCCAGTCAATCTGACTCGTGTCAGAGTGGCTTGGTAGAGATTGAATAGTGTTAGTTTTTTATGATAGTTCTACTTAATCGCTAGTAGATAATATTCAATGTTGTTAGTTGTTAGTATTTTTTGATCACGTTTTCCGCGACATAGTACGCTAGTGATCCTTTTATTATAATTTTTTAGTTTAGCTGTTTGCACATAGTTTTACGTTACTATCAAGAGTTAAATTTCTAGTTTTTAAGTACTATTATATGTATGTGGTCGTAATGTGTATTGTGCATTAAATAAATAAAAAAAAAAAAAAAAAAAAAGAAGTCGATGAAATATGTAAAGTTGTTGATAAATATGGAAGTTTGTTGATGAAATGTGTAAAGAAGTGGATGATATATGTAAAGTTGTTGATAAATATGAAAAGTTGTCGATGAAATGTGTAAAAAAGTGGATAAAATGTGTAAAATTGCCGATAAATATGAAATGTAGTTGATGAATTGTGTAAAGAAGTCGATGAAATATATTAAGTTGATAAATATGAAATGTAGTTGATGAAATGTGTAAAGAAGTCGATGAAATATGTAAAGTTGTTGATAAATATGGAAATTTGTTGATGAAATGTGTAAAGAAGTGGATGATATATGTAAAGTTGTTGATAATAAATATGAAAAGTTGTCGATGAAATGTGTAAAAAAGTTGATAAAATGTGTAAAATTGCCGATAAATATGAAATGTAGTTGATGAATTGCGTAAAGAAGTCGATGAAATATATTAAGTTGATAAATATGAAATGTAGTTGATGAAATGTGTAAAGAAGTGGATGATATATGTAAAGTTGTTGATAAATATGAAAAGTTGTCGATGAAATGTGTAAAAAAGTTGATAAAATGTGTAAAATTGCCGATAAATATGAAATGTAGTTGATGAATTGTGTAAAGAAGTCGATGAAATATATTAAGTTGTTGATAAATATGAAATGTAGTTGATGAAATGTGTAAAGAAGTCGATGAAATATGTAAAGTTGTTGATAAATATGGAAATTTGTTGATGAAATGTGTAAAGAAGTGGACGATATATATAAAGATGTTGATAAATATGGAAAGTTGTGGATGAAATGTGTAAAGAAGTCGATGAAATATGTAAAGTTGTCGATAAATATAGAAAGTAGGTGATGAAATGTAGAAAGTTCGAGTAGAAGTGGAACATGACATTTGAAAGTAGTTCACTCTGATGGGTAAAAGCGCCCCCTTAAGTATAACACACCTTGTAAAATGTTGTATATATTGCCAACAGGAACATGCAGCTTCGTAAGATCAAACGCGCGGAGAAGAAAGGAACAGAAAGCGTTATGGATGAGAAATTAACTCTTCTCTTCCAATCGCAGTTTAATGTTGGCGGCGGGGAACTTGTGTTTCAAGTAAGGTTTTTTTTTATGATAGTGAGTGACAAGACGAGCAAATCAGATGCCTGATGGTAAGCATCATGATTGCCCATAACAGACACAGTGCCACAGTGTTTTAATATTCAAAATTGTGCGCGGCACTGCACTGCGCCTGTCACCCTGAGATATTAGTTGTTAAAACTCGTCATGGCCAGTAATTCCGCTGGTAACATGGCCCTTCAGACCGGAACACAGTAATGTTTGCACATTACTGCTTGGCGGATGAATAACTGGCAAAGGTGTGGTACTTCCCCAGGCGGGGAAAGCAAAAGAGTTCTATATATACAGAGTTACGCACTGCGTTCGAAACGAATCCGATACGAATCCGTTATTCTGAAAACTGGCTAAATTCGGATATTGTTTTTCGCACTATATCCGATATAAATCGTGCAAATAAAACAATGGCCACTTCGGTCCGTCATCGTCTCCGAAATGGATATTCACGGATGACGGAAATCGTATCATTTCATTTACTTTTTTTCATATCATTTATTCATAAGCAATAAAACAATTGTATTTCAATTAGCAAAGATAGGTAGGCTTAAAATAAACAAAAAAAAATTATTTAAAAAAAATTAAAATTAAAAGACAAATAACACACAAAAATTATTAATAAAAACTAACTGCAAATGAAATTACAAAAAAATAAATGTCAAAAGCCTAAAAATATCATTCAAATAAAAATCATTATTACTAAATAACTACCTCGGTGGCGTAGAGGGCGCATGCTCGACTGCCAATCAAGAGGTCCCGGGTTCGATCCCCAGGTCAGGCATATGTAGTGGTAGGTGACATAACTTAGTAATAAACGGACATCGATATGTAACTGACGTGTGTTTCATTCTATCTAACGCCGCGCCCCGCGCCCCTACAACCAATACATGGCGACCCAGGCCAGGCGCCGAGCACCGAGCTCGGGCGAGTCGAGTGCTTAGGTGCATAATTGTTGTGATAACGGAACAAGGGACGAGACAATAAAGTTAAAATAATTCTACAATAAACTTATAAACAATATAATAATATATACAGTGCTACGTGATCTATTCTCTACGGACTAAAAATATTGTTGTGAAAATGTGTAATTCACGCATAGAAAAAGAAGAAGTGATCCTGAGCCAGAATGCTGTAGGCAGTAATGACTCAAACTTAAGTCAGATTAAGGACCAGATGAACTTAACAAAAATTATGCTAATAATAATTCTGGTAGTCCTTGGAGCGGCATTAATATATTTCATCGTTAAGAAATATAGGGAGTTACATGCAAGATGGATTCGCAACCAATTAACCCTGCACACAGTCCAGAGGATGCGCGATTCGTTCCGGAGGATCCAGCAGTCGAGATCCCAAGAAGATAGAAATGCAGAGTGATAAAATATAGTGATGAGTGATGGATAATATTATGGTGAAGTGATTTAATAGGAATATCTAATTTAGTTTCGTATAGTAACAAAGTTCTCGAAATAGCGGTTCAAAGTGCAAATAATCGGCCCCACGGTAACTTGACACTGGTATGCAGTCGCGCCGGTCGGACACTGATAAGCTGCAGTAACCATGCGATTCTAAGAATTGTGCATGCATTATGAACTTTATAATGCGGTGAATAATTGTTAATTATAATCTTGAGTACATTTTACTTTTAAATACTAAGAAATATATGCTATAATGTTATAATATAATGGACTAATGATAACGACGATCTGTAAAACTATATTTTTTTGTAACAATTAATTTTTAATGGATAGATTGAAAATAATATTTGATAGTTTGCAAGAAATTAGGACGTACTTAGTTAAAATAGGACCAGATAGGCGTAAAGGTAGTATATCGTTAAAGAAATGTTCTGAGGCGGCAGAATTACTAGAAAGATTCAAAGAAGTTTTATATGAATTGGGTAGTCAAGTTCGAGGAGACGAACTTCCGTCAGAGTTCGAAAGTTATATTTTAAGATATCAGGAAAAAGTAGAAGAATTATATGATAGTATTTTAAAGTTGTGTGAATTCCAGGAGCATAAGGAGTCAGATTCGATAGGTATTGTTGAGGAAAAAGTTACAAAAATGGCGAAGGTAAGTTTTGATTTGAAGACTGCGGTAAGTCTACTACCGATAATGACAGATAGAGAAAATGATACCCATGCTTTGATCGACGCCATAGAACTCTATAGTTCTATGATCACAGACGAGACTAAACCATTATTGATCAATTTTATACTGAAAACCAGACTATCTAGGAATGCTAAATTGCGTTTAGATAAATCTTACAAAGATATTACACTTTTGTTAGCGGACATGAGAAAACACCTTCTTACTAAAAAGTCTGACACGTCTCTACAGTCGAAATTGCAGTGTTCATTCCAAGGTCATAAAACTATTCAGCAATTCGGCTCAGAAATTGAAAAATTATTTGTTGAATTAACTATTTCACAGGCTGATGGCGATAACGGTAAGTATGAGGTCTTACGTCCGATCAACGAGAAGAATGCAGTCAAAAGATTCACGGATGGTTTAAGGAGCCAGCGGCTTAGTACTATAATTTCTGCTAGAAATTTTACCAGCTTGAAGGATGCTATAAGGGCAGCAGAAGACGAGGAATTAGCGTCTTCTTCTCAGCAACAATTCATGACATATAGAGGACGAGGCAATAATACGCGAGGTAACAACTATCGCGGTACTCATAACTATCGTGGTACAAGTAACTATCGCGGTACAGGCAACTATCGCGGTACAGGTAACTATCATGGTACAACTAACTATCGCGGTACAGGTAACTATCGCGGTACAGGTAACTATCGTGGTACAGGAAACTATCGCGGTACTGGTAACTATCGTGGTACAGGTAATTATCGTGGAACAGGTAACTATCGCGGATGGCAAAAAGGAACATCTTGTGGTCGTGGACAAGTCAATTTTATGCAGAATGAGGAAAGGGAGCAGAAGGAGGCAAGTACATCGAATGAGGTAAATCTTTCAGAATTTTTTCGTGAATAAAAGTATATTTACAGGAGAGAGTATAAATTGGGTAAATACAAATATAGACGATAAACATGTTGATTTTCTATTAGATACAGGAGCGTCTATTAGCGCTATAAAAGAAAGTGCTTTGAAAAATATCAAATACCAATTTTATGATGAATCATTTGACATACAAGGTATCGGTGGTACACTCACAGCAGACGGATACGTATATTTGAATGTTAATTTTGATGGTATCCAGTTCAATCATAAATTTTATGTATTCAAAAATCTACCTTGTTATGCGTCTGGAATATTAGGACAAGATTTTATTTTGAAGTACAGTGGTATTTTAGATTATGAAAATTACACCTTAACTTTAAAGAATCAATTAAATTCAACTGTTGTACAATTATTTGTAGACCAGGTTATTACATTAGAGCCAAGATGTGAAACAATAAAATATTTACCAACAGATTGTAAAACAGATTGTGTTGTATTAGCTAAGCAATTGTCGGATCATATATTTTTAGCAAACACAATATCTCGACCTGTTAACGGAAAACTTCCAGTCAAATTAATGAATACTTGTGATAAAGAGTTACAAATAAATATTTTCAAACCTGATGTACACAATATTGATGAGTATGATGTAAAGGAATTTTGTGAAACCGAAGTAAATGCTGATCGAGTCAAAGAACTTTTCTCTTTACTAAAACTAAATACATATTTAAATAAACAAGAACAAATTTCTATTGAAAATATATGTGCAAAGTATAATGATGTTTTCCATTTGCCGAAAGATAAACTTTCAGTAACCAATGTTTATAAACAAGAGATTAAATTAAAAGAAAATGTAGGAGCAGTTTATAGCAAACCCTATAGGTTACCATTTTCTCAGAAGAAAGAGATACAAAAACAAATTAAAGTTCTTTTAGACGATGATATCATAGAAGAAGCGACAAGTGATTGGTCAAGTCCTTTATTAATTGTACCGAAAAAGCTAGATAGAACAGGTGAACGGAAATGGAGAATTGTAATTGATTATAGACGTTTAAATGAAACTATTCAAGATGATAAATTTCCACTTCCAAATATCAACGATATATTAGATTCTCTATCAGGGTACATATATTATTCTCATTTAGATTTGTCACAAAGCTATTATCAAATTGAATTAGAACCCGAAAGTAGAAAGTATACGTCGTTTACTACAGATCAAGGTCAATTTCAAATGAAAAGATTGCCTATGGGTCTTAAAATAAGTCCCAGTGCTTTTTCTAGAGCAATGACTGTTGCAATGTCAGGATTGAACGAACGTTGTTTGATATATTTAGACGATTTAGTAGTGATAGGAAGAAATTTAGCAGACCATAATAAAAACTTGATATCAGTACTTAACAGACTCAGAAAAGTAAATTTGAAACTTAACCCATCTAAGTGCGAGTTTTTGAAGAATGAATTGCTATATCTAGGACATGTTGTATCAGATAAGGGAGTATCTCCAGATCCAGAAAAGATTGAGGTTGTCAAGAATTATCCTAAACCTAAGACTTGTGACGAAGTGAAACGATTTGTAGCTTTTGCAAATTACTACAGAAAATTCGTTAAAAATTTTGCGTTGATAGTATTACCATTAAATAAATTATGCAAAAAGAATGCAGAATTTCAGTGGACTGATGAATGTGAATTAGCATTTGAAACATTAAAAAACTGTTTAGTAAACCCACCAATTCTTGATTATCCAGATTTTAGTGAAGAAAACGAGTTTATCCTTCAAACCGATAGTTCAGGATTCGCAATAGGTAGTGTTTTGGCTAATAAAAATGGGAGACCTATAGCTTATGCCAGTAGAAATTTAAACAAAGCGGAACTGAATTATCCAATTATTGAAAAGGAACTTTTGGCAATAGTTTGGTCAATAAAATATTTTAGAGCATATTTATATGGACGGAAATTTCTAGTTAGAACAGATCATAAACCATTAATTTATTTATTCAGCATGAAAGATCCATCTAGTCGTTTGATGAAATTTAGATTATGTCTTGAAGAATACGACTTTAAAGTGGAGTATGTACGTGGCAAAGACAATGCAGCAGCGGATGCATTATCTCGTATAGTTGTGACGTGTGATGATTTGAAGAGAATGAGTGATGATTGTATGAATGTGATGACGCGCGCACAATGTAAGAAAGCGAGAGAAAGTAAGGAGCCACTTAATTACCAGGAAACTACGATGAATAAAAACAACGAAGGGGGTGGCCAACCTAACGTTGTTGAAATTCTAAAGAAAACTATTAATGACATTGAGTTAACAAAGGTTAATAGACAGGACATGAATAAAATTTTAAGGAATAGAAAACTAGAGACCAAAGTATCAAGTAAAGGAAATTATATATATGTAGGTCGACCACTACAAGTAATATATTATAAAAGTGATAGTCCAAAATCTTTATCAGCAAGAGCGCGAGTCGACTTGTTGAAAGAGTTGGAAGAGTTTTGTAATAAATTAGAAATAAACGAGCTCGTTATAATAAAGAAAGAAGAAAATAAAGAATTGATACAAACCTTAATTAAAGATATAAAAAATGAAACGAATTGGAGAGGTCCTAAGTTTTGTGTGATAAATAAAGTAGAAAGAATAATTGATAATGACATGAAAAAGATTATATTGAATGACTTTCATTTGCTACCATCAAGTGGACATGCGGGAATTAGAAGAACTCTTAATAATATTAAAAAATATTATTATTGGCCAAGTATGGAGAATGATGTAAGAAAGTTCATAACAAAGTGTGCTAGTTGTCAGAAACAGAAACACCATAGACATATTAAAGAGCCTTTGAGTATAACAACCACATCATCTACATCTTTTGAAAAAATATTTTTAGACATTGTTGGACCATTAGATAGGGATGACGATGGCTATATTTACATTTTAACTTTACAATGTGATCTATCGAAATATATAGAAGCTTATCCTATGAAATCAAAAGAAGCTAATATTGTAGCAAGAACATTCGTTGAAAATTTTATTTTAACATACGGGGTTCCAAAAATAATAGCAACAGATAGAGGTAGTGAATTTATTTCAAATGTAATGAAAGAAACTTGTGAAATATTAGGTATTCAACAGATTTTTTCGACAGCCTATCATCATGAAACAATAGGAGCGTTAGAAAACTCTCATAAAGTTTTAGGAAATTTCTTACGAATACAGACTAATAATAATCAGAGTTCATGGAGTAAGTGGATTAGTTATTGGACATTTTCTTATAACACAACAGTACATAGTGAAACAAAGTACACACCGTATGAATTAGTTTTTGGTCATGTATGTTCATTACCAAATAACTTAAAATCACATGTAGAACCTATATACAATTTTGACAATTATCCCAAAGAACTAAAATTTAGATTACAGAGAGCTCAAAATGATGCAAAAAATAATTTATTAAAATCAAAACAAACACGAAAACTAAATTATGACAAAACTAGTAATCCCATTTCATATTCTAAAGGTGATTTAATATTAATACGCGAAGAAGATAGAAAGAAACTCGAAAGCATTTATTCCGGCCCATACGTGGTAATAAAAGACGAGAGTCCAAATGTTGTTATAATGAAGAATAATAAGGAATATACTATTCATAAAAACAGAACGAAACTTTTCAAAGATTAATGTTTATGTAATTTAAATTTAAGAATATAGTTTAAGAAGAAAAACAATGTATAAGTTTTAAAGTAATTATATTAAAGATATTATAAGACTATGATACTATAGATTCCAAGCTTTTGCTTTTGCTTTGCCAATGTTTTAGTTTTTATTTGTTTTCATGAAATCTATTAGCATCTAAGAATTTTTTTTAAGCAATTTTATATTTTGTATAACAATTTATGTAGTGTTAAGAATTTTAACATAATATTATATAATGTGAAAATTCTTTTAAATAAGGAAGGAGATGTAGTGGTAGGTGACATAACTTAGTAATAAACGGACATCGATATGTAACTGACGTGTGTTTCATTCTATCTAACGCCGCGCCCCGCGCCCCTACAACCAATACACATAGTAGCGAAATGTGTGTGTATCTACTGTGGGACTGAGTCCTGGGTACACCTCTGCCTACCCCTTCGGGAAAAAGGCGTGAATGTATGGTACGAAACAATGACGGACTTTTGGAGCAAGACGAGAAAAATAATTTATCATCATTTATTTTCACAGGTATGGACCCTATCTCTCCCAGTGGTGGTGATAGTCCACGGCAACCAGGAGCCCCACGGGTGGGCAACAGTAACGTGGGACAACGCATTCTCAGCGCCTGGCCGTGTGCCCTTCCATGTACCTGATAAGGTAACAACCTTTTTTAACTTTAAAGAATACAGAGCTTAAGGTGCAGAGGGGACAATCTAGTACCACGCGGTTATAGCCGTGTAGTCTTCGTTCCCGTGGGAATATCAGGATATAAAGGAGCCTATGTGTTTATTCGCTATAATTACAAAGTTATTTCAAATTAAAAAATTGTTTTTAATCCAGTAGCGAAAACACGCCGATAGTACCCGAACGAGCTCGTGACCTGTAGTGACGTCATAATGTTATAAAGTACCATACATAACTATAACATAATGACGTCACAATCATTGCGACCACACGTAGCGCGTTCGTGTTTAAGTGACTTATTGGAATATTATCAATTTTGAATTGCTTATAATTAATTAAGAAATATATTTTGAGTGATTTTTGAATCAGATGATACATAATTTTCATTAAACTTTCAGAATAAATTTAAAAATACGATATATTTTTTTTACTTAAATTCAAATAAAATTCTTATTAATTTTATCTTGTAATGGTGTTTATTTTTATAATTGGCAAGTGTGTGTACCTACAATGACAATCTTGGGTACACATATTATGTTTACCCCTGTGGGAAAAAGGTGTGATGTTATGTTAATCGGTCCATTACAGGTGACATGGGGTCAACTAGCAGAAACTCTGCGCATAAAGTTCTGTTCGGCGACTGGAGGGGATTTGTCTGAAGATAATCTACGATTCTTGGCTGAAAAGATATTTAGGTATGTAGGTTTATATTATAATGTCGCTTGCAAACAAGATAACATTTTATACAAATCAAATCAAATCAAAAGTATATTTGCCAGAATCTTAAAATAAGATAGATATATAGATAGATAATACTTTATTGTACACACACACACACAATGAAATAACATTACAGAACACAAAAACTAAACTTAAATGTACAAGCGGCGGTCTTATCGCTAATAAGCGATTTCTTACAGAAATGAAATGAAATTGTTTATTGTGATAAAAACGACACGAAATCAATTACAATTATCATACAAGTAATTAAATATAATAGTAAAATAAATATATATTATTGTAAATATATACTATAAAATTAAATTGTAATAATAAAGAAAATAACAAAATACAAATTAATAATTAAAAAAATAATAATAATGGTCAAATTCAATTAAAACAAAACAGACAACCGATGGATGGAGAGGATTTATCCTTATTAATTTTTATGGATTTATCTTAAGGTAAGGGATACCAAAGAGAACCAGTCGTGCAAAAATCTGTTCCAAGCCGCGAGTCTGGTACCGCCACAAGATATTACCAGGCTATGTGGTTTGTTGCATGGCAACCGTAAGCCGACCGTGTGATGCCAGTTAGGTAAAAATTTTACAGAAAAAGAAATCTTTACCTTCTTTACACACTATATTAGATAATCTCTTCACTTTTTGTCGCTGTTTACATTTAATTAATTTTACAAAAAAAATCGTGAAATTTATACAGAAAAGAAATCTTTACTTTTAATTAATTTTACAAAAAAATAAATTTTTGATTTTTTTGCAAAAAAAGAAATCTTAAACCTTCTTTACACACTATAATCACTTCACTATTTGACGCTGATTCAAATTTTCATATATAATATTCCAAAAAAAATTTTTTTTTTTAATTTGAAATATTTTCGAAAATTTAAAATTTTCTAAAAATTTTGGAACTTCCCTCTTCATAATGTATAAAGCTTTTCCAGGACCAACCTCCCGCTGAACAACATAGAACTGAACGCCATGGCCGTCTCCTGGACGCAGTTCTGTAAGGACGCCCTGCCCGAACGGAACTTCACCTTCTGGGAGTGGTTCTATATGGTGGTGAAGGTCACCAGGGACTATCTGAGGACTCTGTGGTGTGATCGGTGAGATACTATTTCATTTTTTTATGATAGTGAGTGACAAGACGAGCAAATCAGGCGCCTGATGGTAAGCATCATGATTGCCCATATCAGACACAGTGCCAGTTTTAAAATTCAAAATTGTGCGCGGCACTGCACTGCGCCTGTCACCCTGAGATATTAGTTGTTGAAATTCGTCATGGCCAGTAATTGCGCTGGTAACATTGCTCTTCATGTTTGCACATCACTGCTTGGCGGATGAATAACTGGCAAAGGTGTGGTACTTCCCCAGGCGGGCCCCCTGCAAGAGAGGCCTACCACTACAAATGTTCTTGGTATCTAGGTATAGAACCCTACACTTATGCATACATAAGTATGCCTTAAAAATTTATTATAAAACGACCGTTTTTTAATCCTTGGTAAATACCAAGGATTAAATAAACAAAGTATCAGCAGCAAAAATAATATGTCATAAACAGCAAAAATAATATGTGACAACGTTCCACACACGGTCATCTGGTCCTAAACTAGGCTAGAAGCCTGTACTATGGTAACCAGATGACTGATATACATACTTATATGCACTTACAACACAAACGGACAGATCAACACAAACATGTTCATGCACACAAATGTTTGACCTGACCAGGCCCTGAGTTACAGAAAGCAGATTTACTGCCATCTTAGCCAACGAGGCTGTCAAAAAAAAAAATAACGCTAATATAACATTATAATTCCTTAGTTTGATCCGTGGGTTCATCCAGAAGAAGCAAGCGGAGGAGATGTTGTCCAAGTGTCCTCCCGGAACATTCCTGCTGCGGTTCTCTGACTCCGAACTGGGCGGCATCACTATCGCTTGGGTCGGCGGTGAGTTACTGATATTATATTGTTAACTATTTTATACATACATACATACAGTCACGCCCTGTTCCCGTTGGGGTAGGCAGACACTATTTCTTTCCACTTGCTACGATCCTGACATACAACTTTCGCTTCTTCCGCTTTCATCACATTCTTCATGCATATGTTAGCTATTTCGATTTAATTTAATTAAAAAAATTACTATTTCATAATTGTAATTTAATTTAAAAAATTACAATTTCATAATTGTAATTTTTTGTTTGAGGGTAACTTTGTTCATACAAAGTCTAATTTGACAAAAATTAAACAAATCAACATAAATTTGACAGTAATTCGAGCTGAGAATAAAGACAACTAGGTTCCAGTAAATAACAATACAAAGATTCAGTAAAAAATACAATTTAATCCAAACGAGTTTTCAGTGCCTTTTTATTTTTCTAAGATTTTTTTCTTTGTGCAGGTTTTTGTACATGACAACTAAAAATTTTTTTGAAAATTTTGGATTTTTTTTGAAAATTATAAAAAAATTGAATTTTTTTTTTGAAAATTTTGAAAATTAAAAAATAACTTTTTTTTTCTATAACAGAGGGTAACGAGGTGTTCTCCCTACAACCGTTCACGTCCCGCGACCTCATGCTCCGCTCCCTGGCGGACCGGGTACTAGACCTGCCTCAACTGCAGTTCCTCTACCCCAACGTAGCCAAGGACGACGTCTTCTCCAAGTATTACACGAAGCCGGGTGAGTTTACTTGTCTATCTAATATATTCAATTATTTTAAATATTCGTTTATTTTAGGCTCACGTGACCCATAAAACATTCAAAATTACAAATTTCAATTATTAAATTACAAACAATAAATAATTAGGACTATTTAACATTAAACGACTATTTAACATTACTGTGTTCCGGTCTGAAGGGCAATGTTACCAGCGAAATTACTGGGCATGATGAGATTCAACAACTAATATCTCAGGGTGACGCAGTGCAGTGCCGCGCGGAATTTTGAATTTTAAAACACTGGGTGGCACTGTGTCTGATATGGGCAATCATGATGCTTACCATCAGGCACCTGATTTGTTCGTCTTGTCATTCATTATCATAAAAAAAAAGAATAATAATAATAAGATTACAATGTCATAAAAATAAATGCCTACAAAAAAAAAAGAAATTAAGTTACAATTAAAACAAGATAAAATTTCATTAAAATAAAATATAAATAAATAAAAATCTTTACCGTGATATTTTTTTTTGTATAGTTACTTCTAAACCTTGTTATTTAATTTGTTATGTAATAAAGTATTCATAACAACATAACATACATTCACGCCTTTTTCCCGAAGGGGTAGGCAGAGGTGTACCCAGGACTCAGTCCCATAGTAGATACACCCACATTTCGCCAGTATGTTATTGGTCCCATGTAATAGGGGGCGAGCCTATTGCCATCTACCGGGCACAGTTCCAGACTCCAGGCAGTTATTGAGATAATTCCTCATGGAAAAATCCAATATGTAACACTGCCTGACCTGGGGATCGAGCCCGGGACCTCTTGATTGGCAGTCGAGCATGCGCCCTCTACGCCACCGAGGCAGTCATAAAGTATTATTCTATTCTATTCTATTCTAAATACAATGTTAAAGCAGGTCTGTGACACTCCGCAGTATCCGGGGCGTCCGTCTGGACGGAACAATGTCTATGTGCTAGACAGAGAGAACAGATATAGAGATACGCGATAGAAAGAGAGGCAGCTTGTATGTTAATATAACGATAATTAGTTAGACGCTGTGCGACCTGAATTGCACTTTATTGCGTCGGAGCTAGAGTCGCTATTTATTTAAATGATTTTGAGGAGTGTCCTTTCTGTACCTTTAGTAGTGTAGGTATTTATCATTAATGAAGTGTATATATTCCAGAGAACGAGATGTTAAAGAACGGCTACGTGAAGCCGGTCCTGGTGACCACCCTCCCCCCCCACATGCTGTCCTCCCCGGGGGGGTTCGCGCACTCCCCCGACTCTCACAGGAACACACCCTCTGTACAGAGCAGGTCAGTTTTACCATCATTTAACAGTGTTACCAGATGAATGTGTGAAGTCCCCCCCAAATTTTTACCGAAATCCCCCCCAAAATTAGATTTTTGAAAATAAAAACAGCCGAATCAGTTTTTAGTATATAATATGTGATAATATTTTCGATATTTATAATATAATTGACAGTTAATAGAAGGTATACAGATCATAATAAATTTACATGTCAAATTAATCAAATAACCCGCCCCTGACTGTTTTTAATTAATATAATAATAAAGCAAAAACATAATATTTTATGGGGTCAAACGCAGATCTAATTATTAAAAAAAAAAAAATCTAATTATAATCTACCATGACTAAAAGTGTAATTGAATGAATGAATGAATGATAGCACGTTATTGGTACCTTAATTATACAGAAAATGGCAAAAAGAATACTTAAAACTAGAAATAGTAACATCTGGTCACCTTATCGCTCAGAACAATCTCTTCCAGACAACCATGCAGAGAAAGGTAATACAGATAATGAAAATGAGTAATTGCACAATAATATTTACATTGATTTTATTTTACATAGTTTACACGTTTTCCGAATTAAACATATTTAATTTACACATTATACGAACATTATACATATTTTCCAAATAACTGTAACACCTTGAACTTAAGAACGAAACATTGTGAGAGAAAATCAAACTTTATAATTTAAAAAAAAAAAAAAATTATATAAAATAAAATAAATAATAAATTAATAAAAAAAAATTTAAATTTTTGTTGAAGGAACAAAATTAATAACATTTGACGATGAATAACGTATTCTGAGAACCGCTTCGGTAGTTTCTATTGTCATTCGGTTGAGCAATTGGTCTTTTATGAATATTATTCCCCCCCAAAGAATCCCCCTCCCTAATTTCCCCCGAAGCCGAAAATAACCCCCGAATTTGCGGGGAATCCCCCTCATCTGGCAGCACTGTCATGTACAAATAAATGTACTATATATATTTTTGTAAACAGTTAGTATCCTCTCAAGAGCGTTTCCTATCTTCGATAAATTTGACACAATCCTATGAAATAATTACCAAATAGATGTTTTTTCATCGATGCGTTTTAGGCCCAATTTCACCGGCAGAACTGAACGCGATCAAGCCGACTTGAACTCGGCTTAAGCCCGTAACTGAGATCATAACTTCAGTTTGGATTTCATGGGCTCAAACTGAACGTAGTTAGGGCTTGAACGAGATTAAATATTGAACGGCCGATTTTGGCCGGTTAAGCTCTGTGATCTTGGTTCAGATGTGATTTGACGTCTATAGGTAGGTACTACATTTATATTTTACTGCACTGTTTACAAAAATAACGTGTACTTATCACATTTAATTTGATGAAGGTATAATTTACATAATATTAAAGAAAAATGAAATGAGCATTGGATTTTAATTTATTTATTTATTTATTTATTTGTTAGGGGGACCAACAGCTTTAAAAACAAAAAAATAAAGTAACTTAATATAACAATAGAGAGCCAATAATAGGTCCTCACGGATATGCGGATATGTATAATATTAATTATTTAATCATAAATTATTAATATTATTTATTATTCTTCATCTTCATGAAGAATATTTTTGTCACTCTAGTGAGTTTATTTCTCATGCTCATGAAATCAGATTTTTTAAATACTTCTTGTTTATTAATATATTTTCTCGGAATTACTACCTACCTAGTGAATGTAGGACCTTATTTTCTTTCCACCTTTATGTTGAGTCAGAGTTCTTGATTTGCGAAGAAATGGTTATAGGCACTTATTGATAAATGATTGACGAAACAGCACTCACAGAACTAATAACTCTTATGCGAAAAAACTTTTACACTTTGCAAGTCTTTTTATTGTTGGTTGCTCGAGAGCTAAACGTAAACTAACTACAAAGAAATCAAATACAATATTTTTACGACATTATAAGGGATACAAAATGGTTCATACGGGTCGCCGGGGCGGAACAATAGAAAATACAACGGGTTTTAAGACAATAATGATTTTAAATGTAAAGCAATATAAAGAGAATGGGGATGTTTTTACAATTAGTTTGGTAATAAACTATAACAATAGAAAATGAACGCGCTACGTTAAAATAAAAAGAAATAAAGATGAAAGGAAATATGAGAAACAATTTGTACAAGGAAAGTAATTTTAAACACTAGCTATCTATAATCGTCCATCTGGGGTCAGGTTAAGCTATGTTTCGGTATTAGCAGTTACCGTACTGAGTAACTATAGCTAAATTAAAACTAAAATAAAATACATAGTCACAAGTTTCAATAATGTGCTAAATATTCAAAGGTCACAACGGACAACGAATTTCGAAAATAACCACAGAACAAACAAAACTTGACACATTTTGACAACTTTGACGACATTTTGACAGTGACATTTGTCTTTAGAATTTGTGATCTGGATCACGTGAACTTGGTTTACGTGAACGGGATCAAAAAGGTACTGGTGAAATGAGTTTTTCTTAAGCCGAGATTAAATTCAATATTTGAACTCGTTCACCGTGAACTAAGATCAGCTGAACGCGTTTTCGGATCGTATCGGTGAAATTGGGCCTTACCCTGCTTTCCGTGGCGAACTCAAGTCAAGCTAATTGGCTTGAGTCAAGTCAGTCGCACCTTGTCTTGCGCCGATGTTACACGTATATTGTCGTTCATAGGAACAATTCTAAATAATGACATGAGAGGATATTAACTGATTACTTGCAATTCTGTATACGATGTTCATTTATAATGTTCCCGTGTCTTCGTTCCCGTGGGAATAACGGGATAAACAGTACCCTATGTGTTATTCCAGGGTCTAAACTATCTCTATACCGAATTTCAGCCCAATCGGTTCAGTAGTTTTGGCGTGAAAGAGTAACAAACATCCATGCTCACGAACTTTCGTATTTATAAAATTAGTTTTTTAGTTAATATTTTATTAGTTTGTGCATTTTTTTTTTCAGTTTAAGAATTTTTGATTTTTTTTACTTATTTGCTATTTTTAAGTAATTTACTTATTTATTTGACAGTTTTATTTGTTTCCTTTTAGGTACATGATTGATTTTTGATTTAATTCCGACGGTGCATTGACGCAATATTTTTTTAATATTTAATTTAATTTGTATGTTTATAGTCACATCCTGATTTTTATGTTTTCTTATTTGCTAAGTTTTGTCCTAAGTGGTGCTTAAAAGATGCTTAAGTAAGTTTAAGTTATGGTTTTTTTTTATATACATTTAATTTAATCTATTGTATTAAGTTTTGATAAAAAACTTACCGTTTTTTTTTGTTTTTCAAAAAATATTTTGCAAAATTGTATCTGATATGAAATTTGAAATAAAATAATTTCAATTTAAAATTTACTATCACTGCCTCAATTTTTCATATTAAAAATGTATGTATGTATATTTTAATTATTTTAGGGGTCTCTCTTCCATACAAAATGAATTTTCCCAAATATGGAGAAAGAGATATTAATTTTCTATTCAAATGTTTGTGGTTGCCAAAATCGCGCCAAAATATGTTTGGTCGCCAAAAAAATTTTTTAACATTTTTTATAAATGTGAATAACGGTACGATTTTCTTCTTCTACTTAAATAATTTTGGATTTTTTTTTCTTTATTAAAATTTAGATTTATAAAAATAAATATTCCATTAAAATTTTCTTTTATAGCTGCGGCACTACTATACTGCAACTCTAAAGGACGGATTATGTTAAAAATCTTCTCAAAATAGGTTTAGTGCGATTTACTTAGCGGGGTGTGGCATACCTACGTTGTTTTGATAAATACGTTATATTTTTTTCATATATTTTTTAGAAAAATCATGGTAGAGGATTTTAAAAATACAGTGGTAAAAACATATTTAATTTTTTTTATAAAACTATTCACCAGATATAAATTCTATATTATGATTTTTGCAAAAATAAATGAAAACTTAACTTAATATAAGTTTAGGTAAAAAATTTACAATTTTCATTCCATTCCATTCGTAAAATTTTATGTTTTTTTTAAAAAGATACATAAATTTACACCTCGGCGCACCGCATTAAATAAACTTTAAACATTTCTTTTTTTTAATCCAACTTTTTTAAATGCCACATACCCGCAGTTCCAATACGTGCACAAAAAAAAAACAGTATTATTTATATTAATTGGACATTTCTTGGATTAGGCATTTACTGTGTGTTATCTAAATAGTATTAGATTATGATTAATGTTGTGTTGTCAGTATTCCTTTTTTCTAAGATTTTATGGTGATTTTCTGGCAATACTATAAAATGACGACCCTCTTTTTTGTAGTTAGATATGGGCTTATGATGAAGATAACTTGGGAATTTAACAATATTTTGAAATACACCGACGTCACGGTTCTATTACTTGCCGTACTAGCCGCCATCGCCTGAGTTCATCCGCACATAATTTCGTTATATATAAATAAATCATTTATTTACAAGAATGGTCTTAAAATAATAATTATTGGCCCTTTACATTCTACCTCATTGAGGCGTGCAAATTAATTATCTAAATTAAAATAATAAAAAAATGTCAAAATAAAAAAAAATATGTTTTCATCTGCCGCATATGTGCAAACTGTGGAATGATCGACCCTGCAGCGGTGTTCCCGTTGAGCTACAACATGGGGCTCTTCAACAGAAGAGTGAATAGATTGTTGGTCGGGTCGACAAAATACTGGCTACAACACCCCGGGTGTTGCAGGTTTCTATAGGCGGTGGTAACCGCGAGCCATCACCCCACACAATCTGCTTGTGCGAGCCACCCATGGCATAAAAAAGCCTTTTTCGATTGGCTATTAAGTTCAAGTTCTTTATTTATAACAGAAAATGTTACAAGTCAACACGCAAATAAATTGAAAATTCTTAACTTAAACTTATACATTAAAAGTTAGGTTTAGCATTGAATACAACATACTAATAAGTATAATAATTTCATAAGAAATATATTATTGTCTCTATTAGTAATATCTCTATCTTCTAAGAGAGCCACTGATTCCGGGTTTGATCCCCAGGCGAGTCAAATATTTGTGTGTAAGAGCATGTATGTGTTGATCTGTCCCTGGATGTAAATAAGCTAGTATAAGCACAGTACATCTTTTGAGACCAGATAACCGTGTGTGGAAATTGTCCCAAATTATTATTATGAGATTCCATGTTTGCCAGAAAATCGCTTCTCTCTACTAATAAAATAAGTCTGATGTCAATTTTATAAGCCTATTATGATAATATGCATTTATTATTATTATTATACATTATCTATATTCATGATGACATATCGATACGGTTTATTATAAATATCAATTATTGTTTTATTCGCTTATTTTATTTGCTTATTGTCACGAAAAACATCTGTCATGTCTTCTTACAATGACGAGAAAGTTTATATAATGTTAATATTTAAGAATAATTTAAAGATTCACTAAAATCGCATTTTTAAATTTTATTATTATTATACATTAAAAAATCAATTAACTGATTAAAATTTATTATATAAATTTTATTAAATAAAACTATATACATTTCCTATACGCATAAGTATACGAAAAATTCAGGGTATAACGTCTATCGACCAATTTTGTTAGATAAAACTTTTAGTAAAATCGATGTTATATAATATTATTATACTATATCGAAAATTATCGACATACTATTGTCGACGATATGTCCATCATAAACGAATTATTAAAAAAAATACATTTGTAAAATGACATTTCATTCGATTTAAAAAGCAAAAAAAATGCGTAAATTATTATAATTTTTGAGTACTTTTTATAAGACCCGTTTATACTTATACTATAATAATATTAAATAATCAATTAGGTTTTTTGGGTCCACGTGATTGCATTTTATTTTAAATAATATTTATTATAAACGGCATTTAAAATAATATACTTATACATAATATCTCATATTTTTTTCTATATATATGAGTTTTTATTTATTCTTATATATTTTTTAGTTATCCAAATGCCGTTTCGTTTCACTAGAAATTAAATATACTCGATGTTAAAATTAATATAATAAGATAGATAGGGTTATATTATTATGAATCATTTTGATGTGGAACTGACAAAAATACTAAAAATACAGTATTGTTTTAGATAGAAATGACCAAAAATGTTGTATGTGTGAGCTGCACGGCCGTATTCGACCATATAAAATAAAATTCTATAAAAAAACATATTTCTCGAAAAATAAATTTGTTTTTGATGTTTTCTTTTCAGTGAAATATATAATAAAACATAATGTGATTTCTTACTGTAATTCATCAAATTAAAATTGGAACCCACTTAGATCTCATTTATTTTGGTGGTGACGCATTTTATCATAATATTATATATAATTTTATTTTTAAAAATTGAAAAAAAAAAGCCACATTTTATTACTGTGTTTTTAATAAATTTTAAATCAAGAGTTCCGAAAAAAGGTCAATGGTTGGTTAGTGTTAAATTTTTAAATGTTTTTGTCAGTATTTTAAATATAAGGTTCAATTAAGCTTAAGTTGATACTTTTTTTTTTTAAATGCAGCGCCCATTTATTGTCGGTGCTGATTTATTTTATAAGTACATTTTAAAATAATCATGACATAGGTATTATTTTTAATTCGCATAAGACTTTTATCTTATTTTAGGCTATTTTTTTTTTACTTTTCATAATAATCCTTATTTAAGTAATGTAGAGTGAACGAAACTTAATTAAAAGTATTTTTACTGTCCTTTTTTAAATTTAACTTTTATTGCTGTGTTGAAATTCGTTTTAAATATTTGAAGTATTAGACCTAAGATGTTTGGTCAATTAGTTAGATGATGTATTAAAATATATCATAATATATATATTAGGTTCCGATTGGCCGTTATTATATATTATTACAGTTTATTACTACGAATTTATTATATAAACATAATAATTATAATAGTTTAGACAACTTTTAACATTTCGATGGATGTGACTATTTTAGGTAGGCGTTTTAAATGTTATAATGACTTAGGCCATTCAAAACATATAGTTTTATATATTTTATGATAATTATATGAAAGGTTTGACATGAAACAATTTTGTATACTTGATTTGATTTGAATATAAGTGCAATATGTTTTTTGAACAAAAGAAATGACAGAAGTGTATAAAAGTGTTTTTTATATGAAAATGGTCTAAGTCCAAAAGGTCTTTGTCATATTTATTCTGAAACGGTATTTTTAATATCGAGAACGATGTTTCATGTTTTTAATGTGACAAAGGCTGAATTAATGTGGCTATTTAAACTCTTACAACCGAATATCTGAATATTATATATTTTTAAATAATATTACATGGATAATTATCATTTATAAAGTGCATCTTGTGTGTGTTTTTAAACATTAAATGATTAGATCAGCAGTTAATAGGTGTGGAAAATTTAAAGTTATTTCATAAGTTCCTTTTTTGCACTGCCTTAACGGGTCGGCGTCTCACGAATTCCCCATACAAATATAATACCTAAATTATTGAAAATCAAAGCATATTCCCAACATATTATTTGGTGTGGGACACTAGTTATCTAGGTTTCTAATTAGATTATCGTCCAAAATGCTTAAAATTTGGAGTTTTATTTGAAAATACTTATATTTTGGATTTTTATTATATATTAGTTATATATTAGTCCTAATTACTTCTATTTTGGATTGGAATATAATTAGAAACCTAGATAACTAGTGTCTCATTCCGAATAATATCAGTGAATGTTGGAATGCTCTAATTTTAAATGATTTAAGGGTTACGTTTGCATAGGGAATTCGTCGAACGCCCCCCGTTAAGTATATACTTTTATGTAACACCATTCAAATGAAGGACATTAAAAGGATTTGAATAGAAAAAGTGTTAAAAGATTTAAATAGCCTTTACTTTAATGATCTTTATACATGACAATGTTAGTATATTATATGTTACTGCATGAATGTATGTTTGGATCTATTTGTAACAATATATGTGAATAAAAACCATATTTTTTATTTTTGAGCGGAAAAATTGTCTTTAGCTTTCGAAGTTACAAGTCATCTTAAAAATGTCATAAGTTTTTATAAAGACAATTTTTTCTTATATCCCATCGCGAAAATGCAACACAGACGGTCGTTTTTTTATTATTATGTATATTTTTATTAACATAAAATTAGACTTAGACGAAACTACAACTTTGTTTATTTTATTTATTTGGTCTGTGCTTGCCTTTTGGCGAATGTGGAAGTTGTAGGTAATTTTTATTTTATTTTTATTTATTTTTAACGACCGTCTTTGCTAACGTGTTGCATTTTCTCTTTTTTTCCCGATGATGACTACGATGCTGCGACATGGACACTACATAAAACTAAATATAACAATGCAAAAAAAAAACAATAAAATTGATTAAAAATTCACTAAAATAAATCTTGACTTGATCGACGACAATACATACATTTCTATTAAATAAAATACACAAATACATTAATAAATACTTCTTCATCAACCTTAAATAATACATCAACTAAAACATCCAACTAAAAAAAACTCTTTTAAACTTCCAAAAACATTTAAAAATCTAATTGAACCCATCAATCTGAAAAACTTATAAAACACAAAAACACCCACAAATTACACATAAACACTTCACCTCAAAAACACTTGTTACACTTAAAAAATACAAACAAATAATTAAAACACTAACGAAAAAACGTATTACACAAAAACACTTCACCTCAAAAACACTTGTACACTTAAAAATACAAACAAAAACAGCTACTTCAGTGCGTCGACGCCTGCACAAGCGGACAGCTTTATGGACAGCGAGCTGTTTGAGCAGATCCGAGCCTTCGAGCCGGACGGACTTGATGATTTCGACATTTACAATAACATGAGCATGAAATGAGGTAAGTTTTCAATAACAAAACTAAAAAAATACTTTATTTTAGTCTCAAATAATTTTTAAAACGTATTGCAATGCTGGGTGTCAAAATATGTTTTCTTGATTTTCTCGTCTAGTTACTCTTCACATTATATTTTAACATTAACCACCTAAATCTATTTCTTCCCTCGGTGGTGTAGTGGGCGCAAGCTCGACTGCCGATTATGAGGACCCGGGTTCGATCCCCAGGTCAGGCAGTGTTAAATATTGGATTTTTCCATTAGGAATTATCTCAATAACTGCCTGGAGTCTTGAACTGTGCCCGGTAGATGGCAATATTCTCGTCCTCTATTACATGGGACCAATAACATTCTGGCGAAATGTGGGTGTATCTACTATGGGACTGAGTTCTGGGTGTATTCAGTCTCTGCTTAACCCTTCGGAAAAAAGGCGTGATTGTATGTACAAACGTAAATACAAAATCCTTGAAAATTACAGGTAAAGAACGAGCTTCAAAAGTTAAATGATATATAATAATATGTTATATTAATATTAACTATAAATTCGAAAGAGCTTGCACTATATTAATAAAGGCACATATAATATATTATATAATGCATGACTCAGCAGTGCCATAGTTATGACGAATTACACATAATAATAATATGTATAATATATAAATACGTAATTACAAAAACGTGTAATAATATTCGAGGTGTAGTATCTAACCGTCAACCTCAACTTTCAAAAGAAATAATATCGAAATTCAGTGTCAGTGTTTTTATGATATTTCATCAAAATTTCGTACATGTCGTTTCATAATTCGATAAAAAGTTCGACTTTCCATACAAATAGCAGCTGAATCATTATGGAAGTCGATTGTTTTTTTATATTGTGTTTTTTTTCTGCCATTCGATGAGTTTGACTGGTTTGATACACCTTCGGAATTATTACACATTTATGTCACCTTGAATAAATAGCCCGAAAATTTGCAATGGTAAATTTTTTGGTTAATAATAAAAGAGGTTTCTGAATTGTTAAAAATGAAATAATAAAAGTATTTTTCAATGAAGATAATCAAGTTAAAAATAATTTATATCAAATCACTGGATTGATAGAAATTATGTTTTTTATAGTTTGGATTTCTTTTTATTATAATAATAATTATACAATTTTAATAAAAAATATCAATTTCTTTTTCAAAAAAAAATAATTATTGCAATTTTCCTTCTTATTACGTATTTTTTTGTAGAATTAGTTCAAAATTTTATTTTTATGATGATTACCTATATGGCTCAAACCCACCGCTGCGCATGCAATTCATTTGTTTGACAGCGTGGTTCTACGTTTCTACTGCAGGATACGCTATACACGCAACCGTGTACCGTGTGCACAGCATGCATGGCGTTGACAGCGTTGAGCTACGCCAGTACCATATTCGAGCAAGCCACGCGTGTACCAACGTGTACCGCGTGCATGAAGTTGACAGCTTTGAGAATAATCGAGCAAGCCACGCGTGTACTAATGATGTCAATAATTCATATGTAGCGTGTCCGTTGGTTGCATTTAACCCAATTACATACATTTTGTTGCATAGCGAAACTTGACGCACGTGCGTAGCTTCTCCGTGCGTCGCGGTGGGTTTTTGGTTGGAGTCTTAATTAAAAAGTGTACCTTATCGTGTTAATTTTAGGTGCCATTGCTATGTGCGGCAGACAGGTGCCATGTATTTGCAATAAACTTACCTTTGTTAAGAATATTATGTAAGCATTTAAAAATACATATTTAAGTATATTTTTCATTTTTTTTGTGGGACTTCGTAGATTTAAATTATGATTTTTTTAACATAACATCAGTCCTCGGTTATTTGTGATTCGTGAGGTCCCGGGTTCGATCCCCAGGTCAGGCAGCGATATTGGATTTTTCTACTAGGAATTTTCTCAATGACAGACTGGTGTCTGGAACTGTGCCCGTTAGATGGCAATAGGCTCGCCCTATTACACGGGGAAAACATGTATAGCAAAGTGTGGCTGTACCTACTATGGGACTGAGTCCTGGGTACACTTCTGCCTACCCCTACGGGAAAGGGTTTGATGTTATGTTATGTTTTTATATAAACTTTTCTTCTTTCATACCAACGAGTTAATTAATATATTAAAAAAATATTGTAATTTTAATTTTATTACTTTTCATGACAAAGAATTAAAAAGTAAAAAAAAAACAATAATTGTTGTTTTTAAATTAGTGATAACAGCTTTTTAATCACACAAGAAAGCATTTATGTACACATAACATTTATTATCTGTTTTTTTTTTATTTGTAAATTAAAAAAAAATACAGATAATAAATTTATAACTTGTTACAGAAAGGTGTAATGAAAAAGATTTTCAAAAGAAATAATTGTGAAATTGCAAAACAAAATGTCTACTTTTGCCGATCAGCTGATCTACTTTGTATGGGAAGTCGACATTTGTTTGAGAATTTGGCATTTTTTATTTTTGCAAATTGTTTTTATAATACGTTGTACTAAGAGCTAACATGGCCTCTAGGAATTTGACACAATCCTATGAAAATTTTACCAAATCGATGTTTTGTATTCCCCTGTTTCCTCCGAATATAATTAACACATTCTATAAATTTATATCCTGATATTTTTATAGTGAAGCAACCTATGTCCCTGTCATTTTAATTTCTCTTATAAATCCTTGGTTGTTCCATAGTGAACTTCTAAAAATCCCAGTTTTACTCGCGTGATTGGACGTTCTCTACAACAAAAAGTAGAGTTTATAAACAAAAATAAAATGACAGGGACATAGTTTACTTAATCCTTAAAATATCAGGATATAAATATATCAAATACGTTCACTGCATTCGGAGGGAACAGGGGAATACAAAACATCGATTTGGTAAATTTTCCATAGGATTGTGTCAAACTGCTAAGAGGTCCTCTATCCTGTTAAGCACGTTCTCGATGTCCATTCGTGATACTTGTGGCCTTATGTAATACTTAGTATTAGTGAAACAGATTAGCACCCCAATATATCTTCATGAAATGGGTGTCACTTATTTCGTTCCCTTTGACAGTTAAGAGGCCGGCGACAGACGAATTCCCCATACAAACGTTATATATAAATTATTTACGATCGGAGCATATTTAGAAAATTTTATATTCTAGAAGAATTTATATTTATATTTCTTATATTCTTGAGCCTTATAGCAGCTGTATATTTTTCAAGTCAAATAAAGTTATTTGTTTTCCAAAATTTAATGAATGGACAACTTTTATTGGTTGGACCACTACAATACAATAACAAAGAAAAAGTCTTAAATTTAGAAACAGCAACAACTGGCGGCCTTTTCGGTCAGAGCGATGCCTTCCACACAACCATGCCCGGAAAGGAAATACAGAATATTAAATTGACGGTTATGGTTTCAAGCATAAAAACATTCAATGTAATTCGGAATGAGACACTAGTTATTTATAATAGGTTCCTAATTATATTTCAATCCAAAATAAATATATAAGTACTTTTAACTAACTTATGATAAAAATTGAAAATATAGGTATTTTTATGATACGGAGAAAAACCATTTCCCTGTTGTTTCTGTCTTTCGCACTTGGACAAGGCATATCTGCTGTCTCTGTCTAACCCCCTGGGGATAATTGCATCATAAAATATAAATATGAACTAATTGAAACTTAGTGTTATGTTTGCACCAAAACGATACTATCGCTTCCGATACTTTCCGTGTCGCTTTCTCGTATACTAGTTGATTACATTTTGAGGTACAGGCATCGTATAATAACTGCGCATATAGACGGAGCAACAATGGGGTTCGGACCTCAGAATACTAGAGACAGAACGGACACTCCTCAAAATCATTTAAATAAATAGCGACTCTAGCTCCGACACAATAAAGTGCAATTCAGATCGCACAGCGTCGAACGAATTATCGTTATATTAACATACAAGCTGGCTCTCTTTCTATCTAGCCCATAGACATTGTACCGTCCAGACGGTCGCCCCAGCTACTTGTAGCTCCATACCTTTATTTCAGTGTCCCAGGCCTGGATAAAAATACAAATGCTAGAGATACGCGATAGAAAGAGAGGCAGCTTGTATGTTAATATAACGATAGTTAGGCGCGTGCGACCTGAATTGCGCGTTATTGCGTCGGAGCTAGAGTCGCTATTTATATAAATGATTTTGAGGTGTGCCGTCTGTCCCTTTTGTAATTTCATGTTCTATTCTTTAGCACAGAATACGGAGCTAAGCATACAGAGGGGACACTTCATATTCATGTATATAAATAGCGCCTCTAGCTACAAGCAATAAAGTGCAATTCAGATTGATAAACGCTTTATTGACACACCACATCAAGTTCTTAAACTAGTGTAACAATGGGCGGTCTTATCGCTAAGAGCTATATCTTCCAGACAAACGTACAGGGAGAGGAGATAACCGTAATAAACATTTGGTCGCACAGCGCTAATAGCCTACAGTTATAATCACCTACTAGTTGCCTTTCTTTCCATCGCGTATCTCTCTATCTGTTCTCTCTTTCTAATCCAGTTCTAATAGTACCGTCTTGTCGCAAGCCCCGGCTACTTGTAGCTTCACCTTCACCTTAAATGCCATTAGGCAGAAATATGTATACTAAGAATATTTAGTTAAAATCATTGTCTATAAATATAAGTTAATGTAATACCGCTTTACGAGTTTATCAATGTTCATTTAATGTATAGAATAACCTAATAAATATGACTTATTACTGTTGAACTAGTTTGTTTCATTTTTAATTATCTGTTCTTCAGAAACCAGAGCTTTATAGCGGTAGGACTCTTGCAGGGACCGGCCTGGGGATACTTCCCCAGTCCCACACCTTTGCCAGTTATTCATCCGCCAAGCAGTAATGTGCAAACATTACTGTGTTCCGGTATGAAGGGCAATGTTACCAGCAAGATTACTGGGCATGATGAGTTTCAATAACTAATATCTCAGGGTGACAGGCGCAGTGCAGTGCCGTGCAGAATTTATAATTTTAAAACACTGTGTCTGATATGGGCAATCATGATGCTTACCATCAGGCACCTGATTTGTACGTCTTGTCACTATCACAAAAAAAAAAATGAAAGGGCGAGAGAAAAAACCACTAAATACATAGAAAACATAATTTTATTATATACACTTTACCTATAACTAATTGTAATACCATATTCTATTATTATCTTCATAGAAGGCATTTATAAATTACTTATTTAAGAGGACAGCTGAGCAACGTTTTTCCATACAAACATATTCCCTTTTTCTCTCATCTCATCAGCCGTAGGACGTCCACTGCTGGACATAGGCCGCCCCCATAGATTTCCATCTAGTCCGATTGTAAGCGGCTTGCATCCAGCGTTGTCCTGATGTCTTTACTAGGTCATCTGTCAAACCTACCAATATTATTGAATGCGAGTTTTCGAGGATGGATAAATGTTTGTTACTCATTTACACAAAAACTACTGCAAGAACAGAGTTGAAATTTTGTATGTAGGTAGTTTAGACCCTGGAATAACACATAGGGTACTGTTTATCCCGATATTCCCGCGGGAACGAAGACGACAAGGCTGAAACCGCGGGGCACAGCTTGTTTTTCCATAAGTTTGAAGTCACCCAAATATTATGTCCCTGGTATATCCTTTTTTCTACCAACTACTCTTCAAAAACATGAACAAAAAACCAGTATCTCGCGTGATTACACGTTCACTAACGAAGATTTTTTTTAAAGTATTTAAAATAACAGGGACATAGGTTACTTTACTATAACAATATCAGGATATAAATTTCTAGAATAGTTTTATTATATTCGGAGGAAACAGGGGAATACAAAACATCCATTTGGTAAATTTTACATAGGATTGTGTCAAGTACCTCTGTTTAATATCCTTATAATTACATACTTAATACCGACTTTATAATTAAATCCTGAATTATTTTAAGATATACAAAGTGTTGACAGGAAAGGTGACCACCTCTTAACAATTTGACACAATCCTATGGAAAATTTACCAAATCAATGTTTTGTATTCCCCTGTTTCCTCCGAATATAATAAACCTATTTGATATATTTATATCCCGATATTTTGAAGTTGAAGTAAAGTATGTCCCTATCATTTTATTTTTGTTTATAAACTTTACATTTTTTTGTAGTGAACGTACAATCACGCGAGTAAAACTGCGACTTTTATAAGTTCACTATGAAACAACCGAGGGTTTATAAGAAATAATAAAATGACAGGGACATAGGTTACTTCACTATACAAATATCAGGATATAAATTTATAGAATGTGTTAATTATATTCGGAGGAAACAGGAGAATACAAAACATCGATCTGGTAAATTTTCCATAGGATTGTGTCACACTTCTCGCTTAGAGATGTACTTTTCAAACTGCAACGCTTTTACAAAAAAAAACCATATCAACTACTAATATTGATCAAAATGGCGTATTTAGTATTTACGTTGAATTCTGTGGGGAACTCACAACCTGTTAAGAGGCCGGCGACTGATGAATTCCCCATACAAACGTTATAACTAAATTATTTACAATCAGAGCATATTTCTAACATACAATATATATATTATAGTCCAAAGCACTTGTATCTTGGATTCATTTCTTGTCATCAATTTCGATTTCATTTATTTTAAAAAATAACAATGAAACTAATTCTAATTTAATAATAATTACACTAATTCGAGCAGAGATTCAACCACAAAAGTATACCGGATGATGTTCCTCCGACGACGGCTGAAGGCAAAGTGAGCAGGGTACTGGCAAGTACTTGCTTTTATATCGTTCCCCCCCCTCTAGCTATTAACAACTAACAATATAAGAAACCTAGATAACTAATGTCTCATTCCGAATAAAATCCTTGTATAATATTGGAAATATGCTCTGACTGTAAATCATCATGATCATAGCACACTATTGTAACTCCACGGAGATTGTAAATAGTTTAGGTTTATCTATACTAATATTATAAAGAGAGAAACTTTGTTTTTTTGGTTGTTTGTAACGAATAGGCTCCGAAACTACTGGACCGATTTAAAAGATTCCTTCACTTATGGATAGCTTAATTCAGTGTGAGTGACAAAGGCTAATTGAGATTTTGAAAAAAAGAATAGGGATCCGTAAAACTGCAATATTATGAACCAAGGTGCCAAATATATTCATGATTTGCGTGCGCTGTGAAATCTATTGATGGTAGAATAAAATAATGTACTAGGGGTTTGTTGTTTTGTAGTACTTATCAATATCTACAAAATAGTCCACGGACATTATTATTTATATTTTGAATGTATACTCTAACAGAACGGGTTACCCCAAGTAAACAGCTCGAGTCAATTCATATGTGTTATGTGGACAACACATATTGTCACAGTTTCAGGTCGACAAGATTCCTCCGCGGCTCCGACATGAGCTAACGACTGCCCCCTACATATCTTATACGGAACTATGCGGACAACTACAGTTTAACGTCACATATGATCCAGGAACTACGGATTTAGAGCCGAACATATTTCTGGACCACGGACATACGGGGAATTCGTCGGTCGCAGACCTCTTAAGTATACACTACTATTATTTATTTATATATTTATAATCAGTTCGAGTAAAACCGCGTGCGTCAGCTAGTTTTACATATAAATTCGTCTCAGATGTTGTGTTGTTGTTATAGCATTACATTGTGGACATATTTTCTTCGCTCGAAGCGACTCCAACCAGCAAACCTAAAAATAATAACATACTTATTAATCAACAGGAAAGGGGACCTCTTAGCAGTTTGACACAATCCTATTGAAAATTTACCAACTCGATGTTTTGTATTCCCCTGTTTCCTCCGAATATAATAAACCCATTCTATAAATTTATATCCTGATATTTTTCTATTGAAGTAACCTATGTCCCTGTCATTTTAATTTTTCTTATAAACCCTTGGATTTTTCATAGTGACCTTCCAAATATCCCAGTTTTATTCGCGTGATTGGACGTTCACTACAAAAAAATGTAGAGTTTATAAACAAAAATATAATATAGGGACATACTTTACTTCATCTTTAAAATATCAGGATATAAATATATCAAATAGATTTACTGTATTCGGAGGAAACAGGGGAATACAAAACATAAATTTTGTAAAATTTTTATAGAAGATAACATACATTCACGCCTTTTTCCCGAAGGGGTAGGCAGAGGTGTACCCAGGACTCAGTCCCATAGTAGATACACCCACATTTCGCCAGTATGTTATTGGTCCCATGTAATAGGGGGCGAGCCTATTGCCATCTACCGGGCACAGTTCCAGACTCCAGGCAGTTATTGGGATAATTGCTAATGGTAAAATCCAATAACACTGCCATGATCATGATCGGCGGTCAAGCGGCCATTTTCATTCAGTTTATTTTAAAATTTTCATTGCGTGCTTTAATTAATATAACTTATTGAAGATGTCAACATCTATCGAAGAAGAGCAGTTACAAGATCTTACCGATCTTGACTTCGACAGCCTCGTTGGCTCAGATGGTAGTAACTCTGCTTTCTGTGCCGCAGGCTCCGGGTTCGATCCCCGGCCAGGTCTAACATTTGTGTGCATGAACACGTCTGTTTGATCTGTCCCTGTGTGTTATAAGCTTATATAAGTATGTATATCAGTCATCTGGTGACCATAGTACAGGCTTCTAGCCTAGTTTGGGACCAGATAATTGTGTGTGGAACGTTGTCCCATATTATTGTTATTGATCTTATAATCTAGCGGTGTTGAAAAACTTCGCATGAAACACGTGTGCTATGAGCATTCCGCTACTCGGTGTATCTTATCCACGCTCGTCTTCGGCTCGCGAACAATACCTAGTGAGGTGGGCCGCCTAATTACATTAACAATTGTCAATAATATTGTCTCACCTCACAATAAACATGCCAGCATTGTATGGAAACCGCAGGAGATATGTATGGGCCCAAACATATCAAACACTTCGCCTGGAACCAAAGTAAACAATCTAATTATTAATTTACTAGCTGTTCCCGTGGGAATATCGGGATACGAAGTACCCCATGTGTTATTCCAGGGTCTAAACTATCTACATACCAAATTTCAGCCCAATCGGTTCAGTAGTTTTGGCGTGAAAGAGTAACAAACATCCATCCATCTATCCATCATCGCAAACTTTCACATGTGGAATATTAGTAGGATTAGAAGGACTAGCTGTGCCCCGCGGTTTCACCCGGATAGTCATTGTTCCCGTGGGCATATCCTTTGAAATTTCATGTAAACCGGTTCAGCGGTTTAAGCGTGACGTATATGTACCTATATTAACAGATAGACAGACACACTTTCGCTTTTATAATATTAGTATTGGATTGGAAAGCAGTTTATTGGGATAATAAATAATTTTTTTTACCTCTGAGGCGCCATTTTGTTTCATTTCCATATCTTTTATTTTCGCCTTCAGCGCTTGAATTCTAGTCTGAAACGAAAACACATAATGTTATGCTATCTGAATAATAATACGGTTCTAACATTATTAATACAATCTGAAATGAGAAGAAAAATTTCATCTACGGGCGGGATTCGATCCACGCACCCTCCGCACCAATCCGTGATGGGCTCTACCACTTGAGCTACAGTGGATATACTAGTCATCGGCGTTTTTCTATCCCATCTACCTAACACCTATAGAGGCGTGTGTTTATCTATAGATGATGTATTTATAAGCTAGTATAAGTATGTATATCACTCATCTGGTTACCATAGTACAGGCTTCTAGACTAGTTTGGGACCAGATGACCGTGTGTGGAAGTTGTCCCATATTATAATCATATTATTATAAAAAAAAATAAGAAGTTAAAGTTATTCTATTTTAAAATTCTATAATATTCCTAATGGAAAAATCCGATAACACTTTGCCTGACCTGTGGACCGAACCCGGGACCTCACGATCGGCAGCCGAGCTTGCGCCCACTACGCCACATAGGCAGTAGATTCTTTTTTTTTTTTTTCTTGGTGATATCCGCGATCTGTTTCAAACTATAAGCGGATTTGTTGTGATTGCTGTTGTTGATTGAGGCTCGGACTCATTAGTTCCTGTTCCTCCCTGTAGTAGGCCATCGAGAATGTAGGCTCTCTTTAACCGTTTGATGGCATTCGAGTTATTTGTGAGTGCTATAGCAAGAGGATTCGGATACGTCCTGAGGCGGTTGCAGTAGCTACTGCCTTGTTTGATTATTTCCTCATCCACTGTGGGGACCTCCAGGTACTCGTAGTAGTAGATTCATAACATGAAAAGTATTTGATTAAGACTTGACTTTAATAAAAGCTTACCTCAGCGCTGGCAACCACGAGTCCATTACATTTCAACGAAGGTTCTTCAATCTTCTGCCCTGCGCTTGCATCCTCTGCATTACCTCTATCCTCCGTTCTGTTCTCTTCTTGCTCTTGGGATTCATCTGTCTGTAATGTAAGGTCACAACATCAGCCGTCCACTCCTGAACAAAGGCCTCCCCCATAGACAGCCATAAACTATAGAACACATTTAGTCTAGTAGACCTCTATTGCAGGGGGCCGCCTGCGGAAGTACCACACCTTCGCCAGTTATTCATCCGCCAAGCAGTAATGTGCAAACGTTACTGTGTTCCGGTCTGAAGGGCAATGTTACCAGCGAAATTACTGGGCAAGACGAGGTTCAACGACTCATATCTCAGGGTGACAGGCGCAGTGCAGTGCCGCGCACAATTTACAATATTAAAACACTGTGTGGCACTATGTCTGATATGGGCAATCATGATGCTTACCATCGGGCACCTGATTTGCTTGTCTTGTCTAAAACTATCATAAAAAAATGAATATTAGTTAGATGGCTCGCTTGTCATGTTATGAACTGGTCAGCTACCCATGTGAAGCCAGGACGGGATGCTAGTGAAACATCAAAGGAACACTTACATCTGGAGCTATCCTCGATGGCGAGTATTGTGCAGGTCCATACAACTCCGTGTCTTCATCACCATCTACCACCTGGAAACATTATCTTGTTAATATGTAGACTGTCTCGGTGGCGTTAGCTCGTCTACTGACCATGAGGTCCCAGGTTCGTTCCCCAGGTCAAGCAGTGCTATAGTTTCCCCATACAAACGTAATTCTTAAATTATTAACAATCAAGCATATTTCCAATGATCTGTACAATGATAACGCCATGTTTGTTTATATGTGTGTTATTTATTTATTCATTTGTTTTTTATTCATTCATAAAAACCTACAATGAAAACTTCACAGTAAGATAGCCTCATTGGCTCAGATGGCAGTAACCCTGCTTTCTGTGCCACAGGCCCCAGGTTCGATCTACGGCCAGGTCAAACATTTGTGTGCATGAACATGTCTGTTTGATCTGTGTCTGGGTGTTATAAGCTTATATAAGGGAAAGAAGACTATGCGGATGAAACTGCGATGAACTGCGGATCATAGCGAGCATATAGCTTTTTATTTTTATGATATTAAGTGACAAGACGAGCAAATCAGGTGCCTGATGGTAAGCATCATGATCGCCCATATCAGACACAGTGCCACCCAGTGTTTTAAAATTCAAAATTCTGTGCAGTACTGCACTGCGGCTGGCACCCTGAGTCATGCCCAGTAATTTCGCTGGTAACTTTGCCCTTCAGACCGGAACACAGTAATGTTTGCACATTACTGCTTGGCGGATGAATAACTGGCAAAGGTGTGGTACTTCCCCAGGCGAGCCCCTGCTAGGTGGTAAGTAAAAATGATTATATTTACCAATGCTGTATCGTTTGAAGCCCGTCTCACAGAGACCCCAGGTCTAGTGTCCCGGTCCTGTAGGGCTGCCGCTCTAACTCTCCACTCTCCACACCACTGGTATTCTGTAAACTCTGATGGGGCGTCATTCTGAAACGTAAAACCAATATGATTCAAGTCAAGTCAAGTCAAATACGCGGGCAGTTCTCCGCAACTCGACGACAATGCGCCTATTTTGCGTGTGGGTTACCAATATAATTATAATAATTTGAATGTATACTCAACACTCAACACAGGGGTTCCCAGAGTGTGCACCGTAGAAAGTAAAGAGGGGCGCCGTGAGTTACAAAAGGAAGGCACATACATACATACATACAGTCACGCCTTGTTCCCGGTGGGGTAGGCAGAGACTATTACCCTCCACTTTTGTGAACCTCCTAAAGTCGGACAAGACAAGATGAGCAAATCAGGTGCCTGATGGTAATGATGGTCATGATTGCCCATATCAGACACAGTGCCACCCAGTGTTTAAAATTCTAAATTCTGCACGACACTGCACTGCGCTCGCTGGTAACATTGCCCTTTAGACCGTAACACAGTAATGTTTGTACATTACTGCTTGACGGATGAATAACTGGCAAAGTTTATTGTTTATATTATTGTTCTAGTATATTGTTTTACATTATCATAATTACTTCGACATCAATACTGCCCTCCTCGGAGCTGCTATCGGGCACATCCTCATCCATACTGGCGCCGGTTCTCTTCAAGCATCGCAGCGCGTGTCGTTGCAAACGCGACACAGGCAGGGTGGCGTTGCAGACGGGACACTCTCCGTGGGAAGGTTGTGGAGGGGGACTGCGTCGGCGGAGTCGCAGGCGACGGACTCGGGAGCTGTGTACTCTCTGTGGGGAATATTGTTTGCTTAGAGTCAAGTTCAAAAAGTTCACATACTTACAGTCACGCCTTGTTCCCGTTGTGGTAGGCAGTAACTTTTTCTTTTCACTTGCTACGATCCTGACATATAACTTTCACTTCTTCCACTTTCATCACATTCCGGTTGTTGGTACTTTTGACCTGACTTTTCCTTTAAGATAACATCAACTTGTTCATGAAAGGTACAAACTCCTAGAACAAGAATATTTAGTTTTTAGTTCCGATTTTTAGTGTCAAAAACAACATGCACAGTGCACCGCCCTCCGCCCGCAAAATTGCATGCAAAGAGGAAATGCTATTAAGTATTATTGTTGTTAGTGACACCATTCATATATCGACACGTGTTTCGTCTACACGACGCATCATCAGGAAATAGACTCTGACTCCGCTGTAAGGGCGACAAATGTTAGTACGACGCCGCTCCTCGAGATGTTACCTCGCTGAACGCTGAACCCAGAGATCAATTATCATGAAAGGTACGCCTAGGTTGACCCCTACCAACTTGACCATTCACGTTTGTCTTATGAAAAAAAATTGTCTTAGTTTATTTAGAAGAGGGGGTTCCTTTTTATGGTAAATGCTCATTTATCCAAGGCCCACAAAACAAATTTTAAATCACACACCACTGATTCGAAGTGGGTAGGTGTGCGAAGTTTCATGGGATTTCATGCAGAGAATTCTAAAATGGACTGTTGCCAAGATAATTGGTATAAAAATGAATCAATCTGTTTTTCTTGATTATGTAATAAGTTGTCCCAACTTTACTAATTTCATTCATCTTTTTTTTATTAGTTTTCTAGTACCATGTATTCTTATGGAAATAAAAATCAAGAAAATTGGAAAATATAAGAAAACTTAATTACTGCTGGTCATTAACAGATCCAGGGGACAGGCAGCAGTATCCTCTGCAAGAAAACATTGAACTGCCCTCGACAGCATGCCTGCCAAGCGTGTTGAGTATTGGCAAAACCCGCCTTTATGGGGGAGGCCTATGTTCAGTAGTGGATTACCAATGGCTGAGATGATAATTTTTTTTTTATGATAGTGAGTGACAAGACGAGCTAATCAGGTGCCTGGTGGTAAGCATAATGATTGCCCATATCAGACACAGTGTTTTGAAATTCAAAATTCTGTGTGGCACTGCACTGCGCCTGTCACCCTGAGATATGAGTTGATGAATCTCATCAAGCCCAGTAATTTCGCTGGTAACATTGCCCTTTATACCGGAACACAGTAATGTTTGCACATTACTGCTTGGCGGATGAATAACTGGCAAAGGTGTGGTACTTCCCCAGGCGGACCCTTGCAAAAGAGGCCTACCACTACCTTAATTTTTTTATAGCCTTTTTTTTAACTGCCTCGGGGGTGTAGTGGGCGCAAGCTCGACTTCCAGTCATGGGGGGTTTACTCCCCAGGTCAGGCAAAGTGATAAGTATGTATAACAGTCATCTGGTTACCATAGTACAGGCTTCTAGCCTAGTTTGGGACTAGATGACCGTATGTGGAAGTTGTCCCATATTATTTCTTAAATAGATTTAGCGAGTTCCTTGACGAACTATTTATAAAAATACACACCTGGTAAACATCGCTCCCCAGACACCCTGAAACATCGACTTCCTGATCATCCGGCACATCTGCACTCGTACTAGAACCTGGCACCGCTAAACTACTACTATTTACACTTAATTTCCTTTTATTACCACCACTAGATAACTTTACAAGTCTCTCGATTTCTATGTTCAAATGACTTTCTAACTCCCCTTGCCTTATCGTACAGCTACAGACGGGGCAATTTGGCAATTCACTGACTTTTTTACGCGTTCTAACGCAGTTTAATATCACATTTTCATCGTATAACTGCCCGAAATTAGGATTATTATTTATGTTGTTTCCCCCTTCCATATTATTGTAAAGCACTATCGGTAACATTTCAACTGTTTGTTGACATCGGTTATAAATCTGCCGACATCACGACTTTGGTAACATATAAACACTTTAAAAACTATTTTACACGTTAGTAGAACTTCGATTAACACGTAGCAACTTATTTTGCAGTGATTCTGTTAATAGTTATGTAATTTAAATTAATAATTTGTAGCAAAACAATAACAACCGATCGTTTACGAGTTTTTTTTGTCGAATATGATTTTGATTTGTTGAAATGACCATTTTTATGTCGACTATCGTATTAGGCGATTATTTTACAGCTGTCTTGATTTTAGTCGATTATTTTATACAAAACTATTATCAGATTAATTTACTATTAAATCATTTTTCTAAAACAGTTACAATTTTACATTTTATTATCACGTTGTACGTTTAATTAAGTCATCGTTTAATAATATTAAGACCAGCATCAGTTATTTAGTCGATCACAAAATAATCGATTTAATCGACATTGTACTGTAGAACGACCACCTCCCCAATAAATTATTATTTGACGTTTACTTTTCAGTGTTGCACATTGTCAAATAAAGCGTGATCAATGGCAGCTGAACAAAAATCCATTTTTTGTTCTTATTTGCGTAATAAGTTCTAGGAGGGTTCTGAATTTATCAATTGAACATTAAATTATCCGATAAGATACAATTTCACGGGGACATATTATACAATAAATGAACGCTGTTGACGCTGAGACACAATAAAACTCAATATTCCTTTCAATATTATATGTATAATTCACAGAACTAGAACAAGTTTAATTAATAATATTTTATATTCACAATATGTTCACGTTTGAATGTAAAAATAACACAAAATTATAATAATTTATAGGCAAATACTTAATAATTACTACATGTTTTTCAGCGAGTTAATTTTGATCTACGCCAAATTCACCCACTTCAAATGCTTTTATTTCGTTTCTATTAGTACACATGCAATTTACCCCAATTTCATTCTCACCCCTATATTCCTTATTCGCCCCAATTCCATTTTAACCTTGATTTTTAGTAGGGTGAATAACAACAGGTGAAAACTAAATTCACCCCAATTCAATTTTCACGCTCCCTTCGCCTTTTTCAGTAAGTAGGAATAATGGTACAGCTGGAACAGAAGCGATTCATTCTGTACCAGGGGGGCAAAAATATCCTGATTGTACCATTAATGGTACAATTTAATGGTAAAATTGGGACGGAAACGATTCAGTCTGTCTCAATTGTACCAGTGGGATAAAACAATCCTAATTGTACCATTAATGATACAATTCAACAATTGAGACGAAGGCGTTTGTGAGGATGGATGTTTGTTATATTTTATATTTTTATATAACCTATTTAATATAAAAAATAAGCGGTCTATACGCTTGAAATAGATTATTAATACAGAAATAAAAAGTGCGGACAGTGTGGGGTCAGTACCCGTTCGTGTATGATATTTTTCTTGTCATATTCATATTAGACGCTTGTTATTCTTTCACAGTACATAGAGGACAAAGATGCCTGGAAACTTCTGCATAGCCGCCTCGCGGCACCTTTAAAGAAAACGAATGTAACCAAACCAAATATTGTAAAACTATCTGTTGAAAATATTAAGCCCTACAAGTTTCTTGTGCGTTCTTCTTGTAGAGGTATCTTTCCGAACGCACGGTAGACTCAGTACTGTTTATCTTTATTGACGTGCAAAAGTGTCCGATTATGACCTATTTGAATAAATCTGTTTGAGTTTGAGTTTGAGTTTGACACAAAAACTACTAAACCAATTGGACTGAAATGCGGTATGAAGATGGCTAAGACGAAATAACAATACCGAAATAACATATAAGTGATAATTTGTATCCCGATATCCCCATGGGAACGAAGACTGCGCGGGTGAAACAGCGGGGCACAGATCTGTATAATAAAACTAAAATCACTGGTGCATAGGTTTTTCATCAACAATTTTCTGTCGTCTATAAGGAACCTTCTCATGGACCGATCTGACGTGTACCTTCAGAGAGTTGGACTGACTGAACGATTTCGAGCATAACTGGCAAACGTACGGTTTCACCCCCGTGTGAACCTGTAATGAAAAAAAAATTAAACTTATTTCCTATTTTTATTACTTTTCTCTTGTTTGACCTAATTTTGGGTCAATAATATTCATGTTTGATCCTAAAATTTGTGTAATTAATCATCATCTAGTCATCCTAGTTTCCGAATTCATCCCAAACATTCACAACTCATCACATTTTTTTTACATTTATCTGTCCTGTTTGCCTCCACTCATCCTTACCACAACATTTCCAATTGGTCCGAGTCTAGGAACCGTTTGGGATAGTTAGATGAACTTTGTACTTACGGTATGGTACTTTAGATTTCTGCCTTTGTATCTGTTTCATGTCACAATTCCCGATTAATCCCATTATTTCATAACTCATACCATAAAATCCCAACTCGTCCCAATACTTGTTCATCCCTTCCCCCCCCCCCCCACTCACCCTAAAATGCCTATTAAGCGCCGGTTTCTGGGTGAACGTCCTCTCGCAGCGAGAACAAGCGTACGGCCTTTCCCCAGTGTGGGTCCTCGCGTGTATCTTCAGCTGGTTGGAGTCTACGAACCGTTTGGGACAGTTGGGGCAGGCGTAGGGCTTCTCTCCTGTATGGACCCGCTGGTGGTACTTTAGGGCTGCATTGGACTGGGAAATGAAGAAAAAACTGGTAATTTAGGGTTTCGTACCTTATAATCACTAAATAAAATCCTGGAGAGGATTGACGAAAGGAGAACTGTTATGTTATCAGGGTTGGAAGAAATCAAGTTTTATTTGAAAAGAACAAAACATCATGTTATATTCAACAAACAAAAAAAACATGTTTTAAATCAATTTTTCAAAAATGTTTTAATTGATTTGTTTTAAACACGTTTTATATATGTTTAAACATGTTTTAAACAATGTTTATTACTGAATTGTTTTGTGATTGAGTTAATTAACTAAAAGGGAGAAGGTCTACCTTCCCCTTACTTAAATTAAAACAAATGATAAAGAAAGAAAGAAGTTCTTTATTGTAAAACTATACACTATCATAATTGAGTATTTGAAAAAAAAAATGTCGTATTTATCAAGTTATTTTGTAAGTTTAATGAAAATTATGTATTATCCGATTCAAAACTCACTTTAAATTTTTTTTTTTTATTAATGACAAGCAATTCAAAATTGATACAATTCCAATAGGAGTCACTTGTTCACGAACGCGCTACGAGTGGTCGCCATGATTGTGACGTCATTATGTTATAGTTATGTATGGTACTTTATAACATTGTGACGTCACTACAGGTCACGAGCCCGTTCGGGTACTATCGGCGTGTTTTCGGTACTGGATTAAAAATGATTTTTTAATTTGATATAACTTTGTAATTATGGCGAATAAAAGAAAACTAAAAATAGTTTTGGTACGAATCTTATATATGATCTTTCCATTTATGCCAAAAGAAAATAAAATTCAAATTCTCAATTATATCAATCATAGTTGCAGTGGTAGTTAATGTTATACTTACCGTCCATTTCTTACCGCAGACTTCACAAATGATATTCTTATTATATCTCAACCCGAGGTGTATTCTTTTAAAATGCGCTTGTAATTTGGATCTATTAGGAAATGTTGATGTACACTGAAAATAAATATAGAATATAATAGAATACTGTTCAGAAATCGCTTTAAGCGATAAGACCGCCACTTGTACTAGCCTAAGACTAACTGTACCTATTTTATATTCATAATATTATGTTTGCTGTAAGGTGTACAAGAAAGTGTTTATCTATCTATCTATCTCTTTATTATCACCAAAATTACATAATACGTATTAAACTTCTTTTGGTAGTGGTAGGCCTCTTTTGCAGGGGGCCGCCTGGGAAAGTACCACACCTTTGCCAGTTATTCATCCGCCAAGCAGTAATGTGCAAACATTACTGTGTTCCAGTCTGAAGGGCAATGTTATCAGCGAAATTACTGGGCATGATGAGATTCAACAACTAACATCTCGGGGTGACAGGCGCAGTGCAGTGCCGCGCAGAATTTTTTATTTTAAAAAACTGGGTGGCACTGTGTCTGACATGGGCAATCATGATGCTTACGTATTTATAATTATTAGTCTGGATAAGTTTCCTCTCTTTCTTCTAACTGTTCTCTTTCTATTGTTATTACGAATTCGAATTTAAATTAAATTAGTATTATTATTGACATTAATTGATTTTTATTATTATTAGTTTAATTGATATTATTATTTTATTTTATTTTGATATTTTGATTTTAAATTATTTAATGGATTATTATTTGAATTGTTTTATTTATTTTTACTTAATTTAATATTATTATTTTATTCAATTTTAATTTGATTTCATTCTTAATTTTTCTAAATTTTCTTAATTTGATTTTGATTTTGTATGTTTGTACATGGGTTTATGTTGCCTGAATAAAAACTATTTTTTTTAATTTTATTTATTTATTTATTTATTACTTTTAATGTTTTTATTGTTTTTAATTTTTTTTATGTTTGTTTATAATACATTTGTTTTAAGATAAATAAAATGTGTACCCTTTCCCATCCCCTACTCATCATATCATTCCCCTATCCGTCCAAAGGCTGGTTGCCTGGAAGAGATCGCTTAAGCGATAAGGCCGCCCATTGTCGACCAAGAATTATATTTATATTATTTTAGTTTTATTTTATGCTAGTGAGTGACAAGACGAGCTAATCAGGTGCCTGATGGTAAGCATCATGATTGCCCATATCAGACACAGTGCCACCCAGTGTTTTAATTCAAAATTCTGCGCGACACTGCACTGCGCCTGTCACCCTGAGATATTGGTTTTTGAAACTCGTCCGGACCGGAACATAGTAATGTTTGCACATTACTGCTTGGCGGATGAATAACTGGCAAAGGTGTGGTACTTCCCCAGGCGGGCCCCTGCACCTATACATACTACCATCTTAGCCAACGAGGCTGTCGAAAGTCGTAAATGTTTTCATTGCTTACCTCCTCACAAGGTATCGGAACTCTGATACAATCCTTGTTGACTTTGATCGGTTTCTTTCTCAATTTCTTCTCGTGCTCTTTTAGATGGTCCTCTAATGAGCTACCTTCTTGTATTTGTTTGGTGCATATTGGACACTGTTTACTGAAATACATAGACATTTAGAAATAAATTGTTAAGGCATATGTATGTATGCATAGTGTAGGGGTTCCCTACACTATGCATACATACATATGCATACATATATATACCTAGATACCAAGAACATGCAGCGCCATCTATTAGTTTCTTGCGCAAAGTATGGAAATATGCAGTAAAATGGCCATAACTTTTGATTGCGTTAACTTACAAGTATGATTTGTTTACAGCCACAAGGGACCGCAGATCTGAGTAGTTGATATCAATTACAACTTGATACCTCCACGTGTTCCCGTTAAAAAGTGTCTTGACAGACAGACAGAAGAACAAAGTGACCCCATAAGGGTTCCCTTTTTTCTTTACCTTATCCCTAAAAACGAAATCAGACTTATAAAATTTATTTGGTACCTAGTTATTTATTAAATTAAAAATCAGTATTTATAGTTTTTGTTTTAATTGATTTTTATAAAAAGTGCTGAATTGATTTCAATAAAATTAATATGGGACCACCTTTGAATATGACCTTTTAAACAAACAAACAATTCATTATCGGTATATAATCACACCTTTTTCCCGAAGGGGTAGGCAGAGGTGTACCCAGGACTCAGTCCCATAGTAGATACACCCACATTTCGCCAGTATGTTATTGGTCCCATGTAATAGGGGGCGAGCCTATTGCCATCTACCAGGCACAGTTCGCAGTTATTGAGATAATTCCTAATGGAAAAATCATAAATCTACAAAACAATATTTAACACTTTGCCAGACCTGGGGATCGAACTCGGTACCTCATGATCGGTAGTCGACCACGACATTACGCCACAGAGGCAATCACTTCACATACAAAACATAATTCCCATCACAACTGAAGTTGTGTACATACCATCATAACAATATGCCAACACAAATAAAAAATCTTACTAATATTATGAATCTCAAATTTCAGTACAATCTAAACAACTTACGTTTTCAACTTTATGTGAACAAAACGCTTGCGAGTTCTATCTCACCTCCAGCGCCATCTAGCGCGGTTTTGGTTACATTGATCGATCGATGGATGTTTGTAACTCTTTTACGCCAATACTACTGAACCGATTTGGCTGAAATTCGGTATGTAGATAGCTTAGATCCTGGAATAACACATGGGGTACTTTATATCCCGATATTCCCACGGGAACATTAAATAAATAAACATAAGAACATAACACCAAAGGTTAATGACCGTTTTTCTCTTTGAATTAGTAGTTAGTAGCGGACTACAATAATTATACATGCCTATCTTCACTCTTCAAAGTATGTTTAATGGAATTCAGTAAATGTTTTTTCCAGGCGATCAAAGTGGCAAACTGTATATCGCATTCAGAACAATATCGGTGTGACGGCTCCGTGTTGTCTTCTTCAACCTGAAATCATCGCTGTATCTTAGATTAATGACAGCTCTCCGCGCGCTCCAACTAGACACCGCCGTTGTACTTGTCAAATGCGGCAACTACTTAATACTACGCCAAAGTCAGCGTACCAGTCCAAGCAAATTGTCCGTTATTATACCAAAATAAAACTTTCTAACATCTGTGTAGTGGTAGCCCTCTCTTGCAGGGCCCCGCCTGGGGAAGTACCACACCTTTGCCAGTTATTCATCCGCCAAGCAGTAATGTGCAAACATTACTGTGTTCCGGTCTGAAGGGCAATGCATCTAATATAATCTGAAATAATAACAACTAATATCTCAGGGTGACAGGCGCAGTGCAGTGCCGCGCAGAATTTTGAATATTAAAACACTGGGTGGCACTGTGTCTGATATGGGCGATCATGATGCTTACCATCAGGCACCTGATTTGCTCGTCGTGTCTCTCACTAACATAAAAAAAATGCGAAAGTATGTGAAGAAGGATGGATGCATGAATGGATAATGGAATAACACGTAGGGTACTTTTTATGAACACATGGAACGAAGACAACGCAGGTGCATCAACTGCGTCAACTTCGTGTTGACGTTGTTACATGCTGAGGATGTTCCTATTGCCTAATTACTATTTTTGTCTATTTTTTTTTTATGATAATGAGTGACAAGACGAGCAAATCAGGTGCCTGATGGTAAGCATCATGATCGCCCATATCAGACACAGTGCCACCCAGTGTTTTAAAATTCAAAATTCTGCGCGGCACTGCACTGCGCCTGTCAACCTGAGATATGAGTTGTAGAATCTCATCATGCCCAGTAATTTCGCTGGTAACATTGCCCTTCAGACCGGAACACAGTAATGTTTGTACATTACTGCTTGGCGGATGAATAACTGGCAAAGGTGTGGTACTTCCCCAGGCGGCATTGTATGTGCTGTGTAAAGAGGCAATAAATGTATTTTCTATTCTATTCTAGGTGAAACCGCGGGGCACAACTAGTGACAATATAACAGTGATAAAACAACACTTACCTCGCGCCAATGTGATTTATTGTGGTGCATTAGAAGGCCGTGTCGAGATACGAATTTATCACCACAAATATGACAGATATGATCTGTGGCGTGACGTAGCCGTTTGTGGGTTAGATATGACGTGCGTTTCCTTTAAAATAATTATTACATTTTATTAAGGCGCTGTCCAAAGCTTATTCGCCCTCTCGCTCACACGTACAATAAAAACTTTAGTAACAAATCCAATTGAATCCAAACGAGCTTTTATGTATAAAAACCTGCACAAATAAAAAAATTTCAGAAAATTAAAAAGGCACTGAAAACTTGTTCGGATTTTGTATTGTTATTTTCTAGAACCTAGTTGTCTTTATTTTACGTAATTACCTGTAGTATTTGTAATATCTTCAAAAATGTGGATATGTGTGAGCGAGGGGGCGAATTAGCTCAGCACCGCGCTTTAACACCAATAACTGCTGGGTTCAAGGGCGTCGCCAAGTGGGGGCATGGGGGGGCTGCTGCCCCCCCCTAGAGAGTCGAAAATATTTAGCCTTTATTGTCAATGTTGACATTCAAGTGCCGCCATACGATAGACACGTATTTTTAAATACAGAACCATCTGGGCCACACTGGGCCCTATTTCATAAAAAAAAAATATTCTACAAAACTGTAAAAAATCTACAAAATTGTAGGATTGTAGGGTTTTCTGTTTCATAGAAATTTGTAATTGTAAATTGTATAAAGGCAAATACCTGTTGTATATCTACCGTCTACCCAAATGAGGAATTTGGGTAGAAATTATATGACTAGCCCCCCCCCCCTTGATCATCTGCTGGCGACGCCCTTGGCTGGGTTTATCATTTTGGGGAGTTCTTTGTTTATCAGTAAGCTCAAAATAGCGCAACGAGCTATGGAGAGGGCTATGATCGGCTGCGAGATCGAATCAGAAATGAGGAGATCCGTAGCCGAACGAAAGTTACCGACATAGCGCAGAGGATTAGCAAGTTGAAGTGGCAATGGGCGGCACATAGCACGTAGAACTGATGGACCATGGGGCTGTAAGCACACCCTGGACACTCGACTCAATTCCCATATAAAAGGCGCGCTATAACTACCTACTACACACACATGGAGTTTTGTACACGTGCAAGAGTGTGCGTGAGGTGATTTTCCATAGAAGCGGGGCTCGTGGAGAGCTCAATCTCGCTCGCGGGGTGAGGAAGGCCGATTGGTGGGCGGATGACAGTGTCTATTCTATACGTAGTATTATTATCTGTTCTGTGCTATAAGGTTGGAGAATGGAGACCACGGACCAGCAAGCAATGTGGACAGACGATCTGATAAGTACGGCAGGAACACGCTGGAGGCGGGCCGCTTCCAACCGGACTAGATGGAAATCTATGGGGGAGGCCTATATTCAGCAGTGGACGTCTTATGGCTGAGATGATGAATAACTGGACTACAAGATCACTAAAGCGGGAGGAATGGCGAGGGAAGGGAGGCTTTAGAAAGATAATAATCACACAATAATTAACTCCAAGGCGAGCGTACGCGTGTGTGTGTTATTTGCCTCTTCACACTTAAACTACTGAACCGTTTGGGACAAAATTTGAATGAATGAATGAAATGTTTATTCGTGCTCAAATAGAAACCACAGATATAAAAAAATAAAAAGAGACATCTGCACGAAACGAATTTGGTATGTACATAGTTTAGATCCTGGATTAGCATATAAGGTTTTTTATAAACGTGTAAAAACTTAAAAAAAAAAGCGATAACTTTCAAAATAACACTTACTTAAACTTCTGTCCGCACAGTTGACATTCATATGTATGACCATTATGCCATCTCTCATGATCTTGAGCTTGGTGGCTGGATAATTTAAAAATTTGGATACATAAAAAATTTCCTAATATTATTATGTCATCGTATATAAGGACCGTTAATTTATAATTAATCATCTGAAATTGTAAACGGTCGATAGATTGTAAACGGACAGTAAAATTTACAATTTAACGCCAATATTTTCGTTAGTTTATAAATTGACCATGTCTAATTATCAAGTTGTTATTTTGCTTGTGACGAAACGTGAGGCTGATTGGTCGAACGAATCCACTTGTCAAGAGAACAATGGCGGTGAGGGAGCATGTGCAAAACAGGTGATTCGTTTCGCCCATCAGCGCGCGCCTCGCGTTTCGTCATACACAAAATCACAATTCGACGGCTGGACATGGTCAGCTTATAAACTAACGAAAATGTAAGCGTTAGATTGTTATAGTGTCTGTTCTCAATCTATGGACAGTTTATAATCTCACTAAATAAATTATAAACTAATTGTTTTTACAATACACATCCTGTTCTAAATGTATGGACAGAATAGATCGTGATCAGATTACGAACAATAAACTTATTTTTTTGTGATAATATTAACATAACATAACATCACGTTTTTCCGGAGGGGGTAGGCAGAGATACATCATACAAAAAAGGGAATCCTGGGTACACTCACGCTGCCAGTTATATATTTAAGTCCCAGGTAATAAGGGGCGAGTCTATTGCCATCTTTCCTGACCTGCGGATCGAACCCGGGACCTCATGAGCGGCAGTAGCGCTAGCGAACCACGCCACCGAGGCAGTCAGTTTAATAACATATAATCACGCCTTTTCTCGAAGGGGTAAGCAGAGGTGTACCCAAGACTCAGTCCCATAGTAGGCACACCCATCTACCGGGCACAGTTCCAGACTCCAGGCTGTTATTGAGATAATTCCTAATTCCTAATGGAAAATCCAATCTATAACACTTTGCCTGACCTGGGGATCGAACCCGGGACCTCATGATCAGCAGTCGAGCTTGCACCCACTACGCTAAAAATCTTACTTATAACTATACATAGTAGTCAGTACTCACGCAGTATGGGACAGATGTGTGCATCTGTTACACTTATAGAGTGTGTAGTGTGCGTGGGTGACGTGCGAGCGATGCATTCGCGATGTCGAGTATCGTAGTCGACATATATTGCATTCGAATGGACCACTACGCTATGGACAAAACATTTTTTTTTTTTTTTTATGATAGTATGTAACAAGACGAGCAAATCAGGTGCCTGATGGTAAGCATCATGATTGCCCATATCAGACACAGTGCCACCCGGTGTTTTAAAGTTCAAAATACTGCGCGGCACTGCACTGCGCCTGTCACCCTGAGATATTAGTTGTTGAATCTCATCATGCCCAGTAATTTCGCTGGTAACATTGCCCTTCATACCGGAACACAGTAATGTTTGCACATTACTGCTTGGCGGATGAATAACTGGCAAAGGTGTGGTACTTCCCCAGGCGGCCCCTTGCAAAAGAGGCCTACCACTACATATACAGGTATATAATACAGGTTTATCATTCACTTGCTTTTCCATTAAGGCATTAATAAAAAATTCCATGTTTTTTTGCCTTAAAATTGATATGCCGTACAGTCAAAACGTAGGTTTTGGGACTCACTTCATCTTAACGCGACGTCTTGCGTGAGCGACCTTGACGCGAACGCGAAGCGGCGCGGCGCGGTGCGATAACAACAAACAGTCAATACCTATGTAAGTGGCCTACGTGACCAAACGCGCGTAGAGTGCGGTGCGGCGCGGCGTGAAAGGAAGCGAACGCGATCAGTCGGTTTGATATTTTCGCGCGGACTGGTTGCGGTGACATAATTTATTTGTTTATAATGTCAGATGTAGAATTTTTTATTAATTCTATCTAAGAACGTCCCATATTATGGGATAAAAGGAATAAAAATTATCACAACCGGTTATTATCGTACCGTGAATGGGAGAATTTAATTGAAAGGCGGCGGCGGTGCGGGACGATTCGCGCGCATGTACGAGTAGGACAAATCTGCCGCATCGCACCGCATCGCGTTTCACCGCATCGAATCGCTTCGCAATCGCGTTCGCTTTGAATCGCCTATGTAGGACCTCGCGTTACTACGCAGTAAGATACGACCGTTTTAGCAGCCATACTTTTTTTTTGTGCCAGACAACTACCTACGAACGACGAACCGGGCGACATTTACACCCGTATTCATGAATAAAACTTACCTAAGGTAGCAAGCAACGCTGTGCAAAGTAAGGGATTTCTCACAGCGGTCGCCATGGTAGGCGATCTCAGTCACAAACAACACTCAACCGACACATTGCTATGCGAACGCACAGCGTCGATTACAGATCTAAGTTAAGCTTAGTTCGTTTTTATCTTTAACTAATTAGCGGATGACATAAATATAACATTTAATTAAAATTACAGTCATTACGAACTAGCTTTCCCGGTGAAATAAATAATATTCTGTATAATAAAATAAATTAAAACAGCGCAAAATATGTACCGAAAGTAAAATCTCTAAATTTGCCGCCATGAAATATTTACCACAGAGTATAGAGGAACATTTATTTTGTACTGAAGATTCGCAGTCGCCACGCTAACAACACGCCACTTCGCGAGCATTATCCGTCTTGAACGCGTTCACAAGCGAGCGAGAACATGTCGATATTTTTGATGATAGTATGCGGTCTATATCAGTTAATATTAGAGTTTATTTGAGTCATTTGTTACTAAGATAGCGCTTTGGTAGTCAGTCAAAAGTCAAAATCAAATTCAAATTTGATTTTGTATTTCAAATTCAAATTAGTCTAGAGGTGAACGAAACTTAGAATTCTTTATATGAAATTTCGCACACCTGCCCGCGTCGAATTGTCCGAATCGGTGGTAAAAGTGCCCATCTACGTTACAAAAGTATCCATCAATAATAAAAGTACCTATCTACCTACCTACTTTAGCCTACTAGTATATACATTTAGATATACAGTGGTAATAAAAGTAACGATGTATATAATAAATCATCTTTCCCTTCTTTATACCTAAATTATTAGTGCCTATTCATTTACTGTAAAAATGCCCATCTAAATTATAAAAGGGCCCATATCAATAATAAAAGTGCCCATCTACATTATAAAAATACCTATACAAAGAATAAAAGTATCCATCAACAATAAAAGCACCTATTTACTATCTACCTAGCTACTTTAGCCTACTAATACATACTTTTAGATATAAAGTGGTAATAAAAGTAACGATTAACGATATATTTAATAAATCATCTTACCCTTCTTTATACCTAAATTATTAGTGCCTGTTCATTTACTGTAAAAATGCCCAGCTAAATTATAAAAGTACCTATATAAATAATAAAAGTGCCCATCTACATTATAAAAGTGTCTATATAAATGATAAAAGTATCCATATAAATAATAATAAATAAATAAATTCATTTATTTCAGGCAATAGTACGCATAACAAATTATACGCACCAGAGGCCCATATTAATAAATACCTTACAGACTAACATACATTAAAAAAGACACAAAATAATATTATTATAAAAAAACACTAGGTAGGGATTATTTTCGGTCTCGCCTCCCTGAAGCGCCGGAACACTATTCCTCAATAATATAAGTACCTATCTACGTAGTAAAAGTAGCAAATACCTCATTATGTTTCTCCTTATGGGGAACTATAAGGAGATATGGTTCCTATAAGCCACTTCACTAACGAATCCACATTTGTACGGAGAATTAATGTAGTTCAATGATTATGCTCTCGCTTGCATTGCTTGTAGTTGTTGCTCTTTTGTTATAATAAAAATATCTATCCATGTAATAAGATTACTTAAATATTTAACAAAAAGTAATTTAAGCATCCAATTATATCAAAATATCACTCTAAATTATCTGTACCTACTTATCTACACAGAAAAAGGTTTCATCTAAGAAAATAAAAGTGCCTTTAAAAATCATAAAAGTACCTATCTAAATAATAAAAGTGCCCATCTCCTTTATAAAACTACCTGTAATAATGATAAAAGTATCCATATTAATAATAAAAGTACCTATCTACGTATTAAGAGTATCGAATACCTCATTATGTTTCTCCTTATGGTTCCCATAAGCCACTTCACTAACGAATCCCTTGAAACACATCTCACATTTGTACGGAGAATTAATGTAGTTCAATGATTGTGCTCTCGCTTGCATTGCTTGTAGTTGTTGCTCTTTTGTTAGGTAGATCTTATGGGCGTCTAGTTTGATTGCTGAAAAGAATTACATATAGGTTTGGGTTTAAAGTTCTTTATTCTTAACTAGCTGTAACCAGTAGTGATGGCAATTATTGCGATTCCACAATAATATCATAAGCATGCGATTTTATGACTCATAGCATGCTATTTGCTATTGCTATGCTATTTGCTATGACGATTATTCGCACTTCGTACTTCACACCGCCCCGCTATTAATTTTAACGAATTAAATAATCATACACGTTCATTCAATATACGACCCTAAGTACAAGCAAATAAAGATAATAATGGCTTAATCGCGCCTACCAAATTGCTAATAATTTCACTCGTGACTCGAAAGCAACGAGGTCAATCAGGGTCATGTGAAACAGATATAGTTTTCAGTATTCCCGTCTCGGCGTCTCCCGTGGTTACGACGGCCGACGGCCGAGGGAGAGCACACGGCGCACGCTGCCGCTATGATCGTATGAAGCGATGAATTCGCTAAAATCGCAATCACAGAATATCGCAACTTCATATAATTTGCTATATGCTATTAAAGCAATCGCATGCTATCAATGATTTCGATTGCTATTTAATCCATTACTAGTAACCAGCGACTTCGGTCGCGTGAAAGTAAAGATTGGATTAGATTACATTACAATTTTATTGATACCACAATACAGAAAATTGACAAAATGAAAGTAGGTGGTTATTGAGAGTTCTAAAACACCGATTTTAAACGAATCTCGCTCTCCGGTTCGCTCGATCCGGTTAAAATCCGGTGTTTTAGAACGCTCAATAACCGAATGAGTTCGTTTGTAGCCGTGCACCAGACAGCGGACAGTATGAATGGATGTGTACCTACATGACTGTTTCACTCACCAACTTAATCGCACGTCTTCGATATACTTAATAAAAACATTCTTAACGCAATTTAGTTTAGTTCATTTCAACTACACATATCGTCTTCGTGCCGGTCGGCTATACGCTCAAGGTTCTTTCTAGCCCGTTTGGTCGTACCATTCAATTTAGTATTTTCTGTTCGGATTTACTAATCAAGTTGCAAATGATTATTGACCTACTTATTTCTTGAAAAAAATGGCACCTAGAAAAATAAAACCTTCGGTTGGCAGTCCAGGGTTAATATGTTGTCGCTTTGACTTCACATATTTACCCCTTAGGCCGGTCGACAGATACGCTCAAGGTTCTTTCTAGCCCGTTTGGTCGTACCATTAATTTCAGTACTCTGTTCGGATGCACTACACAAATTGCAAATGATTTTCGTCCTACTTAAAATTTACCAAACAGAAATGGCACCTAGAAAATTAAAACCTTCGTTCGGCAGTCCAGAGTCAACGAGTCATCGAAATGGAATGTGTGAAATGAGTAGGTAGCTGCACTAGGTTTATTTTGTATAGTAAGCTAAGTAAGTGAAATATTGTTCACAGGCACACGGTTATAATAATATGTAACTTGATCGTTGAAGTTATCAGTAAAGTATCATCACTACATAGTATAAAACAAAGTCTCTTCCCGCTGTCTGTCTGCCTCTATGTATGCTTAGATTTAAAACTACGTAACGGATTTCGATGCGGATTTTTTTAAAATAGATAGACTGATTCAAAAGGAAGGTTTGTATAGTAGAGAAACTGATAATTTAGAGGTTTCTAATATGAATAAACTTTTTTTTTGCTTACATATCAAACGCTGGCCCTACGAGATTGATCAAAATAATGTACTACATTATTGTACACCTTAAAAAGGTCTACAAAAAATCCGGTATATAGATGGTATATGTCATCTATCTATTTGGGATAACCTACAATTACCATTTTTTATCCTTTACTTTTTATGAGAATTTTACTTATTTACAAATCGATTTTAAGCAATATACCATTAATCCTTATCAAATTAATGAAATGAAATGAAATATATTTACCTATTTGCCAGAAGTATGGTAAGTAGTAAAATAAGTTCTTACATAAAGTAGTAAAGTTTCACATACTTCACCGGTAGATTCACCGACATGCAATAACTACATACATAAAACATTACAAAACATACATTTTTCTCTTAGGGGTAGGCAGAGGAGTATCCAGGACTCCGTCCCACAGTAGATACACCCACATTTCGCCAGTATGTTATTGGTCCCATGTAATAGGGGCGAGCCTATTGTCATCTACCAGGCACAGTTCCAGACTCCAGACAGTTATTGAGATACTTCCTAACGGAAAAATCCAATATTTAACACTTTGCCTAACCTGGGGATCGAACCCAGGACCTCTTGATTGGCAGTCGAGCATGCGTCCTCTTCGCCACCGAGGCAGTCTAAAAATTAACACCTTAAATACATATTGCATTTAATATAGATCCATATAGCCCTTTTTTTAAATTATATTACAGCTGCTAGTATAAGTATTAAATCGCTTATAGGGTCAACTGAGGAAAATTCGTCCATGGGTTAAAGACGTATACGAGATTTCTTAAAAACTAATTAGTACACAACTCTCGCCATCTAAGTGTAATGGTTATTATAAAATAAGTCCTTGAAGAGAAATAAGGAGGCATCTCGAACTCACAAATTTGATATTTCAGTCATTTTCACACGTAGTACCCGCGGCTGCTGTTTTAAGGTAAAAATACGTTTAAAATTTCTTAAAAAAATGTTATAATTTTCTTATTGATTACTTTTGAAACATACAAATAAAAAAAATCCTATACGCAAATCAATGCATAACCAAATATTAACAATATAATATTTTAAAAATATATAAAAAAATATTATAAGTGTAAAAGATGTCAAAAAAATGTGAAGCATTTTCCCCATTAGGTACCTTACAACGCATCTGTTTCCATTGTCATAATTGTAGCGTCTTCAACTCAGTGGGTCCTTGGTTCGAATCTCACAAGTTGTGGTATTATATATTATATCTGAACGCCATCATGCTTCTGAAGGTCGTTAGTCCGGCTGTTAGTTTGAATGCTCTTTATTACGATCACAAACAAAAACATTAAACAAATTTATCTCAAAAATACACTTAATTATCAACAATGGGCAATGAACGACTGTTTTATGTGAAATGAAACGTAGGGTACAATTACTATGTAGCGGTACAATTACTGGGTACTGTGTCAAAGATCTTATGCAACAGGGTTGGGAGCGTGGGAGTATATCCTCGTTGTATTGCAAGTGTCTATAGTTTACAGCGATCGCTCGTCACGCGGGTTGTGCCCCTACCTATACCTACCTATCTATGCTTGTTTGCCGACTCGGTTATGTAAAGAACCTTAATTTACATGAATGACCTGTATACATATTGAACAATAAACAATCCTCCTTTGATAAAATAATTGACTAATTCTAATTTAGTAAAATAATTGTACCTCTACCTACCATGAACAAAGAGTTTACCACAATGCAATGGAAACACACAATAGCGGCTCTCTTTGAGTACTAAGTTTGAAATATCAAAGCGACACCGATATAAAATAATATTATTTTTCATCACGTTTTCAAGGAAATACCGATGTCATTTATTTATTTTGCTAACGTTTCAATAAAAATAGTGGTAATGAACATTTTTTCTCTCTTCATGCTGATTGTTTTATGAAATTGATAGGTAAAATTAAACATTATTGTCAATTTGTCAAGGCTGACAACACCTGATGATTCAATAAAAAAAAAAAAAAGGTGTTTATAATCGGTTACCCATCGAACACAACTAAATAAGTTCGCGGCTTTGATCAAGAAGCATCAGAAGATCAAGAAGTCTCCATCTACGAGATCCTGCGCCAGCTCTACGTAGTAGCGATCACCGTCGGCTGCCAGTCTCGCCATCGACCGTTGGCTTGACCGCGACCTACCGTGCCCAGCGCCAGCGCCAGCTGATCAACCGAGCCTAGCCCCGACGACAGCTGCACCACCGTCACAACGAGAATTCGCTGCGTATCAATCATGTTAGTAAGTTTATTTATAATATTTTTATATGATACTACACTGTATGTGGTATCATAAGTTATTAGGCGTCGTTTTTATAAACGGTGTATTAATTATTACTTCTATTGTCTCGCAGGTCAGAGTCTGAATATTCGGACGTATACAAGGCCCGCTGCAAGAGGGACCCCCCGGTCGAGTCAATAGATTCAGACGAAGAAGCCGCTACCACTGGAAAAACGTATGTATAATAATATCACTTAATATATTAACCTAGTGCTTTAACCATGTAGATCTTTAAAAGTAATGTAATTTTGTCTATTCTATCAAGTAAGTTATGTGGCGCTCTGTTTTTTATATTATGTACTACCTAGCGAGACTTTTAAGGGATTAAAAAAAACAAGACATCGACTACGACTTAATTTTTTTATTTATTACTATTACTAATATTGTTTACTTTCTCATAACAGGTCCAAGAAAAGGGAGGTCACCAAGGCGGCAACAAAGCGCAAGCCACCATCGAAGGCGACATCGAAGAAGGCACCAGCGTCGACACAAAGTCAGCCTGGTTGGGGACTCGACTCGGACAGTGAGGACGACGGCGCATCGCCTACGAAGCGCGCCGCGCCGCCGGTTCTGCAGTCCGTGCTGACGCGACGAGTCGCCGACGGGGTCGTACGACGCACCGCCGACTTGCCAGGCGATGTATATATTGATTTAAAAATATATAACAGTAAGGACATACAGTCCGTTCAGCCCAAGGACCGATGGGAACGGGCGCTTGTATCCCTTAAATATCAGGGCGGAACGGACTGTCCTGAATTTAAAATTATTAAAAACTTCCTTAAACTGTGCAAGGCACAGTTCACCAGTGAGGGCACCTTTTTTGCTAACAAAAAGCTATAATTTTTTATTACTTTTTTATATTATTCATTTTAATTTGTCATTAAGTTTTTATTAAGTAAGTGTAATAATTATTAAAGTCTAAGTAGCGAGGTCTCAGTTCACGAACGCGCTTTTGTACTTATAAATATTTTTTTTTTCATATACCTAATTCAAGTGAAATAAATTTGTTAAACGTATTCTTCTAAAACCAGTTTAAATAGGAAAAATAATTATCGTTATTTTTTAACAATTAGGTTTATCAATTACTACATTCAATAGCAGTTACTAATTAGTGTAGTACAAATTAGTGAATAATGGCAAAAAACACAGTATATTGTACAGTTTGCGATTTATCTATTAAAAGTAGAGCATTCTCTAGCCATTTAAGGACTAATATCCATAAGAATAATAGTTCAATTGAAATAGGTGAGGGCATTGAGAAAATAAGTAGTGCATTTCGAAGCCGAATAGCATCTTACAGAGTACGTGCACTCGGTAACAGCGGAACCGATTGTAATACGACTCCGCCGGCTCAGTATTTGCGTGGGCTAAGGTCTCGTGTGCGACAGCTGCTTGACGCCAGACAAGCTACTTTTCACTCTATTAAAGTTAATTTCGAATTTTTTGGTGAATTTACTTTACCAAAAAATGACACTTGTGAAATTAAATCGTTTGCAACAGAAAACATAATATTACATCAAAGTTATGATTTTAACGAGATATTTTCAAATGTAGTTGACAGTATTACTACAAAAATTGACAGCTTCGAGGAAAAGGAAAGTGGTTGGGCTTTTCTACGTAATTTGTACTTAGAGATTAATATTAACAAGTATAATCCGTTAAGAGCATCGCGGTTCATTGAACTACCTAAATATATAAAATCAAAACATGCATGCATAAATATACAAAATGATGACGCTTTCTGTTTTTTATGGTGTATCGTAGCAGCTTTATATCCTGTTAAAAATAATGCACATAGAACCTCCTCGTACCCGCGGTTTGAGAAAGTTTTAAATACTGAGAATATGACGTTCCCAGTCGGTTTTTCGGATATTAAAACCTTTGAAAAAAATAATCGACACATCAGCGTTAATGTTTACGGACTCGCAAATAAATCTAATATTGTTGGTCCTCTATACAAAACAGATCATAGGAAAAAACATCACGTTAATTTACTGTTACTAGAAAATAACGGATCTAAACATTATTGCTTAATAAAAAATTTAAGTAGATTACTTAGAGCACAAGTAACAAAACATAATGGAAAAATATTTTTTTGTGAAGACTGCATGCTCTTTTTTAATAACAAAGAAAAGCTACATGCGCATATTTGTGGAGGCGTTCGGACAATGCTACCTGATCAGGGTGCAGTTATACAATTCAGGCATTATGAAAGAATGCAAAGTGTGCCCTTTGTTATATATGCTGACTTTGAATGTTTATTAGAACCCAAACCAAGTAGTGGAGGTATTAATACTGATTGTACAACTGTTTTGCAAAAACATATACCAGCTACTTTCGCATATTATATCGTCTGTTCATATGATGATTCACTCAATAGATATGTATCTTACCGCGGACCAGATTGTGTAGAAAAGTTTTTAGAACACATTGTTAAAGATGTTACAAAAATAAACAACATATTGGAACAAACCGTTCCTATATCACCTTTAACAGATCAGGAGAAGAATGAATTTAATAAATCAAAATATTGTTTTCTTTGTAACGAGTTATTATTTGACGATAGGGTTAGAGATCACTGTCACCTAACGGGAAGATACAGAGGTGCAGCTCATTCTTATTGCAATTTAAATTTTCGTCTACCAAAATTTGTTCCCGTATTTTTCCATAATTTATCCGGTTATGATAGTCACTTATTTATACGTCGATTAGGTGAAATGCCTGGACAGATAAAAGTGATTGCTAAAAATAAAGAAAATTATGTGTCATTTACAAAATTTATTAAAATAGGACGTCTGAAATATTTTCCAGTTCGATTCGTTGATTCATTTAAATTTTTAAGCACTAGTTTAGAAAAACTAGCTGGAAACTTAAGCAGAAATGACTTCACTCATTTGTCGTCTTTCTTTCAAAGAAAGGAGCAACTAGATCTGTTAACTCGTAAGGGTATTTATCCATATGAATACATGACTGATTGGAGTTGTTATGACGAAGATAGTTTACCACCCCTACATTGTTTCTTTAATCTTTTAAATGATGAAACTATTTCGGCAGCCGAATATTATCACGCCGAATGCGTATGGAAGACATTTAACTTGAAAAATTTGGGCGATTATACTGATTTATACCTCAAGACAGATGTCCTTTTGCTGACAGATGTTTTTGAAAACTTCCGCAAGACTTGTCGAGTTACCCACAAATTAGATCCCGCATTTTACTTAACTGCTCCGAGTTTAAGCTTCGATGCTATGCTGCTTCAAACCAAAGTAAAATTGCAACTTATAGAAGACTTGGAAATGATACGTATGATTCAGAAGGGCATACGTGGAGGCATATGTTTATGTTCAAAAAGATATTCTAAGGCAAACCACAAATACCTTCCAAATTATGATTTATCAGTCCCTGATAATTATTTATTGTACATTGATTGTAATAATTTATATGGTTACGCTATGTGTTCTTATTTACCATATTCAAATTTTGAGTTTCTCAGACAATCGGAAATTGATGAGTTAAACATTCATAAAGTATCGAATAATTCAGATTATGGCTATATTTTGGAAGTAGACCTAGAATATCAAGAGTATTTACATGAATTACACTGTGACCTCCCGTTTTGCGTTCAAAAGTTCACACCACCTGGCTCAAAAACACCTAAATTAATTCCTAATTTATATGACAAATATAGGTATGTTATTCATTACGTACATTTAAAAACATGCTTACGGCATGGTTTACTATTGAAAAAGGTTCACAGAGTCTTAAAATTCAAACAAAGTCCATTTCTAAAACCGTACATAGATTTAAACACAGAATTGCGTCAAAATGCTAAGTCTAAGTTCGAACAAGACTTTTTTAAATTATTAAATAACAGTATTTTTGGTAAAACGTTAGAAAATACTGAAAATAGAGTGAATGTTCATTTAGTTAACCAGTGGAGTGATACTAGAAACAAAACAAAAAAAAATTACACTGCTGAGCAGCTAATATCAAGACCTAACTATCATAGCACCACAATTTTTACAGAAAATTTAGTTGCTATTCAAATGAAACCAGAGTCTGTCATTTTAGATAAACCTATTTACATAGGATTCACTGTCCTAGAGATATCCAAAAACCACATGTATGACTTTCACTACTCAGTTATGAAACCTGTTTACGGGCCTAATTTAAAACTGTGCTATACAGATACCGATAGTTTTTTATATTCAATAGAAACCGTAGATGTATACAGAGATATAAAATCAGTATTCAATTCTTACTTTGACACAAGCAATTACGAGGAAGATAATCCATATAAAATCATTTGTAGAAATAATAAAATTCCAGGGCTGTTTAAGGATGAGCTAGGAGGGCGATGTATCAGTGAGTTTGTGGGATTGAGATCTAAACTATATTGTGTGAAAACTCTGGACAGTGATTTAAAAAAAGCTAAAGGAGTTAAAAAGTCTGTAGTTAAAAAATTAGATTTTAATGATTATAATAAAGCATTAGTGCAGAATAAATCTCTACGAAAAAGAAATATATTATTTAAATCTTTAAAACATGAAATCTTTACCCAAGCTACTAATAAAGTAGTGTTATCTTCGAATGATGATAAACGGATTGTACTTACAGATAAAATATCTACTTTGCCTTGGGGTCATAAATCTTGTTTGTATTAGATTTATATTTCATTTGCTTGAAAAATATTCATAATGATCTTGAAAATATACAAAAGTAGCTTTTGTAAAGTAACAACATAAAAAAGAAACTGGTTTTAGAAAAAATATGTATATAAAATTAGATAGGTAATAAGATTAAGATAAGCAAGTTTGTATGTTCTTTATGATATAATAAATTAAATGTTTAATATAATTTTAAATGTGTTAAGTATGTAATGTTAGTATTTTTTATTTGGTAAATAAATATATTTCATATAGATTTTTGTATTTTCATTTCCGAATCTATCAAAATAGTATTAGTGTTAGGTGTAAGTGATAAGCCTCTTTTGCAGGGGGCCGTCTGGGAAGTACCACACCTTTGTCAGTTATTCATTCGCCAAGTAATAATGAGCAAACATTACTGTGTTCAGGTCTGAAGGGCAATTTTACCATCGAAATTACTTAGCATGACGAGTTTCAACAACTAATATCTCAGGGTGACAGGCGCAGTGTAGTGCCGCGCAGAATTTTGAGTTTTAAAACATTGGGTGGCACTGTCCGATATGGGCAATCATGATGCTTACCATCAAGCACCTGATTTGCTCGTCTTGTCATTCTCACTATCATAACAAAGAAAAAACTTCTTTGTTTTCAAAATAAAGTAGGTAATTAGACATGGATCATTCAAAACAAGTTTAGACTTGTTAAATTTCATTCGCAAAAATGTTATAATATGAAACTGATGTTCGGTAAACTTAACAAGTCTCGACCTGCTCCTTTCCAATGATTACCATGCTATAATAAAATTTATTTGGAATGCAGTAGGTTTGCAACATTGCACATACACATATTTAGAAATGTTATACGACACCTAACAGGTGTTCAGCTTCAGCAAAAAGTCCGAACCTCTTCACTTTTATATATTTATATTTTATTGTACACGTGCGCTGTGTAGATTTTATTTTATTAGGTCATTTAATTATCACAGGTTGTCGGTGACACTTGATTGTACTTTCTCATTATTTCATTACCAAAATGGATTTAACCGTAAGTATTATATTAATATGTTAACAAGGTCACAAGTTTATTATATTAAAACCTTTAATTATTTATTTCTAAAAATGGTATTGTTTGTTACAGAAAGAGACACAGTCACAAGATTATTGGATGTTGCCATGCGGGCAAGATCCATTGGCTGACTGGGATGAACACAACGAGAGAATGAAGAAACAGCTTACTGCTGAGGCTGCTGTCAAGAAGAAAGAATCAAAAATCAAAAAGCGCAAGAACAAGGAAACGTTATCTTATGTAATAAGTAAAATGCCTCAAAGGGGACGACGTGTTATTAAAATTCAAATTTATGAGTATAACGAGAGACTAGACGCTAATTGTGAAAGTGTGCGAGTGCAATATTCTTCGATAGATATGTGCGACGAGATAATGGACCTTGCTGAAAATATAGTAGGCAAAATTTCTAAAAAATTAAGCGAGAGCTTGAATAGTTAAAATAATACAGTATAAATATTATGTATAAATATGTAATGTATTATATTATATGATCTTTTTAAATAAATACTGTATGAGTGTAATAATTTTTGTCTTTTATTTTAGAATAGGTTAAATTTTTCAAATAATGTTTCATTATTAAATTCATAAGAGATGATAAATGATTAATGAGGTTGCTAATATTATGTATGTGTATACATACGATCTAATAATTATGATTTTCATAATAAACCATCATTTGAAATAAAATAAAAACTAAAATTTACTAAAAAAATCATTTATTAAGAACATACAATATTATCTTAATTACCGAATTATAAACATCTACTAGAAAATTTAAAATATATTATAATTTATTAAACATAGAAAACTGAAATATGTTATTATCAATACACCATTCTCTTATACACATAACATTTTTCAACGCACAAATCTTATTATGGTGAACACAGTTAGAAATATTTTGTTTATAATCTGTATATAATTTTAAAAAATTAGGGCACTCTTTTTCTCCTAAATCGACTATTTCACAGTCACTGCATATTTCATAAATCCATTTTATTTTCTCTAAGCCTTTAGTCAAAACCTTTTTATTTTTTAAATATGGTTTGATTATGCGTCTAAATTCTCTGTAATCAATATAGCCCTCACTCCACAGTATGCCACGATTTTGTTCTATCCAGTTAACATGCCTTTTTTCTTCACTTGACAAGCACTTATAGCAGTACGGTGGCTTTACCAAAAATGATTGCGTATGACTTTGATATAATACAGCTAACTCTTTAATAATAAATTCGTTTTTTGAATTTTTAAATCCTTGTAGATCTACAATTATTGTATCAGAATTCATGATATCTTTTTCACTATGTTGCTCAAAGGTCTATACTCAACAATACAATCGTTCAATATAAGGCAATATGCGGTGGTGTTTTGAGGAAATTCTTTATAGGTTTCAAGATCGACGCGTACGTCTATTGGTCCACTTTTCAGTGTTTCGTTTTGACGTGAACAATCGATAACAAATAATGAAGCCTTATTTTTAAAATCCGTGAAACTGAGCATGGGTTCCGAGCGACGTCCGTAGTATGACTGTTGAAATCTCACATACTGCTCGTAAATAAGACTATACTGGTCGTAATCAAAGTTTGTATTTAAACTTTCATAAGGAAAATAACACGAATTTAGAAATATTTTAACATCATGTAATCCACAGTGGTCAAACTGTGACATATCTTTCAAGGCTTGCCGATTTCTGTCCGTTTGTAAACCTATAATGACATACCGAGGTTTTTCTATTTGGGAAGATGTTTTGATCGACCACGTATGTTTTGTAGTTTGTGGAAGGACAGAATACTCGTACAGATCCCAATTTCTAAATACCATATTGATTGCATGATCTTTTTCTAAATATTTGAGTAGTTTGATTCTTTCTCGATCTGATACTTTAATATGGGGGACACGCCATATAATTTTTTTAATATCAATGTCATGAACAGCTTCGCCAGTATTAACCATTACAGAATTTACATTTGTATTATTTCTAAGTAATATTAATTCATGTTTACAATTAATTATGACTTTATTATAATCCTCTGCAAACCCTAAAATTTTGTTTAAAGGTATGGATAGTGAAAAATTTCCAGAAAAAGTACTTGTTGTACCATTAATATCCCATCCCCAAGATTTTGAAATCATCGATTCGTTTTCGTTCATGGATATAAGAGATTTCATAGTTGTAGTTATGCCGGCATTTTTAATTTTATCAATTTCTACTCCGTTCAGTTCATATCGGATATCTTGAAAGAAGTAAAGGCCTGGATTATTTGTGAAACTAACATGACTTACTTTTGTTTTATCGCTCTTGTGTACGTTAACATAACCTTCCAAGTACAGAGTACTAGCTGAAGGCAACACATATAAATCCTGTTGATTAATTGGTATACGTATCTCATCATTTTCTTTAAAACTGGTCACATAAGGCTTGTAAGAATGAAACTCAACACTTTCGATGGAATTGTCGTGTATAATAGGATCTGCCACGTTAAGGATACTCATTTTAGCAGACCGATTAGCTTGAGAAATTTCTTATTCTCTTTTGTTAACCTTATTTTAGGTCCTTTTTTGATGGTGGTATGTTTAGAAGTGGTAGTTTTTACTGGTGATGTGGTGTTTTTATTGAAATCGATCATTTTTTCTTAATATGCAAATATAATTGAATATCTTCGCCTCGTAAATTTATAAAACATAACATAAACATACATTCACGCCTTTTTCCCGAAGGGGTAGGCAGAGGTGTACCCAGGACTCAGTCCTATAGTAGATACACCCACATTTCGCCAGTATGTTATTGGTCCCATGTAATAGGGGGCGAGCCTATTGCCATCTACCGGGCACAGTTCCAGACTCCAGGCATTTATTGAGATAATTCCTAATGGAAAAATCCAATATTTAACACTTGCCTGACCTGGGGATCGAACCCGGGACCTCTTGATTGGCAGTCGAGCATGCGCCCTCTACGCCACCGAGGCAGTCGTAAATTTATCAAATTATTATTTGCATCAACTATTCTAATGGTAATAGAAGTGATACTATTCTGATTAACAGGAAAATATATTATATTTTTAGGTATTTCAATAATTTTGTAACCTGGAGCTACGCTCATTGAAAATTCGTGAACAATATGACCAGGATCTCCATTCACATATGAACCACTGATAATATCACATTCGATCCGTACCACTGTTGTCGACAGAATGCTGACAGGAAATTGAGATTCATGTAATATATTTGCTCTCAACAATTCATTACCAAAGCCTAAAAGCCTTCCTAGAGAACAATCTTTTTCAAAATGAATATCCTTAGAACAAAATATTGATGTTTTTAACGTGTTATTATTACAAAGCAGTTTAAATGAACAATCTTTAATGTTTTCTTTTAAATAGTCTCCGATATCATGAAGTTCATATGAACCTTCAGGTATTTCAATAACTTCATTCTCACCATAATAAAACTTATTATTATCACTATCTATATTTGGAATGGAGTTGAAAGTTGAAAAGTAAAGTAAACCACATTCATAGTCACCTTCAAGTTGAAGGGCAGGTGAATAATTTGTGGTTGAAATTGAAGAATTGCTTGTTATTGAAATCGCGAAAGACATGATGCAACTAACATTATTGCTCATAAAATGTCTTAATTTATATGATTTTCCCAATAGGTACTCAAGTACTTTAAACATAAATGACCACAATTCACAGTATTATAACTTTGATATTTAGAATAATTATAAAAAAAATTGTCATTATTTAAATACTTTATCAACTCCATTGGGGGTTTTAAGTCACCAAAACTATCAAAATATTCACAATAATCTCTATCTTTTACATATGCTACCCAGTGGGTTCCTTGATTTTTATAGTCATCTAAATTTATTACACCACACTCGATTCGTTTAGGTTTTTTAGGTAATCTATTTCTCATAAAAACTCCTCTAAAATATGGTATATTTTTTGCATGTTCTAAAATGTCCAAGTTGCTCAAGGCATGACTGGGTAGCCTTTTTAAAAGTTTTTTGAATTAGTGAAAAATATTCCAGAGCCTTTTTTGTAAGGTTTTATGTACAGGCCTTTCCCCAATGCTATTGCTTCCATCGTCTTATTGTGGCGTTCCGATTCTTGCAAATTTTTTTGAGCTGATTTATAGTCATTAACAGCTTTTGCAATACTTGCAGAACCTCCAGCTAATGCACCCAATGCAGATAGCCCCGCGAATAAAGGTATCAAAGGTAGAATTCCTCCTGTTTTTGGAATCGGTATAACACGAGGTAAACACGTGTTCGTTTTAGCAAATAACTTTTTTGCTAATGCGTATGCATGTTTTATAGCTGCTTTATTAGTTTTTGGTCTCAGTTTTTTGAGTCGTGATCCAATTGATGAAACGATATTCTTAAACGTTTTTGGTTTACCTCCAGCGCCTACTTTTACTTTAGCTTTCATAACTTTATTTACTAACCAGGAGGCAATTTTTTCCCCTTTGCCGGAGTTTTTTGATTTTAACCTTTGTTTTGCCATATTCATAAGTCTTAAATCAGCTTTATGTCGATCTTCTAGTTTGTAACTATTTGCGTAAGCTATATCGTGTTGTTTACAAGCTTCGTCTAACTCATTAACACCGGTGTCACCTCTTAATAATCGTTCTTGTAGCCTGGTACCCGGTCCACAATAATTGTATCCAGGCAAATGCAATTCCCAAGGTAAATTATTTATGAAATTATTTACAAGCCCACCTCCTTCCATTGATATCGTGATAATGAAAAAATCTTTGTTATACTTTGATTTATAATAGTTTATTTCTGTGTATCCAAGAATTATGACATTTGCTGAGACCTAACCATTTAACAAAAAGCTTGTTTCCTTTCTTTTTCAACACCTTTTCAATTAAGTATGCATCGGGATGCTTAGTTTTTTGAAGTTCTTGCTCGTAAAATGTACCTAAAATAGGTTGATTTTGTTGATCAACTATAAAATAAGTTACTGGATTGGTTTTATTCACTTTTGTAATAGAAAATAATTCAGTCGACCAATTAGGAGTGTATCCTTTTTGAAATGTTCCTTTATATTTACTGATGCGAACATAATCACCACATTTAAGTTTAGGTTTCTTCTCTTGAGAGATTCTTCGTGATTTATTTATGTTATTTCTGACTAATATTTCATTCAAAGGATTAATATCTACAGGTTTTAATTTAGTGGTACTATGCACTGTATTGTTATAATCATCAGTAATCATTTGCAATGGTTTACCAACCCATTTATAGTTACCCACCATATGGAAATGTTTGTATAACTTATGTTTGAGAGTTCTTATTAATCTTTCTACAATTGATGCTTTCTTAACAGAATATGAAGAGTAATGATTTATTTTGTGTTTTAACATTAAGTTTTTAAACACGTCGTTATAAAATTCTTTACCTAAGTCAGTCTGCAAGTTAAAAGGTTTTCGACCCAATTTCAGCAAACTTTCAAATGCATTTGCTACTTCTTGTTTTGATTTTGATTTAATACCAAAGGTCCATGATAATTTGGAAAAAGCGTCAATTATTACCAATATATATTTATAACCCCTGTTATATTTATAAAGATTCTGTATGTCAATCAAATCCGCTTGCCATAAGTCATCGATACCTTTCAATATAACAGAACGCCGCATGAAATTTTTTCTTGCTTGCTTATGAATTTCGTCAATTATTTCCTTTTTGCTCATTTTTCATCTTTTTCCTCTCATTTGTGGTTTGAAGTTTTGGTTGAAACTGATTAATTAACGATTGAATTTGATTTTTTAAATTTTTTAGCTCAGAATCAATTTCTGTTTTAGTATAAAACTTTCGAAGTTCTAAATCAACGTATTGCTTATTAACTGCATCATCAGAGGATACAGGCAAAATTACTCCTTTTAGCCTTGTCGACCTCAAATCAAAATCACCAGTTTCAGATTTATGTAAGGTATTATCTAATAAATTGAAACTATCCCTTGCTTGTAACAATCTTTTATGAACATGGTGTCCAAATTTGTCTATGTTCATTTTCTAGAAGTGCTTCTAGTCAACTATCAGACTAAACTGACCTCAAGAAATAAAACTAGGGCTAATATAACAAAATATTTATTTGATAATACCACATTCGCGCAGTTCCTCAATTATGGAAATTATTTCATTATCTAGACCAGTATTACCAGCATCACGAGAGGCAAACAGTAACTTCAATCTTTCAACCAGTTCATTAGGATCATCCCAGAATACGTAATCTGTATTTTGATTGACTTTTTTTAAGAGTGGTAATCCTGAACCAACCGGAAGGCTCTCAGTACTAGAGCAATGTTTAGTAAATTTGAAAAGTGGTTTGATTATATTCAAATATTTTGAACCTTTATTGCTTTTGATTGGTTTTTTTGGATCATAATCACGTCGATGTACATTGGTGTCCAATAATATTTTCTTGTAAGTCATTAAATCAGTCTCGGTCAACACTTTCATATCAGGTGTTTTTTTAAATAACAACTCATTTAACCCTGGCGTTCTTTTGTACGTTTCAGCTCCTATTGTTAATGAATCATCTGATAAAACCACTCGTGCGGTACCTATTTTAAGTTTGCCTCGGTCTGATTTTACACCAAAAGGAACATCAATATATGCTTCAGAAGAAAAAGACCAAGTAGGGTCATCGCAAGGTTCTAACGATTTAAATGATAATGAACTAGCATTTTGATCTGTGCACTCGCTTCCACTATCTAAATTATCCTCTTCTTCAGATTCTGTTGATAACTGTTTAGTTTGAGTGTCTTCATATTGAGTATCCATGGGTTGAAAATCTCTTTTGTCAATTTTGTTATGTTCACTAGATTCCGAAGAAAAAATCTCTTGTTTATTATTATCAATTGAATTATTCATTTTTGTCATTTTCTTGAGGGGATCTGTTATTGGTCTTAGTATAGCTTCTAACGCGTTATCCGAATCTGTTTTGAGACCTCGCATCATTTTAATTTTCTTCTTTACAGCGTCAGCTGATTTTATGATTTGTTTCTTTATTAATTTTTCTGAATTCATGTTCAAAGTGACTTAGCTATAGGAACACAAAATAAGTACTGAACAGATATTTTTCACAAACGAAATATATGTGATTGCTTAATCTAAAATAACAAATGTGTCAAATTTTTTTCTATAGCAACCCTGGTTCTTGTCACAATCTTTATTTATAACTAAAAAATTGTAAGGCTCACTCCAAATTTTAGTGCACATTTCACGAAACCGGTTCCACGTCATATCTGTAGTGACATGTTCATCGTAAACGTGTCTGAGATTAATATCATCTTGTTTAAAGATAACAAGAAGATTATGTCTCTGACAAGTTGCTTTGGAATTTTGCTATAAGTTTGGTTAAAGTAAAAACAATCTATGTTTTTGTGTCTACCCATCGCAAAATAATCACGTATATGATTTTGTTTTTCACAAGCAACATCGTCAAAAACTATAACTGAATTCGGATGGGCTTCTTTTGGACTCAAAACATTTTCATGTTCATGAAACTTTAAGAATTGTACTCCTGGTACCCGTTTTAACACTTGCTCTAAATATACATATTTAGGTTGGTACAATGTTTTAGAATATATATACACATTAAAAAACCGTAAACCATCTTCATGTAAGAGTAAGCCAACCACTAGATTTGTTTTGCCACAATTAGATGGACCACAAATAATACACCGAATAGTGTTAGGTAGAAGATTTCCATGTCGTCTTTTGTCATCATTACGTAGTGTCACACAAACTTCATCAAAAATCAAAGTTTGAGGTTGTTTCACAAACAACATGATGAATTTGCAAATGCTTCCGATGAAATGAACCGATTTTATATTTTTGTAAAATATATACCGATATCGTGAACGTATCAACGGAATGGAAAAATTTTACTTGCTCATACCATGAATCCGGTGAACGGTCCAAACCGTGAATCTGGTGAAATAACAGGCCACTGTCTGGTGCACGGCTACAAACGAACTCATTCGCTTATTGAGCGTTCTAAAACACCGGATTTTAACCGGATCGAGCGAACCGGAGAGCGAGATCCGTTTAAAATCGGTGTTTTAGAACTCTCAATAACCACCTACTAATGAAACTTAAAAAACTAAAACGTGAGTAACAATAATTGGCAGTCTTATCGCTCAGAGCGATCTCTTCCAGACAACCATTCGAAAAGAGGAGGAGGAGGAGAGGAGTAAAAGGACTTCGAATCCAGGGAAGCTGGGTCTAGAAAACCTTCCACTGTCTATCGTATATTGCCGGGTAGATAATGTTATTAGCAATAATATTCACAAACATAATAGCTTTCTTATTATCGCCGATTATTTATAATTTCATTTGAATAAAGTGAGGTTAAGTACTAAGATTTTTTTAATAACGACGCGCGTTCCTATTCCGGTAGAAAATTTGCTTAATTTTTTTTTTTTTTTTTTTTTATGATAGTGAGTGACAAGTCGAGCAAATCAGGTGCCTGATGGTAAACATCATGATTGCCCATATCAGACACAGTGCTACCCAGCGTTTTAAAATTCAAAATTCTGCGCGGCTCTGCACTGCGCCCTGAGATATGAGTTGTTGAATCTCATCATGCCCAGTAATTTCGCTGGTAACATTGCCCTTCATACCGGAACACAGTAATGTTTGCACATTACTGCTTGGCGGATGAATAACTGGCAAAGGTGTGGTACTTCCCCAGGCGGGCCCCTTAATTATTAATGGCGATACTAAAATATAATATAATTTATGCACATTTGAGAATCTTATCAAATAAAATCAAAATTTAATGTAGTCGACGTGGCCCTAAAACCATCAACTCCTTTGAGGGTTTTTATATTATTTTATTATAACACGAAACCCTAATTTTTCTTCTTAAAAAATAATAAAAATCTTTAGTAACTGCTTATAAAATCAGCTATCTGTCAGTGAAAGTCCCGTTAAAATAGGTCCAGCCGTTTCGGAGATAAACTCCAATGAAAAGGGTTTTATTTTTTACATGGTTCCGTGCTGGACCTCTTTTTAGGGTTCCATACTTTAAAAGGAAAAAAGGAGCCCTTATTCTTTTTTATTTTTATGATAGTGAGTAACAGACGAGCAAATCAGGTGCCTGATGGTAAGCATCATGATTGCCCATATCAGACACAGTGCCACCCAGTGTTTTAAAATTAAAAATTCTGTGCGGCACTGCACTGCGCCTGTCACCCTGAGTATATGAGTTGTTGAATCTCATCATGCCCAGTAATTTCGCTGGTAACATTGCTCTTCATACCGGAACACAGTAATGTTTGCACATTACTGCTTGGCGGATGAATAACTGGCCTTATAGGGTCAAGTCCCTTTTTCTCGGGGACGCGTTGAGGTATCAAGTTGAAACTCGACTAAGGTCTATGGTTCCTTGCTACTGTAAAAATATCAAACTTCTAAGTCAACACATTCAAAAGATATGGCCATTTTAACGCACATTTCCATACTTTACGCAACGGGTTGAAAACCTCTAGGGTACATTCCGTTGGCCTAGCATCACATCATGAAATTTGGCAAGAAACAAGATCTTGTACCACAAATAGAGGAATAGATCCCAAAACCGTAAAATTTTACAAAAAAAAAAGTGATAACTAATATATTTACGATATAAACTCAAACTCAAACAGATTTATTCAAATAGGTCATAATCTGACACTTTTGTACGTCAATGAAGATACAGTACTGAGTCTACCGTGCGTTCGGAAAGATACCTCTACAAGAAGAACGCACAAGAAACTTGTAGGGCTTAATTTTTTCAACAGATAGTTTCACAATATTTGGTTTGCTTACATTCGTTTTCTTTGAAGGTGCCGCGAGGTGACTATGCAGAAGTTTCCAGGCATCTTTGTCCTCTATGTACTGGTTGACTTTATAATATGCCTTCTTTAGTAAAGTAGATTTTATATAGGTTTTGAATTTACCCTCTGAGAGCCCAGTTATCTCTTTTGGGATTTTATTATAGAAACGTACACTATTTTTTAAGAATGTCTTTTTATTTGTTTTAGATAATCTAAAGCTAGGTACAGCTATTTTGTCTTTATTCCTAGTATTAAAATTATGAAGGTCACTATTTAATTTTAATTTATGTAAATTTTTACGCACATACATGATGTTCTCATAAATGTAAGTAATAAGGATGGTAGGGTCAGTATGTTTATTTCTTTAAATAATTCCCTCAGGGATTCGCGTGGACGCATCTCATAGATGGCACGAATCGCACGTTTTTGTAGTATAAAGATAGTTTCTATATCTGCAGCTGACCCCCACAACAGAATCCCATAAGACATCAAGCTATGGAAATATGCAAAGTACACTAATCTCGCCGTGGCTACATCTGTTAGTTGCCTAATTTTATAAACCGCGTAAGCTGCAGAGCTTAGTTTCCCTGAGAGCTCGGTGATATGAGTGCTCCATTGCAGTTTAGAGTCTATATTTATGCCAAGGAACAAAGTTGCATTGTCAATATTGAGTCTTTCACCGTCAAGAACTATGATTGGTTCTATACTTCTGACGTTAGGCAACGAAAATTTCAAACATTTAGTCTTTTTCGCATTCAATAACAGATTGTTTGCTGTGAACCATCTGGATATACTTGCTAAAGTATTATTAACATGTACTAGTGAAGTATCCTTCCTATCAACTTTAAAAATCAATGACGTATCATCGGCAAATAGAACTATATCTGCTAGACCGTGGACCATGTAAGGCAAATCGTTAATATATGCCAAAAACAGGAAAGGACCCAAAATTGATCCCTGTGGGACTCCTATCTTGACAGGAGAACTAGCAGATGTGATACCATTGACGCTAACCTTCTGCTGCCTACTAGACAAGTATGATTCCACCAGGTTCAGGGCATTCCCATGAATTCCATATACTTCTAACTTGCTAATATCTAATAGGTATTAGGTATGGAACCCAACACTAAGCATACCAATGCATGCCTTAACTATTTTTATTTTAAACGGAAAGTAGCCATGAGTTTTGGGGGGAAACCGAAGAGTACAGTTTGGCTCCCGTATCTTTATCAATTATCGGTGCATTTTCGAGTGTTTAACGTGTAATAATGGTGAAATATTACGTGTTGAGTGTTTTCGAAGATACACAAGTCTCTTGGCAAGTGATGCGAGAGTTGAAATGTGATTTTTCGTGTTCCCACCAAAATTCCGGCAGCTTCTTGCAAAGACCACTTTACTAGAGCTGTGACTTGACCGGGCTTGCCCTGACTCTGAATTGACCATAATAACTTGAAAATTTATATAACTTGACACTGGCAAAACATTCGTGTGGGTCCATAAAAGAAGAAAAGAAATAAAAATGGCTATAATACATTTCAACATGAAATTTTATAAGTAACAGAGTAAGTACTTACTTTTGACATACTTCCTTTTTTGCTTGACCGGTTTCGATTCAGTTCTGAGTGTGTTTAATGGGACGTCGTCTTCTGAGTCACTAGAGTACGTGTCTATTGAATTATCAACCTCTGGTTCCGACTTTATTTGCAGTTTTTCTAAAATACATAATTAATTAACGTTTTCGTTCCCGTGGGAATATCGGAATAAAAAGTACCCTCTGTGTTATTTTAGGGTCTCAGCTATCTACATACAAAATTTCAGCTTAATCGGTTCAGTAGTTTTAGTGTGAAAACGGAACAAACATACACACACAAAAAAACAGCGCTAGATGGCGCCTGGATCGAGTTAGAACTCTTTAGCGTTATGTTTGCCTGTAACAAAGGTAACTTATTTACATTGTAATGAGATTTTACATTTATAATATTAGTAATAATAATAATAATATGTGACTACTTCCACACACAAGCATCTGGTCCTAAACTAGGCTAGAAGCCTGTACTATGGTAACCAGATGACTGATATACATCTATACTAATATTATAAAGAGAGAAACTTTGTTTTTTTGTTTTTTTGTTTGTAACGAATAGGCTCTGAAACTACTGGACCGATTTTAAAAATTCTTTCACTTATGGATAGCTTAATTCAGTGTGAGTGACATAGGCTATATGAGATTTTGAAAAAAAATAGGGATCCGTAAGAAAACTGCAATATTGTGAACCAAGGTGTCACATAATATAATTACCATATTCATAAATTTGCGTGCGCTGTGAAATCCATTGATGGTAGAATAATATAATGTACTAGGGGTTTGTAGTACTTATCAATATCTACAAAATAGTCCACGGAAATTTTATCCATTTATTTTGGTTTAGTCACAATAATCGAAACAGACATTATATGCATGCAGTATGAAAACTATTGGTGGTAGAGTAAAGTAATGTACTAGGAGATTGTAGTACTTATCAATACCTACAAAACAGTATACATAGATTATATCCATCTTTTCTGGTTTAGTCACAATAATCGAAGCAGTGATTATTTTTCATGCGGTGTGAAAACTATTGGTGGTAGATTAAAGTAATGTACTAGGGGTTTGTAGTACTTATCAATATCTTCAAAATAGCCCACGATAAATTTATACATGTGTTAAGGTTTGGTCATTGTAACAGAAATAGTCCTTAATTTGCGTGCGCTGCGTAAACCATTAGGGTTATATCTATTAAAATACAATGTATCACGAATTTACTCCTGTTAAACGTTCACTATACCTACTTCTGCTACCGTGCGAAGCCGGAGCGGGCCGCTAGTACTTATATAAGCTTATAACACACAGGGACAGATCAACACAGACATGTTCATGCACACAAATGTTTGACCTAGCCGGGGATCTAGTAGGTAGTAGACTGGAGATTAAAGCAAGCTGTGAAGTTAAATTACCTTCAGAATCTTGATCTACGATTTCTGATATGTTATGTTTAATGCTATCGTCATTTATTGCATCCATTAGCGTTACATACTCAATAGGGGTTGTAGAATAATTGTACATAACAGGCTGCAATGTTTCTCTGTACTGAAATAGAAGACAATTATTAAAACACTCTTTGTGGCATGAAGGTCTCTAGATAAAGTGTACATGGCCTTCTGGGAATTTGACACAATCCTATGAAAAATTTACAAAATCGATGTTTTGTATTCCCCTGTTTCCTCCGAACATAATAAACCTATTCTATAAGTTTATATAATGATATTTTTATAGTGAAGTAACCTATGTCCCTGTCATTTTAGTTTTTCATATAAACCCTTGGTTTTTGGCATAGTGAACTTCCAAAATTATAACATCTTTGACTAATTAAGTTAGCGTTACTAATGAAATGTGATAGGGCTCTTAAGACGTTGTGTTAAGCTGTTGTAGTGGTAGGCCTCTTTTGCAAGGGGCCGCCTGGGGAAGTACCACACCTTTGCCAGTTATTCATCCGCCAAGCAGTAATGTGCAAGCATTACTGTGTTCCGGTCTGAAGAGCAATGTTACCAGCGAAATTACTGGGCATGATGAGATTCAACAACTAATATCTCGAGGTGACAGGCGCAGTGTAGTGCCGTGCACAATTTTAAATATTAAAACAATGGGTGGCACTGTGTCTGATATGGGTAATCATGATGCTTACCCTCAGCCACCTGATTTGCTCGTTTTGTTACTCACTATCATAAAAAAACATAATAAAGATGGTCAATACTTACAGAACCCCTGCTAACCAAATCAGTAAGTAAACAGTCAGATGTTCGTGCGGTGCGAGCAAACTTGGCACATCTTCTCAACAGTGACAGGCAGATAAAACATAACATGTTCGTCATATTTGGTGTTATTAACTGTAATCATTGGAAATATAATTAATTTAGATGTTCGACTATGTTTAGACTGCCTCGGTGGCGTTGAGGGCGCATGTTCGACTGCCAATCAAGAGGTCCCGGGTTCGATCCCCAGATCAGTCATAGTGTTAAATATTGGATTTTTCCATCAACTTCCACTTTCATCACATTCTTCATGCATGCTTGTCGGTTGTTGGTACTTTAGACCTGGCCTTTCCTTAAGATTACATCAACTTGTTCATGAAAGGTACGCCAAGATCGACCCCCTACCAACTTGACCATTCACACTAGCCTTATAAATCTCCTTTGTCAATCTCCTTTCGTCCATCCTCTCCACATGTCCGAACCATCTAAGCAATCCTATAGTAGGTACATGCACATATATTACATTATTATTTAAATATGTTGTATTTCCAGCGGAACCCTAAACTAGGCGATATCCTGTATCTTATGGCCCAGAGATACGATTAAAAATTATTTTTAAAGTCTGCTATGAAACACAAGTAACTCGAAGCTAATAATCATGAACAATACAGTAGATCGTCTACTTTAAATCTGCAGGTAACACATTGTTAAAATATTCTGCATGAAGAGGACTTGAGGAAGAAGAAATAAGAAGCTCTTATTTATGGTGAACGAATATTTATCCGAGCCTAACAAAATTCTTATAACAGGCGCCATTACAGGTCATGGACTCGTTAAATAATATCTATTCGTTTTGGGTGTTACAGACAGCCGACAGCCCTCTATGCCGAGCGTGCATGGATGCGGAGGAGACAGCAGCTGCTCATGTCCTTCTCGAGTGTACAGGAGTAGCTTTTTTTAAGGTTATGCTTTGAATATATATTTTACCTTTGTTCCGGCAAGTTTTTCATATATTTCTTGAAGTTCCATACTGGTTACTATGTGCATTTTATTATAACTTGATAGGCACACTCGGCATACGTTAGTAATATTCATTTTTATTAAAACCTAATTCTATGTAAAAAATATTATAATCAAAACAATACATATACATAGAGCAATACTTTAAAACAATATACAAAGCGAACTTTTTTCTTTATGATTTATGCCACAGAATACAAACCATTTATGCACAGAACAAAAGAAACGATTTATGATTCGTTGGATTCGTTTTGGATTTATGGATCCACACGAATCTATTGCCAGTATAATGATCAAAGAACACAATATCCTGTATTTAGCTTGTTCAATGAAAGCTGAACAAAAACCTGATTTTTGCCTAATTACTTATTAAGTTGTAATAATATGGTTTAAAATTAATCAATTGAATAATAAATTGGTGGCACTTCGCTTGGCGTAATAGCGCTATGCTATTTGCGCAACGTATTCGCCATTTTGACCGAATAATCTAAACACCACAAATATAAGACAGTCGACGTCTGCGTCGACTGTCGACAGCTTTATACCTGGATGTTCTTTGTGTTCTGTGACTTGGATGCCCAAATATTAAGGTGTATAATCGATTTTTTTAGTAATCGATTATTTTTTCATATCCCTAACTACGTCCCATTCGGTCTCTGATTCGGTCCCATGGCCCATAGATAATACATATAACCATGGCCCATGCCACAGGCCCATGCAGACTGCAAGTGTGTTCTGTGGGTTCTGTGGCTGCAAACTAATTATAGTGATCTGTGGGCTGCAAGGCCCATGCCTATTACTACAAATTCTAACTTCTAACCTCAAAATTTGATTACTATAAATATTTATTTACGTGCGTAATGGATTTTATTCTTTAAAAAATAATTAGCTATTAGTAATGGAAGAACTAGTGGTAGACGAGGTGTATCCTAAAACAGACTCGAGCCCAGTGATATTAAACTTTCAAAACGGGTATCCACGCGAAGACTTCGCGGAACAAGAATGTGCTATTGTAGAAAACAAAATAACAGGAAGGAAAACTTACGCTACTGAAATAAACCATTTCTTGTACACAGGCGAGGAGCAAGAAGAGCCTTTCGAGAAAACTTTTCTGTTGGCGCGAAATCGAAAAACCGGAAAAGTGAGGTTGTACGAAGTGTCTACAGTAGATGTTAAACCTTTATTTAAAAGCGATATCGACACAACGGTGACTGAAAGCTCCTTCGCCGAGCTCGGGAGAAAATTCGGCTCCAAACGATTCAAGAAAGTTATAGAACAGAACGAAAAGCTTAAAGTTAACGAAGAAATTGTAACAGAACAGTTAAAAAATGTATCGCACAATGTATCTATAGACCAATTAGATTTATCAACGTTTAATAGGACTGATTCGGAGAACTTTTATCTGCCTCCTGTCAATCGAGAAGCAACAAGAATAGAAGATGTGTATAAACTCAATGCAATTTTATCAAAAGACGAATATGAAACAATATACAGTGAAATATCAGACAAATCCTTCGTTAAAGACCTATTCCCTTACATACATGAGCTTTATACGGAAAAATGGACGAATGAACAGCTTGTTTTATCGTTATATGCTAGTTCTTTACTCAAAATGAACAATTTACTAATAAGTGATGTGAGGAAGAAGTCTTACATTGCATGCCCCGAATCACCAACGTTAAACAACATAATCTTAAATGATTTCTATGTTTACAAACAACATGTACGTACCAGACCAGCCCAATACAAAGACAAAGCAATATGCCATGCAATAGTCTTCATATTCCTTATAAATAACTTCAAATTAAACATAGAATCATTGTGCAAACACTCCAAGCAAGTCATAAAGACGGCGATATTAAAGATCAACATGACAGGTGCGTACCCAACGACGGTAGGCACGAAAAAGTTTGCCGTATTAAAATTGCCTTTGAACAAAGCTACGGCGAATTTTGGACGCAGAAGAACCATGAAACTTTAAAGAATTAAATTAATTTTAATACAATTCAGTTTTTTATTGATTACTAATAACATTACAAAGTTACTGAAGTATGTCCCTACTAATATTACAAATCTGAAATCTCACTATAATGTAAAAAAATTACCTTCGTAACAGGTGAACAAAACGCTGGCATTTTCTATCTCAAACCCAGCTCCATCTGGTGCTATTATTTTGTGTGTATGTTTGTTCCATTTTCACACTAAAACTACTGAACAGATCGAGCTTTAATTTGGTTTTAGCTTAGACCCAGGAATAACACATAGGTTGTACCTCGGAACCCCGAGGTCGCTCACCGAGATTGTCAGCAACCTGAAAGGGCTGCTGAAATTCTTTGGAGAGCTAGGGTGGCTCGAGTGAAGAATCACACCCCACCCACACGCAAAATAGGCGCATTGTCGTCGAGTTGCGGAGAACTGCCTGCGTATTTGACTTGAACACATAGGTTATAGGATACTTTTTATCTCGATACTTCCACAGGAATGAAGGTGAAACCGTGGCTCAAAGCAAGTTTTAAATAGTTGTTGCCAATGGTTATTGGTATTCAGTCAGCATCCTCTTAAGTGGCATTGTATTCATCATTTAGTACAGTATGTTACATAAGTGTTGCTCAAGTATAATAATATGGGAGTTAGATTAAACCGGTAATGAATAGCTGTTCGCTAGTAAATAAATATAAATATGGGACAACTTCCACACACGGTCACCTGGTCCCAAACTAGGCTAGAAGCCTGTACTATGGTAACCCGGGGCCTGCGGCACAGAAAGCAGAGTTACTACCGTCTATGCCAACGAGGCTGTCAATTATTTTATTATTGACTACAAAATATATAGAACCACTGATTTCAATAGCTGTGTCCCGCTGTTTAACCCTCATAATCTTCATTCCCGTGGGAATACCAAATTTCAGTCAAATCGGTTCAGTAGTTTTAGTGTGAAAGTGTAACAGATATCCTCATCCATTCTCACAAACTTTTGCATTTGTAATATTAGTACTAGATAATAATATGAGACAACTTCCACACACGGTCATCTGGTCCCAAACTAGGCTCAAAGCCTGTACTATGGTAACCAGATGACTGAAGATACATACTAATAAGTAACAAATGATTTTTCTAAAAGGGTCATTCCTGCTGGTCCCCGTCACTTCGTGTAGACTCCTACTGGTGACAACAACAACGGACTTTTTTAAAAGGTCCCCAGTGGCGACATGTGGGTAAACTTTCCAAAAATTCCAGTTTTCAGTAGGAACTAGGAACGATTCTCAGTTGTTTAGCTAAAGGTGGTTCTCCTAGACTTTTTGACGCCCAGCGGAGCTTGTTTGCCCAGCTTGTAGTCATTAATCGTCCCCACTGATGACAACTGGAAAATATTTTCAAAAAGTTGTCCCCACTGGTGACAAGTGGAAAATTATTTAAAATTTTATCAGTTGTCTTCAATGTGCACGACGAGAGGGGACCAGAGGGAATGACCCATCTAAACGGGCCAAGACATTTCCATTAGTTTGGCATAAAATGTTATGTCATAGAAAAATATCCTTATCTATATTAACATAACATAATGTTATGTTATGTATATTATATTAATAATTAATACATTATGTGATGCAGTGACTTTCTAAATGAACTCTTTCTATTCTCACAAGAGTTATAATTACTTATTCAAATATGTAACGATGTAGTTTTAGTTATAATCAAAATCAGTCACATAAATACTTGCAGCATTTTTGGAAATTCGCGGCAATTTCGGAGATAGTCCTTAAAAAATCACCCTGTATACAACATCAAATTCCTATAGCCTATCAAATCTAAGAAGTTCCATTTAACAGTTCTTTACCTAGAGATTTGTATTTATCGTATACAAATCGTCCATCTCGCTCGCTCTCAAGTACTTAGGCATTGAATTTCCAAAAATCATATTATGTTCTGTTTCTCAATCATACCATTTATATTTATATTATTTTACAGATATTTATTTTATAATTTAACAGAAGTGATCGAAAAAAAAAGCAGTTATTTCCTTATTTTTTCGATCTACTCCATCCAATAAACATGAAAAAAAAAAGCTAAATATACTTAATACATTCATACTCTAAAGATAAACAAATACAACGATTATTTTTTGGTAATTCACATTTTGTGATTCATTATTCTTCAATAATAAAAATTGTGCGAGCGAGATGGAAAGTTTGCCTGCTACAGGCGCCTTAAGAGGTTACATGAGGGGTGATTTTTCCATACAAATGTATTCCCGTGTAGGAAACACCCTAGATAATTGCGTCAGAGCAATGATTTTTTTTATAAAATCTAGGTCTTCAGTGAGCATGTCCCTGTCATTTTCATTTTTCTACAAACTCATTGTTAAATGAAGTATGACCCTTTAAAAACATGAAAAACTGTCCCAGTTTTACTCGCGTAATTAGACGTTCACTAGAAATAAATGAAGCGTTAAGGAACAAAAATAAAATAACAGGGACATAGCCTAATTCATCTTCTAATTTTCAAGATAAAAATTTATGGATAAAATCAATTATTCTCGGAGGAAACACGGGAATACAAAACATCGATTTCGTAAATTTTCCATAGGATTGTGTCAAACTGCTAAGAGGTCGTGTATCCTGTTAATATAAAATTGTTTGAGTTACGTTGAAAAGATGTAACATCAAAAAACGGTTCGTCTTAGATTATTTGATGGACTGTAGAATGTGTCAAATTCTACACAGTATGGGAAACTTTCAAAATAATCAACTATGGTCAATGAAGTTTTATATAACGTGAGGTAGATGCCATTAGCCCTGCTTTGGCGAACTCAAGTCAAGCTGATTGACTTGAGTACGCCAACTCAGTCGCACCTTGATTTGCTGCTTACGTAGCTGTGAACTGTGCTGTGAACCTGTGTTTATGTCTTTCTGACAACTGGGTTTTATATATCTCTGCTATCATTCATTTTAATGAGTGATGGAAGCAAAGCTGTGTATATTATGCGTTATATAAGTAGGTACAACAGAATTTTGGCACCTACTATTTAAGAGCTGTTTTTAGTGAGTATAACGCATTTAAGTATATTCTACGATAGACAAGAACGTTCTTTAAAAATATTTGCTTAAATTCTGTTACTTAGTTTATTAAATTTGCGTTTATTTATTAAGGTCAAATACGTTAAGAATAGTTTGTAATCTAATCAAAAAATAAATACTCGATTTGTTTTCCCGTAATATTAGCACAGCTCCGTACGCGTCCACACTGCATGGATGTCGAAGCTACACTAAAGGTGCACGGATTGAAGTGCACTTTAGTCGAGCAAAGTGAGTGTTTGGAAAGCGAAATCTAGTACGTAGTACCAGTAGTACATTAATATTGTTGGTATAACGTCTCTATTTGTATAAAATCTCATTGACTATAGTCACCTGTTACTACATATTACATGTAAGTTAAATGTACAGTCTATCCTTTCAATTGCTCTTATTACACTACTAGCCTACATAATACTTATTAGCTTATTATAATAATTATTAAAAATATATTTTTACAATTAGCTGAATGAGATACATTTTCTTATAACATAGAATAAACTAAATCAGATCAATTAAAAATAAAAGAGTACTTAATTAATAGTAATAGTGTTTCACACAAAAACTTATCAAAAACAGTCCATTCCTACTCTATTTAAAATGCAGGGACAAAAACGGTCATTGACTCTAGGCAGTATAGTAAGGTACAGTACTATAGAAACATAACATTACGTCATTTTCCCAAAGGGCTAGGCAGTGTACCCAGTCCCTTTGTAGGTACAGTACCGTGTGATGAAACGTAAACACCAACGGAAAGCATTTAAAGCATGGGTTTTATAGTTTCTGGCATTTTTCTGACTGCATTTGAAACAAAGTATAGCGGTAAATATATCAGTATTTCATGATAGCTATCTATTATTTAACTCGCCCGGTTTTCCATCACCACATCCAATGGAGACGCAGGTCGCTACATCAAGGACACAAGCCAGACACGAGTGCCAGGATTGGATTATTCCCTTGTGTCACTGACGTAGCTCGAGTCAAAAAGGATGACGTCGTCGGATGCTCCAGTGTCCAGCGAAACACGGGTATATTTCTGGCTCCTTCGTTTTGGCCCGAAGGTATCGTTCTCCGGCGCTGTCGGGGAGCGATACCCAAAATATTATGTACCTAAATGTTAGCCTAAAAGGTATATATTTGTATGGGCCTCTGATACTTTAGAATTAAGTTTAATTTTGCCTTAAATAAATGATTTATAATGGCCTATTTTAAGGCGACATCGGTTCTGCTTTTACATCCACCATTTCTGCTGGTTCGACTTTGACATCGCAAGTGGTACTTTCTGGTTCCATAAACTCATGTAACGATCCAAGCCCTGAATGTTTAGCTTCGTCGTCAGACATCTGAGTCGTGCATAGATCGCTCAAAATCAACTTTGATTTACTACCGTCAGTATTGATTAACTTGTGTCGCTGAATGGCAAATTCTAACGCGTTAAACGACGATTTACACGTCTCGCATTTGAAAACTACTGAATCTTTTATGGATTTGACCTTATTGTAAACAGCTACGTTATAATCATTGCTGAAGTTCTTGATGCATTCTGCGCAGTCGACGTTGAAATCGCGTTTTCGGCAGCCAAAGTTTGCCAAGTCTTCGGATTGAAATTCCGCATGGAACTTCTTAATGTGTCGCTTCAAAGTTTTTCGTGTGCTAAAATCTTTCATGCAAATTATACATCTTGGAAGAACCTTCTGCTTGGCTGTGGAATCGGATTTTCCATGACACAAATCGTTGTGCTGATCGAACTTTATAGACCCTTTAAAAACTAAGTTGCATTCTTCACATTTGTATATTTCGTCTTCAGCTAAATGCTTGGTTTCTAAGTGAATTTTCAACGCCTCTTTCGATCCAAACGAAACTGAACACAAATCGCAAGGATAAGTGTTCATGTTGAAAGAGTGTAGCAACTTTAGGTGTATTTTACAAGATTTCGCAGACTCGAATCTCTTATGACATATATGGCATTGTGGAAACGTAGTCGAGTTGGGATGCTTCGTTCTTACGTGTTTTCGTAAACTTCTTTTCTCTTTAAATAGCGTTTCACACTCAATACATTTGTATCTTTGCATGCCCATGTGTGTGTATTCAATATGGCGTCGAATATTTCGCTTGGACTTAAACATTTTATCACAAAAATCGCATTTTGATAGAGCGACATTGCTGTGGACTATTTTAATATGTGACGCTAAGTAGTACTTATTATTGCAGATTTTTCCGCAATATCCACATTCTTCTGCCTCATCAGTGGTATGTTTCAATTTTATATGATGTTTCAGAGATCTTTCGCTATAGTAGATCCTATCGCAGTGCACGCATCTAACAGAATTTGAGTCTAACTCGTCAGTTTTTGTCGAAGTGATGTTAGAATCGGCAATTTGAGCTTGAGGATGGAATATTCTCGTGTGAAATTTTAAGCTCGACTTGTCAGTGAAAAGTTTATCGCAGTGACTACAAGAGTTCACGTCTGGCGGCGGCAAACATATCCTCTTATGTTCGTACAGAGTATCTTTACTATAAAACTTACTAAAGCATACATTGCACGTGGACAAATTGTATTCCGTATCGTGATTAACTTTCATATGGTCTTTTAGCTCGTAAACGCTAAAAAATCCTATGAAACAAAACTCACATTTGAAAACTTGCTTGTTCTTGGTTTGTTTTTGTAGCACCTTTCGACAGTAGTCATAAAACACTTCAAACGAATGTTCCTCTTTTACGTGTTGTCGCAACGACGGCTCATCGGCGAATGACTCGTTGCAAGTCTCGCACGTAAATTCGTCAAAATCTGATTCGACGGAATTGTCGCTCAAATTAATGTTTTCTTCATTAACTTCACTGAATTGTACTTCGCATTGAACTTCGTCTTCGCTGTTATGCGTCGTTCGAATGTGTCTTCTTAAACTCTGATTAGATGTGTAGACTTTTGGGCAAATATGACATCTGTGATCTTCTTTAGCTTTGTGCAGCATTTCTATATGCCTTTTTAAGTTTCTGTTATTAGTGTATACTTTGTCACAAAGGTGGCATTTTATAGAGTTTTCGTTTAGAATATGCGCTGCTTGTATGTGAGCTACTAACGTATTTTTACTTTTAAAGGCTTTATTACAAAGATCACACGTTGGGTACTCTATATCAGGGTTATGCAGCAACTTTACATGCCGTTTCAAATTTCTTTCCGTAGTGAAAGTTTTCGAGCAAATCCTGCAGCGAATCTCCGGTCCTACGCCTTGTAAATGAACGGTGATCATATGCGACATGATGTTTTGTTTTCTCGTAAAGATTCTGCCACATATGTCGCATTCAGGGTAAGGCTGGCCATTTCTGTTGTGGCCACGCGATAGGTGAAGTTGCAAGCCAGCTGGGCTTCCGAACTGCTGTTCACAGATCTCGCAGTGGCATGAAGAGTTGATATGACAGTTTTCCATATGAGTTTGAAGGTTGTACTTTCTCGTGAATGACCGACTGCAATAGTCGCAGATGTAGTCGCTTAGCGACATGATTTAGAAGTATTTTTGACTTATGATGTCAATTTGGTTAATAGATTGATAAGGTGTGCTCCAAGGCGTCGTTTTGGGGCCTCAAATATTTATCATATATTTTGATACAAGTGACCTAGCTACAGTAGCTAGTAGTCTTTGTGTTAGTGTGCGTGTGTGTTAAATGCGTGGTAAAATATAATTTAATACTTTATCCTAATTAATAATAACTTTTATGAGTAATATTGATATTAAGTACAAAAAATATGTACCTTATTAGTTTAGAGTACAGTAATTTAAAATAAAATTATTGATATAACATTACTAACACATAAAACTTACGATTTCCTATCAATGAGTATTAAAACTTAATTATTTGAATACTAACCTTAAGAATTATACTTAGCTTCAACAACTAAAATCCATCTGCAGATTATAATCCTACGCCACTGACACCACAAAACTTACACTGACAAAATCGGCGTATTTTAAGCACTATGGTGCCACAAATTAGGACATATTACATAGAAAAATATAACTCTACCATTTGGCTAAGCCATAGTTGTGTAGAAAGGAAACAAAGACGAGAATATGAAATGAAAACTTATCAGTCTTAATTTGACTCTAAAATCTTGTTCTTGGGTAACATACAAATTGCATATTATTGTAATAATTGGATGTGAGCATACCTACTATGAGACTGGGTACGCCTCTATCTAACCCTTTCCTTCCCGAGAGCTGAGGGTTGAGTTCAGTGGTGCAAATTAGGAGAGGAGAGGCCTTTGTCCAACATTGACAAATCATGGGAGGTGATAATCTTTTCAAAGGCAAATAAAGAATTATGGGCTATGAAAATGTTGCCATATTAAAAAACAGTCTATGGTCTTACTAAGTGTTGGTCAGTCTATGCTTCCGTATTTTCGTTAAAAAGCTGACAAACTTTTTCTACCAGTTGAAAATTCCAATCTTCTCAATTGCTAATTATGATTATTTTCCTTAGACGTTATATCCATCCTTTCATGTCTTGATGTGTTTTTAACTTTGAATACCTTCAAAAGTAAAATTTTTGATAACATCCATTTCCGTTACAAATTTTCGAATCTGTAATGAAAAGAGATAAATATATATTAATATATTACCAACATAATGGCTTAGTTGGCCTCTGGCTTCCGAGCAGCAGATCATATGTTTGAACCCCAGCCTCGTCAAACATTTATGCACATGACCATTTCTTTAAGCTATTTACGTTATTCCAGGGTCTAAACTATCTACATACCGAATTTCAGCATAATCAGATCAGTAGTTTTGCCGTGAAAGAGTAACAAACATCCACTCATCCTCACGAACTTTCCCATTTATAATATTAGTAGGACCTAAGTTTCGCTTACTAAAGTGCAGGCTTTTAAATAACATTGCGCCTTATTCTCATAGGGGTAGGCAGAAGTGTACCTAGGACCCAGTCCCATTATTGGTACACCCTCACATCACCAGCCTATTGCCATCTACCGGGCAGTTCCAGACTCCAGGCTGTCATTGAGATAATTCCTAATGGAAAAATCCAATAATAATGTATTATGTATTATTTTATTATAAGCAAGTGTAAGCAAGTGGCTTTGTCCGCTCACAATTATGAAATATGGGAGTTTTATATCAAAACTTTGACCGCCTTTTTGAACCCCTTAGAATGTGAATTTTCAAAAATCCCTTTTTAGCACACGCCCGGACAACGAAAAGAACTTACATTCCAAATTTCAAGTCACTAGGTTCAGTGGATTGGGCTCTGCGTTAAATGACAGTCAGTGAGTCATTAATAATAATTTTATAGTGATGAACGAAGTATCAATGATTGATTTATCGCTAACGCACCGATTTAGACGATTCGAGATGGCCAGGAGTGCGTGGTTTCATATTCATTTAAAGAATTCTAAAATTCGTTTCGTTCGGCGCGATCGGCTCTGATAGATGTGCGTTCAACTCAAGAAAAGCCGGTAATGGACAGATTTAAATGACTAAAAAACCTTTTGTTATGACTGAGCCTCTTTTAATCTGCAGGCAGAAATTGTAAGAAATTTCCTATATTTTCAGCAACAGCAGAGAAAAGGTCATGCTGGGGGCTTTATATTTAAAAAATAAAGGTTCAATTTAATGTTTCTGCTCTATGATCATTAAAATAAAACGATTTTTGGGATTAAAATATTTACGGTGTTGTGTTTCAGAAAAGTACCTGGTTTTGCGATTTTCAGGTGAGCTCCCACTGGTTATTGTGCTATTTAGATGCCGATAGTAATTTCCATGTAAAATTCTCTCCTTATACATTTAAATCTTCGATATAACGAAATATTTACAAACAAAATAAGTTGAGTTTAATTTTCGCTTTCTCCACCTCCATTGTCAATTCCACAGATCACTATAATTTGGTCAATTCAATTCAATTCTTAATTTGTGGCTTGTGAAAGTGTTTTTAACACCACAACTTTGCCAATAACACGTTGGGAGATTGGACATCAAACGATGGAAATTAACCAACAAGTGTTTTTGAATTTTGAACACAATCAGCAATCATATTCTACAGCTTGATACTAAACTATAATCTACACTACAATAAATATAAAAAAGAAACTTATACCTCCTTTGATAAACTATTTACTAAGTATATACAACTAATAATTACAATCTATACACAAACCTATATAACATAATTACGAACATCTTTGATTTTGTTTATGACAGTGATAGTTGACAGTATCAATATGTCCATCAAACGTCAAGTGAATTTTGGCGGGAAGCTGAAGAGTACAGTTTGGCTCCCGTATCTTTATCAATTATCAGTGCATTTTCGAGTGTTTAACGTGTAATAACGGTGGAATATTACGTGTTGTGTTTTCAAAAATACACAAGTTTCTTGGCAAGTAAAGCCTAAAGTTGAAATGTGGTTTTTCGTGTTCCCACCAAAATTCCGGCAGCTTCTTGTAAATACCACCACTTTACTAGAGCTGTGACTTGACTAATTGACCATATTAACTTGAAAATGTATATAACTTGACACTGGCAAATACACTAACGTGTGAATCCATGATTGTCCCGTGTAAGCAGACTGTAAATACAAAACTTGACACTGGCAATACATTCGTGTGGGTCCATAAAAGAAGAAAAAAAAAGTTAAGTGATTTTTTTATAGCACCTCGTGGCTTGTGCATTCGCTATAGTAGAAAATAATGTGCTTCCATAATTTCCATGTCTTTCTATTCTGTTACGCCTCCAATATCATAAATAAAATATCAGATGTGTACAGCAAATATTTAATCATAAATATGTAAGTAAATAGTATTCATTTCCTAAAGCTATTACTAATTCCTATCTTATAAAAAAAATCCTACATTGTTATAAATTAGTTTAATAATATTAGATCATAGCATTAATATCAGCGTATATTTATTCATATAGTGTCATGATTTTAAAGCATTAATATCCATAAAGTACAGATAAAGAAATAAATTAATTTACGTACTTAACTATTGTATATAATTGGGCGGAAAATCCAATTCAATAACAAAAAAACCTACTTATTATATTATATGGCACCAATTTAACATAATATTTAAGATCTAAAATAATATCTTCAGATTTTTAATAAATTATATCAAAAGCAAGTTTATAATTTGTTTTGTACAATAGTTTAAATTTAAAATTGAATGAATGAACGAAAAGAACGGATGATATTTGAATTTGACAGCTGTATAACGTGCCATATTACAAGATGGCACTGCACATTTTGTGTTCTTTAATTTTCATATTATTTTTCTGGGAAAAAAATCCCAAATTAAATAGGTACCCAAGTTTTTAATCTGTAGGTTTACAATATAGGTATTAACCGAAGTTGCCGCAAGTGATTACAACATTAGCATTCTCTATTTCACGGCGTATTTTAACTCAGTTCTTATACAATTTTTAGGGCTAACGTGTCGCAAGGTTTATGCATTTGTCAAATAATTCAATTCGGAGCCACACATACACAAGACGGCCACACAGGTTGTATATCCATTTCGTTCGCGCTCGTATCCCCTTGCGGAGGCAAAGAATCCTGCAAAAAAAAAAGAACTTTAAGTGAAATGAATGAAGAAATAGAATACAAAGAAGAGTTGAACGATTATTTTTATATTAGACTAGTGTAAGAACAGCGGCTTTGCCCACTCGCAATTATGAAAGTGAGTTTTATACCAAAACTTTGACGCCCTTTTTGGACGCCTTAAGAATGTGAATTTTTAAAAATCCTTTCTTAGCACACGTCCAGACAACGAAAAGAACCTACATTCCAAGTTTCAAGTCTCTAGAATCAGTGGTTTGGGCTCTGCGTTGCATGTCAGTCACTGAGTCATTTAGGATTTTATAATATATAGTGATAACATCATACCTTGTTTTCACAGGGTTACACATATGCCTAGCACAGGTGTTACCCGTTCCCATAGTTGGTACACACTCACTTGCCAGTGGTTTTAAGTCCCATGTAATAGGGGGCGAGCCTATTGCCATTAACCAGGCAAAATCTAGACTGCAGGCTGCTATTGAGAAATCCTTAATGTAAATAATCAAGAACACGTCGCCCGACCTGAGAATCTAATTCACGGCCTCAAGCTATGTAGCGCTTGCAACCACTAGACCAATGAGGGTCAATTATTTTGTAGTGGTAGGCCTCTTTCGCAGGGGGCCGCCTGGGGAAGTACCACACCTTTGCCAGTTATTCATCCGCCAAGCAGTAATGTGCAAACATTACTGTGTTCCAGTCTGAAGGGAAATGTTACTAGAGAAATTATTGAACGTGACGAGTTTCAATAATTAATATCTAAGGGTGCAGTGCAGTCCCACGCAGAATTTTGTTTTAGAGCACTGGGTGGCACTGTGTCTGATATGGGCAATCATGATGCTTACCTTAACGCACTTGATTTGCTCATCTTGTAATTTACTATATTAAAAAAAAATTTAAACTAAAATATAATTAGTACTCTATATAGTAATCTCCGAAGAACGTCATTAAAAGTTAGAAATATGCTCTGATTTCAAATGATTTACCTATTACGTTTGTATGGGAATTCTCCGGTCGCCGTCCCGTTATTATAAAAATATTTAATAATTTATTGACTGTAAAATGATAAATGATGAACAAAGTAATGAATGAATGAAAGAGTGAATGATTGACATACCTGTCTAAGTCGCTTCCCTCTGGCTCGTTTAGGCCAAGGTTTCTTGAGATGTACATAGGTGACATGAGCTCGTTTTTCACTCGCGTGTTTGAACCCTTTGCCGCACATCTCGCATTTGAACGGCTTTAGACCGGTGTGGATCTGAGACATAATAATAATTTGCTGTGCGGTTTCACCCGCTTAGTCACCGTTCCCGTGGGAATATCGGGATAATTACTACCCTATCTGTTATTCCAGGGTCTAAGCTATCTACATACCGAATTTCAGCCCAATCGGTTCAGTAGTTATGGCGTGAAAGAGTAACAAACATCCATCCTCACAAACTTTCGCATTTATAATAATAGTAGGATTTCCTGTGGGGGAAAAAAATAAGGAGAAAAGTTGTCCTACTCCAAGTTTCCAAGACTCAGTCAAATCGATTTAGTAGTTTCTGTGTGGCGAAGTAACAAACACAGAAACGTTCATATGCGAATGATAAAACTTGATATACGTTTTAATGATGAAATGTACTAGGCGACCTTAAATAAGCAGAAGGTCGACTAAAATACACATTACTTAAGTATAATTTAGTAGATCTGGCGTGAAGAGGTAACAAATACACAACACATCAAAACTTTCGTATTTTCAATAAAAAGTTTGTCCAATTTTAATGGAACATGTACCAGGCACCTATAAGCTACCAGGAGGTTTTCTTAAATAAATAAGCACAGTGCTAGCACAGGTACTAGTGAGATTAAGTAGTCTAGGCGTGTAGAGGTAGCAAACATGCACACACACCGAAACTTTCTCATTTGACAGCCTGGTTGGCACAGATGGTAGTAACTCTGCTTTCTGTGCCGCAGGCCCCGGGTTCGATCCCCGGCCAGATCATACATTTGTGTGCATGAACATGTATGTTTGATCTGTCCCTGTGTGTTATAAGCTTATATAAGTATGTATATCAGTCATCCGGTTACCATAGTACAGGCTTCTAGCCTAGTTTGGGACCAGATGTCCGTGTGTGGAAGTTGTCCCATATTATTATTATTATTTACTTTTTTAATAGAAATTGATAAGTTTCAATGAACAAAGTACCAGGCACCCATAACCTATAAAGAGTTTAACCAATACTCACAAACATATGTCTCTGCCTGTTGCTATGCGTAGAGAAATGTTTCCCGCACACGGCACACATGTAGCTAGCCTTCACTAGACTGTGGACGCGTCTGTGTGCGACTAGTCGCTGCTTCATGCGGAACGACTTGTCGCACTGGTCGCATTTGAACGGGCGTTCGCCTGTGTGGACCCATGTGTGGTCTTTTAAGAGGGCGTAGCTCTAAAAATTAGAAATATACAAAGTTTTGAAGACAAGATGGTAAATCAGTAAGCAAGCTCCGAAAATCAGCTGTTCCACAGAAAGGGTCAATAAACTCTAAGCGAAATGTATGAAATCTGTTCATAAGTGAATGAACCAAAGAATGAGCGATTTCATTAAGTAAACATTTAGAGCCCATTAAATCTAAGTGTCAAACGGTACTTCCGTTTGACACTTATTTTGCCTTGTTTGAGAGATTTGTAACATAACATACAATCACGCCTTTTTCCCGAAGGGGTAGGCAGAGGTGTACCCAGGACTCAATTCCATAGTAAGCACACTCACATTTCGTCAGTATGTTATTGGTCCCATGTAATAGGAGGCGAGCCTATTGCCATCTACCGGGCACAGTCCCAGACTCCAGGCAGTTATTGAGATAATTCCTAATGAAAACATCCAATATTTAACACTTTGCCAGACCTGGAAATCGAACCCGGAACCTCATGATCGAGCTTAGAACCAACCTCAGAAATACATGTATACAATTATACAACAGGCAGGATTATCAAATGAAATTTAAAATATTTAGTAGGTTTACCTGAAATATTCGTCCGCAGAGTTCGCACATACAAGGGCTCTTCATAGAAGGATAATTAGTTCTATTCTTATCTGGATGCATGCGTCGAAAGTGACCGTGGTACGCGCGAGAATCTTCCAATTGGATACCACACTAAAATTCATATAATTATGTAATACTAGCTGTGACCCGCGGTTTCACCCGCGTAGTCTTTGTTCCCGTGGGAATATCGGGATAAAAAGTACCCTATGTGTTATTCCAGGGTCTAAGCTACTTACGTACCAAATTTCAGCCCAATCGGTTCAGTAGTTTTGGCGTGAAAGAGTAACAAACATCCATACATACATCCATACTTACAAACTTTCGCCTTTATAATAGTATATTAGGATAGGATAGGATATTGGCCCTGCCATATATCCCGTACTTTATTAACATTATGGCCTTCTAGGAATTTGACACAATCCTATGAAAAATTTACCAAATCGATGTTTTGTATTCCCCTGTTTCCTCCGAATATAATTAACCCGTCCTATAAATTTAAATCCTGATTTTTATAGTGAAGTAACCTATGTCCCTGTCATTTTGATTTTCCTTATACGAATCCTTGGTTTTTTCATAGTGAACTTCCAAAAATCGCAGTTTTGCTCGCGTGATTGGACGTTCACTACAATAAATGTAGTTTATAAACAAAAATAAAATGATAGGGACATACTTTACTTCAACTTTAAAATATCAGGATATAAATATATCAAATAGGTTCACTGTATTCGGAGGAAACAGTGGAATACAAAATATCGATTTAGTAAATTTTCCATAAGATTGTGTCAAATGCGGTTCAATTTTATTAGAACATTTGCTTATTTCATTATAATTAGTGGCGATGCTAAAATATATTATTTATGCACATTTGAAAATCTTCTTAGTAGGCCCATCAAATAAAATCAAAATTATAATGTATGGTTTGCCGGCTATTCATCCGCCAAGCAGTAATGTGCAAACATTGCTGTGTTCCGGAATAAAGGGCAATGTTACCAGCGAAATTACTGGGCATGACGAGTTTCAACAACTAATATCTCAGGGTGACAGGCGCAGTGCAGTGCCGGCCAGAATTTTGAATTTTGAAAAACTGGGTGGCACTGTGTCTGATATGGGCAATTAGGATGCTTTCTATCAGGCACCTGATTTGCTCGTCTTGTTACTCACTATCATAAAAAAAAGGTCGACGTGGCCCAAAACCAATCTTTTGACGAACAATGCAATTTCTAAATTAATAAAACTGAGATAAATGTACACCTAAAACTTATAACACCCCTCCGTTCTCTTAAAGCGTGGAAATGGAAGACTACTGTCAAATCGCAAAACACAACAATAATACCTGCTCACAAGGTATGGGACCTTCAGCCTTTTTCAATTGACTTGGATATATCCGTCTCGGGTCATCTGGTTCAGATTCCTGTTTTGATATTCTTTCACTGAAATAAATGATTATTTCATTTATATTTATTCACATTTTACATTTAAAAATAAATTCGAAAACACTCATAGCTATATTATTATATATTATGCATTCACTCATTCATTAATTTGTTTTTTTTTTAATTATAATTACATTCACTTATTCATTTATATGTTCATTCATCGTATTTCCCTAGTGCAATCATATGATGCATTCACCCATTCATTCACTCTTTCATTATATTATCATTTATTTCATTCAACATCCTTCATTCACTCACAGTTTTTCCCTAGTGCGTTGTCTTTTATTAGCTTTGACGCCTCCCTGTTTTCCTTGTTTGCACGGTGGAAAAACTGGTGCTGGCGACGCCGGGCACGACCATCAGTCCGTAGTATCATAGACTCATTCATTCATTTAATATCATTAACACACCGTATGTAGTATGGAACTGTGCCCGGTATATGGCAAAAGGCTCGCCCTCTATTACATGGGACCAATAACATACTGGCGAAATGTGGGTGTATTTAATATGGGACTGAGTCCTGGGTACACCTCTGCCTATCCCTTCGGGAAAAAGGCGTGAATGTATGTTATTATTTAACTCACCGTATTTCCCTAGTGCGTTGTCCCTTATTAGCTTTATTCGCCTCCCGGTTTTCCTTGCTGGAATGTTTCGCAGAGACAGCTAGATGTTTTCTATGAGCTTCGGCTGACGCGAATCTTACGTCGCATTCGTTGCAATACGGGCCGTCTGCCGGTACCTAAAGGGTTAACATAACATCACCACTGGTTTTCCCGAAGGTTTAAACAGAGGGCGGGTGGCTAGTTAAGAGATATAAAAAGGGGAGTATATAAACGCACTTTAAAAATAATGGTTTACCCTGAGCATGAGCAAGCCAACTTGTGTTGATAGCGAGTGACAAGACGAGCAAATAAAGTGCCTGATGGTAAGCATCATGATTGCCCATATCAGATACAGTGCCACCCAGTGTTTTAATATTCAAAATTCTGCACGGCACTGCACTGCGCCTGCGCCTAGATTAGGTTAGATTTATCTTGTGACACTTGTGATTTTATTTTATTTATTTTCCAAATCCACAGCCCTTTATAAACAAAGTTCTACTGAGTTCTACATTATTACTTAAACATACGGCCAAAGCGGATTTTCATAGTAGTTATCTGTTATTTTTTCTACTTTTCTGTTAATTTGTTATTTTTGTAGCTGGTTAATGATGTGGAAACCATATTATATTGAAGGTTCGACACGGTTATAGTGCAATCCATTATTTTATAGTGATAATATTAAATTAAATATGTATTATTATTTTAAAGTGCTGATATATATAAAATTTTATAGCTGTTTTCATCAAATTTAAAGTGCTATTTGATACATCCCTAATCCTAAAGTAAGGTAAAGATAAGACTACTTACAGGCCCATTTACGGTGCGATGCTTCAATTTTTTATGTAATTCTATTCCTTTAGCGCTGACGAAGGAATATCCACAAAGTTCGCACACGAAATCTGAAGGGTGCTTTATGCGGACGTGGCCCATGTATGTTGTGAACTTACTGTGGAATTTATGGATCAATCAGTTATATTAACGTATATATTTTATAACATTTTGTCGATACGTGGTTATAATGTTTCCTTAACGCGTGAGTAAGCAGCATCAAGCTTCACAATTTTTAGGTCAATCTACATCAGTAAAATCATCCAGTTATCATCAAATTTTATCAGTTTTACGTTAAGAGTCATCAGCTTAGTATCCGTTTTTCATAAAATTTCGTCAGTTCATCAGTATTTTACAAAAACACCGTTAATTTTGTATTAAATTTTCAGTTTTTCATTAAACTTCATCGGTTTTTCGATTACAATTAAATTCGTCACTGCTTAATCGATTAATCATAAAACTTACACAAACTCCTCCTGACAGTGTGGACAGCTATATTTAGTTCCTTTATGCCACCGCTCGTGCAGTCTCGCTGTCTGTCTGTGTGTCGTGACATACGGACATTGGTTACAACTGAATCGTTGGGTATGATGAGCGGTTATATGTTTCCGTAACGCGTGGGATTGTTTGAAGTGTGTCTTGCATATCTCGCAGCGGTATTCACCGCATTCCTGAGGAAAACCATTGTTATACAATATGAAAATGGGAAGAATAATTTCACCAACGAGCGGGATTTGAACCTTCCGCTCCAATACGCGTGGTACTCTACCAATTGAGTATTTGAATTTTATTTTCTTTTGGCATAAATGGAAAGATCATATATAAGATTCGTACCAAAACTATTTTTAGTTTTTTTTATTCGCCATAATTACAAAGTTATATCAAATTAAAAAATCATTTTTAATCCAGTACCGAAAACACGCCGATAGTACCCGAACGAGCTCGTGACCTGTAGTGACGTCAAAATGTTATAAAGTACCATACATAACTATAACATAATGACGTCACAATCATGGCGACCACTCGTAGTGCGTTCGTGAACAAGTGACTCCTATTGGAATTGTATCAATTTTGAATTGGTTGTAATTAATAAAAAAAAATATTTTGTGTTTTTTGAATCGGATAATACATAATTTTATTTATTATTATTTATTATTTTATTTATTTCATTAAACTTACAAAATAACTTGATAAATACGACATTTTTTTTTTTTTAAATACTCGATTGAGCTACCGTCATCGACGAAATTTTTCTATTCCACGATTTACTCATTTTTTATTTCCGATGCTTTATTGCCCCCTAATATTACTCCTAAACCGTTATTTTCTTGTCAGTAAAAAATGCATCATAAGCGAGGAAAATTCGATATAATAAAAAGTTTCGCCCCAAATATTCCTTATTATGATTGCATAATGATGTATGTAAAGGACGTTCCCTGTATATTATTACAAACTTTATAAAATGTAAGAAAACCCCCAAAAGTAGCACGATTGTTATTAACACAAGCTCGTAAAGAGTTAACACATTATACACAAACTTAAGAGTAAACAATATTAGTTAAAGTCCATCAATTCTAAGAAGTACCGTTTGACGTTTCATTACCAATTTCAATAATCTTCGCTATAAAACCATAGAATTATAATTTTGGTCGCAAGATATAATATAACTATTAATCATTAATATGTTAGAAGATGTAGTGACAAAGATAGAGAAAGGATTGCTTAGATGGTTCGGACATGTGGAGAGGATGGACGAAAAGAGATTGACAAAAGAGATTTATAAGGCTAGTGTGAATGGTCAAGTCGGTAGTGGTCGACCTAGGCGTACCTTTCATCAACAAGTTGGTGTTATCTTAAGGAAAGGCCAGGTCAAAAGTACCAACAACCGACGAGCATGCATGAAGAATGTGATGAAAGTGGAAGAAGCGAAAGTTGTATGTCAGGATCGTAACAAGTGGAAAGAAATAGTCTCTGCCTACCCCAACGGGAATAAGGCGTGACTGTATGTATGTATTAAATTTCAAATTCAAATCCTTCAAAGGTTATTTGGTATGTTTTGTGCGTTAAATAAATAAAAAAAGGCAAAATAAAAACTGTCAAATAGCACTTCTTAGATTTGGTTAACTATAGTTACTTACATCGGTATGCCTGCTCATATGCGAATTGTAAGCCGTTTGATCCAAAAACCCTTTAAAACACTCTGTACATTTATACAAAGAATGTTTATAATTATCCGTATACTGCCTCTTCTCTATTTCAGCTAATTGTTCCTCTATGGTTAGATTTGTCACTGTGAATAGCGTTTCGTTTAGGTCTTGGTTTAAAAATGGTTTGCGTCGTCTATCTATCTTTGGTTCTTCTGGTTTTATTCTTACCTAGTAAATAAATGGGAAAGTCAACGTCAGGAATAAATAATATTACGTAGAATAAATCCGCAAGAAAGTTGCTTCCCTTCGCCAACGCATATGTGGCAGTGGCAAGTCTCCTGAAGATGTTTGTTGATAGATTTGACTGTCCAATACAAGACAGGTGGATGGGAATGCTGACTGGACGGATAGATTTTAGCTAGTTTGATTTCCAATTTGATTTTTATTTGATTTAATTTAATGTATTTAATTTACTTTCAATTATTTATTATTATATTTCGATTTTAAATTATTTAATGTATTATGTAACAAAATGTATGGTTTATGACTGAAATAAAATGAATATCATTATTATTATAAATACGAAACGGGATAAAATCTGTAAAACGTTGTTTAGTGCCTCGGTGGCGAAGTGGTGTAAGGTCAATTGCCGATCGAAAGATTATAAATTATAAAATTATGAGAGAACTTCCACAGAATAGTCTTCTGGAGGGGAGGGCTGTAATATTGGTAACCAGAAAACTGTTTTACATGCCTATGTAACACAAATACACAAATATTGAATTAGATGTTGGATTGTACACAAATATAACAACCAGACACTGGTCAATCAGACATGTTCATGTAGATTAAATACCAAACCTACCTGGGAAACAAACTCAAGTAAAGATTGTATCTAATAGGGTGTAAATGTTGTTTAATTTAAGAAATCGCTAAACGTGAAAGGCTACAAAATTATTGAACGAATGAGTGAATAAATGAAGGAATGAACGGTGAATATACGAGTATGAAGGAGTGATTGGTAGGATAAATGAATGAAGGAGTGAATGGGTGCATATATGATGGAGTGAATAATGGTTTTCATTACTCATATAAAATGGTATGCATCTAATATAATATATAACTACTTAGTATATTATGTATTGGTTTATGTATGGTATTATTTGCTATGTATTTTATTTATTTAATTACTTATATTTGACACCATCGTCCGATCAGTATCTGTATATCCTTCTCTGCATGGTTATCTGGAAGAGATCGCTCTGAGCGATAAGGCCGCCAATTGTTACTCTTCCTAGTTTTAGTCTGTTATTATCGTGGTACCAATAAAGAGTTATCATTCATTCAATTGTTCTAAAAAGAAAAGCATGTCAATTTTTTTTTACGAAACTTGCGATTTTTTTCTTTTGACCTATTTATTAATTATTACCAGGCCTGGGACACTCCGCAATAAAGGTATAAAGTTACAACTATTTGTAACATGTCTATGGACTAGACAGAGAAGGAGATACGTGATAGAAAGGGAGGCAGCTTGTAGGTTTGTATAACGATAATTAGTTAGGCGCTGTGCGACCTGAATTGCACTTAATTGCGTCGGAGCTAGAGTCGCTATTTATTTAAATGATATTGAGGAGTGTCCCTTTATTATTATGTGGTATTAATTACTACAGTGTTATGTAACACCTTTCATAAATGATATTGAATTTAATCCTACTAATATTATAGATGTGTGTTTGTGAGGATGGATGGATGTTTGTTACTCTTTCACGCCAAAACTACTGAACCGATTGGGCTGAAATTTTGTATGTAGGTAGCTTAGACCCTGGAATAACACACGAGGTAATTTTTTCCTGATATTCCCACGGGAACGGAGTCTACGCGGGTGGAACCACGGAGCAAAGCTAGTGGTTAAAAAAATAAAAAACGAACAAGCATTTGTTAATATCAAATTAAAATTAAGGAATAAACCTTTCCTGGGCTTTGAAAATTTTTATAAAATTGAATTTTAACTCACCTTCTTAGTCTTTGCCTTTTCCTTCTTCTTCTTCTTTCTAGTAACTTCTAGAGGGACACTGTCTTCTGAATCGAAATCATCTCCCTTCGTCGTGTAAGTTTTATCCAAATCGTCATCCGAATGAAAATCATTGTCAAAATCTTTTATTTCATCGACAAATATATCATTTTCTAACGGTGTATTATCTGTGTGTTCCTCTATGAGTAGATTATCTAAGGGTTCTTGTTTTGCCTCCACATATTCCAGTTCTAATTCGTATTGATCTGGTAAATTGTGTTTGATTGATAATGGTGTAGTTAGATTGTGAGTATCGCGGTCTATTGCTTTTATTGTGTCTTTTGATAGCTGGAAATGAAGAAACAATGTTGAAGGTAGACATTTTTTTATGTCATATTTGGCAAATAAGCAGATGGGCCGCCTATGGAAACCTGCAACACCCGAGGTGTTGCCAGTATGTTGTCGACCCGACCAACACTCTATTCACTCCTCCTCCTCCTTTTGAAGAGCCCCATGTTGTAGCTCAACGGGAACACCGCAGCAGGAGATCATTCCACGGTTTGCATGTATTGCAATATTCCTCAAAAAATGTAGTTCAAGGTTGAACTAAAAAACATCGTCCTACTAATATTATCTCAAATTTCAGTACAATGTAAAAGACTTAAGTTTCGAACAGGTGAACAAAATGCTTGCGAGTTCTAACTCACCTCCAGCGCCATCTAGCTCGGTTTTGGTTAGATTGATAAATGTTGAGATCTTTGTTACTCTTTCACGCCAAAACTACTGAACAGATTGGGCTAAAATTTGGTATGCAGGTAGCTTAGACCCTGCATTAACACATAGGACACTTTTTTTTCGGTATTCCCACGGGAACGATGTCTACGCGGGTGAAACCGCGGGGTACAGATACTAGATCTTATAATTTAGCATGTTAAATAATACATCATAGTGTGCATCCATTAATTAGGTGAGGCGTTTAGGGGAGAGGAGGTCGAGCTGAATCTCATCAAATCTCACGTGAGTGAGAGAGGGGGTCTTGGCAAATATCACGTATTTTTTCCGCAAAAACCAGGGTTTAAAATGGCGAATGAGACAACTGGGATATATTAAGAAAATAATGTTCATCCGCACGGGTAAATCATATTATATAGTATTTTTTTATCGCGTTTTAATTTAACGCAAATAAGCACATTAGCCGTGGAGTTACCGGCCTTAGAATAGTGCTGCACCCTCTCTCCCCGTGGTTGCCGTAAGACCAAGCTAAGGGTTAACAGATCCAGAGGATTCCTCTGCAAAAATAAAAAAATCTAACTTCGCCCGACAACCCGCCTGCCAAGCATGTCGAGTATTGGCAAAACCCCCCTGTACTGTAGGTATACATCGTATATTATGTATTAGCATAAGTAACTAGTAATAAACAGACATCCAACTGAGTAACTCGTGTTCTCATTCAATACGCCTCGACCACGGACCTTACATGGCCACCCTGCCAGGATAGGCTTCGTTGGGAGCGGTGCGGATCATTTTTCGCTGACCGCGCGCGAGCGCATCGTCGTTGTCATGCGCGACACAATTACATTTATGGGGGAGGCCTATGTTCAGTAATGGATTACCAACGACTGATAAGATGATGAAACACATTAACTTTTTTTACAAAAACATCCATTATTTAGAATCTCACGTGAGATTAGGGGAGGGGTGAGGGGGTCGGACATAATCTCACGACAACTCACCGAGGGGAGAGGGGGGGTCCGAAAATCATCTCACGTATTTAATGGACGCCCCTATATTCTCTTAAAAGAAGAAACAAAACGTAAACTTAACTCGGCTTACCTCATTCTCCTTAAGTAGATCAATCAAAAATGAATTAGCTTTAATACTGCTACTTCTGAAGGAATCCGCTTTGAGTAATCTCTGAGCACAATTATAACACAAATGTTGTGGTAAACGGTCTTCTATATTTGGCTGAAAAAAATAAACAATATTATTAATTTTGTTGAAGGGGTGTTTCTACACAGTCAACGAATTTATGACTTTTTATGAATTTTGTAAATTAATTTAATTTTAAGTCATTGTTATTATTATTTTGTATTTTAAATTATGTATATTATGAATGTATAATGTATTAGTATAACTAGTTTTAATTTGCATGAAAATTTCAAATACATTGTAATATTGTGTGTGAATAAATGATATGATATGATATGAATCAGACCAAAGGACCGAAGAAAGGGGTGTTATAAGTTGGACGTGTCTGTGTATATGTGTCTATCGGTGGCATCGTAGCTTCTAAACGAGCAGACCAATTTTAATGCGGTGTTTTTTTTTTATGATAGTGAGAGTGACAAGACGAGCAAATCAGGTGCCTGATGGCGAGTATCATGATTGCCCATATCAGACACAGTGCCACCCAGTGTTTTAAAATTCAAAATTGTGCATGGCACTGCACTGCGCCTGTCACCCTGAGATATTAGTTGATGAAACTCGTCATGCTCAGTAATGTCGCTGGTAACATTGCCCTTCAGACCGCAACACAGTAATGTTTGCACATTGTACTAAAATCATTTTCTCATGAAAATTGGTTCTGCAGTTTCAAGATTATCAGCTACCTTAACTTTTTCCCGAAGGGTTAGGCAGAGGTGTACCCAAGACTCAGTTGCATAGTAAGTACATCCTCATTTCGCCAGTAGTGGTCCCATGTAATAGGGGGCGAGCCTATTGCCATCTACCGGGCACAGTTCCAGAATCCAGCCAGTTATTAAGACAACTCCAAATGGAAAAATCCAATACTGAACACTGCTTGACCTGGGGATCGAACCCGGGACCTCATGAACGACAGTCGAAGTTGCGCCCATTACGCCACCGAGGATGTCATTGAGAAAATGTAATAACAGTTTATGCCTGACCAGGGGATCAAACTCGGGACCACATGATCAGAAGTGGCTTTAGCATTTAACATTTAAAAATGTAACTTATAGAAGTTGTAAGAAACTTACAGATATGCCGGTGAATCTTTCAAATGGTTGCTCCAAGTTGTAGAGATTCATGGAAAACAGTCTAGTATCTATTGCGAGACACATGCGACATGCCTGAAATCAAAATTAAACCATTTTTTAAGATTCTCTATCACAGAAGTAAAAAATATATTTTTTTTTTATTGATAGTGAGTGACAAGACGAGCCAATCAGGTGCCTGATGGTAAGCATCATGATTGCCCATATCAGACACAAAAATTTGAAATTAAAATTCAAAATTCTGTGAGGCACTGCACTGCGCCTGTCACCCTGAGATATTAGTTGTTGAAACTCATGCCCAGTAATTTCGCTGGTAACATTGCCCTTCAGACCGGAACACAGTAATGTCTGCACATTGCTGCTTGGCGGATGAATAACTGGCAAAGGTGTGGTACTTCCCCAGGCAACCCATATATTTACTTAAAGAAAGATGCCTGGATACTTCTGCATGTACCTCACAAACAAAAAAATGTAACCAAACCTAATATAGTTTAACTATCAGTAGATAATTGATTGAATTTGGCGTTACTTTTCGGAACTCCATTGTAAACTCCTAGAACAAGAATATTTAGTTTTTAGTTCAAAGGACAAGAAAGAAAGAGAAAGAGAGGAAAGAAAGGCGTACGGCGTGATTTGCTCACTCTGGTTCCAGCGTTCAGCGAGGTAACATCTCGAGGAGCGGCGTCGTACTAACATTTGTCGCCCTTACAGCGGAGTCAGAGCCTATTTCCTGATGATGCGTCGTGTAGACTATATGCATGGTGTCACTAACAAAAATAATACCTAATAGCATTTCCTCTTTGCATGCAATTTTGCGGGCGGGAGGGCGGTGCACTGTGCATGTTGTTTTTGACACTAAAGATCGGAACTAAAAACTGAATATTCTTGTTCTAGGAGTTATCAGTAGATAACATGAAGCCCTACATGTTTCTTGTGCATTCTTCTTGTAGAGGTATCTCTATAATCTTTGACATAAAACAATTATTTATATTGTTATGATATTATTGTATCCTGAATAAATTATATTGAACTGATTTAAGCCAAATTCAGTTGATAAAAAGAGGACTAGTAAGTGACCTGCTTCACGTTCATAAATTAAAAGCCAAAGAAATTGTTATTATTATTACTATTAATTTTTATTTTTAATTTTTAAGTAATACTTCATAAAATATTAGTTAACAATTTGCTACGCCCAAACGGGTATCATGATTATGTACTACCATCTAATATATCATGAATTATGCAATAAAGAAATTGAAATTGAAATATAAAGAAATATTTTTAATGTGTTTTTACTTGGGAAGATTTATAATACAATTATTAATTTAATAAGTACCTGTAAACGTAAGCCTAATCCGTAGCTGTTTGAGAATTCCTGAAAATGATAATAATATTTTAAGTTTTACTGTACCGAAGATTTAATTCTTCGGATTTAATTGTTTTAAGTCTTCGGAGAGCTAGACTTGTACTTGACTTGACTTGTACCAAAGATTAGTAATCAAAACTTATAAAATTATAAGTAATAAGTTTATGCCGTGGGGTTACCGGCTTTAGAATAGTACCCCACTCTCTCTGCCCGTGGTTGCCGTAAGAGCCGGCTAAGGGTTATGAGATCCAGAGGACGGGCAGCAGCGTCCTCTGAGTAGAACCATGAAACTGCGCTCGCCAACCCGCCTGCCAAGCGTGGCGAGTATTGGCATCAACCCCCCTTTTGGGGGAGGCTTATGTTCAGCAGTGGACTTTCAACGGCTGGATGATGAAGTTTGTATGGATGTATGGATGGATGACTGATTTGATTGTGCTGTAATTTGGTGAATAGATAGACCCTGGAATAACACATAGGAGTCTGGAACTGTGCCCGGTAGATGGCAATAGGCTCGCCCCCTATTACATGGGACCAATAACATACTGGCGAAATGTGGGTGTATCTACTATGGGACTGAGTCCTGGGTACACCTCTGCCTACCCCTTCGGGAAAAAGGCGTGAATGTATGTTATGTATGTAATAACACATAGGATTACTATTTATCCCGATATTCGCACGGGAACGACTATGCGGGTGAAACCGTGGGGCATAGCTAGTATTGTATATTGGAACAAAAATTCTTGTATTGGATCTCGGAAATAGATCGTCGGATTTACATCAAATGTTGTATGCATAGGAGGTTAATGTTTTCAAGACTATTTTAGGTGTATATAATGTAGAGATGTTATTTTGAATTTGTTAATAACATGAATAAACATACTGATATATTTTTATAATTTGATAACTTGACATACCTATTTAATCTAATAATTATTTCTTTTTTCTTAATTTTTTTCAGTTGAAAAAATTAAGCCCTACAAGTTTCTTGTGCGTTCTTCTTGTAAAGGTATCTTTCCGAACGCACGGTAGATTCGTTACTGTTTATTTTCATTGACGTACAAAAGTGTCAGATTGTGACCTATTTGAATAAATCTTTTTGACTTTGACTTTGACTTTGCATGGAAATTTAGATTTTTATTATTTTGGACATTTATATTATTACCTAATTAATCTCGTTAAATTTTATTTTTTATTGTAATTTGCACGCCTCAAGAAGGCAGAATGTATTGGGCTAATTAAAATTAAGTTAAGACCTGTTTGTACATATATTCCTGCAAATAAAATGATTATGATATGATTATGTTATGATATGATAAGTATTTATATATTTCATAGCTTGACGAACTTTGAATCAGTTTTAAAGAGAGACAATGGAACAGAATATACTTTTTTGGCAATATATCCATAAATTTATTTCTAAGAGGGTTCTTAATTTATTTTTATGATTAAATTACCTGAGAAGATACCATTTATGTACTTAATAGGATAGTCATATGGAAATATGACCAAAAAAATTAGTTTTATTCAGCTGTCACATACCAAGCTCTATTTATTAGGTGCTAATTTCTGTGCTATAATGACATGCTTGGCATTGAATGGCGGACAAGACTAGATAGATAAACACTTTATTGTACACCTTACACTGAACAAAATATTATAAAAATAAAGTAGGTACAGTTAGTCTTAGGCTATTACAAGTGGCGGTATTATCGCTAAAAGCGATTTCTTCCAGAAACCCGAACGGAAAGGAGTAGAATAATGAATATTTCTGGTTGGCAGTGTTGAGTACACATTGTTGAACAAAAAAAAATAGATCAACATAAATAAAAATAGATCACTAGGTCGGTTGTGTACCTAAGACTTATTCTGTTTATTCATAAAATTATATACCTGCGTTATGACAGGAACAGCGCCCGCGCGAACCTTCCTAAGCCCAGTTTTTGTGAAATAAAGGTCATCAGGCATAAAATGAACGGAGCATATCGCACTACGCTCCTTCGGATGCCAGTCTTGCTTGTTTATGGCCTTTAGCCAGGCTGTACGATGGGCAGGCGTTGTTGGAAAGCTAAAAATTGGTTTGATATAGATATTTATTTGGTAGACTGCCTCGGTGGCGTATAGGGCGCATGCTCGACTACCAATCAAGAGGTCCAGGGTTCGATCCCCAGGTCAGGCAGTGTTAAATATTGGATTTTTCCATTAGGAATTATCTCAATAACTGCCTGGAGTCTGGAACAGTGCCCGGTAGATGGCAATAGGCTTGCCCCCTATTACTAGGGACCAATAACATACTGGCGAAATGTGGGTGTATCTACTATGGGACTGAGTCTTGGGTACACCTCTGCCTACCCCTTCGGGAAAAAGGCGTGAATGTATGTTTTATGTTTATATGTTTTTTTATTTATTTGGTGATTTCAATTCCTATTTTATGTGAAAATAATAAGTACTTACGTGTGGAATGTGATTCCTTGTGATTTAGAGCTGTGTCTTGAGTCATTTTTGCAGTCAGGCACGCAGCACCGCATTTTTATTGGATATTTTAATACACTAAAATAACTTAAACACTTTCAACCATTGTTTGATTCCATTTTCTTGAAGATTTGTGGAGAATAGATTATTTGCAGTTTTCTTCATTTTGTTCACTAAATATCTGTTTTATAAATGTTACCAATTTTTGTTTATTTTGTAACATTTCACACCGCCGAACACAAAACCAAAGCGAAAAAATCGAAACCAAAAACAAGTTAAAAAGTTCCAGTTGCTCCACATTGAAGTTTAAAAGTACTCTGTGGTTTTAATTAAAGCTGTTTAGTTGCCTTTTATTGTGTTGTCTGAAAATTAGCACAGAACACAAGGAAACAAAATCTACGATCGCCCTGTCGCTGGCTTTTGTATTATGTTTCACAGAACAAAAGGATTTTGTTTTCTACAGTTAAATGTACTTTGGCCTATATTAAAAATGTTGAATTTGCGTGCACTGAGAACTGGTAAAATCGAACAGATCGATTTATCGGTTCATAAATAACATCACTACTCGTTCAGATTCATTCACTCATTCATGTCAAATTTAGGCGTCAAGCATGCCAACAAAACAATAATTGAAAATGGCGACGGCAACAAATAAATAAAATGTTACGCTAAAAAATGCAATTCTTTCGCGGAATATAAGTAAAAAGTGCTATTTTCATGTACAATTTCAGTTTCATGGTGTATTCTTAACAGTATAAACATAAAATAAGCAATGACTTATTCACATAAACGATGTATATAGTGAATTACATTACGTTTAGGTTATAGCTCGAATCTTATAAGATTTCCTTGAAAAAAGATGAGGTGCAGCGTCCAAAACTGTTCCAATGACACGAAAAAAACTACCAAGAGTCATGGAATTACTTTCCATCTGTAAGTAGCTTCCCAATCAATAAATATGCATACTGGTAATTGACTCAAAACTTTCATCGAAAAAATCGTTATAGGTTCCCGAAAGAGCCGAAATTAAGGTCGTCCTGGATTGAAGCGCTCAATTTAACCAACTGGGAGCCTAAAGAACGCAGCACGATATGTTCGGAGCACTTTAGAAATGAAGATTTTTATCAAACAAAAACTGGCTTACGGAAGATCAAAAACAGTGCTGTGCCAGTCGTAGTTAAAGTAAGTCTGCTTTATTCTGTAATAACCAGCACTAGCAACTTGTCACCGCTTCATATGGAAACATTGTTTCCATGTAACTGTATTGCATCATGCGGCGCACGACAATGAAGCTGCAGTCGACATGTTTTGCCCACCGTTTCAACATTCGTCATATTTTAGTTTATATGAAAACTTAATGAATTCTTGACTGCCTCAGTGTCATAGTTGGCGCAAGCGGGACTGCTGATCATGTCCCATGTAGATAGATAGATAAATACTTTATTGTTAACCCCTCCACTGTGCATTCTTATTGTAAAGGTATCCTTCCGAACGCACGGTAGACTCATTACTGTTTACAAAAGTGTCAGATTGTGACCTAATTAAATAAAATAAATAAATAAATAAATTGTTTATTGACAGAAAACGTAAACAGAGTAACTAAACATAAAGTAAAATAAAATAATATAATTGAATAAATCTTTTGACTTTGAATACATTCAGTGGTTTTGTGTTTATCTTAAACAAAGCAGACAAATGTGAAGTCTCCCAAACATATAATAATAAGTATTGATATATTTTCAGGATTCTGCAGAAGATCTGGAAGCACCGGCTGCTCTCAGAGTAAGTTTTATACATACCTTGTCATATTCGGAGAGTGGGCAGCAGTACTCTCTGTTTTCAAGTATTCCAACTGCTGCGATCAACAAGCCCCCTGCCAAGCGTGGTGATTATGGCAAAATCCCCCCATATGAATAGTTTATGGCTTTCTATGGGGAGGCCTATGTTCAGCAGTTGACGTCTTCTGGCTCATGAAGAAGAGTAGTCACATGTTGTAATTATTATTATGTCTAAATATTGGATTTTACCCATTAGGGATAATCTCAATAACTGCCTGAAGTCTGGAACTGGGCATGATGAGATTCAACAACTAATATCTCAGGGTGACAGGCGCAGTGCAGTGCCACGCAGAATTTTGAATTTTAAAACTCTGGATAGCAATGAATGGGCCCGGTAGATGGCAATAGGCTCGCCCCCTATTGCATGGGACCAATAACATACTGGCGAAATGTGGGTGTATCTACTATGGAACTGAGTCCTGGGTACACCTCTGCCAACCCCTTCGGGAAAAAGGCGTGAATGTATGTTATGTTATGAGCCTTGTGGCATTGAAAAACATTTTATCCAAATGGGCCTTGAACCCACACCCTTCCGCATCATTCCGCGTGGCGGCACTCTACCAATTTAGCTACGTTGCAATATATTATTTTCATATTATTATTGCAGGTCTGCCGAATATGTCTGTCAATGGATATGCGCATGTATGACATAAGAGATCATAAGCTAGAACAATTGTATGAAGAAATTACTGGAGTTTTTGTAAGTATTACAATAATCCCAGCCGCCTCCCCACCTGGTGGGAGGCTCCCCCCTATAGAGCAACATATTGCAGGAGCGCGGGCAGCAGTATTTCCTGTACCAAGTATTCCAACTGCTGCGGGCACCAAGCGACAAAACAAGCGGCGCCATCTAGGCTACATGTTCACATATCTATAGTGTATGTTCTATATAGCCGGGCTCCCTCCCTTGGTGGGAGGCTCCCCCCTACTAGAGCAACATATTGCAGGAGCGCGGGCAGCAATATTTCCTGTACCAAGTATTCCAACTGCTGCGGGCGCACCAAGCGACAAAACAAGCGGCGCCATCTAGGCTACATGTTCACATATCTATAGTGTATGTTCTATATAGCCGGGCTCCCTCCCTTGGTGGGAGGCTCCCCCCTACTAGAGCAACATATTGCAGGAGCGCGGGCAGCAGTATTTCCTGTACCAAGTATTCCAACTGCTGCGGGCATCAAGCGACAAAACAAGCGGCGCCATCTAGGCTACATGTTCACATATCTATAGTGTATGTTCTATATAGCCGGGCTCCCTCCCCTGGTGGGAGGCTCCCCTCTATAGAGCAACATATTGCAGGAGTTGGGGCAGCAGTCTCTCCGGCCCCACTGTTGCGAGCATCAAGCGACACAACAAGCGGCACCATCTAGGCTAAATGTATACATATCTATAGTTTATGACTCTCTATGGGGGAGGCCGCCGTTCAGCAGTGGACGTCCATCCAGCTGATAATGTGTGATATTACATCTAAAAAATACCCTTTGACAGTTCTTATTAAGCCTTGTTTGAAGGATTTGAATTTATAATTAGATAAAGAATTGTAGATCTTGTGATCTCCGCTGTAAAAATCATAATTCCATATGATTTTTATATCATAAGGTTATTTCGGTGTTGTAGTGGTAGGCCTCTTTTGCAGGGGCCCGCCTGGGGAAGTACCACACCTTTGTCAGTTATTCATCCGCCAAGCAGTAATGTGCAAACATTACTGTGTTCCGGTATAAAGGGCAATGTTACCAGCGAAATTACTGAGCATGACGAGTTTCAAGAACTAATATCTCAGGGTGACAGGGGCAGTGCAGAGCCGTGCAAAATTTTCAATTTTAAAACACTGGGTGGCACTGTGTCTGATATGGGCAATCATGATGCTTACCATCAGGCACCTGATTTGTTCGTCTTGTCACTCACTATCATAAAAAAAAGGTTATTAAAATAGTGTGAGTTAAGCCCATGCAAAGTATTGCAAGTATTAAACGTCAAATGGTACATCTTAGATTTGATGGAGTATCAGTACATTATCATTAGAATGGTCAAGCCGGTAGGGGTCGACCTAGGCGTACCTTTCATGAACAAGTTGATGTTATCTTAAGGAAAGGTCAGGTCAAAAGTACCAACAACCGACGAGCATGCATGAAGAATGTGATGAAAGTGGAAGAAGAGAAAGTTGTATGTCAGGATCGTAGCAAGTGGAGGGAGATAGTCTCTGGCCCCCAACGGGAACAAGGCGCGACTGTATGTATGTATGTATCAGTATATATACCCTAGTCTGTATTGTTTTGGACACTTTATAGATCACACCTTTTTCCCAAAAGGTTACGCAGAAGAGTACCCCAGATGCAGTCCCATAGTAGGCACACCCAATTTCGCCAGTATGTTATTGGTCCCATGTAATAGGGGGCGAGCCTATTGCCATCTACCAGGTACAGTTCCAGACTCCACACTGTCATAGAGAAAATTCCTAATGGATAAATCCAATTAACGGGTTTTACCTTAGTGAAGCAGTCAATATTTTTTTAATATAACTAGTGTCACTCCAGCGGCTTCACCTGCTCGCAATTTCAAACCATGGGAGTTTTATACCAAAACTTTGAGGCTGTTTTTGGACCTCTTTGAATGTGAATATTCAAAAATATATTTTTTTATGATAGTGAGTGACAAGACGAGCCAATCAGGTGCCTGATGGCAAGCATCATAATTGCCCATATCAGACACAGTGCCACCCAGTGTTTTAATATTATAAATTCTGCGCGGCACTGCACTGCGCCCGTCATCCTGAGATATTAGTTGTTGAAACTCGTCATGGCCTGTAATATCGCTGGTAACATTGCCCTGTAACACACAGTAATGTTTGCACATTACTGCTTGGCGGATCAATAACTGGCAAAGGTGTACTTCCCCAGGCGGCCCCCTGCAAAAGAGGCCTACAACTACAATTTCTTAGCACACGTCCAGACAACGAAAAGAACATTCCAAGTTTCAAGTCTCTAGCATCAGTGGTTAAGGCTCGGTTTAGCATGTCAGCCAGTGAGTCATTTAGGATTTTATAAAACATAGTGATTATAAAGTGTGTTTTATTTTCAGTTTGGTGTTGAAGACAGATTGCCTCAGAGATTATGCTGGGAATGCGCTCATAGACTTAATTCTGCTGCAAATTTTAGGAACAAGGCTTTGAAATCACATTCAATAATGGCTGATGTCTTACATTCAACTAGCTATGTAAGTTCACTTCTTTCTGTCACATACAGGCAATCTGTGGAATTTATTTTATTTTATTTTTTGAATGAGACAACTTCCACACACGAGCATCTGGTCCCAAACTAGGCTAGAAGCCTATGGTAACCAGATGACTGATATACATACTTATATTAGCTTGACAGACACAGATTAAAGTCATGTTCATGCACACAAATGTTTTGATGTGGCCGTGGATCGACTCGGGGCCTGCCGATTGGGTTGAAATTTGATATTGAGGTAGTTGACACCCGGAATAACACCTAGACTTACTTTCCCGATATTCCCACGGGAACGATGTCTATGCGGGTAAAACCGCAGGACAGAGCTATCTAATCCTACTATAATAATATTAATGTGAAAGTTTGTGAAGATGGATGGATGGATGGATGGATGTTTGTTAGTTATTCTTTGACACCAAAACTTCTGAACCGATTGGGATGAAATTCTGTACGTAGATACTTTAGACTTTAGACCATGGAATAACACCGAGGGTACTTTGATATAAGTTAGTTTAATACATAATATTTTGAATTACATTTACAGATAACAATAAAAGATGTAAAATCAATAAACAGAACGCATAACAATCTGAAATCAATGCTTATGCTAAAAATATATGAACCCAACGATTGTGACTTATTGATAAAAGACAATGAAGTAATCAAATCAGAATCTCAAGAATATAACCATAATGGGATTGATAATAAGGATAATGGGTTTGTTGATAACGATAACGGGTTTGATGATAACGATAATGGGTTTGATGATAACGTTAATGACAAAGATTACGTCAAGGAAGATGTTGAAATTAAAAATGAATCTGAAACGAATGAAATATTTTTGTATGAAAACAATTTGGTGTTTGAATCGGATGACGATAAGAAATTGAGTGTTTTTGTGGAAAGGGGAAAGGCGAAAGTGAAAGTGAAGAAGAAGAAACTGAAAGTGGATAGGAAGAGGACGGGGAAGAAGAGGAAAGACGACGAAGATAGCCCGGATAATGTTTTAGATAAGTAAGTGTTTTAAATTTAATTCTTAGTAATATTATAAATCTAAGTTGGCTGCCTCGGTGGCGTAGTGTGCGCAAGGCTCGTCTGCCGATCATGAGGTCCCGGGTTCGATCCCCAGGTTAGGCATAGTGTTAAATATTGGATTTTTCATTAGGAATTATCTCAATAACTGCCTGGAGTCTGGAACTGTGTCCAGTAGATGGCAATAAGCTCGCCCCCTATTACATGGGACCAATAACATACTGGCGAAATGTGGGTGTATCTACTATGGGACTGAGTCCTGGGTACACCTCTGCCTACCCCTTCGGGAAAAAGGCGTGAATGTATGTTATGTTTATGTTAATCTATCTAATATCTAAAAACATTTTCAGGTACAAAACAAACGAAATAAAACGTCGCAAAAACGACGGTCCCGACGAGAACTTATTTACAATCACGACGCTTACTTATGAAGAACAAATATCGGAGATAGAGAAGCGTCAGGAGAGCGTCTCTTACAAAAACGCTGTCTTCAAATGTACTATTTGCTATAGGGGATTTCAGATTAAGGACCGATACGATGCACATATTGTGCGGCATAGCGATGTGAGTATATTTATTTAAGGCGCGTTCCTAAGCAAATTCGCTCTCTCGCTCACACGTACCCACATTTTGGACGATCTAAAAAATACTACATGTAATTACGTAAAATAAAGACAACTAGGTTCTAGAAAATAACAATACAAAGATTCAGTAAAAAATACAATTTAATCCGAACAAGTTTTCGGTGCCTTTTTATTTTTTTAAGATTTTTATTATTTGTGCAGGTTTTTATTTTTTATACATGAAAACTCGTTTGGATTAAATGAGGTTTCTTTACTGAATCTTTGTATTGTTATTTTCTAGAAGCTAGTTGTCTTTATTTAACGTAATTACATGAAGTATTTTTTATATTATTAAAAATGTGGGTACGTGTGAGCGAGAGGGCGAATTTGCTTGGACAGCGCCTTAACCCTCCACCGAACAAGGAAGGGGTGTTATAAGTTTCCCGTGTCTATGTATCTAATCTGTAAGCAACAGGCATCGAAGATACTAACCAATTTTTGATATTATTTCTGGGTTTTAATTTTAGGTTGAATTTTTTTTTTATGATAGTGAGTGACAAGACGAGCAACCAAATGCAGTAAACCTATTTGATATATTTATATTCTGATATATTAAAGTTGAAGTAAAGTATGTCTCTATCATTTTATTTTTGTTTATAAACTCTACATTTTTTTGTAGTGAACGTCCAATCACGCGAGTAAAACTGGGATTTTTGGAAGTTCACTATGAAAAAACCAAAGGTTTATAAGAAAAATTAAAATGACAGGGACATAGGTTGCTTCACTATAAAAATATCAGGATATAAATTTATAGAATGGGTTTATTATATTCGGAGGAAACAAGGGAATACAAAACATCGAGTTGGTACATTTTTCATAGGATTGTGTCACCTATCGGGGTCCATCTCTGAAACCATCTACAGAAGATGAGCTCATAAACAGCCACCTGCTAGATGCAAGATTTATTGTGAACAAATTTTTTTTTTCTAGCAATGTGGCGCCTTTGAATGCTTCATTTGTAAAACTCGCCTCAAAACCGGTCGAGCATTAAGGAAACACTTGACCGCTCAACATACGGAGAAATTTTGCTGTAAAGGATGTCCGTTTGTCACTAGAAATAGGTATGTACTGATTCATTTGCTATTATCGACTCTAGTTCCGACGAAATAAAGTGCAATTCAGGTCACACGGCGCCTAACTAATTATCGTTATATATACATAAGATGTGCTAAAACTCTTGAAGATTTTAAATGTATGCTAAAAGACCACTATTTGTCGCAAACTTAGAGTTCTGATATCGTTAAACATTATAGCTTATATTTATTTATTATATTATAGATAAATTATGTATGTATCTATATATGTTATATTTCTATATGTTTTATTTTCTGTATATTATATTATTATTTTTTTATTATGTAAGTAATGTTTGTTATATTATTTATTATTGTTGTGGTCATATATACTTAATACTTACTGTGTGTATGCATTATAGTTTTTTTATATATATTACTTATTTTATTTATATTTTAGGTATAAATATATTATGTATGAGTATACATATATATGTATATTATAGTATAACAAGATCTTATTTTAAGAGAAATAAAATGTGTACCCTTTCCCATCCCCTACTCATCCTATCTTTCCCCTATCCGTTCAGACTGGTTGCCTGGAAGAGATCGCTTAAAGCGACAAGGCCGCCCATTGTCAACCAAGAATTAGTTTTATATTATTTTAGTTTAATATGTATTATGTTATTTTGGTGATAATAAAGAGTATTCTGTTCTATTCTATACCTGCAAGCTGCCTCTCTTTCTATCGCGTAGCTCTCTATCTGGTCTCTCTCTCTAGCACATAGAAATTGTCCCGTCCAGACGGACGCTCAGGCTACGAGTTCTAACTCGACCCCAGCACCATCTAGTTGGCACAATATAACAGCGCTAGCACAATTTTTTTGTGTGTATGTTTGTTCCGTTTTCACGCTAAAACTACTGAACCGATTGGGCTGAAATAAGGTATGTGGGTAGCTTAGATCCTGGAATAACACAAAGGGTTTTTTTTTTCTGCGATATTCCCACGGGAACGAAGACTGCGCGGGTGAAAGTTAAGTATATGAAAACACAAGCTGTGCCCCGCGGTTTCATCCGCGTAGTCTTCGTTCCCATGGGAATATCGGAGAAAAAAAAACCCTTTGTGTTATTCCAGGATCTAAGCTACCTACATATCTGATTTCAGCTCAATCTGTACAGTAGTTTTGGCGTGAAAGAGTAACAAACATCCATCTATCAATCTAATTTTGATAATGTATCTAGTAGGTACTAGATACATTATCACATACTACATTATTACATAATTATATTTAATTTCATACGCTAGATTAGGCAGGTGGAGGTTGGACTAACATAACATAACATACATTCACGTCTTTTTCCCGAAGGGGTAAGCAGAGGTGTACCCAGGACTCAGTCCCATAGTAGATACACCCACATTCCGCCAGTATGTTATTGGTCCCATGTAATAGGGGGCGAGCCTGTTGCCATCTACCGGGCACAGTTCCAGACTCCAGGCAGTTATTGAGATATAATTCCCAATGGAAAAATCCGATATTTAACACTGCCTGACCTGGGGATCGAACCCGGGACCTCTTGATTGGCAGTCGAGAATGCGCCCTCTACGCCACCGAGGTTAGACTAAAATAGTTGTATGATCTATTGTACCCGAAACTTATGAAATAAATGAATTCTATTCTATAACTGCGGTAGATGGCGCTGGAGGTGAGTTAGAACTCGCAAGCGTTTTAATCACCTGTTAAAAAAGTAAAATATTCACATTGTACTGAAATTTGAGATTTATAATATTAGTAGGATAAGAATATATTACGTAATTGTAGTGGTAGGCCTCTTTGGGGGCCCGCCTGGAATACCACACCTTTGCCAGTTATTCATCCGCCAAGCAGTAATGTACAAACATTACTGTGTTCCGGTCTGAAGGGCAATGTCACCAGCGAAATTACTGGGCATGATGAGATTCAACAACTCGAATCTCAGGGTGACAGGCGCAGTGCAGTGCCGCGCTGAATTTAGAATGTTAAAACACTGGGTGGCACTGTGTCTGATATGGGCAATCATGATGCTTACCATCAGGCACCTGATTTGTTCGTCTTGTCACTCACTATCATAAGAAAAAACCTAATTATTGATTATTTTCAGGGGTGTCGCGAGAGAACATGAGAAATGGCATTCCGGTACAAAATACCAGTGTCCGCATTGTCCGAGTGAATTTGAGTAAGTTTTTTATTATTTATTTATCATAGACAATGATAGAAAGTATTTGGTAGAGTCGAGATCGTCGAGCAAAGATTCAATAACTTTATATCTCATCGAGGTTTTATATGAAAATGAAATAATGCAATAACGACTAATAATTCTTATGCAGTAAACAAGCAAATAATTTAATGTTAAGAACATACATGGGCTTCTAGGAATTTGACACAATCCTATGAAATTTTTTATAATATCGATGTTTTGTATTCCCCTGTTTCCTCCGAATATAATAAACCCATTCTATAAATTTATATCCTGATATTTTTATAGTGAAGTAACCTATGTCCCTGTCATTTTATTTTTTTTTATAAACCCGTGATTGGACGTTCACTACAAAAAAAATGTAGTTTATAAACAAAAATAAAATGATAGGGACATACTTTACTTCATCTTTAAAATATCAGGATATAAATATATCAAATAGGTTCACTGTATTCGGAGGAAACAGGAGAGTACAAAACATCGCTTTAGTAAATTTTCCATAGGATTGTGACAAACTGCTAAGAAGTCCTCTTTCCTGTTTATGTGTACAGATCGCGTCACTGTTTAATAGCGCTCGGCAAAAGTGGAGGGGTGCTTTGCGCAAGTGTACAATCGCGCATATAATTATTAAGCGAATTTTTAGTTACTACCTAATTTGTCAATTTAGTAATATAAGTCTGAAAAAAGGTGCGATAAGCGGTTCGGGCATGCGCAAATTAAATAAATTGAACTTATGTTTTACACAGCCTCGTTTGGCACAGATGGTAGTAACTCTGCTTTCTGTGCCGCAGGGCCCGGGTTCGATTCCCGGCCAGATCAAACAATTGTGTGGATGAACATGTCTGTTTGATCTGTGTCTGGGTGTTATAAGCTTATATAAGTATGTATATCAGTCATCTGGTTACCATAGTATAGTACAGGTTTCTAGCCTAGTTTGGGACCAAATGACCGTGTGTGGAAGTAGTCCCATAAAAAACAATAATAATCAAAATGACACGTCAAATTATATGGTACCTTATTCCGAGAGAGTAATAGGCTCAGAATAACACGTCTTTTCGTGAGATGTAAAATTAAAAGTAAATAATACAATTTCGTAAGCTTCAACCTCATCTAGACTGTGTACATTATCCGAGCTGTGATCGTTCCCACACCACTACAGTTACTATGTATGCTAGCAACAATACAGGACACTAGAGACAGTGGGCGAGGTGAGGCGGGTGGAGAGATCGAGCGAACAATGCAGCGCCTCTCCCGTCGCACCTCACTCCTGTTACCAAACAGATCTAAATGTAATGTAATGCAGGGGGGAACATTTGGTACAGTCATGGTCAGTAAACTGGTGTAGCTCGCGGCGGCGTCGCGCGGTGGGCCGCCCTCCTCCCTCTAATATGGTTGAGGAGGACGGCGTCATAGTACGTGCGTCAACTCGTGAACGGGTGCTGCGAGCGGGGGTTGGTCCCGGCCAGGTGTTCTGTGGTGTAATAGATCTATATGTATATATTTATTTATTATTATTTATTAATTCATTTATTTCAGATAATAAAATCCTTAAGTAACATTAATCATCGTAAGAATAGTAAAAACATGTCATATTACAAAATTAAGGCCAAAAAAAAAAATAGAATAAAATTAATTTAAATTGTATAACTAGATAAATGTCAATATATTATGTATAAATAAGTATTGTAATTATATATGTATGTATTTATATATTTATGTTATAATAATAGGTAAATAAAATAAAAATATTACGCTATGGACTCCCACAAGATAGTCTGAGTTAGTCCAATACGCCTAAACGCCTAATAATGCAATTAATTATGTAAAAAAGGTCCAAACGCTCTTGTTTGGAGATGTCTGATATACAAATAAAATGAAACAGAAGTGAAACAGTTTGCTAAATATTTGTACCATTGCATTTATTTCTTGGAAATATAGATCTTTGCACTTTACGTCATATATGCTTAGCGCTTTTCACTGAGAGCTTATTGACGATCCGCTTCCTTTGCCGGCTTGTCGAAGAATGTGTCATTGCCTTCTAACGTTCTATTTGAATCTCCACGGCGTAGATAAATGTAGATGCGTTCCATAGACAAGTCCATGGACTGGCTGGTGGCTTGACGGAGGTAGGTATACTCTGAAGCGATGAGGTTGGTATGTTTGGCCAAGGCTGGTGGTGGATAGCTGGCAGTCGGTTATTTTGCGCGCGTTACAAAAAGATAAAAAAATAGATCTAAAAATCGTTTCGACGCATTCAAGGTCAGCGCTATTAAACTGTGACGCGACCTATACTATCGGACTGAGTCCTGGGTACACTTCTGCCTCCCATTGAGGAAAAAGGCGTGAATATGTTATATTATATGTAAATAATTTTATTTACAGGAAACTAACGACGTACATGGGTCATATACGTATAAAACACGTGTCAGATTTTGTTTGTGAGCTATGTGGATATACTTTTGTCAGTGCTAAAGGAATAGAGGTACATAAGAAGAAGAAACATCGAGTACACGACAGGAATGTAAGTTTACTCCTTATATTGATTTATTTAGATCATCCACACCATGTACCATATCTTTGCCAGTTATTCATCCGCCGTCAGAGGAAGGAGGACCTCTTAGCAGTTTGACACAATCCTATGGAAATATTACTGTAATCTATGTTTTGTATTCCCCTGTTTCCTCCGAATACAGTAAACCTATTTGATATATTTATATCCTGATATTTTAAAGTTGAAGTAAAGTATGTCCCTAACATTTTATTTTTGTTTATAAACTCTTAATTTGTTGTAGTGAACGTCCAATCACGCGAGTAAAACTGGGATTTTAGGAAGTTCACTATGAAACAACCGAGGGTTTATAAACAAAAATAAAATTATAGGGACATAGGTTACTTCACTATAACAATATCAGGATATAAATTTATAGAATGGGTTTATTATATTCGGAGGAAACAGGAGAATACAACACATCGAGTTGGTAAAATATTTCATAGGATTGTGTCAAATTTCTTGTTGTTAGGATTTCCTAATTTTTATACAACATTTTTATATAATTTACTACTAATAATAATAATAATATGAGACAACGTTCCACACACGTTCATCTGGTCCCAAACTAGGCTAGAAGCATGTACTATGGTAACCAGATGACTGATATACATAAGTATATAAGCTTATAACACACAGGGACAGATCGACACAGACATGTTCATGCACACAAATGTTTGACCTGGCCGGGGATCGAGCCCGGGGCCTGCGGCACAGAAAGCAGAGTTACTACCATCTGAGCCAACGAGGCTGTCAACTAATGTTTACATTGCAGGTGGAGTTGACAGGTCCATATTGTGACGTGTGCGACGTGAAGTTCGTCTCGGAGGAGGCTCACGCGAGACACCTGAAGTTGTCCGCAAGCCACAGCAGCGATAACGATCCGTGAGTATACAGAGTAATACCACACCCGGACACTCGACTCAGTCCCATACATAATGCCCGTCACACACGTAGCTATAATATATATTAATATAAATAATAGCAAGGCATATTACGATATATTTTCTATACTAATATTCGACTGACCGCACACGCAGCTATAATATATATTTCTATGACGTCACCAACATATACCGTAATATATATTATTGCATATTAATATAAACTACTGTATCAATGAAATGAAGGCTAAAATATATATTATAGCATCGTCTCCGTGTGTGGTAGCTTGCTATAATATATATTATAGGTCGGTATATTAATATATATTATAGCTACGTGTGTGACGGGCTTAAGCCGCGCTATAACTACCCACTACACAGACACTGCACACATGGAGTTTTGTACACGTGCAAGTGTGCGTGAGATGATTTCCCATAGAAGCGGGGCTCGTGGAGAGCTCAATCTCGCTCGCGGGGTGAGGAAGGCCGATTGGTGGGCGGATGACAGTGTCCATTCTATACGTAGTATTATTCTATACGTATATATCTGTTCTGTGCTAACAGCTTATGAATATAAAGTCATATTTAGCTGAGAACCACACGGCCATTCATATCATGTGCTAATATTGAATCTAATGGGTATAGGAAAGAGGCGGCTCCGATACGAATCCATTATTCGGAAGTCTGACCAACTTCGTAATAAAAGAGTTTTTTTTTCTTCTTTTATGGACCCACACGAATGTATTGCCAATGTCAAGTTTTGTATTTATAGCCTGCTTACACGGGACATTCATGGATTCACACGTTAGTGTATTTGCCAGTGTAAAGTTATATAAATTTTCAAGTTAATATGGTCAATTAGTCAATTCAGAGTCAGGGCGAGCCCAGTCAAGTCACAGGTCTAGTAAAGTGGTGGTCTTTACAAGAAGCTGCCGGAATTTCGGTGGGAACACGAAAAATCAAATTTCAACTCGCGCATCACTCGCCAAGAGACTTGTGTATCTTCGAAAACACTCAACACGTAATATTCCACCATTATTACACGTTAAACACTCGAAAATGCACCGATAATTGATAAAGATACGGGAGCCAAACTGTGCTCTTCGGTTTCCCTCCCAAATTCCATAAAAGAGTTTATCTATCTATCTAATTGGGATATTGATTTTAGCACTGCCTCCTATCTGAGTCAGTGATCACGGTCTTCCACGGCTACTTCGGATCGTATTTCACAGATTCGGATTTTATTCGTTTCGGATGTGGTGCGAAACCGCTCTCGAGAAGGTCAATCTTTCTTGCAAAATGAAATTTCTGAAATAGAGACTAATTTTCCATTCAATCATTTGCTGTCGGCTCTTAATCTGGCCATTATTAGCACAAAAATATATTTGGTTGATGAAAACTATATGTTTTTTTTCTTCATATATACAAATAACATGAAAACAACGTCAGAATGTTATTTTAACATTTTTTTTAAATTATTGCGATAAGGGAACGCTGTGGCTTGTTAGAAGATGTAGTGACAAAGATAGAGAAAGGATTGCTTAGATGGTTCGGACATGTGGAGAGGATGGATAAAAGGAGACTAACAAAAGAGATTTATAAGTGTGAATGGTCAAGTCAGTAGCGGTCGACCGCGGGCGTACTTTTCATGAACAAGTTGACGTTCTTAGGAAAGGCCAAGTCGAAAGCACCAACAACCGACGAGCATGTATGAAAAATGTCATGAAAGTGAACGAAGCGAAAGTTGTATGTCAGGAGGTTGTATGGCAAGTAGAGGAAAATAGTCTCTGCCTACCCCACCGGGAACAAGGCGTGACTGTATGTATGTATGTATATGTAGGTTTTAAATTTGAAAAAACCATACAGTTGTCATCAACTAAATATATATTTGCGAAAATATTGGCCAGATTAAGAGCCAACCACTAACGTTTGATTGGAAAAAGTCTCTATTCCTTCATATTTCTGAAATTTCTTTTTGTATGAACGAGCAACCCCCTTAACGTTAAATGTTATTTCCAGTGACAGACTCCGCAACGACTCACAGAGCATGCGTTCGTCCCACCCGTCCCGCTCGGTCCGCAACATAGAACGTCGGCCCGCCATACACCCGCGCCCGGCCCACCTCGACTCTCAACCAGGCCCTGTCACTTGCGAACAGGTACGTAATTGTTTACTGTCCTTTTCCATCTCCCAGGTTGTCTGTGAGAAATTGCTTTACGCGATAATACCGCCTGTTGTTTACCGTCTCTTTTGTATTGTGTCTTTTTGTAAAATGGTTTTTTTTTTGGTATGCAATAAAGTATTATTCTATTCTACGTAATCGTGCACTTCATTACCTGTGCCCCGCGGTTTCACCCGCCTGGACATCGTTCCCGCGGGAATGTTGGGATTAGATGTACCCTGTGTGTTATTGTCGACAGCCTCGTTGGCTCAGATGGTAGTAACTCTGCTTTCTATGCCGCAGGCTGGTTCGATCCCCGGCCAAGTCAAACATTTGTGTGCATGGACATGTTTGTGTTGATCTGTCCCTGTGTGTTATAAGCTTATATAAGTATGTATATCAGTCCTCTAGTTACCATAGTACAGGCTTCTAGCCTAGTTTGGGACCAGATGACCGTGTGTGGAAGTTGTCACATATTATTATTATTTTTAACTTTTTTACATTGTACTAAGATTTGAGATTTATAATATTTAATAAGATTTTTCTCTCTTTGTATATTTTCAGTGTGGTATACAGTTAAGAGATCTACGTCTGTACGCGCAGCACTTTAGAAGGGCGCACCCAGATAAGAACAGAACGAAATATCCCGCGATGAAAACGCCCTGTATGTGCGAACAGTGCGGGAGAATATTTCAGGTAAATTAGGATAAACAAAATTATGAAAAAAATATTCGTTAATGAATCGGAAGTAAATTTATAAAAAGAAACACTAAAAATAAACACACAAAACTGTTGGAAATTGTATGATAACGAAACGTATTTATACATATATAGATATATATATATAGTCATGAAACGGAACGTACCTAGTGTCAAATGTGTCATCCGTCACTCATGTCAATATGTGAAAAATCATTTTTTTTTGTTATGACAATAGACGAGCAAATCAGGTGCCTGATGGTAAGCATCATGATTGCCCATATCAGACACAGTGCCACCCAATGTTTTGAAATTATAAATTGTGCGCGGCACTGCACTGCGTCTGTCACCCTGAGATATAAGTTGTTGAATCTCATCATGCCCAGTAATTTCGCTGATAACATTGCCCTTAATACCAGAACACAGTAATGTTTGTACATTACTGCTTGGCGGATGAATAACTGGCAAAGGTGTGGTACTTCCCCAGGCGGGCCCCTGCAAAAGAGGATCAAGCATTGTGAGAAAAAGTTATTCGTTACAATACCAATATGGAAAGAATAATTTCACCCACGGGCACAAACATTTGTGTGCATGAACATGTCTGTGTTGATCTGTCCCTATGTGTTATAAGCTTATATAAGTATGTATATCAGTCATCTGGTTACCATAGTACAGGCTTCTAGCCTAGTTTGGGACCAGATGACCGTGGGTGGGAGTTGTCCCATATTATTATTATTATTATGTTTGCTTGTTTTCAGAGTATGGCACTGTTAAAAGACCACATGTGGGTCCACACAGGAGAGAAACGCTTTAAATGTCCGCTCTGTCCCAAATCGTTCACACAGAAGAGTAACCTAGTGTTCCATTCGCGAGTGCATAGTGCTTCTCGGCCCACGTTCGAGTGCCCACTGTGTGGGAAACACTTCGCCTTCTACAATAACAGGAGGAGGCATATGTTTGTAAGTGTTTTATTTATTAATTTATTGTTGTAGTGGTAGGCCTCTTTTGCAGGGGCCCGCCTGGGGAAGTACCACACCTTTGCCAGTTATTCATCCGCCAAGCAGTAATGTGAATACATTACTGTGTTCCGGTCTGAAGGGCAATGTTACCAGCGAAATTCAACGAGATCAACAACTAATATCTCGGGGTGTCAGACGCAGTACAGTGCCTCGCAGAATTTTGAAATTTAAAACACTGGGTGGCACTGTGTCTGATATGGGCAATCATGATGCTTACCATCAGGCACCTGATTTGCTCGTCTTGTCACTCACTATCATAAAAAAAAACTTTTTTTTTTCAGATCCACACGGGTCTCAAACCGTTCAAATGTGACACGTGCAGTAAGTGTTTCACGACGGCCGGTGAGTTAAGAGCCCACGTCGATCATGTACACCTCAAGAAACCCTGGCCCAGACGAGCCAGGAGACATAACACTGATTCTGGAGATAACTGAGTGAAATTGTGTAATTAGGGATAATTTAGTGATATTGTGTAATTGGGGGATATAATTGAGTGAAATTGTGTAATTAGGGATAATTGAGTAATATTGTGTAATTGGGGGATAATTGAGTGATAATGTGTAATTGGTCAAAACTGAGATAATTTAGGTATTACACGTGAATTCAGGGAAAACCAAGTGAAACAGTATTATTAGTAAGTTCAAATGTGAAACATATAAACACCTGCTTTAATGAAACATAAAAATGTTTCATTAAAGCAGGTGAATAAAGAGCTCACGTCGATCATATACATCTCAAGTTCTGTTATTGGGGATAATTTATTTATTTGTGTGAAATCGTATAATTTGGTACAAGTGGGTGAGATCGCGTAATTAGGGATACCTGAGTGAAATTGTGTATTAGGAGTGTAATTGGGGAAACAATAGTGAAACTGTGTATTAGATATGTGATTGAGGTAAATTGAGTGAAATTGTATACAGAAATCAAATGTTTACTTAATCAAGACAACTATGATGCTTTAGTATTTTTTGTAAAGTTAAGAACTGCAATTATTGAGGAAAAAAATTATTTTTAATCTATATTTATATATTTTATTTAGTACCTACATTATTTTAATGATAAATTATAAGTATAGTCCGACACAAAAGAGTAGAAACGGAACTAATTTAAAGTGTATGTGTTGATGAAATAATTTTTACTCTCGTAAAAGACAGTGGCGCCCCCATTATTTCCTACTCTTTTGTGTCGAACTATAAGAGCGGTTATACAATAATATGTTCGATACGAATCCGATCCGAATCCGTGCAAAACGGTCCGTAAGTGGTTGTAGAACTATTTGTATGATAATTAACGTAGATACGATTTCCGTGACCCGATTTCTCTCCGTCATCCATGAATGTCCATTTCGGAGACGATATTGACGGACCGAAGTAGACAGTTTTTAACCTTTGAACGATTTAGATCGCAGATAGTGCGAATAGCAATATTTGAATTCGGTCAGTCTTCCGAATAACGGATTCGGATCGGATTCGTTTCGGACGCAGTGCGTAATGGCTCTAATTGAAACGATCTCAATATTATGTGATTATTGTCACGAATTATTATTTAAATATTATTTTATTATAGGTATGTGTTTTAATGGTTAAGTTGAATTGAGTATTTGAAAAAAAATAAGTGTATTTTTTAATTAATTATAAGCAATTCAAAATTGATATTCCAATAAGAGTCACTTGATCAACGAACGTGCTACGAGTGGTCGCCATGATTGTGACGTCATTATGTTATAGTTATGTATGGTGCTTTATAACATTGTGACGTCACTACAGCTCACGAGCTCGTTCGGGTACTATCGCCGTGTTTTCGGTACTGGATTAATAATGTTTTTTTTTTAATTTGATATAACTTTGTAATTATAACGAATAAAAAAAAACTCAAAATAGTTTTGTTATGGAACTTATATATGATATTTCCATCTATGCAAAAAAAAAATTCAAATACTCAATTACGAAATTAGTGAAAATATTTCGACATTTTATACTTTGCCCAGAAGCTGAACTTTTTTGTATGGGAAGTCGACATTTTCTGCGAATTAAGTATATACGAAGAATGTATGGAGATCATAATACTCATAATTTAAGTATATTATAGTGAGAAGTACTGAAATAGTTGTAAATACAAAGTAAGGTGTGGCTATTTATTACAAAATATACATTAGAATTATAAAAATATGTTTTATTGTAAATACTTAACTACATATAAAGGCTTTTTTTCTGCCTCGGTAGCGTAGTGGGCGCAAGCTTGACTGCTGATCACGAGTCCCGGGTTCGATCCCTAGGTCAGGCTAAATGACATTGGATTTTTTTATTATGAATGAAAAAACCAAGGGTTTTTAAGAAAAAATAAAATGAAAGGAACATAGTTTCAGGGACTTCACTATAAAAATACGAGGATATGAATTTATAGAATGGGTTTATATTCGGAGGAAACAGGGGAATACAAAACATCTTTTCAATAGGATTGTGTCAAATTCTTAGAAGGCCATGTACACTCTTCATATGAAATCCTATACCCCCTCTCCCCCACTTGAGATTCAGCTCGACCCTTTCTCCCCCTAAACGCCTCACATAATTAATGGATTCCCCCAGGGTGATTAAATAAAACAATAATTTAAAAACATTCTCTATATTTAATACAGACAATATTATGTTACACGCAATAATTATCACCAATAATTAGCAAACACGCAATAGACCTCGAAACAAAACGATTTACTGACTACGACAGTGACAGTGAAAGTTGTATTTACAGTCGTTTAACGACATTTAAAAATTGTTTAATTACTGCGTAACATAATAAAACAATTATAAAATGTTTTTTTTTATGAAACGTACAATAAATGTCAAATATAATATTAGCAAAAGGCATAACTATTAAAGCAATTTTTTTTTAAATACCATAACTACAAAGGCAAAAAGTAACGATATTTTTTTTCTATTACAAAAAGTGTTCGCTGGGATAGGTTTGTGCCATTTTGTGAAGAAAAATATCTACTTCTAACAGTGAGGTGAGACTTCGACCTAGATTTTTATTTAAAAAAAAAATGTCTTTTACCATGTTTGTTAAATATTTTACCAACAATAATAATAACTTTACGAACGTAACATTTGAAAAGGCTAATAAGTTGTTGGGTAGTCCCAAATAGGAACTTTTTGGTTAAATAAAAATTGTGTAGAAAAACGCCATCTATTAAACCGTACCGTTACTAAGCCGTAGCCAGAAGGCACCTTATTCTCTAAGGGAAATAATTAAACAAGGATTTTATTGTAATTATAACTTAAAACTAATTCTCGACTTGAATTTCGTCTTGAAAATCATCTTGCGCTTCTTCTTCATCAAATACTTCGTCATCGTCCACTGTTGCTTCCTATAAATACAATAATAACCTATATTATAGTCTGTTCGAATTGCAGAAGATAAACGGCCATTGACCTCAAAGTTTGACCCCAGGTATTGGGAACAGATTAAAGATATATAAATATAGAATAACAATGTGTTTTAAATAAAGTATTAAGGCATACCTTAGTAGGTATGCTTTAGTGTAGGGTTCCGTACCTAATTACCTAAAAACGCTACCGCGTTCTAAGAACATACAGCACCATCTAGTTTTTATTCCTTTAATTGTGATATAAGATCTTGCTTCTTGCCAAAGTTCATGATGCTAGGCCAACGGGAAGTACCCTACTTTCTTTTTAGTCCGTTGCGCAAAGTATGGAATTGTGCGGTAAAATGACCGTATTTTTAGATTTCGTTGACTTAAAGTATGATTTTTTTTACAGCAGCAAGTGACCGTAGACCTGAGCTGTTGATATGAGTTTTAACTTGATACCTCAACGCGTTCCCGAGAAAAAGCGTGGTACTTCCTAGCCGCGCCACAGTCAGAATTTGAATTGAAAATAATTTTAAAAATATGTTCTTAATATGTACATTATTGTACATATATTAAAAAAAATTGTACTATAAAAGTTCGCAAGAAATTAAACAAAATCAGTGGCGCGGCCAGGTACTATGATTCCTAGCCGCGCCACCGCGTACACTGTAATAAATAGTTTAACTAAGCACCAAATTTCTGTCAAATAATTGTACGTCTATTGTTCGCTCTACCGATAGTGAGAAATACCGCGAAAAATCATTATCTTCATGATCAATATCGAAAGTAAAATAAGTCGACTATGGCGATTCTGTCGGGCGTTCGGCCCATGGATTTTATATAAAAATGAGAATAAGTTTGTTTGTAAACAGAGAAAGTACTAAATCACGGACAAAGAACGCTTTTACTATTTATTGTGTTGACTTACGAGGTTGATAATTTTCACGGCACCAAGTGACTACAAACTTGAGTATCTATGTAATTCGATAAATTTTAATACGTCCACGCGCGTTTTAGAGATAAAGTGTCTTGACCAACAGATTGAAAACCGAATAAGTGATCTCATAAGGGTTCCTATTGAACCCTAAAATAGGTTTGCTTTCAAATAAATTACAGGCGTTTGTCCCATAAACAACAATAATGTATCATCGAAAATGGTACGGCGCGGCCGTACCACGAATTCGATTCGCCACCATACATTCACGTCTTTTTCCCGAAGGGGTAGGCCGAGGTGTACCCAGGACTCAGTCCCTTAGTAGATACACCCACATTTCGCCAGTATGTTATTGGTCCCATGTAATAGGGGGCGAGCCTATTGCCATCTACCGGGCACAGTTCCAGACTTCAGGCAGTTATTGAGATAATTCCTAATGGAGAAATCCAATATTTAAACACTGCCTGACCTGGGGATCGAACCCGGGACCTCTTGATTGGCAGTCGAGCATACGCCCTCTACGCCACCGAGGCACCATACCATAGTAAAATAAGTACTACTAGTATCTCAACTCCTTTGATAGACCGCAAAATACTTACACGGTTGTCGTTGTTAAAAATATTCAAGGGTTGTCACAAAAAAAAGAAGCCTGGGGAAGTACAACACCTTTGCCAGTTATTCATCCGTCAAGCAGTAATTTAAAATGTAAAGCAGTAATAAAACTGTGTTCCGGATGAAGGGCAATGTTAACCGAGAAATTATTGGGCATGACGAGTTTTAACAACCAATATCTCAGGGTGATAGGCGCAGTGCAGTGCCGCGTAGAATTTTAAATTTTAACCACTGGGTGGCACTGTGTCTAATATGTAATAACAGAGTAATTGATTATCTTGCAAAGATTTTGTTTCGATATCTTTTTGGATATAATATAAAATATTCATCATATTTTCTGATTAAATAAACCTACCTAATTAGTAGTATCATACTGCGACTTAGGTAGGGTAACAAGGTAAAGATACATAATAACTGATGTACATACCTAGTACCTAATAATCATAACCATGGTGATCGTGATCGATATATCTAGGTAATAGTTATAAATTGTCATTCATTTTGCATTTCATTACCTGTCTTACCTATGTAGGAGATACCTACTATTTTTCAAACGAGGGGTAGTATATCTACCTAAATAATAGGTTTCATGTCTAGTAGATATATAATATACCTATCACAAATAAATCATAGTATATGTACTACATAATATATATATATATATCTATAATATACCTATGTGCTTCGTCTGTCCACGAAGAAGTCTTGTGGGTAAACGTCCTACGCTACGCTTGTCAGTCCGTGGTCTACATTCTAATTCGTGGTACGGCCGCACCGTACCATTTTCGATACATAATTGTTGTTTATGGGACAAACGCCTGTAATTTATTTGAAAGCAAACCTATTTTAGGGTTCAATAGGAACCCTTATGAGATCACTTATTCGGTTTTCAATCTGTTGGTCAAGACATTTTATCTCTAAAACGCGCGTGGACGTATTAAAATTTATCGAATTACATAGATACTCAAGTTTGTAGTCACTTGGTGCCGTGAAAATTATCAACCTCGTAAGTCAACACAATAAATAGGAAAAGCGTTTTTTGTCCGTGATTTAGTACTTTCTCTGTTTACAAACAAACTTATTCTCATTTTTATACAAAATCCATGGGCCGAACGCCTGACAGAATCGCCATAGTCGACTTATTTTACTTTCGATATTGATCATGAAGATAATGATTTTTCGCGGTATTTCTCACTATCGGTAGAGCGAACAATAGACGTACAATTATTTGACAGTAATTTGGTGCTTAGTTAGACTATTTATTACAGTGTACGCGGTGGCGCGGCTAGGAATCATAGTACCTGGCCGCGCCACTGATTTTGTTTAATTTCTTGCGAACTTTTATAGTACAATTTTTTTTAATATATGTACAATAATGTACATATTAAGAACATATTTTTAAAATTATTTTCAATTCAAATTCTGACTGTGGCGCGGCTAGGAAGTACCACGCGAGAAAAAGGCTCTTGACAGACAAATGGACAACGAAGTAATTCTAAAAGGGTTCCTCTTTCACTTTGAGTTAAGGAACCCTAAAAAGGTGAAGAACGTAATATTTAAGGGGGTGTAACCTCACAAACTAACTACATTCAAAATAAAGAATATTGCGAAATAAGCAAACAAAATTCAACTCATTTTCCAATACAAATTGGACCAGCTTGCGAATTATAATTAATAATTAAATTGTTTATTGACAGAAAACGTAAACAGAGTAACTAAACATAAAGTAAAATAAAATATTATGAGGCATTAGTGCACCCATAATGTATTTTCCTAGGCAAATTGTTTCACGGCACGAGTATAGCGAAAACAATATATGGTTCAATAATGCCCCATAGCAGTAAAGATTACATATTTTTCTGGCAATTTGGAAATGTTTCTTACTTTCTTTTAAGTTGTTTAGGTAGATGTACCCCCTATATTATTATTACACCCCTTAGTACACGATATGTATAATAGAATTATAGAGACCAAAACAGAAATAGTATACAAATTCCTATTAAAATAATAAAGCAAGATCTAATGGTCGACATCGAACTGCGCTCGCCAGCCCGCCCGCCAAGAATGGCGAGTATTGGACTTCCAGGGCCTGTGATGATGTAGAATATTATTTTAGGCGATATTACAGTAAAATTATTGGTTTTCTAGTACATTTATTTATTAATTTACCTGATATTGTTGGTATTCCGATATCAAGTCGGCCATATTGCTGGCGGCTTCTGTGAACTCCATCTCGTCCATTCCCTCGCCTGTGTACCAGTGGAGGAAAGCCTGCAAATAGATGCACATATTGACCGATAGATGGCGCTTTTATCAATAAATAACTATTTTTACACGAGTTCAGAGTTTGAGTATTTCCACTGATGCGCCTTTTTCCAAGAGTCAGTTCCCCAAGACTCAGTCCCATAGTAGGTACACTCACTTCGCGAGTTGTTTTAAGTCTCATGTAAAATAGAGGGCGAGCCTATTGCCATCTACCGGGCACTGTTCCAAACTCCAGGATGTCATTGAGATAAATCTTAATGGAAATATACAACACTGCCTGATCTGGGGATCGAACCGAACAAAATATTTGGTAGGTCACACATAGGGTACTTTATCCCCTTAAAAATGTTATTTTTCTCACCTTCCTCCTAAACATAGCGGTGAACTGTTCGGATATGCGTTTGAATATCTCTTGAATGGCGGTGGAGTTGCCGATGAATGTAGCGGACATCTTTAGGCCGCGCGGGGGGACGTCACACACCGCGACCTTCAGGTTGTTGGGGATCCATTCCACGAAATAACTGGAGACAATGGCGGTAATAAACACATTTACTTACATACATACATTCTCGCTTTTTTCCCGAAGGGGTAGGCAGAGGTGTACCCAGGACTCAGTCCCATAGTAGAATAGAATAGAATAGAAAACGTTTTTATTCAGGTAAATAAATAAATAAATAGAGGCAGTTACAGTTTTTGAACTTAAGCTAAATAATAATAATAAAACTTCAAATTATGTACGAGTATAATAACCTGAATATGGTACATGCTCAGCATAAGTCACAGTAGAACTGTGACGCTGGTTTTCGGCATGTACCTTGGGTGATGCCCGGACTATGATCACAGCAGAAACTACTTGTCTATCATCTAAATTAATAATAACTTATGAGATAAGTACTAAATAATATTTAAGATAAAAAATAATTCGTATTTTGATACTAAGATATTTTGATACATAATAAGTGGTAAGTACCCATTATTTTTAAAAATAATTTCATTATTTTAATAAATAATCTTGATAAACATGCAAAAACATACCATAAATAAATAAAACACATAAGCATATTGTAATAGGGTGAAGAGGAAACAGTGATGAGGTAGGTGGGTAGGAGGAAGACATAATATAAGAATAGGTGAGAACACTTACAGAAATAATAAAGGGATGATGAGACATAAATAAACTATAGAACTTAGCACGCCAACATAATTCACAAATTGAGTGGTATAATAATATTTGTTATCATTGACTTATAATGAAGTAACCCATTTAAATAGTTAATGACACTAAGACAAATGATAAAAAATAAGGCAAACAAAAATCTCATGCGTTGTACATTACGTGATTACGGCAGAGACTTTTGTAATGCCAAAAGGTGAGCTTTAAATTTATTTTTAAAGCTATAAACACCGTAAAGGTTGCGCATCGGCGGAGGAAGATTATTCCAGCATTTCGTGGCAGAGTATCTAAAACTACCACGAAATGCACGTGTACCATGTCGAGGAATCGCAAGCATAAATTTAGATGCTCGCGTGCCGTGAGTTTGGTTAAGTTCTCTCTGCCATTCTAACTTCGAGTAAAGAAATGCAGGTTTAGAGGTTTTGACAACTCCAAACATTAGGTTAGCCAGATGTGACTCACGTCTGAATTTCATTTTTAATATATTATATTTATTTAAGAACGGAGTAACATGGCTACGCGGCGGTATGTCAAAACAAAATCGCGCACAAGCATTTTGGACTCTCTGAATTAAGTCGGCTGTTTTAGCTAGGAGCCTAGGACCATAAACAGTGTCAAGATAGTTAAACTTAGAGAGAACAAGTGAGTCTACTAGTCTGATACGCAAATCTATGCTTAGGTAGTTTCTTATTTTGTAAAGTACCTTGAGTCTGTAAAAACAATTACGAGCGGCTTCAGATATATGATTTTCAAACCTTAGTTTCTCGTCGAGTAACAGCCCTAGGTTTTTTACCACTGTGACACGTTCCAGCATAACTCCGCTCATGTAAATTTGTGGATTCCTTAAAATAATTTTACTTATTTGCATTTTAGATCCTAAAATCATAAATTTAGTTTTATTCGCATTTAGCTGTAATGAGTTACGGTTCGACCACTCCTGGATTCTGTTTAGGTCCTCGTGAATCTTTTGTATAGCAGCGTCTATGAATTCAGGTCTAACAGAGATATAAATCTGTATATCATCTGCATAAATATGATACTGGCAATGATGAACACTATCAACAATGTCAGCACAATAAAGAGAAAATAGTACGGGTCCAAGGATAGACCCCTGTGGTACACCCCTAGTTACTTCCATACAGACAGACGACGTCGCCTCACCATTGTTTTTTTTTAGTTCTACGTATTGCGTACGTCCATCCAAGTACGAATTGAACCATCTTACAGTTTCACTACTGAAACCATAAAACCTTAGTTTGGATAAAAGCAAAGATGTATTAATACAGTCAAACGCCCTCGAAAAGTCCAGTAGAACTAGAATTGTAGCCATACCTTTGTCCTGTGCAGAAAGTATATTATCAGTAACATCTAAGAGAGCTGTATGTGTACCACGTCCCTTCCTAAAGCCTGACTGAGCATCCGGCAACAAACTGTGTCTTTCTATGAATTCCGTCATCTGGTGACAAACAACCCTTTCCACGACTTTAGAGAGGCACGGTAATATACTGATGGGACGGAGGTCTTTCATGTCCTCAGGGTTGGAGACTTTGGGAATGGGGCGCACTATTGCAGTTTTCCACAGTGCGGGGAAGGTGGAGGTCGCAATAGATTTATTAACCAGGGCAGTCAGAACATCAATGCTTTGTGGCATCGTCAGCCGGATCATTTCAATTGAAATCTGGTCCGAGCCTATAGCATTAGATTTAATCTCATTAATATACTTTGTGACTATGGAGGAACTCACAGTACTGAGGGAAAATATGTTTGTGGAGACACTATGGAATTCAAAATAAGTGAGTTGAGATAGATTAACTTCAGACCTGCCCGGAACTGCTAAAAAATGTTTATTAATATCATCAGGACTATCAAAGTGAGTAGGGAGATCAGAGCGAACGGATGGAAGAACTTTAGTTTTCAAATGTTTCCATAAGGTTTTAGAATCATTCTTATAATAATTAATATGATATTTAAAAAATGCCCTCTTTTCATTTTCTAGCGCAATATACACCTGGTTTTTCAGATCTTTATAATATTTTTTATCAATATCACTTTTGGTAACCTGAAACTTGCTTAAAGCCTGGTCACGAAGGTTCATAACAAACTTCACTCCATCAGTAATCCACGGTTTAGGTAAGTCCCTGACCGTACGTGATTTCACTGGCGCATGCAAGTCATACAACATGATAATAACATTGTTAAGGTAATATACCATGTCATCAACGGACTCCAAGGCTTTAATTGCATTCCACTGAATGGAATCAAGGTCCCTATTAAATAACTCGACGCAAATATCTTTAAAAGATCTAAACGTTATGATTCTTGGCGGGATTTTTTGTTTTTTAAACTGAAATTCACACAGTATATATGCATGTCCAATATGGGATCCAACCAAATTAACTGTGACATTTCGCACTCGTGCATTTGTACACACTAGGTCTATTAATGTTTGACTGTTGTCGGTATAGTGGGTAGGTGAGTTAACTATTTGCTTCAAGCCAGTGCAATGAAGAAAATTGTTAAGGATGCTGAGTTTGTTGTCAGAGCTATTTAAAATATTTACATTGAAGTCGCCTAGCAATATAATATAATCACAATCCGAGAAACTAGTAACAGAGTCAGTTAATGCATCAATAAATGTATTGACATCCAGCCAGGGGGGTCTATAAGCAGTACCGATTGCAATACTATTAGAGTTTGAGCTAATCCTAATCCACATCTGTTCCACCGTAGTGTGAACCGGGTGAGCGGCGGAACGTGCCCTTATACCTTTTCTAATATAAAAGCCTACACCACCACCGCGGCCTCCGCGCACGGCGCTCGGTCGCGGCGTATGCCTCAGTCTGTAGTTCGGCACGACTGGCGCTCGTCCGTCCTCACCCGGTCGTAACCAAGTTTCATTAATAGCTAAAATGTCGTAAGATTTACTCTCGACTGTCGCAATAAAGTCATCATGGTTTGTTCCCAGAGAGCCTGCATTCCAGAGACCAATTTTCATATACTTTGAGTTAGCCATTATATATAATTAATAATATAGACATACATTTGTTCATAATAAAATATTGCAAATGACACAGGCAAAATAATATACATAGTATAAATATTAAAAAGAATGAACGACACAGATTAGGAGTGCAGGGATTTAATATAATATGAGAGTACGTGAACACAAAGAGGTATATTAGTATAACATAACCTTTTTTATCCAAGCCCCAATACATAATATTATAAAGTTTACAAGAACACAAAAAATAGGCGTGACAACTTAGTATAAGCAAGTTACAGAAATACAGCACAATATAATATGTAAGTGGCCTAATAAAATAAAGACAGTTATCGGTAATAATAAAAATATCAGCACGAGAGATGGTTGTTTTACACTTATTAGTCAGCTGTTTCTCTAAATGGTACGACAAGAATGAGTCATAACGAATTAAAATAACAATGTAACTATCCGATTTTTGTATGATTTTTCTACATTCCTCATTAGATAATAGTAATACGATTATATACATAATACACTTTACATATCCTATCACAATATTTCTATAACATCTATATAAAAGTTTATGTTTTTTAAAATGGGTACGAGCACTTTTTAAACAGGCCATAGTATAAATATGTAACAAGGAAACAAATACTGATAAGTCGTAGGTATAAAATAATAAATATGACCTGACATACATATCGTCAATTATGCTCACTATTGTTGGTGAACAGATCAACATGATATCGGTATTAAGTACACAATATATTATTATGTAGTACAAACAGACGGCTTGCCAAAACACCGGTCCAAATTATTCTCAGAGCGAACCCTGAAGGACTGAGAGCCTTGTTCTCGGCGGATGAAGATACGACCTCCCTTAGTCCAGCAGTATCTCCATTGTTGCGAACGACAGGCTTCTCGGGCTTTGTAGAAGAGTTGCTTGTTAGTAATCGTTAGTCGCTCATTAACAAAAATCCGCGTTGTGGTCCCTTCCAGACCTAGGTCCGCACTAGTGAGGCCGCGTCGAACTCGGGCTGCATGAAGGTACTCGTCCCGGACCACCCGGCGGGAGAATCGTATTATGATCCGGCGAGGTCGCCCATCGACTTGAGACGTACCCTGTGCTCGCCTAGGAGCTCCCGCTCTTTCTGCATGTACGATATCACACTCATCTATTTTTACACCCAATGTCACAGCCAAGATCAACACCATTTGCAAGGGGATTTCTCCCTTAACCTCAGGGACTCCTGTGAGCTCCACATCGTTAGATAGCAACTCTTGGTCTCGATCATTTAATTGCTCTTTTAAATCGATGATCGTCTGCTCGAGACCGCGGACAGCCACAGGCTCGCCAGTGGCGCCACCTACAAGCTCCTCCAGTGTAGTCATGCGCTCCGCTAGCTGGTCAGCTCTATTAGAAAACACTTGAACTCGTTCGTCCAATCGGTCTGCCCGATCCGTACACCCGCTGACAGAAAGCCGGACATCTGCAATCTCATTTTTTATATCCCGCATATCAGACCTCATCGAGACCACTTCATCTTTCATAGATCTAAACTCAGAGAGAAATAGCTGCTCGAACCTTTCGAATCCTGACTTCATCTCGTCTTTAAGAGATTTCATATCCAACTGATGGTCCATTTCGCCAATTTCTGTCGTAATGTCATGTGCAGTATCATCAAGGAGCATAGGCTCATGAGCCTTGGAATTGTCTTGAAAAACATGAGTTGAATAAGAATCTTCCAATCCTCTAACAGGGGTTGAAGGATCTCGGCCTTTAGGGGTCTTTGCTTGGCAATCTCCACAGCGCCAGTTACTACCAACGGATACGCCGGCCGGGATTCTCACACATTCGTTATGGCTTTTTGAGTTGCATTGGGGACAACTAACGCCGTCCTTTGTCGCCATAAACTTCCCACACGCAGCGCACTGGACCATTGTGCTAGGCTCACAGTCTATCGTGCACTTATTTATAAGAAATAACTTCGATCGAGACAAAACAGATAATGTTTATTATACTTATCGCAATTGAGGGTATATGTAGAAAAAAACACAGATACTTGTAAGTTTATGGTTGATTTCACTAAATATAATAATCACTTGTGTACGACTTCACTTCCACGAATTCAGCTAACTTATAGCTATAAGTTAGCCATTAATTTAAGACAATTTTTCAACTTTATTTATTTTATACAACACTTTGATCGCGAGACAAGTAGCGCCGTGTCAAAGTCCGTGACGTCACTCCTGTCAAAGTCCGTGACGTCACTCCCACTAGTAGATACACCCACATTTCGCCAGTATGTTATAGGTCCCATGTAATAGGGGGCGAGCCTATTGCCATCTACCGGGCTCAGTTCCAGACTCCAGGCAGTTATTGAGATAATTCCTAATGGAAATATCCAATATTTAACACTTGCCTGACCTGGGGATCGAACCCGGGACCTCTTGATTGGCAGTCGAGCATGCGCCCTCTACGCCATCGAGGCAGTCACGGTCACATTTACTTAAGTAATCAAAAACTTAGACACAAGCACAACAAAATAGTTAACGTTTTAAAAATATTAAAGAAAAAGATTCCCGCCTAAAACTTAAAATTACGACACTGACAATTGACAGCAAAGACGGTAAACTGTCAGACTGACATTCAATTTTTTCCCGTGGTGGAGCTAAGCGCGTCTTGTGCATTTGCCAATTGTAAAGAATTTTGCAACAATTACATCCCCCATCCGAGGCATCCTTTTAGTATTCTGTGATAATACTAAAAACACCCTCCTCTTCCCATGGTAATTAAATCATAAATCATTTTCTTGGTAAAATTAAAATTACACGTCACACAAAAAAGCAATTAAGTACAAAAGTATGTACCCAATAAATTATTATTAATTATAAAGAATTTTATTTTGATTTATGTGTCATAAATTCATCAAAGCTGTAGAATGTTTGCTCGATTAGCCAGCGCTTTAGCTTATGCTTGAAGGAGCTGAGAGTGTGTACAGAGGTAATATTTACTGGTAATCTATTGTAAACCATTCGTACTGCGCTCGCCAACCCGCCTGCCAAACGTAGCGAGTATCGTCTATTCGACTCCTTACGAGTTGAATCCTAAAGTGTAAAACTCACCTGGAATTCTTATTCTGAATAGCTAAAACTTGATCGTCGACTTCTCGCATAGACATGTGGCCTCTGAATATAGTCGCCACAGTCAAATATCTGCCATGACGGGGGTCTGCAGCGGTCATCATGTTGGTCGAGTTGAACATCTGGGAATCAAATCAGTTATCACTATCACTAATATTAATCCTATGGAATATTTACTAAATCGATGTTTTGTATTCCCCTGTTTCCTCCAAATACAGTAAACCGGAAGCCAGCCAAGTGTGGTCAGTATTGGCAAAACCCCTCGTAATGGGGGAGTACTATATCTAGCAGTTTTAGTTAATAGTTAGTTTTTTGTCCTGTTCTATAACGTATTGATACTGTTTAAAATAGTATTTAGTATTGCTTACTTGACTCATCAATTCCGCTACAGTCTGTGGTCGGTAGCTGAAAGAGTTCCTCGCCGTTAGTGGAGCGAAACCTGCGAACACAAACAGTTGCATATTTCGGCCGATAGATGGAGTTGATTTCAATATGTGAACTCCATTAAATTAAAAAAAAAAAATTCTGGCAAGTTTTTGGATTTATTTTTATTCATTTAGTACCTGATCCGTGGAATACTTAACATTAGTTATCCTACTAATATTAATAAATGCGAAAGTTTGTGAGGATGGATGGATATTTGTTACTCTTTCACGCCAAAACTACTGAACCGATTGAGCTAAAATTTGATATGTAGATAGTTTAAACATCGGAATAACACTTAGGGTACTGTTTATTCCGATATTCCCACCGGAACGAAGCACAGCTAATATATAGTTACCAGGCATAAAGAAGTGGAGCCTTGGGAACGGCACCATGTTGACGGCCAGTTTTCTCAGGTCAGCGTTCAATTGCCCAGGGAACCGAAGACATGTGGTTACTCCAGACATTGTCAACTGAAAAACAATAGTTTAACTAAATAAATTGACACCTATATCAGGAGCATGCACAAAACATAGCTAGTCCGCCATCTTAGGCCGTCAACCATCTCCCTAAAAGTTCCCAAAAACAACAACTCATCGAGCCCAAACTCGACTATCTTAGCACTTTTCGTAAGGTTGTTAAAATGGAAATCTTTCGGCTTCATCATCAGGCCCTCGACTTAAGTGGAATGAAAAGTAATCATAAAAATTTAGCATTATAGCCAAAATTCAACTATCCAATCATATGCCATCACGGAGTTCCAGTCGCTACATCATGGTTCCATCATCAGATCAGGTCAATGGTACCATAATGAATGGTAATTGTGAATAATAATAATAATATAAAATGTTTGCAATTGTATGGACATTGTATGAAATAAAGTTAAATAATGTTATGTTATGTTATATGCAAAATTTCAGCTAAATCGGTTAAGGCGAACTGCTTAAAAATTCAGTACAAGATTTGTAACGGACATGCATACTTTGCAAGTTTTATAAAAGCTTGTTTAATAATAATTTTATTGATAACATGAAAACATCAACAAAATGTACAAAATTATGTACATAATATGTTACTGGACAATAAAGATATATCTACTATTTTAATTTAAGTAACAAAAATTGCTTAAATGTGTATGTGAATCAATTGCTTAAAAATTAAAAGGACATAAGTAAAAAAAATTAAAAGAGCCTCTAGCCTACCTACGCGTTACCCCGAGCACACCTGAATTACCACTAAAAATATATATTTTTTAACACTGGCAAACACAATAATTATGTGACTCCCTAAAAAAATTAAAACTCACCGATATCAAATGGTTCAAGTCCCCGTAGCTAGGGCTGGCCAAACGCAGAGTCTTGAAGCATATATTGTACAACGCCTCGTTGTCGATACAGAACGTCATATCTGTATTCTCGACCAGTTGGTGAACGGATAGAGTCGCGTTGTACGGCTCTAGCACCACTTCGCTTACCTACGGATATTAGATTATATTAGTTATTGAGAATAACGCCATCTATCGGTCAACTAAAGCAATGTTAACAGGAAGGCAATCTTCTTAGCATAAAAAAACATAAAACATAACATACATTCACGCCTTTTTCCCGAAGGGGTAGGCACCTCTTCTTAGCAATTTGACTCAATCCTATGGCAAATCGACCAAATCGATGATTTGTATTCCGCTGTTTCCTCCGAATGTTATTGACCGACTTGGATTGACTGCCTCGGTGGCGTCGAGGGCACATGCTCGACTGCCAATCAAGAGGTCTCGGGCTCGATCCCCAGGTCAGGCAGTGTTTAATATTTATGGATTTTTCCATTAGGAATTATCTCAATAACTGCCTGGAGTCTGGAACTGTGCCCGGTAGATGGCAATAGGCTCGCCCCCTATTACATGGGACCAATAACATACTGGCGAAATGTGGGTCGTGGGTGTATCTACTATGGGATTGAGTCCTGGGTACACCTCTGCCTACCCCTTCGGGAAAAAGGCATGAATGTATGTTTTATGTTTATGTTATTAACCGATTCTATAAATTTATATCCTGATATTGTTATAGTTCCACACCACACGGATTGGTGCGGAAGGTGCTGGTTGTAATCCCGCTCGTTAGTGATTTCTTCCTGTATTGATATTGCAAGCGCTTAGTCCATAAAAAGGATAGTATTTTATTAATGTAAGTACATAAAATATATACTTTATTTATATATTTACAAGATATTTGTTTATGTATATATTTGAATGATTATGTATGTAGTTTATTTATTATATTTAAGTGTTGTGTATATGTATAGTAAAATAGTAAAATGTTTTTTATGTATGTATGTTTGTATGTATGTAGTTATTTCGACATTATTTCAGTCACACCACCGACCAAATGTGAAGTACTTTACTCTCCTCTCCTTGCTCGGTTGTCTGGAAGAGATCGCTATTAGCGATAAGACCGCCAATTGTTACACTAGACATATTCCTATTGTTCCATTTTAGTTTTAAGTTTTTTTTAAGATGTCTTGTAATAATAAAGAATTTATCTATCTATCTATCTAAAGGATAAAATATTATGAAAGAAGGTTGTATTTATCAATTTCGATATGAATTCTATCATTAGAATTCATTATGCATAGAGCCTCATGGCTCTCATTCTCGCATTCATAATGCATTTTAGGCGAATAGACCGTCAATTCTATAAAATATAATATGTACGATATATATTACGCCAGCGGGAATATGCCCGGCTTTAAATCCGGAAGCCCTGGATCGAATCCCACCATGTAGACTTTCCACCTGGATGCTACCGTGTTTCGTATGTGACGTTAAACTGTAGTTGTCCGTATAGTTCCGTATAAGATATGTAGGGGGCAGTCGTTAGCTCATGTCGGAGCCGCGGAGGAATCTTGTCGACCTGAAACTGTGACAATATGTGTTGTCCACATAACACATATGAATTGACTCGAGCAGGGTCATTAGGGTACACCGTTCTGTAAATTATTTATTTCTTATAAAAACAATATATCAATAAAATAATAGGTTGTTCGGAAAGTAATTTCGTTTTTTTTTTTTGTGGAAATGAAAGACAGTTTTCGTATAATAAACAAATACTTTATTAAATTATATATTGGCCGTTCAGTGGAGCTATTGGCGTTCTTGGTGGCTATCACTTTAGTGAATATTATCTTGATTTGACATTAACTACAAATGTCAAAGTCTGGTTTCTAACCAAAGACATTATGATAAACTTACTAAGTAGACTGTGCACTGTGTCGGTCCCGAGTGAGAACCACTCGCAGTGTCTATTCTTTTCCTTTTCTCTCCTTCAAATTTGATAGTGCACAGTCTTGTTAGAAGGGTTAAACGTCTTTGTTACTAATTCAAGCCACAGAACATAAAGACTCAAGCCTGATAGCGACTGGTGATTATGAAGACCCTGGTCCATTTTTCTGGTAGTAGCATAATTCCACGCTCATAAATTTTTTGGTCTTTGCTAGCAAAAAACAGCCGGGAAAAAAACGAAATTACTTTCCGAACAACCATATTATATTATATAATAAGTCAGTCTCACCTTAGGCGAAGGCACAACGCTGAAAGTGGTCATGATTCTGTCAGGAAACTCCTCTCGTATCTTACTGAGCAGGAGCGTGCCCATCCCCGAGCCCGTGCCACCGCCGAGAGAATGTGCTAGTTGGAAACCTATTGACAATCAAGCGTAAGAAATATGCATCTCTCAGGGCGGGATGCATGTTTGTTACTCTTCCACGCCAAAACTGTTGAACCGATTGAACTGAAATTCTATATGTAGATAGTTTAGACCCTGGAGAAACACATAGGGTACTTTTTATCCCGATATTCCCGCGGGAACTAAGACTACGCGGGTGAAACCGCGGGGCGCTAGATATATTATAAATGCAGAAGTTTCCGTAAATTAGTTATAGATGGCATTGTTTATAGATAGAACGATATCTAACCTTGAAGACAGTCGCACCCCTCAGATTCCTTCCTGATGACGTCCATCACAGAATCGACGAGCTCCGCGCCCTCTGTGTAGTGGCCCTTAGCCCAATTGTTACCTACAAGTATTAAACTTTAACTCAATTTTTTTATTGCGATTTTTTTTAATAATAGACCATGAACTGCAGCATAAAAAGGCATATCTTCAGTATTGTGACTTCATAGAAACGCTCGGAATGTGAGTCATACCTATGCGCCTCGAGTTCAACATACACTAAACACACGAACATTTGCGAGTGCGCCGCAGTGAGACGAACGATCGGTGTGATGGCACGGTAATTTATATGTATTTTGACAGCCTCGTTGGCTCAGATGGAAGTTACTCTGCTTTCTGTGCCGCTGGCCCCCGGTCTGATCCCCGGGCAGGTCAAACATTTATGTGCATGAACATGTCTGTTTGATCTGTTTCTGGGTGTTATAAGCGTATATAAGTATGTATATCAGTCATCTGGTTACCATAGTTCAGGCTTCTAGCATAGTTTTTTTTTTTTTTTTTTTTATTCTATTTACCTCTGCAGTCTGCAGAGCCTGTGCTGTGTGTAATCTTTCATTCTAGTTCTCGCTTGTATTCCTCTCGCACTTTCAAACTTCATACTCACTTTTCATACATCTTCTTTTACACTCAATATCTGTCTACTAGTCTATTTATGTCAGGGATTATCAGGGATGGGGTTTAATAACTTTTTCTGTACACAACTTTTTCTTTTCTTTCTTATATCTACGTTTTTTCTTTGCATTATTTTTCTTTTCTTAATTACTATTTCTTATATCTATCCAGTCACAATGATATACCATCAATATTAAAAATATTGAGTTATCATGTTTTTCTTGTACTATTTCTATTTATTACTACTTTACCTATTTCTATACAGTATTCTAAAAATCTATTTCTATATTTACTCCTAATTATTCTATGCACATTTTCTTTTACAAAATCTAAATCTAAGGTCTGTTGTAAATCAAATCGTTGTCGATCGAATATCGGGCATTCAAATAGTATGTGTGGGACTGACTCGCTTGCATGAGGATCACACGCGCACGATGGATTTTCCTTGCACTTAAATCGGTGTAGGTACTCGGAAAACCCACCGTGCCCCGTCTTTATCTGTGTCGTTATGCCGGTGGGTTCAAACTTGCGTACGATCTTGTATGCTGCCACCGCGTCTGGGAAAAACAGTTTTGTTATACCAGCAGTTGTACCGGATATGTATCTCCGGTTCCATTCGTCAAGCGATCGCGCGCGAATATTTCGCTTGACGAAAGATACCGGACATAAGTCATAGGCTGGTTTCTTCTTTAATCTCAGAGCCGCCTCCTTTGCAAGTTCGTCAGCTCTCTCGTTTTCTGCTAACCCCGCGTGCGCCTTTATCCAAAACAAATTCACAGATTTGTTTTTCTGGGAAATTATTTTCAGGTTCCTCCTGGTCTCAACAGCTAAAGGGTGCAGGCTATCTAGATTGGAGATGGTTTGGAGAGCAGACATTGAGTCGCTATATATAGCAAAGGAGGTCTCGTTTCGACGCAGTATCACCTTGCTCGCTTCACATAGCGCCAAGAGCTCCGCCTGGTAGACGGTGCAATATGTTGGCAGACAAAGCTTGATAGCCCTGATTTCCGCCGCGCCATCCCAGAGAGACAACGCGGCGCCAACCCGGCCCCCAATCTTGCTGCCATCAGTGAAGATTCGCAGATCGTATTCGCTGTTAGCGTTGACTTGTTCCTCGTCTACCAGAGTTCGGAAATCATGACGTATATGTTCCGCGGGATGTGGGGCATATATTGCTGGAAGCATCGCCTCTACTTCCCGGTCCCCTAGACCTGGCTGAGGCACTCCCCGTTTGGCTTCGTAAAGCGAGGCCGCCTCGCGGATCCGGAGGTCGAGGGGAAGTATCCCCGCCAGTACTAAGGCCGAGTTTAGCGAGACGGTGCGATAGGCTCTACAAAGCTTTTGAGCGAAACCCCTTTGAACAGCGTCAAGCTGTTTATGTATCCCAACTTTTGAGACAGCTGGTGCCCAGGCGCTGGCAGCATACAAGATAATAGGTTCCACCGTTGCTGTATAGATGGTGCGAATAACCTCTGGGTGGAGACCCCAGCTCACTTTAGCCGCCCTAGTAAGTTGCTTGTAGACTGCAATTGCTTTTTTACAAACATTGGTTATGTGGCTATTAAAAGTTAGTTTGTTGTCAATGGTGAGTCCCAGCAATTTCAACTCGTTAGACATGCCGATGTCAACCCCGGCCATGGTCAGGCGTGGGGTGTCGTACATTAGTTTCCTTGTGACCAACAAAGCATTGGTTTTGTTGGGAGCAAATCTCAGTTTGTTCCGAACACCCCAAGCCCGAACATGCTCGAGGGTAGTATTGGCATTGCTTTCAATCTCAGCGGCGGTATGTCCGCTAAATACCAGGACTATGTCATCTGCAAAGGCCTGCACGTAAGTGCCTCTATGTTCCAGGATTCGCAGCAGGGGATCCAAGAGGAGATTCCAAAGAATCGGACCTGCCATGGACCCTTGGATGCAGCCTTTCATCGGGACAACACTGGCTTCTTCACCACAATATCTAACGGTGACACGTCTGTCGGTGAGATAGCTGTCGAAGATCCTCCTGATGTTCACCGGACACTTTTCTTCCGCCAATCTGACCCTAATGGCCGGCCACCATGCGCTGTCGAAGGCTCCCTCTATATCTAAAGACACAAGGGTAACGATTTTTTTGTTTTTCAGGTTAGCGAGTATGTGTTTCATTAGGGTATAGAGGGAGTCTTCGGTGCTCTTCTGGGGCATGAAGCCATATTGGCAGGTACTCATGCCCGGTAATAAGTGGAACTTCAAGCGGGCCACCAACATCTTCTCGAGTATCTTCCCGAGTATTGGCAACAGTCCTATCGGTCTATAGGATTTCGGTGTTCTGTAGTTGTCTTTGCCTGATTTCCGTAATATCACCACCGTTGCCTCTTTCCAAATTTGCGGGAACAGATAAAATTTGAGGCATTTGTTTAGTAGTCCCAAAGATAACTCAGGCTCCACGTCTATAGCTCGAGCGCAAATATCTGCTGTGAAACCCTCTGCACCGGGGGCTTTCTTTGGGTTGAAAGAGTTTTTTACTCTTTCAAGTTCCGTAAGGGTGAATGGCGGATCACAAGATTCATCTTGCTCCCTGACATTCACACTCTCAGCCTTGAGCCTTATTTGCCGGTGTTCCTCGTTTTCTTCCTCTGTGGTGTCCTCTGGGTAAAAGGTCTCAGCAAGTAGTATGGCCGAACCTTTCGCATCCAGTCCTTTTCCATCCTTTTCCAGTGGCAGGTCCTCTTCTCTTCGTTTTGTTCTGCCGATCACTCTGTAAATACCCTCCCATACCCCTTCCCTATCCTGCTTTCCACAAAACTCTTTCCAGCCGGTTACTACTGCTATTTTTACCTCTAACTCATATTTTTCTTTATGTCTTAGATACTCCTGTACTACCTTCGGCCTCCGAATCGGCGCGGCGCAGCGAATTCTTCTCCTCCTGGTGGCAACCTCCCTCTTCATTTTCGCGAGCTCCTCGGACCACCACGGCAGGGTAAGTACATCAACTTGTTTCTTATTTGGAATTGCTATTGTACATGTTTCTGTAACCGCTTCTGAATAGTTTTTTATAATTGCTTCTAATTGCTGTTTATTGCCTATTTCATCTATTTTGATTTTGGTTAATTCGTTGGTAATAATAAATTGGCTAAGTTTCTCATGAAACAAGGTCCAATTTGCTTTTTTCGTGTTGTATTGTCTAGTAGTTCTCACAATTTTAATACCTTTTGAATTTTTAAGGTTGATGTTAAAGCCTATACCATTGTGGTCCGAGCAGGTTAGGCCCTCTTCGATTCTCCAGTCATCCACCAGGCTGAGGACGTCAACCGAGCAAGCCGTTACATCCACGAAGCTTGTGTACCTCTGGTTTTCACGGATCGTGTCGAAGGTAGGTATGCTCCCCATATTGAGTACGTGCAGACCCATTTCTTCAAGAAAACCAGAAAATTCCTCGCCTCTATGGTCAACTATAGGGCTTCCCCACCAGATGTTTTTGGCATTGGAGTCTCCCCCAATGATAATCTTGTTGTTTCCGGTCTTCTCAATGAGTTTTCGCATGTGCTCAATATAGGGTCCTATGGGTTGGCTGGGCTCGAAGTAGTAGGAGACGAGCGTGATCTTCCAGGCTTCAGTTCTGGCTTTTATCACAACGATGTTGTCGGTGGTTAGGTCAGGAAATTGTGTTATAGCGATGTTTTCGTCCATAACGATAATGGCCGCCTTTACCACTCCATGACCTTTATTTAGACTCTGGAAAATCCTGACTCCGCGCCGTCCTCGCATGTCTCGATCCGCACCCACATACGGCTCCTGTAGTAGCGCCACCGAAGCTTTCCGCTGTGCCGCTTCTATGAGCAGTTCGTTTGTTGCCTGCTTACTCCTTTGAAGGTTCGCCTGGAGCACTTTGTATCGTTTCATGCCACCCGGTACAACCTTAGCAGTAAGCCACAGTGGACCGCGCTATTGCATCCCACCTACGACGCACCGGACAATCAGTATTGAAGGCGTTGTGCTCCACATCGATCAGTTTAGCTCGCGAGCAATTTCGACATGTTGGTGCATTTAGGGTTGGTGCAACTAGGGACCAGATGACCGTACGTGGAAGTTGTCCCATATTATTATCATTACCGTGATAGTAAGCCAGCTCGCATACTTGTTTGGGGGGTGTACCTTGAGTGTGACGTATAGGATTTTTGTACTAAGAGTTCGATCAGTTACCACTTAAGCTGACTCGTAAGGCCCCTATAGCTGCTTGTTGCATGCACACCTCTCTTTTTCTAGGCTCATGGGTGTGAATGTGTGCGTGCCGTCATATTTGTATATTCGAGTTGGCTTACCATGGTGCTTCAAAAGATTGTTTTAGAAGACGGAGTCCGCCTTTTTTTTCTAGGTTTATGATTTTACCATACAATGGCAAACCAACACGGGTTGAGATCATAATAATATTATAAAAGTTTTAAAATTATCATTATACCTATAGGTATAAAACATCGTATCTAATTTCGTCGTTTATAAAAATATATAAATAAAAATACAAATAAGAAAATGCAATTAATATCAGAAAACTGCAAAATATAAAATAAAAACACAAATTAACATTGGAAAATTTAGTACCTAGGAATGAGTTTAATATCAAATTTAACGATTTATATTTGTCTAATTAATACTTACAACCTATACAATAATATTAAAATGTTTAATAAAAGAAGAATAACTCAAGCAGGGGGCTCTGGTGTCTGTAGCTCAGTTTAAATACTATTACAGATACCAACGGGCCTACCTACCTACCCTGTTATATTTGTTCATATACACATAATTTGTAACTATTGTAAAAAAAAAAATATGTATAAAACACTGCATACGGCAACGCCATCTACATTTAAAATACAGCAGCTCACCAGCTCCACTCTGTCCGAACACGAAGTTGTCGGGCCTGAACAGCTGTCCGTAAGGTCCGGAGCGCACCGAGTCCATCGTGCCTGGCTCCAGGTCCACCAACACTGCGCGGGGGACGTAGTTACCTGGACACAGAGAAATTATATTTTCAATCCTCTTTATTATTTTTTATCTTATTTTCAGTCCTCTGGGCGGGATATGTCATCCGCATGCCGGAAGTACTTTGGGCCAAAACAACAACTGAATGGGTCTCAACCAAAAAACGGCAATGCGGCAGACCTAGGAGAGATGGCGAGACGACCTTGACTCGCATACGGATGGATGGCAATCAATAGCCCTAGATCGTGTCAGGTGGAGAGAGGGAAGGGAGGCCTTTGCCTTGCAGTGGGATCCGATAGGCTAATAATAATAATAATAATCTTCTTGCTCAAAAAGCCCCGTCATTGTTGCGAGTTGCGTACAGATCGCGTCACGGTTTAATAGCGCTCGGCAAAGTAGGGGGGAGGGCTATGCGCAGGTGTATTGGTTTAAAAAGTCCTAGCAGATCTAAAAAACGATTACTGCATTCAAGTTCAGCGCTATTAAACCTGCCCCAGTAGCAGTGAACAGGAAAAACGAAGTCCCAGGATAAGAATAAGAATAATTTTTATTGCTATAACTGTGTACAAAGATGGTAGGATACATTAAAGTAGGTATTATAATTGTTTCAACAGTTTGCCCTATTGCGGACGTACAATAATTAGGTGGTATACAATAAGCATAAGCTAATGTTGCAAAACAAGGATTATGTGTCAAGATTCAATTAATACTATCAATGCTAACTTCCTTACGAATTAATAGTAGTCATTAAGTTATATTATATCACTAATAAATATTAATAATAGGTAAAATTTAATTATTTAATCGTTAAAGAACTCCTTTATCTTATAAAATGCCTTAGATATGAGCCAAGATTTTAATTTATAACGAAACTGTCTTTCGTTTAACATTTTTATTTGTGTAGGTAGTTTATTAAAAATCTTAATAGCCATAATATAGGTGCTGTTGTGGTACATACTATTGTTTATTTGTGGAATAACAATATTGTGTTTGTATCTCGTATAGTTCGACACAAAAGAGTAGAAACGGAACTAATTTAAAGTGTATGTGATGATGAAATTGTTTTTACTCTTGTAAAAGACAGTGGCGCCCCCATTATTTTCTACTCTTTTGTGTCCAACTATACGGAGTGTATCGATACGACTTGACTTAATTTCGAAAAAGTAATTATCGTTCAATTTTACAAATAAACAAATTTCATATATATAAATACATGTAAGGGTTAGGATATTATTTTCTTTATATATATTGGGTAAGCTGTACATATTGTCTAATTTAAATATAATTCTTAAACATCTTTTCTGTAGAATAAATACTGACTCTATTAGGGGGTTAGAACTTAGAACGTGACAGCAGATATGAATTGTTCGGGCGCGAAAGAGAGAAAAAGCGAGGAAAACTAGTTACACCTTATCCCCGTGCCATGCTAGGTGGGCTGGAATTAAAGCGGGACTAAAATAACCAAGCTCTAGGGGATAGAGTAAATATCTTTTTAATTTTTATCGAGATTTTATAATTGATTGAATTTGGCGTTACTTTTCGGAACTCCATTGCAAACTCCTAGAACAAGAATATTTAGTTTTTAGTTCCGATTTTTTAGTGTCAAAAACAACATGCACAGTGCACCGCCCTCGCGCCCGCAAAATTGTATGCAAAGAGGATGCATATCGACACGTATCGATATATGAATGGTGTCACTAACAAAAAATAATACCTAATAGCATTTCCTGCATTTTTTTCTGAAATAGGAGTCGCGTCAAGGTTTGGTTTTTCTAAATAGTTTGAAAAAGAGTTCCTTACCATTAGAAGCCTCATTGTAATAAACGTTCAATCGCTCCTTTTGCAATGGGTTCTCGCCCCTGTACACGCCATTCGGGTCGATGCCGTGCTCGTCCGATATTATCTCCCAGAACTGAAAAAAAAAAAAATCAGCGTGGATAAGCGAGCTATACAAAAACTCTAGCAACTCTACTTAAGATATATTTTATGAGGCGAAAAACTTGTTGGGGGTGCGCTGAATTTTCATATAGATCAATGATAGCTGAACAAAAATCTATTTTTTGGCCATATTTACATAAATTAAGTTCTAAGAAGGTTCTAGGAAGGTATACTCGATAAGATACCATTTACGCACCTTATTAAGGAGATATGACCAAAATACCTAAGTGTAAATTGACATTACATAAATGACTAATTAGTTTCTATAGCGTAAAAGAATATCTGTATTTTAAATAGTTAAATCTAAGAAATGTGTTTTAGGCAAACTTCAGGACTTTTAACAATTGACATAATTAGAATAATTGGATAGAGCGAAGTGGAGAATGAAAGTATGGAAGGCTTGATGCCACCACCAATAAGAGCGCATGCGGCCATAAAGGAATCTGATACAATCCTATGGAAAATTTACCAAATCTATGTTTTGTCTTCTCCTGTTTCTTTCGAATATTATTAAGAGGTTACATGAGGGGTGATTTTTCCATACAAACGTATTCCCGTGTATCCTCCCTAGATAATGCGAGCAATGGTTTTTTTTTTTTATAAAATTTTGGTCTTTAGTGAGCATGTCCCTGTCATTTTCATTTTTCTACAAACTCATTGTTACGTAAATGAAGTATGACCCTTTAAAAACATGCAAAACTGTCCCGTTTTTACTCGCGTAATTAGACGTTCACTAGAAATAAATGAAGAGTTTAGGAACAAAAATAAAATAACAGGAACATAGCCTAATTCATCTTCTAATTTTCAAGATATAAATTTATGGATAAAATCAATTATTCTCGGAGGAAACAGGGGAATACAAAACATCGATTTCGAAAATTTTCCATTGGATTGTGTCAAACTGCTAAGAGGTCCTGTATCCTGTTAACCCATGCTAATATCCTAATATTTTTTAGTGAAGTAAACTATGTCGCTGTCATTTTAGTTTCTGTTATAATCTCTCGGCTTTTTCAAAGTGAACTTCTTAAAATTCTCAGTTTTACTCGCGTCATTAGCCGATCACTACAACAAAAGTAAGTTTATAAACAAAAATAAAATGATATGGACATAGTTTACTTCATCTTCAAAATATCAAGATATAAATATACCAAATACTATATTCGGAGGAAAAAGGGGAATACAATACATCGATTCGGTAAATTTTCCATAGGATTGTGTCAAATTGCTAAGATGTCCCCTTTCCTGATAAAGAGAGAGAAAGAGCTGAGACACATAATGGATTTTCTACAGGCGGAGATGTCGGCCTGTGGATTTTCAAAGTATTCTATGATATAGTGTATTTAGCTAGGGTATAGCTATAGTAGATAGTAAGTAGGTATGGTTGAAACATTACGCCTGCTTGCAGGCTGAATACACTAAACTCTAATAATTTAACATAATATTTAATTTATTAAATGTATTCTGGCAAATAAAGCATTTGATTTGACAAAATATTGATTTTTTGTTCAGCTGTCTTTGTTCAAGCTATTTTAGACAAGCCGTTTCCCCCTCGAATGTTAATCCCGCCCGGGTTAAAACCCCCAAACCCCCTCCTTGCCTACGGCCATGACACACAATACCTACCCACAAAATACTCGTAAAAACATACGTAAGCCGCTGCGGTGGTCTTGCGGTTACGGCGAAGCGCGTCGCATTTCAACATAATAATAATATAGGCATATAATAGAACCAAGACGATGTTTAGCCGGAACGGTGGGTTCCCATCGAGTTATAGTAAGCAAGCCACACTGAGACACGTTGGGAGTTTTTTTTCCTATCGAGTAACACTGTTACCCGTTGCAACATTTAAAAAAAAAGGATGCCAACGAATTAGTGTGACCCAGGGCTATTGGCGTTCTTCATAATCACCAGTCGCTATCAGGCTTATGTCTTTATGTTCTGTGGTTTGAGTTAGTTACAAAGACGTTTTACCTTTCTAACAAGACTACTGTCAAATTTGGAGGAGAGAAAAAGATAGACACTACGAGTAGTTCTCACTCGGGACCGACACAGTGCACAGTCTACCTAATAGTTTATCTAATGTCTTTGAATGAATGAATGAATGATATGAATGAATGAATGAATGAATGATAACACTTTATTGGTACCACAATTATACAAAAAAAGGCAAAAAGAAAACTTAAAAACTAGAAAGAGTAACAACAGGCGGCCTTATCGCTCAGAGCGATCTCTTCCAGACAACCATGCAGAGGAAGGATATACAGAACATGACGGGACGGTGGTTCCAAAAACAAATACTTAAATGATAAATAAATAAATAATAAATAAATAAAAATAAAAAAAATAATATATACATAATAATATATAAATACAAACTAATAATACCATACTATAACCAATACATAATATACTAAGATTATAGATACATACATAACAATATAATATATACTATATAATATTAGATAGGTACACAATTATATATAGGCGTTACTTAATACCAGTAACACAATAATAATTAATATTAGTGACAAATTACTTATAATGAAAGGTAGTGGTCCTTGAGACGCAGCTTAAAAGAGGCCAGTGACGGTGCACATGTAACTTCGACGGGAAGATCATTCCACAGACGAACTGCTTCGACAGTGAAAGATCCACCGTAGAAATCAGTGCTTTGGTTAGTAACCAGACTTTGACATTTGTAGTTAATGTCAAATCAAGTTAATAGTCACTAAAGTGATAGTCATAGTCACCATGCCAACTCTGTCTCGGTTACTCGGTTCTCGGCTAAAAGTCGCCGAGATTCTCGGCTATAGGCGAGAATATTTATTATACCTAGTGCGGTTACAATGTACCGACACATGGGATTCAAATTCAAATTAAACGCGCTCGTCTACATTAATAATCGCCAGCGCCGTTCATTATACTCACGTCTGAATTGTTTACTTTTAAAATATGATTTCCCTACATTTTATTGGTAGTCGTTAGTGCCGCCTACTAGCAAGTGAACAAGACTACTAGATCTAGTCATTTTACGACGAGAAGGTACAGAATGTGGTTTCAAGTAGATAACTATGCGCGCTACCTACACAAACAACTTATGCGTGATAACACGTATGACGCCATCGTTGACCAATCACAGCGCAGATCCATGACGTAATTTTTGTATTAGCATCCGCCATAGTAGCACAAACTAAAAACAGTAGTTTATTCTAAGGTCGGTCGGCTAATAATAATAATAATAATAATATGGGACAACTTCCACTCACGGTCACCTGGTCCCAAACTAGACTAGAAGCCTGTACTATGGTAACCAAAAGACTGATATACATACTGACAGCCTCGATGGCACAGATGGTAGTAACTCTGCTTTCTGTGCCGCAGGCCCCGGGTTCGATCCCCGGCCAGGTCAAACATTTGTGTGCATGAACATGTCTGTTTGATTTGTGTCTGGGTGTTATAAGATTATATAAGTATGTATATCAGTCATCTGGTTACCATAGTACAGGCTTATAGCCTAGTTTGGGACCAGATGACCGTGTGTGGAAATTGTCCCATATTATTATTATTATTACTTAAATACGCTTATAACACCCAGACACAGATCAAACATTCATGTTCATGCACACAAATGTTTGACCTGGCCGGGGATCGAACCCGGGGCCTGCGGCACAGAAAGCAGAGTTACTACCGTCTGCGCCAACGAGGCTGTCAATGGTAATGTCCACAGATCAGGATGAAAGAGGTTAGATTGGAAATAGTTCCTGATTTGTATCAGAACGCTCGTCGCCGCTTGTCTCCCACTCCTCAACTCCACTACAAGCAAGAGACCAATACGCGCACGCATTACGCACACAAATTAACCATACACACATCGATCGCGAGTTTGCTATTGATTATCATCTAGCGCAAACACTGCGTTTGACATGCACTCACACACGCGCAAAAGCTCATCTAGACACGCGGCAGCGCGTCAAGCCAAGTTAAGGAACTGGCTAGCCAGCGCCGAGTGCCACTTTTGACTCTTCTATAACTAAAAATCTCTTTAACGTTCACACATAAAACTACGTGTGTTTAATTATATCCATAAGGACATCTAGTAGCCCAAATTTCATGAAGCTAGCTCAAACGGTTATAAAGATATTATGAACATAATATAGTACCTAAATCTAACCTACTTCCAGATGACCTAGAAGGATGAAATTTGGAATCCAGCTCGGTAATTGTGTTCAAGTGTAGGAAAAAATCTAAAAATTAAAAAAAAAGGGGGGGTCCCCAAACGACATTTTTTTTAAATGTAGCGTTGGAACTGTTACAACGTTACAAGCAAATATTTGAAATTATCCCAATATATTTGCTATATAACAGAAATATAAAAATAAAGTTAAGTCAAAAAATAAGTGGTGTCCTGGCCAAGTCAAATCTAACCTAATTTAAATCTCAATTTTTTTTTAATAACAGCAATTGTTATAGGCAATACCTAAAGCAAAGAAATAGAGTTTGATACTTGTTCATAATGTTATTTTGTTCCTATATATAAATATTTGGATTTTGCATAGAACTTGGCACTCATTTAGATCTCCAATCTTTTTGCGGCGAAGCCCACAGCCAAACATTAAAAGTATTGAACTTGGCTCTCCTTTTTTACATGTATGTTTTTGGTGGGATACATGTTACGGTCACCTAAAGGTCGATTATCGATATCGATAAAATTACTGTATCATTAGTACTTTAATTTTTTGCTATATTTATTTATTTGTTATGAACTAATATGGCTTCATAGCCAATTATACTAATTAATTAATTAACTATAATACAATGTCCTTACAATGTAATGTTGTTACTATATAATTTCTGTGTCTGGGTGTATAAATAAGCTTATATAAGGAGGTATGTATATCAGTCATCTGGTTACCATAGTACATGCTTCTAGCCTAGTTTGGAACCAGATGACCTTGCGTGAAAGTTGTCCCATATTATTATTATTTTGTGACTTATTATAATTTTATTAATTCTATGTTTTTTTTTTGGTCTGTGAGTTACCGCGAAAAACGTCGTTCATGCATAGAAAGACATGGGTTAAACCCATAGTAAGTAAATAAATGACACAAGTTAAAAATACAAGCGTACCTATTTATTAAATGATCATTTCCCTTAACTCACACTAGGTGGGGACGCGAGGAAAGAACCGCGGGGCACAGCTAGTAGGATATAAATCATATTATGCTACCTACTTACTGAAAAAGTCATAACGATATATTTGAGCGGCGTAGGTCCTGGTTTTAAGTATCTTTTTCCTGACTCTTTTGTTATGTCATAATCATTTTCTGCAAAATGTTGAAAATTTTGCAAAAAGAACAAATTGTGCTACATTTAGTAGGAATCCATTTATTTCTACCGGTTGCCTCAATCCACAATTTTCTCATATCTGGATTTTTTGGCAACCTAAAAATAAAATTTTAATTTCATTATAAACGGAACAATCAAACAAAATTTTAGACAAAAACCCACACTCTACAACTAAATTGATAATCACAATTAACATGGTGACCACAGTAGATGCCACGTATTTACTTCGCGTGACAAAGAGAAAAACAACTTTTTTTTTAGACGCTGTTTCACAGACAGACAGACAGAAAGAGACACACACTCACTTGATAATATCCTGACACACGGCTTTCGCTTCTTCCACTTTCATGAAATTCTTCATACTACATGCACGTCGGTTGTATAAGTACTATTGATTTATTGATCTTTCCTTAGGACAACATCAACTTGTTCCTAAAAAGTACGCCTACAAAGAGGTATTTTAATTACAAAATATTACTCATAATAATCATTTGCATACGACACTTAATATCGACAATGTTTACAACATGGTACAACACTATCGATGCGCGGGGATTTCCCGGAATTCAAGCTTCGCCTTGGCGCACGCGACCCCTCGCAAAGAACGCAGTTCATTGCGCGGTCACCTACGAGTACAAGGTGGAACCTATGTATTGTAGTAAGCAATGTATAATTTCCAATATGTTTCGCAAGTGTGTCGTTTTTGTCTAACAATTACATAATACTTTTGTAATAATTACAAATATCACTTGAATTTAAAGGTTTTAGGACTTACCGGTGAAAAGAAATCCCTTGTCGGGCTACACTACACACCTGACTTCTTTTTCGACAAGTTATAATAGCGCAGGACGGCATTATACACTATCTTCGCGGAGCTACGTACGTTGTGACCACATGAGCGCGACTATTAGCCGGTAAAGCTAATTTCGGCGGGATTACGAGCGTCTGCTCAAGAGGGCAGCAAAGCCGGCCCCGCCCACAAGGCCCCTCTAATCTCTTTCATCTCCTCTGTGGTAATGTCAATAGTTGTCACTTTAATATTTGGTTTAATATTTTTTTTGTATTATATACGTTTTCATTTACATATTATTATAATGAAATGTTTTAGCAATTCATCAATCCTACTATCCTACTAAAATTATAAATGTGAAAGTTGCAAGGATGGATGAATGAATGAATGAAAAATGTTGTGTGTAGGTAGTTTAGACTTTAGACTCTGGAATAACACATAAGCTACTTTTTTCCCATCAGGAGGTCCCGGGTTCGATCCCCAGGTCAGGCAGTGTTAAATATTGGATTTTTCCATTAGGAATTATCTCGATAACTGCCTGGAGTCTGGAACTGTGCCCGGTAGATGTCAGGCTCGCCCCCTATTACATGTGACCAATAACATACTGGCGAAATGTGTGTGTATCTACTATGGGACTGAGTCCTGGGTACACCTGTGCCTACACCTTCGGGAAAAACGCGTGAATGTATGTGTACCTACTTTTATCCCGATATACCCACGGGAACGAAGACTACGCGGGTGAAACCGCGAGGCACAGCTAGTGTAGTATAGCTGGTTATAAATGAAAAGCCAATATTTACTTTTCTTGTTCAGTAGGTACGTATTTTGAAGAATAATAAGTCCGGGATTGAGGCGCCTAAAGACACTACAGTATTTTTAGCCTGTGTTCGAAGTCATGATAAGCAATTTTTAATATAAAACTGCGCTAAATAACTAAATAAAGTGGCCGGTGAGAGAAGGCGAATGCGAGCGGGCGTGCAGCGTACATGAACGCGCACGATCACTCTCACAGCACGGCCCACATTGCCGACACCCGAGAGCCCCACAGATAATGCTGATGTGTGTGTGGCAGTACGTGCGTACACGGCGCGCACACATTCAGACCGGCAGCGGCCACTTTCTATGAAGACGAATTACTGTTCTTAGTGTATGTTGTGATAGTAGTAAGCTTTTTTGTAGTGAAGAAAATTATACGTTCTCTGAAAGGACGATCTCTCGTATTTTACTTTAAAATTCTGGTAAATCTGAATGAAAATTCTCACAGCTCGCACATTTGACATTCAGAGAAACTTCAAGAATTTGGACTAGAGGGATACGAGTTCTCATATTCCAAGATCTAAGCTTATTAGCCTTTTTGGTTGAGAGGTTTTGCCGGAAATCCAATAAACATATATACACATACATTGTATACATACCGACAAACTTTCGCAAGTATAGTATAGTATAGTACGATTTTTATTACACTCTTGAATTGATATTTCTGTAGTGGCCTCTTTTGCAGGGGGCCGCCTGGGGAAGTACCACACCTTTGCCAGTTATTCATCCGCCAAGCAGTAATGTGCAAACATTACTGTGTTCCGGTATGAAGGGCAATGTTACCAGCGAAATTACTGGGCATGATGAGATTCAACAACTCATATCTCAGGGTGACAGGCGCAGTGCAGTGCCGCACAGAATTTTGAATTTTAAAACACTGAGTGGCACTGTGTATGATATGGGTGATCCTGATGCTTACCATCAGGCACCTGATTTGCTCGTCTTGTCACTCATTATCATAAAAAAAATATATATTTTTTTTACTAATTATGTAATCTCGGTCTTGGTTCTCGGTTTTGGCCGAGATTACATTATATTCTCAGTCTCGGCCGAGAATGAAAAACCTGTCTCGGTCAACCCTTACGGATTATAGATCCTATTAATATTATTAATCTCAAATTACAGTACAATGTAAAAAACTAACGCTTTTAACAGGTGAAGATAACGCTTGCGAGTTCTAACTCACCTCCAGCGCCTTAAATTAATGGATGAATGGATATTTGTTACTCTTTCACGCCAAAACTACTGAACAGATTGGGCTGAAATTTGGTATGTAGGTAGGTTAGACCCTGGACACATGGGTACCTTTTCCCAATATTCCCACGGGAACAATGTCTACGCGGGTGAAACCGCGGGGCACAGCTAGTATATAAATGAATGATTGTTGCAAAAATTACATTTAAAAATTTTTGTTTAATGCCCTATGCGGCTAGCTCTCAAGCCGAGTGGCAACCATATCACTCACTGCAAGAGTGCCGTTACCCCTTCATACCTAAAGTGAAGAGTGACACCCATTAAGTGTGAGAATGAGAATCATTGGGCGTTTCACGATCTAGGACCAAGTATTTTTTTTAGTTCACGATATAGACAATCCTAATTTATCTAATTGAGTTAAATTTGTGGACAGGGTCAAAGTTAACGATGTTTACGTATGAGTGCGGGTTCGCTAGTGTCTTTGCGAACGGCGTTTTGGAAGAGACTTATTATGGCGTGGCTTTAGTTCCAATTTTGGCCGCATTCATTAAAATAGTAGACAGGTTGTTAGTTGTTAGTCACCATAGATTCTAACTCTGATGAAAAATCTCCCCCCAATCATAATAAAAAGGCAAAAGTTTCCACGAATTTGTTAGTTTCTTGAATGTCTTTAAATTTACCAAACTACTAATATTTATAAGTACAAAACTACTAAATTAAGATCGTCTTTTTTTTTTCGATCCTGAATAACAGCGTAGGGTCACACACAATGAACAATTTAACAATAGATAAAAGGGCAAAAAACCGAGGCCCGAGGGGTGCAGCAAAAATAAAAAAAATTATAATTTGAAAAAGCCGCCATTATGTACGTTAACCTGTTAATTTCTAACAGATTAATTTTAAGAAATTACGGTGCAATAATTTAAATAAATACCCGATACAAGCTAGGTACGTCATCTTGGAACATAATTTATGCATCGAATTTCCAAAAATATATAATAATTCAAATGCAATGAGTACATTTGTGACGCCGATTAGAAAGCCCCATTTAAAAAGTTAAACTAAGGCACTTAACTAACCTTGGATCCTATTTGGTTCCCGCACTGACCCGCTTGAACATGCACTATTTCACGCATCTTTCTAATTCACAAAATCTTACACGAAAAATTACTTCACAAATTCAGAGGTTAAAAATGCGTTGAAAATGTAAAATGGCTGTTAAAACTCGATATTTTTATCATTATCTTATCGTTTTTCCAGCTAAATGTGATATAATACTGATACGATTTGTCACTAAAATGCTACAGCGAAGTATATTATAGTACTTCACGCAATTTGTTAATAACGCGCCTTGAAAAATGAACTGATTAACCTCGAATCACAGAACCTCGAATGATTTTCTCACGGCATGCGCGGCTGAATAAAGTTGTCAATTGAAATAATATATTACGTTGCATCTTGGAGATCTTGCATACTTTCAAAGTCGGTTGGGTATTTTCAGCCTTTAACTAACCAGTTTATCGTGAACAGTAGAATTGCATGATAAAGTTTGAGTAATAGGTCTCGATATTTTGGTTGTTCTATTTATACGGATTACATGGGCAAAGGTGGTTTCTTATCTGTGTGTCATAATTTTAAATTGGGATTTCTTATTAATATTATTATGTAACTAAAATTCCTTGTGAAATCAGTAGTGTGATGAAATATTAAAATAATAATATAATATCGTTCATCTTTTGTTTTTATTTTTTTAAATTTATTTTTTACCTAACTTATCGTGCTGTGATATACAATTATTAAAAAAAAATGACCGTCAAATCATATATGTCATTGCTGTCACTATGTAGTGGCAAACTGTCAAACTTTCCAAATTGAAAAACGGTTACGCATAAATCACTCGTGTGTACCCCTGTCTTTTTGGTTAAACTAAGAATAAGAGACCATTCCATATGCGAGTGTGGTTTAGATTATGGAAATGTGGACCATATCTTTTTTCTTGTCCAAAGCAACAGTTTTCTCTATATGATATTATTCCTTCTGATATCCCTCGTCCTGTCTCCTTTAAATTCCTCTTATCCTTGGTTTTTTCACCGTTTATTAGACTATTGTGTAGATATATTAAAGTTAATAAGATAAAATTATAAGTTTAATATTAAAACATAATGTGTATATATATTTATGTGTATTCGTAATTATGTTATATAGGTTTGTGTATAGATTGTAATTATTAGTTATATATACTTAGTAAGTAGTTTATCAAAGGAGGTATGAGTTTTTTTTAATATTTATTGTAGTGTAGATTATAGTTTAGTATCAAGCTGTAGAATATGATTGCTGATTGTGTTCAAAATTCAAAAGCACTTGTTTAGCCTCAAGGGGTCGGAATAAAACAGCAAATACACTTCAACGTATATTGTTCTCCCAAGAGACTAAAGGAAATTTCACTCGTAACAAGTCCACTGCAATATGGCAAGTTCGTGGCGAGAATAGCGATGGACTTTCGGCCGATATTACAGATTATTCAAATTACGAGGAGAGAAAATGAGAGATGCGCGCGCGTGCGTCGGATAGCCTTCGATCAAGCTCACTCTATATGCGGCGGGCCGCGGGCGCTGCGAGCGCCGCGAGCCGGCGCCGCGTTGCTATAGTAACGGATCGAGCGCTCGGCGCGGACCAATCACGGCACCGCGCGGGGTGGCGTGCCTTTCCCTTCCTCCCGCGCGTCCTGGATGCCCCTCCAACGACCGATTACATTTCCCGCGCTACATCCTCCCCCTCTAGTCCGCCTGTAGAACCGTACAGGCGAACTAGCACTCATAACGGCGCGGCCTACCTCTCTTACGCTTCTCCCTGACAGGTGGCTCCACTTCTCCTGAGAAGGGAGTGAGATGAGACGCATGATATTCGCCTATGTTTACTCCAGTTTGGACGCTTTCGAGGTCGAACGTCGTCGGACTTACGACTTGACATACTCTATAGGGGCCGTCGCGACGCGGGATGAATTTGGCGGATTGCCCGCGACCAGCGTCGTTCGGTCCCTGCGTTTTTAAGAGGACTAAATCCCCAACGCGATACTGTGGTGACTCGCGCCGCGATCGATCTGCATACTCCTTCTGTGTCGCTTGCGCTCTCTCGTGTGTGTCCCTTGCTTCCTCCATGGTGTAGGACAAGCGTTTCAAGAAAGGAGTGATACTAGGCACGAAATTGTCTCGTTCTAGGATACATCTCATGTCCGATAAAGCATCCGATGGTGCACGCAATTCCCGCCCAAAGGTGAGGTATGCTGGGGAGAAACCGGTGCTGGCGGTAACTGCTGAATTCATAGCAAACCTTATAGATGCTAAGTGTAGATCCCATGTCTCGTGGTCCTGTCCCACGAGAATCGCTAGCTGCGGCTTAAGGTCTCGATTCTTTCGCTCGATCGGGTTGGCTTGCGGGTGATAGTAAGGGGTGAGTACCTGTGTGATCCCTAGAACATGGCAAGCTTGCTGCATCACTTCACTGACGAATTGCACGCCGTTGTCGGAAATGAGGCGACGTGATACCCCGTATCGAAGAAACACTTCGTTGGCAAGTGTCTGCGCGCATTCGACACTGGTAGCACTCTCTAGGGGAAACAATTCCACCCAGCGTGAACACACGTCCTCAACTATAAGAACCCACCTATTCTTCCTGGGAGTTTCTACCAGAGGGCCAAATAAATCGACAGACACGACTTCAAATCGACGAGCTACGGCAGGCGTTTGCAAAAGGCCAGCTGGTTTGCGATTGTCAGCTTTATAACGCTGACAAGGTATGCACTCTTTGATGTGCCTAGCGACATAGGCGCGCATGCCAGGCCAATAATATCTAGTCCGGACGCGACTCAGTGTGCGCTCCACACCAAAGTGACCGGCCGTGGGCGAATCGTGCAGGTCTTTCATTACCTGACTGCGTTCGTGTTCCGGTACTACCAAGCATGCTCCTTCCTCGTCGTCTACTTCGCCTTCCAAGCAATATCGGTAAAGAATGCCGTCCGATATTGTATAGCCACGGTCACACCATGGTCTCCCCCTAAAGGGTTCGTCAGACTCTAAGTCCTGAATAATCTTTCGTACCTCCGGGTCTTTCATTTGGTTTTCGCGAACATCACCGCTGCTGCGTCTCGGCATGTCGATTGTCGTGTAGTTCACGTCGCAGTTTGCTTCCTCCGCGCAGACTGGGCGCGATAGCGTATCCGCCACGACGTTCGAACGACCCGGAGTATACGTGATCTCCAAGTCGTAATCTTGTAAAACTAATGCCCACCTCGCTAGACGTCCGCTCGGTGATCTATGGCTCATCAACCATCGCAGCGGTTGATGGTCTGTCCTCACGATGACTTTCGCGTTTTCCAAGTAACCGCGAAACTTACCTAAAGCCCACACGACGGCGAGTGCCTCCCTTTCGGTCGTGGTGTAGTTTTTCTCGGCACTGGTAAGAAGTCGACTCGCGTATTCGATCGGCCTTTCATCGACCCCCTCCCCCTGCATCAAGACTGCGCCGAGACAGTACCCGCTACTGTCGGTGCATAGCACGAACGGTTTGGTCTCGTCCGCCTGACGCAGTATCGGGGCAGATATTAGGAGCGTCTTGATTCGTTCGAATGAATTTTGTTGCTCAGTGCCCCATTTCCACACACTTACCTTTTTTAATAGATCAGTGAGCGGCCTTGCAACTTCTGCGTAATTATCAATAAAGCGCCGGAACCAACTCGACGTTTGAAGAAATGACTTCAACTGTTTCACATTATGTGGGACCACCATGTCCCTGACTGCAGCTGTTTTTTCTGGGTCCATCTGAATACCTCCTGGCATAATAATGTGGCCCAGGAACTTAACTGATTCCCTGGCAAAGTGACTTTTGTCGCGGTTCACCCGTAAATTGTACATACTCAGACGGTTAAAGACGGCCTCTAGGTCCTCCAAGTGTCTCTCGAACGGCTCTGGAGACTGGATGATAAGGTCATCTAAATAGATAAGAAGTTCTACTCCCTTCAGGTTTGAACGAAATCTGTCCATAAGGCGTTGAAATGTGGCCCCAGAATTACGCAGGCCCATCGGCATGCGCTTGAACCTAAAAGTTCCCAGTGGGGTCGTGAATGCCGTTTTGTCTCTGTCTTCGCCAGCAACGGCCACCTGGTAGTACCCTGACCGGAGATCCAACGTGGTCATATAGGCGCTTGCTTTCGCCGCATGCAGCACGTCCTCCATCCTAGGCAAAGGGTACCTGTCTGGCTCCGTCACCTGGTTGAGTTTCCGGTAGTCGATGCATAGGCGTAGGCTTCCATCCTTCTTAGGCACAAGAACGACATTGGCGGCCCAAGGGGACTCGCACTCCTCGATGACGTCATCCTCAAGCAGCTTATCCAGCTCCGTCTGTAGAGCTCCCTTTTTATATTGTGATAACCTGTAAGGTGGGGACGAGATGGGCTCTTGGCCTGGCTTTACCTTAATGCGATGGGTGGCGAATTCAGTAGCCGGCCCATCGTGGGCAAACTGGACTGCTCTACCGTTAATAAAAGCATTGAGAGCTTGTTTTTGCTCTGTCGTTAACTTATTACCTTCATTCGGGCGTAATTCGAGAGCTGCGGAATTAGCACACAGCAGCTCGGCATCGGTTGTCTTCATAGTGTATGTCTGGATAAAGTCGTAGTGGCGGTGAGGATGGTCTACGAACATCCACTTACCTCGCCCTGTATCCAGCATCATGCCAGCCCGGGACAAGAAATCCATTCCTAACAAGGTCCTGGTCTCGTCGCCTGGCAACACTAAAAACGAGCCGCTTACTTCGCGCCCTTCTATAACTACAGGTACTACAGTTTCCAACAAAATTTTCTCGGTACAAGACCCGTCTGCTAAACGAATAATACGCTGTACCTCTCTTAATTCGATACCCGAATCTACTAAAAGTCGGTGCAGTCTCGGGCTCGCAATCGAGTGCGTAGCGCCCGTATCGACGACGGCAACGCCCTCACAACCTAAAATACTAACTTTAACCATAGGTTGTGTGGCGCTAATTTCCGCTGAAAATGAGTCGGAATTCGCCGTTTCGATTTTATACTCGCTGTCCGAACTAACTTCGACCTCGGATTCGTCACAACTGAAGGAGGATAACTTCTCTTCAAACATATTACGATTATTATAAGTGACAACATTTGGATCGTTTACCTCAAATGTGTCGAAGGTCAAACTCGAAGTGGTAGCTTGGATTTTTTTATGGGCGTTACATACATCACACTTCGACCTAATAGTGCCTACTTTACCGCACCCATAGCATCGAATAGTTGTAGCGGACTTAGCTACTTCACCCGTGACGTTGCGCGAGGCGTGTGCCAACGTAGCCGCATTGCCCCTATCGCTACGCGAGTCTTGAGCCTTAATATTATCGCGTTTTTTACAATCAGCTGTCGAGTGGCCGAAATATTTGCAAAACCCGCACCTAGGTCTGTCCCTATTCCTACGGGAAGTGTCTGCGGACGTTGTGGGGTCCACGGTCCGCGCGGGCGCAGAATCTACTTTACAAGAGTTCGCGGTATTTTTAGTAACCTCATCGCATAAATCTTCCGCGATTCTCGCCTTACAAATAAGCTTATCTAAGGTATCGATAGATTCGCGTGGCACTTTTTTACGTACACGACGATGTAAAAGACCGTAGCAAATGTCCACTTGTACGGTTTCCGCTAGTTTATATGGTAACTTAGCTATAAGAGCCCTTAACTGAACAATGAATATTTCCGCACGATCACTTTCACTTTGTTCTGATTTAAAAATGTCTCTAAATACCTTATAAGCCGGTTGGCTTACTCCATAAATGCCGCGAAGGCGGGTGAGCCACGGTTCCCAACTTAGGGGTTTTCCCCCCAGATTTAGGGGGTTAATAAGTGAGATGGGATTTTTCAGGGGTCTGAAATTTTTAGGGGTATTTTCAGGGATTTTTTGACTCCATATTCTTAAATCTCTCTATATTCTTAAATTGATAATATTATGTAATATTTGTTTCTCCTATTATCTAATATTTGGTCCGATTTACATTAAATCGAAATGGTGGATCTTGTACAACATTTAATCCATCCAATAAAATGTAAAATTTATTTAATGTCAACATGTACGATTTCAAAAAATCAGAATCTTCAGATGAAGAAGAAATATTTTATGTATTAAATCAATTTTAATAAAAAGACTTGAAACATATTATTTCTAAATCACTATGAATTTATTTTTATTTATTTATTTTTAGGGGGACAACTGAATAATTAAAGCGATTTTAGGGGTTTTTGACACAAACTTTAGGGATAAATATCATTGAGAGTTGGTAACACTGGGGTGAGCGCCTCCTGCCACGTAGTCACAGACGCCTTGACGCCTCTCCACCAGACGGCGGCCTGTCCCTCCAGCAGCATCGGCAGGCCGCGGAGTGCGTGCTCGTCGCTAACGGCGGCGCACTCTTTGTAGATGTTGACGGCGTCCAGGAACGCTTCTAGGGTTTCCGCGTCACGCGATGAACCGTCGAAGCGCGCCGTGCATCTGGTGAAGTTCGCGTGCGCGCTGGTAGGGTATCCGGTGGTAGCGTACATGTTGTCGGACGATGTCGCGGCGGGCGCAGGTGTCAAAGGAGTGGACGCCCTGAAGTCGCCGCCAACGACGCCAGCGGACGATGACTGAAGTAGGTGCAGAAGTGTCGTGATGAGTTGCTCTTGCAACTGTGCCGGCGGGGCCGGCGAGGCCGGCGGTTCCGGTAATGCCGGCGGGGCCGGTGGTGCCGGCGGGGCCTGCGACGCTCTGCCGCTGGCCGCCGCGGTGTTGCCGGCGCGAGGCGCTTCCTCGCTGCCGGACCCGGTGATGTCTTCCGTTGGTGTCAAGGTGTCGTCGCCCTCGGCGTTAGCAACACCCTGTTGCGGACGATGCGCCCCGCTTCTCGTCATCATTTTTCCCAATGATGGGTACGCTTGCTAAACGTACTATGAAACGGAGTGTTCGTTCACTTCACTGATCACGCGCGTGAGTCTTTGCCACTAGTTGGTGCGCCACTTTAGCCTCAAGGGGTCGGAATAAAACAGCAAATACACTTCAACGTATATTGTTCTCCCAAGAGACTAAAGGAAATTTCACTCGTAACAAGTCCACTGCAATATGGCAAGTTCGTGGCGAGAATAGCGATGGACTTTCGGCCGATATTACAGATTATTCAAATTACGAGGAGAGAAAATGAGAGATGCGCGCGCGTGCGTCGGATAGCCTTCGATCAAGCTCACTCTATATGCGGCGGGCCGCGGGCGCTGCGAGCGCCGCGAGCCGGCGCCGCGTTGCTATAGTAACGGATCGAGCGCTCGGCGCGGACCAATCACGGCACCGCGCGGGGTGGCGTGCCTTTCCCTTCCTCCCGCGCGTCCTGGATGCCCCTCCAACGACCGATTACATTTCCCGCGCTACACTTGTTGGTTAATTTCCATCGTTTGATGTCCAATCTCCCAACGTGGAAAGTTGTGGTGTTAAAAACACTTTCACAAGCCACAAATTAAGAATTGAATTGAATTGAATTGTAAATGTAAACAAACAGTGTTCGGTGTTCGTGTGTAGTTTTGTGAACAAAAATTTAATAATTTCTTGAAAATGACCTCAAATTATGCCAAACTCTCAATTCTCACAAAACTATTGATAAACTTAACTAGCGTCATGCATTGGTTTAAGGAATAAAATCCAATAACCAATAAAAACCATGAAAAATAACAATGAAAATTTTACACAAGTTTTACAGATATTACTCACTTTTTCACTGTTCGGGGCAGCATACTTGGGAGATTACATAGTTTTTAGGTCAAAATATGCTTCAAAGTTTGTGTTCCGAGCCATATCTGATAGTTTAGTGCACGGTTTCATTGGGTTTCTCTCCGCGATATTGTTTTTCAGCCATAAAATACACATCTCTACTCAAGCATGTGTTTTGAATGTTATTTTTTGCACTTTTATGTCTTCTGTGATTGATATTGACCATGTATTTGTTGCTAGATCTATCAATTTGAAGGTAATGTTGTTTTTGGCCTAGGTATACAAAATCTGTTATCAAGTTTTTAGCCTATAAAAAGAACTTAATATAATATCAGAGCTTTGTCCGCTTACATCATCATCATCTCAGCCATAGGACGTCCACTGCTGGTGTGTCCAGCAGTGGACGTCCTATAGCGTCGCCCATAAGGAGGGGTTTTGCCAATACTCGCCACACTTGGCAGGCAGGTTGGCGAACGCAGTTTAATTCTGCAAATAATTCTGGGGCACTGCACTGCGCCTGTCACCATGAGATATTAGTTGTTGAAACACGTCATGCCCAGTAATTTTGCTGGTAACATTGCCTTTCAGACTGGAACACAGTAATGTTTGCACATTACTGCTTGGCGGATGAATAACTGGCAAAGGTGTGGTACTTCCCCAGGCAGCCCCCTGCAGAAGAGGCCTACCACTACAACAAAATTATCAATTTATAACAAAGTCATTCTTAGGAAACAGTATTTCTTTAATAAAAAAATTAACATAAGGCAATATTCTTTCTTATAAGTGATGTTACGTCTTTTTTGAGAATAAAATTCTTTAAACCTTAATCCCCAAAGAGATAACGAGGCTCTCAGATGGTAAATTCAAAACCTGTATCAAATCTACTTTACTAAAGAAGGCTTATAATAAAGTCAATCAGTACAGGACAAAGATGCCTGGAAACCTGACCTGACAAGCAAGTGTCAGATTGTGGCCTAATTCAACAAATATTTTTGAGTTTGAGTTGTCCTCTGGATCTATGCAAATTTAGCTGGCTCTCTCATTTCATTTCATAATCGGGTCTTCCTCACCCTGCAAGCGAGATTGAGCTCTCCACGAGCCCCGCTTTGCTGGGAAATCACCTACTGGGACCTAAATTGTGCTTACCATTTTTGAGAAGCCAGTACCTCATCTCTCCTTTTCTTTATATCAATGGAGCTATACAATGGATTTATTTATTAGCCTTTTGTTTAACCTTAAAACTTGACTCTGGCATATCAAACATGCTAGTCCAAAAAAAGTAAAAAGTTTGTAATAAAACTTATTTTTCAGGATTACACCAACTTGAAACAAAGAGGAATATTTCACTGCACAACATTTTGGCTGATAATTACTACTGCATTACTAACATACTCATATATAAATAGAAAATTCAATATTTATGTGCTAAGTTTCATGGTTTTACTTGCATTCAGCTCGCACCATATTAGAGATGGCAACCGCAGAGGCTTATGGATTTTTCCATATGGCCACACTGGCCCTATAAGTAACTTTTTTTATGCAGTATTATTAGGTGCCCTACCAAACATATTTGCCTATTTATTTTTATATTTTAAGAGAGATTTTAAAGAGATTATTATTGATTATAATGCTGTTTAATACGTTTTTGGTTTTTTATTTGTTGTAAACAATGACTCTTTTTTTTATATATAAAACTGAAGAAGACCCTGCTTCGCGGGGCGAACTCAAGTCAAGCTCATTGGCTTGAGTTAAGTCAGTCGCACCTTGTCCTGCGCTGATGTTACACGTATAAGGTTTGCTGCACACGTAGCTGGGAACCTGTGTTTATCTCTTTCTTACAACCGGGTTTTATATATCTCTGCTATCTTTTACTATAATGAGTGATGGAAACAAAGCCGAGTATATTCTACATTAGTAGGTACAACAGAATTTCGTCACGTTTTAGGACTGTTTTTAATGAGTACCTAAAACATCTCTATTTTGAATGAAAGCTCACAAATGGTTGTAAATTTATTATTCTTTATATTATTATTTATATTATTCTTTATATTATAACAAAGTGGGAGTAAGTGTTTCTCTGTCTATTAAATCTCTTCTCCTATAAAATCTGCTAACTGCTAAACCACACTAGATTTAATGCAATTTTCGCTGATGATTGTGGTGATTCGAGAGGAAGGTTTATAATATTATTATTAAATAATAAACATAATTCTTTTTAATAATCTTAGGGCTGTTACATAAATTAACGCCATCTTTCAGAAATTTAGTAATTAAATGAAATTTTTATAATAAACCTATGATCGTAGTTTTGCTATTCGATGCTAGATGTCACTAATAAAAAAAGTGTTTGTAACTTAGAACAACGTAAAACTATACGTTGTAAAATTTCGAAAATAAGTCTATATGGTTCCGTGGTGTAGTGGTTATCACATCTGCTTTACACGCAGAAGGCCGCCAGTTCGATCCTGGCCGGAATCACATTTTTGGTTATTTTAAAGTTAATGTATATAATGAAGTTTTCATTTAGACATACCTCGGTATACATACGCTATGAATTATAATAGAGTATAGCATCAATATTTTATGAAATGGACAAAAAGAAATAAAGGTATAAAGTTTAAGGTAAAAGACCAAAAACCTCTAATTTAACACCAAACAAAGTCCGGGGTATTACCCTAACACACTAGTCAGTATATAAATTTTGCTATACAATACAAAAAAGCAGTTTTAATATGCAACTGCAAGAAAAAGCTTCACAGATAATAATGAAAAAAAAATCTACGAAAGATATGGTTGTGAATCTGTCAGATTTAATGTACGTGCACGACAGCGCCACAGTCTTTGCGCTAAAACGTTTTGAAAAAACACGTTATGGCGGCACATCAGCGGCGGTCAGTTACATTTTTAGCCGCATCCTTAAATATCGTGATTTATAGATATGTCTATAGTCTATAGAATCCTAATGAGAAAATTATGAACTAGTTAACAGTAGGGCGACTGTGTTTTATGGTTTTCTGAGGATAATCCTGGGAGGTTATTACGAATTTTGCAATTGTAATGCGAAAGCAGTAAATTGTGTGAGCATACTTATTATAAATAGACACTTATTAAAAACATACATAATAAAACATACATAATAAAAAAATTAAAACATTACCTCATTTAATATATTCAATTCTAAACTCAGCGAATATGTTATGATTAACTGGTAATCACAGAAATACTAAATCTGTTGCTGGTAATATTTAACACCTTAATATTTTAACTACCTTCAGTAGTAAAACTGTTAAAATAAAATTACTGTATTAGATGAGGTCGTTTATAATATTATTATTGTTACCGAACGATTATGTAAAAATTAACATAAGCCAATATTTTTTTTTATTTTTTTTTTATTATAGTTAGTAACAAAACGAGCAAATCAGGCGCCTGATGGTAAGCATCATGATTGCCCATATCAGATACAGTGCCACCCAGTGTTTTAAAATTCAAAATACTGCTCGGCACTGCACTGCGCCTGTCACCCTGAGATATTAGTTGTAGAATCTCATCATGCCCAGTAATTTCGCTGGTAACATTGTTCTCATATAATTGATGTTAAGTCTTTTTTGAGAATAAATTTCTTTAAACCGAAATAGAGACGTTACGTCTCTATTGGACTGTTTTTAATGAGTACATTAAAAACAGTCCTAAAAAGTGGCGAAATTCTGTTGTACCTACATACATACAGTCACGCCTTGTTCCCGATGGGGTAGGCAGAGACTATTTCCCTCCACTTGCTACGATCCTGACATACAACTTTCGCTTCGTTCACTTTCATGACATTTTTCATACATATGTAGAAAATACGCAGCTTTGTTTCGATTACTCATGTTCGGGTCATCGAACACCGGACATAGCACTCGACACACATATTGCCGATTATTGCAGTCGCTGCAGTTTACGCGGCCGCAATACATTTCCATCAGTGCGATCGGTGCCATCGGCCTAACCACTCAATTATCATAATATCAATATCAGTTAATCTATCATATCATATCTGTGGGGCTATTGGCGTTCTCGGTGACTATCACTTTAGTGACTATTATCTTGATTTGACATTAACTACAAATTTCAAAGTCCGGTGACTGCCTCGGTGGCGTAGAGGGCGCATGCTTGACTGCCAATCAAGAGGTCCCGGGTTCGATCCCCAGGTCAGGCAAAGTGTTAAATATTGAATTTTTCCATTAGGAAATATCTCAATAACTGCCTGGAGTCTGGAACTGTGCCCGGTAGATGGCAATAGGCTCGCCCCCTATTACATGGGACCAATAACATACTGGCGAAATGTGGGTGTATCTACTATGGGACTGAGTCCTGGGTACACCTCTGCCTACCCCTTCGGGAAAAAGGCGTGAATGTATGTTATGTTATGTTATGTCAAAGTCCGGTTACTAACCAAAGACATTATGTTATACTACTGAGTAGACTGTGCACTGTGTCGGTCCCGAGTGAGAACCACCCGCAGTGTCTATCCTTTTTCTTTTCTCTCCTCCAAATGTGACAGTACACAGTCTTGTTAGAAAGGTAAAACGTCTTTGTAACTAATTCAAACCACAGAACATAAGTACATAAGCCTGATAACGACTGGTGATTATGAAGAACGCCAATAGCCCCACTGGTCAATCATATGGTCATTCATAGACTATTCATAGTGTTAGTAATAAACATCAATATTTCCTCAACTCCAACTCTTTTCAATCATATCTTTTACACCCTTACACCGCATAACTCATTAAAGTAAAAGATGGCAGATATATATTATAAAACACTGTTGTCAGAAAGAGATAAACCCAGATTCACTGCTACGTGAGCAGCAAACCTTATACGTGTAACATCGACGCAAGACAAGGTTCGACTGACTTAACTCAAGATAATTAGCTTGACTTAAGTTCGCCACGCAAAGCAGAGTATATCCAGATATTCCCACGGGAACGAAGACTACACACAGTTGTGAACAAGACACAGTTAAATTTTAATAAATTGCGACTAGACACGGCTTGCATAGGACAGGGTTGAGAGGCATAGTATGAAGGAGGCCTATGCCCAGCAGTGGGATGTAGTGGGCTGTGGATGATGATGATGATGATGGTACTGGTGGTGGTGGTGATGATGATGATGATGATGATGATGATGATGATGATGATGATGATGGTACTGGTGGTGGTGATGATGATGATGATGATGATGATGATGATGATGATGATGATGATGGTACTGGTGGTGGTGATGATGATGATGATGATGATGATGATGATGATGATGATGGTACTGGTGGTGGTGGTGATGATGATGATGATGATGATGAATATAAGGTTGATAAAAGGCTAACGGGTAGAAGCACCACTTCAAGTACTATTATAACTTGTTCTAACCCTTTGTATAAAACGCGTGGTGATCCTATTAATAGGATGCGTACATGTAAGTTAATAAGAAAATCAAATAAATAAAGTTGCAAACACTCGGTCAATAAACGCAGCGTTTTAAAACCGACTGATACTAATCTTCTAATAATAATATTATATGCAGGAATTTATATTATGCGACTGCGATTACGACATAATAATAATACGTATATAGATAGAGCAGCGAGAGCTTTTCCGATAATATTCGGTTCTTCACGACACACAATATTGGTTATACCTACTTAAACACAATATAATATAATATAATAGCTATATTTTATTTAGAAAAGTTTAGTTTATAATTCTTATATTATATATGTGCAAAGTACGTATACGCATATATTAAAACGTATATTATATAAAAAATTTATAGAAACAAAAAATGTGGTACAAAAACAATGCGCGAAACGATGATACCTCCTTATGTTTATAAAACTGTGTCGCCCCTCTCCAGAACATCAGTATACATTAAAAATTAAAAACATTTCTTATTTCAACACAGAAAAGGTTGGTTGTAAATTTATAGTACAGTAATGCAGAAAATGTTCCTATCACGGAGGCGCAATTAATTCCCGAGGGGGTGGACAGAGGTGTACAGGACTCAGTCCCATAGTAGGTACACCCACATTTTGCCAGTATGTTATTGGTTCTGTGACTGTGTAATAGGGGGTGAGCTTAGGTGTCAGGCGGTCCAGGTGGTCATTGAGATAATTCCAAATGGAAACTTTGCCTGACCTGGGGATCAAATCCGAAACTTCATAATACGCCACCGCGATTTTTAATGGAAACATGAGTAAACATTTTAAATTTTTAAAACGTTGCTATTGTCACGCTCGTCTGCAATAATCCTCACGTTGAGACCGGTTTGAAGTCCAGTAGTCGGAGACGGGTGTATCATTATACAACTCGTGTTTCTTTTATATTGACGTGTTTTGTCAAAGGATTTACCTACTTTAACGTTTAAAGTAAGTTTTTACCCGAACCGCAAAAATTTAAACGAATTTTTTATCTACTCACGCGCTCCAGATACCATACTACCTAAAAACAACACCTTCGAACTTCGGAAATTAAGCGAATTTTATATTGTAGTGTGCGTAAAACGCTAGTGTGCGTGAAGAACTGTTTGCAAGGAGTGGATGTGTGCGTGAGAACTTGTGTTTACAGGCTCGGGTTCGCCGACTACGGCATAGTATTAGTTGCCTTTGAACAGTACGATTTCGGTATCTAGATTATTTTATTTTTAATTTTATTTATTTATTTCACAAAATTACGCGCGGAGATAGCAATAACAGACGGAAGAAATGTTATTATAATAACATAGCTGTGCCCCGCGGTTTCACCCGCGTAGTTCGTTCCCGCGGGAATATCGGGATATAAAGTACCCTATGTGTTATTCCGAGGTCCATAAGCTATTTTCATACCAATTTTCAGTCTAATCGGTTCAGCAGTTTTAGCGTGAAAACGGAACAAACACACACAAAAACAGCACTAGATGGCGTTGGAGTCGAGTTAGAACTCGCTAGTGTTTTGTTCACCTGTTACAAAGGTAACTTTTTACATTGTACTGAGATTTGATATCTATAATAATAGTTTTTATTCATCCGCCAAGCAGTAATGTGCAAACATTACTGTGTTCCGATCTGAAGGGTAATGTTACCAGCGAAATTACTGGGCATGATGAGTTTCAACAAATAATAACTCAGGGTGACAAGCGCAGTGCAGTGCCGAGCAAAATATTGAATGTTAAAACACTGGGTGGCACTGTGCCTGATATAGGCAATCATGATGCTTACCATCAGGCACATGATTTGCTCGTCTTGTTACTCACTATCATAAAAAAAATTATATAGGTATATTTATTTACCTGAAGTATGGTAAAGTTTAACATTCAGACAACATTCAGAGACAGCCTCGTTGGCTCAGATGGTAGTAACTCTGCTTTCTGTGCCGCAGGGCCCGGGTTCGATCCCCGGCCAGGTCAAACATTAGTGTGCATGAACATGTCTGTGTTGATCTGTCCCTGTGTGTTATAAATAAGTATGTATATCAGTAATCTAGTTACCATAGTACAGGCTTCTAGCCTAGTTTGGAACCAGATGACCGTGTGTGGAAGTTGTCCCATAATATTATTATCAACACACTTCACCAACAGATTCACAGACATGCAAAATTTTAACATAAAATAATTTAATATGATTAGAATATCTTCGATAATTCCACGAAATCATATTTTTTACAGAAAAACCACAAACGATGATACCCGAGTAACAGGAAAAGTATCGAGTTTGGTTTAGAGTTAATAATATATTTTTATATACTTGAGTGTACAAAGAGAATAATGATGAAGTCAGTTTTCCTGTTCTTCATAATAATAATTGGATATGCTAACACTCAGCAAAGTGGTAAGATAATTTTATTAATTTGATTTGATCATATTATAATATAAAATTAATTAATAATATAGGTATATACGTATATGTATATAGGTATATACGTATAGGTACGTAATAATATAGGTTGACTGCCTCGGTGGCGTAGAGGGCGCAATCCTTCTTTAACTTACTCTAATATTATCCTACTTCTTATAGCTACTGAGACTTTAATAATTATAATAAAAACGTAATAACAAACTTTTACTTGATGGCGTTAAACTTCCCTGACTGCCTCGGTGGCGTAGAGGGCGCATGCTCGGCTGCCAATCAAGGGGTTCGATCCCCAGTTCAGGCAAAGTGTTTAATATTGGATTTTTCCATTAGGAATTATCTCAATAACTGCCTGGAGTCTGGAACTGTGCCCGGTAGATGGCAATAGGCTCGCCCCCTATTACATGGGACCAATAACATACTGGCGAAATGTGGGTGTATCTACTATGGGACTGAGTCCTGGGTACACCTCTGCCTACCCCTTCGGGAAAAAGTCGTGAATGTATGTTATAAGTTACGCGCCCGATATGCCAGTAATGCGCCCACGGCAAGGGCAGTATACATAATTAACTGTTTCCTTGATGAGGTCCAAAGTGCTGACATCCATGTGGACCCCATGTGGGCTATTTATAAGAAAATTATATTTAGTGTAACATTGTAAACGCTTTGGATATGCTGTAAGTTTACTTTTGTAATTTATAAATAAATAAACATGTACTTTACTTATTCTTAGGACCTACTTCGGTGGCGTGCCTAGTAGGCGCAAGCTTGACTGCCGATCAGGGGGTCCCGGGTTCGATCCCGAGGTCAGGCCAAGTGTTATTTGGATTTTCCATTAGGAATTATCACAGTGACAGCTTGGAGTCTGAAACTGTGCCCGGGAGAAGGAATAGGCTTGCCTCCTATTAAAAGCGACCAATAACATACTGGCGTAATGTGGGTGTGCTACTATAGGACTGAGTCCTGAGTACACGTCTGCCTAACCCGTCGGGAAAAAGGCGTGAATGTATGTTATGTTAATTAAATTAATAATAATATATGTTATTATTGAGAATATTAAATTTTAATGTATAACTTTCTTTATAGTAGATGTCATAGGTTGCTAGGTACTTATTTACAAGTTTTTCAAATACATATATTGAATAGAATTATTCATTCATTATGTAATAAACTATGTCGTGTGCATGAATATTTTTATTGAAATATCATTATTTAAGTAATTCAAATTATCTCACTAAATCATAATAATTATTTATTGTGTACATATTTATTATTAGTAATATTTAATATATTATTAAAAAATAAATTTTTATTATCTCATGGTAATCCTACTGAAAGTGAGCATAATTTTGTATAATGTAGCTTTGTATTTTGACAAATACAAAAATTAGATAGTTTCTAATGTTGTTTCTTAATAAGACCTAATATTATAATCTATATTATTACAGAAGGTGACGCATGTGTAGATGAATACACAAACACGAATGGTAGATGTACTCCAATAGATCAATGCCAATCAGCTAAGGACGAGTTTCAGTAAGTTTTCCCTTATAACTTTGATATTTTTCAACCATAAACGAATGCTGTAATATCAGATTTACTTCAACGCCATCTAGCGTCGAGTAGCAGAAACGTTAAGATTGAGAGAATGATTCGGAATTGTCCACACCATATAGTTATAGTTATTGTAATACGGTTAACCTATAATTCAAAACTAATTGTAATTTAAAATTATTTACAGACAAAACGGTATTCGTCCAACGTTTTGCACGTACAGTGCGTTTGGTAGTTCCATGGTGTGCTGCAGAGATGGCAGCACTATACTACAAACTGCTACTAACAGACCGCAAGAGTAAGAAGTATAGTTCGACATAAAAGAGTAGAAAATAATGGGGGCGCCACTGTCTTTACAAGAGTAAAAAAAATTTAATCAACACATACACTTTAAATTAGTTCCGTTTCTACTCTTTTCTGTCGAGCTATAACATTTTTCGTGTATTTATTATTAATTTTAACACGAAACCTAAAACCAGAAAAATAAAAATAAAAGTGGTCTATAGACTAATTAATTTATTTATTAGCTGTGCCCCGTGGTTTCACCCGCGTAGTGTTCGTTCCCGTGGGAATAAGAAAAAGTACGTTTTTCCTACTTTATATTATAAAAACGAAAGTTTGTTTTGATTAATGGATGTTTGTTACTCTTTCACGCCAAAACTACTGAACAGATTGGGCTGAAATTTGGTATGTAGGTAGCTTAGACCCTGGAATAACACATAGGGTACTTTTTAACCCGATATTCCCACGGGAACGAACACTACGCGCGTGAAACCGCGGGTCACAGCCAGTTTATTAAATTTATCTTATTTCTCAGTCGCCCAGTATGGGGTTCTGGCAATGACAACAATAGAAGACTTAGCGAAAGAAGTAAGTCCATTTTAAATAATACTTATATAAGGCCGCCATTGTTGACCAATAAGAATAATTACGATTATTTAAATATGAGGCTGCCATATGTTATTTAAATATGACAGCCTCGTTGGCTCAGATGGTAGTAACTCTGCTTTCTGTGCCGCAGGCCCCGGGTTCGATCCCCGGCCAGGTCAAACATTTGTGTGCATGAACATGTCTGTGTTGATCTGTCCCTGTGTGTTATAAGCTTATATAAGTATGTATATCAGTCACCTGGTTACCATAGTACAGGCTTCTAGCCTAGTTTGGGACCAGATGACCGTGTGTGGAAGTTGTCCCATATTATGTATTTAGTATGTTAAATATGTATCGAAGGGGTATGCAGAGGTGTACCCAGGACTGAGTCCCATAGTAGGTACACCCACATTTCGCCAGTATGTTATTGGTCCCATGTAATAGGGGGCGAGCTTATTCTCATCTACCGGGCACAGTTCCAGACTCCAGGCAGTTATTGAGATAATTCTTAATGGAAAAATCCAATATCTAACTCCTTGCCTGACGTGGACATCGAACCCGGGACCCCATGATCGGCAGTCGAGCATGCGCCCTCTACGCCACCGAGGCAGTCGTAATATTTTTAATATAATTATAACCCGTGTTAGAATGTGAGGAGTACAGCCGAGGAGTGGTAGAGAAGGTGGACTACATCCCTCTCCTGCCCGAGCCGGAGACACTCTCCATATCGGCAGCCAAGTGTGACTACACGGGCGTGCAGCTCATAGTGGGGGGACAGAACGCTAACAGGGGGGAGTTCCCGCATATGGTGAGACTTCATGCGCTGCGTACATGCCCTTCTAGGAACTTGACACAATCCTATGAAAAATGTACCAACTCGATGTTTCGTATTCCCCTGTTTCCTCCGAATATAATAAACCCATTCTATAAATTTATATCCTGATATTGTTATAGTGCAGTAACCTATGTCTCTGTCATTTTATTTTTGTTTATAAACCCTCGGTTGTTTCATAGTGAACTTCCAAAAATCCCAGTTTTACTCGCGTGATTGGACATTCACTACAAAAAATTTAGCATTTATAAACAAAAATAAAATGATGGGGATATACTTTACTTCATCTTTAAAATATTAGGATATAAATATATCAAATAGGTTTACTGTATTCGGTGGAAACAGGGGAATACAAGACATAGATTTAGTAAATTTTCCATAGGATTGTATCAAAATGCTAAGAGGTCCTCTTTCCTGTTAATCTTATCTTATATCTTTAAATGAGCAATTCTTGTATATATATATCGGAATCGGCTCCAACGATTTTCATAAAATTTAGTATATAGGGGGTTTCAGGGGCGATAAATCGATCTAGCTAGGAATCATTTTTAGAAAATGTCATTTAATTTAAAAAAAAAAAAAAAAAATACCGAGCAAGGCTCGGTCATCCAGGTACTACGATATTTATAATATGACATTCGCTTCGAGCCAAAATCGTGCTAATATTATGACATTAGCCCCAAGGCAAAACTCAAAACACTAATTATTCAAATTCAAACTAAAAGATTATTTAAATAAGTCTTAAAAAGACATTTTTAAACGTCAATCAATAATATCAAACTAGTTAAGAATTTACCGTGCGTTCGGAAATATACCTCTACCAGAAGAACGCACAAGAAACTTGTAGGGTTTATTGTTTCAACTGCGAGTTTTATAATATTTGGTTTGGTTACATTAATTTGTTAGTGTCGGTGCCGCGTGGTAGCTATGCAGTAGTTTCCAAGCATTTTTGTCCTCTATGTAGTGATTGACTTTATAATAAGCCTTCTACAACGCTAGGACTAACTTAATGCAGTAGCATTTTCTACCAGTTATCCTAAAAATTGGAGAAAACGTTACAGAACATGGGACACCGAACGCACGGTAGACTCATTACTGTTAAACTTCATTGACGTGCAAAGTGCCAGATTATAAATAAATGAATGGGCTGAATTATAAATAAATAAATATTTTCAATTCTGAACACTGTAAATACCGTGATTTTTTCTTAATTATAACCCGTCATTACCGTTTCAGGCAGCGATAGGCTGGGCCAACTTCGAAGGAGGTTACTCATTCAACTGTGGAGGCAGTCTGATCTCGCCCAAATTCGTTCTCACAGCTGGTCATTGTCTACAATTGCGGGATACCAGCGTTAGAGAACCGGAGCCGGTCGTGGTCAGGCTCGGAGACCACAACATTGATCCGAGCGTTAATGATGGCGCTGATCCTATTGATGTATGTTGTTCATCAATTAATTCATCATCATGTCTTTCATTCATTCATTCTTTCACTCGTTCATCATAAAGCCTTTATAACCCACTTCAAAGAAATAGTTAAGGCATATCGGGAAAAAAGTATCCCATGTGTTATTCTCCAGGGTCTAAGCTAACTACATTCTAAATTTCAGTCCAATCGGTTCAGTAGTTTTGGCGTGAAAGAGTAACAAATATCCATCCATCATAACAAACTTTCACATAATTTTTTTTTTTTTATGATAGTGAGTGTCATCGAGCTGAACAAGACGAGTAAATCAGGTGCCTGATGGTAAGCATCCTGATTGCCTATATCAGACACAGTGCCACCCAGTGTTTCAAAATTCAAATTCTGCGTGGCACTACACTGCGTCTGTCACCCTGAGTTCATAGTTATTGAAACTCGTCATGCCCAGTAATTTCGCTGTATAATAATATGTTATTAGTAGAATTGTATACATTTTCACTGTTTTATTCATCATCGAGTCAATGATAAAATCGTCATTCACTTGTTCATCATCAAATCTTTCATTGACTTCATCACCAAATCTTTCATCACTGGTTGACAGGTGCCAATCCGCCGCTTTCACAAACACCCCGAATACAAATCTCCTTCAGTATACAACGATATAGCTCTCCTAGAGTTGTCATCGCCTGTAGAACCCACGTCTGCAGTGAGACCGGCGTGTTTATGGAGAAGACCTAACTTCTCTCCGCATGAGAAGGCTATTGCCACCGGATGGGGAGTTACTAGAACTGATACTAGTAAGTATAGTACATTGTTACACGAGGGGATAAAGATACCTATTGTATAGCTCGATAGTTTTACTGACGAGTTTTAGCGAGGGAGTCAATAGAAACAGAGTTATAATGGGTTTTAGCGACGATTGTGAGAATTTAAAACTATTAATTCCATTTTTTTAATGATAGTGAGTGACAAGACGAGCAAATCAGGTGCCTGATGGTAAGCATCATGATTGGCCATATCAGACACAGTGCCACCCAGTGTTTTAAAATTCAAAATTCTGCGCGGCACTGCACTGCACCTGTCACCCTGACATTTTAGTTGTTGAAACTCGTAATGCCCAGTAATTTCGCTGGTAACATTGCCCTTCAGACTGGAACACAGTAATGTTTGCACATTACTGCTTGGCGGATGAATAACTGGCAAAGGTGTGGTACTTCCCCAGGCGGGCCCCTGCAATGAGGCCTACAATTATTAAACTAATTAATAATTAGTACTGATATTAATTCCTTTTTGTATGAAGCCCGACCCTCTTCGTCTATTCAGCAATGAATGGATTTTTAATAGATGAACGAATTTAATAAATAAGTGGCCTGCTTACAACCGGACTAGATGGAAATCTATAGGCTCCCCCACAGCCAATATTCAGCAGAGGACGTCCTACGGCTGAGATGATGATGATGATTGTTATTATTACCTTTCAGAGAAAACAGCCAAAGAGCTGCAGAAAGTGTCCCTCTCTCTCCTAGAGAACAACTACTGCGACCAGCTCCTCCTGTCTATAAGGAACAGGAACTGGCAAGGGTTCAGAGACACGCAGATGTGCGCCGGCGAGCTGCGCGGGGGAAAGGATACTTGCCAGGTTAGTTGAACGGGGGAGGAGATATATAACGGGGAAAGGATACGTGCAGCTGGGCCAAGCGGGGAAAAAGATACTTTTATCAGCTGAGTCAAACGGGGGAAATGTTTGTCAAGTGAAATGGCGGAAGAGTAATATTAAGCTAGCTAAGAGGATATTTTTAGGCGGAATCAGGATAAAAAGTGTCCTTTTAACGAGCAAAGACTTAAGACTCCTAAAACTCCTACTAAGATCTATTAAGAACATACCTATAATTGTAATGCTGATGGAGGCAAATCTCGTTAAACTAAATGAATTGCTAAAGAAAGAATTGCATGAATTTCGTTCGTTACTAAATTTTATACCGTGACACGATGGCGCCCAAGCAAACAAGTCCAAATTTAGATTAGAACTCAGGATTAAGCCGGATGGATAAGCGGAACCTCAAAGCCGCAGACGCTACGGCATTTCAACACTATTTATTTTAGCAATAAAATATCAATTTTCTCCCCAGGGTGACTCCGGTTCCCCGCTCCAAATAGCAGCGAAAGACAACCACTGCATCTTCCACATCGTCGGGGTCACCTCTTTCGGAAGGAAATGCGCCGAGAGCGGCCGACCAGCTATATACACGAGGGTATCTGCTTATATAGACTGGATTGAAAGTGTAGTCTGGCCGGGGGAATAGGTCAAACGGGGGAAAGTTATAAATAAAATAAAGATTGAAAATTGCAGTGTTGTTTTCTTTTATTAGAATTAATATGTAATGCAATTAGCATAACGTATAACTTCACGCTTTTTTACGTGGGGTAGGCAAGAGTACCCAGGAGTCAGTCTCTTCAGCTACCGACTGGTAGCTACACTTCGCCAGTTATATTTTTAGGTTCCATGGTAATGCTTTTTGTCTGTCCGGGGGAGCGAACCCGGAACCTCATGATCGGCAGTAGCGCTTGCCACCACTATGCCACTGAGGCACAGGCACTGTGGCCATACGCAAACTGCAAAGCGTTTGAAACGTCAGATATAAATAACATTTACATAAGTTTGCGCACTTTCGGTTATCGTCAATCTAAGGGTGCAAAAACCTTTAATAATAGGCAACGAAAAGGCATAAGAAATCCCTTCAAACCCCTGTCTACGATCGCAGTGAATGTGGCCGAAAATATAACTAAAGTTTTGCCTTAATTATGAGTGGGTGTCCACTCACTCGAGCATAGACACTAGCGACCCTACACATAAATACCATATACAAATTATAATGTACCCCTCTTTGTCTACCTATGAAGAAAAGCACAGATGATTATAGTAAAGGCAGACACCGCGCTCTAAAAATCAAACTAAGGTCAAGCCTGTTAATACTAATAGATATCATTAGTATTAATATTGTATTAAGATCATTAAGTCTAAGTTAGTCCAATAAAAACGCCTAATAATGCAATTAATTATGTAAATAAAGGTCCAAACGGTCTTGTTTGTATGTTGTACGAATAAAAAAAATAGATATCAATACCATGATGGAGTTCTAATCCTAATAAAATATTATAAATGCGAAAGTTTGTTTGTTCCTTCTCCACGCCTAAACTACTCAACCGATGGCGTCGAAAATGTACATGTAAAAGGCAAAATCCCAGCAAAGCATGTCAAAAGAAGCGAAAGCCGCATGTCAGGATCGTGCCGAAAACTATAACGTGGGTTCGTTCAAGGGTGAGTAGGTTTTTACTGAACAAGCATGCTCCAACGTAGGCCGCAACCTCACTTACCAGCATGTGAGATTGCAGTTAAATGCCTGTTTAGTCCAACACATAAAAAAATTAAAAAATTGTAGCAAGTGAAGAGAAATAGTCTCTGCCTACCCCATCGGGAACAAGGCATGACTGTCTGCTGTCTCGTTCTAACCCCCTGGGAATTAGTAAGGAAAATTAGTGTAGTATATTTAGTTATTATATTATGTATGAGGGTAGTCTGCTATAAGCCTACCCTACGCTTTTACATGAATAAATGTCAGTGTTCAACCAACTTACGTGTGTTTCACTACATGGTGACAGCTACGGGATTCTTTTTACCATTAAAGTACTCAAATCAGTATATTACTTTTCAAAATAAGTGTTATTGTTTATCGGGGTGTCGTAAACAATCATAATAATGGAACACGCGCGTCCTCCGGCGGAGTTATCTCTCGAAGGCGGTCCGGCCGTGCGCTCTGAGGCGTGGCGCAAATGGCGGAAGCTTTTCGAGGTGTTCTTGAAGGCGTCCGGAGTGAGCAAGGAGCCTAAAGAAGTACAGGCAAGCCTCTTGGTGAACCTCATCGGGCCTGCAGGTTACGAAGTCTTCACGACATTTACGTTTAACTCGGGCGAGAGCGAAGATGACGTCGGCTGCGTTCTAAAGAAATTCGACGCATACTTCGGCGCAAAACCAAATATCACGGTGCGCCGTTATAAATTTTTTACACGTAGCCAGGAAGACGGTGAGAATATTGATCAATACCTGACGGCATTAAGAGTGTTGGCCCAAAACTGTGAATTCGGCGAGCTGAATGACAGCTTACTACGGGATAAAGTCGTCTGCGGTATTCGGAACAACACCGTCAGGGATCGATTGCTTCGCACGGACGATCTCACCCTGAGCAAGGCGGTACAGATCTGCCAGGCCGCGGAAATATCGACAGAAGAAAACCGGTGTATCGCGAGCGCATCGGAGAAAATCCAAGTGGACGCGGTGCGAAGCGGAGGCGGCGTGCGAGGCGCGCGCCGCGGCGGCGCCCGTCGCGGCGGCGGCGCCGGGGGAGCGCCGCGAGGAGCAGCTCGGCGCGCGCCGGGCTACGGGAGCGGCAGCGCCGGGGCGGCGCGCGGCCCGTGCCGCACTTGTGGCAACGCGAGGTGCGCCGGCGGCGACCGATGTCCGGCTCGTAATTCTGTCTGTTTTGTGTGTGATAGTTACGGCCATTTTTCACGGGTTTGTGAACGTAAAAAATCGATCAATAAAGTTTTAAATTTAAAAGTGGACAATGATGCGAGTGACAGTGAGAACGATTCGGAGGAAATGTACTATGTCGAGGTTCTCACTAAGGACAAGGTGCGCAGTAAGTCGTGCATGGAATGGACGGAGGTTATTTCTAATAATAATAATAAAAATATCAAAGTAAAAATAGATACCGGCTCTATGTTAAATGTTTTATCTAAGAATGCATACTTGAGTTTAGGCCTAAGTATTGATAGCCTTAAGCCGTTTACAAAACGAGTACTTTCTTTTACAGGTAATCGATTGCCGATAATTGGTATTGATAATAATATTGCATTTACATATAATAAAAAACAGTATGAATTACCATTTGTTGTCGCAGATTTAAATTGCCAGAATGTACTCGGTTTGGAAGGCAGTATTTCCTTAGGTTTAATTAACTATATCGATGCAATAAACATTAGCCAGTATGATGATTTGTTTAAAGGTTTAGGGAAATTACCTGGCGAATATAGTATCTCGCTCGATAAAACTGTACAGCCGGTCGTGTGCCCTACTAGGAAAATATCTTTTGGGTTAAAAGATAAACTTTTGAATGAGTTACGTAGAATGGAAACATTAGGTGTAGTAAGGAAGGTCACACATCCGACTGACTGGGTTAATGCTATTGTATTAGTTCCTAAGAAGGACGGCAGCATTCGTGTATGTTTAGATCCTCGACCTTTGAACCGTGCGGTGCGGCGCGCACAGTACTCGCTGCCGACGGTGCCGGAGCTGGCGGTGCGTCTCCGCGGCGCCACGCTATTTTCGGTGCTCGATGCTCGCTGCGGCTTCTGGATGGTGAAGATAGACGATGCGTCCGCAGACCTTTGCACGTTCGGCACACCGTTTGGGCGATACCAGTTCTTGCGACTACCTTATGGTATAAACTGTGCACCTGAGGTTTTCCATGCCAGACTTAGGCAACACTTAGAAGACTTGGATGGCGTAGAATCTTTTATAGATGACGTCATAGTATGGGGCCGTGATAAAGATGAGCACGACAGGAGGTTAGGTGAATTATTACAGCGGGCGCGGGATATAGGCATAAAGTTCAATCGCGAAAAATGTAAGTTTGGGGTACCTGAAATTACTTATCTCGGTCATAAATTCGATGCGTCCGGAATGCGAGCGGACGATTCGAAGGTGAGGGCTATTATGGACATGCCATATCCTAGCGACAGAAAATCGCTTGAACGATTCTTAGGCATGGTGAATTATTTATCAAAATTTATTCAAAGTTACTCCGAGTGTGTAAATGTTTTGAGATCTCTGTTAAAGAAAGACTCCGAATGGAAGTGGGAATTGCAGCATTCTTTGGCGGTGGACGAGTTGAAGCGCAAGCTGGCGAGCGCCCCGGTGTTAGCGCTGTACTGCGAGCGTTCCCCTATAGTGGTGTCGGTGGACGCGTCGAGTGTGGCGCTCGGCGCCGTTCTATTACAGAACGGCCGCCCGGTGGAGTTCGCCTCGCTCACGCTCACCGACACGCAGACTAGGTACGCACAGATAGAGAAGGAGATGCTGGCCATCGTGTTCGCGGTCGAGCGGTTCAGGCAGTACATCTACGGTAGGAGTGACGTCACCGTGCAGACCGACCACAAGCCGCTCGAGGCGTTGTTCAGTAAGCCTCTGGTGTCTGTGCCGGCGCGCCTCCAGCGGATGATGATGCGCGTCCAGGGTTTCGACTTCAAGGTAGTGTACACGCCGGGAAAATTTATGTATATCGCCGATACGCTGTCGCGTGCACCGTTAAAGGAGCTGATGCACGACCGTGTGACGGACGAGGTGGACGCGCAAACGTGTTTCATGCTAGAGGAGGTACCGTTCAGCGACCAAAAAATGGCAGCCATCAGGAAGGAAACAGAGATCGACAGAGATTGCAGGTCGCTAGTCGCGTATATAATGAGGGGTTGGCCCAGGAGCAGGCGCGACGTGAACGCCGAGGTGGCCGTATTCTGGCCTTACCGCGAAATGCTGCATTACGTCGACGGCGTAATATTTAAAGGCGACTGTGTATTTATTCCGCGTGTCTTGAGAGAAACTATGTTGTCCCGGGTGCACGAAGGCCACCTGGGAATAGAGCGGTGCAAGCGTCGCGCACGAGAGGTGATGTTCTGGCCGGGGCTGTGTGAGGACGTGGAGCGCGAGGTGCGCGGGTGCGCGGCGTGCGCGCTCCATGCGCCGCGCGCGCGCCGCCAGCCGCTGCTGCAGCACGACGTGCCCGCGCTGCCGTGGCACAAGCTCGCATCCGACATATTCGAGTACAGGAAGAAAAGGTATATTATCTTAGTTGATTACTTCTCCAATTATGTCGAGGTCGGGGAGCTCTCGAGTATGACGGCGAGGCGGGTTGTCGAGTTTATGCGAGACCAGTTCGCGCGACACGGGATACCGTCCGAGCTCGTGACGGACAATGGGCCGGCGTACAGCTCGAACGAATTCAAAACATTCTTGCGCGAGTGGGAGGTCCGTCATGTGACGTCGTCGCCGCATTATCCGCAGTCGAACGGAAAAAGCGAGAGGACCGTCCAGACGGTTAAAAATCTGTTGAAGAAGTGCACGGACTCGGGGCAGGATTTTTCATTGGCCTTGCTGAATTTCAGGGCGACACCGCGGAACGGACTCGATTCTCCGGCACAGATCCTGATGGGAAGACGTTTAAACACTAAACTACCGCTCAATTTTAAATTACTTAGTGAAAAAGTTGATAACGAGCGGAATTACCGGACTATGATGGCCAAAAGGGAAAACATTAAAAATCATTATGACAGATCGGCGAGGTCGCTCGAGCGGTTGTCCCCCGGAGATAAGGTAACTTTAATAAGTAACGGCTCGAGAAAACCGGTTTCTGTAGTTGCTCGGGCGCCGGAACCACGCTCATATGTGGTGGAAGATGAGAGCGGCGGCCGGTACAGACGCAGCCGAAGTCATCTGGTGTCGCGTTCTGCGCCAGCGGTCTCTGTCGGGCGAGCTCCTGTTGCTATCACAGATTCAGATAGGAATCCAAATTTTATAAGTCATACAACTGGTGCACGTAGACGTCGTCAAAAAACTGTGGCTGAGAAGCAGTTGGTCAAGCTCCAGTCACCAATTGCAGTAAACTCAGCAAGTGCGGAGTCATCACCGAGCGTAACACTTGTGGAGAACCATACTAACGCTGCAGAAATCCAAGAGCACGGGTCTTTATTTGAAAGTGCTTCGGACGAGTCTGCCCCATCCTCGCCGGAAGTTCCGATAACAAGGTCAAAGGAACGTACTGCACGAATGCTGTCTAACTTTAACTTTTGGCCCAAATAAAGTGTTAGGTATTATAAAAATATAAGCAATTGCATAAATACTTCTTACAAATAAGTTAGTCTGGTATGATAAATTGTTTTGTAGCGTAAAATTTTAATAAGAGGTTTATTAAAATTCTTTGTTATGATCCTTAAAACCGAGTTTAAAGATACCTATTTGTTAAGGTTGATTTCTTTTTATTTTTGTGTTTGTTGTTTGTTTTTGAAAGGGAAAACATGTAGTATATTTAGTTATTATATTATGTATGAGGGTAGTCTGCTATAAGCCTACCCTACGCTTTTACATGAATAAATGTCAGTGTTCAACCAACTTACGTGTGTTTCACTACAATTAGTAAGGTTTAAGTCACTGTGCTAGCTATGCCTGGATTAGCACATAAGGTAATTTTGGTGCGGGTGAAACCGCGAGCTACAGCTAATAATAAATTCCCAAATAAATATATATAAAAAAAAAATCAGTATGATTTATTAAAATTAAAAACTAGTGACATTATGCTTTGATTGAGTAGCGAGCAGAATAATCCTGCAGGATCAGATTGGGTCGGCCTCAGTTGACGTAAGGGCCAGGAAAACGTAGCAATCGGGTATTTAGTATTACTCAGATTGGCCCCAACTTTGTTTCTAGAAGCGCGTTGTCTGCACTTATGTACTGCTGTCTTTGAGGAAAACACGCATATTTGACGTCACGGTCAGCGGTGACGTCATTGTCTATTTACAGCTTTAGGCAGATTTACACGACGTTATGTAACAACTAAAAAGTGACTTAAAATACTTTACATTTAAGAGGTTAGCTCTCTTGAAAAAGAGAATTTTCCACATAATGGTGTATGGTTGTCTCTTTGGTTAAATAATTATATTTTATTATTATTATTACCTTTAGATTAAAAGCTCAAAGTGGCCTCTGCACGTTGGACTTAAAAAAATGGTCTCCATGTACGCCTATCAAAAGACCGGTAGCTCGATGTTTTCGAGCGACATTAAATTCCTTTATTTATTTTTTTTATTTATTTTTTTTTTATTTATTTTATTAAATACACAAACAAATTACAATCTTGGAGGATTACATACGTAAGTGATCCAACAGGATCACAAAATGATATAAAAAAGGTTATGTCAGGATGGGAAGTCCCACTCTCCTGTTGAAGAGCCCCATGTTGTAGCTCAACGGGAACACCGCTGAACGGAGCAATATGGCCAACGTAGGCGATTTGTGTTTGTGATATTATTTGTTTATTATAATCATCATCATTATCATCTCAGCCGTTGGTAATCCACTACTGAACATAGGCCTCCCCCATAAAGGAGAGTTTTGCCAATACTCGACACGCTTGGCAGGCGTGTTGTCGAGCGCAGTTCGATGTTTTTTTTACAGAGGACGCTGCTGCCTACTCTGGATCTGTTAACCCTTAGCCGGCTCTTACGGCAACCACGGGGAGAGAGGGTGGACGGTGGTTTTTATGATATGAATAGGTATTGCTATAAGTAATACTTTTCATATTAACCATGAGTAATTTTGTTATATCTATATGCATCATTCAGGTATTTTCAAATAACATAAAACACTAATGCAGGCATTGAAAGGGAAGATATGGTACGTTCTCCCAGCGCTCACTCAACAAAACGCTATATTTGTGTCACGGAGAGAGATGGAGAGGGCTCGGCTACGCTCGGGATTTCTCATATCTCTGCGAGATCGAATCAGAAATGAGATCCGGAGACGAACGAAAGTTATCGACATAGCGCAGAGGATTTGCAAGTTGATGTGGCAATGGGCAGGGCACGCAGCACGAATACCTCTATACTCAATACCTTATTTGCATTCACATCATCAGCCGGAAGACGTCCACTATTGAACATAGGCCTCCCCCATAGAACGTCATAAACTATTCATATGGGGGGGTTTTGCCGTAATCAGCACGCTTGTTGTGCGGCTTGGTGATTACAGCAGTTGGAATACTTGGTGCCGGAGAGCGCTGCTACCCACTCTCTGAATATGTGTCTCTGCCGGACCTCACGGCTCCCACGGAATGAGGAAGGGGTGGGCCTATCACATAGCTGGATACCACATGGCCAATTTATTAAGTATTTGCATTTCTTAGGATAAATAGAGATAACTGATGGGGTTGTAAGCATCTCGACTAGAAACTACGGACCGGCAAGCGCAGCGTAGATCGTACAAGGTGGATCAAATAAAGACCACAGAGACACGCTGGATGCAAGCTTACATCCGGATAAGATGGAAATTTATGGGGAAAGATATCCAGCAGTGGACTTCCTTCAAGAAAACTAAGAGATCAACTGTCATATCACCCAAATAGAGCGTCAAGTCGGCATATCTACCTTATAAAAATCTCGTCATTATAAGAATTTAGAAATTCCATAGATTATTCATCGAATTTTGAGTAATCGCTAACAGCTGCAGGATTCCAGTTATTTAACGATTAGATTAGGTGTTAATCATTTCGCCACCTGCATTCATTATCATTATTTTATCATGTTTTAAAAACAATCTGTGAATTATTGAAGATTATTCGTTCCAAATTAGGAGAGAAAAGCAATTGACTTGATTAATACTTGCAAGTACTACTCGTATCTCCGGCTACCGGTTGGAATAGATGATTTGAAACAGGCCGTTCGACAGCAGAAATTGAGCAACTTTAATGCTTTTCATACTGTAGTCGCTGTTGATAATATTTTATGGACGCGTTTTAAACTCTCCTCCATGACACTTACGAAAGTTTTGGCGTCGAATTCAAAGGAGAATTCGGTGGAATTTTACTCCAATTTAAAGTTTGCTTTCAAGTTAATAATTTATTTTTACTTTTGAAGAAACAATAAAACTACCTTAAAAGTAAATATTAAAAACTAAAATTAAAAACTAGACTTAAAAACCAACTATAAATAAAATAATTCACCAAAATCGCCGTCGATTGGTAGCGTGCCCAGAAGGCTGGCAGCATTGCCACGTTGTATGGCAATGCTGATCCGCTGTGCTAGATATGAGCCAGCCCTCTGGTCACGTGTCAGCTCTTTTGAAGTATATTTTATGTCTGAAACATTTTTCATCAGAGTGTAGGGTCAGTAGTTCAACAGCTAACCACACAAAATTCAAACCGTCATACGTCGTAACTATACATTCCTTCATACTGGCATATTCGCTTAATTCGCAGAATTATTCAAATAGGTCATAATCTGACACTTTTGCACGTCAATGAAGATAAACAGTACTGAGTCTACCGTGCGTTCGGAAAGCTACCTTTACAAGAAGAACGCACAAGAAACTTGTAGGGCTTAATTTTTTCAACAGATAGTTTCACAATAATTGGTTTGGTTACATTCGTTTTCTTTGAAGGTGCCGCGAGGCGGCTATGCAGAAGTTTCCAGGCATCTTTGTCCTCTATGTACTGGTTGACTTTATAATAAGCCTTCTTTAGTAAAGTAGATTTTATATAGGTTTTGAATTTACCCTCTGAGAAACCAGTTATCTCTTTTGGGATTTTATTATAGAAACGTACACTATTTGTTAAGAATGTATTTTTATTTGTTTTAGATAATCTAAAGCTAGGTAAAGCTATTTTGTCTTTATTCCTAGTATTAAAATTATGAAGGTCACTATTTAATTTTAATTTATGTAAATTTTTACGCACATACATGATGTTCTCATAAATGTATAAGGATGGTAGGGTCAGTATGTTTATTTCTTTAAATTATTCCCTCAGGGATTCGCGTGGACGCATCTCATAGATGGCACGATTCGCACGTTTTTGTAGTATAAAGATAGTTTATATATCTGCGGCGGTGTCCTATTGATTCGCATAATGTCTTTTGTCATAAAATTTTTCCGCATACATCATTTGTCATAACCTCCTCTAGTCATAATATTGGAAATACATATTTTTTTGTAGTAATACTGATAAATTGTCCTAAAATTTAATTGCTATAATATTTTTGTGTATAATAGTTTTTATTCCTATTGTTAGTCGTCATAATGGTTGTTATGTATAATTTTATAGTTAATAATGGTGTATGTCCTAATTTTCATTGTTCATAATTGTTATTGTATATAATCGGTATTGTACGTATTTTTGCAAGTGAGGTATATTTTAGTGTTGTCCTGAATATTGCTTATTAAGTATGTTTACAAATTCTACAAATTCAAATTTTATTCCAATCACTTTCTCTAGAAGAGTATTTTTGGTACAGTTTTATGATATATAGTGTTATTTATATATTCATATATTAACGTTTCTGGTGTATACGTCGAAGTAAGATAGATAAAGCCGTAATATAGTTATGTATATTCCTAGGGATATGATTATATACCGTAACATAGTAAAACTCTTGTATTGCATTTATGGGAAGGATCTCGCCGTAACTCACATACCCAATAATAACATTTTTTATTTACTCGATTTTTTTCATATGTAAATCCACTAATATTTAATTTGTTGACTCCTCTTTTTGCTGTAAATATTTTGTACTCGTATTCCATTGTAATTAATATTTCAAAATTCTAAGCACTTTGTTCCAAATATTAACACTAAAATTTGACTTTGTGTTATTTTAGGAACATTCAAAATTCTATTGGTTAGGTTAGGTTAGGTTAAATTAATATTATGACAAAGTTAACATTCGAGCAATATATGATTATGGCACATAATTTTAGTGATATCAATAGTTAGGACATGTTAGGATTATAGCATAAAATAATATGGTTATCAATGGTTAGGACATAGAATATTAAAGGTTTCAAATGTTAGGACAATTAAAACTATAACAAGTTATAATAGGAGTATTGACGTTATGACTGGCGATCATTAGCTATTACATATATTATGGCTTAAAATTTTATGAGTTGTAAAATTATGGCTAATAATAGTATGCGAATGAATAGGGAACCATCTGCGGCTCATAACTCAATATTATCTCAATAACTGCATGGTCTGGAACTGTGCCCGGTAGTTGGCAATAGGCTCGCCCCCAATTACATGAGACAAATAAGGCCAATAACATACTGGCGAAATGTGGTTGTACCTGAGTCGAGTACATCTCTGCCAACCCCTTCGGGAAAAAGGTGTGATGGTATGTTATTAGTCGTTAATAGTCAAAATCATATATCTAACCATAGATACTAGATAAATTATAATAATCGTGGTTATCAACGATAAAAAGATAAACCAATGCTGTTACATTATATTTGATAGCGAGGAAAGGCAGTTGTGTGAACATGTGGAACAAATTTATAATTATTCTAGGTACGTAGTTTACACTTTTTTTTATGATAGTGAGTAACAAGACGAGCAAATCCGGTGCCTGATGGTAAGCATCATGATTGCCCATATCAGACACAGTGTTTTAAGATTCAAAATTCTGCGCGACACTACACTGCGCCTGTCACCCTGAGATATGAGTTGTTGAATCTCGTCATGCCCAGTAATTTCGCTGGTAACATTTCCCTTCAGACCGGAACATAGTAATGTTTGCACATTACTGCTTGGCGGATGAATAACTGGCAAAGGTGTGGTCCCAGGCGGCCCCTTGCAAACGAGGCCTACCACTACACTACTTAATAATTATATAAAATATTTCACCATGAGACGGAAGTGGCAGGCGCCGGAGTCTCTAGCAATAGCCCGGTTACCATCCATCTAGAAATCACACCTATAGACCAATCAAGTAGTTTCCATCCATTCACAATACCTTGTACCCAGCGGACGCTGTCTTTGAGGTCATCTTCTGTAGATGGTTTCAGAGATGGACCCCGATAGGTGCTATCCATTACCTTTAGATTAAAAGCTTAAAGGGGCCTCAGCACGTTCGACTAGAAATAGTCTCCGTGTACGTCTATTAAAATACCAGATATAGTCATTGATATAAAGAATAGGGGAGATGATGTACTGGCTTCTCGAAAATGGCAAGCTCAAATTAGGTCCACGTACGTCAGTAAAGTAAGATCGTACGAGCGCATAATATTGTTGTCTCGGTCGCACTTCGGTCTAAGGTACGTCTTTCTATCTTTGTTTGTTCATTATATGTCACGGTGCAAACTTCACACTGGGCAAATTGCACGTGCCAGTTGTTGAGTAAGCGCTGGGAGAACATACCCTATCTCCCCGTTTCTTTATATCAATGGGTATAGCCCTGTTTATGTATTGATATATCGTATTTTGCCCGTGTTTTATTACAACATAGATTTCATACTAAAACTGTTTATTCATTGAAATTCTATTAAGTTCACAACCCTATTGGTTGGAATACGTTAAATACTGCAGCTTTATTATCCTGTGCTTGGAAACAAGGTATTACTGAATTATTCCTCATCAAACTCTGCTACCCAGTGCAATGGTTTTTTTTTTATCTAGGTCTAATCTAGGTCTTCAGTGAGCATGTCCTTGTCATTTTCATTTTTCTACAAACTCATTTTTCAATGAAGTATGACCCTTTAAAACATGAAAAACTGTCCCAGTTTTACTCGCGTTATTAGACGTTCACTAGAAATAAATGAAGAGTTAAGGAACAAAAATAAAATAACAGGGACATAGCCTAATTCATCTTCTAATTTTCAAGATTTAAATTTATGGATAAAATCAATTATTCTCGGAGGAAACACGGGAATACAAAACATCGATTTCGTAAATTTTCCATAGGATTGTGTCAAACTGCTAAGAGGTCCTGTATCCTGTTAAAATTAGGCTTAAAATTCGAGTCCCTGAATTGAATCAGTGACTTTTCAAATGGGCGGTAGGACCTCTTAGCAGTTTGACACAAACCTGTTTTGTATTCCTTTTTTCCTCCGCGTACAGTAAACCTACCTATTTGATATATTTATATCCTGATATATTAAAGTTTAACTAATGTATCTCCCTATCATTTTACTTTTGTTTACAAACTCAAATTTTTTTGTAGTGAACGTCCAATCACGCGAGTAAATCTGGGATTTTTGGAAGTTCACCATGAAAAAAACCAAGGGTTTATAAGAGAAACTAAAATAACAGGAACATAGGTTACTTCACTATAAAAATATCAGGATATAAATTTATAGAATGGAATGGATTTATATTCGGAGGAAACAGGGGAATACAAAACATCCATTTGGTAATTTTTCATAGGATTGTGTCAAATTCCTAGAAGGCCGCGTTAAGTGCATAACTGGTCTTACAACAATTTTACCTCTTTTCTCCATAGGTTGCCTTCTTCACACAACATCGGTGTTCTCACAATGGTCGTGTACAAGCGACGACCAGTGCTCCGACGTGCCGGGCAGTGTGTGTAGCGGCGGATCTTGCATATGCGCACCGGGCCTACAACTAGCGCTGGGCGGCACTCAGTGTGTCAACTGTACGTTTATAAGTAACTAGTGTAAGAAAAGCGGCTTTGCCCACTCGCTATGAAATATAGGAGTTTTATACAAAATCTTTGATGCCTTTTTTGGACCCCTTCATCACTCGCCTTTAACATCTATAGAAGATGATTCAAGCAGCGTCCATGTTTGAGGATCGGCACTGACGTACATGACTGGTAAAGTCGATTCTCCAAGGACGCTGCATCGCCTGGGACGCAAATAAGATGGTACAGGCGTGCCCTAGACCTATATAGCACTCTCTCGACCTAACTGGCAGGATCCACAGGAATGACGAGTCAATACGTGTGGTGCCGGGTTGGTTGCAGGTCTAAAAAGTAACTAAACCATTTCCACCTGGATGTTGTATACGGCGGTTTCCCAGAGCCTCGTTTGTATGCTAGCAGGGTGCACCACGTGCAGATGAAGTTGGCTTTGGGTCCTGAAGATGATTGAGGGACCCTTACACTCCTAAGAATGTGAATTTACGAAAATTCTTTCGTAGCACACGGCCTAGACAACAAAAGCAACCAACATTCCATGTTTCAAGTCTCTAGGATCAGTGGTTTGGGCTCTGCGTTGCATGTCAGTCAGTGAGTCATTTAGGATTTTATAATATTAGCTGACCCGGCGAACTTCGTATATATTTTATTTCTCTAATCGCAACTGAGGAAATAAAACCCTTCCGGTAAAATCGAATTATCTAAATTTAAAATAAAGCTGGAGTACTCAATTGAAAAATTCATATTGATGTACAAAATGCGTGGAGATTTTACTGAGACTATCACTTTTCGGGTATTAATTCACTCGTTTAAAAAGGAACTGAACTGCGGTGACACTCGGCGCCAGTATTTATTTATACCTGAACCTTGAATTTCCCGAACGTTCTAGTTCGCATGCTTCGAGAAGAATGGATTGATCGATTGTTCGAAATAGTGGGTCTCGATGTTTCGAGAGGGAGCTTTGTTTACGCTCAGAGGAGGTCTCGAGAACGAATGAGATACCAAAGCTTTGGACATTCAAACCAGAGATGGCGACTCGATAGAATTTGATGGCCAGATCTTGAAACTTTGATTAAAATTTGGCGCCAAGACTTTAATAATTCTCTAACAAAAATAGTACAATTTTTTTTTTGTTATTAATGGTAATAATATTGTATCATAATACGCAATATAATTATAAAAATATCAGTCACAAACCATTAAAATAATACGGTTATATCGTGAGCATAAATAAATATTACGTGAAATAAAGTAATAGAATTTATATTCTAAGAAACAGAACACAGCGCCATCTATTGGGTGTATTTGCAACCTAGATGTCAAACAATATTGAAGAATTTTTTCGATGAATCAACGTACACCGCCATCTATGAGAACTTCATAAAACTAAACAGTAAATAAACACTAGCTTAAGAAACAATTAATTGATACATTTTATTCGTTTACATTCACGACAGAAGCGAATAATAGAGATGATAACTATCCTATCCAGTAAGTTAGACCAAAATACGGGTACATGTGAAATTTGATTGAAATCGGTTCAGTAGTTTTGGAGTTTATTCGTGACATACATCGTGACACAAGATTTTTATATATAAAGATAGTGATTAAGGTGGTCGGGCATCATTTCACATACAAACTTTGAGGAACCAATGACGATGATAGAAGAGATATAAATTCTTCATTAATGTTTTTTTAGGTAACAAAACAAAAACAAAACATACATTCACGCCTTTTTCCCGAAGGGGTAGGCAGAGGTGTACCCAGGACTCAGTCCCATAGTAGATACACCCACATTTCGCCAGTATGTTATTGGTCCCATGTAATAGGGGGCGAGCCTATTGCCATATACCGGGCACAGTTCCAGACTCCAGGCAGCTATTGAGATAATTCCTAATGGAAAAATCCAATATTTAGCACTATGCCTGACCTGGGGATCGAACCCGGGACCTCTTGATTGGCAGTCGAGCATGCGCCCACTACGCCACCGAGGCAGTCAGTTTAGGTAACAACTTATTATAAGTGGCGTTTAAAAATATATATGTTTTAAAACTGCAAATGGATATCTAAAGTCTTTACTCAGGAATTTAATGATTATAAAGATGTCTCCGTTTCAGTGGCTCCTTACCACATATCCACGTGTGTTGAAGATCACCAATGCTCCAGACTTTTTGCATCATTTGAATGTCGACGAGACAACGTGACTGATACAGGTATTACCCATATTTTGTCTAAAACGCTATCATTATTATAAAGTTCTTTCTGTTTAGGCTTAAGAGGATACATGAGGGGTGATTTTTCCATACAAACGTAATCCCGTGTTTCCTCCCTAGATAACTGCGTCAGAGCAATGGTTTTTTTTTTAATGAAATCTAAGTCTTCAGTGAGCATGTCCCTGTCATTTTCATTTTTCTACAAACTTATTGTTAAATGAAGTATGACCCTTTGAAAACATGAAAAACTGTCCCAGTTTTACTCGCGTAGTTAGACGTTTACTACAAACAAATGAAGAGTTAAGAAAAAAAAATAAAATAACAGGGACATAGCCTAATTCATCTTCTAATTTTCAAGATATAAATTTATGGATAAAATCAATTATTCTCGGAGGAAACACGGAAATACAAAACATCGATTTCGTAAATTTTCCATAGGATTGTGTCAAACTACTAATGGGACCTAATTTGATTTCCATTTTCGAGGAGCCAAGTACCTCATCTACTCTTTTCTTTATATCAATGGACTTAAGAGCGTACGCGGCTTTCTAAAAATTTGACACAATCCTATGATAAATTTACCAAATCGATGTTTTGTATTCTTCTGTTTCCCCCGAACATAATAAACCCATTCTATGAATTCATATACTGTTATTTTTGTAGTGAAGTAACCTATTTCCCTGTCATTTCAATTTTTCTTATAAACCCTCGGTTTTTTTAAAGTGAACTTCCAAAAATCCCAGTTTTACTCGCGTGATTGGACGTTCACTACAAAACAAATTTAGAGTTTATAAACAAAAATAAAATAATAGGGACATACTTACCACTGACACGTTACTGGACAGTGACTTGTTACTGGACAGCTTGCTTAATAAAATTCTTATGCGACACGTTAAATTGCAAGATGCACAGTTTGGTTTTAGAGCCGGACTGTCGACGGAGAGCGCGATCCTATGTCTTAAGCAAGCTGTCCGGTATTACACGGACAGAGGCACGTCGGTATATGCCTGCTTTCTAGATTTGTCCAGGGCATTTGATACAGTGTTGTATGATAAGCTTTGGGGCAAACTGGAAGCAGAGGGGGTACCGACGGAGGTCATAGACTTGTTACGATATTGGTATAGCACGCAAGTAAACATGGTGAAATGGGCCGGAGCCTTTTCGGAGGCTTATGGCATGGAGTGTGGCGTACGGCAGGGGGGGATAACCTCTCCTTTGCTATTCAATCTTTATGTTAACGAACTCATCAGCGAACTCAGCAGTACCCACACAGGATGCGTCATAGATAGAGTAAATGTGAATAACATCAGTTACGCCGATGATATGGTGCTGCTGGGTCCGTCGGTGGGATCGATTCGTAAGCTCCTCCGTATTTGCGAGGCATATGCGGCGGAACATGGACTCGGGTATAACTCAAAGAAAAGTGAAGTGCTCATTTTCAAGAGTGGCAGAGTTGGGCCTGAACATGTTCCGCCGATTATGCTTAATGGCGTAGCTCTAAAACTGGTAACCACTTTCAAATATCTGGGGCATATTGTGACAGATGAGCTCAAAGATGATGCAGATATCGAAAGGGAACGAAGGGTGTTGGCGGTCCGTGGTAATATGTTGGCTCGCAGATTTGCCCGCTGTTCGAGAGAAGTAAAAAACACTCTCTTTAAGGTTTACTGTCAGTCCTTCTACTCGAGCAGTCTGTGGGTGCGGCATACAAAGCGGGCGGCCAATACTCTTCGTGTCCAGTACAACAACATCTTCAGGATGCTGATGGGACTGCCACGGTACTGCAGTGCGTCGGGAATGTTCGCGGAGGCTCGAACTGATGGCTACCATGCTATCCTCCGCAAGAAAGTTGCTTCCCTTCGCCAGCGCATATGTGGCAGTGGCAACAGTCTCCTGAAGATGATTGTTGATAGATTTGACTGTCCTATACAAGGCAGGTGGATGGGAATGCTCACTGGACGGATAGATTTTACCTAGTTTTTAATTTGTTTTAATTTTACTTGATTTTTGATTTTATTTTTATTTGATTTCCATTTTGATTTTGATTTGATTTAATTTAATTTAATTTAATTTAATTTAATTTAATTTAATGTATTTAATTTATTTTCAATTATTTATTATTTTATTTAGATTTTTAATTATTTAATATAATGTAAATTTATGGTTTATGACTGAAATAAAATGATTATTATTATTATTATTATTATTATTTAATTCATCTTTAAAATATCAGGATATAAATATATCAAATAGGTTTACTGTATTCGGAGGAAACAGGGGAATACAAAAAATCGATTTAGTAAATTTTCCATAGGATTGTGTCAAACTGCTAAGAGGTCCTCTTTCCTGTTAACAGACGTTTTGTTAGTCGATAAAGCTGATTTTTGTAATCAAGTAAAGAACCTACTATCGGACGATGAGTCTTGGGTACTTCTATGCCTACCCCTGCGGGAAAATAAAACTGATGGTATGTTATGTTAAATTCAGATGGATAGGTACATTTCAGATGGCCAATGTCGTTGCCAAGCTGGTTTCCACTACTTCCACGGTCGATGCTGGCGGACGGTTCCTTACGGAGCAGCTTGCAACCAAAACGAGGAATGTCTGGACATCCCTGCCAATCCTTACAGCTTGACTTGCAGTGGGGTGTGTGTGTGTGCTGCTGGGTATTATGAGAGACAAAGAGGGGAGTGCCGGAAGATTGCCTATGGTGAGTTGGCTTCTTTTGCAGGGGGCCGCCTGGGGAAGTACCACACCTTTGCCAGTTATTCATCCGCCAAGCAGTAATGTGCAAACATTACTGTATATAGGTCTGAAGGGCAATGTTATCAGCGAAATTTCTGGGCATGATTTTCAAGAACTAATATCTTAGGGTGACAAGCGTAGTGCAAAGCTGCGCAGAATTTTGAATTTTAAAGCACTGGGTGGCACTGTGTCTGATATGGGCAATCATAATGCTTACCATCAGGCACCTGATTTGCTCGTCTTGTTACTCACTATCATAAAAAAAACACCACAGTGTTACTAATGATTAATGATGAGTTATGGCTCTGAAACGTGGTCTTCAACTGTGGGCCTTATCAGTCAGATCAAAATAGCGGAACGAGCTTTGGAGAGGGCTATGCTCGGGATTTCTTTGTGAGATCGAATCAGAAATGAGGAAATCCGGAGGCGAACGAAAGTTATTGACATAGCGCAGAGGATTAGCAAGTTGAAGTGGCAATGGGCGGCACGTAGCACGTAGAACTGATGGCCGATGAAGCTGTAAAGCTTTCGAATGGAGACCACGGACCGGCAAGCGTAGCGCGTCCTCCAAGGGGACAGATATTTGAAACTGATGCGTGTATAGCGTCTTCTTGCAGTAGAAATGTAAACCCACGTTGTCAAAACAAATGAACCCACGCAGCAAAAATGCGCCGCGTGTCAGTGCACAACATGCGCAGTGATGGGTTTCATTCAGCCTATAAGTGCATTTTCCAACGAATTTATTGTTTTCCAGCGGTTGGCGACCGCTGTGTACTTGATCAAGACTGTCAGTTTACAAACGGAGTCTGCGAGATCAATTCTTTGCAATGCATTGATAGTACTGGTAAGTAAGAAAAACATCAACTTATTATTATTCTCTTAAAAGATATTTAAAATAAAATAAGACACTTTTGTTGCCAATTTATAAAAACAAATGACACATGAATTTAATACATATTACAGATTCCCAATGAGTTACTAATGCGAAATTTAAACACATAATGTTTAACTGGCTGCTTTACTGGCCTATTTAAAAAAAAAATTAGTGTGCCCATTGTATGAAAGTTAATGTTTATTATTATTATTATTGTATTTTTAATGATCTATTTTTTGTCTACTTTTTATTGCAGTTTAATATGTTTTTATGCTATTATTTGAATTATTTTGTTTGACATATTATTTCATAATTATTTTATCTTAAATTTAATGTAAATAAAATTAACCATTTTTCTATGGTATGAACTCACTATCTAAAGTATACCTCTGCCGACCCTTCCGGGGAAACAAGCCATGTTAATTTATAAATCAAAGAATCAAAATAAGGATCGCATATATAATATTTCCACAGCAACAAGAACCGTAACTCCCGCCAACACTCCCGTCGCATCTGCCACATCTGTCAACACGACATCTGTCAGAGTGACAGCTGTCAGATCGCACGGCGTGGCGTGTGGCGCCCTCTCGCCGTGTGAGGAAGGACTGGAATGTTCTATGTTTGGGTCCTGTGTGTGCCCTGTCGGGTATTATTATGAAAATGGGATATGTAATGCAGGTATGTAACTGGTTTTTAGAGTATAAACATGGTCTTTCATTGGATTGGGCTTGAATTGTTGCTGCCAAGCTTCGATCAATAATGATGTATTACTAGTTATGCCCCGTGGTTTCTTTCGCGTAGTCTTCGTTACTGTAGGAACATCGATATAAAAGATGTAAGTTATTCCACGGTCTAAGCTATCTACATTTCAGCTCAATAGGATCAGTAGTTTTAGCGTGAAAACGGAACAAAAATATACGGCCATCATGTGCTATCTAGATGGCGCTGGGGTCGAGTTAGAATTATAAATCTCAAATTTCAGTACAATATATAGGTACGTTTTTAACAGGTAAACAAAACGCTTGCGAGTTCTAACTCACCTCCAGCGCCATCTAGCGCTGTTTCGGTTAGATTTTCAGTTTCACGCCAAAACTTCTGAACAGATTGGGCTGAAATTTGATATGCAGCTAGCTTTAGACCTTGGAATAACACATAGGGTATAGTTCGACACAAAAGAGTAGAAAATAATGGGGGCGCCACTGTCTCTTACTAGAGTAAAAACAATTCAATCAACACATACACTTTAAATTAGTTCCGCTTCTATTCTTTTGTGTCGAGCTATACTTTATCCCGATATTCCCGCCAAATTATATGACTTAGCTCTTTGTACCGCACGGTTATTACATTTGCCAGTGTTATTTCAGATCTGGGCTCACCATCGACTCCTGAACAGTGCGTCGGTTTACTCGCCGAGGTTATAGATGGAGTGTGCACGTGTCCTGCCAATTTCTTCTTTGAAGATAACATGAGGGATTGTGTTAAAGGTAACTTAGCTATGCAAAATTTAACCTACGATGTTTTGTATTCCCTTGTTTCCTGTGAATGTAATTAACCCATTCTATAAATTTATATCCTGATATTTTTATAGTGAAGTAAACTATGTCGCTGTCATTTTAGTTTCTCTTATAAACTCTCGGTAGTTTCATAGTGAACTTCTCAAAATACCAGTTATTATTATAAAAAAATAAATTAAAAGCAAAAAAAAATTTTTAAAAAAGCTTTTAACTACTCCACCATCGTGGATGGTCCGCCATATTGGATTTAGAATAACGCCAAATTATTTTTCGAGCTACTCTCAACAAGCCCTTTCATTTCATATCCATATTGTAGAAATGCATTAAAAATAACTATTCCGCCATCTTGGATGGTCCGCCATATTGGATTTAGAATGATGTCACACACCATATCGTGCATTGTCATCCAAACGTTTATACACATTTACGTGTATACAAAATTTCAGCTCAATCGGTTGAAGATATCTACTTCAAAATTGAGTTCAAAGATTTCACCCGAACAAACATACTTACATACATTGCAAGTTAAATAAAAGCTTTTAAATATGAAATGATAGGGATAGAGACATAGTTTTTTAGTCATTAAAAAAAAACAGGATATAAAGTGTGAGTGACAAGACGAGCAAATCAGGTGCCTGATGGTAAGCATCATGATTGCCCATACCAGTGCCACCCAGTGTTTTAAAATCTTCATGGTATATTCTTTGTATATATTAATAAGTCTATGACAATTCTTATGCTTCCAGTGACTCGTCGCATCACCGACTCGTGCGTGTCGGACAGTAACTGCCACACGTTCGGTGCGGCGGCGTACTGCGCCGCGGCCTCCGATCCGTGGTCCATGCGCACGTGCGCGTGCGACGCCGACCGCAGCGTGTGGGACCAGGGGCTGCAGATGTGTCGCTTGTTCGTTGGTAAGATGGTAACCATTGGCAACCCTTGGTCATAATGGTAACTATAATTCGGTTACCATGACGCGTACCAATGGTTACAATTGACCAATAGTAACCATTCGTACTGTCATCAGACAGTTTACCGTATATGATTCATTATCATCATCTCAGCAGCAGGAAGTCCACTGCTGGACCCTGCTTCCCCATGAGAGGGATATAGCCAATACTTGACGCCAATAATAGAGTTTACGCAGAGTACGCTACTGCCTCCTCTGGATCTCATTATCCCTTATTAGCCTGCCGCCACGGCAACCACGAGTAAAGAGGGTGAACGAGGTACTACTCTATAGTCGGTAACTTCACGAAACATTCGTATTGTACATCACGCCCATTTCACATCATCAGCCGGAAGACGCTACTGAACATAGGCCTCCCTCATAGAACACTATGATAATAATAATTTAAATTTATACTCTAACAGAACGGGTTACCTCAATTATACTGCCCGAGTCAATTCATATGGGTTATGAGGTTGTTTACATTGTCAAAATCCCATTTTGTCAGAGTTTCAGGTGGACAAGATTCCTCCACGGCTCGGATATGAGCTAACCACTGCCCCCTACATATCTTATAGGAAACTATTATAGGGACCTACAATTTAACTTGACATCCGAAACATGATAGTGCCCAGGTGAAAAGTCCACATGGTGAGATTCGATCCAGGGACTCCGGATTTCATGGTTCTCACGGAATGCCCTATTATATAGCCGGTGACCACACGGGAAATACTGCAAGTACTAACTTGAATCCGCGCGTGATGAGAATGGGATGGAACCATGTCTACGTAAATCTATCAACCAACCGTACCGTTCAGGTACTAACGGTTATAACCATTCGTACTCTATATGTACCCAACGGTAACCGTCCGTACTTAATAGTAACCATTGCAACTCGATCCTTGTCCTCAGGTATAGGAGAAGAGTGTCAAGTGGACAGTGATTGCTTGGCGGGCGAGTTGGAGATACAATGTGTGTCCGGCGTCTGCACGTGTCCGCCTGGGCTCATTGCTAGCGAGGGCTTGTGTCTTACTACTGGGTTGGGTAAGTTAACCTTCGGTACATTGATATTATATATATACCCTAAAGAACAAAACACGAAAAATAGTTTCTAAGTCAAATCACTTTTGAGCTTTCATACAAATGGAGTCGTTATACTTACTCATTAAAAACTACATAGTTATGTACCTATAGAATATATGCAACTTTATTTCCCTGTTCACAGCTAAGTTAAATTTAGTAGGTAGGTAAGTACTAATAAAGTAACCATAAGCAAATTCATACATACGAGTACATACAGTCGCGCCTTGATCTCGGTGGGGTAGGCAGAGACTATTTCCCTCCACTTGCTACGATCCTATACAACTTTGGCTTCGTTCACTTTCATGACATTTTTCATTTCATGACATACTCGTCGGTAGTAGTTACTTTTGACTTCGCCTTTCCTAAGAACAACGTCAACTTGTTCATGAAAAGTACGCCTAGGTCGAGCGCTACCATCTTGACCATTCACACTAGCCTTATAAATCTCTTTTGTTAGTCTCCTTTCATCCATCCTCTCCACATGTCCGAACCACCTCAGCATTCCTTTCTCTATCTTTGTCACTACATCTTCTAACACGTCACATCACATTCATCACACATCACGTTCCATTATCGCACTATTCCTCATTTTGTCCATCAAGGTCACTCCAATCATGCTTCGCAGGCTTCTCATCTCCACAGCATTAATCTTACTTTCATGCTTCTTCTGCCAGACCCAACATTCACTACCATACGTAAGTGTGGGGATCAGAGTACCCCTCAGCAAATTTACTTGAAATAAAAAACCATTAATAACACCATTTCAAAGAATAATAATTATTACTACGTACCATTTTGTCGACTTGATTTGCTATAAACAAAACTTGAATCTTGTTGAGGGCTTTTGTCTTCTAACCCGACTGGGATAGTTGCCCCACGACACATAAAGTTAAAGAATTTTCACTCCTTATAAAGTCCTTCATTCGTGCGTAGAGAGCGGCTTAAATAACTTTCCAAGACCTAGGGGCTAAAGTAAATTTCTTTTAAACTTTTGTCTGTTGAAATGAAATGATTTGTTTGCATAAAACATGGTAGATAGAGCTTGTTAAAACTTCAATATATATGTACAGCATGTTTTGCCAGTTTCTCTGGCGTACAAAATATAAAAAATACAATAATATTGTTGTAGTATATTTAGTTATTATATTATGTATGAGGGTAGTCTGCTATAAGCCTACCCTATGCTTTTACATGAATAAATGTCAGTGTTCAACCAACTTACGTGTGTTACACTACATGGTGACAGCTACGGGATTCTTTTTACCATTAAAGTACTCAAATCAGTATATTACTTTTCAAAATAAGTGTTATTGTTTATCGGGGTGTCGTAAACAATCATAATAATGGAACACGCACGTCCTCCGGCGGAGTTATCTCTCGAAGGCGGTCCGGCCGTGCGCTCTGAGGCGTGGCGCAAATGGCGGAAGCTTTTCGAGGTGTTCTTGAAGGCGTCCGGAGTGAGCAAGGAGCCTAAAGAAGTACAGGCAAGCCTCTTGGTGAACCTCATCGGGCCTGCAGGTTACGAAGTCTTCACGACTTTTACGTTTGACTCGGGCGAGAGCGAAGATGACGTCGGCTGCGTTCTAAAGAAATTCGACGCATACTTCGGCGCAAAACCAAATATCACGGTGCGCCGTTATAAATTTTTTACACGTAGCCAGGAAGACGGTGAGAATATTGATCAATACCTGACGGCATTAAGAGTGTTGGCCCAAAACTGTGAATTCGGCGAGCTGAACGACAGCTTACTACGGGATAAAGTCGTCTGCGGTATTCGGAACAACACCGTCAGGGATCGATTGCTTCGCACGGACGATCTAACCCTGAGCAAGGCGGTACAGATCTGCCAGGCCGCGGAAATATCGACAGAAGAAAACCGGTGTATCGCGAGCGCATCGGAGAAAATCCAAGTGGACGCGGTGCGAAGCGGAGGCGGCGTGCGAGGCGCGCGCCGCGGCGGCGCCCGTCGCGGCGGCGGCGCCGGGGGAGCGCCGCGAGGAGCAGCTCGGCGCGCGCCGGGCTACGGGAGCGGCAGCGCCGGGGCGGCGCGCGGCCCGTGCCGCACTTGTGGCAACGCGAGGTGCGCCGGCGGCGACCGATGTCCGGCTCGTAATTCTGTCTGTTTTGTGTGTGATAGTTACGGCCATTTTTCACGGGTTTGTGAACGTAAAAAATCGATCAATAAAGTTTTAAATTTAAAAGTGGACAATGATGCGAGTGACAGTGAGAACGATTCGGAGGAAATGTACTATGTCGAGGTTCTCACTAAGGACAAGGTGCGCAGTAAGTCGTGCATGGAATGGACGGAGGTTATTTCTAATAATAATAATAAAAATATCAAAGTAAAAATAGATACCGGCTCTATGTTAAATGTTTTATCTAAGAATGCATACTTGAGTTTAGGCCTAAGTATTGATAGCCTTAAGCCGTTTACAAAACGAGTACTTTCTTTTACAGGTAATCGATTGCCGATAATTGGTATTGATAATAATATTGCATTTACATATAATAAAAAACAGTATGAATTACCATTTGTTGTCGCAGACTTAAATTGCCAGAATGTACTCGGTTTGGAAGGCAGTATTTCCTTAGGTTTAATTAACTATATCGATGCAATAAACATTAGCCAGTATGATGATTTGTTTAAAGGTTTAGGGAAATTACCTGGCGAATATAGTATCTCGCTCGATAAAACTGTACAGCCGGTCGTGTGCCCTACTAGGAAAATATCTTTTGGGTTAAAAGATAAACTTTTGAATGAGTTACGTAGAATGGAAACATTAGGTGTAGTAAGGAAGGTCACACATCCGACTGACTGGGTTAATGCTATTGTATTAGTTCCTAAGAAGGACGGCAGCATTCGTGTATGTTTAGATCCTCGACCTTTGAACCGTGCGGTGCGGCGCGCACAGTACTCGCTGCCGACGGTGCCGGAGCTGGCGGTGCGTCTCCGCGGCGCCACGCTATTTTCGGTGCTCGATGCTCGCTGCGGCTTCTGGATGGTGAAGATAGACGATGCGTCCGCAGACCTTTGCACGTTCGGCACACCGTTTGGGCGATACCAGTTCTTGCGACTACCTTATGGTATAAACTGTGCACCTGAGGTTTTCCATGCCAGACTTAGGCAACACTTAGAAGACTTGGATGGCGTAGAATCTTTTATAGATGACGTCATAGTATGGGGCCGTGATAAAGATGAGCACGACAGGAGGTTAGGTGAATTATTACAGCGGGCGCGGGATATAGGCATAAAGTTCAATCGCGAAAAATGTAAGTTTGGGGTACCTGAAATTACTTATCTCGGTCATAAATTCGATGCGGCCGGAATGCGAGCGGACGATTCGAAGGTGAGGGCTATTATGGACATGCCATATCCTAGCGACAGAAAATCGCTTGAACGATTCTTAGGCATGGTGAATTATTTATCAAAATTTATTCAAAGTTACTCCGAGTGTGTAAATGTTTTGAGATCTCTGTTAAAGAAAGACTCCGAATGGAAGTGGGAATTGCAGCATTCTTTGGCGGTGGACGAGTTGAAGCGCAAGCTGGCGAGCGCCCCGGTGTTAGCGCTGTACGGCGAGCGTTCCCCTATAGTGGTGTCGGTGGACGCGTCGAGTGTGGCGCTCGGCGCCGTTCTATTACAGAACGGCCGCCCGGTGGAGTTCGCCTCGCTCACGCTCACCGACACGCAGACTAGGTACGCACAGATAGAGAAGGAGATGCTGGCCATCGTGTTCGCGGTCGAGCGGTTCAGGCAGTACATCTACGGTAGGAGTGACGTCACCGTGCAGACCGACCACAAGCCGCTCGAGGCGTTGTTCAGTAAGCCTCTGGTGTCTGTGCCGGCGCGCCTCCAGCGGATGATGATGCGCGTCCAGGGTTTCGACTTCAAGGTAGTGTACACGCCGGGAAAATTTATGTATATCGCCGATACGCTGTCGCGTGCACCGTTAAAGGAGCTGATGCACGACCGTGTGACGGACGAGGTGGACGCGCAAACGTGTTTCATGCTAGAGGAGGTACCGTTCAGCGACCAAAAAATGGCAGCCATCAGGAAGGAAACAGAGATCGACAGAGATTGCAGGTCGCTAGTCGCGTATATAATGAGGGGTTGGCCCAGGAGCAGGCGCGACGTGAACGCCGAGGTGGCCGTATTCTGGCCTTACCGCGAAATGCTGCATTACGTCGACGGCGTAATATTTAAAGGCGACTGTGTATTTATTCCGCGTGTCTTGAGAGAAACTATGTTGTCCCGGGTGCACGAAGGCCACCTGGGAATAGAGCGGTGCAAGCGTCGCGCACGAGAGGTGATGTTCTGGCCGGGGCTGTGTGAGGACGTGGAGCGCGAGGTGCGCGGGTGCGCGGCGTGCGCGCTCCATGCGCCGCGCGCGCGCCGCCAGCTGCTGCTGCAGCACGACGTGCCCGCGCTGCCGTGGCATAAGCTCGCATCCGACATATTCGAGTACAGGAAGAAAAGGTATATTATCTTAGTTGATTACTTCTCCAATTATGTCGAGGTCGGGGAGCTCTCGAGTATGACGGCGAGGCGGGTTGTCGAGTTTATGCGAGACCAGTTCGCGCGACACGGGATACCGTCCGAGCTCGTGACGGACAATGGGCCGGCGTACAGCTCGAACGAATTCAAAACATTCTTGCGCGAGTGGGAGGTCCGTCACGTGACGTCGTCGCCGCATTATCCGCAGTCGAACGGAAAAAGCGAGAGGACCGTCCAGACGGTTAAAAATCTGTTGAAGAAGTGCACGGACTCGGGGCAGGATTTTTCATTGGCCTTGCTGAATTTCAGGGCGACACCGCGGAACGGACTCGATTCTCCGGCACAGATCCTGATGGGAAGACGTTTAAACACTAAACTACCGCTCAATTTTAAATTACTTAGTGAAAAAGTTGATAACGAGCGGAATTACCGGACTATGATGGCCAAAAGGGAAAACATTAAAAATCATTATGACAGATCGGCGAGGTCGCTCGAGCGGTTGTCCCCCGGAGATAAGGTAACTTTAATAAGTAACGGCTCGAGAAAACCGGTTTCTGTAGTTGCTCGGGCGCCGGAACCACGCTCATATGTGGTGGAAGATGAGAGCGGCGGCCGGTACAGACGCAGCCGAAGTCATCTGGTGTCGCGTTCTGCGCCAGCGGTCTCTGTCGGGCGAGCTCCTGTTGCTATCACAGATTCAGATAGGAATCCAAATTTTATAAGTCATACAACTGGTGCACGTAGACGTCGTCAAAAAACTGTGGCTGAGAAGCAGTTGGTCAAGCTCCAGTCACCAATTGCAGTAAACTCAGCAAGTGCGGAGTCATCACCGAGCGGAACACTTGTGGAGAACCATACTAACGCTGCAGAAATCCAAGAGCACGGGTCTTTATTTGAAAGTGCTTCGGACGAGTCTGCCCCATCCTCGCCGGAAGTTCCGATAACAAGGTCAAAGGAACGTACTGCACGAATGCTGTCTAACTTTAACTTTTGGCCCAAATAAAGTGTTAGGTATTATAAAAATATAAGCAATTGCATAAATACTTCTTACAAATAAGTTAGTCTGGTATGATAAATTGTTTTGTAGCGTAAAATTTTAATAAGAGGTTTATTAAAATTCTTTGTTATGATCCTTAAAACCGAGTGGTTTAAAGGTACCTATTTGTTAAGGTTGATTTCTTTTTATTTTTGTGTTTGTTGTTTGTTTTTGAAAGGGAAAACATGTAGTATATTTAGTTATTATATTATGTATGAGGGTAGTCTGCTATAAGCCTACCCTATGCTTTTACATGAATAAATGTCAGTGTTCAACCAACTTACGTGTGTTACACTACAATTGTAAACTCCTAGAACCATAGAACAAGAATATTTAGTTTTTAGTTCCGATTTTTTAGTGTCAAAAACAACATGCACATGCTATTAGGTATTATTTTTGTTAGTGACACCATTCATATATCGACACGTGTGTCTCGTCTACACGACGCATCATCAGGAAATAGACTCTGACTCCGCTGTAAGGGCGACAAATGTTAGTACGACGCCGCTCCTCGAGATGTTACCTCGCTGAACGCTGGACCCAGAATGCTTTTCCTCTTTGCATGCAATTTTGCGGGCGCGAGGGTGGTGCACTGTGCATGTTGTTTTTGACACAAAAAAATCGGAACTAAAGACTAGGTATTTTTTTTTCTAGGAGTTTGCAATGGAGTTCCGAAAAGTAACGCCAAATTCAATCAATTATTATGTCAAGATATAAAAATTGAGATTGGATTTAATATCATTATTGAATAATTATAAGAGAAATTGTATTTAAATTTAAGAATTGGAGTTAAATTAAGTCGAATGTTACCAACGAGATTATATTTTTTTGGTGTCGCACGCATATTTAGCCAAAATGTTATGATGAAATTATTAATTTTATTTTCCGACCGAATCGCGAATCGCGGTGAAAAGTAGAGTGTAACACGGGGCGCTAAAACACATTATAACTCTGTTTCTATTGACTCCCTCGCTAAAGCTCGTTAGTATAACTACCGAGCTATACAATGGATCTCTTTAGCCCCGCGTGTAGCAATCTATTTTAAAAAAATGTTTTGTCCTCAGCGCTCGGAGATTCTTGTCAAGCCAGCGTTGAATGCACGGCTACTGAAAATACAATTTGTTCTGAAGGAGTTTGTTCGTGCGATACCAACGGGTACCAGGAGATCGATGGGTTCTGTGCGCCTAGTAAGTAATTACAATAATAAAAATATTAATAACTAGTGGTCCGCCCCGGCTTCGCACGGGTAGCAGTCAGTGTTTTAACAGGAGTAAATACGTGATACATTGTATTTTTATAGATATAACCCTAATGGTTTACGCAGCGCGCACAAATCAATGACTATTTCTGTTACAGTGACCAAACCTTAACAGATGTACAAATTTACCGCGCACTTATATTTTGTAGATATATAAGTACCTACTACTACTACAAACCCCTAGTACATTATTTCTACTACCAATAGTTTTCATGCCGCATATAAACTACGCATATGGACTATTTTGTAGGTATTGATAATTACTACAAACCCCCAGTACATTACTTTATTCTACCACCAATACTTTTTACAGCGCATGCATATAATGGCTGTTTCGATTATTGTGACTAAACTAAAATAGATGGATATAAATGACCGTGGACTATTTTGTAGATATTGATAAGTACTAAAAACCTCTCCTACATTATTTTATTCTACCATCAATAGATTTCACAGCGCACGCTAATTAATGAATATATTAGGTAATTATGTGACACATTGGTTCACAATATATTGCAGTTTATTTTTTTTTTTTATTTTTTATGATAGTGAGTGACAAGACGAGCTCATCAGATGCCTGATGGTAAGCATCATGATGGGCAATCATCATCATATCAGACACAGTGCCACCCAGTATTTTAAAATTCAAAATTCTTCGCGGCACTGCACTGCGCCTATCACCCTGAGATATGAGTTGTTTAATCTCATCATGCCCAGTAATTTCGCTGGTAACATTGCCCTTCATACCGGAACACAGTAATGTTTGGACATTACTGCTTGGCGGATGAATAACTGGCAAAGGTGTGGTACTTCCCCAGGCAAAAGAGGCCTACCACTACAAAATAAAACTTTATATATATATTTTCTTACGGATCCTTATTTTTTTTCAAAATCTCATATAGCCTAAGTCACTCACACTGAATTAAGCTTTCCATAAGTGAAATAATTCTTTTAAATCGGTCCAGTAGTTTCAGAGCCTATTCATTACAAACAAAATTCAGATACAGTCCAATATATGTCCAATGTACTCGTATTTACCGTCTTTCCAATATATGCCTTTCCTCTTTTCGAATGGTTGTCTGGAAGAGATCGCTCTGAGCGATAAGACCGCCAATTATTGTTTCTCACGTTTTAGTTTTTAAGTTTTATTTTATTAATTTTCTGTATTGTGGTATCAATAAAAGTGTTATCTAATCTAATCTAAATTCAAAAAAACAAAGGCCGGCAGCTACTAAGTCACTAAGTGTATATTATATTAATAATCTGGAAACGAATACGGTATACGGATTAAGGAAACACTGAAAGCATCTAAGAGCATCGATAATTCGAAGTCGTTGCAGCCCAATTTAACGGGGCTATGATAAAGAGAAGCGAAATCAAAATCGCGTTTAAATTATTTGCAGAACGTTATCTATTACGCTTATTATGCATGTTGGAAATAAATTACTTAAAATGTTGCATTAGGGTACCTATTTACGTCTTGCAAGAAAATATTGTCAGCGCGTTCTAATTTTTTCTGTAGCGCCATCTAGCGAGCATTTTTGGAACTAAAATTCATTACATTCATTACAAACTTTAAAACGTTATTTTTCCATATAAGGGCTAAAATTTTTGAAAACGCTGAAAAACGTATTTGATTATTTTCATTTTAGAATGTTTCTACAAAATTTGAAATAAATCGGCCGAAAAATGAAGTCTACTCCATACAAACTTTCAACCCCTATTTAATACACTTAGGGGTAAAATTTTGAAAAATCCTTTCTTATTACTTGTCTAGACTGTAAAAATAATCTATTGTCCAAATTTCATCATAATCGGTCCAGTAGTTTTGGCTCTGGGTTGATGAGTCAGTCAGTCAGTGAATCACTTTCTCTCTTTATATAATAGTATAGATAATATGGGACAACATCCACACACAGTCATCTGGTCCCAAACTAGGCTAGAAGCCTGTACTATGATAACCAGAGGACTAATATGAAACAAAATTTTTGGTCATAACATAACATACATTCACGCCTTTTTCCCGAAGGGGTAGGCAGATGTGTACCCGGGACTCAGTCTTATAGTAGTGGTAGGCCTCTTTTGCAGGGGGCCGCCTGGGGAAGTACCACACCTTTGCCAGTTATTCATCCGCCAAGCAGTAATGTGCAAATATTACTGTGTTCCGGTATGAAGGGCAATGTTACCAGCGAAATTACTGGGCATGACGAGATTCAACAACTGATATCTCAGGGTGGCAGGCGCAGTGCAGTGCCGCGCAGAATTTTTGAATTTTAAAACACTAGGTGGCACTGTGTCTGATATGGGCGATCATGATGCTTACCATCAGGCACCTGATTTGCTCGTCTTGTCACTTACTATCATAAAAAAAAAAAAAATAGTAGATACACCCACATTTCGTCAGTATGTTATTGGTCCCATGTAATAGGGGGCGAGCCTATTGCCATCTACCCGGCACAGTTCCAGACTCCAGGTAGTTATTGAGATAATTCCTAATGTAAAAATCCAATATTTAACACTGCCTGACCTGGGGATCGAACCCGGGACCTCTTGACTGACAGTCGAGCATGCGCCCTTTACGCCACCGAGGCAGTCTTTTTGGTCATATTTCCGTAAATTACTTGAAGTGATACAATTTATGTACCTAATGTGTTGAATGGATAATAAAGATATTTATTTCCACAGTTATTGGTGGTAGTTGTACAGAAGACAGCGAATGTGTCATAGCTGACACGGTGTGTGTCAACGAGACGAGCACGTGTCAGTGTGACACAGGACTGGTCGCTTATGACGACGTCTGTTATATTGGTAAGTTAATAGTGATCGGTGGCATTTGTACAGAAGACAGCGAATGTGTCATATCTGACACGGTGTGTGTCAATGAGACGAGCACGTGTCAGTGTGACACAGGACTGGTCGCTTATGACGACGTCTGTTATATTGGTAAGTTAATAGTGATCGGTGGCATTTGTACAGAAGACAGCGAATGTGTCATAGCTGACACGGTGTGTGTCAACGAGACGAGCATGTGTCAGTGTGACACAGGACTGGATGCTTATGACGACGTCTGTTATATTGGTAAGTAAATAGTGATCGGTGGGTGAAATACTGATGGGTGATGGGGCTGTAAAGTTCTCGAATGGAGACCACGGACCGGCAAGCGTTGCGTAGGACGTCCGTGCTGAATGCAAGCCAGTTCTAAGCGGCTAGATGGTTTAAGGGGGATACCTATGTTCAGCAGTGGACGTCCTATGGCTGAGATGATGATGATAGTTACAATATTATTTATTTCCAGTGTCATCCGGCCACGAATCCCAATGCAACGTGACTCTACAATGCGTTGCGACACTCGGTGTGAACAGCCAGTGTGTGGACAGTGCGTGTGTGTGCACGGATGGATACCATCATAGAGATGGCTCTTGCTGGCCTCTCACAGGTAAATTTTAAATAATAATTTTTTTGCATTTTATTTTCGCTATTATATTTTATTTCTTATGTGATAATTGTAATTGATTTCGTGTCGTTTTTATCACAATAAACAATTTCATTTCATTCATTTCATTTCATTTCTTTATAAGATACAATCAGGACTGGGCAAAATATATCCTTGCTTAAAACTAAAACTACCGAGTTATACAATAATAATAATAAACATACATTCACGCCTTTTTCCCGAAGGGGTAGGCAGAGGTGTACCCAGGACTCAGTCCCACAGTAGATACACCCACATTTCGCCAGTATGTTATTGGTCCCATGTAATAGGGGGCGAGCCTATTGCCATCTACCGGGCACAGTTCCAGACTCCAGGCAGTTATTGAGATAATTCCTAATGGAAAAATCCAATATTTAACACTTTGCCTCACCTGGGGATCGAACCCGGGACCTCTGGATTGGCAGTCGAGCATGCGCCCTCTACGCCTCCGAGGCAGTCAATAATAATAATATGGGACAACTTCCACACACGGTCGTCTGGTACCAAACTAGGCAGAGCCTGTACTATGGTAACCAGATGACTGATATACATACTTATATAACTGATATAGACCGCATACTATCATCAAAAACATCGACATGTTCTCGCTCGCTTGAGAACGCGTTCAAGACGGATAATGCTCGCGAAGTAAGCGTGTTAGCGTGCCGAGTGTGAAGTACAGGACCCGAGAACAGTAAATGTCTTCGACGCCCGGTTCGTATGCAGTTGTCTGGCTTAAAAAAGTTTATGACTGCTAAAACGGTCGGATTATTTATCTTACTGCGTAGAATAAGACCGTAATGGAATAGTATCATCATCATTGTCTCAGCCATAGGACGTCCACTGCTGAACATAGGCTTCACCCATAGATTTCCATCCAGTCCAATTGTAAGCGGCCCGCCTCCATCGTGTTCCTACCGTCCTTATCCGATCGTCTGTCCACCTTGAGGGTTGACGTCCTACGCTGCGCTTGCCGGTCCGTGATCTCCATTCGAGAACTTTACAGCCATCGGCCATCATTTATACGTGCTATGTGCCGCCCATTGCCAAAGTCAAAGTCAAAAAGATTTATTCAAATAGGTCACAATCTGACACTTTTGTACGTCAATGAAAATAAACAGTAACGAGTCTACCGTGCGTTCGGAAAGATACCTTTACAAGAAGAACGCACAAGAAACTTGTATAGCTTAATTTTTTCAACTGATTGTTTTACAATATTTGGTTTGGTTCATTTCAACTTACTAATCCGCTGCGCATGTCGGTAACTTTCGTTCGTCTACTGATCTCCTCATTTCTGATTCGTTCTCGCAGAGAAATCCCGAGCATAGCCCTCTCCATAGCTCGTTGTGCTATTTTGAGCTTACTGATAAGGATTAGTACTAATTGTATTGTTATTTCAGGATTGTTCGAGGCGTGTTCCCGTACAAGTCAATGCTACCTGACTTCAGAGTCTGAGCGGGTAGTGTGCAGGAATAGTATTTGTCAGTGTGACTTTGATTATCCCTACAGCGAGGAACTTAGAACGTGTGGTAAGTTACACTAAAGTCAAAAGTCAAAAAGATTTATTCAAATAGGTCACAATCTGACACTCTTATACGTCAATGAAGATAAACAGTAATTTATTTATTTATTTAGCATCAAATGCCCACTACGCTTACAGTATGTTGACCAAAACGCGTATACACGCTACTTATTGCACTTACAAAACAATAATTAAAGTACATAATTACTACTTAAATAATTAATAATAATAATAATATTCATTTTATTTCAGTCATAAACCATACATTTTGTTACATAATATGTACATTAAATAATAAAAAATCCAAATATAAATAATTAATACAGCTATTGATGAATTTATTGAAATTTATACAAAAGATGTCAATATTTGGTTCGTGAGCAATCAGAGCATTGAGCAGAGCTAGTGTTCGAGGTTGGCAATAGTTGGTAATGAGTCTACCGTGCGTTCGGAAAGATACCCTTACAAGAAGAACGCACAAGAAACTTGTAGGGCTTAATTTTTTCAACTGATTTTTTTACAATTTTTGGTTTGGTTACATTCGTTTGTTTGGAAGGTGCCGCATGCTATTCAATCCAATTATTCTACTTCATATTCCACTTGCTGTGCCCCGCGGTTTCACCCGCGTATTCTTCGTTCCCGTGGTCTATTTAACTAATACGTAGCTAATACGTAGCGCTCAAAATAGAATAACTGTTTAATGTTGGCAATACTAGCAGCGCTAAAGGGGGTGTGATCCTTTGGCGAGTAAAACCGCTGGTACCTCAACGAGCCGGCGAGCCAAAAGTATAAACCTACAAGACAGTGGTTTCAAAGGTGCTCCATTGACAGTTTTGTAGTGGTAGGCCTCTTTAGCAGGGGTCTGCCCGGGGAAGTATCACACCTTTGCCAGTTATTCATCCGCCAAGCAGTAATGTGCAAACATTACTGTGTTCCGGTCTACTACTGTACTGTTACCAGCGAAATTACTGGGCATGATGAGTTTAAACAACTAATATCTCAGGATGACAGGCGCAGTGCAGTGCCGCGCAGAATTTTGAATTTTAAAACACTGGGTGGCACTGTGTCTGATATGGGCAATCATGATGCTTACCATCGGGCACCTGTTTTGTTCGACTTGTCACTCACTATCATAAAAAAATTGGGTATAAAATCAAAGGGTTTAATGAGACGAATGTGAAAAAGCTTGTTTTTAAAATATATTTTATTATTTTCAGTACAATCTTCAGCTGCCAATGTTTTAGGAAGTGCAACAGTCATCGCTATAGCTTTAATGTATCTATTATTAAGCTGATAATTAAATAAATTATTTATTTTTGCACATTTTGAGTTTTTTATTTAAACTGCTTCATTGATGTGGTCGCAAGTGCTATCGCCGAGTTCGATCCCCCGGTCAGGCAAGGTGCTATTGGATTTTTCCATTTTCCATAGTGAGAAGGCACAAGCCGCTTGCTGCGAGCGCGGCAAAAAAATTGAAACGTAGATAACGAAGGTGCTAGCAGCTTGCTGCGAACGAGGTGAAAATTTATATTTAGATTTTCGACAATGAAGGCGCGTGCAACTGGGTCAGGCCGTTATATTCAATCCAATTTAATCCAAACAAGTTTTCAGTGCCTTTTCATTTTTCTAAGATTTTTTTTCTTTGTGCAGGTTTTTATACATGAAAACTCATTTGGATTAAATTGGATTTTTTACTGAATCTCTGTGTTGTTATATTCTAGAACCTAGTTGTCTTTATTTTGCGTATTTACATGAAGTATTTTTTATATCTTCAAAAATGTGGGTACGTGTGAGCGAGAGGGCGAATTTGCTTTGGACAGCGCCTTAGCAAATTTTCAGAGTGGGTGCGTGCCGGCCGGGAGCGTACCGGAATGAGATAGATAGATATATTTATTTGTAAAAAATAACGAATGGGTTGAATCGTGCAACTTACTCCGAGCGAGGCGAAGAATTTTAGAATTTCGACAATGAAATTGTGAGCAGCTTGCTGCGAGTGATTAAAATTTTTAGGATGTCAATACTGAAGTCGCGAGCAGAGGTCGCAGCGAGGATTAAAATATCTGTAATGATGGCGGGAGCAGATTAAAGGGGCGCCTTTGATATCTGGCGCTCTGGGCGGCCGCCCAACCGCGCCCTACCCTAACGCCGCTACTGGGTATATATATTATTACTACAAACCCCTAGTACATTATATTATTCTACCATTAATTGATTTCACAGCGCACGCAAATTTATGAATATGGTAATTATATTATGTGATAGCTTGGTTCACAATATTGCAGTTTTCTTACGGATCCCTATTTTTTTTCAAAATCTCATATAGCCTATGTCACTCACACTGAATTAAGCTATCCATAAGTGAAAGAATTTTTAAAATCGGTCCAGTAGTTTCGGAGCCTATTCGTTACAAACAAAAAAACAAAGTTTCTCTCTTTATAATATTAGTATAGTTTATTATAAGGTATCAAAACATATTATAGTATCTTCTTCTTCTTCTCCCTAGCAATTTTCCCGGCTATAGCCAGGGTCTGCTCTCCGGCTATTTCTCCTCCACTTCGCTCGGTCTTGTGCATCCTCTACGGAGAGTTTATTGGCACTCATGTCGTCCCTTACTACGTCAAGCCAGCGTCGCTTTGGCCTACCGCGAGGTCTTGCTCCTGTGACAATGAGGTCTAGGCACCTATTCCCTACATACTCGGCTGGTCTACGCAAGACATGGCCATACCATCTCAAACAATAACATCATATTATATCTAAAATATATTATAGTATAATAAATAAATAAAAATAAAATAAAATAGCCTTTATTTCCTTTAAAAATATTACATTTTATGATATTACATTACATTAAATTTATTAACATTAATATAAATTAAGTAGTTATCTTATTAAGTAATTATATTATGGTTTTAGACACCCAAATGTGGGTAAAGGCCTCCTCCATGCATTGCCACTCGTCTCTATCTTGTGCTGTGCGGGTCCAAGCAGCCCCCGCAGTTTGTACCACGTCTTCGCACCACCTTCTCCGGGGACGCCCTCTTTCTCTCGTCGCGTTCTAGGGTACCAATGTACCATGCGCTCGTTCCACCATATTATACTATATGGAATAAATATAAGAATAAATATTTTCTGTTTCAACCGCGCGCAGAACTATTTCGCCTCTATGTTGATATTACCTTTTTCTAACTTAAACGTTTTTATACAATCTTTAATTTGAGATTTAATCGTAACACGCTAAAATGCGTGTTTATAAATTAATTATTTAAATGTACAACCTTGATATTTAAGCAAGTATATACAAACATAAACATATTATATTATACAAACCATCGAATATTCCTATCAATAGCCGTAATATTATAACATCACGACTCTTTCCCGAAGGGTTAGCAGAGGTGTACCCGTCCTGGGTACACCTCTGAGAAGTCTCAAGATTCCTCCCCGGCTTCAATTTAACGTGACATACGAAACACGTGTCCAAGAACTCGCGAGACCTTAAGCGGTCTCTAGACGATCATGCGGCATGTCATTCGTTACGTACTGTCATGCATGCAATTCCTTTTATTTTTCATCCTGCAAGCTAAGACTGACATGCAAGCATGATCGTATAGATCGAGTCCTGCACCAGCTCGGCAGCTCTGCAGCGTCAACGACGGACATGGACAGCGCACCGCAAGAGCTTCCCGACGGCGGAAGTTTTTAAAATCGTTAGGCTCTGTATATGCAAGCACTCTTTGTAAATCAGAGGGTAAATTCAAAACCTATATAAAATCTACTTTACTAAGGAAGGCTTATTATAAAGTCAACCAGTACATAGAGGACAAAGATGCCTGGAAACTTCTGCATAGCCGCCTCGCGGCACCTTCAAAGAAAACGAATGTATTCAAACCAAATATTGTGAAACTATCTGTTGAAAAAATTAAGCCCTACAAGTTTCTTGTGCGTTCTTCTTGTAGAGGTATCTTTCCGAACGCACGGTAGACTCAGTACTGTTTATCTTCATTGACGTGTAAAAGTGTCAGATTATGACCTATTTGAATAAATCTGTTTGAGTTTGAGTTTAAATTTTTGTGCGTAAATCGATGTCTCAATAAGTACCACTGTTTTGACCACCGTTTAGTTCTTTAGATATCTTTCTTTAGATATTTTTTGCGCAGTGAAGTAATAGAAATTATAAGAAAAAACCTTTGCTAATTTCATATTGTACTAGCGAAGTAGCGAGCGACGCTGTTTACTTAACGTTCTTTGTGTTCTGTGTGCACTATAGTCAGGCTGGACTGGATGCGATAAAAATGAATGATGTGATTTTTTAGATCGATCATGCAGCATGATAATTGACGTAAGCGCATGTCACCGCATGATCGTCTAGGGACCGCTTTATAACCATGCAATAACCGACACTTTCCCATTTACCCTGACTTTTAGGCCGGGTTTTTTGATCACTGGTTAAGTCGACCAATGGTTAAATTTTTGGACAAATAGTTAAAATTCGACAAAATTCGTTTTTTCACCCCTGGTTAACTACCTATTATTTTCCACACGATTTAAACATTGGTTAGAAATTTAACTATAGTTAGTTTGACATATGGTTAACTTAATCGTAAATAACGATCAAAAAACCGATCCTTATTAGCAAAGCCATTTCAGTTACTAATCTAGTAGACTTTCAGATCGTGACATCTGAGACACGGCGCCAGGTGAAAAAGTCCACATGTGAGATTCGATCCAGGGACCCCGGATTTGAAACTAGGCATATTTCCGTTGGACACTTCCTTAAGTATTACCACATCCCGGACAATTTGGACGGACACCTTTATTATTTGCCAGTTATTCATCCGCCAAGCAGTAATGTGCAAATATTACTGTGTTCCGGTATGAAGGGCAATGTTACCAGTGAAATTACTGGGCATGATGAGATTCAACAACTCATATCTCAGGGTGACAGGCGCAGTGCAGTCCCGCGCAGAATTTTGTATTTTAAAACACTGGGTGGCACTGTGTCTGATATGGGCAATCATGATGCTTACCATCAGGCAACTGATTTGCTCGTCTTGTCACTCATTATCATAAAAAAAAACCTACTACCCAGACACTGCACACATGGAGTTTTGTACACGTGCAAGTGTGCGTGCGGTGATTTCCGAGCTCACGGGATCTCGATTAGAGTTCAATCTCGCTCGCGGGGTGAGGAAGGCCCGATTGGTGGGCGGATGACAGTGTCCATTCTATACGTAGTATTACTATCTGTTCCTACATCTTTTTGTAATACAGTTTAATACTCAGTTACATTTTCCCTAGACTAATGAAGTTTTGATAAGTTTTTAATGAATAAAACTGTAATTTTTGTCCGCAAAACGATTATTAATTGTTATATTTCGTTACAAGTTTTTAAATAAATACTGGCAAAATTCTTACAGCGAATTTAAAAAGTACTTAAGCGATTGTTTGACCTACTGTTTCTTTGTTTTGTTGCAAAAATTAATGGATAAAGGGTTTACTTAACTTTCGTGGTTTTTTGGAACTTTAGTGTGTCCGTCCACAAAACTAATATAACGATAAGACTGCCAGTTCTATTCAATGACTAATATAATTGTATTGTTACACCCCGATCGAAAAAAGGATCTTATAAAATATATATTTACATCACATACCATCACGCCTTTCTCCCGAGAGGTGTATTCATTTCAGATTGTATATCAAGCGATATGACCGTTTAGTCTATAAAAATATAATAATAATAATTCCTAATGGCAAAATACAATAACACTGACTGACCTGGGGATCGAACCCGGAATCTTATAAATATTGTCAACAATATTCATAAGAAAATAAGGTAATTATAATATTTAAGTAGGGAGCTATTGTTTAGTCTTTTTTCAAAGGCACACTGCCATCAACAACATTCATAACAAACATACATACATACATACATTCACGCCTATTTCCCGAAGGGGTAGGCAGAGGTGTACCCAGGACTCAGTCCCATAGTAGATACACCCACATTTCGCCAGTATGTTATTGGTCCCATGTAATAGGGGGCGAGCCTATTGCCATCTATCGAGTACAGTTCCAGACTCCAGGCAGTTATTGAGATAATTCCTTGTGGAAAAATCCAATATTTAATACTGTCTGACCTGGGGATCGAACCCGAGACCTCTTGATTGGCAGTCGAGCATACGCCCTCTACGCCACAGAGTGCAGTGAACAATATTCAATAAATAAAAAAAAGAAAATAAGGTCGTATAAGATTCTCAGGCATCAGGGCCGTCTTAAGTCTATTCTGCGCCGGGGTGCGGGACTCAGCCTGCGCCCTCGTTTTGTTTACACTGCAGCGTGGCATGCGACCGACGACACACTGCAGTATGAAAGGGGTCCTAGTCAACCAAGAAAACACAATACACGTAATTTTTTTTTCCCCATTTCAAATCAATCAACTTACACTTTATTGACTTAGAGATCATTTTGCTTCAAGTGCGGGCGACCGGGCGGCAATGTCAAAGGGCGCAATTATTCGCCTAGGACAGACGCACAGGTGCCGCGCCGCGCACCCATTTCAAATGAACTTACACTCTATTGACTTAGAGATCATTTTGCTTCAAGTGCGGGCGACCGGGCGGCAACGTGTCAAACGTACATACATACACTCTCTTTGGATTAGAGATTTTGCTGCGCGCGTGTTGTATTAAATAAAAAGTGTTATTTGTGTAGTGTAGTAATGCGGTATGACAAGCGCCGAAAGCGTAATAAAAGTAAAAAAAATATTATTGTTGATGACATTTTTTTTTTTGCTTTTTTTTTTTACTGTGCAATAGCGTTAAGTTCAATGAAATTATATCCAAAAATTCAGCGCTCGACAGGCGCCCCCGGGCGCTCCGCGCCCGGGTTCACCGCACCCCTTGCACCCCCTGGTAAAGACGGCCCTGTCAGGCATCATCGAATATCGGTATAAAAGTAGGTATCTATATGCTATTCCAGGGTCTAAACTGTATTAGTCTTATAAATAAAACTAATTGATGTGGGAGAACTATGTGTATTACTTTAATAATTATTTTAGTAATTATTATAAACATTCAGTACTTATAGTTATATGCAAAAGATGGCTACCCAGTGGCCACGCCACCTATCCTGTATGCTTGTTAAAGTTACTGACAGTTGACAGTTCTGACTGCGTTCATAAAATAAGGAAGGAACAGATATAATTACTACATCTTCCCCTTTTACAAAACAAAATAAAGTTATATAAAACAAATATATAATGTTTTTATCTTTTCTCCCTCTGTAACAGAGGGATAACAGAAAAAAAAAGTTTACTTAACTATCTAATTTTCTTATTGAAATAACCTAGGCACTTATCCTATGAAACAATATTCAATTATTGTACACAGTGATGAATGACATAATTGTGACCACACCTAGTGCAGCTGCACACACACCCTTCACCCTTTACAGGAAACCTTCAGCAATCACCAAATTATTGAGGTCGTATATGATATGAGGTTCTAGTATACAAGCAATTGTCACCACTTAAAATATCATAAGATCTAAAGTTATTGTTATTTACAATTTTTCCCATAAGCCATCTATTACTGTTACTATCTTTCTTAAACCAAATCTTTTGGCCTATCACAAACGTTTTCTTAGGTCTAGTTCTTAAATTATATAGTTTTTTACATTTCTATTGACCGTCTTATCAAATTCATTTTTGACATTTTCATTTAACTTTGGCTCTAAATATTTATAACTAACTGGTAATTTTGTTTTTATATTTCTGTTCATTACTAGTTGTGCTGGTGAAAAGTTGGTATTTGAAACAGGAGATGATCTATACTGAAGAAGAGCAACTCTATAGTCTGACTTATCTTCACTACATTTATACATAATTTTCTTTGCTGTCTGTACAGCCCTTTCCGCCATGCCATTTGACTGAGGATATCTCGGACTGGTATAAGTGAATTTAAATCCATAAACTATCTAAATATTGAATTTCAGCTCAAATCAGTTCAGTAGTAAATAATTAAGTCACTTGGCATGGTGTGCATATGCTACAAGGATAAATATTAATGTACATATCTAAATAACTCGACTGACTGCCTCGGTGGCGTAGGGGGCGCATGCTCGACTGCCGATCAAGAGGTCCCGGGTTCGATCCCCAGGTCAGGCAGTGTTAAATATTGGATTTAACCATTAGGAATTATCTCAATAACTGCCTGGAGTCTGGAACTGTGACCGGTAGATGGCAATAGGCTCGCCCCCTATTACATGGAACCAATAACATACTGGCGAAATGTGGGTGTATCTACTATAGGACTGAGTCCTGGGTACACCTCTGCCTACCCCTTCGGGAAAAAGGCGTGAATGTATGTATGTATCTGAATAAGACGGTACGTGCTGAAAAACAGCGTTGTGCACGGTTAGCCGAGCGCAGCACATGCCGAGGACAAGACGATTACCACAACCACTGTCTCAATATGTGTTCTAGCAGATGTAATAACGTGTTTGTTATGAAGATTGGGTAATAAACGCAATAGAAGTGGCGTGTAAGAAGATGTAGTGACAAAGATAGAGAAAGGAATGCTGAGGTGGTTCGGACATGTGGAGAGGATGGATGAAAGGAGACTAACAAAAGAGATTTAATAAGGCTAGTGTGAATGGTCAAGTCGGTAGCGGTCGACCTAGGCGTACTTTTCATGAACAAGTTAATGTTGTTCTTAGGAAAGGCCAAGTCAAAAGTACCTACAACCGACGAGCATGTATGAAAAATGTCATGAAAGTGAACGAAGCGAAAGTTGTATGTCAGGATCGTAGCAAGTGGAGGGAAATAGTCTCTGCCTACCCCACCATGAACAAGGCGCGACTGTATGTATGTATGTATGTAATAAACGCATCATTCTTTCTTTCTTTCAGTAGTTTTGGGTGAAAGAATAACAAACATCCATCCATCCATTCCACAAACTTTCGCATTTACAATATTAGTAGGATAGCTATAGGTACGTGTGAAGGTTTCTACATGGAGGTTATTATAAGAACTATAAATAGAGCTCTATAATTCACACCGAGCTAAGGGTGTGGCCAGAGTTTAAGCGATAATAATAATAATGATACCCAGGGCGGCTTATGGCGAGCTGTTGGTTAGTAGCGACCCCACGTACCTGAGTGCTCCCGGGGGAGGGTTATGTTCTTCATCTCCGACTTGCCTTCACCGGCCGGCCGGAGTGAACACTGATGAGGAACAGTCCCCCACCTCCATCTTGCCTTCATTGGCCGGCCAGAGTGGAGTCGCGAGAGCCTCGTGCTCGAGGGAGGATGTTAAGCATAAGTGGCGAGTGGGCGAGCGTGATGCGACCTTAGGGTAACGCAACGTGTGAGCCGTTTAAAGTCCAAGGACACCTCTCCTACCCATAGCTGCTCACACCAACGTTGCCCCTCTTATCGCCTTTATTCCCTTGTGGTAGGCGGCCTTTATGGGGTGTCCGTTTAGTGAGCGGCGAGTCATCGCCTGCCGTCATATTTCCTCATGAGACGGAAGTGGCAGATGCCGGAGTCTCTAGCAATAGCCCGGTTACCATCCATCTAGAAATCACACCTATAGACAAATCAAGTAGTTTTCATCCATTCACAATAGTCCTTGCACCTAGCGGAGGCTGTCTTTGGTAGATGGTTTCAGAGATGGACCCCGATAGATGCTATACATTACCATTAGATTAAAAGCTCAAAGGGGACTCTGCACGTTGGATTTAAAAATAATATGGTCTCTGTGCACACCTTCCAAAAGACCGGGTATCAAAGTCAAAGTCAAAGTCAAAAAGATTTATTCAAATAGGTCACAATCTGACACTTTTGTACGTCAATGAAAATAAACAGTAACGAATCTACCGTGCGTTCGGAAAGATACCTTTACAAGAAGAACGCACAAGAAACTTGTAGGGCTTAATTTTTTCAACTGATTGTTTTACAATATTTAGTTTGGTTACACTCGTTTGTTTAGAAGGTGCCGCGTGGTGGCTATGCGGAAGTTCCCAAGCATCTTTGTCCTCTATGTACTGATTTACATTATAATAAGCATTCTTTAGTAAAGTAGATTTTATATAGGTTTTGAATTTACCCTCTGAGAGCCCCGTTATCTCTTTTGGGATTTTATTATAGAAACGTACACTATTTCCTAAGAATGATTTTTTATTTGTTTTAGATAATCTAAAGCTAGGTATAGCTATTTTGTCTTTATTCCTAGTATTAAAATTATGGAGGTCACTATTTAATTTGAATTTATGCAAATTTTTACGCACATACATGATGTTCTCATAGATGTATAAGGATGGTAGGGTCAGTATGTTTATTTCTTTAAATAATTCCCTAAGGGATTCGCGTGGACGCATCTCATAGATGGCACGAATCGCACGTTTTTGTAGTATAAAGATGGTTTCTATATCTGCAGCTGACCCCCACAACAAAATCCCATATGACATTAAGCTGTGGAAATATGCAAAGTAGACTAATCTCGCCGTGGCTATGTCCGTTAGTTAGTCCGGTATATCCCGTGTTTTTCAGCGATCCATGTGGTTCCCGGCTATATGATAGGGCAACTCCTTTCTCATCCCTTAGAAGCTGTGAGACCCGGCAGAGACACATAATCGGAGAGTAGGCAGCAGCGCCCTCCGGCACCAAGTATTCCAACTGCTGCGGTCACCAAGCCGTACAACAAGCGCGGAGATTACGGCAAACCACTCATATGAATAGTTTATGGCGTTCTATGGGGGAGGCCTATGTTCAACAGTGGACGTCTTTTGGCTGATGGTGATAATAATAATAATAATATGGAACAACTTCCACACACGGTCATCTGGTCCCAAACTAGGCTAGAAGCCTGTACTATGGTAACCAGATGACTGATATACATACTTATATAAGCTTATAACACACAGGGACAGATAAAACAGACATGTTCATGCACACAAAAGTTTAACCTGACCGGGGATCGAACACGGGGCCTGCGGCATCGGAAGCAGAGTTACTACCATCTGAGCCAACGAGGCTGTCATAATCTGCTATTATCTGTAGAAAGTTACATTCTCTGCGCACACTTTAGCCGAACATTACTTAAGTAAACATACGATCTAACAGAGTCATTAAAGACATGCAACGTGTTAGAAACGATGCTATATCATACATATTTATAGGTTATTTGTAGTGGTAGGCCCTAGGACGATGTTAATTTGTTCAAGGGTAGGCCTCTTCTGCAGGGGCCCGCCTGGGGAAGTACCACACCTTTGCCAGTTATTCATCCGCCAAGCATGTGGAAACATTACCTACTGTGTTCCGGTCTGAAGGGCAATGTTACCAGCGAAATTACTGGGCATGATGAGTTTCAACAACTAATATCTCAGGGTGACAGGCGCAGTGCAGTGCCGCGCAGAATTTTAAATTTTAAAACACTGTGTTGCATTGTGTCTGATATGGGCAATCAAGATGCTTACCATCAGACACCTGATTTGCTCGTCTTGTCACTTACTATCAGAAAAAAATCATTAGACATAACATAACATACGTTCACGCCTTTTTCCCGAAGGGGTAGGCAGAGATGTACCCAGGACTCAGTCCTATAATAGGCACACCCACACGAGCGAGCCTATTGCCATCTACCGGGCACAGTTCCAGACTCCAGGCAGTTATTGAGATAATTCCTAATGGAAAAATCCAATATTTAACACTGCCTGACCTAGGGATCGAACCCGGGACCTCTTGATTGGCAGTCGAGCATGCGCCCTCTACGCCACGGAGGCAGTCATTATCCTATAGATAAAATCATTAGCCTATAGATAAATATAGAGTTCCGTAGACGAACGAAAGTTACCGACATAGCGCAGAGGATTAGCAAGTTGAAGTGGCAATGAGCGGCTTATAGCACGTAGAACGGGTAGCCGATGGCTGTAAAGTTCTTGAATGGAGACCACGAACCGGCTACCGCAGCGTAGGACGTTCTCTCACAAGGACGATTTAATAAAGAACGTGATTACTTGTGGGGTTTGGCAGTGCCTCATTTGTATGTCAGCAGGGTGCACCCACGTGCAGGTGAGGTTGGCTTTGGTTGGGAGCGTATATTAGACGAAAGGTTTTTGCTACGGTCACGGCTATGACTGATGGTTAATATAAGATAGACGTCATTTAAGAAAGAAATTAGTCGTCTATGGATGTGCTTTATTAAAGCTCGATCCGATCTTCTGGATCGATACGGATCGCATGCATCCGATCCAATATTCAAAAGGTCGATCCGAAAAATCGCATTAAAATAAAATGTTTAAACCAAGAGGTAATGAACATTTAATTAATGATAAGAACCGTTCGTCGCCGTGGAGTAACCGGCTTTGGAATAGTGCTCCACCCTCTCTACCCGTGGTTGCCGTAAGAGCCGGCTAAGGGTTAATAGATCCAGAGGACGGGCAGCAGCGTCCTCTGCAAAAAAAACCATCAAACTGCGCTTTACAACCCGCCTGCCAAGCGTGTCGAGTATCGGCAAAACCCCCCTTTATGGGGGAGGCCTATGTTCAGTTGTGGATTACCAACGGCTGAGATGATGATGATGATGAATGATAAGAATATTATGATATAAAATTTCCAATTTTACACCCTGCCCCCTGCTGACCTAATTTCGCGTTTTTTTTATACGCTGATTATTATTATTATTATTATTCGTTTATTTCGACCAACAAGGATCATAGGTACACAATATTAATTACTAAATTAAATTACAATACAAATTAACAAATACAAAATACAAAATAAAATGAATCGACATAATAATTGATTGAAATTGGAAATAAATAGTCATAAATTATAAATTGAATTAAATTGAATTAAATTGCGAACGCCAATAGTAAAATTATGCAAAGTCAAACTCAAACTCAAAAAGATTTATTCAAATATTTGACACTTTTGCACGTCAATGAAGATAAACAGTAATGAATTTATCGTGCGTTCGGAAAGATTCGTCTACAAGAAGAACTCACAAGAAACTTGTAATATGGCTTAATTTTTTCAACTGATAGTTTTACAATCTTTGGTTTGTTTACATTCGTTTGTTTGGAAGGTCTTGCGTGGTGAATTAAGTTAACATTTGTTTATATTTCTGCAATACAAATTAAAAATAGACTAAAGATGCAAATTATCTAACTTGATTTATTAATGGGCGGTCAAATTACTTAGCAAACCATATTGTTTGGATTGCGCTCTGATATTTATTGATGATTTATATCGATCCGCAGATCGGATCGAATGCATGCGAAAATTAATTCGATCGTTTGCCAACAATCCGATCTTCGATAAGATCGATCGGATCGGCGCATCCCTAACGCTTAACAGAGCGTGTATTCATTGATTTATTATTAATAAAGAATCAATGCGTGTAATGTACGCGTTAATGAAAGTAAACCCCAATCCCATCGTCTATTTTATTTTGAAAATAGAATTTAAATACGACCTACACTTGTTTAAAATAATTTAAACGTAACGTTTTTTAATGTGGTCAGTTGCCACCACCGAAATTCCAATTCAAATTAACAGGCAAAGGGCGAACACGCACGGCGCACGAAGGCCGATTAAGAAAAAGAAAACCTCCTTGGACTTTACTTCAAGTGAAATAAGGTGGAGGTTGGTATGGTTTTCTAAACCTTACGTGTTATGCCAAAGGTCGAATTGTTAAGCATATTATGCCTTACTACAATTTATTGGAAGCCGTTTTCTTGGCCGATACTAGTAGGTGTTTTAACACGCTATCGTAAAATGAGTAATATAGAAGGAAAGGTGGATAGAACTAGCCAAAAATGCACGCAAACACTGACGCACACTTCACGAAGTCTCACTGTGTACAAATTCGTTTATTCAGAGACTTTGAAATAGTGACGCACGTATAGGTTATTAGCCAAAATGTTTTGATGAAATTAATAATTTTATTTTCTAACAATAGTAGTGAAAAGTAGAGTGTAACACACGGCGCTAATACCCATTAAATAAATAAAAAAATAATATTAATTTTTGTAGTGGTAGGCCTCTTTTGCAGGGGGCCGCCTGGAGAAGTACCACACCTTTGCCAGTTATTCATCCGCCAAGCAGTAATGTGCAAACATTACTGTGTTCCGGTCTGAAGGGCAATGTAACCAGCGAAATTACTGGGCATGACGAGATTCAACAACTAATATCTCAGGGTGACAGGCGCAGTGCAGTGCCGCGCAGTATTTTGAATATTAAAACACTGGGTGGCACTGTGTCTGATATGGGCAATCATGATGCTTACCATCAGGCACCTGATTTGCTCGTCTTGTCACTGCACTATCATAAAAAAAAAAAATATATCTATTTACTTTCTCGCTATGGCTCGGGAGTAAAATTACCTCGTATACAATGAGTATCTTTAGTTCCTTGTGTAATAATTTTGAATGTTAAACTAATTATTGGTTATTGAAATGCTAGATTGACAATTAGTATGTATGCCTAGAAATTTAATTATACGACAGATAATATTATGTCAAATACGGAATGAACAGTGTATTAATACTTATAAGATCTTATTCGCACCTGTATTTACGCAAATAAACTTTTCATTCATTCATTCATTCATTCATTCATTCAATCTACTATAAATGTATCCCCCAGAGATTCCAAAGTTGTTTTAGCTCAGCTCTGGTACGCAACAATGACCCACTTTTTAAGTAGGTAAGAGTGAATATAATTTTCAAGTTGGAACTTGAGCTAAATCAGTCAAAGGGTTCTAGAATTAATATAAAAATATGGGACATCTTCTACACACGGTCCTCTGGTCCCAAACTAGGCTAGAAGCCTGTACTATGGTAACCAGAGGACTAATATACATACTTATAATAAACATAACATAACATACGTTCACGCCTTTTTCCCGAAGGGGTAGGCAGAGGTGGTACCTAGGACTCAGTCCCATAGTAGATACACCCACATTTCGCCAGTATGTTATTGGTCCCAAGTAATAGGGGGCGAGCCTAGTGCCATTTACCGGGCACAGTTCCAGACTCCAGGCAGTTATTGAGATAATTCCTAATGGTAAAATCCAATATTTAACACTGCCTGACCTGGGGATCGAACCCGGGACCTCTTGATTGGCAGTCGAGCATGCGCCCTCTACGCCACCGAGGCAGTCAGGGAAGTTTAACGCCATCAAGTAAAAGTTTGTTATTACGTTTTTATTATAATTATTAAAGTCTCAGTAGCTATAAGAAGTAGGATAATATTAGAGTAAGTTAAAGAAGGATTGTAAAAGAAAATGAGGCAGACCCAAAGAAAGATGGCTAGATCAAATTAAGAAAATAGCTGGCGATGACTGGCTTGAGAAAGCTAAAGACAGAGATGTTTGGAGGAAAATGGAGGAGGCCTTTACTCGATTGAGAGGTCCATAATAAAAATAAATTAAGAATAATATTTTAGATTTTTTTAAATTGCATGAAATATAATATATATATATTTTTTTAAATTCGTCAATACATTCAAAATTAAAACTCTGTTAATTAAGTTTAATATGGAATTAAATGGCTTTATTATTATTATTATATAGAAGGAATGTAGGCTTACAATAAATTTGCTAGAGCCGACTTTCTGTATCTAATTGTTTTGTGACGCTATCCTGAGAGGTATGTCGTATAATTTAACGTGATTTCGGTGTGAAGCCAGAATTTCGGTTAGTTTTGAAAGGTGTTAATAAACTTTTAAAATCATCGTTGTTAATTGACTTTTAAGAGGTGACATGAGGGGTGATTTTTCCATACAAACGTATTCCCGTGTTTCCTCCCTAGATAACTGCATCAGAGCAATGGTTTTTTTTTTATAAAATCTAGGTCTTCAGTGAGCATGTCCCTGTCATTTCCATTTTTCTACAAACTCATTGTTAAATGAAGTATGACCCTTCAAAAATATGAAAAACTGTCCCAGTTTTACTCGCGTAATTAGACGTTCACTAGAAATAAATGAAGAATTAAGGAACAAAAATAAAATAACAGGGACATATTATTTTCTAATTTACAAGATATAAATTTATGAATAAAATCAATTATTCTCGGAGGAAACACGGGAATACAAAACATCGATTTCGTTAATTTTCCATAGGATTGTGTCAAACTGCTAAGAGGTCCTGTATCCTGTTAATTGTGTTAGTACCTGGTATTTTTATTTTTTTTTAAAATAAAATGTCATTTTCTAAAAATGATTCCTAGCTAGATCGATTTATCGCCCCCGAAACCCCCTATATACTAAATTTTATGAAAATCGTTGGAGCCGATTCCGAGATTCCAATTATATACAAGAATTGATCATTTGAAGATATAAGATTCTCGCTACGTGTCTCTTTTTCTATGTTCTCTTTACAGCTATGTACATAAGCTTTTCTCTTAAATAGCTATCTATTGATGAAAAACATAGCATAACATACAATCACAGCTTTTTCCAGAAAGGGTAAGCAGAGGTGTACTCAGTAGCTGAGTCCCATAGAAGGCACACCCAAATATTGCCCGTATGTTATTGGTCCTATGTAATAGGAGATGAGCCAATTGCCATCTACCGGGCACAGTTCCAGACTCCAGATAGTTATTGAGACAATTTTTAATGGAAAATGCCATATTTAACACTTTGCCTGCCCTGGGGATTGAACCCGGGACCTCATGATCGGCAGTTGAGCTTGCGCCCACCGAGGCAGTCATAAATTGATGAAAACCGCATTAAAATCTCTTTATGTAGTTTGAAAGATATAAGCGTATAAAGGAGAAGCGACTTTGTTGCATACTATGTGGAGATTGCTTAAGACAGGTAAGAAACCTCTTTTCTAAATGGACTATAGTCGCCATGTTGGATAGGTAAATATTGGCATTAGTGACAGGTGACAGCTGTCAGTTTTCCCGCGCAAATGGGTTAGGTAAAGAAGGTTATTTACAATGTAGGCTTTATATGTACCTAAAGATTTTTAAGTTGATTAATGATTACTTTTCAAATTGTTTGCTTTAGGACCGAACTTTCGATAGTCAACTAGCTAAGCCCCGTGCTTTTACTCGTTGAAAAGTTAGTTTTGTGCTATTCATGACAGCCTGAAGTCTGGATCTGTGTCGATAGATGGCAATAGGCTCGTCCCCAATTATTACAAAGGACCTAAAATAAAACTGGCATGGTAAGTCAAATTTACAACAACAACAAACATACATTCACGCCTTTTTCCGAAGGGGTAGGCAGAGGTGTACCCAGGACTCAGTCCCATAGTAGATACACACACATTTCGCCAGTATGTTATTGGTCCCATGTAATAGGGGGCGAGCCTATTGCCATCTACCGGGCACAGTTCCAGACTCCAGGCAGTTATTGAGATAATTCCTAATGGAAATGTCCAATATTTAACACTTTTGCCTGACCTGGGGATCTAACCCGGGACCTCTTGATTGGCAGTCGAGCATGCGCCCTCTACGCCATCGAGGCAGTCAAATTTAATTCTACTTATATTATAAATCTTAAATTTCAGTACAATGTAAGTAGGTATAGTTTTGGCGTGAAAGAGTAACAAACATTCGTTCATCCATCAATCTAACCATAACCGCGCTAGATGGCGCTGAAGTTGAGTTAGAACTCGGTAGCGTTTTGATCACTTTAAAAAACGTAACATTTTTTACTTTGTACTGAGATTTAAGATTTAATATATTAGTAAGATAAGATAAGAAGTTAGTTTGTAGTGGTAGGCCTCTTTTGCAGGGGGCCGCCTGGGGAAGTACCACACCTTTGCCAGTTATTCATCCGCCAAGCAGTAATGTGCAAACATTGCTGTGTTCCGGTATGAAGGGCAATGTTACCAGCGAAATTACTGGGCATGATGAGATTCAACAACTCATATCTCAGGGTGACAGGCGCTGTGCAGTGCTGCGCAGAATTTTGAATTTTAAAACACTGGGTGGCACTGTGTCTGATATGGGCAATCGTGATGCTTACCATCAGGCACCTGATTTGCTCGTCTTGTCACTTACTATCATAAAAAAAAAAAAAAAAAAAAAAAGAAGATAAGAAAATAAGAAGTAAAATATGATTAAATTGAAGTTTGGGTGGTTCCCCCTTCGGAAAAAGGCGTGCTGTTATGTACCTGGTCGACATCAAAATGGTAACCTATATGCATAACTTCAGGTCTTTACGTCCAAGTGCTATGATTAATTCTAAGCTACTACGCAAAACGTAACTTAGCTTTCACCCCCCCCCCTTTCCGTTTTCCCCCTTTAGTAAAATATAACGTAGCGGCACAAAGAAGGCCGTTGTATTATATATTATAGAGGTGGGGTAAAACAGCGCCTAATTTAATCGCTTTATACAGAGTGTTCCGATATTTGAGGTCTTTTGTTTTTTTTTTTATAAAATATGGGATATTGTAAATTATATATTTCAGTATCTTAGTGATGAAAAAGCATAATCTTTTATAATTATTTTAAGGAAATATTGGTAAAAATTGTAAAATGATTTGTAGAATATGTAATGGATTGTTCCACTCTGCCCCACCAAGTCGGGCATAGTGGAATGCAATAAATTTTGTAGTGGAATATGCCCCACCAAGTTGACTCGGTGACCAAGTTGACCCCACCAGGGTTATCACATTATTGTTTGTTATCTAAGTATATATTTTTAATATGTAATAAATGTTAATTTTGCAAATCATAACAAACAAATTCTAGATTCATTGAATTTGGTATATTATGTTAATGTTTTAATAAATATTAAAAAAAAACATACGGTTTTTAACAAAATTTGTTATGCCGCAAATAAAGGCCAGATCCAGAGCCAAAGGAAAATTATTGCCAGAGGAAAATTATTGCCTATTTCTTCATATCTGTGTATTTTCAGTTTTATAAAATTTTATATATATATAAATTTTATAAAAACTAAGCAATCTTGAACTTTCCAACCATCCTGTACATAAAGACGGTACCAACCTTGCCAACCACGATATTCAGTACCGCGGCAACCATCGAGCGACAACTACAATAATTGTAACTAACCATTTTAACCACAGAGTGACATAAAAACCAACTAAAAATAAAAAATAAAATCATAAAAATCAATAATAATGCGGAAATTAAACTAAATATAAAGCTTGAGCACGCTTTTTGCACGTTTTTAGTGTTTGTTTCAGATTTTTTTTTTTTAGTGAAAAAGAAAAATTATATTGTGAGTGGTTTTTCCATTTTTTTCAAAGTAGTTTTTGTACTAAAAAGTTTTCGTGATTTTTTTGTAAAAGGAGGTTGGTAAGAGTTTTAGTACAAAAAAAAGTTAAATTTAAGGAGAAATTTATTCAGATGAATATTAATTATTGTTTCTAATACATCAGCCATCGTAAAGATAATTTTCCTACACATTCCACTTACAGTAGGACAATTTTAGATATAAACTATAATGTAGTCGGCCATTTTGAAAACGAGAACCGTTTTCTTTGAAAACATATTTTTTATTAAGTGCCTTTATGTATTCATTTAATTTTTTTTACGCATGATAATCCACAGCCGCTATTAGCAATACAAAAAGCTTTTAGTAGTTTTTAGAAATCACATACGTATTTACGTGAAACGCCCTCTTAGCAATTTGACACAATTTTTATGGAAAACTTACCAAATCTATGTTTTCTTCATTGATATAAAGCAAAGGGGAGATAGGTTAGTAGTGGAAGGTCTCTTTTGCAGGGGGCCGCCTGGGGAAGTACCTTTGCCAGTTATTCATCCGCCAAGCAGTAATGCGCAAACATTACTGTGTTCCGGACTGAACTGGGTGGCACTGTCTCTGATATGGGCAATCATGATGCTTTCCATCAGGCACCTGATTTGCTCGTCTTGTCACTCACTATCATAAAAAATAGCGAGAGTTTATAAAAGAAACTTAAATGAAACATATTGCTTTCTTCACAAAAAAAGATATAAATATACAGGATATAAATTTATAGAATGGGTTAATTATATTTGGAGGAAACACGAGAATAGAGAGAACTTTTCATAGGATTGTGTCAAATTTTTCGTAGCTACGAGTAGGATAACGCGTTCCCCTAGCACATCCATCCGCGTCGAATGCGACTTCACGGAACGAATTTTACAATTCTTTATATAAAATCTTATGACATATTAAAAATAATTTAAAAAATCGTTTCGTGCGGCGCTTTCGGCTCGGACAGATGTACGACCACCTTTAAATTCATGAAAAATGTCATTTCCCACCATTGATGTCAAGAAAAGGTAGAGATAGGGTATGTTCTCCCAGCGCTTACTCAACTAACTGGCATGTGCAATTTGCTCAGTGTGAAGTTTTCACAGTGCAATGAACAACAAAGATAGAAGACGTACCTAAAACTGAAGTGCGACCAAGACAACAATATTAGTCGCTCGTACGACCTTACTTTACTGACGTGCGTGGACCTAATTTGAGTTTGCCATTTTCGAGAAGCCAGTACCTCATCTCCCCTTTTCTTTATATCAAATTTTCTTTATTCTATTGCTCTATAACAGCGCCTCCGTGATTGGAATATTTACCTACTGTATGTAGTCTATGGTTTTCATGAAAAAGAAAAAATAAACAATGCATAATATATACATATATAATATATTATGTTTTCATGAAGTTTTTCTTTTAAGCGAACCTTTTTTCTAAATTAGAAAACTTTTTTCATTATTTTTAATTTTATCTGAAAATATTTATTTCGAGTGTGTAAATAAAAAAAACACATATAAATACCATCAAATATGAAATATTTAATATAAAATTCATTTCCAACTTGTCAGCGGTCCCCTACGTATAATTTTTTAGTAACCTATTCTTAAATACTACAGAAATAGTAGTAAACTAACAAAAATACAAAAGTATACTTTTTTTTTTAATCACCGCATTCACACATAAAACAATTTCACAACAAAGAATCAACTGTCACATATTCAATACCTCATTTCTATTTTGTTCTATAAAAAAATCAGTCCAGTGATTATGCTATTTGGAATTTTCGAGATGTACCGTCAGCAAGCGGCCGCCCTACTCATTCCGCTATTGCTGTGCTGGATGTTCGGCCATTCCTCCGAGGCATTGAGCACCTTCGGAGTTTCCAACACTCGACCACCCTCAGTGAAGCCGACGTCGCCTCCTGGTAACACTTTTATATAATGGGACATATAGACTTTGAGCGTGGCAGACGCGTGATTATTAAAAAAAAAAAATGTAAATTTTTGTTTGTAATTTTTTTTGTTTTACAATTTTCGGTTGTAATTTTTTATGATGTTATATTTTTGCTATTTGAAAAAAAAAATGTATTTGGCATAATATTATAGAAAAACAAGATGAAAGAAATATGATATATAAATTAAAATGGGAAATTCTATTAATTTAACGCAAATAATTTTATATAATATAGTATATATCGATTTTTGATTTGATTTGTGTTCGGGTGGTTCGGGTAAAATTCTATTTGAATCTATCTATGAGGTACGAAAAGGCTTAAAAAGTTAACTACAAAATATCACTAACTTCAGGGTAATTCCTAACGCATCTGCCATGGCTAACGTCTATATACACACATACAAACCTTTACACAAAAATCAAAAGGTTGCCAGTTGTAAATTTTACATATTAAAAAAAATATTGTTAATCTTGTCAAATTCATAGCTGAAACCTTCATTATTGGTGTTAACGCACGATTTGTTTTGTAAATTAACTTTAATGTCCCATTATATAAAAGTTACCCGAAAGCACTGTTTAGTAAGTTTTCATGTCATTTTAAAAACGCTTGTAAATAAATAAACAAAACCTTATTTGTCACAGAAACACGAAAAATGTACAGTCATATAAATTTTTCATACAAAATGTACATCAAAATTTTGAGAAAAACTTTAAAAATTTCAGCTGTCCATGAAAATGTGGTCCCATAAGGCCATTGTTCTGTCAATATTATGTTTAGTGGGACAATCTTTTGGGGCTTTCAGTCCCGTTTTTGGAGTTGTTAAAACTGAATCTCCCCTCCCACCGCCGAGGCCAACCCCCCCTTCGGGTAAGATTTTATATAATGGGACAATTTTTTTTCTAAATTTTGTAAATAATTGGCCTGTACATACGCAATTTTTAAAATCTTTATATTTTCAAAATTTTTAGGAACTTAAATTTTAACTGAATATACAAGCAGCATTTCTTGTCTCATTATATAAAAAACAATAATTAAAAAAAATATATAAAAATGTACATTTATTAGAAAATAATGATGCCGAAACCCGGGAATCAAACATTTTAATCAATCTAATAGTTTTTTTTTAACATATTCTCATACATTCCAGACTACGCAATCAATGTACATATTTGATTTAACGTTACGTAACAGTTAACGTTAAAGCTATTTAAAGATTTTTTATTAAAATTTTTTTTTTAGAAAACTACACATGACAAAAATTGTGCATTGTAGGTACACTCAATGTCATTAATTTTGTATTAGCTGATAATTTTAATGTTATAATTTTAACACACTGCTTTCACAACACTATAGGCCTTTTTAAGACTCAGAATCTCAGAGACCTCAAAGAATTTCGAACTGATGTCAAAACTCATAGGACTTAAAAACATAAAATCTTTTAGAAATAGCTTAAATTATTGTTGTTGGTTACATTTTCATAAAAATATAAATTTATTAGCTTAGTTATGCAAAATACTTTCGACAGTTTTCACACTAGAAAAGAATCACACAAAAAAGTTGATTGTACTAAATCTTTTGACTTAAGAGCAAAAACTCATTTACTCAAGCAGGTTTTATTCAGAAAAAAAAGGAAACATTAATTTAAAAAGTTTCATTGAAAACAGATCACACAATTATTTTCACAATGCGTTCAAAAATGACGCTCAAAAGTTTAGCCATTTGCCTTGTGGCGTTGGTACACTCGGCGCAAGGTTTTGGTATATCGTCGTTTGGGAAAGCGAACACTGACGCCCCGAAACCTGCGACGACTACTGCATCGCCTGGTAAGACTTGTATAATGAGACGACTGGCAATCATTTGGATTTGAGCAGCTTAAAAAAAAAAACATTAAAAATTTATGACATTCGGCTATTGAATAAAGTTTTTTTTAAACTAACATTTGTTATTAATATACTATTGGATATACTAAACTAAAAATATATGGTGGTTGTGGTAGTAAATTATTTTTATATCAATTTTGTCTACTTTTCTTTGCATATTTTTGATTAATGTTTAAAATAATTACATAAATGTGTTTTATTCTTTCATGAAATGTTGTCATTAAAATACTGTAAGAAGAGCAAGTACAAATTAAATAAGAAGAAGTTAACGAGTTAATAACGTAATAAAACAAACAAATTAAAAACCTTTTTTAGGCTATCAAATACGGGTGACTGCCAGTTAAAAATGCTGCTTACAAACATAGAAACATACACGCACACAAACAAACAAACACAAAGCTAATCAATGTGCGGCATGACAGGCTAAACGGCTTAAAGATTTTCCGTGCGACGTAAAAAAAAACTCAAGAAATCAGATATTTTTTGATGCGACTGTACAAAGTTTCTGTTTTTTGTTTGTTTTTAAGCATGATATTATAAAATTGATGTTTAATAAATGTCTGAAAATTGATGTCGTGTTAGCTTTTAAGTGCTTTCAATTAAAAATATGTAAATAATAAATGTCCACAAAAGACAGTTGGACATGCATGTTATAGTTTAAATAAATATAGTATTTTATATACTATGTTAAAAACAATTTTACACTGCAAGACGTCTCAAAAAGTAAGTATTTTTGTAGTTATATATCAGTTATTTACAGCGGTATAAAAACCTTTTACAGAAATTAATATTTCAGTGAAAATACTTGATAGGAAAAAAAAAAATATTACTTGGATGGCAAATACAACCCATGCGTTGCCAATAATAATTAAAGAAATGAATAAGTTGAAAATTCGTCTAGATTTTTTTTTTTAATAAAAATGTTTAATTTATTGATCTATTCAATTTATTACAAATAAAAAAGATAGATTACAGAAAAGTTTTCTAGTTTAGTTAAACAGCAAAAATTTATAAAAAAAAATTTATTAATTATAATTTACAGTAATTTTCACGTATTCTACACGGTTATTTCTAGATTAATATTATCTTAAATTTTAGCACAAAACATATTTATATTACCTAGTTATACACTTTAATACTTGATACAATTGATTAAAAGTATCTGCAATTTCTAATCAATCACGAAAACCACAATTGTTTATTGAAATTTCACATTTTGTTAGAATTGTTCGGATTTTTGTGTTAAAAATCATTAAACAGCACTATTTGAGAACAGCAAATTTCCGAACATTAAAAAAAAATTAAAATACATTCCTTTTTTAAATATAAAACCACATATTAAATATAATATATTTTCAGCCAGTGACTGAGGATTAATAAATTTTTTATTTAAACAAAAGCCCATTTAAAAATATATTTTCAGCCTGCAACAAAGAATACAAATTTTCATATAAAAAAAAATTTAAGAAGAACATTTTCAGCCAGTTACAAATTAAAGCATAAATAACAATGCGTACCCTATCCCGTATTGAAACCTGGTGCAGACGGCAAGCGGCAGCCGCCATTTTACCTCTCCTCCTAGCTGGTTGGCTCACAGGAGATCCGTGTGACGCCTTAACTACTTTTGGAAAAACTGACACACAGCCTCCGAAAGCCGTGGAGCCTACGGCGCCTCCAGGTATGGATTGTACAGCACTTTAGAACTTAGTAAATACCGAGTAACAGGAAATCAGTTAACATCCTCTATAAGTTCGGATTCCGATCTCGGCAGCCAGCTGCAGTGCTGTACCAACACTACTGGTCCCCATATATATTCTCTATGGGTTTCATATGAGATTACATTCCGAGCTCAGCAGCAATGCAGCGACAGCGCTGTAGCGAGGCAGTGTCGCCCTGCTGCTGCGACAGATCAGTAGTGACGCGTCTGCAGTCGATAGTAACTAGGTGAATATTGGTTAACAAGTAAATTGGCAATAAATGACGAATTTCTTTGATTCAGTAGAGGAAGAATTAATTATCTTGGTGATTTATATCCAGCCCTTTACGATGATAGCAGTCATACTAATTATCGTAATAATTTAATTAAAGTAAATCAGCGCAGCAGCGCTTGCTCTCAATCTGCAGCAGCAGCAATGCAGCGGCACCAATGCAGCAGCAACACTGCTGCTTGCTGCCGAGATCTCAATCAGACCTTACAGTGTTACTGTGCTCATCATTTCGAACAATTGCTCGACAACTCTGAAATCGCGACAATTCTGAAGTTCCTTACATTTTGTTGCGATCAAACTTTTTATATAAAAACTTAATGACATGTTTTATAGAAAACAGATGTTTGTTTTTGTTATTTTGGAGTTGGTTCCACAATAAAAGTTGTACGAGAACCTTAAATGGAAGCAAACAGAGAAGTTACAGGAATTTTCGCTTCGAGAACTGTATCACTGTTTTTTTGATTCTTGGCTTTCATTGGAGATATCGCTGGCATGTGCGTTTCATTATTGGTTTAATAGTTATGTGAAAAATCTCTCCAACCCATAATATGAAAGTGACAGCTGTTTAGACCAAAATACTCTTTGAATAAGTAGGTATATAATATTGTGAGTTGGCCCATTTTCGCATAACTAAATCAAGTTGTTGATATTGTTATTCACGAATATAAATAATAAATAGCCTTTGTTTAAAATATATAATTTAATTGCTATTTTTTAAATTATTTAAAATTGCGCTTTTTATTAAAACATTGTAAATATGCCATTTTTTGTTTTTAAATGTTGTGTATAGAAAGATAGAATAAATATAGTTACTTATATACTTATTTTAAATACTTATTAGTATATACTTATTTATTATACTTTATATACTTATTAGTAGGATTTGATAATTATTTTAGCAAAAGGTGAGTACTCCAATTATAATAATGTAATTATGAGCAAATGAAAATAATGTTAATGTGTATATGTACTCTAATGAATTTCTAATAGTAGGTAAGTAGGTATTATTTTTCGCGTTGTGTTGACAGCGTACGCGGCCCTTTACGAATTTGTCACAATCCTATAAAAAAAATATCAAATCGAGCTTTTGTATTCCCCTGTTTACTCCGAACATTATTAACCCATTCTATAAATTGATATCCTGATATTTTAATAGTAAAGTAAACTATGTCCCTGTCATTTTAGTTTCTCTTATAAACCCTCGGCTTTTTATAATTAACTTCTTAAAATCCCAGTTTTACTCGCTTGATTGGACGTTCACTTCTAAAAGATTAAGAGTTTATAAACAAAAATAAAATGATACAGACATAGCTTACTTCATCTTCAAAATATCAGGATATAATAAATATTACAAATAGGTTTTCTATATTCGGAGGAAACAGGGGAATACAAAACATCGATTTGGCAAATTTTCCATAGGATTGTGTCAAACTGCTAACAGGTCCGCTTTCCTGTTAAATGCCTTTTGTACTTTTTACCCAACTGCGGCTGAAAAGAAGGGCTTAAAAGCAGTAAATACGCTTGACATATTATTCATCTGTGACTTCAAAAACTAATAAAACGATTTCGGTAATTTTAGTCGTTAAATTATTTGACTGCTTTATTGACGTAGTGGTAGCAAGAGGTATTATCAATCGCTAGGTCCCGGGTTCGATCCGCATATCAGACAATAAATGTTATTGGATTTTTCCGTTGGGACTTTTCTTAATGACAGTCCGGAGTCTGCAACCAATAGCCAATAGGCTCGCCCCCTATTACACGGGACCGAAATTATAATTGACAAAATGTCGGTGTGCCTACTACGGGACTGAGTCCTGGGTACACCTTTGCCTACCCTTCGGGAAAAAGGCGCGGTGTTCCGTTATGTATAAATTATTTGAACGGTCTATTAATATAACCATTTATCATAACTCGCTCGACACACGTTACCTTTTGTCGTTTGATTAATGATTTCGTGTTTCTATTACTGAATATATTGTCTTATTTGTATATGTTAGGTTATAAATTATATACAGCGTCCTCTGTAAAAAACCATCGAACTGCGCTCGACAACCTGCCTGCCAAGCGTGTCGAGTATTGCCAAAACCCCCCTTTATGGGGGAGGCCTATGTTCAGAATTTTGAATATTAAAACACAGGGTGGCACTGTGTCTGATATGGGCAATCATGAGCTTACCATCAGGCATCTGATTTGCTCGTCTTGTTACTCACTATTATATAAAAAAAAATATTTAATCCTATGAAACGTCGGTCCGATTCGGACGACTGATCCCATATAAAAAGTTTGTTGACTTGATTTGAATCTTAGATAATGTGCAATTTTTACCTGGGCGCTACCATGTTACTGTATGTCCGTATAGTTCCCTATAAGATATGTAGGGGGCAGTCGTTAGCTCATGTTGAAGGAGCCGCGCATGAATCTTGTCGATCTGAAACTCTGACAATATGGGTCGTCCACATAACACATATGAATTGGCTCGAGCAGTGTAATTGGGGTTACCCGTTCTGTTAGAGTATACATTCAAATGATTAATAATTACAAACCCATAGTGCAGTATTATAATCTACCATCAATAATTGTCATAACGCATAGTACTTAATTAATAATTATTTTTGGCAATTATTTGACACCTTGGTTTACAATATTGTAGTTTTCTTACGGATCCCTATATTCAAAATCAATTAAAGCTTATATTACTCACACAGAATTAAGCTTTCCATAAGTGAAAGAATTTTTAAAATCGGTCCAGTAGTTTCGGAGCCGATTCGTTACAAACAAACAAGAAACAAAGGTTCTCTCTTTATAATATTAGTATAGCCTCGGTGGCGTAGAGGGCGCATGCTCGACTGCCAATCAAGAGGTCCCGGGTTCGATCCCCAGGTCAGGCAAGTGTTAAATATTGGATTTTTTCATTAGGAATTATCTCAATAACTGCCTGGAGTCTGGAACTGTGCCCGGTAGATGGCAATAGGCTCGCCCCCTATTACATGGGACCAATAACATACTGGCGAAATGTGGGTGTATGACGGTGTATCTACTATAGGACTGAGTCCTGGGTAGATACACCTCTGCCTACCCCTTCGGGAAAAAGGCGTGAATGTATGTTATGTTATGTTTTTATTATAAAAAAATAGTCTCTACTTACATAAGTAAATAAAAAAAAGACGTGTGGCACTCGGGGACTGCCGCGGTAAAGCTATTGCATAGCATTTTTTATCAACATAAGCAATTGTAATTATTTATTTATTTTATTTATGCAGTATTTTTTTTCCTTTGTTTTTTTTTCTTTGATAGTAATTCAAGTTACGCTGTAACGCCGATACAACCAATGCCATTTAGAGGCGAGTTGCTGAACTAAACAGACAAGCGTGATATTTCAAAAAAGTCATTAAAAGTTCTGCTATTCATCGATAGATGGCAAAACTAAAAAGTATCACCGCTGTGCCGGTCGGAGTGGGGGGTGTTAGGTTATTTTCGTTACGGAATTTGTGGATTTGGTCTCCACGCTCAAGGCCCGCGATAGAAGCTATGCAATAGCTTAATATTATAAAATCATAAAAAGAATTTCTAGATTTCCATTACATAAAAGAGCACCTAAAAGAATAGATACCTAAAGCCTATAGAACTTCTAGACATAAAAACCTTTGTGTTTTATATCTTTTGTGACTTGGTACGCAATGGTACTAAGCGTTGACAGACAGATACATAAATCAATTTATTATTTGCGAATATTTCATACGACGACCTCTGCGTAGGCAGTTAAAATACAAGGACAAACCACTACTTCACTATCAATACTTATAGTCTGTCAAATGTAAAGGTGATGATATACGAGCATTTTCTAGTATTATCTTTTGTTTGTAGTGGTAGGCCTATTTTGCAGGGGGCCGCCTGGGGAAGTACCACACCTTTGCCAGTTATTCATCCGCCAAGCAGTAATGTGCAAACATTACCTACTGTGTTCCGGTATGAAGGGCAATGTTACCAGCGAAATTACAGGGCATGATGAGATTCAACAACTCATATCTCAGGGTGACAGGCGCAGTGCAGTGCCGCGCAGAATTTTGAATTTTAAAACACTGGGTGGCACTGTGTCTGATATGGGCAATCATGATGCTTACCATCAGGCACCTGATTTGCTCGTCTTGTTACTAACTAATTAAAAAAAAACCTTCAGTCTTACGTTATAATATACTAATATCATTAGCGCCCCTAATACAGGAACATTTTCTGTATGCATGCGTTTAGTTCAAAGACCTCAATTGGTTTAATCGCCATGAGTCGCTAAAACTGTACGTTTGATTACAAGTCTTTGTGAAACGTTTACCCTAAATAAAATAACGATTTTCTCGTAATTTATTCCGCTGGCAACCTTTTATTATGCGTAAATACCTAGTTTTAGCATGGAGCTTGGTCTAGATTCTAGATTTCCGATAAGAGTCGTAGTTTTTGAGTTTTTCCTAAAGCGGCTACTATTTTTTGATAAGAAGTATGAGTATGAGTATGAGGGACGCGTACACCCGTACACACACACACACACACCCCAGCTTGGCTCTACATGAGATCTGATAATTTTATGACATTTCGATCAAACAGAATGTTGGCATCATTTTACATGAAAATGTTTTTGCAGGCATTTAATTTCAATTCAATTTTTTTTAAATTTATTAACGAAAAGAAAGGAAAGGGCTTTGTCGCTGTGCGACCACATCGCCCAGTAAATTCAATTCTTATTTTGTGGCTTGTGAAAGTGCATAAAACACCTCAACTTTGCCAATGACACGTAGGGAGATTGAACATCAAACGACGGAAATTAACCAATACGTGCTTTTGAATTTTGAACACAATCAGCAATCATATTCTACAGCTTGACACTAAACTATAATAATAAGCAACAGTTCTTGCTGGGATTTCACTTCTTTTTGTAAGTTTCTTATGACAATATTAACAAGGAGTCCATAACAGAATAGAACATAATGACAGAATACACACGGACCGCATTTTGGCGTCATCGTTTCTTGACGTTTGCCTTGTTGCGAACGCCGAACGTCACGTCGACGTCGCGTCGAGCGTCGCTCGTCTGAAAGCATAAGTGCTTGGGATTGGTAAAAGTTCCAAGTTTTAGATGTGTTTTGTTGTTTGTATACTAATAGCGTACATAGGTACCAAATTTCAGCTCTCTATAGGAGTTCAGAACCGTACCCTTAATAATAAAATTTGAACATCAACATTTAATAATTTGAATTTTAATTATTTGAATTTTTATTATTATGACAATGTAATTAGCTTTATTTTTATTATTTGACCATTATTTATATAATTTTATTTTACGTGTTATTAAAATGTTTTTAATTATAAAAAAAAAACAGTGAGGCAGTGACGAAATCTGAGATTTTTAGATATTAATACGTACTATGTGTATCTACTATGGGATTATTACACCTACCTATATAATATACCCCTCGGGGAAAAGGAGTGATGCTATGTTATGTAGTTAACCTACTTATTATATGATTATTATATGCAGTGTACATAGTTTTGGAAACCCACTACTGCTGCAGTGTAAAATCTAAATAATAAAATAGAACAATAAACAATCAGTTTCATATTACCTACAAAATAAATTGGCTACTTACGGCGGTAATTTGGTTCGTAAAAATGCAATATAACGCCCAGCGCCACATTAGCATGCATTTAAAAAAGTAATTCAGCGCTGCCAACCGTTGTTTCGAGTAATCCGCATGTCTGCCAACTGCTTGACTTTAAAATAGGTGTTATTTAAAAACTAAACCAGCGTCCTTGTCGCTTTGTGGTGATTATGGCAAGAATTATCTTTGTCTATGGGTTTCTAAATATATTTTGAGTTAGATTATGTATAATACACATAGGTACGTTCTTTTTTGTGATAGATAGTTTACTAAAAGATTTATTTGTTTTTTAGCTACGTCGACTGACATTATGATTTTGATTTTATTTAATAGACCTATTTATAAACTTTTCAAATTTGCATAAATAATATTTTTTTGTATCGCCATTAATCTTAAATAGATAGTTAGATAAACACTTCATTGTACACCTTACAGCGAACATAATATTATGAAAAAGTAGGTACAGTTAGTCTTAGGCTGGTACTGGTACTGGCGGTCGGTAAAACTGAATATTTCTGGTCGGCAGTGTACTCATTGTTGTTGAAAATAAAATAAAAATCTTCATGATATAAGCAAATGTTTTACTAAATTGAAAAGTGCGTCGCCAGTAAAAAGTATTTAGTACTTAACCTATCCCTCTATTTAAATACAATTTTAAATTACACGGCGATAATAAGATGGATACCTACTATGTTTGTTAATATCATTGCTAATAACATTCTCTACCCGGCAATATAGGATAGACGGTGTAAGGAATTCTGGGCCCAGCTTCCTTGGATTCCTATTTTTCCTTTATTTCAAAGATTGATATAGGTAACCCATTCACTAAATAATTAACATAATATTTTAAATATGAAGTTTGTAAACTATGTCTATATTAATTTGTTTTCTTTCTTAAAAATTCTAATTTTTGTTTGGTGTTCGACTAAAAATCCTAGTTTATTTTGAGTTATTATGATAAGAAAATAAAATGATAGGTAAATTCACTTTTAATATAAAACATACATTCACGCCTTTTTCCCGAAGGGGTAGGCAGAGAATTATCTCAATAACTGCCTGGAGTCTGGAACTGTGCCCGGTAGATGGCAATAGGCTCGCCCCCTATTACATGGGTCATGGGACCAATAACATACTGGCGAAATGTGGGTGTATCTACTATTGGACTGAGTCCTGGGTACACCTCTGCCTACCCCTTAGGGAAAAAGGCGTGAATGTATGTTTGTTTTGAATTTGCCCCCTGAGAGCCCAGTTGGGATTTTATTATAGGAACGTACACTATTTCGTAAAAATGTCTTTTTATTTGTTCTAGATAATCTAAAGCTAGGTACAGCTATTTTGTCTTTATTCCTAGTACTACTTAGTACTAGGTAAATGTAGTAGTAGTAAATGATGGTCAATATTTAGTTTAATTTTTGTATCATAGATCACTATGTTGGTACAACGTGTATGGTAAACTATGAACTAATGAACTAGTTCCTAAGCCCGGTCAATAGATGGCAGTGTTAGATAAGTTTCGGAAGTGAATTTACGTCAGCTGTAAAATGGCCATTGCCACTGGTTTCTGTTCAAACTTTGTGTCGACTTGCGTTTACGATTTATAGCTTGATGTGCCTCGCGGTTTCTCTCACTGAAAAGGTATTTTGTATAATATTAATGATTAGCCTATCAAATCAATGAAGTACCGTTTACAGTATTTTTTTGCCTTGTTTGAAGGATTGGCCGTGTGGTTCCTGGCTATATAATATGGCCACCGCTTAGGTACTCATCCAGCACACTCCGTTTTCAAGTATTCCAACTACTGTGATCACCAACCCGCCTGCCAAGCGTGGTGAATACGGCAAAATCTCCGCATATGAATAATTTATGGCGTTCTATGGGGGACGCTTATGTTCAGCAGTGGACGTCTTCCGGCTAATGATGTGAAAAAAAATCATAATTCCATGTTTTTACAAAGTTCTTGCTGTCAATCAAATAGTTTTTCTTACAGCCATGTCGGTTCCTATTCCGAACAGACTAACCCTTAGCGACCGCTATCGGGCAAGAGGTCAGGGGAGGCCGGCCTTCCGGTAGCCTATCTTACGGTCTATTTTATTTGAAGGCTGTTTAAATGTCATATAGAAGGGTTGAATACAAAATTTAGAGTTAAAAAGTCTATAATATGATTACTGCGCGTTATTTAGTAAGCAGTGCATTAAAAAGTCATTCATACTAATCATTTAGAATAACTTTCATATAAACTCAAAATCAAAAAGATTTATTAGGTCATATCTGACCCAGCTTCTTTGGATTCCAAACTAATTTCCTTACTGGTTTTAATTTAAATTAAAAAATATTTATTTACCACGTTAAAATCACTTGCATTTTCACTAAGATAGGTACATGATCAAGAACATTAATATGAGATATTTCGCCCATACTACGCAAATATCCATTAAAATACTTGTTAATAGTTAAACAGTTATTATTATTACACTATTTGAATTAAGTCTCTGTGCTCCTTGTGCTAAATAAAATATTTTTCATTTTCATTTTCATTTTTCAATTGCAACAATGTTAAAGCATCATTCCGCCATGATTCAATGCCGCCATGATGTTTTGCCGCCAACATCCTGTTTTAAGTTTCAAGCAAAAAGTTTGTATTCGAAACAAACTCCTAAAAAAATAAAATCTTTTTGATGACCAAAGAGGTTATGACGCAAGCACGAAGTAATTCAGCAAAAAGTTCTAAAAATATGTGATACTATGCACAAGTATTCCCCTTCCGAATAACCTTTATGTCATATATTTGATACGGCGTCATTTGCATTCGTGGTCACGCGACGGTCTAAAGGTCTGCATACACGATCAGTTGCGTTATATTTTATTCATTGTCTTATTTTCTTCAGTGCTTATAAAAAGGTCAAGAGGACGGGTCTGTTTTTTTTAAGGAGCCACACGTTTAGTTAAGTATAGAATAGAATAGTTTTTATCGAAACTAACTTCTTCCTGTAGAGGCAAGCGCTACTGAGCTTATGGGTAATTTTTCGTGGTTGGCTCTTGATTTGCTGTAAAACATATTAGGTTAAAGAAAACCGTATGGTTAGTTTTCGTATTATAATAAAAAAAAAGTATTATTTAAATTCACATTTTAGAATGTGAATTTAAATAATATTTTTAAATAAATAAAATTTTTGACACTCTTTTTGGACCCCCTAAGGGGTCCAAAAATTTGGTACAAAACTCCCATATTTCTGAATTGCTTCGTAATTCGTTCGGGCAAATTGCGATCGGGCAAAGCAGCTTTGTTTACACTAGTATAAGCTTTAATATCTTGTCAAGCCAACTTGATAGTGTAAATTGCAACTTATATTCTAACCACGTAATAATGTACCTTAATCAGTGGCGTCTAGCAATATATAATTTTATATACTTACTTTTATAACTATATCGTTTGTTTGAGGGTCAGTGGATCTATATCGCAGCATGCTGCAATTAGCAATTCTGATTTGGGATCTGCTTTATGCTGATGCCATAAATCAAGAGAAGACAGATTAAATGTGCGTTCGGTGCGATATCTCTACAAGAAGCTAGATCGCACAAGAAACTTGTACATTTGGTTTTGGTTACGTTTTTGTTTGTTTGAAATGGTACCGGGATGAGTACTATCACAAAATAACAAGTGAACAGAAGTCAAGCTACATAGAACGCGCGCTCGAGCAACGCACACATAGACATCGCTCACAGACACGATATCTCGGAACAGTCAAAACGGTTGAGAACAGTGCGAGCGCGCTGACATCCGCTTCAGACACGCGTCTTGAGTTGTTTTTATTGTGGAAATAGAATTATTTTAGTTATTATTGGTTTTTATTTCCGTTCTTCCTGTTTTATTCTCAACTATCAATCAAACAACTATAGGTAGACCGCTTAATTGAGTCCTTGCCAGCGGGGTAAAGGTGCGTAGGACCGACACCTCTCCCGTTCACGTCTACCTCCGCGCCTCCCGCCGCCCTTGTACCCTGCAGGCGAGGACTCAACTGATCGGTCTAGCTATAGTGGTAGGCCTCTTTAGCAGGGGGCCGCCTGGGGAAGTACCACACCTTTGCCAGTTATTCATCCGCCAAGCAGTAATGTGCAAACATTACTGTGTTCCGGTCTGAAGGGCAATGTTACCAGCGAAATTACTGGGCATGACGAGTTTCAACAACTAATAAGTCAGGGTGACAGGCGCAGTGCAGTGCCGCGCAGAATTTTGAATATTAAAACACTAGGTGGCACTGTGTCTGATATGAGCATGATGCTTACCATCAGGCACCTGATTTGCTCGTCTTGTCACTCAATACTCGTATCATAAAAAAAAAAAGGTTTACCTACCTTTTTTTTTTTTACGGTTGTCACTACCACGATAGTTTTTTCACATAAGTGGAGTTAATAACCAGAGCGCGACCACCGAGCCTAAGTATGAACAGTGATGTATATATAGATATTATTACCGTGGTATATACATGAACTTGACTTCTGTACATTTGTTATTGTGTGGTACTTTAATGGAAGTAGGTACTTTCTATGCGGTGGTTAAGCAGAAATCGCAGTTTGTATTCGTCGCAGTTGGATAAAAGGCGCCTTTAAACTGTCCCCACATCGACATAATATTAGTAGGTAGGTACATTAATATCCTCCCTCCATGTGAAATCCATTCTCCGTAATTTGACACAATCCTCGGAAAAACTTACCAAACACAATGTTTGGTGTTCACCTGCTTCCTTCGAATATAATTAATAATTAAAAACCCATTTGAAAAATTTTCCGTAGAATTGGGTCTAACTCCTCGAAAGTGATATTTTCTTGTAACATAAAACATACAATCACGCCCTTTTCCCAAAGGGATAGGCAGAGACTCAGTCCCAGAGTATTCCATCCACATTTGGCAAGTATGTTATTGGTCCCATGTAATAATGGGCAAGCCATCTACTGAGCACAGTTCCAGACTTCAGGCTGTCATTGTGATAATTCCTAATGGAAAATCCAATAACAATGTGCCTGACCTGAGGATCGAACTGTTCTGGGAGAACAAAAATATCCTATGTATTATTATTCTAAATGTCCAAACTGTCCAAAGAAAATTTCTGTGAATTTGCTTTGCGCCATTTGACAGCGCCTTAATCGCCTAATTAGAGAATATAATACCGCTCTGTGATACCACTGCAACGATGGATGACATCGATCTCTTTGCTGAAAACATTTGCAAGTTTAAAAAAAAAACAGTCACCGCATATAAAAAAAAAATTGTAATAGGTGCGAGGCATACATTTTTTGTTCTAATTTTTCCAAAGCTCGTATATTCCAATTAAAACTTTGAAATTTAATACTCACATAATTTTACAACTTATTATTGTTATATTATAATTTTAGAACTACTGTTCGAACCAATTTTATGACAATTCTATTCATGTTTTAATTTACTATAATACAACTCGCTCAATATAATTGAATGTTATCTGCGCCTATAATTACAATAGCATTGATCGTGTATACTCTTTGCAAAATTATGAAGAGAGAGTCTGTATATAATATATATTATATTATCGAATGTTCCAGCCCGTCCGTGCTCTCGCCAAGCAGAATGCGCGGGCATCAGCGCCAGCTCCTGTGTGAGAACCCACTACGACACAGTGACGAGATGCCTGTGTGGAGACAACCTCCCTCCTGTCAATGGACAATGCGAGGCCCAGGCTAAATGTGAGTAGTTAGGAGTTTTGGCGGGAAGCCGAAGAATAAAGTTTGGCTCCCGTATCTTTATCAATTATCGGTGCATTTTCGAGTGTTTGACGTGTAATAATGGTGGAATATTACGTGTTGAGTGTTTTCGAAGATAAAGTCTCTTCGCGAGTGATGCGAGAGTTGAAATGTGATTTTTCGTGTTCCCACCAAAATTCCGGCAGCTTCTTGTGAATACCACCACTTTACTAGAGCTGTGACTTGACTGGGCTTGCCCTGACTCTGAATTGACTAATTGACCATATTAACTTGAAAATTTATATAACTTGACACTGGCAATACATTCGTGTGGGTCCATAAAAGAAGAAGAAAAATGTGAGTGGTTACTTTTTAGATGGACCCACACGTTATTTTAGTTGCCAGTGTCAAGAAGGTACATGGAGATAAGAAAGGTTTATGGAGGCCCAATTTACATTATAGATCTTTATTGATAGGCAAATGTACATTAATAATATATTAATATCACCATTAATTACAATTTAATAAGCAGATTAATGTACTAAAACACGAACACGCAAATGTGCAAACATTACTATGTTCCGGTCTGAAGGGCAATGTTACCAGCGAAATTACTGAGCATGAAGAGTTTCAACAACTAGTATCTCAAGATGACAGGCGCAGTACAGTGCCGCGCAGAATTTTGAATTTTAAAACACTGGGTGGCACTGTGTCTTATATGGGCAATCATGATGCTTACCATCAGGCACCTGATTAGTTCGTCTTGTCACTCAATATCTAAAAAAAAACACGCATCACCATAAAAATATTAAAGTTCCGTACCTCAAAAGGAAAAAAGGAACTTTCATAGGATCACTTCATTGTTCGTCTGTCTGTATGTCAAGTCCCTTTTTCTCGGAAACGGGCCCCCTTATTACGGACGCAACAGAAGTGTGGAAAGCGTTTTGTAGTGGTAGGCCTCTTGCTGGGGGCCGCCTGGGGAAGTACCACACCTTTGCCAGTTATTCATCCGCCAAACAGTAATGTGCAAACATTACTGTGTTCCGGTATGAAGGGCAATGTTACCAGCGAAATTACTGGGCATGATGAGATTCAACAACTAATATCTCAGGGTGACAGGTGCAGTGCAGTGCCGCGCAGTATTTTGATTTTTAAAACACTGGGTGGCACTGTGTCTGATATGGGCAATCATGATGCTTACCATCAGGCACCTGATTTATTCGTCTTGTTACTTACTATCATAAAAAAAAAAAAAAAAAAATTGCTAAATGTCTGTCAAACGTCATTTTTTGTATACCTTTTGACAGCAGACATTAATCAATTAAACGCTTTCCACACTTCTGTTGCGTCCGTAATAGGGGGGCCGTTGAGTTATTAAGTTTAAGTTGTTCAACAACTCAGGACCTGAGTTGTTGTAAAAAAATCAAACTTTTGTGAACGCAATCAAAAGATTAACGGCAATTTTACCGCACATTTTTGTACTTTGCGCAGAGGGCTATAAACCTCTAGGGCCTCTCTACTGCCCGTTGGCCTAGCATCAAGAAATTTGGCAAGAAGCCAGATCTAACATAAATCTTGTAAAGGAAAATCTCTCAACCCCGTAGAACTTATTCTTGTCATATTCATATTGAAGTCTGCTCAAAGGTAAAACAAAGCATAGCTTAGTAAACATTAACTTTTTAAATTATATTTTCTCCAAATAATCTACTTAGTTTTTTATCGTTTCCTTTCATTTAAGAAATCAGATAAACGCTGACCTGTTTAACCATAATTTCAAATAAACCTTCATTAAAACTATGGTTCAAACGTGAGTTCTCTTAAACCGCTGCGTTTTAACAGATTAACATCTAAATATTTAGTTGACACGAATGGTTAATTGGTTTGAAAGCACGGTACGTTTCCTGTGACTATCGATTAGAGGTTTCACGTTGTTTCTTTACTGAAATGGATGGGAGAGTTATAACAAAATAATTTTAAAATTATAAGTCTAGGGGAGCATATTCTTCGTGATAGCAGATCTAATCAAATAACAAATTATCACTTTTATTGAAAGAGTTTATTATGAACAAAACTGTAGACTCTCATAATGTTTAAATAGAACATGAATATCTTATATAGTACAAAACGAACGAATGAAACCCGTTGTAAATCGATCACATTACAAATCGGCCAAAAGCGGTCCGCGTCACCAACATAGCGTCGGGGATTGAGCCCACGAGTGGCGCGGACGGCTCGCCGTTGACAAGGCGGGAAAATTTGAGTTACTACAAAATGATAATAGAAGCGACATCTCTTATCTATTTGACACAACTGTACGTGAAAGCGTGCATCGACTGCCGATAAGGAATTATCTGTATGACAGCCTGGAGTCTGGAACTATGCCCGGTAGATGGCAATAGGCTAGCCCCCTATTACATGGGACCAATAACATATATACTGGCTAAATGTGGGTGTACATATTTACGGGCGTATTTTACGCAAATGAAGGTCAAATCCAGAGCCAACCACAAACAATCGAGTGAAAAACTATTCTTTAATCTTACTAATATTATAAATGCGAAAGTTTATGAGGATGGATGGATGGATGTTTGTTACTATTTCACGCCAAAACTACAGAACCGATTAGCCTGAAATTTGTTATGTAGGTAGCTTAGACCCTGGAATAACACATGGGGTACATTTTTCCCCCTAAACCTACGGGAACGATGACTGCGCGGGTGAAACCGCGGGACACAGCTAGTTCTTTATAATATCGTATTTTCATTTTGTAGAAGTCGAACGCCCTTAAATTTAAATCTGTAAAACAGCGCCATCTATTATCCCCAGCTCTGTACCACGTGTGTGCTAACAGCGACGAGTGTAACGACGGCTTGATCTGTGGCACCCCCAACATCACTGGAGCTACTCCGCTGCACTTGCGCGTGCATTCTACACAGGATAAGATCTGCCTTTGCGATCAGGAGAACGGATTCAAGGAGAAGGATTATACTTGCAGTGGTGAGATATATTAAAATAACAAATATCAACCTCAGCTAACGTGCCTTAGTGGCGTAGTGCCTTTAACATCTATAGATGATTCAAGCAGCGTCCGTGTTCCACGTACATGACTAGTAAGGCCGATTCCACTTAGCTGCGCTGAAGTGGGTGAAGTGTCCTCTCCACGGACGCTGCATCGCCTGGGACGCAAATAAGATGGTGCAGGCGTGCCCTAGACCTACACCATTCTCTCGACCTAACCGGCAGGATTCACAAGAATGACGAGTCTAGTTACTTTTTAGACCTACAACCAACCCGGCACCACACGTATTGACTCGTCATTCTGTAGTTCCGTAGTTTTTGTAGTGGTAGGCCTCTTTTGCAGAAGACCGCCTGGGGTACCAGCCCTTTGTCAGTTATTCATCCGCCTAGCAGTAATGTGCAAACATTACTGTGTTCCGGTCTGAAGGGCAATGTTTCCAGCGAAATTACTTTTCTACAGCTAATATCTCGGGGTGACAGGCGCAGTGCAGTGCCGCGAAAAATTTTTAATTTTAAAACACTGGGTGGCACTGTGTCTGATATGGGCAATCATGATGCTTACCATCAGGCACCTGCTTTGCTCGTTCTGTCACTTACTAACATAAAAATAAAAAAATAGAGAATTGTGGGTGTACCTACTATGGGACTGGGGACTTATATTTCGCTTTTTTTATTAACCTTTTTTTTCAGACGCTGATATCCTGAAAACTTCCGTTTTTGCCGTCATCATAGTCACACTGATTAGAAAAATCGTCAATAACTAATTTTCTTTTCGATGTAGAACTAAAAGTTGATCAATTCTGTATCACTGCATCATTTTGCGTCATAATTTCATTTATTCCCGTCATTACAACATTTTTAACATCATTTTAATTAAATGAGGCGTTTTATTAAAAAAAAGTGAAGTACTAGTTCTTCGAAGCAATAATAGATGGCGTATTTATGTAGGAAAGCAATAAATGTCACTTTGATTGGTCACTATTTTACCTTTTTTTTATGTTGTGTACAATCACATGCAAATATAATGACAAAATGTGAAATACATGAAGCTTGACGCTTTTTTTTCTATGTACATCGCCATCTTTCCTTCCTCTGAGACCTATTTAAAAAAAAAGCCTCATTGCAATTTTTGATAATACCCAAAATTAGTATTAAAGCAATTTTTGAGTTCTTTGATATTTTATTTAATAGATAAATATTCTCAATTTAAATTAATTTTTAGCGCCATCTCTTATTTAAAACATGAAACAAGAATACTTACCTCAATATTTTTTCTTAAAACGTCGTGTTATGGTGCCGCACGATCCGTCCATTTGCTAGCTTCCTGCATACTTAAAAAATTGCTTGAATAAATAGTGTTGTGTGATTTAGCGGTTGTTATAGTGTTAGAATAGAATGTTGAATGAATGTTTTTTTTTAATAAAAATAAAAATGCTCATTTACTTCCGTCCAATATAAATAAATAAAATTAATGTAAATAGTTTTAATTGGAAAATATTTGAAGTTATTTATTATGAATTATGATTTTATATCAAAATAACGAATTATTTTATAAATAGAACATAACAATTATTCATTGATAACACAATATAAAGACTTAATTGACAAACATAAAAACTAGAAACAGTGTAATGATTGGCGGCCTTATCGCTCAGATCCATCTCTTCCAGACAACCACACGGAGAGATGAAATAATATAGATACTAAAATATTAATTTGATCCATAATAATTTTAATATAATAAGAAAAATTTTGATAAAATATATTTTTTTTATTATTTTTTTTAATAAATGGTTGTTCTTTGATAAATTATTGTCATATATTTATTAACAACCGTATTTGAAAAATCGTAATAAATAACTTTAAATAATAAATATCATTAAAAAAACTCATATTTATGAAAATAAACGCACTTTTAATGCTTATTGTAATGATTTTATGCACATTAATAATAGATATAGTATTTAGGAAAAAGTTATTGTAATTTGATCTTTTAAATAAGTTTTTGAATTTAAAAATGTAATAAGAATTAGTACAAATGAATATTAGCGTTTAAAATATTTTATTTTACTTGTTATATCGTATTTTCAATTTTAAAATAATAAAAAAAAACACAATACCTATTATAATATCGGTTAATATATATTTTTTTAATGAAATAAGGTTATTATTGAAAGTGTTTACTAAAATATCATACTCGTATTATTATAATATATATATTTTATTGAATAAATATTTCATTATTAAGAAAAAAAAATATGTTATATTTTATCGAATATATTTTATAAATATATATTAAAGTTAGAATAACATAATTAGAAGCACCAAGAGGCATAATAATTAATCTTAATAAAAATAAGTACAAAATATATCTCATTAAGGGGCTGTATACGAAATTTAGCTGATTAAGTAACTTTACAGACGTGATTTTACAGTTAAAATACTGTATTTTATAAGTTTTAATGCATAAAATGAAAGATTATTTTAATTTTGATCTAATAAATGAGCTACTTTTTTATTTTTGTAAGTTAATTTTTATTAATCGAACTCAAACCACCGACTGTTTTGTAAATTTTGCTGTGAGATGTTTAGAATATTACATATTTTTGAATGGTTTTGACGTCTTACTAGTACGAAAAAATTACAATACTTTGCTGTGAAAGTCGTCTATAATATAATGTATGGATAATTTTTTAACAGTTTTATAAAATTTCTGAACAAAAAAATATTTAACTGACCCAATTTTTTTGTAAAAATAGGTTAAGAATTGCTTTTATTTCGGATACTTAGAATAAAATATACATAAAATTAAAACCACCGAAATAAATTTTAGTTCAATTCCAATCCATTTCCAGAAAATTAAATTCAAATAAATAAAATTTCAATTAAAAATCATTTAAATAACCTTTTATTTCAAATGTTAAAAATCATGCAAGTAAAATATACGTATAATGATCAAATAGATCAAAAATAGTTGAATAACCGTAATGACCATCCGGACTCACGCAAACCAGCGACCATACGCTTCCCGCATGTGTGCGTGAGATTTCCAAATATCGTTTAGATATCGTATATGGCCTCTTAAATTATTATTATGTTTGTTAAATTAATATAATATAGACCACTTTTATTGTAATTTGTGAAAATAGTGTTTAGAAAAGTTCAGTATTAAAAATATATTCATTCTTTATTTTATCTTAATAAACGATATTATTATGTATATTTGTTTGTCTTAATTTATTAGAAAACCATATAATAGCAGAAAGTTCGCTGCCTTATTTGGGATGCAGCGTGTGTTAAGGATGTATAGGCCCTCAAATCCCATATCGGTATGTAAATTTAGCAAAATATATGACTAACTTCTTAAAATCCCAGTTTAACTCGCTTGATTGGACGTTCGCTACTAAAAAAATTAAGAGTTTATAAACAAAAAGAAATGATAGAGACATGGCTTACTTCATCTTCAAAATATCAGGATATAAATATATCAAATAGGTTTTCTATATTCGGTGGAAACAGGGGAATACAAAACATCGATTTGGTAAATTTACCATAGGATTGTGTCAAACTGCGAACAGGTCCGCTTTACTGTTATTGTCGTTATTTCACAAGCCACACTTCCTACAAGGAACCACGACTGCCCGAGACATATTATATTTATCATCATCTCAGTTATAGGACGTCCACTGCTGAACATAGGCCTAAACTATAGATTTCCATTCAGGGTGTTCTTTCTATTTTTTAGATATCATATTATATTTATGAGACATAAATATCTTAGACAGCCTCGTTGGCTCAGATGGTAGTAACTCTGCTTTCTGTGCCGCAGGCCCCGGGTTCGATCCCCGGCTAGGTGATCGAATTTGTGTACAAGAACATTATGTCTGTTTCACCTGGGTGTTATAAGCTTATATAAGTATGTATATCAGTCATCTGGTTACCATAGTACAGGCTTCTAGCCTAGTTTGGGACCAGATGACCGTGTGTGGAAGTTGTCTTATATTATTATTATGTTATACCTACGAGAAAGAAAACCAAGATTGTCTGATTAAGAATAAAAATAAAACAAAATTATAAAACTTATATTTATTATTATGCGTTAACATTTCACATGCCATTTCAAAAAATATTCGAGTTTGTGCTTCACATAAAAATAAAATAACAAACTTTGGGCCTCTTTAACCATCCTGAACTAAAGTGCTGAGTAAACTACTCGTCTATTCAAGTGGCGAGTAAAGTTCAGTGCTAATTTCATAATGTTCGATGCTAATCGGCACATAAACTGGCCTTTTTTGTAAAACTGTCAAAAGTTTCTAGTCTACGCCAAGTAGCATTAATCAGCGAGTAATGAAGGGCATACATGGTATTCTAGGAATTTGACACAATCCTATGAAAAATTTACCAAATCGATGTTTTGTATTCCCATGTTTCCTCCGAATATAATAAACCCATTCCTGGTAAATTTATATCCTGATATTTTTATAGTGAAGTAACCTATGTCTCTTGGTTTTTTCTTAATGAACTTCCAAAAATTCCAGTTTTACTCGCGTGATTGGACGTTCGCTACAAAAAAAATTAGCCGTTATAAACAAAAATAAAATGATAGGGACATAATTTACTTCATCTTTAAAATATCAGGATATAAATATATTCAAGTAGGTTTACTGTATTCAGAGGAAACAGGGGAATACAAAACATCCATTTATTAAATTTCCAAGATCATAAATCCACAAGATTGTGTCAAACTGCTAAGAGGTCCTCTTTCCTGATAATCAACACTTTATTCGGGATGGTAAAAGATGCCCTTAAAGTAACATAAATGTACTAAATTATGCCCAAAGGAGTTTTTGGTTTTAAAGTCACGTCGACCTTGCGTAAAGAACTTTGATTTTATTTGATAGGATAACAAAGAGTATAATAATAAAATTTTCAGTTGTGCACAGATAATATTTTTTAGTATTGCCATTGATTATAATAATAATTGCGTGCGTCGCCATTAAAAAATGCTTAGTACTTAACCTCACTTATTATAAATTAAACGGCGATAATAAGATGGATACTATGTTTGTAAATATTTTTGGTAATAACATTCTCTACCCGACAATATAGGATAGACAGCGTATAAGGTTTTCTGGGGCCAACTTTCTTGGATTCCAAGACCATTTATTATTATTATATATAACAATAACAATCGTTAATTACTACCATTTTTATTCTTAAATATAATATTATAGAAAATATAAAGATATAATATAATATTAGTATATTATTTTCACGTTTTCCGCGACATTGTACGCTAGTGTTCCCTTTATTATTTTTTTAGATTAGCTGTTTGCACATAGTTTTATGTTACAATCAAGATTTTAATTTCTAGTTTTTAACTACTATTATAATATGTATGTGGTATGTGTATTGTGCTCTAAATAAATAAAAAATACTATATATTTTATTTTTTGTTTCGAATTTACGACGTACCTAATTATGACGAATTATATTATCGTAAAATAATCAATTTATTTTTATTAATGAATAATTATTATAAATTAGTTTTATCGAAATAAAATTTGACGTGGAATTTGTTTTTATCAATAAATGAGTTTTAGTTTGAGTTATTTATTTAAATGATTTTGAGGAGTGTCCCTTCTGTCTCTAGTATTCTTGGTGTCTAATTAGGAATATGGGTTATATATTATAAAACTACACATCAAAGATAATAATAAACATTACAATCAGTATTTTGTGCTTATAAAATATTATTATGCTTTTTTTAGTTCCAGTCTTCGAAATACTGTTTAAATGCGGTTGGTTCAACGCCTTCGGGAATTTTCGAAACTGGCACCTAGAAATATAAATAAAGATTACAGATAATCAATATGCATGCTCTTAAGAGGCCGGTGAAGAATAAATTCTAAATACAAACGTAATACCGTCATCGTTTGCAATCAGAGCATATTTCCAACATTCAATGATGTTATTCGGAACATGGCGCTAGTTATCGAGGTTTCTAATTATATTATAGTAGTTCATAGTTATTTATTGGTATGGTTTCATACATGTCAATAGGTATTACAAAATAATTAATAACAATAATTGATTATGATAAAAATAACAATAACACAAAAAATAATATTACAATAAAAAAAAATCTTCACAATTTTATATAGAATCAAAAAAATTTTTTGTTAACAAATTCGTCATAAGTATAAAACGCTTGCTGGACAAGCCAACGTTTTAATCGAGTTTTAAAGTTGCTTATGCTAGGCGCAGCTGTTACTTTAAGGGGTAGCTTATTGTATACAGTGGGGCTTATAAGCGCTTCCAGTCGGCAGCGCGCCCCCAGAGCTCAGCGCCATATTGCAGGACTGAATGCACGGTCGCAAAATAGCAGGACCGCACTGCTTCAGCTGGCACCACTCGCCCCACCCGTCGAAGAGCGAAGCAAGCGCTCCCAATTTTGGAGCACACTGTGTTTATATGAGTTTCCCACTTTAGTCCTTTGTCTATTTCGAAACCCAGAAATTTCGTCGAATCGACCTGCATAATCCTCACTCCATTGACAAGTACAGTTATCGGTTTGGTTACTTACTTATATTTGTGGAATTATATTTGAAAACACCAATATTTTGTCAAAATACTTTTATTTTAGACTAAAATATAATTATGAACCTAGTTAAGTAGTATCCCATTCTGAATAACATCATTTTTTGTTAGAAACAAGCTCTAATTGTAAATAATTTATGTATCACATTTGTATGGGGAATTATTAAGTTACTTTGTACATTTGGTTTAGGAAACACAAAATAGATGGCGTTACTTGTAGTATAAGGCATGAGATACTTATTATAGGTATGAAGCTACAAGTAGCCGGGGCTTGCGACAAGAGGACTATTGCAATGCTAGAAAGAGAAAACAGAGAGATACGCGATAGAAAGAGAGGCAACTAGTAGGTAAATATTACTGAAGGTTATTAGAGTTGTGCGAGCTGAATTGCACTTTATTGCGTCGCAGTCAGAGTCGATATTTGTATACATAAATTTATGGAGGGTCCCTTCTGTACGCTGTATTATGTAGGTACTAGCTGTGCGCCACGGTGTCACCCGCGTAGTCTTCGTTCCCATGGGAATATCGGTATCAAAAGTACCTTAGAGTTAGTCCAGGGTCTAAGCTATCTACATACAGAATTTCAGCTCAATCGATAAAGTAGTTTTAGCGTGAAAACGAAACAAAAATACACACTAAAAAGTTTCGAAAGTTAAAAAGTTAAAAAGTCGAGTTAGAACTCGCTAGCGTTTTGTTTACCTGTTACAAACTTAACTTTTTTACATTTTACTGAGATTTGAGATAAATTTTAGAAGGATAACTAAGAATTAACTTACCCAGTCAGGCATGGTCTCGTGACCCTTCAAATACTGTTCAGCTTTTTTCATGGCATGCTTCTTTTCCTGAAAACAAATAGATAACAATTAATTATATTAAGAGCGTACGCGGCCTTTTACGAATTTGACACAATCCTATGAAAAATTTATCAAATCGAGGTTTTGTATTCGCCTGTTTCCTCCGAATATAATAAACCCATTCTATAAATGTATATCCTGATATTTTTATAGTGAAGTAAACTATGTCCCTGTCATATTAGTTTCTCTTATACTCTCGGTTTTTTTTCCTCATCATTCATTACCCATCCAGTGTTTTAAAATTATAAATTCTGCGCGGCACTGCACTGCGCCTGACACCCTGAGATATTAGTTGTTGAATCTCGTCATGCTCAGTAATTTCGCCGGTAACATTGCCCTTCAGACCGGAACACAGTAATGTTTGCACATTACTGCTTGGCGGATGAATAACTGGCAAAGGTGTGGTACTTCCCCAGGCGGGCCCCTGCTAAAGAGGCCTACCACTACAAAAAAAAAGATTAACTTGATTAACTTCTTAAAATCCCAGTTTTACTCGCTTGATTGGACGTTAACTACCTACTAAAAAAATTAAGAGTTTATAAACAAAAATAAAATGATGGAGGCATAGCTTACTTCATCTTTAAATTATTTGGATATAAATATATTAAATAGGTTCACTGTATTCGGAGGAAACAGGGGAATACAAAACATCGATTTGGTAAATTTTCCATAGGATTGTGTCAAACTGCTAACAACTCCGCTTTCTTGTTAAATGGAGACCATGTACTTATTGGCAAGCCCAGCGTAGAACGTCAAAACTACTGAACCGATTGAGCTAAAATTCAGTATGTAGATAGTTTAGACCCTGGAATAACACATAGGGTACTTTATATCCCGATATTCCCGCGGGAACGAACACTACGCGGGTGGAACCGCAAGATTCTTGTAGTGGTAGGCCTCTTTTGCAGGGGGCCGCCTGGGGAAGTACCACACCTTTGCCAGTTATTCATCCGCCAAGCAGTAATGTGCAAACATTACTGTGTTCCGGTCTGAAGGGCAATGTTACCAGCGAAATTACTGGCCATGATGAAATTCAACAACTTATATCTCAGGGTGACAGGCGCAGTACAGTGCCGCGCAGAATTTTGAATTTTAAAACACTGGGTGGCACTGTGTCTGATATGGGCAATCATGATGCTTACCATCAGGCACCTGATTTGCTCGTTTTGTCACACAATATCATAAAAAAAAAAGATAGAAGTAGTAATCAATATAAAACTCACGGATTCATTGGACTCTTTCCCGACCCACACATAGATGCCGCTGTAGCTGGCTGTGTCCAAGATGTAGCACTCCTGAAAATAATCACAAAATTTTAGTGTTTAGAAATGGAATTCGGGACGTTTATTGGGTTCTGTACCCAAAGGGTGTCAAAGGAACCCTATTATTAAGCCTCCGCTGTCTGTCCGTCTGTCACAGGGCTCTCTCTCTCATAAACCGTAATAGCTAGACACTTGTAATTGTCACAATAATATATGATTATTAATATATGAATAATATATGAATAATATATAATAATATATGAATAATATATAATTATATTATATATTTATTTATTATTTTCTTATTATTTTTTAAAACAACAATGAGTACACTGCCGACCAGAAATATTTATAATTTCTGTCCTTTCCGTTCGGTTGTCTGGAAGAAATCGCTTTAAGCGATAAGACCGCCACTTGTACTAGCCTAAGACTATCTGTACCTACTTTATTTACATAATATTATGTTCGCTGTAAGGTGTACAATAAAGTGTTAATCTATCTATCTATCTATCTATATGTATTTCTATTGCCGCTATAACAACAAATAATAAGAATAATTATTTTTTTTATTAACGGTGCTCTCCATACAAGTCAAAGTCAAAAAGATTTATTCAAATAGTTCACAGTCTGACACTTTTGCACGAATGAAAATATGAAACTACTGAGTCTACCGTGCGTTCGGAAAGATACTTTTACAAGAAGAACGCACAAGAAACTTGTAGGGCTTAATTTTTTCAACAGATAGTTTCACAATATTAAGTTTGGTTACATTCGTTTGTTAGTGTCAGTGTCGCGTGGTGCTATGCAGCAGTTTCCAGGCATCTTTGTCCTCTATGTACTTACTTTATAATAAGCCTTCTTTAGTAAAGTAGATTTTATATAGGTTTTGAATTTACCCACTGAGAGCCCAGTTCTCTCTTTTGGGGTCTCTTTTGAGATTTGATTATATATGAATATGATATATATATATGAATTTTACTGCACAGAATAAGTTCTTATACTTATTAGAATAATAATAATAAGAATTTTATTTGTTAGATGAGGAAAGGTGACACCTATAAATAGAAAGTTAATGGGTACTTGGAGGGTAGGAACCCTTCATATGCGAGTCCCACATGCATTTGACCAGTTTATTTAATAAGTAGTAACGTAGAAATTCGCCGTCGCACCACACCTCGGACACTCAACTCAATTACCATACAAAAGCCGCGCTATAACTACCTACTACAAAGACACTGTACACATGGAGTTTTGTACACGTGCGTGAGTGTGCGTGAGGTGATTTCCTATAAAGGCGGGGCTCGTGGAGAGCTCAATCTCGCTCGCGGGGTGAGGAAGGCCGATTGGTGGGCGGATGACAGTGTCCATTCTATACGTAGTATAATTATCTATTCTGTGATAGTGTAGTGATACAAATGATACGTACCTTAGTATTCAACAAATCTTTAACCAAAGGCTTGTCCAGTTTTTTGATCTGCAAGCTGCCGCTGTTGTCAGATATCTCTAACAGAACGACCTCGTCAGCGGAAGCACTCTCGAATTCCTAAGGAAATCTTATCTTTTAGATCATTAGACGATAGGTCAGGCGTCAGTCAGTTATCAATCACGAGTGATATGTCGAAGCCATCTGGTAAAAATAGCTAGTTAATTGGACGCCCAGACTGTTCATTAAGCGCCGGCACCCAAGCAAATGGCTGAATAAAATTTGAATGGCGAATTCGCCTTCTCGCTCATACGTATACCCACATTTTGGAAGATCTAAAATCTAAAAAATACTACATGTTTTTACGTAAAATAAAGACAACTAGATTCTAGAAAATAACAATACAAAGATTCAGTAAAAAATCCAATTCAATCCAAATAAGTTATCAATGCCTGTTTATTTTTTTTGACGTGACAACGTCTTATAATTCGATAGAGCCGGCTGCACGCACGAAAAAACATGACTCATGCGGCGTTACCTCGCTCTGAGGCGCTCGCTGTAAGGCTTGAAGTGCAAGCGAGAGCGCGGAACGAGCGACATCCGTCTCTCTCCTACTTGAGTGAGCGATGCGTCTGCGTGGACAGCTGCTATACTATAGTACATTTACATGTTTTGATCGAGTATCAAGTGCAGTGAATAGTGAAACAAATGAAATTCAAATTTTCTTTTGAAAAATGCTACCATTCTGTCAGTATTTTCTTAAGACGTTGTCACGTTCAACTATCGTCAGTAAACCGACTTTACAGACAACCAATTTTTTCTTAGGATTTTATACATGAAAACTTGTTTGGATTAATTTTTTTTCTGAATCTTTGTATTGTTATTTTCTATATCTTCCAAAATGTGGGTACGTGTGAGCGAGAGGGCGAATTTGCTTTGAATAGCGCCTTAAGGAGTAGCTAGATCTTAGACATAAACAATAGTGTTACACTCACCTCGTCATCACCTCCTTCTATAGCATCGTCAACTTCTTCCTGGCTGCCGGAGCCGAGGGCTTCGAAGAACGACGCGAAATCAGCTTCATTTGAGTCTTGGTCTGAAAATAATATCGACGATAAAACTCATTTGCTTATTTTATCATAATTAATGACGATACTTATTGAGTATTTGAAAGAAAAAAGTCATATTTTTTAATTTATTCTGAAGGTTTAATTAAAATTATGTATCATCAGAATAGATCATAATATCGCCGCCCCCACCGAATAATATGGTTATCAAAAAAACCAAATTGTTCAGGATAAATAAAAAACCGTTTTTTGGCAATAACTTCTTTGTTGGCTGACGTAACAGGATCGTTTATATACAAAAAAATAGCCATATTTTATTCTAACAATGATATGTTTTCCAAAAAAATACTCTGTTTACCTAATTGAAGTTATGAGGCAAACTCTACTTTACCGGATTTGAATTTGCAATTTTGAACGGTATAAAGCAACAATACATAATATTCTATTGTATATTGTTAAGGATGATACTTCCGAGTTTTCCAGAATATTTTAGTACTATCTCGAAACAGGGTTGGCCTAGTATAAAAGCCGGAGTAAGCCGGGTTAGGCATTCAGTTCTCATTCAGTTCTCCTATTGAATCGGAAGTGTCACAATCGAACAGTAACAGTTCTCCTATTATATCGGAAGTGTAGCAATCAAACAGTAACAGTGAAATCAGTTATCTATTCGTAGTGGAAGTGTTAACGATCGAACAGTAATAGTGTATTCAGTTCTCCTATTGAATCGGAAGTGTAGCAATCGAACAGTAACAGTGAAATTCAGTGGAAGTGTAACAATCGAACAGTAATAGTAAATTCAGTTCTCTATTCTTAGTGGAAGTGTCACAATCGAACAGTAATAGTGAAATCAGTTAGAGAACTGACTATTAGAGAATAGTAGTGGAAGTGTAACGATCGGTAACAGTAACAGTGAAATCAGTTCTTATTCAGTTCTAAATCAGTTTTCTTTTAACATTCGGAAGTAATTACAGTCAAACAGTAATATCAAAGTGTTAATAATTAAATAGTGAACAGTAAGACCGTGTAATATAGTGTGTCAGTGTAATAGTCAGTGCTAAAAGTATTAATAGTGTAGTGATAGTGTACGTGTTCAGTGCTATTTTTAATAAATAGTAAAGCTGAGAAATAAGTATTTTAATTTGAACTCGTGACCAAAGGTAACAGTTTTATTAGTGTCCCTCGCCAATCCAGTAACAGTTCAAGTGTGCTTGCTGCCAGTGCCGTGCGTAGGTACAACAGTCTTATGCAAATTTGAGCAATATTAAATTAAAAATAAAGTTTTACATGGATTTAAATCGACGGAAGCTCCACTTAGCTTGTCTTTTATTTGGGGTACTTAAATTTAAGACACCGCCCTATCTTTATAGTAAGCTGTCTTGGGTTTCCATGAATAGACAACGATCCCAGTACGCGATGCAGCTTTATATACCACGGAATAGTTCAGCCTCTTTCAGAGGTAGCTTTCGTTATGCTGCATCTAAGTGCTGGAACAATATTCCTCCGCCATTAAGGAACCTGCAAAATCTCTATACGTTTAGAACTAAGTTAAAGAAATTCTTGTGTCTGCATCAAAGGGACCAGGAAAACTTGAGACACGAAACCAGTGCTATATAGGTAGGTATAGTATATTAAAGGAATGTTATACTCGTGCCTTCAATTCTCAATAAGCAGATAACTTTTAATTTTTATTTTTATTTTTATTCTCTATATTTTTAATTATTTTTAATTTTATGTTGATTTGTTACGTAGAACTTAAGTCAACCACGGCACACTGGTTTAGGTTATATTATTATTGTGCTATTATAGTTTATTATGCTGTTTAACACTCACTGTATATAATCCCTTTATTTTTAATTTTTTAATTTTAATTTTTTTAATTTTTTTTATTTAATAATATTATTGTGACTCAGCATGAAGCACATGTACATACTAATTTCAATTTTGTTATGTTTGATTTTATATTTATATTTTATATTTAGTGTAGAAGTAAGGAATGTCCGTGAAGTCACCGGAACAGGTACCAACGGAAGACCAGCGCAGGTTGTTCAACAACCTGCTTAATGCTGAGTTGGTACCGTTTCGCGGCACACGCAATGTTAGCGTTTTTAGGCTAATGTTTTTGTATGTGTGTTGTGAATAAATAATTTTTCTTTCTTTCTTTCTTTAAAAGAGATTTATTATAAATCAAGAAAAACTTACCTTTAAATTACCTATACAAACTAACTTTAAAAAAATATAGACATAAAATATAGACAACTTTTCAATTTTTTATTCATATTTCAGACGTCGTCTGAATTATCATCAGGTTTGCTGTTCAGCGTTTGCACAGGTTACAAATTTAACAGACTCGTAAAAGCTATGGTAGTGCTTGGGTATCATCTGTATGAACTTGGCACCCGACATTGAAAAAAAAAATTCTTTCTTTTTTTTTCGAATGATTTCGATATGTAGTGGATTGTAGTGAAACTATTTTTCGTAAGTAGTAATTTCAAAAAGAAAAAATCTATTAAAATGTCCCCCCAAATTGGAAAACCAAAGTTTTTTCCAAACCCCAAATTGTTTCTAATATAGACGTTAGTAGAGGATTGCAAAAAAAAAAAAATTAAATTATGAAAAAATCTCCCCCGAACTTGGAAAAATCAAGTTATTCCAGCTATTTGTCATGGATAAACATTAGTAGTGAATTTTAGTGAAATTTGTTTCGAAAGTAAAGTCGAAAGTAGAGAAATTTGGATATGGGCAACGGAACCCAAGGGGACAGAGGCTGGCTTCTTTCAGAAGCCGCCTCACAGGAAATGAGTCCCGATGGTTTCACGAGAAACGAGATAGACTTTTCTACCGTAAAAAACCAAATATTTTCCAGATGTTTCTCATGGATACACATTCAGTTCAGTGTAGTGGATTGTATTGAAATTTGTTTCGAAGGAAGTAAAAAGGAAACAAAATAAAAAATCATTTTCATTTAGAAGTATTTTTTCAAAACAATTTTTATAATTTAAATTAGTTTTAAAGCAAACGAAAACAGCTAATGGTAGACTCAACTGAAAAAGGTTCCTAGAGGTTTGTAGTAAAATATTTTTTTATTAAATCATTGCTACCCATTATCGCAATCAACTTTACTAGTAAAATCCTTGCCAATTTTACTGGAATAAAATGGTAATATTACAATACCGAAATTAAGTTTACTCGAATATAATCGTAATATCGTTTACCAGCAAAATTTTAAAATCGCAGAGTCAGTATTGATATGTTAGGATGCTATTCGTGTCAAAACAGCGTTTTTCTTTTCAAGTACAGTTATATCCATTACAAAATGACTAAATCGAAAAGTACTCGTACGAATAGGCTGAAAATTCAAAATAATTTAAAAATTAATATTGACAAAACGAATATAATACAATTTAGAACCTATAAACAATCGGATGAAAAGTTGTTAATTCAGTACAGCAATACTCCAATTGTAGAGGTTAAAACAGCAAAATTTCTAGGAGTGTGGCTAGACCAGCAGTGTAGCTGGAAAATACATATTCAGCAGACTTGTGAGAAACTAGATAGGTTTGTATACGCTATAAGACAGCTCAGACTATACGCGTATCGGCAGAGGCAGCACTAACAGCCTATCATGGCTATGTATCATCGGTACTGGCGTATGGGCTGATTCTGTGGGGCAACTCAGTCGATATAGACACTGCATTTAGGCTCCAAAAGAAATGCGTGAGAGCCATTTGTGGTGCATGGAGTACGGATAGCTGCAGACCCTTATTCAAAAGGTTTCATATTTTGCCTTTAGCCTGTATGTATATTAAAGACCTGTGTTTGTTTGTAAGACAATACCCTAATTACTTCAAAAAACATTCCGACGTACTTACGAGGTTTACAAGGCATAAATATAGAATCTATGCGCCTCCATGTCGCCTGGCCATAGTTAAACGTAATGTCTATTATCAAGCCATTGCGATTTTCAACAAACTTCCAAATGAATTTAAAGAAACTGATCAGCCTTTGAATGTGTTTAAAAGTAAATTGAAAAGATGGTTGCTGGACAAATGTTTCTATAGTGTCAAGGAGTATTTAAAGCATAAACCATAATTATTAGGAAAGTTATAGTATTTAATTTTTAATTGATTATTATTATTTTATTTATTGGTTATATATAATTATGATTTGACATGATTTATTACTGCTTCATACACATAATTAATTTTTTCATGTATATTGGTATATTAATTTTAGTTTTGACATTAACTGATATATTTTGTGACATATTTTGGCATGATTTTTAATTTTGTTTTAGAATTTTTTAATGATTTTTATTATATTAATTAGAATTTAGATAATTTAACTTGCACGCCTCAATGAGGTAGAATGTAACGGACCAATAATTATTAATTTAAGACCATTTGTACCTACATTCTTGCAAATAAATGATTGATTGATTGAAAAAAATTGACGGTGTAATCGGACCTCGAGAATAATTATTTTGAATAAAAGCACTTCTATCGTAATAGTCGATTACGATATTATTCGGTGGGGACGGCGATATATAAAATTCGTAAGAAAACTATTTTTAGTTTTTTTTTATTCGCTATAATTACAAAGTTATATCAAATAAAAAAATCATTTTTAATTCAGTACCTAAAACACGCCGATAGTACCCGAACGAGCTCGTGACCTGTAGTGACGTCACAATGTGATAAAGTACCATACAGAACTATAACATTACTACGTCACAAAAATGGCGATCAATCGTGGCGCGTTCGTAATCAAGTGAATCTTAATGGAAATTTATCAATTTTGAATTGATTAATCTTAATTCATTAAAAAATATATTTTTAAAGTGATTTTTGAATCAGATGATACATAATTTTCTTTAAACTTTCAAAATTAATTATTAAATACGCTATATATATTTTTTTTAATACTCAATTGTACGTCTTTTGATAAAATTCGATTGAGTTTTACGGCGGAGGTTATTGAAATTGTCTGAGTAACGTCTATGTAAAGTTATTTCCGCTTGAAAATTGCTTGAAAAGATGAAACGTCAAACAGTACCTCTTAGGTATTTGGACTATTTGGACTGTAGTTTATAAATGCTTACCAATAATATCAATATTAGCTCGTCCGTTGTGGTCCTGGTCGCGAACTTGGTTGGCTACAGTGATGGCCTTCAGTCGCTCCTGAGGCTTGGCCTTCTCGCCGACGTAAACGTAGATGCGGTGGTCCACGTCGAGAATGAAGCAGTCGCCTTTGTTGAGGTAGGCTACGTCTGGGTCCACCTGTGGAAATGATCAAGTGTTTTTTAAACAAATAGAAGGTGACCTCTTAGCTGTTTGACACAGTTCTTTTGAAAATTAACTAAATATATGTTATGTCTTCCTAAAGTAAAAGGGAGATGAGGTACTAACTTCTTGAAAATGGCAAGCTCGAATTAGGTCCATGTACGTTAGTAAAGTTGTCAGCGTCGTACGAGCGAATAATATTGTTGTCTCGGTCGCACTTCAGTCTTAGTTACTTCTTTCTATCTTTGTTGTTCATTATATGTCACTGTGCAAACACACTGATTCACACTGAGCAAATTGCACGTGCCAGTTGTTAAGTAAGCGCTGGGAGAACGTACCCTATCTCCACTTTTCAGCAAAAGCATTTTATGCAATTACAATATAAACAAAATCAAAGGATAAGTTGAAAAGTAGAAATAAAAAAAAATTCCATTATATTAGACATCATCATATTTGACAGCCTCGTTGGCTCAGATGGTAGTAACTCTACTTTCTGTGCCGCAGGCCCCGGGCTCGATCCCCGGCCAGGTCAATCATTTGTGTGCATGAACATGTCTGTTTGATCTGTCCGTGGTTAAATCGTCCTAGGTCCCTGTGTGTTATAATCTTATATAAGTATGTATATCACTCATGTGGTTACCATAGTACAGGCTTCTAGCCTAGTTTGGGACCAGATGACCAACCTTTGTGTGGAAGTTATCCCATATTATTATAATATTATTATTTTTATAATCATAGTTTACATTGTAATGTTAACAAAGTGGACGAAGAAAGAACATAATTAATAATTTTAAAAGTAGGTTACTTTTATGAAAATGTAAGATATCTGAAATAATCATCATCATCAGCCGGAGGACGTCCACTGCTGAACATAAGACTCCCCCATAGAACGCCATAAACTATTCATGGTGATCGCAGCAGTTGGAATACTTGGTGCCGGAGAACGCTGCTGCCCATTCTCTGAATATATCCCTCAGCCGGGTCTCAAAGCTTGAATTAGATGAGAAAGGGTAGCCGGGAACCACACGCCCTTCTCCCTCCTCTTTGCATCGTTTCTCCAATGCTGTTGTGATCATGTCACTGAAATCGGGATGACCTTCTCCTTAACAATCTTGTGCCATCTACCATTGATCTTGGCAACTATGTTACATAACAACAGGAAAGGGGACCTATTAGAATTTTACCAAATCAATGTTTTGTATTCCCCTGTTTCCACCGAATATAGTAAACATATTTGATATATTTATATCATGATATTTTGAGGATGAAGTAAACTATGTCCGTATCATTTTATTTTTGTTTATAAACTCTACATTTTTTTGTAGTGAACGTCCAATCACGCGAGCAAAATTGGGATTTTTAGAAATTCACTGTGAAAAAATCGAGAGTTTATAAGATAAACTAAAATGTCAGAGACATAGTTTACTTCACTATAAAAATATCAAAATACAAATTTATAGAATGGGTAAATAATATTCGAAAGAAACAGGGGAATACAAAACATCTATTTGATAAATTTTTCACAGGAGATTGTGTCAAGTTTCTCGTTGCTAGGATTCGCTCTTATATGACACACATAGTTAAAGTGTTCATACCTGTCTGACTCTAACATTCCTCTTCCCCTTGATCTGGAACAGCCTCTTCTCTCCACCAGGGTTGACCTCTACGTGATTGAAACCGGATCTGTGGCCTCCGTCCATGTACTTTATAGCTGGAATTCAATAAAATGAAATTTCTCAAATTATCCATTTTATCTTAAACAAAATAGGTTTTGGCGTGACTAGCAAATCAGGTGCCTGATGGTAAGCATCATGATTGCCCATATCAGACACAGTGCCACCCAGTGTTTTAAAATTCAAAATTCTGTGCGGCACTGCACTGCGCCTGTCACCCTGAGATATGAGTTGGTGAATCTCGTCAAGCCCAGTAATTTCGCTGGTAACATTGCCCTTCATACCGGAACACAGTAATGTTTGCACATTACTGCTTGGCGGATGAATAACTGGCAAAGGTGTGGTACTTCCCCAGGCGGCACCCAGCAAAAGAGGCCTACCACTATACATACTACGCGTAAAGTAAGGTCAGATAAAGAGCCAACCATAAACATTGATATAAAAAAAAAGGGGAGATGGTACTAACTTCCCAAAAATGGCAAGCTAAAATAAGGTTCCATTAGGTCTAAATACGTCAGTAAAGTAAGGTCGTACGAGCGAATAATATTGTTGTCTCGGGCGCACTTCGGTCTTATACGTCTTTCTATATTTGTTGTTCTTTTTATGTCACTGTGCAAACTTCACACTGAGCAAATTGCACGTGCCAGTTGTTGAGTCAGCGCTTACTCAGGAGAACGTACCCTATCTCCTCTTTTTGGGTTGGTTCGTCTCCATTGACGGGTTTAAAATTTGAAAAATCTTTTTAAGAGGAACTCTGTTGAAAGGAGAAAGATATCAAAGGGTTTTCAACAAAGGGTGCAACGGAGCATAATCGATCTGAATTGTATTGCGTGTAAGAGCGACAAAATCCAATGAAAAATTTACCTAATCAATGTTTTGTATTCCCCTGTTTTTTTTAGGGGCAGTGTGCCTTTATTAAAAAAATACTAAACAATAGAGCAATACACAATAGACAAACAATAGACCTACTTACTATCTACCCTAACTAAATACACTATACCACAGAACACTTCGAAAATCCACAGGCCGACATGTCGTCAGCCTACAGACAATACAAGTGCTCTAAACCACTGTCAGATGGCAGCGTACCCAAGATGCTGGCGGCATTGCCATGTTCCCGTGGGAATATCGAGAAGAAAATACCCTATGTGTTATTCCAGGGTCTAAGCTACCTACATACCAAATTTCAGCCCAATCTGTTCAGTAGTTTTGGCGTGAAAGAGTAACAAACATCAATTTATCCATCAATCTAACCAAAACCGCGCTAGATGACGCTGGTGGTGAGTTAGAACTCGCAAGCGGTTACAGCCGCCTATAGATACCTGCAACACCAGGAAGTATTGCCAGTATGTTGCCGACCCGACCAACACTCTATTTACTCTCCTGTTGAAGAGCCCCATGTTGTAGCTCAACGGGAACACCGCAGCAGGAGATCATTTCACAATTTCATCTAAATTTATTTTTGTATGAGTAGAGAGACATAGAGTAACATAATATTATGAACGAACCAGGTTGGAAATACTCCAAGAAATGCTTGGACTCGTATCCTTCCACCTCGCGATGCTGCACCGCTGCGCCCTCGAACTTGTCATCTAAATTCACAGCCAAGATGGCTGCAGCACCAGCTTCATCCTGACTGGTGGAGGAACCCAGCCAGAAGTGGATGTTCCAGGTCTTTGTGCCTGTTGTCTAGAATTACCATTGATCAATTCAAGTACCAAGAAAGCAGTTCTAAGGAGGAGTTGATTCCAATGCGTAAAAAGCATTTATATAAAGAAAAGGGGAGATGAGGTACTGGCTTCTCGAATGGCAAGCTCAAATTAGCTCCACATACGTCAGTAAAGTAAGGTCGTACGAGCGAATAATATTGTTGTCTCGGTCGCACTTCGGTCTTAGGTACGTCTTTCTATCTTTGTTGTTCATTATTTGTCACTGTGCAAACTTCACACTGAGCACTGAGCACCCAGATAGGGTACGTTCTCCCAGCGCTTACCCCTTTTCTTTATATCAATGGTAGAAAGCATGCATTTTTTGATCTACCTGTTCCAATGACTTTAAATTGCTTTACTGTTCTCTAGAATTACCATTGATCAATTTAAGTACCAGGAAAGCAGATCTAAGGAGGAGTTGATCCCAATACGTAGAAAGCATGCATTTTTTGATCTGCCTGTTGTCTAGAATTACCATTGATCAATTTAAGTACCAGGAAAGCAGATCTAAGGAAGAGTTGATACGTAGAAAGCAAGGTCTTTTAAGTCTTATAGACAAGTTTTGTAACAACAGCATTGGGGGTACGTCGGCGGTCGGCTAAATGGTTGCTCTCAAGACGATAGATGGGTTTACTGTGCAACGAAGACAGAATAGCATTCTTGTCTCTTTTTCTATCATACGTATACAGTCGCTTGTCACAGCAGCGTTGACGCGATAAAAGTTATGACATGATTTTTTATGATAGTGAGTGACAAGACGAGCAAATCAGGTGCCTGACGGTAAGCATCATGATTGCACATATCAGACACAGTGCCACCCAGTGTTTTAAAATTCTAAATTGTGCGCGGCATCACTAAAAAAAAAATTAGGGGGAATTTCTAATTATTCGTTTGTTTAATACTCTTATTTTATCAAAATACTACAGACAGTTTTAATTTGATTTACACAAATTAAATAATAGATGAATTCTAGCAGTGAAAGCGAAATATTAACAGAATATGTAAAATTAAACGCAGAAACTGTCGTAAACAATTTACTATCAAACAAATCAAGAGGTATAAATACCTTTTCTCATAGAGGGGGGATTAAAAGCAGAGTGTCACACGGTACAAAAATTGTTTAATCTCGAGCGACGTACTTTGAATCCCTCGCTACGCTTAGGATTCTACGCTAGAATCCCTCGCTATGCTCGGGACTCTACTCTAGAATCCTTCGCTTCGCTCTAGATTCAAAATCACTCTCGCTCGCAATACATTATTTAGGTCCCTTGTTGACACAGTCTGCTACTTACTTTAAGAACAAGGTAGGAATCCCCAGAATAAAAACTGCCATATTGTGAGGTAGGTATTGGCACTGGTTCAAAGTCCTGAAAAACAAGGAAAAATATTTTTAAAACTAAATTACTAAATATTTAACTAATGAGCATGACCAAATAATTGGTCATTATTTATTATAAGCGATAGTTATTTAATATTCCTGGTACTTTTAACAAGCAACCTGCATCGGCTTTACACGGGTAGCAAATTAACATAACATAAAATCACGTCTTCTTCCCGATGAGGTAAGCAGAGGTGTACCCAGGACTCAGTTCCTTTGGAGGTACCACCCACATTTCGCCAGTATGTTATTGGTCCCATGTAATAGGGGGCGAGCCAATTGCCATCTACCGGGCACATTTCTAGACTCCACGCTGTCATTGAGATAATTCCTAATGGAAAATCCCAATAACACTTTGCCTGACCTAGGGATCGAACCCAGGACCTGATGATCGGCAGTCGAGCTTGCGCCCACTACGCCACCGAGGCAGTCCATAATTAATGTAATCAAATCAAATCAAATAGTTTATTCGCAGGAATATAGGTAGGTACAGAAGTTCTTAATTTTGACAGCCTCGTTAGCTCAGATGGTAGTAACACTGATTTGTGTGTGTAGTAACACTGACTGTGCCGCAGGCCCCGGATTCGATCCCCGGTCAGGTCAAACATTTGTGTGCATGAACATGTCTGTGTTGATCTGTCCCTGTGTGTTATAAGCTTATATAAGTATGTATATCAGTCACCTGGTTACCATAGTACAGTCTTCTAGCATTGTTTGGGACCAGATGACCGTGTGTGGAAGTTTTCCCATATTAAAATCATATTGTCATCTCCCGATCCGTCCCGCAACGACGTTGGTTCACCTTTTATCAAAATCTGTAGATCCGTTTGGAAGCTATATGATGCCACAGACAGACTCGTGAAACTTAGGCCGGGTTACTTATAGCACCTCGAAGAGCTAGTGGCTAAAGAATTTCTATGAAACTGTTCACATTACGCCGGTTATTGAGAATGGAGCCGATTTCCAGCAAATCTGCCGGTCTGGCGCGGTCTTATACACCTCGGTTGAGGCAGTGGCTCGAGCGCTCCCACGGTTTCCTTTCCTTCCGTCTGGTGCAGGTGTTATCCGGACATGGATGTTTCGGATCGCACCTGTACCGGATCCGGAGAGAGGAAACCCCGTCGTGCCAAGACTGTGGCGCGGCGGAGGACACGGCACAGCACACCCTTGAGGTGTGCCCGACCTGGTCCGAGCCGCGCCACAATCTAATTGCGGTGATTGGGCCGGACCTATCGCTTCCTGGCGTGGTCAACAGCATGCTGGGAAGTGAAGAGGCCTGGACAGCGGTTGCCTCCTTTTGTGAAGACGTAATGTCCCAAAAGGAGGCAGCGGAGCGTGCGCGGGAGGACGACCCTCTCGCGGCACCGCTCCGCAGGCGAAGAAGGGGTAGGAGAAGGCGATTGTACGATCGTCGTCTTCTCACTCCTGGTGGTGAATAGCGGGAGACAGGCGCGGGGGCGTCTTCTCCCGCATTGCACTATTCACCACCCACGCCGGGCGGGAATGGTCAAACACTCGTGGTCATTCCCGGGCCCCTCCCAGCCGGGAGGGGCGCGAAGGCCCCGCTGTAAAGGCGGGCGGTCGCCGGAGGGGGACTGGATGTAAAGGCTCTGCCGGTTTCCCAGTCTTCCTCCAATAAGACGATGCCGGAGTGTCGCTGGGTCGTTTTAGTGGGTATACCGGTAGCAACCGGGGAGTCCCACATAACCCTTCCTTCCCCCGATGGAAGGGTATGCGTAGTGCATTTTTTCCCAGCGTCAAAAAAAAAAAAAAAAAAAAAGGCCCGGGACACTCCGCTGAAGCCGTCTAGCCCATAGACATTGTTGTTTGTAGCTATTTATTTAAATGATTTTGAAGAGTGTACCTTCTGTCCGTTTAGTATTCTGTGGTTGTAGATTAAAAATAGACTAGAAGTTGAATTTACATTCTCAGTTTGTTAGAATATAAAACGATCCGAAAGCCAGTAAATCTGTGAAGATTTATTGCATCGTAAAGTCAGTGTATACAGAGTATGTTCGCGATGAAACTCACATTATACTATCATAACTAATATTATAAATCTCAAATGTCAGACTCCTAGGCGACTGCCTCGGTGGCGTAGAGGGCGCATGCTCGACTGCCAATCAAGAGGTCCCGGGTTCGATCCCCAGGTAAGGCAGTGTTAATATTGGATTTTTCCATTAGGAATTATCTCAATAACTGCCTGGAGTCTGGAACTGTGCCCGGTAGATGGCATAGGCTCGCCCCCTATTACATGGGACCAATAACATATTGGCGAAATGTGGGTGCATCTACTATGGGACTGAGTCCTGGGTACACCTCTGCCTAACCCTTCGGGAAAAAGGCGTCCCGATATTCCCTCATAAGTATGTTATAGAAGTAGTTAAAAATGTATTTTACCTCAATCCTCCATATTTCTAGTCCAGCTTTTTGACCAGCATTTTCGAAAGCTTGGTGTATCTCAGGCATGTTCTGAAAATAAATAAAGACGTTCACTACAAAAAAATGTAGAGTTTATAAACAAAAATAAAATGATAGGGACATACTTTACTTCAATTTTAAAATATCAGGATTATATCAAATAGGTTTATTTCGATGGTAACATTGCCCTCCAGACCGGAACACGGTAATGTTTGCACATTACTGCTTGGCGGATGAATAACTGGCAAAGGTGTGGTACTTCCCCAGGCGGGCCCCTGGTAAAGAGGCCTACCACTACTGAATTAGTAATAGTTTAGGTTATTCGTCACATTTCAACCAATTTACACAAAGATAGATAACACTGTATTATCTACCGACTACAATACAGAACAAACAAATATTATGTTCTACACCTTACCGGGAAGGGTGACCTCTTAGCAGTTTGCCACAATCCTATGGAAAATTTACCAAATCGCGATGTTTTGTATTCCCGTTTCCTTCGAAAATAGTAAACCTATTTAATATTATTTTTATTGAAGAACAAAATACAATTTATATTTTGAAGATAAAGAAACGATGTCGCGCGAGTAAAACTGGGATTATTAGAAGTTCACTATGAAATAACCGAGGGTTTTTATGAAAAACTAAAATGTCAGGGACATAGTTTACTTCACTATACAAATATCGGTAGGTAAGTTTAACTTCTAAATACTTATATTATATAAGAAAACTAAATTAGCATTTATGTGTAGGTAATAAAAAAACATAATTAAATAAAACAATTCAACTAATAACATAACAATTATAAATAAAAAATATCATTTAGGTCGCCTCCTGCAGGTAAGGTGCCCAAAAAACTAGCTACATTACCTCTCTGTATGGCCAAACTTATACGTTGGCCAAGGTAGTAGCCAGCCTTTTGGTCGCCTTTTGGTAAGTTTATAGAATAGGTTTATTTATATTCGGAGGGAACAGGGGCATACAAAACATCGAATTGTTAAATCTTTCATAGGATTGTGTCAAATTTTAAACCATTGGTGGAAAGTTAAAAGTAAAAAACCGTTTTGTAGTTTTGAATTAATCGCTAAAAGACATCTCTAGGTTCTACTTTAAAACCAAATTAAAACTTAAATAAATTAAAGTAAGTCGCAAAAAGTCAATAAAGTTATAACAAATAAATGTACCAAAGTCATAGTCAAAAAGATTTATTCAAATAGGTCAATGAAGATAAACCAGCAATGAATCTACCGTGCGTTCGGAAAGATACCTCTACAAGAAGAACTCGCAAGGACTTAATTTTTTCAACTGATAATAATAATAATAATATCCCGTGTTTTCGAGCGATATAATAATAATACGGGACAACTTGTACACACGGTCATCTACAGGCACAGAACACATATACAAGAAGAAGTCCCACTACGTACTTCAGATTTGCGTACACGAAGCGACGCTAGCGTTACCAACGCTTCGCACCAGAACTATTCAGTAGCGCGGGAGATTTAATATTTCTAACATTAGCTATAGGTACCTACCAATATTATATTTCTATATTTACTTCTATATATGCCTATTCTATATGCCATACGCTAAGGGTAAAAAAATAAGGGCAGGTATTAGAAGTAGTCTTTATTCAAATGAAAATAAGGTAAATCTTATATTACACATCTTTCTAGAAGGGGTTGGCCGAGGTGTACCCAGAACTCAGTCTCATAGTCTCATACTAAGACTCCCACATTTCGCCAGTATGTTATTGGTCCTATGTAATAGAAGGCGAGACTATTGCCATTTACCGGGCACAGTTCTAGACTCCAGGTTGTTATTGAGATAATCCCTCACGGAAAAATCCGATATTTAACACCACAGTTTAACACTTTGCCTAACCTAGGCGTCTTTTTCGCACAATCGCAATAATAGAGTCTATGATCTCGTTAGCACAAAAACTAAACTTTATATAGCACAATTTAACAAATACGAGAAACTTTACAAAACTTATTTCCACTAAAGATGTGCAAAGTGCAAATCAATGAAAAAGTGAAAATCGTAAACAAAAAACAGCCATTTCTATTATCCGGTTGCCAGATGGCAAAAAAGAAATTCTTCTAACGCTGATTCAAGTAATCATAAGAATCTGAGGTCTAGATTTAACTAATTGGAACAATATATATGTGATAAAATTATTAATAATTTTTTTTGAAATAAGTAATTAAATTTATTGTAGTGTTTATTTCTATCTTACGAATTAATTAAATAATTCCCATAACTTTGAATTCTACTAAAATGTTATATTTTCCTTAGTAGGGTCAGTAAATAGTGCTTTCTCTGTCGTTTGTAGATCTCCGTTTCTTTTTAACATTTCCTTCGCCGTGTTGGCATTGGCCGGGAACTAAGCTGACACCCCCTGTCTACAGGGCTATTGGCGTTCTTCATAATCACCAGTCGCTATCAGGCTTATGTCTTTATGTTCTGTGGTTTGAGTTAGTTACAAAGACGTTTTACCTTTCTAACAAGACTTTACTGTCAAATTTGGAGGAGAGAAAAGGAAAAGGATTGACACTACGAGTGGTTCTCACTCGGGACCGACACAGTGCACAGTCTACTTAGTAAGTTTAACATAATGTCTTTGGTTAGTAACCGGACTTTGACATCAAGTTAATAGTCACTAAAGTGATAGTCACCAAGAACGCCAATAGCCCCCCAGGTCCCAAACTAGGCTAGAAGCCTGTACTATGGTAAACAGATGACTGATATACATACTTATATAAGCTTATAACACACAGGGACAGATCAACACAGACATGTTCATGCACACAAATGTTTGACCTGGCCGGGGATCGAACCCGGGCCCTGCGGCACAGAAAGCAGAGGTTACTACCATCTGTGCCAACGAGGCTGTCAATACATACCTAGATAGGTAGATAGTTTTAAATATTTGGTTAAGTTACATTTGTTTTCATGTAAGGCACCGCGTGGCTATGTAGAAGTTTCCAGACATTTTGTCCAAATAAATAGATCATTTTACACCGATAGCAACAAAACCAGACCAATAATAATTATTCTTAATTTGCGAAGGATTCGTGGTCCGGCCCCAAGGTCATCCAGTACAGTCTACCATCTTATCTGTTCAGCAATAGTGTCGCTAGTGTAGAATTAAGTAATGACGTTCCTTTAGATGGCGACTGACAGGACGTAGTTCCAATTTTGTCCACCTCAATAGATATGTTGGTGGCACTGAAATGCCAGACTCCCAGCTCTGAAATAGGCGTCTCTTTCTAACTTAAAACTATAGAAAGAGATAGTATGTCCGAGAATCGATTATACGATTTAGGTTTTGTATTCTTTTAAGCTTTTGTTAACGATGTCTGTTGGCCATTTTTAGCGTTTCGTACCAAAAAAGGAAAAAGAAATCCTTATCGTTCGCCTTTGCAAACAAACTTCTAAGTCAATGCAATCAAAGATTTGATATGGACATTTCATAATTTGCGCAACGTGCTATAAACCTCTACTTACTTCCCATTGGCCTAGCATCAGGAAATTTGGCAAGAAGCCAGATTTATAATACATAATACTTTTTTTTTGTTGTTGTTTTGGTTTTGTTTGTACATAATACTTGTTGTACATAATACTTGTTGTACATAAAATCGTGTTGTTTGTTAGATGTATAATACTTTTGTAGTGGTAGGCCTCTTTAGCGGGGGCCTGCCTGGGGAAGTACCACACCTTTAGGTATGGAACCCTACAATAAGCATACATACCGAGGCATGTCTTAACTATTTATTTTTTAGCGTTTTTGCCAGACCACGCAAATTCTTATAAACAGACAGTCATTGTTCTATATTTTCCTCTCAATGAAATGGAGCGACCTTGCTTTGGTCAAACTATATAATTTTAATAATCTTATATCTTTAAATGAGCAATTCTTGTATAATTATATATATATAATTGGAATCTCGGAATCGGCTCCAACGATTTTCATAAAATTTAGTATATAGGGGGTTTCGGGGGCGATAAATCGATCTAGCTAGGAATCACTTTTATAAAATGTAATTTTATTAAAAAAAAATCGGTCATCCAGGTACTTATAATAATATGGGACAACTTCCACCCACGGTCATCTGGTCCCAAACTAGGCTAGAAGCCTGTACTATGGTAACCAGATGACTGATATACAAACTTATATACGCTTATAACACACAGGGACAGATCAAACAGACATGTTTATGCACACAAATGTTTGACCTGGCTTGGGATCGGACCCGGGGCACAGAAAGCAGAGTTACTACCATCTGAGCCAACGACGCTGTCAATAATAATTTATTTATTTCCCAAAAAGATAGATACATTACAAGTAAATTAATCCGCTATATTAATTACCATACTAGACTAAAACAATTTTAATGTTCATAATATAAAAGTTGTCAATGTGCTCGTATTTTCATGATTATTGCATTATGTCATATTTTGAACAATTAGGTCTTTGAAAAGAGATTGTCGCCTGAAAAATTATTGGTTGTTCGGAAAGTAATTTCGTTTTTCCCGACAGTTTTTTGCCAGCAAAGACCAAACATTTTATGAGCGCGGAATTATGCTACTACCAGAAAGATGGACCAGAATGGACCAGAACGGCCAATATATAATATAATAAAGTATTTGTTTATTATACGAAAACTGTCTTTCATTTCCACAAAAAAAATGAAATTACTTTCCGAACAACCTATTATAAAATAAAAGGCGTTTTATGGATAAAATATATTTTCGACATTTTCCTCTTTATTTACTTCGATGTATCCTAATTTCTCAAAACAAAACCGACATTATAAATATATCTGCTATTTTGTTTCTCGTTTTTTGATTTTTGTAAAGCAAAATGAATATAAAGTTAAAAAAAAAATCAGAGCAAATCTAACAAAATCATTGATAGTTTCATGAATTGTTTGCATAAATAGATCCAAAATCATTTTCATATCTACTAGGGCAACAAAACCACTAAAGACCAGTGTTATTATTTAATAGTTAGTAATTACGGTAATTAAAATGCAATTAATTAAATGAAAAATGAAATTAATAGGTATTTAATACCCAAGTACTAAAGTACCTATGTTAATATATATTATTTACAATTAAGGTTTCGTTAAGAAGGTATATAATAATTATATAAATTGCACATTATAAACGTTCGTCGCATTTCTCAGATACCGATGTTCAGAGCATCTGTGAAAAAAAAAAACATAACATAACATAACATACATTCACGCCTTTTTCCCGAAGGGGTAGGACTCAGTCCCATAGTAGATACACCCACATTTCGCCAGTATGTTATTGGTCCCATGTAATAGGGGGCGAACCAATTGCCATCTACCGGGCACAGTTCCAGACTCCAGGCAGATGATTGAGATAATTAACATCTGTAGGATTATTAAATTGATTGTTAGTTCGAGCAAAGCAAGGTCGTTCCACTTCAATGATAGGAAAATATGTAACAATGACTGTATGTATAAAAGAATTTGTGTGGTCTGGCAAAAAGAGAAAAGAGTATTTTTTTATTAAGATTTTATTTAAAGATTTTATTTATTATTTATTATTAGTTTAGAGCCTTAGACCTCTGCCTCATTAAGACGCCATGTCGACGTCGCCGGCTACGTATCCAAACATTTTGTGTGGATTGGCGACGTTTCCAAATGTGGCCACATGAGGGAACTACTACAATATTTTGATACAACTGTTTGGACACGGTAGCCGGCGACGTCGCCACGGCTTCCTAGTGAGGCAGAGGCCTTATAGCACTTTTTTAAGACCACTACATGTTTTATTGAGTCAAATTAAGTTATTTGTATTTGAAAGAGCCTACGAGGTCTTTTACGAATTTGACACAATCCTACTTATGAAAAATTTATCAAATCGGGGGTTTTTATGCCCCTGTTTTCTTCGAATAATATTATTAACCCTTTCTATAAATTGATATCATGATATTTTTGTAGTAGTAAGCTATGTCCCTGTCATTTAATTTTCTCTTAAACTCGCGGTTTTTTTATAATTCTTTTTTTATACTTCTTAAAATCCTAGTTTAACTCGCTTGATTGGACGTTCACTACTAAAAAAATAAGAGTTTATAAACAAAAATAAAATGTAGAATCATAGTTTACTTCATCTTTAAAATATTTGGATATAAATATATTAAATACGTTTTCTATATTCGGAGGAAACAAAACATCGATTTGGTAAATTTTCCATACGATTGTTTTCAAAGTGGTAACAGGTCCCCTTTCCTGTTAACTTGTTTGATAGGTGGTTAATCTATCTTATTGAACATAATAACATTCCTATAATGTGTTCAAGTGTCTTATTAAATTATTTTATCGCTTCTTGGAAATACTTGACATTATTCTTACATATAATCTACAACATGGGACCAATAACATACTGGCGAAATGTGGGTGTATCTACTATGGCACTGAGTCCTGGGTACACCTCTGCCTACCCCTTCGGGAAAAAGGCGTGAATTTATGTTATGTTATAATCTACAATGTATATAAGAAAGTTGTGGTAATACTCCAACACGAACATATTTAAATACATTTTAATTATAATTATAGATTTATTTATTATATTATATTTCTGTAATTTTAGGCCTCTTTAGCAGGGGCCCGCTTGGGGAAGTACCACACCTTTGCCAGCTATTTATCCGCCAAGCAGTGTGCAAACATTACTGTGTTCCTTGAACGAATTAAATCGTCCTAGCTGTGTTCCGGTCTGAAGGGCAATGTTACCAGCGAAATTACAGGGCATCACGAGTTTCAACAACTAATATCTCGGAGTGACAGGTGCAGTGCAGTGCCGCGCAGAATTTTGAATATTAAAACACTGGGTGGCACTGTGTCTGATATGGGCAATCATGATGCTTACCATCAGGCACCTGATTTGCTCGTCTTGTTACTCACTATCATAAAAAAAAGAATATCCAATTTATAATTTATTTCTAAACCAATTCGAGTGAATTTAATAAGCGTGTTATGTTAAAGTTATGTATTTCTTTAATTGTCATAATATATCTCTTATTTTTCTACAAAACCAAAATCTACAGTGTCATTTTTTAATAATTATGATGTGGAATGCTGAATAAATAAATAAGCGTGCATCCACGTAGAAAAACTAGTATAAAACTACTTAATATTTACTATTCGCAACAAGATATATTTACCTCAAAAAAGGATAAAACTCGGATATAATAAACGAATTTAAAATTAACTATTAATATTTGTTTAAAAGCATTTGGAGCGTACGCGGCCTTCTAAGAACTTGATACAATCCTATGAAAAATTTACCAAATCGATGTTTTGTATTCCCCTGTTTCCTCCGAATATAATAAACCCATTCTATAAATTTATATCCTGATATTTTTATAGTGAAGTAACCTATGTCCCTGTCATTTTTTTTTCTTATAAACCCTTGGCTTTTTCATTGTGAACTTATAAAAATCCCAATTTTTTTCGCGATTTTTGGACGTTCACTACAAAAAAATTTAGCGTTTATAAACAAAAATAAAATGATAAGGACATACTTTACTTCAAATTTAAAATAGGATATAAATATGTATATCAAATAGGTGAACCTATTACCCTGTAGTATACCATGTATTCGGAGGAAACAGGGGAATGCAAAACATCGATCTAGTAAATTTTTCATAGTATTGTGTCAAACTGCTAAGAGGTCCTCTTTCCTGTTAATTCCTATTAAATTTATTTCTATATACCTAGGTACTTTATCCACCTATATTTCCTATAGACTCTCTCTCTGGGTCCGAAGAGTGGGTACCTGTACCTACTATGGGACTAGTTCTGGGTACAACTGAACCTAAGCAAAAAAAGGCGTTATAATTGCATAATATTCACTTCAAACATCACTGAACAATCACAATCACTAAGTAACTTCCTCTTAAAACTAGCGAAACTAATTAAAATTGTCATGATTTAACATCTACACATAAAAACGCGAGATTTTCAACCAAACATCACCACAATATCAACTAAATTCACAAAAATATCACAATATTGTTGAAATTTGGTGTAAAATAAACAAATAAATCGTATATTAACATAAACTTACCGATGAAAACGTCCGCAACGATCGCCTGAGGAAAATATACTGAAGTTTAGAAGTAGCTGTTGAATGTTGAACAATAAATGACAGTGTGAGTCATTTAGGACAGTTACATACTACGGTTTTATTACGTAGAATAATCCTCATAATATTATTATACATTTATAATATTATTATGTCGCTCAAAAACACGGGATATACCCGGTCTTTTGATAGGCGTGCACGGAGACAATTTTTTTTTAAGTCCAACGTGCAGAGGCCCCTTTGAGCTTTTATTCTAAAGGTAATGTATAGCACCTATCGGGGTCCATCTTTGAAACCATCTACAGATTTTTTTTAAGATGAGCTCAAAGACAGCCCCCGCCATGTACAAGGACTATTGTAAATGGATGGAAACTACTTGATTTGTCTATAGGTGTGATTTCTAGATGGATGGTAACCGGGCTATTGCTAGAGACTCCGGCACCTGCCACTTCCGTCTCATGGTGAAATATGACGGCAGGCGATGACTCGCCGCTCACTAAACGGACCCCCCATAAAGGCCGCCCACCACATGGGAATAAGGGCGACGAGAGGGGCAACGTTGGTGTGAGCGGCTAAGGGTAGGAGAGGTGTCCCTGGACTTTAAACGGCGATCACTTGCGTTACCCTAAGGTCGCATCACGCTCGCCCACTCGCCACTTACGCTTCACATCCTCCTTTGAGCATGAGGCTCTCGCGACTCCACTCTGGCCGGCCAATGAAGGCAAGACAGAGGTGGGGGACTGTTCAGTGTTCACTCCGGCCGGCCGCTGAAGGCAAGCCGGATATATGAAGAACATAACCCTCCACCGGGAGCACTCAGGTACGTGGGGTCGCTACTCCCCAACGGCTCGCCATAAGCCGCCCTGCGTATTTATTATTATTATTATTTTTCTACGTAGTTACTTCGTAGTACGTAGTTTCTACGTAGTACGAAGTTCGTAGAAAAATCCTACATTTATAATATTATTATTATTATTTTTCTACGTACCAATAAATTACATGAAGAATTATACATGGTCAATGCTATTGTAGTAATAGGTGCATTCAATTATATTGGGCGAGTTGTAATATAGTAATTAAAACATAATACATGATTAAAATTTTCATAAAATTGCTAGGAGTACATTCAATCGAATACTGATTCTGTTATAATCATGAAAAATTGTAAAATAATATTAATGAGTTGTTAAATTAGGTGAGTATAATATATAAATTTAAAAGTTTAAAAAGAATTATAATATTGGAATAATAATTGTAACAAAAAATTGAATATGAGCTTTGGAATAATCGTGTGTAGGAAAAATTTATGGGTGAAAAGTTGATCAAAAGTTATGACCATTTTACTGCATATTTCCATACTTTGCGTAAGGAATTATATAGATGGCGCTGTATGTTTGTGTGCTTATTAAGAATAAGCAGATTGTTTTTGGGATTGAAAGCGTTTTTTCAGGTTTCTAGGTATGGAACCCTATAATACACTATGCATACACACGTTTGTCTTAACAATTTCGCAGAGCGAAGGTAGGTCGTCTTCATCTAACACAATAAAAAAATTATAACACTGTCGTGTGTAACCAGCCTTACATTGGATGTTTGTTTACTACATTACATCCAGCTACATACATAGTAAGTAGCTACAGTTACAGAATTTATGAGATTCGACGATAAGATCAAAGAATCTGCGGTAGAGTAACTTCTGTGGGATTCAGCTCAATGCACGTTTTATAGACCTACAGGAAAATAGACTAAACTATGTAAATACATATTGGCCTTGGCGTTTTGGCAGACAATTTAAACATTTAGTCTGAATAGAGTCTTTAGAACACTCTCCACGGACAATGTGTCGGCTGGGATGATTTAGGAAACGTAGGTTTGCCCAGAACCTACACCACCCTCTCGACCTCACTGTCTGAATCCACAGGAACATGTCAAAACGTGCGGAGCCAGTCAAACTCAAAGAACTCAAAGAAAATTTATTTAAATAAGTCTCAAAAATACAGTTTTAAACGTCAATCAATAATATCACACTAGTTAAGAATCTACCGTGCGTTCGGAAAACCTCTACAAGAAGAACGCACAAGAAACTTGTAAGGTTAAATTTTTCAACTGCGAGTTTTACAATATTTGGTTTGGTTACATATGTTGGCTTGTAAGGTGCCGGGTGGAAGCTATGCAGAAGTTTTCAGGCATCTTTGTCCTTTATGTACTGATTTACTTTATATAATAAGTAGATTTTAATTTTAGTAAAGAAGATTTTATATAGGTTTTGAATTTACCCTCTGAGAGCCCCGTTATCTCTTTTGGGATTTTATTATAGAAACGTATACACTATCTCTTCTCTTAGAGACAGGTTGCGGACTAACGCTGACAAGGCCTATCTTCCCGTTACTAATCTACAAGGTTTCAGGGATCAATTAGCATCTAGTATTTGTCTATTTCCTCAGAATAATAAATGAAGAACGTATTCTATTTACGAAAAAATTGGCACAGGCATTATATGTAAAATTTACTAAATCGATGTTTTGAATTCCACTGTTTCCTCCGCATATAATTAACTTATTTATAAATTTATATTTGCCGTGGAGTTACCGGCTTTAGAATAGTGCTCCACCCTCTCTACCCGTGGTTGCCGTAAGAACCGGCTAAGGGTTAACAGATCCAGAGGAGGCAGCTGCGTCCTCTGCAAAAAACCATCGAACTGCGCTCGACAACCCGCCTGCCAAGCGTGTCGAGTATTGGCAAAATCCCCCTTTATGGGGGAGGCCTATGTTCAGTAGTGGATTACGGTTGAGATGATGATAAATTTATATACAGATATTTTTATAGTGAAGTAAACTATGTCCCTGTCATTTTAGGGGTATCGTTTGTGAAGTTAGGGCGTGTAGAGTTAAAAGCTTAGCTCGACATGAGGTATTATGATAACTGAATGAATGAATGAAATACATTTATTTGGACAACACTGCACAGACACAAAACAAAAACACTCATAAATTAAAAATAAAATATAAAAACAAACAGATTAATACAATATTAACAATATTAATTAACAATATGAATAGTAAAAGGAATAAATTATAAATGTGTGAAGTTCATAGTCGCGTCGTGCAGTGTCGCCCGAATGGGTGCGAGCTCAGCATGTGTTGCAGACAGACAAGTCAGCAACGCTGATTTTCAGCTCGCACCTTGACGCTCGTCTCGTCTTGGTAACATTTAACATGAGTGTTATTGGGATAGAAATGACATAACATAACATACATTCACGCCTTTTTCCCGAAGGGGTTATAGGCAGAGGTGTACCCAGGACTCAGTCCCATAGTAGATACACCCACATTTCGCCAGTATGTTATTGGTCCCATGTAATAGGGGGCGAGCCTATTGCCATCTACCGGCCACAGTTCCAGACTCCAGGCGGTTATTAAGATAATTGCTAATGGAAAAAATCAATATTAAACGCTGCCTGACCTGGGGATCGAACCCGGGACCTCTTGATTGGCAGTCGAGCATGCGCCCTCTACGCCATCGAGGCATAGAAATGACGCCAAAAGTAAACTTAAAATTAACGCGCAAAGCGTAATAAATTAAAAAAAAAACTTTTTGCTTGTTTAACAACACACGAATTGTGTATTTTGCCTCTAGCATGAAGAATATGGACTAAACCCAAACGGCTCCTAGAAGGGAAACCTGACGGCCGCAGAAGTGGCCGACCCAAGTTGAGGTGGATGGATGGTGCCAAGGAGGACCTGAGGACGATCGGTGTCAAGAGCTGGAAGCAGCAGGCACAGAATAGAAGCTGGAGAAATGTTCTTGACCAGGCCAAGGCCCACCCCGGGCTGTAGCGCCTTAGATGATGAAGAATGTGGAACGCTTCATGATTTTGCGTGTCATCCTTGCGCAGGGGCCATGCTTATCTTCTCTGTATCGTTCCAAATTTAGTATATATGTATTTCTGAAACAAGTTGTCGACAGTCTCGTTGGCTCAGAAGGTAGTAACTCTGCTTTCTGTGCCGCAGGCCCCGGGTTCCCCGGCCAGGTCAAACATTTTTTTTTGATGATATTGAGTGACAAGACGACCTAATCAATCCTGATGTAAGCATCATGATTGCCCATATCAGACACAGTGCCACCCAGTATTTTAAAATTCTAAATTCTGCGCGGCACTGCACTGCGCCTGTCACCCTGAGGTATGAGTTGTTGAATCTCATCATGTCCAGTAATTTTGCTGGTAACATTGCCCTTCATACCGGAACACAGTAATGTTTGCACATTACTGCTTGGCGAATGAATAACTGGTAAAGGTGTGGTACTTCCCCAGACGGCTTCCTGCAAAAGAGGCCTACCACTACAAATTTGTGTGCATTAACATGTCTGTTTGATCTGTGTCTGGGTGTAATAAACATGTATAAGTATGTATATCAGTCTTCTAGTTACCATAGTACAGGCTTCTAGTCTAGTTTGGGATCAGATGACCGTGTGTGGAAGTTGTCCCATATAAAAAATCTCTTATTCAGAACAAACCGCTACATTGATATTAGTATAAAATATGAATAATAATATAAATTAATTAGTTTGTTTTTGTTAATCTGAAGTTCATTAATGTAATGACTACACACCATTAACCGTATCTTTTATCATAAATGCGTTCATATTATATCTAACATCTTTATCTGTATACCCATGTTTTTGACAAATAAAATTTCATTTCATTTCAATTCATTACAATACTAGTTTTGCCTCGCTGTTTCACCTGCGTAGTCTGCGTTCCTGTGGGAATATGTGTCCAGGGTCTAAGCTATCTACATACCAAATTTCAGCTCAATCGGATTAGTAGTTTAAGCGTAAAAAGGCAACAAACATAAACACAAAAGAGCTCTAGATGGCGCTGGAGTCGAGTTAGAACTCGCTAGCGTTTTATTCACCTGTTTCAACCGTAACTTTTTTACATTGTACTGAGATTTGTTATTATATTATATTTTCCGAAGGGTCAGGCAGAGGTGTACCCAGGACTCAGACCCATAGCGGGTACATCTATACACCAGTTATTTTTTTTAAGTACCATGTAATAGGGGCGAGCCTATTGCCATCTACCGGGCACAGTTCCAGACTCCAAGCTGTTACTGAGAAAATTCTTATTGAAAAATCCAAAAACACTGCCCTACCTGGGAATTTATAATATTAAAATAAGATTCAGATGTGAATACCATTCGTACTTGACCAGTTTATTGTTCATAGGTTTGTGCTGAGCTGAGTCTTTCTCTGCTCTATTCTATTCTTCTCAATCCTGCTTCTCCTTCCTATCTAAGAGCGTTTTAAATATGTTCACCTTTCTTGTAGTGGTAGGCCTCTATTGCAAGGGGCCGCCTGGGGAAGTTTTTTTTTTATGATAGTGAGTGACAAGACGAGCAAATCAGGTGCCTGATGGTAAGCATCATGATCGCCCATATTAGACACAGTGCCACCCAGTGTTTTAAAATTCAAAATTGTGCGCTGCACTGCACTGCGCCTTATTAGTTGTTCAAACTCGTCATGGCCAGTAATTTCGCTGGTAACATTGCCCTTCAGACCGGAACATAGTAATGTTTGCACATTACTGCTTGGCGGATGAATAACTGGCAAAGGTGTGGTATTTGAATGTACCACACCTTTGCTGTGGAATGCTCTTTCTGAATCCATTAAGCATGCCAAATCCATTCATATCTTCAAAAATTCAGTACCTAGATGTAGGCGTGCCTTTTCCATTAAAAAATACTCGAACATTTCAGCATATTTTACATGATTATCTTCAATCTCGCTCTACAATCATCTGATCTCGCTCTACAATCATCTGTCGCGCTGGCATCCACCTCCCTGTGTTGCCATCGCGCCCTCGCACATGCCATAGATCTCCGTGAAATCACCCGTTGCCATTAATACTTTCCATAAAACCACCAAAACGTTCACAGCATCCGTAGCATGCGCGTCACAAAATAACATCAACCCTACACTATCTTACATATCATAGATTGCCTGAAGCTTAAGTTATATACACTACTTACCTACCCCATCGGGAACGAGGCGTGACTATGTGTACATATAACAAAACCCATACTAAAAGGTTTAAGCATATAACTTAACTCAAAAAGATTAATTCAAATAGGTCACAGTCTGTAACTTTTGTACGTCAATGAAGATAAAAAGTAATGAGTCTACCGTGCGTTCGAAAAGATACCTCTACAAGAAGAACGCATAAGAAATTTGGAGGGTTTCATATTTAGAACATTACACTAGTTCTACCTATTATTATCTGTGTTATTATTTAGAATCTATTTAGACCAGTGATTCAGTGGGAACAGATAGATGAACTTGTAATGGCGGCGTGCCAGAAACTCAGGTCGATTATTTGGAATAATATTGTTTTAACTGTGAAAATGTTGATGAAATGCACATTTCGTTTCAACAAACTTTAGAAAACAATAAAGTTAATTTAAATAATCTTCATCATGGGTCTTATTAGCTAATAAAATATACATACATACAGTCACGCCTTGTTCCCGTTGGGGTAGGCAGAGACTATTTCTTTCCACTTGCCACGATCCTGACATACAACTTTCGCTTCTTCTACTTTAATCACATTCTTCATGCATGCTCGTCGGTTGTTGGTACTTTTGACCTGGCCTTTCCTTAAAATAACATCAACTTGTTCATGAAAGGTCGACCCCTACCGACTTGACCATTCACACTAGCCTTATAAATCTCCTTTGTCAATGTCCTTTCGTGTACTCGTATCCTCTCCACATGTCCGAACCATCTAATCCTTTCTCTATCTTTATCACTACATCTTCTAACACGCCACAGCGTTCCCTTATCGCACTATTCCTCATTTTGTCCATCAAGGTCACTCCAGTCAAACATACTCTTCAAACTTCTCATTTCCACAGCATTCATCTTACTTTCATGGTTAACAAAATATAATGTTTGTAAAATGTCAGTTCAATAGATTGTGGAGAGAATAACAACTACAATTTATTGTCACAAGACAAACCCAAACCTATTCTACAAAAGTCGGCTTGCTCTTTATAACATTATTACACCTTTGCCAGTTATTCATCCGCCAAGCAGTAATGTGCAAACATTACTGTGTTCCGGACTGAAGGGCAATGTTACCAGCGAAATTACTTGACGAGTTTCAACAACTAATATCTCAGGGTGACAGGCGCAGTGCATTGCCGCGCAGAATTTTGAATTTTAAAACACTGGGTGGCACTGTATCTAATATGGGAAATCATGATGCTTACCATCAGGCACCTGATTTGCTCGTCTTGTTAACTCATTATCATAAAAAAATTGTTTTCTGTACTAATTGTGATATCAATAAAGAGTTTTCTATTCTATTCTATTCTATCCATCTATCCTCACAAACTTTCGCATTTCTCTAATAATGTTAGTTGGATAGTGCCCTTCCCTAGACGCCTATTGATTTTCTATACCATAGATAAACGTACCTACGTTTCCGCCCTGTTTTCGGCCTCAGACCTTGACATTATGGCGTCATCGCTGCGCCATAATATAATAAACCATAGCTATACTATTAATGTCCCCAAGCATTATACAGATGGGATTAGACAAGCCGAATGAATTAGACAGGATTAGACGAGCCGAATGAGTGTTCTATTAGGATAATTTCTATTTGGAGTATACCCATTTGGATAATAATTAATTAAAAATTAAATTAAAAAAAATTCATTTATTGCGGGTTGCATAGACCCATAAAAACATTTCACACAATTAATTATCCATAAATTATTATTATCACAATATTAAAATTAATAAAATAAATTGAATATTACAAATATAATTATTGTTACATTGTAAAGTTATCAAATTATACAGTTAAGTACATTATATGAATTTAAAATTTACATAAAATTATATAAAATTGAATCATATCATTAAAACATATAATATAAAATAAAGAATAAAAATAAAATAAATAACAGTATTGTGAAAACAGTATTTAAGCTGCTCTGATTAATGTTGGATAAAAGTCTCAAACGCAAAAAAAAACGTTGACATTACATGTCATTATAGTTTTGTTTTTATTTGATAGGTTTAATAAGATTTTCAAATGTGCATAAATAATAGGTATTTTTTTGTATAGCCATTAATTATAATAAATTAAGCAAATGTTCTACTAAAATAAGAACGTTCAACGCCATTTAAAAAATACATTTTTTATTTTTATTTATGATAGACAAGTCGAGCAAATCAAGTGCCTTATGGTAAGGATCATAATTGTCCATATCAGACACAGTGCCACCCAGTGTTTTGAAATTCAAAATTCTGCGCGGCACTGTCCTGCGCCTGTCACCCTGAGATATTAGTTGTTGAAACTCGTCATGCCCAGTAATTTCGCTGGTAACATTGCTCTTCAGACCGGAACACAGTAATGTTTGCACATTACTGTTTGGCGGATGAATAACTGGCAAAGGTGTGGTACTTCCCCAGGCGGCCCGCTGCAAAAGACCAAAACTTACTAAATTCACTTTATTCAAATGTAATTATAAATTATTCGGCGATAAGTTAGATACTATAACTTAACGTGTTGAATAACATTCTCTACCCGGTAATATAGAATGGATAGTGTAAGGTTTTCTGGGCCCAGCTTCCTTGGTTCTCTTCGTCTGTTATCTTTCAGATTTTTTTATTTCAATTTCAATTTTATTTTCGAGGAGTCAAAGATGCCTTTTTAGGAAAATGTTCGTTGCAGTTTATGAGCTCTAGAACTATTGAATTATTATGTTGGTGAATAAAACGGTAAAAAAAAACAGAAAATATCGATGATTAATTTAGGAGAATTTTTTTTGGATAGCTTGATTCCCAACAAATGTTAGAAGTACCGTTTGACGTCAAATTTTTTCTAGCTTTTAGAGAGGAAAGAAATAACTTTACATATGCGTAACTCACACAATTTCAATTTCCTTCGCCGTTAAACCACGGAATTATGACTTTTATCATAAGATGTACAATTTTTAATCACTTAACATAAATTCAAATCCTTCAAAAAAGACCAAATAACAACTGTCAATCTGCACTTCTTAGATTTACTGGACTGTAGTCGGTTTGGGCGATAATCCTAGTTACTTATATCATATATCTTGTAGTTTATGAAGTGGTAGTTAATTAAACACCCGCATAATTAATAAATAGGTACATTAACGCCCAACAGGTCCTAGAAGTACTTCGTTATCAGAAAAATACATCCACGGAAAAGAACTTACACGATTGCCTAAAATTTCCTATTTCTTTTGGACACTTTTATAATTTACAGAACTTGCCTTTTCCCCTAGAGTTAGGACATGTTTTAAGTCTCATGTATCATGAGGGAGCCTATTTTTTTATGCCATAGTTGGGGACACAAGGAGACGGTGTGCGGTGATGGGTCGCGGTTACCGCCGCCTATAGATACCTGCAACACCAGGAGTATTGCAACGCCAGTATGTTGCCGACACGACTAACATTCTATTCACTCTCCTGTTGAAGAGCCCCATGTTGCTCAACGGGAAGACCGCAGCAGGAGATCATTCCACAGATTACACGTATGCTGCAGAATAGAACGGGAATATCTTAGAATATAACTAGATAGAATGTGTTTTTCTTTGTATGACCTATGCTGTTGGCCTCAGATGGCCTCTACAGCTTCAGCGGACAGTGGTGAGCGCAGGAGGCACTCGACCCAAAGTTTAAGGGCGACTAGCACAAGGGCACTTGGACGGTACGAACCTCGGCTTGGGCCGTCGCCAGAATACGAGTACGTGGGGTCAGACTTGCCAGGGGAGTGTCCTAGGGCCCTATCAATCTTTTTGACTATTTGGAAACCAACCGATCTGAAGGATCTGAGAGATTCGACTTCGCCGGCGAAGTCAGTGTTGAGAAGAGAACGGGATGTTCACGTATCGATTATGAGTTCTCAGACGATGATGGCTAGTACAGTGATAAAACCGTGACGTCGGTGTCAGGTTGAAAAGTTCATCAGAACACAGGGAGTGTTGTAAATGCGGTACAAACACTTCAACAATATATTATTGTATTATTGCATAAACATATTATTATTGCCATCGACCGGATGCTAATTCAGACTCCAGCCTGCTATTGCTAAAATTTATAATCAATACCTGACCCGGGAAACGAACTATTTATTATAATTTACACCAAATCTATTCCACTGAAAAGTTATGCGCTTAACAACAAACTACAATTCACTTTTATTAATCAATATGACGAGAAGAGATAAATTTGTAAAGTCTTACTCAATAACTAAGAATAGACGCGGTCAAAATCGTAAAGAATCAATCAATCTAAGCGTAGATTTGTTACGATTACATAAATATGAATGCTACGTTACTACGTTCTATACAGCGCCTTCTTGACAGGAACATTATCTGTATGTAGAGAATTGTAATGGTAGGCCTCTTTTGCAGGTGCCGCCTGGGGAAGTACCACACCTTTGCCAGTTATTCATCCGCCAAGCAGTAATGTGCAAAAATTACTGTGTTCCGATCTGAAGGGCAATGTTACCAGCGAAATTACTGGGCATGACGAGTTTCAATAACTAATATCTCAGGGTGAGAGGCACAGTGCAGTGTCGCGCAGGATTTTGAATTTTAAAACACTGGGTGGCACTGTGTCTGATATGGGCAATCATGATGATTACCATCAAGCACTTGATTTGCTCGTCTTGTCACTCATTATCATAAAAAAAATGGTCTCGGGTATCGTGTACAATCTAATTTCCATACGTCCATAGCCGCAAATAAGTTTAGTGCTACGTTCTATAACAGCAGGAATATTATCTGTATTTAGAGAATGGTCCCGGGTATCGTTACTATTCTCATTCCCATACGTCTATAGCCGCACATACAGCGCCCCCGTGGAAACGGGAAACATTTTTTTATGTATACAGATAATAAAATTATATTTCTAATACGTCACACCTAATGAAAGTTGTAAGACTGTAGCAGAATTGGCGTCGATCCAAATCATGAATTATAATCTCAACTCGATTGCTTTTCTAAAAGGAACGATGTATTTATTATTTTTGAGTCAATATTTCAAACTATTAAGACTATTGATTATTAATCCATTCTACTAGTGTTATAAATGCGAAAGTTTGTGAGGATGGATGGATGGATGTTTGTTACTCTTTCACCAAAACTACTAAACCGATTTGGTTGAAATTTGATATGTAGATAGTTTAGACCCTGGAATAACACATAGGGTACTTTTTATTGCGATATTCTCATGGGAACGAAGACTATACGACTAGAAGTCATTGTTGGGAAATATGATTCCCCGTTGAACCGAGCCTCTGTTATTGATACTTATTGAATAATTTCGTTTTATCAGTGAGTGATCGAGGAAATTGTTGTTGTACTTTTATTTAAGTCTGATGTTTTGTATATACCAGCACTATCTAACATAAACATACATTCACGCCTTTTTTCTCGAAGGGGTAGGCAGAGGTGTACCCAGGACTCAGTCCCATAGTAGATACACCCACATTTCGCCAGTTTTTTGGTCCCATGTAATAGGGGGCGAGCCTATTGCCATCTACCGGGCACAGTTCCAGACTCCAGGCAGTTATTGAGATAATTCCTAATGGAAAAATCCAATATTTAACACTAAGTTTTTTACACTGTACTGAAATTTGATATTTATTATATAAGTAGGATTTAAGCCGTGTTATTTCGAAGTTTGATTTTTTCTCTTGAAACGCATGCATGGATAGATTGTGATGCGGATTTGTTTGTTTAAAAGAATAGAATAGAATAGAAAACTTTTATTGGTATCACAACTAGTACAAAAAACAATAAAATCACATATTATAACTAGAAAATGTGTAACAATTGGCGGCCTTATATCTCAGTGATGTCTGACAAAGAGCTGGCGTAATCGATATAGTTATATTTTTGTGTCAGGCGTTGCCTAATTTTTTTGTGTTTCTTGTTTTGTGATGATGATTATAAAATATGTTTGAAATCATAAATAAATATTACTTAATATGTTGTTATCTTCCATGTGAAAGCTTGAAATTTTATAATAACGTTATCGATATATATTTTAACGCCATCTATTGACACTACGGAAAACTTCATAGTTCAGCTACTTGACGCTAGATGGCATGGATCGAAACATTCAATAAATAAATACAAATAAAATATCTTATTAAAAAAATGTTATCATAATTGTTATAATAAATCTAAAATCCCTTATTTATAGTTGTAAATAAACATTGGTTACCTATAATATAATATTTTCAATAGTCTAGTTTTTAATTAATATATATTATTATATTGTGCATTTTTAACATTCTTATAATAACACCTAGACATATTATTTACTGTGTACTTAATGTGTAATTTGTTATATAGAATATTTTTAATCAATGTAATTATTGATGTAGGTACATTTAACAAAGTCATATTAGGTACTTCTTATTTAAATAAAATTTGTGTTCTTCCTTGTATACCTATACTAGTTTTCAAAAGTATCCGCCAGGGGCGCCAGTGGTAATCCTATATTATAAATTATAATTGCAAAAGTTTGTGCGAAGATGTTTCACTGGCGTAGTCTTCGTTCCCGCGGGAATATTCGGGATAAAAGTACCCTATGTGTTATTCCAGGGTCTAAACGATCTACATACCGAATATCAGCCCAATCGATTTAGTAGTTTTGGTGTGCAAGAGTAACAAACTTTCATCTATCCATCCATCCATTCATACCCTCACAAATTTTTACATTTATAATATTAGTAGAAAGAAGTACTAGCTTTGCCCTGCGGTTTCCCAGATAACAAACCTATCTTATAACCTTTGTACTATTCCAGAGTCTAATAAATATAACATATACAACTAAATATACAGGGTCTATCTACATACCAAATTTAAGCTCAATTTCAGTCTCCAATTTCAGGCTCAATGACTGCCTCCGTGGCGTAGAGGGCGCATGCTCGACTGCCAATCAAGAGGTCCCGGGTTCGATCCCCAGGTCAGGCAGTGTTAAATATTGGGTTTTTCCCTTAGGAATTATCTCAATAACTGCCTGGAGTCTGGAACTGTGCCCGGTAGATGGCAATAGGCTCGCCCCCTATTACATGAGACCAATAACATACTGGCGAAATGTGGGTGTATCTACATGGGACTGAGTCCTAGGTACACCTCTGCCTACCCCTTCGGGAAAAAGGCGTGAACGTATGTTATGTTCAGTAGTTACAGCGTGATAACGGAACAAACAATTAATGAACAATGAAGGGCAATGTTACCAGCGAAATTACTGGGCATGATGACATTCAACAACTCATATCTGAGGGTGACAGGCGCAGTGCAGTGCAGCGCAGAATTTTAAATTTTAAAACACTGGGTGGCACTGTGTCTGATATGGGCAATCATGATGCTTACCATCAGGCACCTGATTTGCTCGTATTGTCACTCACTATCATAACAAAAAACAAACACACAAAAAACAGCGCTAGATGGCGTTGGGATCGAGTAACTAAAACACTAACTAGAACACGCTAGCGTATTGTTAACCAATTACAAAGGTAACATTGTACTGAGGCTTAAGATTTTTAATATTAGTGTAAGTTAATAAAAAGAAATAAAAACCATAACATACAATCACGCCTTTTTCCCGAAGGGGTAGGCAGAGGTGTACCCAGGACTCAGTCCCATAGTAGGCACACCCACATTTCGCCAGTATGTTATTGGTCCCATGTAATAGGGAGCCTATTGCCATCTACCGGGCAGTTCCTGACTCCAGGCAGTTATTAAGATAATTCCTAATGGAAATATAATTTAACACTTTGCCTGACCTGGGGATCGAACCCAAGATCTCATGATTGGTAGTCGAGCTTGCGCCCACTACGGCATAGATTTTAATATTAGTTAGATATTAAAAGATGTTATAGGACAGCCTCGATAGCTCAGACGGTAGTAACTCTGCTTTCTGTGCCGTAGGCCCCGGGTTCGATCCCCGGCCAGGTCAAACATTTGTGTGCATGAACATGTCTGTGTTGATCTGTCCCTGTGTGTTTTAAGCTTATATAAGTATGTATATCAGTCATCTGGTTACCATAGTACATAAAGGCTTCTAGCCTAGTTTGGGACCAGATGACTATGTGTGTGGAAGTTGTCTCATATTGTTATTATTATTTAATAAAATAAATAAAACAATTCATAATAATTGCAAATATAACTATAATTTCATTTCATTGATATTACACACTTTAAATCACATAATCGTTCTAGTTTTAACTAAACACTAAAAAAAACCACTAATTCTTAAAACCTACCAAGTCATTTGAAACGCCGCGTGTCGATGGACCGTTAATGAGCAGATTTTTGCACAAAATTAGGCTTGTTAAAACAACGTAACTAGTAACTTAATAAGAACGACGATTTAAATTTATTTCGATACGTTTTTAAGGAATCAAACGATAGGTAAGGCGTCAATCAATATCGTCAATAATGACTCATGGAAACGGCGATCTCTTAGCAGTTTGACACAATCCTATGGAAAATCTACCAAATCTATGTTTTGTATTCCCCTGTTTCCTCCAAATATAGTAAACCTATTTGATATATTTATATTCTGATATTTTAAAGATGAAGTGAAGTATGTCCCTATCATTTTATTTTTGTTTATTAACTCTACATTGTTTTGTAGTGAACGTCTAATTGCGCGTGAAAACCTGCGATTTTTAGAAGTTCACTATGAAATAACCGAGAGTTTATAAGAGAAATTAAAATGACAGGGACATAGGTTACTTCACTATAAAAATATCAGAATATAAATTTATAGAATGGGTTTATTATATTCGGAGGAAACAGGGGAATACAAAACATCGATTTGGTAAAATTTTCAAAGGATTGTGTCAAATTTAGAGACCAAGTCATTCAATTTTAATATAAACTTCAGTAGGTATTAACTCATTTCTTTTGATATTATTCTGCAAAAATAGTCAAAAACAGTCCAAATAATATAAATTAAAAACTAAATAATGCATTTACACACAATGAAAATCTACCTTTCGAATAAACTATTTTGCTTAAAACATCTATTCCATCAAAAATTAAAAAATTACAAACACACACTTCGTAAAGGTAGATTTTTACATTACAGAAAAAATGTGTCCGACATTTTTTTTTTATTTTACAACAGCCGTTGAAGAAATAGGAACCATAGAGTTTTGTTCTACAACTAATTAATGCAATTTGAAATTGTTTTTTTCTATTCTAATAGATCGATCTTGGTCGATGGTTTTGGTACATACAGATTACATTTTTAATATGTTTAAAAACTTAAAAAAAAAGAATAACATTTTGGTGACTCAAAAATCGCGTAATACAAAATATTTCAAATTTGAATTTGAAATCAATTATTTAGAGAAATAATAAAATATCTCAATAAATGCCGTAAAGCAGTTAGAGTGAAAATAAGTTTAAAGGGATCATCCAAAAAAGTTTAACTAAATTATGGCAATTATAATTAAAAGTCATTATGTTTTTCACTGGGTTTTTTACAATTTTATACTAAAATTTAAAAGATACTAATGTTAAGAAAGTAGAAAGTGACTAAAGTTTTGAGGTTATACTAAGCTCTTTAGCTTTTAAGGGTTTACAACATATTTTAATGCAGTAATACTAATAATGTGCACTGGATTTTTACCTTTTTAACCTAAAATTCAGTAATATTAAAAAAATGACTAAAGCTTTGAGGATTATACTAAACTTTTTCGTTTCTAGGTCTTGAAATATATGCTTATATGCAAGATTAAGAGGCCGCTTAAGCAAACGGGCTACATTGTAAGTATTACAATAAATAAGGCGTTTTATAAGCGCAGCGTGGGTTTTAAATGAAAACTTAAGACGAATTGGTCTAAAAAATAAATTAGTTTTGAGCTTTCTCTGTATGTTATTGATTTATTTAAAATACTTTCATACTTAATTTTTCTGTTATTTAATTAAAATAGTTATAATAAACATATTTAACGGACTGGCCTTTTAAAAGTTACAAAGAAATATAAAAAAAATACATAATTTCAAGCCAATGCAACTATTAAATTATGTTTATTTCGTTAACATTTAGGTAATAATGATTGTTTAACATGTTTCTATTTATTTTAATATAACAACCACATACAGAGAAAAATTACCTACTAAAAATCTACCCAGTCAATAGTTAAACAGGAAAAATAGAAAAAAAAACCAACGCGATAAAAAAAATGTACAGAAATATATAATCTATATATTTTAGGGGTTTTATACGAATACAAAAAACTATCATTACATGGAAACAAAAAAAAAACTTCTATTCGTACATACTTGCTCCTTTTGACTAAATTGATAGTCATTTATTTTTAAATAATTTTGAAAAACTAAAAATAAAAAATGTACCACAAAAATCTACCTACTACAAGATCTAACCATAGAAAGAATACATACAGAAGGCACGTTGGTTCTCAATTCTTTCTCCAAATTACTTTCTCAGAATTAAATGCAAATTATAAGTATCTTTGGGCAAGGCTACACACGCTGGCTTTTGTCTTAAATCTTCAAGATTCTCAGCTTTAACTTCAAAATCTTGTACAATATTAGCAAACATTGTAAATGACATGGTCGTGACCAGCGTTTGACCAATACACGTCCTTTTCCCTATACTGAAGGGCAAGAAATGCGGGATGTTCTTTTTGACACTAAAAACCTCCTTTTCGTCGCTTTTCCGGCACTTTATTTCTGAATCCGATTCCATTCCGGAATCGCATTGAGAATTCCGGCGCGCGCGGCTTTTCCTCCGCTCTAAAAAGCGAGAAGGATTAAAAGTTTCCGGCTCTTTCCAATATTGATCAGACATGTTCAGCTCGTAATTGTTAATGAAAACGATAGTTCCTTTTTCGACGCCATATCCTGAGACTATGGCGTCTTCTGTAGCTACATGCGGTACGATAGGAGAAGAGGCATATCTCAGACATTCCAATATAGTCGCTTCAGTGTAAGGTAAGACAGATCTATCACTTAAACCGACAGCTCGCTTTCCTTTAGTGACACTGTCAATTTCAGCGCGAATCTTTCGTCCGACTTCCGGATCTCTAGCGACAGCAGTTAAGGCAAGCATAACTAAATTCCCAACAGAAGAATGACCGCCTAAGAAGTCTTCCAACATGAAAATGATAGTGTTTCTGTCAACTGTCGGATCGTCATGCAAAACGCGTAAGAGACCGTCGAGGAAATCTTTCTCAGGTGCATCTACATCTAAACTTATTTCCCGTTGCTCGACGATTCGTGATAAGATGAAAGACCGGATTTCTTGCGACCAATTCGACAGTTTATCCATGTGTTTCTTGTAAAATGGCGCTAGGAACGGTAAAAAGTCAACAGCGTAACCTTGGTTGATCTCCCAGAAAATCTCATCGAAATGATCGACGATTTTACGGAATTCCGTATCCGTTTCCGGATCGAATCTAATATTGCACATGTAGTGAGAGAACATGTTCATAGCTGTGGTCATGAGCATGGATTTTATGTTGATTGGGCCGTCGGTAGTGGAAGCAGTTTGCTTTAAAGTTGATAGTAGTTCAATTGACTCGAAAGTAGCTACTGAGCCGATTCGTGCAAAGTTATCAGTGTGCTGTTTGGGTCCGCAGTGTTTCCTTGCAAGGTTCCGCCTTCTGGTTTGGAGGTTAGACCAGTCACATAGCGCCAGAGCTGTGGACAAATGAAAAAATACTTCTTAAGTCTTTAGAAAATAACATTGAAATCGACTTCTAGAATACTGCCTCGGTGGCGTAGTGGGCGCATGCTCGACTGCCAATCAAGAGGTTCGATCCCTAGGTCAGGCATAGTGTTAAATATTGGATTTTTCAATTAGGAATTATCTCAATAACTGCCTGGAGTCTGGAACTATGCCCGGTAGATGGCAATAGGCTCGCCCCCTATTACATGGGACCAATAACATACTGGCGAAATGTGGGTGTAACTACTATGGGGCTGAGTCCTGAGTACACCAAAAGTACAGAAAAAAGCGTGAATGTATGTTTCTACAATATAGGTATCATATAAGTTACCTAAGATAATTAGACAGAAAAAAAATCGAATTCCCATACAAAGCCGTCTCAGAGTTTTCATTCATTTATTTATTCATAAACCTTAATAAATTAATAGTGATTATAATAAACTGTATAATCTTTATATTTTTAGTTAATTTCTTATATGTTTTGTTGTAGCAACTGCATTATAATTATTTTCATAAAAGTTAAATTCTATTTGACGATTAATTATTGTTGGCAAAGCCTTGTTTATTATAAATTATGTTCGCTATTACTCGCATTAATTAATGTTTGAACTATCTTGCATGCTGTTTGCACTTATAAATATAATGGCTTAGCATCTACATTTTATGAACGTTGTAAACTTAAGCCAGGGTGTACATTGCGTTGGTGTTCCAATAAAAATAAAAATCAATGTAAATTTGTCAATTTTATTATATTCTATTATATAATAAATATCAAATTTTGTATTTTGTAGTGGTAGGCCTCTTTAGCAGGGGGCCGCCTGGGGAAGTACCACACCTTTGCTAGTTATTCATCCGCCAAGCAGTAATGTGCAAACATTACTGTGTTCCGGTCTGAAGGGCAATGTTACCAGCGAAATTACTGGGCATGATGAGACTCAAAAACGAATATCTCAGGGTGTGTTTATGAAAAAACATAAGATTAAATTGCCAGTGTTTAGTCGCATTTATAGTCTATAGACTATAAATGCGACTAATGTCACGACTGTTTATAGTCTGTTAGTTTTCATATCTGTACCCATTCGACGTTCGTTCACGTTCGTTCACTCTCTCGTTCGCTCTCTCCTCGTCAATGGTGTGTATAAATTAAATAAATTAAATTCATCCCAAGCTATTCGCCGACATGGGGAGGCCTATGGGAGGCCGCAGTAAAATCAGCCAAATATCATTTTAAAAGAATTATTGGCGAATTGCTATTAACTTATGAACAGTTTAACACTGTAATAGTACAAGTAGAAGGTATATTAAATTCAAGGCCAATGACCCCTATCAACAATGATGTAACAGATTTCACCTACTTAACCCCTGGTCATTTTTTAATCAATCAATCTATGACAGCTGTTCCTGAACCTGAGATAAAATGTAATAACATAAATAATGTAACCTTTTGGAAAAGATGTTCTAAAATACAACAAGACTTTTGGCGTGTATGGCACAAAAGCTATTTGTCTCAAATGTTAAGCCGCCCTAAGTGGCATAAAACCACTCCTAATATTAAGGCAGGTGCATTAGTTTTGTTAATTGGTCTGAATGTGCCCCCACTACATTGGCCTATCGCCATAATAACTAATGTTTTTAAAGGTAAAGACGACCGCGTGAGGTCAGTAGAGGTCAAGGACAAAAGTGGCCACATACACACCAGAGCAATTAACAAAGTGGCAGTTTTGCCCATTTATGATTAAATGTTTTCAAATTTTCCTTAAATCTTAAATACTTATTTTGTATTATGAGGGACGATAAGAGGAAGAGATCTATTTAGTTTCCTTTTATTTATTTTCATTAATAAGTAGCATCACTGTTTAGCTTTGAATTTTTACATGTAAGAGTAGCAATTTCAGTTTAAATTTGTTGACCGAAACAAATTTAAACTTCTATTTCATTGTGTGCGTGATACTATGTATTGTATCAGTTTGTAGCTTCAAATGTCTCGACCCCGAGCAATTGTAAAATCTAGCGCCATTGTTATAGTAAGTAGTTGTACTGCCGGGGGAATTTATGTTTATGAAAAAACATAAGATTAAATTGCCAGTGTTTAGTCGCATTTATAGTCTATAGACTATAAATGCGACTAATGTCACGACTGTTTATAGTCTGTTAGTTTTCATATCTGTACCCATTCGACGTTCGTTCACGTTCGTTCACTCTCTCGTTCGCTCTCTCCTCGTCAATGGTGTGTACATTTGTATCTGTTTGTATCTCCAGTTTAAAACTAATAAACATCGTAACGAATAATAAAGTTTTTTGTTTGTTCTACAACAGGGTGACAGGCGCAGTGCAGTGCCGCGCAGTATTTTGAATTATAAAACACTGGGTGGCACTGTGTCTGATATGGGCAATCATGATGCTTACCATCAGGCACCTGATTTGCTCGTCTTGTCATTCATTATCATAAAAAAAAAATCAAAGAACCAGATTTCTGGACGGTTTCTGGCATAGTTCTATTCTGCGACATGGCTGAAGGCTTCTAAACAGAACCATGAACTTTTGGTTTCATTTTGCATATTCTGAATGTTTCCTAAGTGTGTTAATCCTTAAAGATACAAGTGGCATGAATCTTTTTAAAGTTAATTTATGGTGCACTCTTGCGCGTGTGCAAAACTCCATGTGTGAAGTGTCTGTGTAGTAGGCAGTAGGTAGTTTATCGTGACAGACAGTAATATCGTGACTTTATGAGATTTTTTTTTTATGATAATGACAAGACGAGCAAATCAGGTGCCTGATGGTATCATGATTGCCCATATCAGGCACAGTGCCACCCAGTGTTTTAAAATTCAAAATTCTGCGCAGCACTGCACTGCGCCTGTCACCCTGAGATATTAGTTGTTGAATCTCATCATGCCCAGTAATTTCGCTGGTAACATTGCCCTTCAGACGGGAACACGCAGTAATGTTTGCACATTACTGCTTGGCGGATGAATAACTGGCAAAGGTGTGGTACTTCCCCAGGCGGGCCCTTGCTAAAAAGCCTACCACTACAAATAAAACTACAAAAATTGAGTCGAGTATCCGGGGTGTGGCATAGGTGTCACCCAGGACTCACGGGAATACAAAAACCATAGTTCTCCACCCATATTTCGCCAGTATGTTATTGGTCCCATGTAATAGGGGGCGAGCCTATTGCCATCTACTGGGCACAGTTCCAGACTCCAGGCAGTTATAGAGATAACTCTTAATGGAAAAATGTAATATTTAACATTTTGCCTGACCTAGGGATCGAACGCGGGACTTATGATCGGCAGTCGAGCTTGCGTCTACTACAGCACCGAAGCACCGAGTTTAAAGATACGCGTGTAACAAATTAGGCCATTAAAATTACAATGCTAACTAAAAAATGATAAATTGCAAAAAAAATACGAGCGTACATGACCTTCTAGGAATTTGACACCATCAAAAAAAATTACCAAATCGATGTTTTGTATTCCCCTGTTTCCTCCGAATATAATAAACCCATTCTATAAATTTATATCCTAATATTTTTATAGTGAAATAACCTATGTCCCTGTCATTTTAATTTTTCTTATAAACCCTTAGATTTTTTCATAGTGAACTTCCAAAAATCGCAGATTTACTCGCGTGATTGGACGTTCACTACAAAAAAATTTAGAGTTTATAAAAAAAAAAAAATGATAGGGACATACTTTAATTCATCTTAAAATATCATAATATAAATCTATCAAATAGGTTTACTGTATTCGGAGTAAACAGGGAACACAAAATATCGATTTAGTAAATTTTCCATAGGATTGTGTCAAACTGCTAAGAGGTCTTGAATCATGTTAAAAATCGATTAGCTTGATCTAAGCAAATTGGGTAGGTACCTATGTACCTATAGTTACCAAAAATATAACGATTTATTAGTTTTTCTAATTATAACAGTAAACGTATTTATATTTGAAACAGTATCTAATCTCTACACTTCTTGATTGTAGTGGTAGGCCTCTTTTGCAGGGGGCCGCCTGGGGAAGTACCACACCTTTGCCAGTTATTCATCCGCCAAGCAGTAATGTGCAAACATTACTGTGTTCCGGACTGAAGGGCAATGTTACCAGCGAAATTACTGGGCATGATGAGATTCAACAACTAATATCAGGGTGACAGGCGCAGTGCAGTGCCGCGCAAATTTTGAATTTTAAAACACTGGGTGGCACTGTGTCTGATATGGGCAATCATGATGCTTACCATCAGGCACCTGATTTGCTCGTCTTGTCATTCATTATCATAAAAAAAAATCTCTACACAGAATGCTATTTACTACTTTTTCTTCATTGTTTTATGATAGTGAGTGACAAGACGAGCAAATCAGATGCCTGATGGTAAGCATCATGATTTCCCATATCAGACACAGTGCCGGCGATAAACCGACTGAGAATCATCCTTACTTCCTTTTTCCCCAATAGGGACAACTGTTGTTTTTTTAATTGTTCCACACGTCCCGAGTGGTGACAAGTGGGACAACTTAAAAAAAAACCAGTTGTCCCCATCGGGGATGAAGGAGGACCAGCGGGAATGACCCTTAATATTTTAGTGGAGGACGGTTATGAAACATGGCAGTGTTTTACCAAAACTATGACGCCCTTTTTGGACCCCTAAGAATGTGAATTTTCAAAAATCCTTTAGCACACGTCAAGACAACGAAAAGAACCTACATTCCAAGTTTCAAGTCTCTAAGATCAGTGGTTTGGGCTCTGCGTTGCATGTCAGTCAGTGAGTCATTTAGGATTTTATAATATATAGTGATATAAGTAGATAGGTAGGTAATTAAGAATCTAGGTACTGTCTATAAGTCTAAGCTAAAATACTAGATCATATTACACTTAGGTCACAAAATAGGAAGTGATAATTATGGTTAAGTAATGTATTTAATTACTATTTTGAATTGTGTTAATTTTGGCAACCGAAAAAACTTAGAGCATTCAAAACGCAAGAAGACAAACGTGCTGGCTTACATGAAGAGTTGTTTTTATTTATTGCCTTTATTGAAAAAAGACTAAACAATAGAGCTACCTACTTACTTACCATCTACCCTAACTAAAAACACCATACCATAGAACACTTCGAAAATCCACAGGCAGAAATGTCAGCCTATAGACAATCCAAGTGCTCTAAACCACTGTCAGATGGCAGCGTACCCAAGATGCTGGCGGCATTGCCACGTTGAATAGCAATGCTTATACGTTGGGCCAGATAAACGGCAGATAAATGGCATTTTGATCACGCGTCGCCTCGATCAAGCGCTCAGATAGATTTTTGAAAATGCGGTGAGCTCCCGGACCCCCACGGTCCCAGAGTTTGTTCATAATAATAATTTGAATATATATATAACAGAACGGGTTACCATAATGACACAGCTCGAGTCAGTTCATATGTGTTATGTGGACAACCCATATTGTCACAGTTTCAGGTCGACAAGATTCCTCCGCGGCTCCGACATGAGCTAACGACTGCCCCCTACATAAGTGAACTTCCCCTTTGTGGATGATTTTTCTTAAGACGGTGACACACCAATAATAAACTTGTCAAATGCGTGTTGGGACGCGCATGTGAAGGGCTCCTCACTCTCCATCGTATGTACTAATATAGCTATAGAAATCACGTCTCCTCATCAAATTAATGTACCTTACACAGCAAATTAATAAAAAGACATGTTAGGGAGTGACAAGACGAGCAAATCAGGCGCCTGATGGTAAGCATCATCATTGCCCATATCAGACACAGTGCCACCCAGTGTTTTAAAATTCAAAATATAAATATAAAAAGGGTATGCAGAGGTGTACCCAGGACTCAGTCCCATAGTAGATACACCCACATTTCGCCAGTATGTTAATGGTCCCATGTAATAGGGGACGAGCCTATTGCCATCTACCGGGCACAGTTCCAGACTCCGGGCAGCTGTTGAGATAATTCCTAATTGAAATATCCAATTTATAATACTTTGCATTGCCAATTTATATTGCCATTTCAAAAGAGAGTTAAATAAAATAGGTAACTATTGTAATAAGATATAACAATGTTGAAACAGTAAAGTGTTCTGTAATTAGGTATTTAGGTACGTCTAGGGCGCCTAAGTATTTCTAAGTGCAACTGAAACCTAAGTCATAAAGATAAAGATAGTGGGAAAGGTCACTTATGGTCACTCTAAGCTATCTGCCTACTAGACCGTAAAAGGTATTCGACACGTAACGGTGTACACTTGCCCACTTTTAATATTCGATACTTCAAATATTAATGTCAACTGATTATAACTTGTTTATTGTTTTTTTTTTGTCTGTTTATAATTTCACTAAAATTTTATTTTAATTATGATAATATTTAGATTTAATTTAATTGCTTTTCTGTATTCCGACAAGATGAGATCTTAATTTTTTCTATATGGGACAACATCCACACACGGTCATCTGGTCTCAAACTAGCCTAGAAGCCTGTACTATGGTAACCAGATGACTGATATACATACTTATATAAGCTTATAACACACAGGGACAGATCAAGCAGACATGCTCATGCGCACAAATGTTTGATCTGGCCTGGGATCGAACCCGGGGCCTGCGGCACAGAAAGCAGAGTTACTGCCATCTGAGCCAACGAGGCTATCCTATAACATCCATGTAACAATGTTCATAATAAATCATTTGTATCAAATGTCAAAAAGGTTATTACAGCGGAGCCGAAAAATGAAATTCATTCAAGAACTAACATAACTTATTGGTTTTTGATGCTATTTATTTGATTGCCTCGGTGGCGTAGTGGGCGCAAGCTCGACTGCCAATCATGTCCCAGGTTCGATGCCCAGGTCAGGTAAAATGTTAAATATTAGATTTTTTCATTAAGAGTTATCTCTGTAACTGCCTGAAGTATGGAAGTGTGCCCATGGAAGTATGAAGGCTCGCCTCCTATTACATGGAACAGTAACATGCTGGCCAAATGTGTACCCACTATCAGACTGAGTCCTGGGTACGGTCTGCGGGAAAAAGGCGTTATTGTATATTTTGATAGTATATAGCAAACTATAACTGCTTCATATTAAACTATAATAATTTTGTTGACGGAGATTTATCTTGCTAGGAAACGGTCTAGTGGGACTTAGTCTCAAAAACAACTTTTATTCAGTATAAAAACAAAATGAGCTCATGTCATATGCGTACATTGAATCTAAAGAAAAATTAAGGAGCGGTGTTATGCTCCTGAGGCGTTATCTTTAGGTTGCGTTATCTATGGTCGTATAATATAAGTTAGACACCTATCTAACAAGCTCTAATAAGTTTTAACGTTTGGCGAATGTCGTCGTCTTAGACGCCATTAATTCAGAAAAAAGTAAAAGAAAGTGTTACTATTAAAATCTGAAAAAAATCCAAAATTTAGAATTTTTTTTTTATATTAGGTGTAACACTACAGATCATTAAAATAACTATAATAAAAAATTTAAAAAGTTTTTGCGCATTAAGTTTTGAGGTGATTTTGTGTCAAAAAGACTAGAAAAAGTGTTAGAAGAGACCATTTAAAGTCATATTTTTATGTACTTAGGTAAGTACCTACTACCTATCCATTTTAATTTCTTATATTTATTTTACGAAGTACTTTTTTGTGTCTTGAGTTGAATCAATCTAATTGAGGAATTTATGAAAAGTTTAAAAAAATAAAAAAATTAAGTTTTATAAAAAATAAATATGTCCAATTTTTAATATATTATTATGTAGATATAACAAAAATTAACAATTATAAAAAAATTACAAAAGTTACACAAATTATTTAAAAAATTGGTCAAAAATCTTATCTTATTGTCATCACATTCATTCTTCATTATTATTACATTAAGTTTTTTTTATGATAGTGACAAGACGAGCAAATCAGGTGCCTGATGGTAAGCATTATGATTGCCCATATCAGACACAGTGCCACCCAGTGTTTTAAAATTAAAAATTCTGCGCGGCACTGCACTGCGCCTTTTATATTTATCCTGATGTTATGTTATCCTGAGATATGAGTTGTTGAATCTCATCATGCCCAGTAATTTCGCTTCACATAAATAAAATTAATAATTAATAATTTATTCACATAAACAAAATACATTAATTACATTAATATTTAAAAAGACATTAAATGCTTATTACAAATATTATTAAACATTGTTTCATACAAATTACCTAAAAAAATAAAACAATGCAGAATAAAAAATAAATAACATTATCCTATTAATTATATGAATACGAAAGTTTATGAGGGCGGATGGATGTTTGTTACTCTTTCACGCCAAAACTACTGAACCGGTTGTGCTGAAATTCGGTACGAAGACGAAAAAATATACATACATTCACGCCTTTTTCCCTAAGGGGTAGGCAGAGGTGTACTCAGGACTCAGTCCCATAGTAGATACACCCACATTTCGCCAGTATGTTATTGGTCCCATGTAATAGGGGGCGAGCCTATTGCCATCTACCGGGCACAGTTCCAGACTCCAGGCAGTTATTGAGATAATTCCTAATGGAAAAATCCAATACTTAACACTGCCTGACCTGGGGATCGAACCCGGGACCTCTTGATTGGCAGTCGAGCATGCGCCCTCTACGCCACCGAGGCAGTCAAAAATATAGTTATTTTTATTCCCCCGGGAACGAAGACAACGCGAGTGAAACCGCGGGGCACAGCTGGAATTATTATAAAATCAAATGATTTTAATTACTTACTTATTTTTTAAACTACTAATTATAATAGTGTGCCATATTATTATAAAAAATCTGCAAGTAAGCGTTATTCATTGACAAGGCCTTCACTAAACCAAATTCAGTGAATCAATGCTACTAGGTCAAAAATATGATGACTTGTCGTAATATGATCTGGAGCCAAAATTCTACTTTATGAATGAGGCTATTTGCGTAATTATTTTTTTGTTTGTTAAATATTGATCTATTATAATTATTATTGAAAATAATTTAGACAGCTTTTAAAATTCTACTTATTGACCAAATGTAATTTACGCCTCGACTACCTCGGTGGCGTAGTAGGCACGTGCTCGTCTGCCAATCAAGAGGTCCCGGGTTCTATCCCCAGGTTAGGCAGTGTTAAATATTGGAATTTTCCATTAGGAATTATCTAAAAACTTCCTGGAGTCTGGAACAGTGCCCGGTAGATGGCAATAGGCTCTCCCCCTATTACATGGGACCAATAACATACTGGCGAAATGTGGGTGTATCTACTATGGGACTGAGTCCTGGGTACACCTCTGCCTACCCCTTCGGGAAAAAGGCGTGAATGTATGTTATGTTATGTTATGTTATAATATTATTATTAAAAATTATGTAGGCAGCTAAAGCGATTCAACTTCATTGAGGCAGCTTTTAAAATTCTACTTATTGACCAAATGTGATTTACGGTACTCTCCTCTCCCTGCACGGTTGTTTGGAAGAGATTTCTTCTAGCGTTAAGACCGCCAATTGTTACACTATTTGTTTTAATGTATTTTTAATATTAAGGATTATTTTTTGTGGTGTACCAATAAAGTGTGTATCTATCTATCTCCTTTATCTTATATGTGAAAGTTTGTGAGGATGGATGGCTGGATGTTTGTTACTCTTTCACGCCAAAACTACTGAACCGATTAGGTTGAAATTTGGAATGTAGATAGTTCAGACCCTGGAATAACACATAGGGTACTTTATATCACGATATTCCCACGGGAACGAAGACTACGCGGGTGGAACCGCGGGGCACAGTTAGTTTTAATATATTACTAATAAAACTAATAATTGCTAGCTGCGGTTTTACCCGCGTAGACAGCGTTCCCGTGGGAATAATAAAAAAGTACTTACCCCCTATGTGTTATTCCAGGGCCTATACTCTTTACATACCGAGTAACAAACATCCATCCATCCTCACAAACTTTCGCATTTATAATATTAGTTGGCAGTTTTAGTAGGACTAAGTTTATTTTTTTTAATAAAGCAGAGTGTGCCTATATTGAAAAAAGACTAAACAATAGAGCTACCTACTTAGTATCTACCCTAACTAAATACACTATACCATAGAACACTTCGAAAATCCACAGGCCGACATGTCTTCCTAAAGACAATAAAAGTGCTCTATAAACTTGACTTTATTATAACATAGCATTACGCCCTTTTTCCGAAGGGGCAGGCAGAGGTGAACCCAGGACCCAGTCCCATAGTGGGTAACCCACCCTTCGCTAGTAACGTTTTTCATTCATTTCATTTCATTTCATTTCATTTATTCATGAACAATAAAACAATTGTATTTGAATAGCATAATAGGCTTAAAATTAACACAAAAAAAAAAACTAACCACAAATCAAATTACTGAAACCTAAATGTCAAAAACATAATAAAATCATTCAAATAAAAATCATTAGGTTAAAATAATTAAATAAAATTAATTCCTAATTTTAAGTCTCATGTATGTAGGAAATGAGAATATTGCCATCTACCGGGGACAGCTCCAGACTCCCGTTGTCATTAATAAAATTCCATATGGATTATGGGTTCGATTGATCGAATCTGGGACCTCATGATTGACAGTAGCACTTGCGAATTTCGTTAGTACTGTTATTTATTTTGTGCCACTAAGCTACCGAGACAGGCTCTGAAGATAATAAGTATATTGTTACACGCGGGGCTAAGGCTGGGTTTTTTAATCACTGGTTAAGTCGACTAATGGTTAAATTTTTTGAAAAGTAGTTAAAATTCTACAAAATTCGTTTTTTCATCCCTGATTGACTATTTTTTCCACACGATTTAACCATTTTTTAGAAATTTAACTATAGTTAGTTTGACAAAAGGTTAACTTAACCGTAACTAACGATCAATAAACTGGCCCTAAGGAGACCCATTCTATAGCTCGTTAATTTTCCTGACGAGCGTAGCGAGGTACGCAACAATGACGGACTTTTCGACCAAGAGCAGTGAAAAGAATATATATAAAATAAAAACAAAACAAAAAATATTTGGAATATTTATTGGGAGTGTAACCAATTAAAAACATTATATTATAAGTAAGTTGGTACATTTTAAACAAATTATGATTTTTTGTGCTTAGTAGATACTAAGCACAAAAATATCTTAATTTGTAAACGTAATGTAAACGTTCAAATTAATTCATAAAAACTCTATACAAATCTGTCTAATTACGTAATTTAGGTACTAATTTTTTTATGATTATCCCCATTAAAAAAATCTCACATCAATGAGTATTTTAACTCAGAATAAAAATTCCAACTTCCAAACAGAACAAAAAAAAATGCTAAGTAAAATAATTTGGCAAAGCGAACTAAACAAATAATACTCACAGTTATTCCTGTCGCCAGCAAAGAGTTTGTGAAACCGCAAGAAGTCTGGACGTCCGCCGAAAAACTTGCCATTCTGGTTCAAAACCTCCCTTATTAGCTCCAAATTGTTGACTACCAAACATTTACTTGACCCTAATTTCAAACTGAAAATATCACCGTAGTTTTTAGCTAATTCCGTGAATGCTTGGAAAGGAGATTCGTGTTTGCCAAGCAGATGTAAATTCCCTATTACTGGCAAAACTGTAGGCCCCGGTGCGATCTTAACTTTTTTTGACGTGGTAGTGTCCCTCGAAAAGAGTTTGTACACCACTAACGCCAAAGCAACCAGTATCAATATGGCACTCATTTTCTAAAAAGAATTTTTTCGAGTGGCCACACCGGTTTGACAGGAGTTTTGGCGGGAAGTAAACGCCGTTTGGCACTGCGGTCGGCAAATGCGCGCGCACGGTTTTATAGTGCGCCATTTGCATTTTTCATTGCGTATTCAGGGAGGGTTTGAGGATGTAGTTTCGGAGATGCAAAGCCATAACATAATATCACGCCTTTTTTCAAATTAAATCTTTAATAAAATGGGCAGTAGTTTTAATAATTATTTAACCTGCATACGAACACTGGAATGTGTTTTAAACGCTTGGAATAAAATTATTTCTCATTAAACTTAATAATTACTCATTGTGACAAATGGGAACCCACCATTCCCTATTGTATAGGTACGCGATGGACGCCATATTTAGGGAGCACTTCGCGGTGACGTCATCGCTAGGACCATCACAATTTAATGTCAACACACGGGTCGGGGTCCGCGGATTTGTTCAGTGTCTCTGCAAAACAGGTGCGGATAATTATTAAGCAAATGACGCGGGGCAAGTCTCCGGGCCACGACGCGCTTAGTGTGGAACATCTTAAACTGCCTCGGTGGCGTAGTGGGCGCATGCTCGACTGCCAATCAAGAGGTCCCGGGTTCGATCCCCAGGTCAGGCATAGTGTTAAATATTGGATTTTTCCATTGGGAATTATCTCAATAACTGCCTGGAGTCTGGAACTGTGCCCGGTAGATGGCAATAGGCTCGCCCCCTATTACATGGGACCAATAACATACTGGCGAAATGTGGGTGTATCTACTATGGGACTGAGTTCTGGGTACACCTCTGCCTACCCCTTCGGGAAAAAGGCGTGAATGTATGTTTTTTTTATGTTTTTTAAAATAAAATAAAAAAAACAATAATTGTGAAACGGTACACCTTAGATTTGATGGACTATGCGAAAATAGCAAATGATTTCTGAAACGCGCAAGCGTTGTGCTTGAACATATAATAACTTTAGCCAGTAACAGTCTATTATTCACGCTCGGATGCTAGACATGTTTGAACTCAGTTTGTTGACAGCCTCGATGGCTCAGATGGTAGTAACTTTGCTTTCTGTGCCGCAGGCCCCGGGTTCGATCCCCGGCCAGGTCAAACATTTGTGTGCATGAACATGTCTGTTTGATCTGTGTCTGGGTGTTATAAGCGTATATAAGTATGTTTATCAGTCATCTGGTTACCATAGTACAGGCTTCTAGCCTAGTTTGGGACCAGGTGACCGTGTGTGGAAGTTGTCCCATAAAAAAAAAAAAAAAAAAAAAAAAAAAAACTTATAACATTTTTGAAAGCTGACTGTTTTTTTAATATTTTGGTCAGCTCTATGCTTCAAATATGGGCCTTCTAGGAAATTGACTCAATCCTATGAAAAATTTACCAAATTGATGTGTTATTGTAGTCCTCTGTTTCCTCCGAATACAGTAAACCTATTTGATATAATATTTATATCTTGATATTTTAAAGTTGAAGTGAAGTATGTCCCTATCATTTTATTGTTTATAAACTATTTTATGGTTTATTACATTTTATGGTTTATAAACTAAGTATATATTTTTTTGTAGTGAACGTCCAATCACGCGAGTAAAACTGGGATTTTTGGAAGTTCACTATGAAAAAACCATGTGTTTTTAAGAAAGAATAAAATGACAGGGACATAGGTTACTTCACTATAAAAATATCAGGATATAAATTTATAGAATAGGTGAAATATATTCGGAGAAAACAGGGGAATACAAAACATCGATTAGATAAAATTTTCATAGGAATCATTCATTCATTTTCATAGGAAGTTCACGATGATAAAAACTTGAGTTTTAAGAAACTAAATTTAAAAGTTTTAATAAGCAGCTAAATGGACGGTAGTTTTAATAATTATTTAAACTGTGACCATACGAACACTGAAAAGTGTTTTAAACGCCTGCAATAAACATAACATAACATACATTCACGCCTTTTTCCCGAAGGGGTAGGCAGAGGTGTACCCAGGACTCAGTCCCATAGTAGATACACCCACATTTCGCCAGTATGTTATTGGTCCCATTTAATAGGGGGCGAGCCTATTGCCATCTACCGGGCACAGTTCTAAACTCCAGGCAGTTATTGAGATAATTCCTAATGGAAAAATCCAATATTTAACACTTTGCCTGACCTGGGGATCGAACCCGGGACCTCTTGATTGGCAGTCGAGCATACGCCCTCTACGCCACCGAGACAGTCAAACTGGAATAAACAATCACTTATTGTAAATTTACCCTGTATAGGTACCCGATGAATTCCATAAAAAAGTTGTTCAATTCAATGAGAAGGGTACAATTGCATGGACTCAAAAAATCGCTAGTTTCACTTCTTTTTATTTCTCAAATGTAAATCCTTTACGAACTTCTGAATCTTATGATTTAATGTTCTATTTCATAAAAGATAAGGTCAAAAATCTATTAACATGTCGTCGGTAAAAAACATACCAGTTCCATCTTTTAACCGATAAAAAACGTTAATATAATAGATATAGCGTTCAAAATCAGTTTTAACAATTTTTAAACATGATTGTCACGGAAAGCGGTTATTGGAAAATTCGAGATTTTTAGTTGACCTCTTTTTAAATAGAAAAAATATTCAGTTTTCCATAGATGTCGTAGATGGACGTTTTTTAAAAAAGTTGACCCTCGTCCGATAAACCTCGACAGATTTTTTTTTATGATAGTGAATGACAAGATGAGCTTATCATGTGCCTGATGGTAAGCATCATGATTGCCCATATGATGACACAGTGCCACCAAGTGTTTTAAAATTCAAAATTCTGCGCGGCACTGCACTGCGCCTGTCACCATGAGATATGAGTTGTTGAATCTCATAATGTCCAGTAATTTCGCCGGTAACAATGCCCTTCATACCGGAACACAGTAATGTTTGCACATTACTGCTTGGCGGATGAATAACTGGCAAAGGTGTGGTACTTCCCCAGGCGGCCTCCTGCAAAAGAGGCCTACCACTACAAAAATAAAAGATAATACAAAAAGATCCTGAGCACTTTTGTTTTAAACAGTATTTGCTCAAGTGTCTTGTCCAAAAAACGGTTGGTTCATAACATTTTTTTCAAAGTGGGAGCGTCCCGGCTGGGAGCGTACCGGAATGGGACCATAACGGCCGGACCCTTTGATACATCCATCCATACAAACTTTCTCCGTTAATATTATTAGGATTCTTTATTACTGTCAACATCGCGCCATTGAACGCACGAAAGTGATTTGTGCTTGGTCCATTCCGACGTAGAAAACTTATTGCTCCGAGTAGTGAGTAGTACCCATTGTGGGAGATTTGGGTTCTGTACCCAAAAGGTGAAGGAACCCAATTACTAAGCCAGTCACAGGACTTATCTTATAAATTGTAATATCTAGTATCAAGGGCGTCGCCAGCCGATGATCAAGGGGGGTGGGGGGGGGGGTTCTAGTCAAGGAATTTTTACCCAAATTCGCCATTTGGGTAGACGGTAGATATAGAACAGGTATTTGCCTATATACAATTTAAAATTACAAATTTCTATGAAACAGAAAAGCCCTACAATCCTACAATTTTGTAGATTTTTTACAGTTTTATAGATTATTATTTTTATGAAATAGGGCCCAGATGGTTCTGTATTTCAAAATACGTGTCTATCCTATAACGGTACTTGAATGTCAACATTGACAATAAAGGCTAAATTTTTTCGATTCTCTAGGGGGGGGCAGCATTAATTTCATAAGCATACGAATTAATGAGTCTTAGTATGCTAATTGCTATGCTATTTGCTAAGACGGTAATTCGCACTTCGCACTTCACACCGACCTGCTATTAATTTTAACGAATTAAATAATCATACACGTTCATTCAATATATGACCCTAATCGCAAGCAAATTAAGATAATAATGTATTAACCGTGCCTACCAAATTGCTAATAAGTTCACTTAAGCGATGAATTCGCTTTAATCATATTTAAACAGCTTTGTTTTTCTACGGATGACATTGACACCTGTGCAGACTCTGTCACCGAAGTAGTGCAGCAAGGCATGGAATGCTTTATTCCAAGCTCTGTTGTGCGCGTCGGAGGCCGCAGTCGTCCATGGTTTGATAAATCTTGTGCGGAAGCGTCACGCTCAAAACAAACCGCCCACAAATCATGGACCGAAGCACAGGCATGTCACGATCCTGATACTGTCATCCTAAAAAAAAAGCTGAATAGTGCGTCGAGGTCCAGCAAAAAGGTCATTGCCAAAGCCAGAGCAGCCCACATCAGCAAAATTGGCGACCAACTAGCCAGTTTTCCTTCTGGAAGTAGAGCTTTTTGGTCTCTTGCCAAGGCTGCTGAAGGCAACTTCTGTCAGTCATCTCTCCCTGCCTTACGCAAGCCGGATAACTCCTTGGCCCACAGCGCTAAAGAAAAAGCCGACCTCCTCGGTTCTCTCTTTGCCTCTAACTCGACACTCGACGATGGGGGTGCCACGCCGCCAATAATCCTGCGGTGTGAGAGTTCCATGCCAGATGTACGCTTCACTCAGAAAGCGGTACGGAAGGAACTCTTGTCCCTTGATGTGCGAAAATCGAGTGGGCCGGACGGTATTCCGGCTATCGTTTTAAAAGTCTGTGCTCCTGAGTTGGCTCCAGTCTTGACACGCCTATTCCTGCTCTCTTATACTACAAGATGCGTACCATCTTCATGGAAAGTCGCCCTGGTCCATCCAATCCCTAAAAAAGGCGATCGGTCCGATCCAGCTAACTACAGACCCATTGCCATTACCTCTCTCCTCTGTAAGGTGATGGAGCGCGTGGTCAACCACCAGCTCCTAGGATACCTGGAGGAGCACCAGCTCATTAGTGACCGCCAGTACGGTTTCCGACACGGCCGATCAGCTGGTGATCTTCTAGTGTACCTCACTCACCGCTGGGCTGAAGCCGTGGAGAGTAGAGGGGAGGCACTTGCGGTTAGTCTGGATATTGCCAAGGCCTTTGATCGGGTGTGGCATAGGGCATTACTTTCCAAGCTTCCATCTTACGGCCTACCTGAAGGGTTGTGCGAATGGGTCACCAGCTTCTTGTCTGACCGGAGCATCAAGGTCGTTGTCGACGGTTCATGCTCTGACAGTAAGCGTATCAATGCTGGTGTCCCACAAGGTTCTGTGTTATCGCCGACGCTATTCATTCTGCATATTAATGATATGCTACATACCAGTGGCATGCACTGCTATGCGGATGATAGCACAGGCGATGCACAGTATACTGGTCGTACCAACGCCCCTCGCGCCGAAGTGGAAGAGTGCAGGAGCAAACTTGTGTCTGAAGTTGAGGCCTCTCTCCAGCAGGTCTCGGATTGGGGTGTACTAAACTTAGTCCAATTCAACCCAACGAAGACACAAGTTTGTGCGTTTACCGCAAAAAAAGCCCCATTTCTTGTAGCCCCTCGGTTCCAGAACACTCCTCTCAAGGTTTCGGAGAGCATCGGAATTTTAGGCGTCGATATTTCTGTAAATGTACAGTTCCGTGGTCATATTGCAAGCAAGGCCAAGCTAGCATCTAAAAAACTTGGTGTGCTGAATAAGGCGAAGCGGTACTTTACGGCGAGCCAGCGACTGTTGCTTTACAAAGCGCAAGTTCGCCCTCACGTTGAGTACTGCTCCCATCTTTGGAACGGAGCACCCAAGTACCAGCTTGACCCGCTAGATGCTTTACAGCGTAGAGCTGTCAGAATAGTCGACGACCCCAAGCTTACCGAACACCTAGAACCACTCAATATGCGTAGAGACATCGGGTCTCTTAGTGTTTTTTACCGCATTTACAACGGGGAGTGTTCTGAAGAACTTTTCAATCTAATACCGGCGTCACGGTTCTATCACCGTACTAGCCGCCATCGCTTGAGAGCTCATCCGCACATAATCGATACGTGGACGTCGCACACTGCGCGATTTTCTCGTTCTTTTCTTCCGCATACGTGCAAACTGTGGAATGATCTCCCTGCTGCAGTCTTTCCGTTGAGCTACAACATGGGGCTCTTCAAAAGGAGAGTTAATAAAGTCTTGAAGGGTCGGCAACATACTGGCAATACCCTTGGTGTTGCAGGTATCCATAGGCGGCGGTGACCGTAAAACATCAGGCGGCCCGTCTGCTTGTTCGCCACCTATGGCATAAAAAAAAAAAAAAAAAAAAAAAAAAAAATTCACAAAATTTCGCAATTTCATTTAATTTGCTAAATGCTAATAAAGCATACGCATGCTAACAATCGAATGCTAATTAATCCATCACTATGAAGGAACCCAATTACTAAGCTTCCGTGTCCGTCCGTCTGTCACAGGATTATTATCTTAAAAACTGTAATATATATCTAGACACTTGTATTAGACTACTATGCCATTAAGGGGCCATCCATAAAGTACGTCACACGAATTTCATGATTTTTTGAGCCCCCCCCCCCCGTCCTTGTCACAGGTGGTCACATTTCTGAGACCCCCCCCTACCTAGTGTGACGTCACATGTTTACAATTTCACATCGAAAAATTATTAAATTAAAACAGCAGTTCCGAAATTAGTTTTATTTCCATTTAAATTAAGTACTTTTTTTATGAAATTTTCAGGAAATATATTTTATATTAATTAATATTTCAAATTACGCGATTAGTACCTATAGATATATTAGATTTTGAAATGTGTGATGTCATGAAACTTAGGACCCCTCCCACCCCTTTACACAATATCACACTTTGTCGACTCCCTGCCCCCCTTTACGTGTGACGTACTTTATGGATGACCCCTAATTATAAGTTGACAAAATATGTGATGTAAAATATCCGACATCGGATTTAATCGGATACCGATTTGATACCAAAGTAATCGAAAGAAAGAAAGAAAGAAAGAAGAACGTTTATTCGACGCTTATAGGTAACATTACATACATACATACACAATCACAAGATATTATTCTAAAGTATAGGTGAAACTAATGGAAGGTACCTAACATTATATTACACACACGAAATGAACAACAGTGTGACAATAAAAAATAAAAAAAATGATAAAAAAAATAGCAAACTCCTAGAAAAAAAAAATTTAGTTTTTAGTTCCGATTTTTTAGTGTCAAAAACAACATGCACAGTGCACAGTGCACCGCCCTCCCGCCCGCAAAATTGCATGCAAAGAGGAAATGCTATTAGGTATTATTTTTGTTAGTGGACCCAGAGACGCTGGACTCTGGGTCCAGCGTTCAGCGAAGTAACATCTCGAGGAGCGGCGTCGTACTAACATTTGTCGCCCTTACAGCGGAGTCAGAGTCTATTTCCTGATGATGCGTCGTGTAGACGAAACACGTGTCGATATATGAATGGTGTCACTAACTACAATAATACCTAATAGCATTTCCTCTTTGCATGCAATGTTGCGGGCGGGAGGGCGGTGCACTGTGCATGTTGTTTTTGACACTAAAAAATCGGAACTAAAAACTAAACTCAAACTCAGATTTATTCAAATAGGTCATAATCTGACACTTTTGCACGTCAATGAAGATTAACAGTACTGAGTCTACCGTGCGTTCGGAAAGATACCTACTAAATATTCTTGTTCTAGGAGTTTGCAATGGAGTTCCGAAAAGTAACGCCAAATTCAATCAATCAAAAAAAAATAGTTTGATACAAAGAGAAAGGAAATAAAAAAAATATATGATTTGGTACCTAATACCTACTCAAGTACTAAATAGGGGGGAAATTGTGTGCCAGTGTCAGTCACCATAAAGTCGCCGAAAAGGCACTGACTCAGCGTTGTGCTGAGTCTGTAAGTATATTATGTAAGTTTCGAGTTAATTTCCACTATTAATTTATTAAAATTCGACAGCCTCGTTGACTCAGACGGTAGTAACTCTGCTTTCTGTGCCGCAGGCTCCGGGTTCGATCCCCGGCCAGGTCAAACGATTGTGTGCATGAACATTTGAACATGTCTGTTTGATCTGTGTCTGTGTGTTAAAAGCGTATATAAGTATGTATATCAGTCCTCTGATTACCATAGTAGAGGCTTCTAGCCTAGTTTGGGACCAGATGACCGTGTGTGGAAGTTGTCCCATATTATTATTATTATATTAAAAGGCTGATTAAAAAAATCAGCTCGTAAAAATTATTATAAATTATTTATATTTATAGATTATTTGTATCGATCTACATATTGAAGTTCATTACTGGACGTATATTATATGTTAAGGTACAACGCTAGCGCGATTCAGAAATCACTTGTTACTTAGAAGCGCCATCTAGTTTGAATACGTGTAAGCTTTCTATTGATGTATACCGCGCACAATATTTGCATTATGCCAATAGTAATATTATTTTTGCCAATTGTTACATTATATGCTATAATTGTATATTTAAATTTAAGGTTTCATGTTTGTAGTGAAATAATAAAGAGTTAATTTCTTTTTTTTTTTATGATAATGTGTGACAAGACGAGCAAATCAGGTGCCTGATGGTAAGCATCATGATTGCCCATATCAGACACAGTGCCACCCAGTGTTTTAAAATTCAAAATTCTGCGCGCCACTGCACTGCGCCTGTCACCCTGAGATATGAGTTGTTGAATCTCATCATGCCCAGTAATTTCGCTGGTAACATTGCCCTTCAGTACACCGGAACACAGTAATGTTTGCACATTACTGCTTGGCGGATGAATAACTGGCAAAGGTGTGGTACTTCCCCAGGCGGCCCCCTGCAAAAGAGGCCTACCACTACAAAACAACCACTACAAATCTATCTATCTATCTAATATTTTCTTTTCAAGTAATATAAATAATATATACATAATATATTATTTGCCAATTTTTTTTAAATATTATTTGAATTTCATTTTCAGGAAATGGATTAAATGGATCGAAGCTAATTCCTGTGGTTTTAATTTTATTTATATTTAATTCTAAGTAGCCGCAATCAAAAGCAATTCTTTGCATTATTATAAAATCTTAAATGACTCACTGACTGACATGTAACGCAGAGCCAAAACCATTGGTCCTAGAGACTTGAAACTTGGAATGTAGATTGCTTTAGTAGTCTGGACGTGTGCTAAGAAAGAATTTTTGAAAACTCACATTCTAAGGGGTCCAAAAAGGGTGTCAAAGTTTTGGTATAAAACACGCATATTTCACAATTGCGAGTGGCTCGCGCCCTATTACATGGGACCAATAATATACTGGCGAAATGTGGGTGTATCTACTATGGGACTGAGTCCTGGGTACACCTCTGCCTACCCCTACGGGAAAAAGGCGTGAATGTAAGTAACCTATGTCCCTGTTATTTTATTTTTTTTATAAACCCTTAGTTTTTTCATAGTGAATCTCCAAAAATCCCAGTTTTACTCGCGTGATTAGACGCACAATTTATAATTTTAAAACACTGGGTGGCACTGTGTCTGATATGGGCAATCATGATGCTTACCATCAGGCACTTGATTTGCTCGTCTTGTCATTCATTATCAAAAAAATATATTAATTATTAATGAAATGAAGGCTAAATAACTGTGCTCCGTGGTTTACATACATACCCGCTTAACCTGCATAGTATTCGTTCCCGTGGGAATATCTGGTCTAACCAAAACTGCGCTAGACTGAGGATAGTATCGTCTCCTTCCTGTGCTTGCTTTATTATATTTATATTATAGGACGGTATATTAACCCTATTTCAACATTCAAAAAATCTCTAATAATATCATCTTGTAGTGGTAGGCCTCTTTAGCAGGGCGCCGCCTGAGGAAGTACCACACCTTTGCCAGTTATTCATCCGCCAAGCAGTAATGTGCAAACATTACTGTGTTCCGGTATGAAGGGCAATGTTACCAGCGAAATTACTGGCCATGATGGGATTCAACAACTCCTATCTCAGGGTGACAGGCGCAGTGCAGTGCCGCGCAGAATTTTGAATATTAAAACACTGGGTGGCACTGTGTCTGATATGGGCAATCATGATGCTTACCATCAGGCACATGATTTGCTCGTCTTGTTACTCACTATCATAAAAAAAAACAATTATAGAAAACCGAATTAACTTAAGAACTACAGAGCATGGTCATGTAGCCGCGTGTTGCGGTATTTGTAATCCGAAAATAATATAAAACAGGATATAGGACCTATAAGCAGTTTGACACAATCCTATGGAAAAATTACTAAATAGATGTTTTGTTTTCCCCTGTTTCCTCCGAATACAGTGAACCTATTTGATATATTGATTGTGGCCTGGTGCTAATAGGGCCAATAGCAATAAATCATTATTTTCAGTAATGAGCGTTATAACAATGAATCAGCATACATAGTTATTATTTAGGTGTTATATTGTAGTATGGCAAAAATATTTTACTTTTAATTGATTTATGTTTTTAAGAAGATTTATGAATTAAATTCTAATTTTTATCGGCTTAAGTATACTCCAGCCCATTTAAGATTTTTTTTTTACTTAATTGTATGAAAGCGCACACTACATTGGCTTTTTTTACATAGTAACTTTTGAAAGATTGTTAATGCACTAACGCCCTTTTAGCACAAAAAAATATCATACTTTTACAATAAACTGGCATTACAATCTCGTTTCTCACATAAACGTTACATTGGCCCTTTTAGCACCAGGCCACAGTAATTAATTATTAATTTATATCGTGATATTTTGAAGTTGAAGTAAAGTATGTCCCTATCATTTTATTTTTGTTCATAAACTACATTTTTTTGTAGTTGACGTCGAATTACGCGAGTAAAACTGCGATTTTTGTAAGTTCACTATGAAAAACCAAGGGTTTATAAGAAAAATTAAAATGACAGGGACATAGGTTACTTAATGATAACAATATCAGGATATAAATTTATAGAATGTGTTAATTAATTATATTCGGAGGAAACAGGGGAATACAAAACATCGATTTGGTAATTTTTTCATAGGATTGTGTCAAATATCTAGAAGGTCCATAACAATAAAATATTGTAGTTTGTGGAATATAGCAGTTTGCGAAGAATTAGAGCGTATACGAGCTGTGAGCTGATCAAAATGTTAAAGTAACAATCAGCTTTCAAAAACTTTTTATTTCAAACATGAACATTAATTTAAATCCATACGACCGTGAATTAAAAAGCCGTTACTGGCTGAAGTTCTTATAATATGTTCAAGCACAACGCTTACGCGTTTCAGAAATCATTTGCTACTAAGCAGCGCCATCTAGTTTAACAACGAGTAAAAACAACCCTTTTCTCATAGTCCATCAGATCTAAAGTGTACCGTTTCACAATAATTGTTGTTTTGCCATGTTTGATGTATTTTAATTTATATTTAGAATTTTATATTTTATGATAAAATTCATAATTGCATAGTTGCATGTTGCATTACCTTCGCTGCAAGAAGGTAATTGAAATTTGGTTGAAAGATAAGACGTCAAACGGTACTTCTGAGATTTGATGGACTTTTGCCCATAAAAGCGTACGCGGTCTTTTATTTATTTATTTATTGATCGCCAACACAATATACATTTTTAAATTCAAATAAAAATTAAACTATTACTAAACTTATACATGATTAATGTTATTGCAATTACAGGCGAAGACAGCATTTATTAATATATTGGGCGAGTTACGACCAAGGAATTTATCTAAGGACTAAGGTAGGTATTTGACACAATCCTATGGAAGAATTGCCAAATCTTTTGCATTCCCGATTTCCTCCGAATATTATTAACCGATTCTTTAAAGAAAACGAGCTTGAAATGCAAGGAAGCTAGAAAAACTACTTATTTCTATTGACAGCCTCGTTGGCTCAGATGGTAGTAACTCTGCTTTCTGTGCCGCAGGCCCCGGGTTAGATCCCCGGCCAGGTCCAACATTTGTGTAATTTATGCTTAAACTGTCTGATCTGTGTCTGTGTGTTATAATGTATATCAGTCATTTGGTTAACATAGTATACAGGCTTCGAGCTTAGTTTGGGGCCAGATGACCGTGTGTGGAAGTTGTCCCATATTAATATTATTACCTATTATGTCATTCATATCCGCAGTCTCAGTACGGTACGGTTTACAAAATTAGGCAACTACAGATATAGCCATGGCGAGATTAGTGTACTTTGCATATTTCCACGGGTTGATGTCATATGGGATTCTGTTGTGGGGGTCAGCCGATATAGAAACTATCTTTATACTACAAAAACGTGCGATTCGTGCCATCTATGATTCGTCCACGCGAATCCCTTAGATTTTTTTAAAGAAATAAACATTCTGACCCTACCATCCATATAGACATCTATGAGATCGTTTTTTTTATGATAGTGAGTGACAAGACGAGCAAATCAGGTGCCTGATGGTAAGCATCATGATTGCCCATATCAGACACAGTGCCACCCAGTGTTTTAAAATTAAAAATTGTGCACGGCACTGCACTGTGCCTGTCACCCTAAGATATTAGTTGTGTTGGAACACAGTAAAGTTTGCACATTACTGCTTGGCGGATGAATAACTGGCAAAGGTGTGGTGTGGTACTTCCTCAGGCGGCCCCCTGCAAAAGAGGCCTATCACTACAAGACACACAACACTACAGCTTTACCGGGTAGTGGTGAGCGCAGGAGGCGCTCGACACAGTTTAAGGGCGACTAGCACAAGGGCACCTAGACGGTACGAACCTCGGCTTGGACCGTCGCCAGAATACGTGGGGTCAGACTACGTACTACGTGGCGAAGTCGGTGTTGTCATTGTATGAGTTGATATGGTAAACACCCCACTCTTTGACACAGTACCGACATAACATTGTTCGACATTAGAAAATATCTAAATAAAATAAGAATAAGCCTTTGGAACGCATTATGCATATGGAACGTATACCTATTACGTCATCATCATCTCAGCCGTTGGTAATCCACTACTGAACATAGGCCTCCCCCATAAAGGGGGGTTTTGCCAATACTCGACACGCCTGGCAGGCGGGTTTTCAAGCGCAGTTCGATGGTTTTTTGCAGAGTACGCTGCTGCCTACTCTGGATCTGTTAACTCTTAGCCGGCTCTTACGGCAACCACGGGGAGAGAGGGTGGAGTACTATTCTAAAGCCGGTAACTCCACGGCGTGTTTCATGTATATTTTACTGTCAATAAAAAGTTTTTATCCATATCTTATCTATGTTTTAAGCATGTACCAATTACATGGACTATCTATCTATGGTTGCGAAAGACGTTTCATATATTTGGCCATTTTGAAGAAAATAACGTATGTATTCCTAAGTGTCGACCGTCAAAGATCTCCATTAGAAATACCAAAAATATTAACGAAATCACTGAGAAGGTGAGTGATATTTAATATTACCCATAACTTTTGACCGTTTTGCTTTATTGAAAACTAGCTGTGCCCTGCGGTTTCCCACGCGTTGTCTTCGTTCACGTTATAAAAAGTCCTTTTTATGTTATTCCAGGGTCTAACCTATCTATTGTAGCCATGCCTTTTCCATTTAATAATACTCACCGAAAGGAAAGGGATACTTTACTCATGAGTATTTCTGGTCGGCGGTGTACTTATAGGAGAATAAAAAATTGAACTTACTGTACTTTATAATATATTAATAATAAATTTATTTATTTCACAACAGTTATTTACAACATTTAGTACATAATTAAGCACAATAACATTGAAGCAAAGGCGACTTTTACATTGGAGATGGATATACGTTTTATTCTCATAACTTTAAAACATGGACCAAATGTACTTAAGACTGTTGACATAGGTTTTTTTTTTATGATAGTGAGTGACAAGACGAGCAAATCAGGTGCCTGATGGTAAGCATCATGATTGCTCATATCAGACAGTGCCACCCAGTGTTTTGAAATTCAAAATTCTGCGCGGCACTGCACTGCGCCTGTCACCCAGAGATATGAGTTGTTGAATCTCATCATGCCCAGTAATTTCGCTGGTAACAATGCCCTTCAGACCGGAACACAGTAATGTTTGCACATTACTGCTTGGCGGATGAATATCTGGCAAAGGTGTGGTACTTCCCCAGGCGGCCCGCTACAAAAGAGGCCTACCACTACAAAAACCTGTAAATAAACTTAATATACTTTTAAAACCATGACTGAAGGGCAATGTTACCAGTGAAATTACTGAGCATGATGAGATTCAACAACTAATATCTCAGGGTGACAGGCGCAGTGCAGTGCCGCGCAGAATTTTGAATTTTAAAACACTGGGTGGCACTGTGTCTGATATGGGCAATCATGATGCTTACCATCAGGCACCTGATTTGCTCGTCTTGTCATTCATTATCATAAAAAAAAATACATACAAATATACATACTTATTATTATGCATACTTACATACATAGATAGATACATAAATATACATATAATATAAATATATTAAGATTATTTAACATAATATTGTAATTCATACCTTAGGAATAATTGTAAAAACTTTTTACAAATAAATCTCCTATTTTATTATATAAAAATTTCGTGTCACAGTGTTTGTTACCATACTACTCCGAAACTGCTGAACCGATTTTGATGAAATTTTATATTCACATTTGGTAGGTCTGAGAATAGGTTGTTATATATATTTCATCCCCCTAAGTTATAAGGGTAGCCCACCCCAAAATTTTTTATTTATTTTTGAACAGAATTTTTTTTATGATGTGGCATTAAAAAATATATACAACCCTAAATTTTCCACCTTCTTCCATCATCCCCTATTTTTTTATAGCGATATGTTAACAGCGCTCCATGCTTCTTCTACTCATACACGACATCCTCACATACTTACAATAATTATTCATTTTTTTTTTACTAAATTAATATCTTTAAAGAATTTAAATGGCAAAACAACGTTTGCCGGGTCAGCTAGTATATCTATAAAAATATATCTATGTTTTAGCACTACCTCTAGAATTCTCTGATCTCTGTTTAGAGTTTACGCATTATGTAACTAGATGGCGTAGTTGTAATGACAAGCGAATTCTGAATCACGCAAGCGTTGGTTGCAAATTAATATTAAGCTATTATAAGGAATTTGTGTAAAGCAATAATAATAATAATAATAACTTTTTGGTATAGTTGATTATTGCAATAATCAACTTAATAAGACTTACGGCACGGTAATAGTAGATTAGTAGCCAAGGGCTGTAAGGCATCAATTGCAGCCCGAGATATTTAGGCGCACGAGCGCAGCGAGGGCGCCTATACTTCGAGGGTGCAATTGATGCTTACACCCGAGCTAACTACTCTGCTTTACATCTCGATTGTGAGGTAAGTAGAAAAACACCGGCATTACAAGAATAAAACATTTTAAAGTAAAAGTTTTCTATTCCCGCCTTTTTTCATCTCTTTTTTAAATTATTTTTTTCAAGAACGAAATTGAGCTTCGTAGTTCGATATTTAAAATTGATGACTATTATACTCATACGAAGACAAGGAATAGCGAAGCGACCTCTTTTGTCATTGGCCTGAATGCATGATGTCTATTGCCAGTATGATGGTTAGATGTACGCAAACTTTTTGAAAGAGTGAAGTTTTTTTTTAATTACTTACCGCCCTAGGGCTTTTCTAGCTACATTATTACCCTAGAGCGCTAATTGGTCACTTACAAGCCCCATTTGGGGGTAATAAGGACCTACTTACCGAATATGAGAGATGTAAATGTAATTTATAATTACTTCCCATTCGTTATTTCACACCATTTTATTTATTAATAATGTAAAGCTATATATATTTATGCACATATTTCTTATTGTAAACCATTTTCTTTTTTCCGGAACTCACGACAGAGACTCGCGTCTAGTGTGAGGACTGAGGACCACAAGGAATCAATTTTATCGATTGTGCAAATTTTCAATAAAAATATTTTCATTTTCATTTATTGGCATTTTCTGCTGTTTTTTAGGGTACAATATTTTTCTGATTGATTGATATTAACATGGACACTATAATAATTTATATGGATGGTTATTAAACACTAGTAATTACATACTGTAGTGGTAGGCCTCTTTTTCAGGGGGCCGCCTGGAAAGTACCACACCTTTGCCAGTTATTCATCCGCCGAGCAGTAATGTGCAAACATTACTGTGTTCCGGTCTAAAGGACAATGTTACCAGCGAAATTACTGGGCATGAAGAGTTTCAACAACTAATATCTCAGGCCCTGCGGCACAGAAAGCAGAGTTACCCATCTATGCCAACGAGGCTGTTTGCAGAAGCCAGTAGGTAAGGAGTAGGGAGCGGACCGTAGCTCATAAATTGACTTAAGTTTTTTTTTTAAAGTGAGTGACAAGACGAGCAAATCAGGTGCCTGATGGCAAGCATCATGATTGTCCATATCAGACAGTGCCACACAGTGTTTTAAAATTCAAAATTATGCGCGACACTGCACTGCGCCTGTCACCCTGATATTATATCAGTTGTTGAAACTCGTCATTGCCAGTAATTTTGCTGGTAACATTGCCCTTCAGACCGGAAAACAGTAATAAGTTCACTCTGCTAGATATTTAAAACCGCGCTTTAAAACATTGTCTGATAAAAAAAAACACAAATATGTAAAAATATTCTTGAAGATCTTTTACAAATAGGTTGTATGACGCATGTGTATTTATTATCTATGGAAATGCATAAGGCGTGGCGTGATAACGTGCGCTGCCAATAAAAACAAAAACAAAGGAAAAAGGGCTCAGAAAACCTTCCACTGTCTATCCTATATTGCCGGGTAGAGAATGTTATTAGCAATAATATTCACAAACATAGTATCCATCTTATTATCGCCGTTTAATTTATAATTTGATTTAAATAAAGTGAGGTTAAGTACTAAGTATTTTCCAATGGCGACGCACGTTCTATTTGCCTATTTAATTATTTTAAAATATTATTTACTGCCTCGGTGGCGTGGAGGGCGCATGCTCGACTGCCAATCAAGAGGTCCCGGGTTCGATCCCCAGGTCAGGCAATGTTAAATATTGAATTTTTCCATTAGGAATTATCTCAATAACTGCCTGGAGTCTGGAACTGTGCCCGGTAGATGGCAATAGGTTCGCCCCCTATTACATGGGACCAATAACTTACTGGCGAAATGTGGGTGTATCTACTGTGGGACTGAGTCCTGGGTACACCTCTGCTTACCCCTTCGGGAAAAAGGCGTGAATGTATGTTATGTATATTATTTAATTATAATGTAAAGTCGACGTGTCCCTAAAGCCAACAATTCCTTTGCTTAGATTATATAAGATAGTATTCAGTAGTAACAAAATCATAGTTCTAAATTAACGAAATCAAAAGTTTGATGACGTTTTAGGTCTAATATGAAAAATGACCAAGTATAATAATATAAATTATAATAATAAAATATAAAATAATATAAAAAAAAAATTGACAATGTATAAAATACAAGTGGATGTTAATTTGCAATGGGCAAACATAAAACCTGACTGTAAGAATTTGACATATTATTATAATTATTATTTTATTTTGTTAAATTAGGTTAATTTAAGTACATCGATTTTTATTTATTCAATTTGTCATAATTTAATTTAATCTCATTTTATTTTTGTTTTAATAAATTTTTAAATATTATGGAATAATTTAATCTAAGTTTTTAATATGTTAATCTATAAATTGTGTGATTGTGTTTCACGTATGGTCTTTGACTGAATTAAATGATTTTTATTTTATTTATTTTTTATTTTATAACGTCAACTTGAAAAAATTTCAAGGGATAAAAACCGGTGCGTGTAGTTTTATGTTTGGAAAATAATATTCTTACAAATGTCATGGACATTTTACTGCATTTTTCCATACTGTGAGTGTATGGAATAAGTTCAAAAAAGATTCAAAATTATATCCTTAACTGTTTTGTAGTGGTAGGGCTCTTTTGCAGGGGGCCGCCTGGGGAAGTACCACACCTTTGCCAGTTATTCATCCGCCAAGCAGTAATGTGCAAACATTACTGTGTTACGGTATGAAGGGCAATGTTACCAGCGAAATTACTGGGCATGATGAGATTCAACAACTCATATCTCAGGGTGACAGGCGCAGTGCAGTGCCACGCAGAATTTTGAATTTTTGAACACTGGGTAGCACTGTGTCTGATATGGGCAATCATGATGCTTACCATCAGGCACCTGATTTGCTCGTCTTGTCACTCACTATCATAAAAAAAAAAAAAAAAAAAAAAAAAATCGACTGAATAGACTGAAATAGACTGCCTCTGTAGCGTAGAGGGCGCATGCTCGACTGCCAATCAAGAGGTACCGGGTTCGATCCCCAGGTAAGGCAAAGTGTTATATATTGGATTTTTCCATTAGGAATTATCTCAATAACTGCCTGGAGTCTGGAACTGTGCCCGGTAGATGGCAATAGGCTCGCCCCCTATTACATGGGACCAACAACATACTGGCGAAATGTGGGTGTATCTACTATGGGACTGAGTCCTGGGTACACCTCTGCCTACCCCTTCGGGAAAAAGGCGTGAATGTATGTTATGTTATGTTGTAATAAAATCGTGGTGCAAGTGAGCGAGGCATTGCTTGACAAGCTGTTGGGCAAGGTTCGAATTCCAGGATGTGATTGTTTTTTGGATTTTATTTTATACATAATATAGGTTTGTAAATAATGATTTTATTTTTTTAAAAAAAACCCTATAATTTTACAAATTTGTGGAAGTTCACTATGAAAAAACTAAGAGTTTATAAGAAAAATTATAATTACAGGGACATAGGTTACTTCACTATAAAAATATCAGGATATAAATTTATAGAATGGGTTTATTATATTCGGAGGAAACAGGGGAATACAAAACATCTATTTGGTAAATTTTGATAGGATTGTGTCAAATTTCTAGAAGACTTCGTACGCTCTTAATTTAGAACGTAAATTACGTCACAAAGCACATTCAACACTAAAAATAGAAAGTATACTACCTCCTTTAACCTTTTTCGAAACCATGAAAAAATCATTCGTATTTGTACCTTTCTATCTCAATGGAAATGGTGGCCGTCTCTTTCTTCATCTAGAACACAAATTGGGACGAAACATAAATATTTATTTGTTCTGGAAAGTTGGCAGGAAAAGAGATCTCGAAAAGACGAAATTTGAGGAGAAATTTCCACTAATTCATGATATCACTAAGATTAGGTACTTTACAGGGAAAAGACGCATGTTTTACCTAATTTTTAACTCCCAACCGAAAATGGGATGGTATTATAAGTTTGACGTATCTTTGACGTATTATGCTTTAGTATGCAATTTTTTTAAAGGCTTTATGTCCTCTTTCTATGAGCATTTGGCCACGAATGAACAGACTTTTAACGTATATGAATATTAATCACTACGTACCTAGTAAAGTCGCTTCCCGCTGTCTGTCCCTATATACCTATAAGCTTAGATCTTTAAAACTACGCAACGGATTTTAATGAGGTTTTTTTTAATAGATAGAATGATTCAAGAGGAAGGTTTATATGTATAAAACATGCATAATATAGTAGAGAAACACTGATAATTTTAGAGGTTTCTAATGTAATGAAATAAAATGTATCACGAATTTACTCCTGTTGAAACGTTCACTATACCTACTTCTGCTACCCGTGCGAAGCCGGGGCGGGACACTAGTAATTCAATCAAATAACATTTGACCGGTATTGCGTCGTTAGTCTCTATCTATTTATTTAAATAATATGATGTACTTAAGAAGAGCGTACATGACCTTCTAGGAATTTGACACAATTCTAATGAAAAATAAATTAAAATTTTACCAAATCGATGTTTTGTATTCCCCTGTTTCCTCCGAATATAATAAACTCATTCTATAAATTTATATCCTGATATTTCAAAAGTGAAGTAACTTATGTCTCTTTCATTTTAATTTTACTTATAAACCCCGGGGTTTTTCATAGTGAACTTCCAAAAATCCCAGTTTTACTCGCGTAATTGGACGTTCACTACAAAAAAAATGTAGAGTTTATAAACAAAAATAAAATGATTGGGACATACTTTACTTCAACTTTAAAATATCAGGATATAAATATATCAAATAGGTTCACTGTATTCGGAGGAAACAGGGGAATACAAAACATCAATTTAGTAAATTTTCCATAGGATTGTGTCAAACTGCTAAGAGGTCCTCTTTCCTGTTAAATAAATAAATCGTAAGTTGGATCCTTTTCTCATTGCAACGTCCTATTATTATAAAAACATTGTTGTACGTCAATCATTCGAATTGCAGATGTCTATTTTAAAATTTAAAATTCCAAAAACATTTAGGTATTAACCAACGGTTTTTTGATCGAACGAATAATTTCAAGTCTGGTCTGGGCGCGTCGGAGCCCATACATTTTGTATGGCGACTAGCTGTTTAGAGCTACATTACATACACGCCTAATGCGTGTGCCAGATGTAGCTCTAAACAGCTAGTCGCCATACAAAATGTATGGGCTCCGACGCGCCCAGATCCGGCGTACGTGGCACACAGTACAGAACAGTAGTTCTAGCTTAATAGTTCCCCAGAATACAGATCTAATATAATATGAAAAAATACTTTTTTGTAACAAAACATATAATCACGCCTTTTTCCCGAAGGGGTAGGCAGAGGTTTTATTTTAATGATAGTGTGTGACAAGACGAGCAAATCAGGTGCCTGATGGTAAGCATCATGCCCATATCAGACACAGTGCCACCCAGTGTATAAAAATTAAAAGTTCAGCGCGGCACTGCACTGCGCCTATCACCATGAGATATTTGTTGTTGAAACTAACTCGTCATGCCCAATAATATCGCCGGTTACACTGCCAGCTGAGTTTGCTTCCAGTACGCCGCCTAATTTAAATTAGATAAAAATTTGGAAGTCAAACTCAAACAGATTTATTCAAATAGGTCATAATCTGACACTTTTGCACGTCAATAAAGATTAACAGTATTGAGTCTACCGTACTTTGGTACTTTGGTTTTCACCGGTACTGTGCCGGTACTTCAATTATTGCTACGACTCTTAAAGTTGTTAAAATAACTTTATTGTGACTTACTATTTGTTAATTACTTTTTAAGTTTAATTTAACTTGATAGGACTAACTCTCAAAAATGTGCATAGATAATATTTTTAGTATCGCCATTTTTTTTATGATAGTGAGTGACAAAACGAGCAAATCAGGTGCCTGATGGTAAGAATCATGATTGCCCATATCAGACACAGTGCCACCCAGTGTTTTAATATTCAAATTTCTGCGCAGCACTGCACTGCGCCTGCCATCCCGAGATATAAGTTGTTGAAACTCGTCATGCCCAGTAATTTCGCTGGTAACATTGCCCTTCAGACCGGAACACAATAATGTTTGCACATTGCTGTTTGGCGGATGAATAACTGGCAAAGGTGAGGTACTTCCCCAGGCGGCTACTAAAATTAGAACGCGCGGCGCCATTAAAAAATATTTAGTACTTAACCTCACTTTATTTAAATCAATATACATATTAAACTGCGATAATAAGAGGGCTACTATGAAATGAAATGAAATTGTTTATCGTAATAAAAACGACACGAAATCAATTACAATTATCACACAAGAAATAAAATATAATAGCGAAAAAAATGCAATATCAAACAATATCAAAATTCAAATTAATAATAAAAATAAAAAATAATATTGGTCAAATTAAATTAAAAAGACAATTAAAAAAACTTAAATTGTCTTTATTAAAAATACTATGTTTGTGAATATTATTTCTAATAACATTCTCTACCCGGCAATATAGGATAGACAGTGTAAGGTTTTCTCGGCCCAGTTTCCTTGGATTACAAGTTTGTTTCCTTTACCGATCAGCTGATCCATTGAATGAGAAGTCACTTTTTTTCGCGAATTTCCCAAAATTTTCTTTTGAAAGTTTTCCAGTTCGACGTGTAGATGCACCCCTTAAGCATCAATATACCTATTCGTAACACTTGTATAAGCACCTACTCAAGTAAGTATCTCTTAAGTGCGCGTGTTCTTAAATGACCTTAAATTCCAAATTTCACAGGAAACGTCTATTCCCGAGAAAATGCCCAAATAAGCAACGATTTATTCGCGAAAAAAGTTTGTTAACATTCGGTACCGAAATCAGAAGGCTGAGAGTTTGCATTATTTAATATTAATATGTATTCATTTATGTGATTGGTCGTTTCCGCGTGATTTTAGGGATCCGTACCATTTGACGTTTCATATTTTCAAACCTTTAATAAATGTTATAGAGGCGTACCTTATTTTGTTCGCCACATTACAAGGCTCATAGTTCCTTACTATGAGCCTTCAGCCACGAGTCAGAAAACGCACAAACACAAGCCACGAGGCAAAATAAGAACATAAATTCATGATTCCATGGTTTTACAGCGAAGGTTATTAAAATTGATGTTTTTTTTTATGTTAGTGAGTGACAAGACGAGCAAATCAGGTGCCTGATGGTAAGCATCATGATTGCCCATATCAGACACAGTGCCACCCAGTGTTTTAAAATTCAAAATTCTGCGCGGCACTGCACTGCGCCTGTCACCCTGAGATATTAGTTGTTGAATCTCATCAAGGCCAGTAATTTCGCTGGTGACATTGCCATTCAGACCGAAACACAGTAATGTTTGCACATTACTGCTTGGCGGATGAATAACTGGCAAAGGTGTGGTACTTCCCCAGGCGGCCCCCTGCTAAAGAGGCCTACCACTACAAAAGTTACATCTTATGCAAAGTTATTTCGGCTTGAAAATCGCTTGAAAAGAATCTACCGTGCGTTCAGAAATGTGCGTCTACAAGAAGAACGCACAAGACTGTTTTAAAGCATGAATGCAGTAGTTTCCAGGCATATTTTTCCTCTATGTATCGGTTAACTTTATAATAAACCTTCCTTAATAGAGTTGATTTTATACAGGATTAGTTATCTATCCTAGTTATCAGAAACGTACGCAGTTCCCTATGAAAGACTTATTGTTTGTTTTAGATAATCTAAAGCTAGGTACAGCTAATTTATCTTTATTTCTAGTCCTAGAACAAGAATATTTAGTTTTTAGTTCTCTGGGTCCAGCGTTCAGCGAGGTAACCATCTCGAGGAGCGGCGTCGTACTAACATTTGTCGCCCTTACAGCGGAGTCAGAGTCTATTTCCTGATGATGCGTCGTGTAGACGCGAAACACGTGTCGATATATGAATGGTGTCACTAACAAAAATAATACCTAATAGCATTTCCTCTTTGCATGCAATTTCGCCGGCTGGAGGGCGGTGCACTGTGCATGTTGTTTTTGACACAAAAAAATCAGAACTAAAAACTAAATATTCTTGTTCTACGAGTTTGCAATGGAGTTCCGAAAAGTAACGCAAAATTCAATCAATTATTTTATTTCTAGTATTAAAATTAGGTTTAAGATCTATGGTGTTGTCGAAATTGCGCGGTGTGGGTTGTTTTTACACTCCTTGTAAGTAAACACCGACTTTAAATCCCGCTGCGTAGATTGAGTTGACAAGTACACAGGGGTGATGTCAAGTGTAGATGTTATTGTCAACATATTTTTCAACGATTTTTTTACGTTTTGACCTAGAAAGCTTTCAAACAAATAGAAACGTTATACTCATTAAAATCAGCCCTGACGTGGCGAAATTCTATTATACTTTTGTAATATATAATAAATATGCTTTGATTCTATCACTCATTAAAGTAAAAGATAGTGGAAAATATATAAAACCCGGTTGTTAGAAAGAGATGAACACAGGTTCACAGCTACGTGAGCAGCAAACCTTATACGTGTTGCATCGGCGCAGGACAAGGTGCGACTGACTTGACTCAAGACAATCAGCTTGACTTGAGTTCGCCACGCAAAGCAGGGTAAAACGCATCTACCTCAGTTTATATAAAAGATCATTTGTTATGACCCAATTTTGTTTACTATTTGCCAACTCGGTTATAAAAAAATCTTTTATTGCGGAACCAAAAGACAAACGAAAAAATTATTTAAAGCGGTTTTTGTTATTTTTTCGGGTGTCGCGACAAGATCGTGTCTGAATAAATTGGGTCAATCGTTCAATTTTAATATATTGACGGTTTTGCTGAAAAAATACTGAATAGGTAAACTGTTTTTAGTTAAATAGGTACCTACGTTTTATCTATTAATCCACTTATAATAACTAGCTTAATAGTTCCCCAGAATACAGATCTAATATAATATGAAAAAATACTTTTTTGTAACAAAACATATAATCACGCCTTTTTCCCGAAGGGGTAGGCAGAGGTTTCATTTTAATGATAGTGACGGACAAGACGAGCAAATCAGGTGCCTGATGGTAAGCATCATGATTGCCCATATCAGACACAGTGGGACCCAGTGTTTTAAAATTCAAAATTGTGCGCGGCACTGCGCTGCGCTTGTCACTCTGAGATATTAGTTGTTGAAACTCGTCATGGCCAATAATTTCGCTGGTAACATTGCCCTTCAGACCGGAACACAGTTATGTTTGCACATTACTGCTTGGCGGATGAATAACTGGCAAATGTGTGGTACTTCCCCATAGGCGAAATTTCTTAATAGCGTGCTCTGTATGGCACCTTGCTTATTTAATCATTTATCCAAATATATCATTGATTGTGAGACATTTTTTCTTACTGTCTTATTCTAAAAACTATCAATGTGAAGTGTGCCCTTTGTACCTGTAATTTTTTTTGTAGTGGTAGACCTCTTTAGCAGGGGTCCGCCTGGGGAAGTACCACACCTTTGCCAGTTACTCATCCGCCAAGCCGTGTTGTGCAAACATTACTGTGTTCCGGTCTGAAGGGCAATGTTACCAGCGAAATTACTGGCCATGGGCCGCGTAGAATTTTGAATTTTAAAACACTGGGTGGCACTGTGTCTGATATGGGCAATCATGATGCTTACCATCAGGCACCTGATTTGCTCGTCTTGTCACTCACTATCATAAAAAAAAAAATATTGTGTGAAACGGTTTACTTATTTAAATTGAAATTGTTTTTTTTTTCTTTTTCTGGCTTAATCTTATAACTATCAGTGTGCCCCCTGTGCCTATAAGAGAGAAGCAGTCTTCGCTACTCACCCTGAAACTTGTATAAGTTTTGTCTCGTAGATACGTAATTTCTCAGTCTATGCCCTAATTCATAATTTGCCCTACATATTGTATGGAGGACAAGAGAATAGATTAAACTCGGACTCCGGTCTTTAAAACCGGGAGCGGGGGCGCTACTATCTATGCGATAGAGCTTTTTGAATGGTTCTAATTGTAGCAAAACGTTAGTTACATTATCGACCGCTTTCATCATGCTTGTCTAGGGAATGAGGAATAAATTGATAGGGTATTTTTAGAATGGTTTTCATCACTCCAGGCATTTACCTATATGCAGAGGATGGTCCTGTTTTGTCGAGCTATTCTACAAAAGTTACAGGAGTATATAAAATATCGATTTAGTAAGTTTTCCATAGGATTGTGTCAACCAGTTAAAAGGTCTACGAATTTGACACAATCCGATGAGAAATTTACCAAATCGATGTTTTGTATTCCCCGGTTTCCTCCGAATATAATACACTTATTCTATAAATTTATATCCTGATATTTTTATAGTGAAGTAACCTATGTCTATGTCATTTTAATTTTTCTTATAAACCCTTGGTTTTTTCATAGTGAACTTCCAAAAATCCCATTGGACGTTCACTACAAGAAAATGTAGAGTTTATAAACAAAAATATAATGATAGGGACATACTTTACTTCAACTTTAAAATATCAGGATATAAATATATCAAATAGGTTTACTGTATTCGGAGGAAACAGGGGAATACATTATATAAAACATCGATTTAGTAAATTTTGCATAAGATTGTGTCAAACTGCAAAAAGCTTCCCTTTTCTGTTAAGGCGACCACGGGTAAGGTACTAAACAATTTTTTTTTATTTCTTTTCTACCTCTAAACTGCCTCGGTAGCGTAATGGGCGCAAGCTCGACTGCCGATCATGAGGTTCCGGGTTCGATCCACAGGTCAGGCAGTGTTAGATATAGGAGTTTTCCATTAGGAAAATCTCTATGACATTTTGAAGTCTGGAACTGTGCCCGGTAGAAGGCAATAGGCTCCCCCCCTATTCCATGATACCAATAACATACTGGCGATTTGTAGGTGTGCCTACTATATAGGACTGAGTCCTGGGTACACCTCTGCCTACCCCTTTGAGAAAAAGGCGTGATTGTATGTTATGTTATTTCTATTTTATATCCGGTACCGCCACGGCGATCATCATCATCAGCCTCCCCCATAGAACGCCATAAACTATTCATATGGGGGATTTCGCCGTAATCACCGCGCTTGTTGTACGGTTTGGTGACCGCAGCAGTTGGAATACTTGGTGCCGTTGAGCGCCGCTACCCACTCTCTGAATATGTCCCTCTGCCGGGTCTCACGGCTCCCACAGGATGAGAAAGAGGTGGCCCTATTAGGTACATAATATCCAGGAACCATACTATTATATTTCACAATAGTTTTACAATATTTTGTTTAATTTTAGCGGCCTCGTTGGCTCAGATGGTAGTAACTCTGCTTTCTGTGCCGCAGGCCCCGGGTTCGAACCCCGTTCAGGTCAAACATTGTGTGCATGAACATGTCTGTTTGATCTGTTCCTGTGTGTTATAACACAGCTTATATTCTTGTAGTGGTAGGCTTCTATTGCAAGGGGGCGCCTGGTCAAGTACCTCATCTTTGCCAGTTATTCATCCGCCAAGCAGTAATGTAACCCCCTCGTAGTCCAAGCCTCGAACTACTCGATTGTTCAAGCTGGAACTCCTCCCCTCCGTAGACGCCCTCGCAACGTCCTGGACGACCCGGACGACTCTATCGCCGCCGTCACATTGGCGGCGCTAGGTTCGCCCAATCCTACCAATATACGCAACAGACGCTCCGTTTTCGGTATGGTGCCGGATACCAGATCCACCAACTCACACAATCACAACACCGACCTCGCCGGCGAGGTCGAAGATCTCTCAGATCCTTCAGATCGGTTAGTTTCTCTCCAAATAATCAACCAGATCAAACCATTGATAGGGCCCTAGGACACTCCCCTTCTGGGGTGTCAGGGCAAGTCTGACCCCACGCATTCTGGCGACAGCCCAAGCCGAGGTTCGTAACGTCTAGGTGCCCTTGTGCTAGTCGCCCTTTAACTTTGGGTCGAGCGCCTCCTGCGCTCACCACTGCCCGGTAAAGCTGTAGAGGCCATCTGAGGCCAACAGCATAGGTCATTTAAAAAAAAAAAAACAGTTATGTGCAAACATTACTGTGTTCCGGTCTGAAGGGCAATGTTACCAGCGAGATTACTGGGCCTGAAATTTTTCATCAACTAATATCTCAGGGTGACAGACGCAGTGCAGTGCTGCGCAGAATTTTGAGTGCTAAGACACTGGATGACATTGTGTCTGATATGGGCAATCATGATGCTTTCCATCAGGCACCTGATTTATTCATCTTGTCACTCACTTTCCTAAAAATATACATACCTATATATCTAAGTATGTATATCAGTCATCAGGTTACCATAGTACAGGCTCTGCCTAGTTTTGGACCAGATGACCGTGCGTGGAAGTTGTCCCATATTATTATTAGTTACATTTGTTTGACGTCCACTTTTCCTGGGGGTAAGACTAGGTTATAATCAAGCAATGAATGATTCAGATATTATGCGCAGGAGTGTGCAGTGACGCAAGTTCATCATGCATATTGTATTGAGGCGAGCCGAGCTGTTTGGATATTGGGATGAAGGAATATTTATTGTATGGGCTCACCATACAGAGCACTCGAGTTCCCATGTTAACTTAACACTTAACATAACTCTACAGATTTCTTTAGCCATAAGTTTGTTATAACAAACTGGAACATTATAGGCGTCGTTCAGAGCACACTGCTCTTTCATTTTTAAACTAAGCGTCCCGGCGTCGCGCACCCGTACTCAACAACTAACAAACAATTAACAATTAATTCTAACTATAACTTAACAATTAAATCAATGTATGCAGAGTCTCCAAACAGTCGAGACTCTACATTTATAAAGTTCCCTATCAAGTACCCGGTGAGGAGATAGTTCGATTTATCAAGGAGAAGAGCCAAGGACGAGTCCCAGGACAGGAACTCTCCCAGATCTCAATGTCGAGGCTGGAGTCAACGAGGACGCTGAACTTCAAGTCCTACGTGCTCCGGCTTTCGGTGAAATATATGTTTTTATTATCATCCGAATTTAGATTTCATGTGTTCCGGCGCTTCAGGGAGACCATACCGAAAATAATCCTAAACTAGGGTATATTTTGTGTTTAATTTTATATGTATGTTTGTCTTTTAATTAAAGGTTATTAAAGGCAGTTTTTGTAGTGGAAGGCCTCTATTGCAGGAAAGCGCTTGGGGAAGTACCACACCTTTGCCAGTTATTCATCCGCCAAGCAGTAATGTGCTAACATTACTGTGTTCCGGTCTGAAGGGCAATGTTACCAGCGAAATTACTGGCACCTGATTTGCTCGTCTTGTTATTGTCATAAAATAATTTATGGCAGACTTTGTCCATAGATCCATAGCTACACATACAATAATAATTAAAATAAGATTAAATGCATGGACAGCCTCGTTGGCCCAGATGGTAGTAACTCTGCTTTCTGTGCCGCAGGCCCCGGGTTCGATCCCCGGCCAGGTCAAACATTTGTGTGCATGAACATGTCTGTGTTGATCTGTCCCTGTGTGTTATAAGCATGTATAAGTATGTATATCAGTCATCTGGTTACCATAGTACAGGCTTCTAGCCTAGTTTGGGACCAGATGACCGTGTGTGGAAGTTGTCCCACATTATTATTATTTTATTGAGTTTATTATATTATATTATATTATATTACATTATACAATTACAATTAAATTAAAATTACAATTAAAATAACCACCAGCGCCTAGATGGCACAAAAATAACAGTTGTAACGCTTTTTTATTCTGTGTATGTTTGTTCCGTTTTTACGCTAAGGATATACTCTATTCCACCAAATTCACCAAAATAAAATTCGCCACTCTCCATTCCACGAAATCGTGTAAATCAAAATAAAATCAAAATAATTTATTTTGGAGATAATTGCGAATGTACACAAAGGCGAAAGAAACGATGGTGCCTGCAATAATAGTCGTGAGACTGTGTGGCAAACACCAACGCCCCCCAGATATAATGAGGCAATTTGACAATCACCAAAAAATCGTTCCATGAACTCTTAATATTATAATTAATTTAAATAAATTGTTAAAGCATACGTATGTATTATGTATACATAGTTAGTGTAGGGTCCCATACCTAGATACCAAGAACATACAGCGCCATCTATTAGTCTAACATAAAAAGCACTTTTTATCCCAATATTCTCACGGGAACGAAACTATGCGGGTGAGAACCGAGGGGCACAGCCAGTCAGGACATAAATATAAAGAATGGGTTAATTATATTCGGAGGAAACATCGATTTGCCAAATTTTTCATAGGATGGTGTCAATATGCTCATAAGATTGTATTTTAGTCAAAGTAGGTGCTTAATTAAGTTAGAGAGCGTTTCGGTAATAATACTGTAAGCTTTCTTCTCCTATGATAAATAAATAAAATAAATGTCTCCCGACAAATATCCGAACGCATTTTGAAAAACAAAATGGCGCCGCTAACGGTCAAGTCAAATCTTAATTTAATATTCTAGTTAATACATTTATTCGGACAAACAACTACTGAATTATTTAACGTTTGATGCCTATTTTCTTTAACCCAGAGCTAAAAGGAGTTTCGATGAATATTGGATAATTTTGTCATCATATTCAGCCCTTTCTCACAAATTGTGGCAATGGGTAGCACATACTTAGCACGTAGAACTGATGGCCGATAGGGCTGTAAAGTTCTCGAATGGAGACCACTGTCCGACAAGCAATGTGTAGGAGCCACAATCATACCAACGAGGTGAACAGACGATCCTCACCCTTATTTATTTATTTATTGATAATTAGTACGGCACTACAAAATACCACTTACACTATATATATAAAACATTGATAATATTAGCAACATTGCATAAAAAATTATCATAACATTACATTAGTCAATTTCTTAAGTAGTAAAAAATAATAATAATTTAAATGTCAAAAGATAAATAAAATTATAAATTAAAATAATAAAAATTCTAAAAGTACAGTCATATCATAAAAAAAAAAACAAAAAATTAACACATCTCAGAAAATATTTGACAAGTTGTCATAACGGTACCTTGTTGTATGATCTGAGATCCTCACCTTATAAAATTTATTATAGCTTGTAAACGTGACAGCTGAACAAAAAACAATTTTTTGGTAATATTTTCTTAAGTTATTTTAATAAATAAATTATAATAAAAAGTATATATTGCCATATTCTACAAAACATAATCCTATTAAACAAGCTTATATTAATTACTATACTTATATATATATTATAATATGGCAATCGGGATATGCTCAGCGTTATGCTACGCAAGGAGATCTTGCGCTGCGCTGGTTTTCAGCATACGTATCCCGTTGCTCGATCTGAGATCTTAGTCGAGAGAAATTAAAAAATGAAACACAATCAGCAAACTACATACCTAATAACAAAAATTGTACTCACATATATAATATATCTAATAAATAAACAAATAAATAAACTACTCACAAAAACATTTATGTAAATGGTATTATATCAGGCAATTTATAATTCAAATGGTTAAGCAAATATCCCTCTTGGAACCATAAAATAATTATTATAAAAGGCCAAAAATTATTTTTTATTAGGAGAGATAGTGTACGTTCTCCCAGCGCTGACTCAACAACTGGCACGTGCAATTTGCTCAGTGTGAAGTTTGCACAGTGACATAATAAACAACAAAGATAGAAAGACGTACCTAAGACCGAAGTGCGACCGAGACAACAATATTACGCTCGTACGACCTTACTTTACTAACGTATGTGGACCTAATGGGACCTAATTTGAGCTTGCCGTTTTCGAGAAGCCAGTACCTCATCTCCCCTTTTCTTTATATCAATATATGAAGCAGCGTTTTCTTCTAGTAATATGAAGCTATATTTTATAAGGACGACGACTGCAGAAATACGCTGGATGCAAGCCGCTTACTACCGGGCTAGATGGAAATCTATGGAGGAGGCCTATGTCCCGCAGTGGACGTCCTACGGCTGAGAGCACGACTTCTTCGTACTTTCAAAAATGTCATAAATAATACTTCATGTACATATCAACGTGTTACAAAGAGGTAATAATACGACAGAATGAACAGAAGGGACAATCACAAAATCATTGGAATAAACAACGACTCTAGCTCTCGTAGAATTTCAATAATCTCCGTCGCAAACCCATGGCATTTTAGGAATTTGACACAATCCTATGAAAAATGTACCAAATCGATGTTTTGTATTCCCCTGTTTCCTCCGAATATAATAAACCCATTCTATAAATTTATATCCTGATATTTTTATAGTGAAGTAACCTATGTCCCTGTCATTTTATTTTTTCTTATAAATACATGGTTTTTTCATAGTGAACTTCCAAAAATACCAGTTTTACTCACGTGATTGCGGACGTTCACTACAAGAAAATGTATACCTACTTAGTTTATAAACAAAAATAAAATGATACTTTACTTCAACTTTAAAATATAAATATATCAAGATATAAATATATCAAATAGGTTTACTGTATTCGGAGGAAACAGGAGAATACAAAACATCGATTTAGTAAATTTCGCATAGGATTGTGTCAAACTGCTAAGAGGTCCTGTATCCTTATCAATAAATGTGCATATATAATATTTTTTTAGAATCGTCCATAATTATTTTAAAACCTAAGCAAATGTTGTACTACTGCCTCGGTGGCGTAGTAGAAGCAAGCTCGACTGACTGACTGAGGTCCTGGGTTCGATCCCCAGGTCAGGCAATAAATATTGGATTTTTCCATTAGGAATTATTTCAATAACTATTTTATTTTATGATAATGAATGACAAGACGAGCAAATCAGGTGCCTGATGGTAAGCATCATGATTGCCCATATCAGACACAGTGCCACCCAGTATTTTAAAATTCATAATTCTGCGCGGCACTGCACTGCGCCTGTTACCCTGAGATATTAGTTGTTGAATCTCATCATGCCCAGTAATTTCGCTGGTAACATTGCCCTTCAGTTCGGAACACAGTAATGTTTGCACATTACTGCTTGGCGGATGAATAACTGGCAAAGGTGTGAGGTGTGTACTTCCCCAGGCGGCCCCCTGCTAAAGAGGCCTACCACTACAAAACTGCCTGGAGTCTGAAACTGTGCCCGGTAGATGGCAATAGACTCGCCCCATCCCCGGGAGGGGGATGTTGTAAGATATCAAGTGTATTTATTTTTCGATGAAACCGACGTTGATCTTCAACAAGCACAGCCAACAACTGACTTGCAAGATGTTTATCCAGTTGTTAGGGTTGATGAAAGTCTTGCTAATCCGTGGTCCGATAACAATGTACATTAACCAACAATGTACAATAACCTTTCTGTCTAGACATTTTTATCATGGTCCTTAATTTTCTAGAATAAAACCACTACTAGCTTACTCGACACTTTACACGAGGATGGTGAAAGAGGCCCTAAGTATAATATAAGTAATGAATAAGTACCTCTACAAGAAGAACGCTCCATAATTCACCCCTATTACAAGATACTTACAATAATAAATACCTGACAATGTGTTCGTGTGCCCTACCTAACTACTATGACAAATGTTTACAACTCTGTCTAACCCTTCGATGAAAAGGGCGTGATGTTATGTAGTCAAAAGCACGCCCCCGTCTGTTTAGGTTGACATATGAACGGTTTTTGCGAATTTTATCCCAATTTTTTGCTATTATAATTTTATCAGGCGCTTAGAAAAATATGTTTCAAAATACAAAGTTAAGTCAAAAATATTTATTTAAATAGGTTACAATCTGACACTTTTGTACGTCAATGAAAATAAACAGTAATGAGTCTACCGTGCGTTCGGAAAGATACCTTTACAAGAAGAATGCACAAGAAACTTGTAGGGCTTAATTGTTTCAACTTACAACTGATTGTTTTACTGACTGCCTCGGTGGCGTCGAGGGCGCATGCTCGACTGCCAATCAAGAAGTCCCGGGTTCGATCCCCAGGTCAGGCAGTGTTAAATATTGGATTTTTCCATTAGGAATTTCTCAATAACTGCCTGTAGTCTGGAACTGTGTCCGGTAGATGGCAATAGGCTCGCCCCCTATTACATGGGACCAATAACATACTGGCGAAATGTGGGTGTATCTACTATGGCACTGAGTCCTGGGTACACCTCTGCCTACCCCTTCGGGAAAAAGGCGTGAATGTATGTTTTTTTTTATGATTGTTTTACAATATTTGGTTTTGTTACATTCGTTTATTTGTGTCAGTGCCGCGTGGTGGCTATGCGGAAGTTACCAGGCATCTCTGTCCTCTATGTACTGATTTACATTATAATATGCCTTCTTTAGTAAAGTAGATTTTATATAGGTTCTAAATTTACCCTCTGAGAGCCCAGTTATCTCTTTTGGGATTTTATTATAAAAACGTACACTATTTTCTAAGAATGAATTTTTATTTGTTTTAGATAATCTAAAGCTAGGTATAGCTATATTGTATTTATTCCTAGTATTAAAATTATGGAGGTCACTATTTAATTTGAATTTATGTAAATTTTCAAGCACATACATGATGTTCTCATAAATGTATAAGGATGGTAGGGTCAGTATGTTAATTTCTTTAAATAATTCTCTAATGGATTCGCGTGGAAATACCTAAGTATTTTGAACAAATGTTAATAGAAGTAGTTTCATAGTGGTAGGCCTCATTTGCAACGGCTCGCCTGGGGAAGTACCACACCTTTGCCAGTTTGTTCCGGTCTGAAGGGTAATGTTACCAGCGAATTGACTGGGCATGAGGAGTTTTAACTAAATAATATCTCAGGGTGACAGGCGCAGTGCAGTGCCGCGCAGAATTTTAAAACATGGCACTGTGTCTGATATGGGCAATCATGATGCTTACCATCAAGCACCTGATTTGCTCGTCTTGTCACTCACTATCTTATAAAAACCAATTAAGCGGCTGAGTCCTGGGTACACCTCTGCCAACCCTTTCGAAAAATTTGTGATGTGGAATCGACGTTACCAAGTAAAATCGCGGGGCATAGCTAGTTTCGCTATTATCATTCATTTACTGTAACTTACAACACCCCTCTTTATTATCATAAGTTTAAAATTATTTATTATGCATTTTTTTACGCACATGTTTCCTATGAATATAAAACAATGATAAAAGGTAGCGATCAGATAAATTCAGTTTAGTACGATCTCCGCACGCATGGGACGCGCCGCGCCTCGGAAATAAGAAAAAGTTCGCGCGTTTTGCTTTACTCTATGGTGAGTTCTTTTATATTAATAATCTTTATTAATATATTAAATTGGTAATTGATTGAATTTGGCGTTACTTTACGGAACTCTATTGTAGCTGGAACAAGAATCTTTAGTTTTTAGTTCCGACTTTTAGTGTCAAAAACAACATGCATAATGCACCGCCCTCCCGCCCGCAAAATTGCATGCAAAGAGGAAATGCTATTAGGTATTATTTTTGTTAGTGACACCATTCATATATCGTCTACACGACGCATCATCAGGTAATAGACTGACCCCGCTGTAAATTCGACAAATGTTAATATGACGCCGCTCCTCGAGATGTACCTCGCTGAACGCTGGAAGAAGAAGCTGAACGCTGGAATTCTTGTTCCGCGAGCGTTCAGCGAGCGTTCAGCTGTTCAGCTCATGTCGGAGGCTGCGTAGAAATCTTGTCAACCTGAAACCGACATCGAGTCGATGATCGAGACATTACGATCCGTATCGATCCGGAAGATCGGCGTGCTCAATACGAACAGCAGTAGAATTGCGGAAAGCGTTTAATTGCTTGATGTCTGTTTTTTTTTAATTGCTGAAATTTTAGTGCTGTCGTTACGCAATTGCAAGTTCGTCATAGCACCCCAGATCGAGCCATTCCTACTTATGAATGTGAGTCCTACACATTGCTTGCCGGTCCGTGGTCTCCATTCGAGAACTTTACAGCCCCATTGGCCATCAGTTCTACGTGCTATGTGCCGCCCATTGCCACTTGAACTTGCTGATCCTCTGCGCTATGTTGGTAACTTTAGTTCGTCTACGCATCTCTTCAATTCCGATTAGATCTCGTAGAGAAACGAGCATAGCCCAAAATGCAATTAAAATTCAATTTTTTTATTCTACAATAAATAGTATAATTTTATTCATATTATGTTATTATTATATCGTGCAATCGTGATTTGGCCATAACTGCGGGTTAATATTGCATTTTATGGCTGAATTTTTTTTTATATTCGTTATAAAAAAGTCAGGTTTTAAGTTTCAAGGTGAAAAGAGTTTTCTATTACTTACATCTATTACTTCTATTACTTACATTTTGAATTTCTTCATGCGTCCCATTCTCGTTCATTGAGATCATCGGAGAATCTGACGTTGAGGTTTCCAGTGCACGGCACTGATTTCTACGGTGGATCTTTCACTGTCGAAGCAGTTCGTCTGTGGAATGATCTTCCCGCCTCTTTTAAGCTGCATCTCAAGGATCATTATCTTTTATAATATGTAATTTGTTACCAATATTATTTATTATTGTCTTACTAGTATAAAGTAATGCCTATATAAAA